>JAEIFP010001084.1:7500000-8750000 GCA_018903935.1 Drosophila insularis | reverse complement strand
TGTTTAATTTAATTTCAACGGAGAAGCAACTAGAAGATTTCAAGAATCTGCAACTAAATACTAATATTCAATTAACTGCAAAATCGGCTTTGACGAAATCCCTGCAAAACCAACTAGTATTATTGGAAACGCAATTCCTTCAAGGACAACAAAAAAAATTGAGGCTTGTACATCAAATTTAAGGACAACTGAAGAATCTCTACAAGAGCAGCGAAATATAACGGAAAAATGCGAAAATGAAATAAGACAACTATCGGAGGAACTGGCGGGAACAAAACAGAATCAACTCGTAACCCGCTCAAGTCTGGAAAATGTGGAATACAAATTGGAGAATATGGAAAACCAACTCAAGCAAGAGGAGGGAAAAGTGGAAACTTGCAGGGCGAATTTAAAAGCAACTGAAGGAAATTTAATGCAACAACGAACCTTAAAGGAAGAATGCCAAAATGAACGAAGAAAGTTTAAGAAAATTGGTGAAAAATATTACCATATTGAGAATACTGAAAAGCTTACTTGGTTCAACGCCCTACAAAGATGTGCTGAATGGGGTGGACATTTGGTTAGTTTCCAAAATGAACAAGAATGGAATTCTGTAAGAGCAGCACTCAAAATCTATGGATCTTATTGGATTGATATCAACGATTTAAACAGAGAGGGAACTTATGTATCAGCTACAACTGGTAACGGCCCCAGGTTTGTCAGATGGAATCGTGGAGAACCGAACAACGAATTTGGTGGTCAGGAACATTGTGTGGAACTTGGACATAATCAACAATTTCACATGAACGATGCACAATGCCATTTAAGAAATAACTTTATTTGCGAATCGAACAATGAGCGTGTATTTAATTATATAATTAATTTAATTATATAAATATAAACCATTTTTTCATAAGATTCAGTTTTTTCCTAGATAGGCGGTAAGTCAAAAGAACATGGAGAATTAGAGTCTACATATTTGTGGTAATTTATAGATTACTGTAAATTGTTAAATTGATATCAGTATTTGGCACTCTGGTCATTCTGCAAAAACCTTAACCCCTCTTAATTTCCTGCAAAACATTTTCCATAACATATAATTTGGAATGTTCTCAATTCTATAACCTCAAATTGCCCTTTCACCTCAAACCTAGTCCTCCATGGCCCTCTCAGTTTTAACTGTAGTCCTATACGTTACGTTTGTAACTTCAACCACGCCTACATTGCTACAAGCCGCCCAAAAACTCGAGCTATGTCTGTAATTAAAAAGTCAGACCAAATTTGTTGCAAGGCAACAAGAAAATTCAAATGGGGAATTTTGTAAATATTTCACCCAAAGCTCAACTCAACTGCAAAATAAAATAATTTAACCAAAGAGGAATAAAAACAATAATTAAAAATATAACGAACCCTAAACACAGTTATTAAAAAAAGTAAACAAAATGTTATTTGGCAATTGCTGTTATTGGTTTTAGAGATATAAAAAGAGATATGAGCCGCAATATCGTAAATGCAAAACACATGAATAAATAATAATTATTCATTTATGAAATATGAATAAATACGTTAAACCATCGAATAGGTAGTTACTTGTATGACGAAAGCGATTCTCTCTGGGGAAGTTTTCTTCGTTCTCAGGCAGATCAAGTCGCACGACTTTTGTGGTTGTTGCTTATTTTGGCTTTTACTTCTTGTTTCTCAATTCTTTTTTTTTTCCTGTGGCTTTCTGTGAACTTTGCGATCTTTTTATTGTTTTAGTTGTTGTTGTTGCTGTTGTTGCTGTAAGGGGCAGCTGCTAAATTTTGTTGTTGCTGTTGTTGTTGTTTTTGTTGTCGTGGCCAGTTCATTCAACTCGCAATTGTTGCTCTGATGCTGTTGAAACTGAGGCAACAACAACAGAAACAGTCTTTAAGCAAAAGAATTGTAGGCATTTTCGTATTCACCTTTTGATTATATAATTTTTTTTGTTATTCTTCTTCTTCCTCATTTTTGTAGCATTCAGTTGATTGTTTCGATATTGATTGGAACAAAAGCTGTGGCATTTTATTTATTTAGGGCAAGCAGGAGAATTTCATTTTTTAATCATATTTTATTCACCATTCATTTGTGACTTGTTTTTGGAAAATGAGACGCTTGTGTTCTTTAAAGTTAAAATTATCTGTCAACGATATTTTAAATAAAACAAAACATAGTTTCACATTAACCATAGACCGTTACAGCGTCAAGGTAAACAATAAAAAATGTATAGTATTTCTTACTTCCAAAAAAGTTCACTTAATTGATTAGGCTACAAAAAAAGGAATTAAATAATTATTTATTTAAATAGAATATTTCTAGTTCCTTGTTCATCGTATCAGGCGAGAAGTATGACAATTTGTCTAATTCTTGGATTTTTTTTTTATTATTTTTAATATCAGAAATAATTTTTTATTATTAAATACTATGTATATATACATAGAAACTGTTTTTAGCCAAGAACAGGACAACTTATTTAGAATAACCTCTTTATGCAAAAAACATTTAATTGATTTTCTAATTAAAAATTAAATAAAAATGTGGGGAATCTAGTATAAAACATGATATTTTGGCGATAATTTGGTAAACCGCTAAATAATGATAACATGTATTAATGTATATATTACCATAAGTTAAGCGAAATTCTCATCAGAGTTTCATAGACTTTGTACTTCCTATATTTTATGGTGTTTATATAGACACAAAGCGACAACAGACATGGCGATTGATAATCATTTACATACATATGTACATTTTGGAGTCAAAAAAGCGATTTCTTTAGGCCGCTAAAAATTTTCCCTAATCCCAAATTTTATATATTTATAATAACATACGATATATTTATGGACATCTACAATATAATTCTCATATAGCTAACCACTTGACATTTCCCCTAAGATTTTGCATTAATTTTAAACTCGAAACGAACTCAAGCCAGAGATAAGACTTTATTTGTTTTTAATGCCAAGTATTTAATTTTAAATTGTTTGATTTATATATAATCTAATATATATCAATGCCAACATAAATTTCAGCAATTTCAACTAAAAGGGAATAATAACAGAACAAATTTTAAAAATTGTACAAAAATTTTTAAACTAATCATTTATGATTTTAAAGTGTTGTAATATATAGATTTATATTAAAGCTAGTTTTTACTTTTAATTAAATAATCTCTCATAACAAAGTAACAGCTAGCTAGCTAACATGTAAGAGAGACTTTTCAATCAGCGACAGGTTCTATTCCCTGTCTTTGTGATACCAGAAAACGAAGACACCAAAATTTAATCCCATTGCACTTTTGACTTGGCCTCTTTTCTTCATAACCCCCCCTCCATCCAAGTGAGTGTTGCAAGCGGGATGAGCGGGATGGGTTTCCGTTGTCATCATCGTTTACTATGTGGATGTTGTCTGTTGTCGGTTTGCCGGTTATGATTCCACTTTGTACCGGTTGTCACTGCCATCTAGTGAGTAGCCCCATTTCCTTTTGCTTTAGCATTATATCATGGGATAGAAGTCAAGTGTATGTACATATATAAGCACAGCATTATAACAAAACAGATTGAAACCGTTGCTTTTACGTTTTTGCTCTTGAAATATTATTACCAGGTTAACTTGTTGCGCAATGGAAAAGATGACGCACCACACAGTGCTACCTGAGACCGGATTAGTAGCCTTGTTTTTGAGGTGCAACGAGTTTCGGGTATTACCATCTCTGCTTCTAACCAATATGCCCCCCCCCCTCTTTTCATCAGACATAACGACAAACCGGCAAATAGACAGACAGACAGACCGACAAACTGGCAACCAAATACAAACACTACCATCTTAGGCCAAGTCAAGTCGAGCAGCTGTTGCTGCTTGTTTGTTTTGTTGTTTGGCCCGTTTGCCGGCTGCTTCTGCTGCTTTTGCTGCTGCTGCCTGTTGCACTTGTTTTTTGTGTTCTCATTCTGCTTCTGGTTATATTTGCCTGCTTGTTTATGTTTTTTTCTTTGTCAGTTTGCTGTTACTTGTTTCCATTTTGGCATCATTTTTTGGAGAATATTCTTTCTACAGGAAGTGTGACAAACAATTTAACTCAAGCTCCATTGAATAGTTAGTTACTTTGTAGACATCGTAACTATGGGGATTCAAATACATTTTTGTTTAAGTTTTAGCAAAAATAAACATTCTCATATAGCAAATATATTTGACACCTTTTGCACCAGTTTAAGAGTTTTTGGAGTTTTCCATTTATAGAAAATAAAAGTCAATAGTTTTTACTAACACATTTGACACCAAGGGAAATTGCATCACTTCTTAAACTTCTAAGAGAATTCATCCTCTTAAGAACCATTTTTTTCGTGTGTCACTAAAAATTTTAATTTAAGATATGTATGATCAGTTTCAGATTCATAGAATTCCAGTTGGGAATGCCCTCCATGATATGTGACAACAAGCCATATTAGATAGATTTTTCTATACTTTTTGTTCTAATTTAATTGTTCAATGAACTTGTCAACTCTCTTTCGACATTTGGTTTGCTCTCTGCCAACAAAATAAAATTGTAATCCCTTAACAGGGAACACGTTTAAGTAGCTACAAAGCAAAGCTGCTTATTTTTTTTTTTTTTTGCTACAATTCCTTTGCTCTCAATTCCACTGAAGCCAACTTCTTTTCTAGTTTCTTTTTTCCTTTCCTTTTTTTTATTTTCTCAACATGTCAACAAATTTGTTTGCTGATTAGAGCGGCCAGATTGCTGGGGGTTGGTATACTTTGGGCTTGGTTTTCGTTTGAGTTTTCCATTTCCAACTTTGGTTTTGCACAACTTTTATTTCGGTTTTGGAGCGGCAACCCGGTGGTGACACGAAGAGTTGCATAATCCAAAACAGCCGCAAACAAAAAACAATGTTAAATAAAAAAAAAACAAGAGGAAAAACGTACTGTAAAAGTAAAGTAAAGTAAAAACAACTACAATAAATACACCCACAAAAGTGATAACCGGTTTGTTGTTGTCGTTGGCTTTTTGTGTTTAGCTTTTTGCACAAATAAAAGTAATCAAAAGTATTTTAAGTATTACAAGTGAGCGCAAAACCCAAGTAAAAAATCTAGCAAAAAAAAAACTAAGCGAGCGCAAGGGGGCGCCACTCACGCATGGGGCAGCAAGCTAAAGTTAACCCACTGCCCTCGGTTTCTTACTGAACTGGAGTCCATAATAATTATGCTATACAGCTGTATACTCTAAACAAGTATATTGACTTTGTCATCAAGCTGAAGAAAAATTATGATTAGTTCGAAATGAAATACTTAAGCCTAAAAGACTTTTGAAATATATTAATTTAATATTTTTAATACAGGAATATTAAATACTGTAGTTAATTGTGGAAACTGAGAATACTCTATGGTGATGAAATCTTATCGATTAATAATTTTACTTTCTTTCTTAATATGAATAGATTTAAAAAAGGAAATTCAGATGAAGTCAAAAATTATTCAATGAATTATAAATTATTAAAAGGATTTATTATGTTTTAGAATCAGAAATCATTATTTTTATTTAACTTTAAAAGTTTATTAAATGGGATGTCGAAAATAATATGAAACTTACAAACTTATGTTTGCTCCTCATCAACCATTTAAACTAATATAAACCCAGTCTTAATTAAATAAATTGTGGTCATTTTAATCATCTGAATTTTCTATATCTTGTAAGAGTAAGAATTTATCGACTTGAAATATTTTTGTTAACCTATTTGCCTCCGTATCGTATGCATGCGATGCCGTTGGTTTTGCGGCACGTTACACTTAGCTTTTGCCTATAAGATAGAAGACGAAGTCGGGGAAGAAAACTCGTTTGGGGCATTGCAACTTTTTTGCAACTTTGCCACAGCGTGTGGCAGGCAGGCAGGCAGCATCATCGCGTAGTTGTGCGTGTGTTCGCAATCAGCAGTCTCAGACTAAAGTCTCAAGTCTCGAGACCTGAATCCGATTCTTTTTAGGAGACGGACGAACCAGACCCTCTGGCTATGTTCTGGCTGCTATTGCGGTTTCTTTTCTGCCTTTCTTATATCTGATACCATTTGCTTGGGATCTGTAATTTTCTAGGGCTGTGCAACTTTTCTCAAACTTTCACAATTTGTTTCTTAAGTGCGTTTTCTGATTTATTTATGTGGGCAAATGGGAGAGAACAATACGTCAGATATAATAAAAACTAAAAGACTGACTAAAGTGCATTGTTTTTTTGTTTTTGTTTTTGTGGTTTCTGCCATTGCATCTAAAGACTTTTAAAGGACTTTCAATTATGTCTAAGTGTGATAAGTAGATAAAACTCAAGACAAAAACAATTTTCAAAAATAGAATTTTAAGTGTTGAAAAAAGTTGGTATCAAACAGACTAGTTTTTTATATTTAACTGGGTCATATGCCTGAAAACTTTATGGAGTGCTCTCCAATTAATTGGCTTAAAAGGCCAATCTAAGCTCTGTATCTCTTAAGTTTTTTTCATTGCTCTCCTAATTGCCTCATTAAGACATAAACTAAAAGAGAACTTATTATGGTCAGTTGTAGGGTAATTAGAATGAGAAAATAAAATCAACTTAAAGAGGCCAACTCATTAGTAAACAAACATGTTGTTTGAGATAAAACTCGAACTTTAGATAAAATGTTAATTTTTTCATAATGAGATTTTTGGTTTTAATTTCCCTTTTACATTTAGAATTCCCACGATTTTGTTCTCTGACTAATTTTTTTTATAATTTTCTTACTTATATAATTCTCTAGAATTTCATTTTCAGCAAGTCATACTTAAGCCGAAGACCAATAAGTTGGCCACTGCCATGAATAAACGAATTAAACGGAACTGCGCCTCTTTGAGCCATTGACGATGATTACATCCGACGCCCACGATATTAACCAGGGCCCCCTTCAAGAGTGAGGTGGGGCACATGTGGTTATTATGCCTTACGTAAAAACTATTACGTTATTATTATTATTTCGCAAAACAACAACAACAAAATGGGCAAACAACAACAACAGCCAAAAAACCCAAACATTATCAATTTGTATATTTTTTGATTTGCTAATTTGCCATTGCAAAAAAGAGTCACAAATTTTTACTTGCCATTTAAAGCCGTCTTAAAGGCCACCCACAACTTCCCCACCTACCAAAAAAAAAAGAAAATAATTGTCGAATGTTTGTAAAATACACTTGGCTAAAAAAGGGAACATTGATTATTTAGACAGATATATTTGGAATCAATATTTAGGTGAGCAAAATATACAAAAATTAAACTCAATTGTTATATTTATATTTCATTTTCAAACAAGGAGATTGGATTTGTATGTCATATGGATAAATTTTTGAAGATTGCTTTCTTATCTCAAGAGAACTAAATATATTTTTTTACATTATTGAAATTGGTTTTTGAAAGATCTTGTTAAACCCTTTATTCTCCTTTAATTTCATGGACTTTATTTAATTAAACGCATTTAAGAAAGGGTATTTTATCTTCATCATATAATTTATTTAGCTTAAAGTTTTGGTTTTTACATTATTAAATTTAATGTGGCAACAACAATAATCATTACAAAAATACATACGTATGTAACTTCTGTTTTTTTTTTTTTATTATTATTTATATTTTTGAATGTGACTTGCGTGTTTTGTGTTGTATTTTTGCGTGCTCAAGAAAGTGTTGAAAGTTGACTCTTTTGCTTTTCTATATACATTTTGTTTGGCAGTTTAACAAGCGGAACTTTTTGGGGAACCCAAAACAAATGCGAAACAAATACAAAACAAAATATGTTATATATAAAGAGATTGCCTGTCTCCTCCTCAACTACTTAGTTAGTTGTGTTGTGGGTGATAATGAAATGGTAGAAAGCCATAAGAAAAACTTAATTATGACAGGCCATGAACACAAAAAGTACTTTACTTTTATTTTCGTTGGTAATTACCCCAACAAGTTGATTTTTCTCTTGATGAGGCAATCAAAACTGAAATACCAACAAGTCGGGCTAATATAAGGTTATTTCTTTTATTTTTGTTCTTCTTGCACATTTGAAAATTATACAGAACCAATGACTTTCCAAGTTGAACAAAGTGTGTACTTAATGAAGGTTCTGGTACGGATACTTGAGAGAATAATTCTCAGAAGTGTGACTTTAAGTTTTAATCTAAGACTTATTCATCTAAAATTTTTGCACGAATATGTGGGCATATCTCATTTAAGAACATTTCTTCAAAATATTAATTTGGCTGTCTTAAAGTTTGCATTTTTGTGCCTTATTAATATACAATGACAATTGAAATAATAAGTATTTAGATTCACAAGAAATGTTAGTTTTTGTCAACTCAAAAAAGATTTGCATACCAAAGAGGATTAAATTAATGATATCATAAAAGATGAACAATTTAATCCAACAAAAACAAAGAACTTGTTAATTATCGAATTAATATTCTTTCTTAAACAAAGAAGAAAAAGAATGGAAATTAACTAAACCGCTTAAGTGCTTACCAAAATTCAATTATAATTTCACCTAAAGGCACAATGATGATGATTATAGGAATACCTCATAATTTTGTTGTTGCCATATTTGTGCTACTGAAATTAATACATTGTCTTTATGTATGTTAAAACATATACAAACTTATGCATAGAAATGACTTAAAATACAAAAGATTTGTCAAGGAATCACATTTCAACCATTTATTGTGCTTAAAAAAATTTGGACAAAAAAAACGAAAAAGACAAAACAAAAAGTATCTGGTATCATTCTCGGTCGTTAGCACTGTGTTCGATATTATTAAATTAGAAGAGGATGAATGACAACAACAACAACTCCGTTTCTGGCGCATGGCCAAGATGACTGCCTATAGCCGGTTTGCCGACATTGGCTTTTGAGTCGGCGTTGCCAATGTTGTCCAACGTACGCGAGGTCACGACTTGCGCACGTCTCGGGCTCGGACTCGGACTCAAAACAAAAAAAAAAATAATCATAATAATAACCATTATAGATCGTCATATATTTGATATAATATGGGAAAATTATGCTAATTTCCCTTACATTGACCAAGAGCTATCACCGAAAACCAAAAAAGGTAACTTGCTCTTGTTGCGTAACAAATGTCTTACTCACTCACTGACTTTGGTTTAATTAGCTGGGACCAACTAAGCGTACAAAGAACCCGCTTTTAAAATTAGACACCTTTTCTTTTTAGATTTCTTTAGCTTTTATTTCTCCGCGTTATGACATTATTCATAAAAATTTCATGACATTTTTTTTTTTTTTTTTTTGGCTTGGCCACTGGCTACTGCAAATGACACTTACTTTGATATGTAATTAGAATTTATGAAAGTGTCAACGAAATAAAAAACTTTTCGTGGACACTCTCCGGTTGGCCAAACAGCTGTGTGTTTTTTTTCTTCTTTTTGGTTTTTTTTTGGCAGTTGACAGCTGGTAGGGCGTTGCCATTTTACAACAACATTAAGCCCAGCCATCCCTGCGTACAGGAGCAATATGGTAAACCGAAAAACAGGGCCAAGTCTGTTAGCCAACGTCGTTGCATGGCTGACTGAAACCATGAGAGAATTCAACATTTCAACATGGCAATAAAAACTGAAAAGTTTACAACAAACTGACACTTTAAGTGTGTGTCGCCATTATTGATAAGGTCATTCAGCAATATTTCACACATTTGTATGTCAAATTCCCTTAAAATATTAATATTATAAGATTTCTCCTTCATAATCACATTTGAAAGTCCGTTAAGAGCTTCAACTAGCAACAAATAGCAATAATATTAAGAGATTGAAGGGAGGAAAAAAAGAGCCTAAAAAAGAAAAGACTTTATTTTGCCAAGTATAAAAGCTTAATGTAAATTTTATTTTGAATTGAAAACAGTAGAATAAAATATTTTTCAGTTAAAACTATCTTGTGAGCTTTAAGCTAAGCTAACACCATATAAATCTTAAATATATCTAAAAAAAAAAACAATAGGGATTTTAATATTCTGAGCATAATTGCTTAATTGAGCTTAATTAATTTCAGCGAATATATCGAATTTAGTTGCTTAAAAATAGTTATCTTATTAAAAGGCATTTTAGTATTTTTTCAAAAATTTGAAAACTATTGAAACGTTAAACTCTATTTATTTATTGACTATTTTAAAAAAAGTGTTAATACTAAACCTAAATAAAAAGAAGAAAATTTAAGTACTGGCTACAAGGCCTTCGACTCGGTTTTAACTATAAAATTCTCCTTTTAGGGGTATTAGATTCGGTATTATAATATATAAATCAATGATAGAAATATATATAAATATATATATTTTTGCTCAAGATTGACATTGACAGTTTGACAGTTTTTATTGTTTGCTCTTTAGATCATAGTATAGAATTGCAATAGTTTAGGCTGCTAAATTAGTTAAAACATAATATAAAAAATGCACAAGTGGATTTTTGTTTGCTTTATTCTATCACATAAAATGCTTTACATTTTTTGACCTTAGTAGACAACTAATTCAAGTTCATATAATTATAGATTTTAGCTTGAAATATGAAAAGCATGTGCAAAGCCATAAGCAATTTTGATACATAATATATTATGACAAAGTTACTCTCTTTTAATATGGCAGTTTCAATTTCAATGCCTAGATGGAAAAAAGCCTGGTCATGGGTCCTTTTTGTCATTTACATTGTCATACCTTGGACATGCACTTGAGATAATTGTATTTTGCCCTATGCCTTCCAGCTCTGTCAGGGTCGTCAGGTGGTTGACCCAATAATAAAATATGAAATATAATTTTACCAAAATTGGAAAATGCTGTCAGTATTTTTTTTATGCTCTCATAGACACAGAATGGCTTGAAGGCAATTCATCTAATATGCCATTACATTAAACGTGCCTCAAGTAAATCGTGAGATTGAAGTAACTCTCTTTAACCCCAACTGACGCCCAACTAGTTAACCCACAAAAAACAAAATGTTAGCTCACAAGAACTGAACAGAACCGAACAGAACTCATAAAGGAAAAATTTAAAGAGAAGCAACAGGCAGCTGCCTAGCAACCATGCCACCTCTTTCTCTTGCCTTTCTTTGGCCACAAAATGGATTATTATGTTAATTACTGTCACGTCACGTTCCAACCCGTGAGGGAGTGTCGGGGCAAATGAAATGGTGCAGAATGCAACCGAAGGAATCTGTTGTTGCTGCTGCTGCTGCTGTTGCTTCATTCAACTGCAAATTAGCGCGCATACAAAATATGAGACACAGCTGGAGGGCATTTTAGGTGTTTAGTGAAGCAAACACGGGGCGTATACATAATGCTGCTGTCTTTTGTGTTTGTGTATTTTACCAAAGTCTGTGTGCGGCCATAATAAATTTAAATTATTTTCATTGACACGTGCCCAAAACGGAAATATGCAGAAAACACAAAAACAAAGAAACAAACATAAAAAAGTTATATTGAATGAAGCTTATTACATTTGAAAGTAAGACAAATTAAGGTAAAAGTAAAAAGAGGTTATAACAAAAGAATTGTTTATTATACTCTTTATTTACAAAGAACTTTAGGCAAATAGGATATAAAAATTTTACAATTAATCTGAACCTGAATGTTAGTTATAACTTTTTCATATAAAATTTTATGCACATTTAAGTTCAATCGTTCAGTTCCTATGAAATTACGTCCAATATCGAATTATAATGGACATATGTACAGATCGTTGATTAAATTACACTATGTTATAAAATTTTTAATATCTTTGTTATCTTTAGCTGAGCGAACATCAAATAAAAAGTTATTACGACTAAATTTACTTTCAACTCTTAGGTTTTTATTCATTTTATTTAAATTTATAAAATCCTTTCCACTAAATTTATTATTGATTTAACTTTTGAATTTGTATCTAAGCCTAATGTATAAAACTTATAAGCTTAAAATGCATAATTAAAAAAATAAAAAAAAAAAAACCAGTACTCATTAAATGGAGATTTTTCTCCTCTTCACTTAGTTTTTGAAATGTCATTGATTTTCCATTTGCCTGCTGATGGGGAAAAAAGATTATATTTTCCTTTTTTTTCATTTTGCTTTCCAGCTGTTTACACATTTCCTTGTTTTTCCCCCACTGGCATACTCATTTGCCTCTATAATTTAATTGCCCTTGTCAATTTCGTTGCTAATAATTTCTAACCAATTTCTTTAGGCCAATGAAATTAAAAGTGAAACATTTTTGAAAGGCTAATTTGCATTTTTCATTGGCAAAATAAAGACAAAGAGACCATAAAAATAGCAACAACAACAACGGTAACAAAAACAATTGGCGCACTCTTTTGAAGATGACTCGCGCCCGATGCGGTAGACCCCTGATGGCTTCCTGTCTTGAGTTTTGCTCATGGTCGTAAACAATTTTGGGGCCAGCCGCAGCGGCGACAACAGGCAAAGACGGTAGCCGGAGCTGAAGCTGAAGCTGAAGCTGAAGCTGGAGTCGACTATTGACTGTGGGAACTGATGAGACGCCAATGAAGCCGCAACAGCAACCGCCGACGTCGTCGCCGATGTGGCTGCCAAATGGCTGTCTTAAAGTATCCAAAATATATGTAAGTATCCATCTGCGGGTGCGTGTGCTCACTTAGGGGGCTGTGGGAACAAACTCAATTGAGATTATCCGGCGACTGGCAACAAAACATGCTATTTTTTTTATTTTTTTTTTTTATTTTTTGGGTGCTTGTATTTCTGTTTCTCGCAATCTCGCTTTCGGTTTGTTTGGCTTATTCGAAAATTTAATTAATTTTTGTCATGCCAGTTGTGTTGAACTTCAACTTCCGTCTTCCACAAATTGGCCAAATTAATAAGAGAGCACAACGACAACGAATAACATGGCCAAGGCCGTGGCAAAAACCCCAGCAAACAGGACAAAACATTTTGACACCGAGACGCGGCGTTAATTGCTGGAACCCTCGAGAAAGACTTGAAAACTTTTCACATTGCCTACGCACGTAATTTAAAAACAAAAAATAAATATATTTTTCTGCCATGCTGAGACGGATAATAAACAACTTTAAGAACTCTTAAGTACCCTGTAATTATCTAATGAAAATAAGTAGAGGTATACGAAACATATTTCAATTCTTGGATTTAGTTGGATTTCTCCTCCGGAATTAAAGAAAATAAGTAATGAGTAAATAGTAAATAATAATTAAAAAAATATTAAATAAACATAGTTTCAATGTCAATAAAAATTTTCCTCTAAATTTGTTAAAGTGAAGCCAGTCAATTTAAAACTATTATCAACCAGAGAAAATATTAAGAAAAGTTACTCAAGCAGAAAAAAGATTTCATTTTTATTTTTGACATTGATCTTAAAATTTACTTGGATTCTCACATTTTTCTTCAACTTTTTGCCATCTTATAGACAAATGCCAAAATTTATGACATTTTCCCATATAGATACACACATTTTTTTCGTGTTGGGTTTCACTTTAAAATCCTGAAGTTCTTAGAAGCACTGCAAAAAGATCCTCTCAAAATGGTAAGTCCTTTGTAACAAGAACGTTTTTCTTTTTTTTGTTGCTGTTGTTTTTTGGGTATGCTAGCCATCTTTTTTTATGGCCAAAGTTGGCCAAACAATTGAAGAGGCCAGACAGAGGCAGGAAGGCAGCCAGCAAAGGGCTTAAAGCGTAGAAGGAAATGCTTTTTTTTTTACCCTGTTTTGTTTGTAAGCCAAAGAGTGAAAAACAAAGTAAAGTGAAAGAATGAAGAATATACAAAACAAAAACAGAAAAAAGAAACCAAAGTGAGCGAAATGACAGGCGCAGGCATTTTAGCCTGAAGCGAGTCAAATGTTCTCCTCGGTTTGGCTTTTTGTTCTGACACCCAAAGGGTTTCCATATAATTTGAAGGCAGCTGCTGTCGATCTGCATAATGAAATTACTGCACTATCAAGTACAGTTACTTTTTGTAGAGAAGTTTACTTGAAGCTTCGGCAGAATGTCAGACATAAGGCTGAAAATGAAAAAAACGAAAAAGAAAACTTCAGGGCATTAAAGTAGAACCTGAGAAAATGATAGCTGGCTTGCTGACTTACTGACAGAATGACTGACTAACTGACTGAATAGCTGACTGGCTGACTGACTTGAGGCATAATTGAGGCATAGCTGATAGCCACCCGCCACCATTTCCTTCTTGAAACGCCTGCTATGCAAATCTTTTTAGTTGGCCTAGTGCCTAGTCATTTTCTAGCAGCAATTTGCCAGCAATTTTCACACATTTGGCCCAACTGCAGCTTTCACATTTGCCAAACAGTGCAACTTGACTAACCGAACTAACTATTTATTTATGTTTTAAACAAAGAAACACTTGGGGACGGAGGCGCGGAGGGAACGGAAATGCGGCAACTCCCCTAAACAATTACGTCAGTTTAGTCACGATGCCTAATTAACTGGGCGTAGGCAAAAAGCTCTTTACTCAACTTTATTTCGAAAATATTTTGCCACTCTAATTAATTTTAATTAAAACTCTTTGCCAGGTAATTTTGGGTTTTTTTTAAGTTTGTTGTTGTTCTCCTTTTTTTTAAGAAGGCCATGTCTTTTCCTACCTTTTGTTATAATTTATATCCATTTGGACAAAAGGTAACAGGTAATCAGAGAAGAAGCAAACAGAGCATCATCAAAAGAAATTAATTTAAATATATTAAAAGCCTACACGTCGGGGTTACCAGCTATAAAGATAAATTATCTTTAAATGAATTTAATTATGAATAATATTTAAATGAAATCCAAAAAAAATAACCATAAGCAATGAAAAGATTATCAAATAAGTTTATCAAAATAAAGGTTTTAATATCTTTTACATCGATAAACATTTACAATTATACAAACATTTACTGCGGACAATGAAAATTATTAAAAGTTGGACAAGTGTATTAGCAGGGATGAACAAATTCATATTCTTAGATTTTGATTCTAAACTCAAATCGATAAATATGTACTCAACTTTGTAGATGTGCTTATCGCTTACAAAGAGGTCAAAAGTAACAAACTACTTTACTTTTAGCTATAATAAAGAACTGTTTAAATGCCCTTCCAACGAGCTATTAAAAAGGTAAAACAGCTAGAAAGAAAAGAACAAAAACGCAACCTCTTTTTTTATTGCATTTTTATGGTTGCTTAGATTTATTTATATTTTTAGTAGAGCTTTTGTTTCATATCAAACAACAAAAGAACCAAAAAAAGCACTGACCCTGCTGAGTCACATTGTTTTGTTGTGTCCAGGCTTTAGGTCTGCAATTAATCAACAAAAAATTTCTGTTTGCACCTTTTATTTCTTTTCTTCAATTTTTGTTTCTTTTTTTGTTCTCGCCACAGACATAATGTTTTCGGGCACACATGGTATTACGCACTTCCGTTTCCGTTTTGTGTCTGTGTCTGGTTCTCACTCCGGGTATGGCTATGGATCTGGGGTCTGGGGTCTGGGTGTGGGGATCTGAATGTAATTCTGTTTGCTCACCCGCGCGCACACGTATAAAACGAACCAAAAATCAAAAGTTTTTATTGCGCTTTGCTTTGCCTGTTGTGTGTGTGTTTATTTTCTTTTTTCATTTTTCCTTTTTTTATATATTTTGCACGCGCAAAATTTTTGTGTGATTTATGAGCCGCAAAACCAACAACAACGACAACACATAGAGGGCGACAAACTTTTCATATGCAGACATGACGGCGAGACAAGTTGGCCACACTATGTTGCCAAAGTCATGTCTCACGTCCCATCCAATGTCCCCGTGTCCAATGTCCATGTCCAGTTCTTTACCATAGAAAACCTTGAACATGGGCAAAGAAAAAAATAAGAAAAAACAAGAACAAACTACGACAACTAAGTTTACGAGCTTGTTTTGACTACTTCAATAAACTTGTCGCAAAGATAAAATGTTTCAGCAACATCTCTTAGTTGACATTTTGGCATGGTAAGGTGCTTCCAAGAGTTTCCTATCATGCAAAGTAACCAAAATTGTTCATATTATTTATTCCATCAGCGAAGATAAAGTTTGGCAGATTTGCACTTCGAAGTACATATTAATATATGTAGTTGAAGGAGCTGTGAAAAGCATACTTTTGGGAAATGTGTTGCCTGATAGTTTTTCCAAAGATTGGCCTTCTCGGCATGAATACTATTTGGATGTAAGGTGAAACCTAAATCTTTATATACAATGTAGCCAAAGGTTGTCTTTAACAGATAAGTGGGGCAAGCATCTGTGTTAAGGATATCACAATATCCTTTAACATATAAAGACACCCTTTGGCCCATGGCTCTGCAAAAACTACTGGAAAATCGATGTGAACAACAATATTTCCTATATACATACAACAGTAATTTTTATATAAGTGAATGTAGAATTGTAGTAGATTCTATATTTGCTATACATGCTTAAATGTAAATATTAATCTGAAATGCATTTTATGTTGCAAGCCTTTTCATCCCAGACATCTTGTTTTTAATTGACCCACCTTATGAAAAGGATTGCCAAATACCTTTTCTAATCTAAGAGCAACTTCAGTTGAAAACAACCTGTAGTCATTATGCAGGAGGATGGCTAAGAGTTGTAACTACCCAAAGGAAAAATTTAAGCCCTACAAACGCAGGAGCTCTCTCCTGTTCTTAGTTTCTATTAATCCAGCTTCAAGCTGAGTAATTCTCTCGCCACAGTTCAAATTTATTAGTTTGCTATTTATAGTAACTCCAATTCATGTCGGTGGTTACAAGATAACTTTGCCATTTCCACTTTCCAGTTCAATGGATTAATTCTGTAATAATGTAGTATAATTCGCTTTGGGAGATGTAAGCATATTCTGTCAGAAGCAAAACTAATTTACATGTTGATTTCCTGTTTTACATTTTTACGTACATATGTGATCATTTGTCTCTTCCAATTGCTGTGAAACTGTTTTGTAATAAATTGGCAATTGTTTATCATATTGGACCACAGTTTATTGGTCACTCTGTTGGCCAGTGAAGTGTAAACCAGCACTTAATTAAATAAAATATGGAAAATCGCATTCGAAAGTTTTCAGTGTCCTTTTTTTTGCAATTTGCATCATTTAAGATGCAACTGTCAACAGGCTGCCAATCCAATTGCAATCTGTCCAATACTGTGGCCAATGTTTAATCTTTTAATTAATACATTTATTGATTTTACGTGAGTGAAATATTATTGCTCTTCTGACACTGGTTCTGTTATTCTGAACTAAGAATAATATACACACGCACGCACACATAAAAATTGAGAGGCATTGTGGTAATGACAGGCAAAAAGACCCAACTCGTAATCTGGTTTTTGGTTACTAAAACTGCAGATGGAGCTGTCAACACAAAATGGAAACCTCAAAACTCAAGACCGAAATTGTATGCTTGGTCAGCAGAATATCATTAATAACTTTTGTAAGAAAGACGATTAAATACAAGAACAAATCGCGCATACGCACTGTATACAAACCGAATGATGCGAAAAAGTAAATAGAAGATGAGAATACTTATTGAAGCATAAAAGAATATTTATTTTCATCAATATATTTACTCCATAGAAAATTAGAGTAATCTAATAAACTGAGAACGTTCCTAAGAGATGAA
Organism: Drosophila insularis; assembly: GCA_018903935.1. NCBI lineage: Eukaryota > Metazoa > Arthropoda > Insecta > Diptera > Drosophilidae > Drosophila > Drosophila insularis. The sequence continues at coordinate 8,732,406 of JAEIFP010001084.1, read as the reverse complement.
GCAGAGAAAACAAAAAGACACAATTTGAGCAGATTTTAAGATCAAATGTCTATCCATTTTACATTTCAAATTTGTTAAAATGTATTTACAATTTATATCTCTCAACGGACATAGAGATGTTCCATGCATATATCTTTTACCATTTTATATTTCCAATCATAATCATCATCACTTCAAGTGATTGCACTCATCCGCAACATACGCAAAGTGAACTAGCATAATAATTTATCAGTCTCCTTTTCTAAGCAGCCTTCTTCAATGGCCAGAACGTGCCTCACCATGGGGCAACGCCTTGAAATATGCAATGCTTTAACTGCTTGTGGCAGGCAACAGTCATTCTGTCAGTCAATCAGAAGACCAAACAAATCGAAAGCTGTCGACAACACAGACACAAACCGCACACACCCAACCACACACACACACACACACACACATCCACTGAGTGAGGCAGAAAGCAGAGATAAGGGAAAAAGAAAACATGGCAAAATCCTTAACCTCGTCCTTTTACCTCTTTTACTTGTTGCTGATAAGCAAGCTTGTGGGACCCAGTCGGACTACCTTTTAGGCCTGCCTAAAACGTTTTTAACCCCCTTTAAAAAAAACAGAGACCAAAATTTATAGCATTTGATACATTTTGTGCAGATTTCAAACACATTTTAAATTGTGCCATAAAATCACTTAAGTATACACGTTTTCCTCTTCTTCTTTTTTACCACCATTTTCTTTTTTCTTTTTTTTTTTTTTTTGTTTTTGTAGCATATTTACGATTGCTGTAACATCAGAACGAAAATTTTCATACAGCAAAAAGCAGAAAGTCGTTTGCTGTAACCAAAAACCCATCAGAATACATTGCACATTTGCATGAACCATTGACGAAGAACGAGAGAGAGAGAGAGAGAGAGGATATGTTGGTAGGGAGGCAAAAACCACAGCATATGTATAGGCGTAATCCTAGGAGAATACTGAGCCACAAAAACAACAACAAAAAAACACAACACCACGCACCACATTAAATTTGTTGTAAATTAAGATTGATACCGATGTGACCCATGGGCATTCGATATAGCAAGTTTTTGGTTTTACTTACTTTGCTTTTCTATTCGAAATTACGTTGTTGTAGATTAACATTAACTGCAAAGAGACAAGAGCCAACATAATCATTAGTAAAAGTTGTATTATACACACTTTAAGTTCAGCTTATACAGTAACTTAAGTAAAATGGAAATTTATGATTATTAAGGCTAGAGAGGTTAGGGCAAATGTCCAATATTTAAGCACGCCCTCCAGAAGAATTAATGAAAGTATAGGAAAGAGAGGATAGAGAGAATCTTTATCCTAATTAACATTGGGATAACCTAAACAAAATAAGCCCCAAAATACTTAAGTACAAAGGACCCAAAATCTAAAAATCTTAATGTGAACCATCTACATTTTTATTGACTCATTTGATTAATTGTCGAGCATTTTGTTTCTTTTAAGAAAGCCTGGTAAAAAAAAGCACTAATATACACAATGATTTGGTAAAGATGACGAAATCGTATCCAAAAAACTTAAAAATTAAATGATAAGCGTGGATTAATTTCGCTGTTTTCTACACAGGGCCCAACTTGATATAGATAGACTTTTAAAATCTGAAATAATAGTACAAGGTAACTCTCGAATTAATCCCTTAATTCTACTTAGTGTCGTGCAATGCAGTATCTAATTGAATTTGAAATTAGAAAAGCATTTGTATCGATAAAATAAACAAAAGTTGTAGACTGCGTGTCCTATATATAAAAGAGCTTACAGAAACGTTAACGGGTCACTAATCCAAATAAAGAAGTAAATATCTTCATTACATGCTTTAAACATATTGTAAAATAAATATTGTAAAATACTACTCTTGACTAAGAATTACCATAAAATATATAGATCTTAAAATAAAGGTAAATGATAGAGATAGTCTTTAATTACGAAAGCAATAAATTAAAGTGTCATTCTGTCTGCAACAATTGCCAAACGTGGACTTAAACTCGCTTGTCCCCAAAATTTTACAGATAAATATAGTTCTTTTTTAAAAACTGCAATGTAAATGTACGTGCCGACACCTAATATGTAGAATTGGGCTTCTGGAAAGTAGTCCAGGAGTAAGTGAAGTCAATGCCTCTTATTATTATATAATGTAGTTGTTTTTTTCATGAACAGGATCACACTTTAGGAAACTTTAACGTTACTATAATATTACCGATCTTTGCAATCGAGATTTAAATCTGCAGTTTACATTTAACTATGTAGATCCCTTAAGCCTACAGCTCAGAATTTGGAAGAAATGATTGGTTAAGAATGCAATTGTTTTTTAACAGAAGTAATGAAAATGTGTTTTTTAATAGTTTATAAGTTTAGTAAACATTTTAATAACCCTGTCAATTTTAATAATACATTCCAAAAATATTTTGAATTTTTTTAATAATCATAAAAAAATTAGCTCTGCGGTAACATTATAACCTTCAGCACGAGAAAAGCAAGCCTGATCCTTTGGGTTTTTATTCATCAAATATTACGTTTCTTTTTAATTTTCCCTTCATTTGATGACCTTGATAAATATTTTACTGTTGGCAAACATTGAAAAGCGGCCATCAATTTTCCACATTGCACGAATTCGGATAACAGTTTTTGTCGGCCAACTTTATTGCTCTATTTGGTCAAACAAATGTTTAAAAAAAAAAAATACAAAATAAAATAAACTCAAACAGCTGCCAGCCTCCAAAAAATGTACGAACAATTTGTTGCAACGAACTTGAAACTTGCAATTGGAGCTTCTCAGGTTTTTTCCTCCATTTTTTTTGTATTGTTTCGAGTAGCAACTAACTAATAATGATTGGTAGTAGGGGACGATTCAGACCCCCAGTGTTTAATCAAGTGTGAAATCTTTAATCAAGTCAGCTCCAAGCTTGGCTGAATGAATTCCCAGCTGCTGCTGTTGCCATTGCTGTTGGCATCGGCTCAATTCCCAAATCCCAAATCGCAGAATCAACAACCAATGCAACGCAGCTGTTTTTACCTGGTTTGACCTTTTTTTTGGCTTGTTTTGAGCTGCCAGTTGTATATGTAGTTTTTTTTTTTTGTCTTTTACCCCATCTCGAGCCCTCCCACGCTTCAGTCTGTCAATTAAAAAGCCGTAGACTGGCCCAGGCCCTGAACTGCACGATTTGCTGCCAGTTGCCGATTGCCAGTGAGGCCAACGAAACGAAAAATGCGATACAAGAACTGAGGGAATCGACTAAACGATACCCTAATCCCAAAGGGGAGGCATCCCTGAATCAATTAGATGCACGTTTTGCACATTCTTGAAGATATAAGATGACTCTTTCGTACATTAATTCCTCGACTTCATTCTCTTCCCAACTTAAAGATTATTATAATTATTTTCAGCTTGGTTTTTAACTAATCAAATATAGGTAAATAGCCTTTTAGTATGCCCTTTTGCAGGGAACTGCAAGTGGAAATCGAAACATTTTACCTTATTTTTCGAATGCGAATTAAGTGAATTAACTGTAAATGCTATTGGAAATTAACGGTAACAATATAGAGTGGAATTTTTTTGTTGCTTTAGTTTTTTGTTTTTGTTTTTTTTTTTTTTGGCTTAATCACAGACTTAAAATAGAAAGTGCATATCAACAGTGAAAAGGTTTTTTCATTTAACAATGCTTTTTAGTCGATTTTAAATGACTACGACCTATTATTCATTTAAGAGTAAAATAGAACTAGGGAAGTAATTTGTGAAATCGAGTCATAGTGATCTTAGTATAGTGTATTCTGTTAAAAAAAAAGGGTTAGAAGTTTTGGGACAAATACTAAATTCTGAAATCCTTAATTTCTACTGTTTCTACAATTTGCTTAACCAATTTAATATGCGGATTAGCTTACTTTTCTGACGATTAAATTATTTATTTACAGCGTTTTAGCGTTTTCTTTTCAGCTGGGATATTTAAAAACTTAAAAGAAATTTAAATGTTTCAATAATAATGAGACAAATTGATAAGGTAAAAATCATTGAGTGTATTTATATTTAGCTATACAGAAACTTGAAGAAAGTCAACGAAATTTGTGATATTCACCTTAAAAACTTTTACTAAATGATTTGTGCTCTTTATTTCTATTTAAATGCTTTTAAAAACATTCCTTTCTACCTCTCAAAATAAAATTTAGTGAAATTTCCAAAAGGTAATTGTAAGAGCTTATATAAAAGTAAGTAAGTAAAAGTTTAATTTAATTGAACTAAAGTGTTTATGTTACTTAAGCCAATAATAAAAATAAGAATATGATGTTACCAAACATCACATAATCATAATCTCATAATTTCAATATGATTCAGTCACTTCAGTTTGGCTAAGCTCTTTTTTATTGGACAAAGCGAACGCAAATAGTTTTATACAAAAAGCCATCGACAAAAGATCTTTTATTAATAAGAATAACAAAATGTGATTTGTATGAAGTAACCCGCTGGCTATTTATTTGGCCGTGTTTTGAAAGCCATAAGTCTAAGCGGGAAAACAGACAATTAATAAAACTCAAACGAGTGGTTTGAGGCGAAATCGTGATCTGGTCAGACAAACAAAAAAATGGGTCAAATCTCAGTTACTATTTCATGATGCTGCTGGTGATGGTGCTGATGATGATGATTAAGTTGATAATGATAAAATAAAGATGATGATGGCGAGGAAATGGAATTGTAAGTAAATGTAATATGGAAAATGGGGAAATGGTAAAATGCTAAATGTAAAAGTTCTCTCAATTTCCATGCATACAAAAATAATAAAAATGAAAAAAGCAAAACACACAGCCAGAAAAGAAACTGCATCTAAGAGAAAAGTTTTTAATCATATGCCGCCTTGGCATAGGAAAAAGTTCATTAATTTGCCGACAACTTTTTTTGTTTCTACCAGCACTTGACTTCGTTCGCGATATACTATAAATGCCATTAAAAATGCCTTACCAAAAGGGAAAAGAACAAGGAAAAAGGGTAAAACAACAGCAACAACAAAAAGTCGTGCAACCATGAAAACCGAACGAGGCTAAAAAAAAAGGAATATAAATAATAAAAAAAAAAATATATATATACCCAACCAAACTGCAGCCGTTGCACATTTTATGCAAATAGGAAAGGCATACTATATATAGAAGGAAACTTCGGTTTACCCTAAGCGTTAATAGAGACATGAATGGGAGGGGTTTGCCTGGTTGTGACCACGTGACCGCGCACTTGGCCGGCCTTCAGCTGCTCACATCATCTTGAACCTCTTCAGTCCCTTCTGTTGGCCAGTGACTGCTTTACTTGTCCTTTGGCCACTGTTCCACCAAAGGTTTCAGGGATCCCAAATAATAGGTATGCATATTTCCTCTTTGGCCCTGGTAGATTTCGATGTCACAGTATGTGTTAGATGGTTTTTAATATGCTCTGCTCTGCTTGAACATTCTGCGGTTTTTCATCTTCGTTTTCGTGTGGTTGAAATTGATTTTTCATATTTAATGCAAAAAGGCATTACGCGAGAACATGGTATAGACCATGGTGAAAGAGCAAAACATTTTAGCGAGGGTTTAGTTTAAAATTTCCCAATAAATTTTATTTTCTTACTCAGAAGATAGTTTTCAGAGTTGAATGTAAGAAGTTACAACACTAAAAATTTTGAGTTCATAGTCATAGGTAGTCGAAATGGTTACTAAGGATTTAGATTTACAAAAAGGTTTTTTAAATTATGTAGATCTTATGAAAAAACTAGACGAAATTAGCTGACAGTTCTTACTATGATTCTTGGGTAAAAGTTGTTTTAACGAAAGTTAAGCATGATTTTAGTATTTTTTTTATCAATTGTAATTGCTTTTTTTTGTACTAAAACTCTTCAACTGAACCTCGTTTTGTTTTGTAGCTTGTCATCGGTATCTAGTTGCATATTGGCCTTTGGATATTTTCTCCTTCCATCCCTCTCTCGCTCTTTGCACGAGTTGACTGTCTTTGATATCCGTTTTCCATTTTCCATATAATAATAATATGCAACAACCTCGTCCAACTCTTCTCTGATATATGCGACAATATAGTCATAGTCGTACTCGTAGTCATAGTCATTGACTTGTACATAAATAGATACACAAAGCTACAAGCTTGTATCTTTTTCCATATACCAATATGGATGCTGCAGTTGTTATAGCTGTAGATATTGCTTTTCTGTTTTTCGCTTTGCTTATGCAAATCGTTTACAAATATACGACTAACTTGGTCTGGTTTTTTTATGCATTTATGCGACAAGTTACGAGCATTGACTACAATGATGACTTTCTGAGTCTGACTTCGATTTCAATTTCAACTTCAACTCCAGCTCTGACTCTGAGTCTGACAATGTGACGATGTGGTTGACTGAAAGCGTAACGCGCACGCGTTTGCATTTATGTGGATGTGGATATTTGGTTGCCGAGAAGGGGGTGGTAGGCCATTGAGTGCATTGCTCGCAAGTTAGTCAAGCAGTCAATCAAACATGGCCAACATCATTCAGACTCAGCCACATCATCATCATCATCATCATGATCATCATCGTCATCATGCTCAGTTGCATTCGCACTTGAATTAAAGTTAATGTGTGCCTGAATCTTTGATGTTTCGCCAAGTCAACTCGTCAAACCACATAGTCAAGAATACAATACAATAGAGGGAACACGTACTCAAGATGATATCCTACCAAAACCAAGCAATCCGCAACCAAAAACCATAGAGCAAAACCTCAAAAAGCAATTCAATTGTTTGATTATCACTGAATATACATCCTTTGTATCGTTCTTACCAAAAGGGTTGATTATAAAGTTTCTTAAAAAATTATATATAGTTGGAAAATTAAATATTGCATATATTATACATTATAATCTAACTTTTAATAGAAATGTTAAAATATGTAAGTAAGCATATGGAAACTTGTTAACACCTTTTAAGGAATTAGAGAGTTAGAAAATTAAATACTGAACTTGTGTTCTTAAAAATATTCTAAATGTATAGCTTGAAAAATAAATGTCAAAATATATATAAGTATGTAGGTATATATGTAGATGGAATCTTGTTAAATTTAGTAGTTCTAAAAATATTATCTACAGAGAAACTTTTTTTTTGCCCTGAATGAAAAATTTATAAAATATTAACACCTATTTTAGACTTTATAACTTTTGTGGTTATACAATAATTTTTGTTTATACTTTAGAAGTTCTGAACCCCTGTGTATAAAAAATACGGACATAAAATATATATTTAGATTTTTATTTCAATTCCAGCTAGTTTTCTGTTTGTTTATTAAATTATGACTAATTTTTGAAGTGTTAGGTCTAACCATTTTCTCATGAAAAAAGAAAATTAATATAGCCATGCAGGATAATTATTTTAGACAATATTTTGATTAAACAATTATTCATTATTGTCAACTTGATAATAATTTTTTAATTTTTACAGTAAAGGATTTTTGCATCATAATGAAATACTTTATACATTTGTAATACTGAAATACTTTATACATTGAAATACTTTATACATTTGTAAAGTATCCTGAAATTTCAAAGTTTTTTAATGTTGTATAATGCCCACAAGAAGTGATTATTATCGTATCCAATTTGTAAAATTCTCTTATATATTGAGTAAAATTGCATCGTTTAAGCGAAAAATACCAAAGAAACTCTCTAAATGAAAAAAAATTTTAATTCCTTTTGGTAACTTTTCGAACCACCCATTAAGCCATTGAATCATATAGCTGGAGGCTTTTCCATTCACTCACTCTTAGCCCTAACTGTTTCTGTCATGTACTCGAACGCATCTTCTGTTGTTGTACATAAAGACACACAAACACAAAGACATAAACATATCAGTATATATCATTATATACAATATATTGTATCTATATCTTGTATCGCATAGCGTCACTCACTCATTGCACAGCTCGTAAAAAGCTCATTAAACAAAACGCCGTTGACAGACGAGAGACAGAGCGCGGCCTGTGGATGAGATAATAGCAAGAGGGGAACATTTTGACGTTTTTTCAGGGGGGGATCAGCATCATTATGCAAAAATATCAGCTCAAATCTGACGAGTGTAACTGTAAGTTTTACGTATTATGCGTGTGTGTGTTCGGCGTTTGTTTTGTTGATTTACAAACAACACTGTCAAAATAATTACAAATGCCGTGACATTGCGGCGACATGTAATTAACGTAAAATGCGCGTTCCATGTGCTGCTTCTGGTATCTGTAAGATACACAAAACCCACACAACGCACCAAAAAAAAAAGAGATACATGTATGTACATTACCAACTCAAACTGAGTGTACACAGGTGCTTAATGGGCCACTCCAAAAATGAGAAAAAAAAAATGCTCACCCTCTTACCTTATTTTATATGACACGGTGGACGACTAAATTTGATTAACCCAAATAAGCTGGCCCGGTTTTTCATGCCGCCGGCGTTGCTGCCTTTTGCTGACAGGCCGCAGCTGCCCTCTTTCTTTTTCCCATTTCCCACTTTTTTCCTCTGCGTTGTGTTTTTTTTTTCCATCGCATCTTTATGTCATTTTCATTCATCATTTTATGAGCATTGGCTTTTTGCGGCACTGCTCTCTGTCATTTAATTGAACCGCCGCGGCGTCTCGTGATAGCTCGTGGTGTCTCACTCGCTTGAGTGATCCATAAAGTTATTGGCTTTTGGATCAAGTGAAGCCATGAAAAGTTTCCTAATGCCATTTTGGCATAGGTAAGGGAAGCTCTATTATCGCCATATAACCACATTTTATATCATCTCTACACTATATAGTTTTGCTAGCCATTTGGAAAAACTTTACGATGCGGTCTGGCACTTTGCGGAATTAGTGAGGAGTATAAATGCTGCAGATTTACAGGCTGAACTTGACTTTCATGGTTAATAGTTAATGCATTAGATGCTGATTAATGTTAGATTGTGGTCAATCTTAAGACGCTCTGAAGGTCCATACAATTACTAAAAGATGATTTGCTTTTGTGAGTCAGTTACCGTGGCTTTATTTTCTAAGTATTGAATTCTTTAAGTTTTAATTATTTTTATAATTGTTTGTTAGTGTTGAAGGCTTTAATTTATAGATTGTAAATAGATTAGAGAATATTCCTTATCTAAATTTTCAATACAACTAAGAAGTCCACTGTGCAAAATTAATTATTTTCTCAATTTTCAATACTTTCTTTTTTCCTACTTTCTGTTTAAGTGGCAAGAGAAGTCTGTAAGTTCAAACAATTCGAATTTTCTCAGAATAATCCTAAAATCTGCTCTCATTTTCAACTTCAAGCCCAATTACACCGACTTAGACCGTTTATTTGATGAGTTCAGTAAAAGTATTTGCCCTTTTTGTCATAAATAGGTTTTTCTAACACCTTTCTAAATACTTTTATATTGCTCTTTAACAATATTAGCCAATAGAAATTCGGTGCTGCCTTTAAAAAGAATTTTACAAATAATATTTTCAGTAAACAACTAAAAACATGAGTGTAAAAAATATGTAAAACAATTCATCTCTTTATAAAATTTATATTTAAATTAATTTCCTAACATTCCCCAAAATTAGAATCAAATTATTAGAAAAACCTCTTAAACACTTGACGTGTGTTCTTTTGATTTATATATAAGCCCACAAATTTACAGCTAATTAATTAGCCACCTTGCAAGCAAAATAATGTTACAAAAGATGAAACGAAAATTTTATTTCCATTAGACTCAAAAAAATATATATAAATGTAAAATATATGTTTTTCATGGAATTAAAAACAAGAACTGAGATATAGTTGGAGATTTTAAAAGTTGAAATTTGTCTTTTAAAACAATTTAGAAACGGAAAAAGAATACAGTAAGTACACACACGAAAATACTATCAAATTTCCTTTAATAATCTTTGTGAAAAATTAAATTGTTTTTAAGTCATTTCATTAGTTTCGTTTTATATAAAAATAAATGCATTATGGCTAATAAACCTTGTGCTAATATTATCCTTATGCACAAAGTATTTAAGGAAAAAGTATCTGAACTTTTAAATAACATTTTATTATTTTCCAAATTAAATTGTATTCATATCAAACTTTTTGCCGTAAGCCATTTATAACTTTTAATGAAAAGTTATTGGATTTTGTGTTTTTTTGTCTATAATTTTTCTCTCACATTTATGAGAATTTTGGCAAACCAAACTTCATAACTTCTTAGCCACTAAAACCAAAAATGTTTAATTCCCATAGCCAAATTACTTACTCAAGTGAAAGAGGCAAAAAAAATAAAATAAAAACTATTTGATCTAGTTACAGCTCGCCCCCAGACCACGAAAACTTTCTGAAAAGTTTCACATACATAGACCACATTTAGAACACATAGAAATATGTAGTTACATATATAAACTTGTATTTACATCTATATAATGAAATCAATCCTCTGCTACAATTAGCAAAGCAATATTTAATATTTTTGCATTTTATGTAATCCATTTAATTCACTAAATTATTTGAGGGCAAATTCCCTGAACAGGTGAATAGTATAAATGAGTTCATTATTTGTGTGCACTTGAAATGTTCAAAATTTAACATTAGCCATTCAATGTATTATTTTATGTTTATTGATCAAAAGACAAAACTAAGGGAGTCATAAAAGGGGGGACAGTGGAAAAGGGCCGAGGCAGATGAAAGGGAATTGAAATGTGCCATACAAATAATTAAATGCTAGAGGGGTAAGCAATATCAGCCAAGCGCAAACAAACATAAACATAATTAGTGTGTGTGTGTGTGTGTGTGTGTGTGTGTGTTTGTGAGAGGAATATGAGCTGCCTGCACAAATGCAGATACTTTTGTATCTCTCTCTATGTATCTATGCATGCACATGTCGTTTGCCAGAGAACAGCAAAACCAAAAAGCAACAGCAACTGAAACAGACAACAAACAAAACAAAAATGCGATGGAAAAACAATTGTAACCGAACATTGTTGGCCATGTAGCCACGACAACTGGAAAACATGCCCGAAACACGGCATAATGCGACACAAAGTTCCGCTAGAATGCCCATGGCCCATTCTCAGTTTTGCTTCAACGTTCCCAGTGCACCCAAAAAGCCCAAACCCAAACCCAAGCCCAGGCCCAATCCCAATCCCAGGCACAATCCCTCGCAATCCCAATGCAACGTGTGAGTTGCTGCTGTTGCATTTTTATCTCTTTTTCCCTTCCCCTCTATCTCTTCATCTGTCTATCTAACTCGGAGGAGAAAGGTTCTCGAAGTTTTTTTTTTTTTGCTGTTGCTTCGGTAATTGTTTACCAGTTGCCAAACGAACAACAACAACAACAACTTTGAGAATGGCAACTTTTGGGCAAATGAACTGCAAGTGCAAGCAACTTCAACTTCACCTGAGAGTTAGTTGGCCTCACGAGTTATTTTGAAATACGTGTGGCCAAGAGGGAGTGCTTTATGGGGAGTCTATTAGCTGGTACGAAACTGGTCCAAAGGCAGCTATTGAAGCTGATGTGTAGGGAATTATTCAAACAAAACATAGAAGTCTTTAAAAATTAAATATTTACTGAAGAAAAATTATGAATAAAACACTTATAAGATGTGAAATGTAATAGAATGATAATTAAAAACTTTTGTAGCTACTAAATTAACTTTATCTAAAGTCTTTTACACTTTAGGTTTTCAGATTTCTTCTTAATTTTGCTACAATTTTACCCTACACAAAAACTAAAAGAGAAAATTTTTAAACATTTCCATCTTTGGAAAACATTCATGATAAAACTAGCCATATCCCATTTTTCGGTTTGATGCAAACGTCTTATTTTGTCAACCATTAGGGAAAATCTTTTTCTTCAACTGTACACACATATATGTATTTAAATAAATAAATGAACTTTAATTAACTCTTTCACCTACTTAAATACAAAATATATCCTGCCAAATGTATAACCTTAATGTTTATGCCTATGTTTATTATAAAATTATGTTAAATAAACACACAAACTGTATACCAATGAGATATTTTAGTCGCTATTTAATGCTAGACTTGATTTTAATTCAAAATATTGTCCTCTTTGCTACGTTAATGGCTTTTAACTAAAGTCATTCAATTTCTAATTGAAAAAATAGTCAAATTTATTCAATTACTTAGAGTGGTAACCTATTACTAAAACGTGTCCAAATTATTAACTATTTGACAGTCCATTACTTCGGTAAAATAAAGTAATCAGTAGTAAGAATTTATATAATTTACTTATTAATTGCAATTTGTATTTCTGTTTGGACTATGAACTAATGACGTAGGTATTTCAATTTGCATTATCAACTAAAGCAATAACAATAATGAAATAACCAAAATTGTTTTCTTATTTCTTTTACTATTATTTTCTTAATACTCATTAATTTTACAATTATAATGATTAATTTAAATAGTACGGCTTCTTGACTTGATTTCGACTTTGCCTTTTGTCAACTTTGGTAAAACTAATATATCACTTAAACTCAATAGGATTTGATATTTTTCTGTTTTTGCTCAAGCTTTTAGTTTAAGATAAAATACATAAAATATTAAAACGATTTATGAGGCAATGAGAATGTCGTTTTTTAAATTTACTTTCGCGGGTTTTTTACAAATAAATATCTCATAACTTTTAAGAAATTCTACTTAAGCACCTAATAGTCTTCCCATTTGTTCCGCTTTAGTGTATTGCATTATTCTTCTCAAGAAGTCATCCAAGCGTCTGTTCTGGCAGAGCCAAAGAGTTTTGCCAAAATTGATAGCTAAACATTTTGTTGCGCTAACTAAACTTCCAGTCATCTTCGTCGACGTCGCCGTCACCATTCAGTCATTCAGTCAGGCAGGCAGGCAGGCAGTCAGTCAGTCCAAAGTGAATGAACCAGTTGAGGAGTAGGCAATCAAAGCGTGACAGAGTGCCAACTACATTAGGATGGAAAACTCTGTCTCTTGTCTCTGACCTCACGCTCCAATAAAGCTGAATATCATCCGGAGTAACTTTTGCCTCATCGTGCAAACTATCATACCATTTGATAAATTTTTAAACAGTTCGCTCATTCATTCAATTTTTACAGACAGACATAAGACATAAGGAACGTGACAGGTACAAAGTACAAAATTTATTTAATGGACCAATGTGAAGCCCTCACACATAATTTGTTATTAAAAAGGGTTAAATGCGCCATGTGAGATGAGTTTTTTCCCCGTTGTTGTCTGTGTGTAAGTGCGCCTGAGTATGTGTATTGGTGTGGATGTAAGATGGCTAAATAATAAACAATAAGGTAAAACTTTTATTGCGAGTAGTCGAGCGGAAAGCAGCTAAGAAGAAACATTTTAAGGTAGACAGGATGTGATTAAAAATCATCTAAAGTTTAAACGTTTTGACTGTACCTCATAAAAAAGTGTGGCTGCATATTTCGAAAAAGAAAATGCTAAGCATAAATAAAAGAAGAGTAACAAGTCTCAACAATTTTTTTAAGGATTAGCCAAATAAAAAAACTGCAAGAAACGTTGTATAAAAAAATGTTCAACAAAATTAAAGTAATATCCAAAAGACTGATAATAATTTTATGCAACTTCTTGTAATAATCTGGAATCAATGAAACTTCTTAGTTCTGCAAGTTAAGCCAGCTTAGGATAAGCTTGTCGTCGGTTTGCACAACTCTTTATTTAGGCCCAGAACTCAGAAGAAAGAAACAACAAAATTAAATTAATGAAGCATAACAAGAATAAAGAAGGAAAAGAACCAAAGAAAAACAAAACAAAAAAAAAACTTTCTCGTGCATTGTTAAATTTTTCTTCTTATTTGAGTTACAATTGAGTTGGACAGCAGGTGGGGAGTGGCAGTTTCAGAATGGTCCAAAAACCATTGGGATAAGGGTCTGTGGTCAGGACATTCCTTTTATGTGTTTGGCAATCTGTTGCTTTCAGACACAAAACGTAAAATTTATAGCTTATCAATGTTTCGGACACGTGGACACGTGCACAGCATCAGGAAAATACAAAAAGGTCAATGTCTGGCATAAACAAAGCGAAATAACTTTGGGAAAAACAACAACAACGGCAACAGCAGCAAAATTCAATTAGCAGCTGTTCTGCCATCTAATGAGCTTTGGGCCATCCCTCCACCCACACAGAAGCCTGCGACAGTGTGTGGCCATGACTCTAACGCTTAATTGCTAGCAATAGCAAAAATTACGCATACGCAGCGAATGCCAAAAAACACACACACAATACACAAACAGGAAAGAAGAAAGTAAACTCGGTAGTATCGGCTATAAAATTTGATTTTTTGAGCCTTTGAACCTGCAGGCAAAAATAAGCGAAATAAATTTTAATTAAATTGCATGTCAAAATGAAGCATTTTTGTTTTTTTTGTGTATTGTTTGTGTTCTTTCGTTATATATTTTAATAAATTCATTGGAGCTCTTTGGTTTCCAAAAAGGTTGCTCTTCTGACGAAAATATGGCAAAAGCTTTTTACTTTTCTGCTTTTCTACTTTCCTTTTGGTCCTCGTGACAGATTGTTTGTCTTGCTAATTAAAGTTGCGTACCAGATACTTTGTGTAAATCAAAGCAGGTGGTAAAAGGAGCCTTGGCCAAAGACAAAAGACAACCCAAACGGTGGGGAGCAGGGTGGCCAGAGGAAAGCGTGTGAATGTAACAACTTGTTACACTTTAATAATGGTAATTGCTTTTGCAGATACAAAAACTTATTTTGTAGCCAAAAGGTTTTGGCTGGGCCTTATGGGGTTTGCCAGTGGAATTGAAGTACATAATATATACCTAAAAAAATGTTAATACACTTTGGGATACTTGGACATTTGCACAGTTATTCCATTACAAACTTGATGTCAGCCACATTTTAAGACCACAAACTATATGTGTGGCTACAGTTAAGGCATTTCAATTCAAATGGGACAGACCATGTGACATTTATGTATAAAAAGCCTTTAAGCAATCTACTTTATGCTCACTACCAATGCCTTTTGAATTTCAATATAAAAAGAAAAGGGGAAAAAAATCGTTTAACTAAAAATATCCACCAGAAAGTCAGGAAGCAACAATGTCACAGACAATTGTCAACTCAAAAATTACGTATACGCAGACATGGCTGTGGCTTAGTTTGTTGTCATGACTTTTTCTCTCCTGTTTATTTTTTACTTACTTTTTTGTGGCTTTTGTTTCCGTGCACTTTCAATTTTCATTTTACTTTCTTGCATACACAATTTAATTGACTTTCAGGTGAAAAGGCAGGCTAAACAAATATTCTGAATTGAGTTCAACTCTAGTCAAGTCACTTAATCAGGTGTTGGAATGTGTTCATAATTGATTAGCTGTTTCTATGTCTGTGTGTGTGTGCCTGTTGTCTATAATTTAGTGTAATGTAATTTACATTATGTGCGGCACGTAGAGTTTAATTAGCAAGGCTACATACAGGATACAGACAAGTGCATTAATTGATCTAATTAATTAATAATTTCTTATTATTATAGTATTGTTATTCTATCAAAATCTTCATTATTTCCATTTTACTCTGAGTGACTTTTATATGCGTTTAAATATATTTTTAAGTGTCTAAAGCAATTGAAGTATTTTAAATGCATTTAATTTAATAAATAAATAAAGTTTGAAAAGAAAAGTAAAGCATTTGAGATGAAATATACTAGCCACCTGATTCCAAGCCTAAAAACCCATTTAGGCAGCACCTATTGAAGATATCAAAATTATATATCTGTTTATAATTCTCTCTCTTTCAATTATCTAGAACAGCAAAGTGCTTAATAATATTTATAAATCAATTATTTTTCAAAAGCCAAAGGAAGCAGACATATGGTTTAGTTTGATTTCTAAGAAACTATTTATACTCTTTGTTATTTAGAAAATTAAAACTGACTACGCCTATCAACTTGTTTCAGATACAAATGATTAACTGTCTGTTTACACTAAAACCGAGTCTAGTCAAAATTGCTTCCGGAAATTTCTTTAAAAGAATTCTCTCCCCAAAAATGTAATTATCGTAGCTTTTGTAATAAATATAATTCATGTGAATATGTAGAAATATATCGTTTATGTTCACCCAACCAATTTACTCAGAATATGGACATTAGTTATCCTTATGGAATTAAAAGTAAGCCTTTGTACTTTTGTATACAAAATTGTGGATAAAGCTCTGCTATCAATAACTAATTGATTCCATAGGGCCTTAGGGTTGATTAAGAGTTTACATCAAACGATTTTGTTTTTAATTTTTCCTCCTTTACTTGTCTCAGGTATGAATGTTCTGGCTCTGATAACAAATTTAAAAGAAAATATAGTCTAATGACGTGTTGCTAAAAAAATGGATTTTATAAAAAAATAGCCTACATTTACTGCAACTACATTTTATTTTATTGGGCATTCTTATTCATATCCCAATGATATGAATAAGCTATGATTTAGCTATGATTTTATAAAACAAAATCGTTTAATTCTCTTTTTAAACAAATTAAATGTACCTTTTTAGGGATTTTCATTTCTGAAATATTATATTTTAATCAAAGCTCATTAAAATATTTGTAGTTTTTCTTGCCCAAAAGTCTACAGATATTTATTTTAAAAGTTTGTATTTATCATAAAAATTTCAAATTTTCTAAATTACACAAATAAGACAACTTTTATAAAATAAATATACTTGTTTATATATTGGGAATTCCCTAGTGTTTTCATTTCGCAACGCTAAACAATTTAAACAAAATCAGCAGTGAAACAAACAACACTACGTATAAAATTGTTTAAAACATTTTAGAGTTTTGTTTGTTCAAATATTAATATTTATGGTTATAGTTTATATATTCTTTATCAGCAAACAAAACAGCACTTAATAAGTTATTTTTTCTAGATTAAAACTTGTTTTAATTTTGGCATATGAAAAACACCCTACAAATCTTGCCTAATATGCAAATATGGCTATTAAAATTTTTATTATCTTGCCTAAGCAAATTAAATGAATGCCAACAAGCAAATTTTGCACAATACAAATATTGTATAATTTGATTGCATTAATTTTGAGCTCAATTGCCTGAAATTAGACAAAATGCTATTAAAAGAAGAAAACACATGACTTTGTCTTTTGTTTGGGGATTCTAAAATTTGCATTTTTTTTCGTGTTAGTTCTAAAACGTTCCCACACACAAAAAGGGTCTATAGATTTTGTGAGTTACAACTTGACACTTGGCCATAAGGTCGCTTACTTCATGATGCAAACGATCCATTACTCATGCCATGGTCTTTAGACAGTTTTTCACACCTTTTCATCTAATGCAAATATACATATATAAGACTTGTTCCCTTCTGAGCGTTCAAGTTGTCAACTCAGTGGTAAGCCTTTTGCAATAGCTCAAATTAGCCATGCAATTTGTACTTAACAATTTTACAACGCTTGGACAGAGAGAGACTCGAGTGGTAGGAAGGTAGAAAGGTAGAGCTTTAGCTACTTGACTACTTGGCTGCTGGGCGTCTTAATGTCCGAAATAATAAAATGGCCAAGGATTTAAACGAGACATGAACCGAGATGGCGACGTGAATGAAGATGGAGACCAAGGCGAAGACCAAGAACGACGACGATGAGTCGTAGACGACGACAAGCGACAAGTTTATCACTTGTTAAGCCAAAGTTGCAGACATGCACAGATGCCTCTGTAAAAACAGAAAAGGAGCACCAACGTTTCACAGACAGAGGCCAAAACGATGTGGAGTGACGGCCGCAGATGGGAAGCATAGATAACGTACTTCTCTTCCTATGTATGCGGTTGGGTTCAAAACTAAGTATAGATAGGTCGGCAAAGTCCAAGCCTAAGCTTGTGGTAATTTGCATAGAGGCCAAAATGTGCAGTGAAGTGAAGTGGAGTGGTTTTTTTTTTAATTTTGTTTGTGGGTTATGGATGGTTGGCAAAGAACTAGATAAAAGACACATGCATAGGAAGCTGATTCTTTTAACTTAAACTTTGTAATTAATTATGTTTGGTTTGATCAAAAAACAAAAACAAATACAACAATTTTACTACCTACTAAAATAGTTTCTTGTGTTTTCATATATGCAAATTTTAGTATTCAAGGCTATAAATTGCAAATTATATATACATACATACATACTATATTCAAATATATGTTTATCATAAAATATTTTACCAACCAAATATTTCATTGAACTTGACAAATTATATGCAAATTTGGTGAACTTGGTAAGCAAAATTTTTGAATTAAATTCTTGAAAAATTAATTACAAAATCTATAATAAAAAAGATGTAATGCCAAACTCTGTTAACGACATTAACTTTTTTTCTTCCTCAAACCAGAACCTAACAAAGTAAAAAGTTGCATAAAAAAATCTTGCAAAAGGTGAGGAAAAATTCTAAGAACAAAGGAGCTTTAAGAACCAAAACGAAGATTTTCCAAGACGACTTTGTTTGTGCTCTTTAATAAATACACAGCAAAAAGTATACCACCAACATAACCGATTGATTTCCCTTTAAAAAACTGGAACGTTAAAACTAAGTAAACTTGTAATAATATGAGCAAAGAGACTGACCAGAACTCACAATAGAATCTCGGCAATTTTGATCAATAAAAATTATAGGTTAATCTGGGAATATAAAATCCTGAATAATTGCCCCCTAAAGTATGCAATAGGCAGACTAAGAATTTACTTTTTGTTAATTGCAATTAACTTTTAAATTGTCCTCTAGTTAAAACAATTGTAAAAGTTTTCAACATTATTTTAAGTTAACATAAAAAATTCTATATAAATTTTAATCAATAAATTTTTTTACCAAGTGGATGGAATAAAGGGAATAAAGATCAGTTGCATATTCAGTAGATGCATGTTTTCACTATGTTGACCTCAGTACTTGCAACTTCCGTTCAAATGCGCTTTGTTGTGTATTTACTTTGTTTTCTTTAACAAAATGTTATAATAAATATGTCATTTATCCAAACTACTTTTACAGATGCCTAAACAAGGGAACATTTTGAAATTAATTCCTAAAATCAAATACCAAATACAGCTTCATCATTAAAAAAGTGCTATTAGCATAACATATTTTAGCACAATTTCATCTCAAACTGAATGAGTTTATAAAAAATGGATACTAGTAACATAGCACATAGCTGGATACGTCCTTGTGCCTATTATCTAAAAAACAAACTATAAAAATCTCAAAAATATAAGCAATTCATCAAGTATTGCTATTTATTAATAGGGCAATGGCTTACTTAACTTAATGCAAACTATAATCAAGATAGTAGAGACGAAAACGAATCTGTTAGAGAAGCAAATGGTCAAGAAGAACAAATAAATATTAAGAGAAGATAATTTAGCATTTGACACAAGGAAAAATAATGATTTACTGACCCTGTCAAAGACTTATGTACATACAGTTATGAGTTAGCCAATACATAAAAGCCTTTTGAGAATATAAATGCATAAAAATTTTAACTCTTTATCAAATCGAAAAATTGCATCAAGCTTCCCTTTTATTGAAAGCAAGAACTTTAATGTAGCTTTTGTCCTTATTAAGAAATTTTTTCAAATGGTTTAAACTAATTAACTATAAATCTTACCCAAGGCATAGACATAGGCATAGGCATAGAATATAGGCATTTATCATTTAATGTTTATTGATATTGACTCCTAAAAAAGAGACCAAAAACTTGATAATCACAATATACATATTAAATTACATTCTCTCACAGAGCGAGCACTTTCAAATTTCATCAATTGCATTCTCATTACGCGGTGAAATCGACTCTAATAGAGTTCACACCTTAATTTGGTTTTTTTTTTTTTTTGTATGTGGGTCTAATCAAATCGAATGTACTCAAACATTGGGTAACTAGGCGTATTTACTCACATGATTTTCTATTTTCTATTCACAAACTCCATTAGCATGCAGCTTGAGTGCAGCTTTAACTTCATTATGATGGTAGATAGACCCGTGTACTTGTTGCCACTTTTGAGATTTACTTTAACTGTTACACGCTCGTTCTATAAACAATATGGGGCACAATTTTTTATCTTTTATATGTATGTACATTCACTCCACTTCAATGGAAATATTATCCAATAAATATTACTTTTTTTTAATTTTGCATTCAATTATGATATGGTGATGCCTTCCAATAATAATGAACTAATTATGCATACGAATAATTTGTAGTGGTTAATTTTTTCCGTAATTTTCTTTATTTCTTTTTTTTGGTTTTGTTTTTTACACATTTACACAATTTTACATATCTGTTTAATGGAGCGCATTGGAGGTTTGTTTCATATTACTATTTTTGTTTTTGTTTTATTAATATTATTTTTGAATGAAGCCAGGCAGCCGTTAAAAACTTAGTTGGTAGCAGTAAATAACATTGAGCAAAGCGGCTAAGCGACCGTGCGAAACAGACAACCCGCATGCGATGAAAACTCGTTTGTGACTAACAGAATCTGTCGCTGTTAGCGTCAGTTGAATTAACAGAGTACTGCATGTTAACTAACAGACGGCTGGCCGTGTGTTTGTGTGGGTGGGCAAGCTGTTGCTGTACACTTAAAGAAAAATTTACAAATGAAAAGCTCTACAAGTGGGCAGGCAATATTTTGTGTGAGTAAAATTTTTGTATATTTTTATGTTTTTCACATTTTAGTTAGTACTTTTTTACTTTTTAGTCAACATTTATGCCTGAAAATTTAAAAAAAAATTTATTTAATTTTTTGCTGCTAGGTTCTCGAATTAATTTCTAGGTTTAGTTTAACGTCACTTACTTTCAAATTGTTTATATAAAAATTAATTTTTCGATAAAGTAGCTTTACTTTAATTTGTCTTTTTCTAAAATTCTGTTTGTTTCTTGAATGTCTCCAAACTAGTTTCAATCGAGAAAAACCAAAGTCATTTATGAAAATCTTGCATATCCCTAAGCAGTATTAAAGCCGAAGTATTGGCCACAAATATAAGATTGATTTTACTTTTTCACCCAAATTTTTTACACCACCGCATATTTAAAATGTTGCAAAAGAATTTAATGGCTTTCTAATGTAATGAAAAGTAATGAAAATTGGCAAACTAATTTTTCATATTAACATTTTTTGGACTACCAAATTTCAGAAAAACAAATTAAATAAATTCAAATGTCTTTTGCTTTGATTAGTTCCAAATCGATTTTAGAGTACTGTAAAAGAAATGTAGTTGTTTAATATTGTCATATAAGCAGTCTAAGGCTAAAGAATTGCACGGCTTCAAATGTAATTTCTAATTAAAATTTTAGACTTAAAAAAACTCAAATTACAATAGAATAATAGGTAAATTTGCAAAGCCTTAAAAATTCACTTTATTTAAATTCTATATTGAGATAAATTCAATATATGTATATATATTTTAAATTTAGTTTCCTTCTAAAAATGTTGTATTTTAGAATGTAATCCAACAGATTAAAAATTTTTTAGAATCTCTGATTTATTTGTGAAGATTTATAAGCTAA
The DNA here is from genome assembly GCA_018903935.1 of Drosophila insularis. NCBI lineage: Eukaryota > Metazoa > Arthropoda > Insecta > Diptera > Drosophilidae > Drosophila > Drosophila insularis. Next base: position 8,710,884 of record JAEIFP010001084.1, on the reverse strand, counting down.
TACGTTAAGTAATAGTTTCATAGGTTAGATCAGACCTTCAAAAATAATAGGGCTTTGTTGAAATGGGCTTATCAAACTTTTTACTCATTTTTTTCAAGACTTTTAAAGTTTGCTTGTTTCTAGATTTAGGTCGGACTGATTTGATCCGTTTCACAATATAATACTTAATACTAATTCATCTATAAGTTATAAAATATATAACCTAAGACTAGATAAAAAAAAACACATAACTCTCTTAAGAACAATAAATCAAATTAACATTCTAACATTTTTTCCAGTTCTTAAAGCTAAAATATCTATATAAACACACAAACGCATTTCTTAAATATCCAAAAACTAAAGAAAAGTAAAATAGACATTATCAATTTTCGTTCAGTGCATGTTTCTTATATTAATTGCAACATTTACAAGTTGAATTCTGTCGCCCACTCTAGAAAGACAAATAAAGCCAAAGTTGTTGTAATAACTGAATCCGACGCTACTGTCTATGAGGCAAGAACGCCTACCTTCAACCAGAGGAGCAGTCCAACTGCATCCAGTTGGGCAAGCACTCGGCTTGTTAGCACCCGAAGAACCGGAGGAACGATTGCAGCATTAAAAGGGGATCTGCTCCTCATCATGCCAAAAAGGGAGGCAGAAGAGGGACCTGAAACTGAGACTGAGACTGGACTCCCCCGAAAGCGTTTTGCATTTTATTTACATTTCAGCTGCGCAGTTAAAAAAGGCGCATGATTAAGCAATAAATTCACACCGAAAAACCAAAGTGAGTTAAAGAAGTGCAACTAGGTAGGTAGAGGCACTCCTTGTGGGTGTTTGCATTTGCCCCGTTGCCTAACGGTGCTTTTCATGAGTATGTGTTGCATGAATTGAAGGTTTTTTCTCTTTTTGTTCCTTGTTTTCTTACATTCATTTTGCTATTTGTATTTACAATTGATTTGCATTTTGAGTAATGTTATTTCCTTTCAATGGAAAAGCGGAAGCCATTTACAAATAGTGCGACAAAAACCAAACTTGAATGAAAAAGCAAAAAAAAAAAGGGGGGAGCAAATGTTGCGATAATATTTTTACTAGCGTCGACTTTGGGTCATTGAACAAAAGGTCAGGCAACCAACAGGTGCCTCATGACATTGAGTTCTACACTAGCGGTTTACCATAAATGTCAGTAAGTCCTTACTTAAATTACTTTTGGCATTTAGCTTTTAATAGACAAATAAAGTCTGAAAAATAATATAGAATATAAGAATAAACATCAAGCAGTGAATAATGACCAAATAAATTAAGAAGTATTGTTTAAAACTTAAGTCACTTGACTCCCGTGGGAACCCCAAAGAGAATAAGAGAACTCTTCTCTTTTTTTTAACATCCTAGCTCGAAATTGTTTTGAGGTAACAAATCATGGTAAGTTATAACTTTGTCAATATATATTTATAAATATTAATTCGCAAAGCGTTTTTAAAACTTATACTTCATAATAAATCATTTTTTATCTTTGCAAAAACATAACAAGTTTTTCAAAAAGTGTTTCTAAAACTTCCCATAAGTCAAAGAAAAAGGTTTAGGAAGATACATTCAAGTTTGAATTGCTGTTTTCCCAATGAAAATAAAAATTATTATTATTTGTATTATTATTTAGCCTGGTATTTTTTGTTTGTTTGTTTTGGTGAAAAATTAAAATAAAAATTGCAGTGACCAACTCTTCAGATGAACCACAAAAAAAATGATTTACCATTTACATTCAATATTATCAATTGCTTTGTGTACTTATCAATGAGTAGTTATATAATTTTAAAACTCTGAATAAAAAATCATTTGAATTAGTTCTTAAAACTTTAAATCTGAGTCATTGAATGAATAAATCTGTGTAACTAAGTAAATGACTAGCTGAATCATTCATATAACTTTTTAAATGAATTTTTGCAACTTTCTAAGAATAAAATAAAAAAGTAGTTAGAAGCAAATAAATTAGCTAAAAAAAAATATGTTTAACCATTGAGGTCGCCAAAATATATATATATATATAATATATTTAAAAAAAATATTTTTACATAAAAAAACCGATTTAACCTTGAAAAATTCAAATTGAGTTTTGAAATTCGATTGGTATATATTTTCAGAAAACTAATTTAATTTTAAATGTTACACAATTTTATGTATACATATTTATATATTTTTATATATATTTCAACTGAATGTTTTTATTAAGTTCAACAATAAAACCCAAAATAATTATGGTGAAACAGTTTTCTTTCTTTTCTTTACTTTTCTTTACATAAAATAAAAAGTTCCTCAATTCTAATGGAATTTTTTCGTCACAACACTAAAAATCTATTAATTATAAAAAAATTTTAAATTACTTTGTCAAAGTTGTTGTTTAATACCAAAAATATATTGAAATTGACTTCAAAAGTTTTCAAAAAAAAGTTGATTAAAATTACTTATATATTTAAATTAGATAATTCTCCTCAGTTTTAAAATAAATTAGTGGATTTCTGAAGAAATGGGAATATGAAATGAAATGAAAAAAAAAATATAAGATATTTAAAGTTTCGTCAACTAGAATTCATGCATTTTCCTTAAAAACATTACGAACGTTTGCAACTCTTAAATATTCTACTTTTAATTAAATGTTAAAATTTTGACAATAAATGTAGTTGTGAATTTAAAATCTTTATAGCCTCTTTAAGTATAATTCCTTTTTTTTAAGCATTACAAGGATTCAATTTAATAGACTTTTTTAATCCAAACTGATTCTCACTCTTTGCTTATAAATTAATTAGAATACAACTATTGTGTACTTTAAAACATTTTACACTCGTTTTAACTAAAATCTCTGTGTTTGCTTTTTTTTTGAGAAACTTAAACTTATACAATGATCTTTGGTTAAACTTTGAGTTTTAATATTTACATTCTAAATGACTTCATTGCAAAGTCAAACAGATTTAATCTCTATTAGGTTGTTTTTTTGTTTTTATTTTTACACAACTGAACCCGAACCGTGACCCTGACCCCGGGGCAAGTTTTTGGGCACGCCGTTAATGTACGTGTATATGGGAATGTATTGTTTCTCGTTGGTCGTGGAGTCCGAAGCTCCAAAGTCTTGCCTGTTGATGACTTAATCGATGATCAGAGTTTTGCATTGGTGGGCGTTATATTGATTTATTATACCAATTCGATACGCACTATTAAAACGGATTGACTAAATAAAACAAACAAAGGCAAGAGGAATGTTCAGTAACCAACAACAGACATCATTTTTAATACTCTTCATGATAATTGGTCATTCCGCTGATATCACGAATTTAAGGGTATACGAATTGTGCGTAATGCATGCATAATTATGGCATGAAGGTGGCTTGAAAATGTTTTGAATAAGAAACCAGTTGACTGTGTGACATTCTCACTTTGCTTGCCCTACTGCTTTAATTTCTCGCTCCGTTTGTCGAGCCGAGTTTTAATGGCTGAAGTGTTGTGGCGCTGACTATTGCTCTGGCTGAGGCTGAGGCTGAAGGTTGAAGTGATATGTCTCTGTGTCTGTGTGTGTGTGTGTGAGTGTGTGTATTTGCGTGGGTGGGCGACAAGGTGACAGAGTCGAGGCTCAGCGTTGTTGTCGTCCTTGCCTGGGCTCTCTGGATGATATATCACAACCGTTTACTGTGGGAACAGGTGTGCATTTTGCATTGCCAACATCAACATCATTATCAACATCATCATCGTCATCATCATCATCATCATCATTAAAATAAGCAAGAAGCGCACTCCAGTCATTTATTTATGCACCCGACTTGCATGGCGCCTTGGGCCACCAAAAGACCTCCTTCTCCTCCTCCTCCTGCTCCTCCAGATGGAGGTCTAGATGGAGGGGAGGCGGCTCAAAGGGCAGACCTTAATGAGCATATCATATTTCACACATTGCTGCCTGGCTTTACGGGCTGCTTATGCTGCTGTCAACACCTTTTGCTAACTTTGAGTGCAATTTGAAATTGTTTTTCCCTTTTCCTTTTTTTTTTTTTTTTGGGTTTTTTAAAGCAGAATGAAATTCTAACCGAAACTTAACCAACCAACCTCCTGCCAACCAGGATGTCTGCCTCGTCCTGATGGCTCAATATAAAACCACTTTTCTTACGAACGTCATTTTATATGCCCAACAAACTGTCACATTTAAAACTTTTATGTATAGCACTCATAAAGTTTTGAAAGAAAAAAAAAACTTTGGCAAACTTTCATGTAAGAACTATGAACATTTAAATGTGTAAAACATATACTTCGTAAAAGAGTTTGATTTGCGGGTAGGGAAACTATGTTAACACTATCTCTCAATCGTCAAGAAAGTTATAGCTAACTTCAAATAGGGCAAAAGCAAATTTAAACTCTTTGATCGATTTAAAAGGCATTTCAACTGAATAGCCAAAGTATTGAAATTGAAGCCTCAAACAAAAAAGTTAAGCTGAAAACAAGAAAGTTTTCTTTTTTGTCGACTCACTTAAGGACTCAAGGACTCTTTAGATATCCTTCCACCTTTTTGCTTGTAAAATAAAAGACAATTTATTTTCATATTAAAAAACAATTGATTTAGTCTATTACTTTTTCTAGTTCCCTTATTAACACATATGTTGATCAGGAAGTATCATACTAATTAGAGTTCTTTTTGTTTTATCATTTCTAATTCGATTTTTAGAATATATTTTAAGTCTATTTGTTTTACCATAGCGAATGCGTAGATGGAACTAAAAAATTCTTAATTCGTAATTAATTTAGCCCTATTATATAAGCCATATTCAACTGCTGAAATACAGAAACCTCCCTCCATCCCAGTCTCTTATGAAAAATACTACATAAACATAAAGTTAAATAACTTAGGTAATTAATTCAAAAGCTTAGAAAATTCAATTTAAATTTAAGTTATGGAAACCAAAAAAAGATTTTGATGATCACGAACTTGGAAAATCAAAACATTGCTTTACATGGAAGAATATTTTTAAAATACTCAGTTAATCTACCTCTAACTCTGGTACTCTCTGTTTAAATTTTGTAATTATTATGATTGGTTTTTAGATACATTTTTTAGCTTTCTTTGAAATTGACACCACCCAACTGGATAAACCCAATGCCTTGAAATTGTAAACTGACTTCTCAATTAGTTATAGTTTAACTCTAGTTCCTGATAGAGAGGCTGGGGAGGATAGCAATCAATATATGTAGATACATATTATGTAGAAGGAGGCAAGGTGTGAAAAAACACATCGAACAGTTTAATTGAAAACCCATCTCAATCTCAACTACACCTCACTGGCAGCTGTTGTGGCCCAGAGATGAGAGGCTGAGTGAAGCCTTGGAATGGGATTTAGAAGTTGGCAAGGGAGTTGGAGTCGTTAACTATGATTTGCAAGCCGTGCATGAGGTCTTAGCCTTGTTATGTGATGCTCCCGCTGCTGACTGAGATGCTTCTCCTGCTGAGGTTATAATGATAATTTCGCATGACGCGCGCTTCACTCCATCACTCCATGGCTCTCTCTAGTTCTCTCAGGTTCTCTAGTTGTTGTAAAATTTTATCGCCAAAACATGACGGGCAAATCAATTTTTATTATTTTATCGTTTCGCAGCTTAAAAATCGCCGACACCGAGGACTAGTCAGAGGCGAGAATTACACACGAATCTTGTCGAATGCCGCGAATCTATCCCATAACTAAGCTCACTGACAAGGCAATCAGCCAACATCATCATGATCATCATCATCATCATCATTATTATTATTATCATTATTGGCAGCAACAGCAGCAGCAGCTTCATCCTGCGACCTCATCATAAGGCACGTCAGAACAATAGAACTGAAAATCAAAACCAAAACCAAAGCTCAACCTCAACAATGCGCAAAATCATTATCAGTAATTATGCATTGTTCGCAATCGGGACAATGCACAACTAGGAACGAGATGCGGGGGAACGATGGATGGATGAGGATGAGACTCAACCTTGTCTACAGACTTGTGTCTGTTTGCTCATTTTCATTTCATTATTTTGTTTTTTGATTGATTTCAATGATTGGCATTGGCCTTGAGATGCCCCTGTTGGTCTATTAATAGGATATGCCATACCAAACCCACACACACACACACACCCACACACAAACCATAAAACACCTGAGTCTGAGCTCTTGCCTTGAAATATCTAAATAGATCTAAATAGATTTTGTACAATTAAATGACTGCTAATGCGATTTTCAGATGCTCCCAAGACTGGCTCTTTACCCAACAATTTCCAAATTAACTGATAACGTCAACTCAAGGAGATGAAGCCAAGGAAAGAGAGAGGGAGCTGGAGGGGAGATGGAGCAGCCTCATAAATCACTCAGCCGTTGGGCTCGGTTTCGTTAGTGGTTTCTGTGTATTTGCCATGCAAACTGCAATTGGTTTTGGTGGCTAAGAGTAAACTACCTAATCTAGACAATGAAAGGATCCTTGCATGGGGAGTTTCGCATGGGTTGGCAAACAAATTGCTACAAACTTAATCTGCCCTAATATCAAGATATTCATGTCATTTATTTAAGAGACTAAAACTTAAAATATATCAATTGAATGATGTCAAACTTTGTAGGAGATTTGTGTTATTTTTAATTATTTATAATTTGTTAAAAGTTTTTATCTAAAACACGCACGAATAGTTTTAAATGATTTGAAATTTATTTAAACTGTCATTTTAATTTAAACAAAACAAAGCAAGATATGATTTTCGATTCTCAAAAATGTATGCACATTTCTGATAAAGAAATTAGTGTAGAAAATTTCAATAGAAATTCAATATTAAAAATCGTTTTAAAGTTATTTTTTCTTAAACATTGTACTCTAGTAGACTTTTCTTTTTTATCTTTGATATTGAAATGTTTGTTGCTGTACTCAGGCATAGTCTATTGAAGGGTCAAAGAAATTCTACCGAGCAACAAATCGGGGATAAATTTATCTGTATCCTGTAGACTTATTGCCTTATTCATTTATCTTTAAGATATTAACTAAAAACCTTCTTGGTGCAGAAGACGCTCTTCCTTTACTAAAAATCTTCAATCTATGTGTCCTTTCTTTAATTTATTAAATATTAAATATTGTTATTATGAAAAACAAAGTTCCCAACAACCCATTGAGTATAGGAATTTTCTTGATATATACAAAATGTTAAATAAATTCTATAGATGTTTATGTTGTAATAAGTTTGTCAGTGTGTTTTTATATGTTGATAATTTGCCTGGTTACCACTCAACAGCTTCATAGAGACCCATAGTTATTAATTTATCACTTGGCTTCTTGAACTACAGCAAATCAATGACTTATTGATCAATGACAAAAGAAAACTCTCTTCCGATCTGATTAGATCTTATTAGATTAATAAAAAAAAGTTCATAATATTGTCGTTGTAAACTATTTAAATAAAGAAAGACAATCGCAATAATAATTAATTAAGTAATTAGTTAATATATGTTGACAGTTCTAAGTTCCCACTAACTTAAAAAGAAACTCTCGGCCTGCAAAAATAGGCAAAAGCTTGACCAAAATCTTCTTTAACCGATTTACCACCTCCTTGCCCATCTTGTCTACAATTTTTCGGAGTTGTTTGGTCATAAATTAAACTGCATTTGGCTGCATTTTTGTGGTCATTAGGCACAACTGCAGTTTGTCTGGTTTTTGGGGCCTTGTATCTAAGGCTTGCCTCCTACATACATCTTACCAGTTTTCAGTTTTTAGTTTTCTGTTCTCAGTTCTAGTTCCAGTTTAAGTTCCTCTACGTTCAAGCTGAAGACAAATGCCTGGCAAGTTTTAATGAAGTCTTGCATAAAGTTCTATATGACTGGAGGAGACAGCGACGGCGACGATAAGGACGAGGACGAGGACGAGGAGGACGACTTCATGCGGAAATGGCATTATGAGTTATGTGTCTGTTGGCTCTGACTCTGTGGAGGATGGCTTAATTCTGGTCTCTCACTCTCTTTTTTTCTCTTACTGTGACTGCCTTGCGCCTTAGACTGTGCTATACTTCAATTAACATAATTAATGTGCGCGTCTGTCTTTTCTTGTCTGGTTTCAATGGAGTTCACTCCCCCGTCGCCTCCTCTCTGTGGCAGTCAACATATTAAACGTGGGCTTTTCAGTTTCGGGTTTTTTCGCTTTTCTACAACTCAATTTGAAATGCTTACACCTTTGCCACTTAATGGTCAATTAACTGAAAAACTGCGTTTTATGTCGGGTCCAAACCAAAAAAAACCAAAACCAAATACAACAACCTTCTAGATATGGCAATATTTTAGTTGCTTGCTATTGTTTCTCGTTTGGCTCATTAAAAATTCTCAAGCCTAATGGCTTGGGTGTAATGGAGTATGCATAGAACCATCTCACAATTTACGCAGCTTACACTTAATTTTTACACTCACTAAAAGTTTATATTACATACTAAATTTAAGCGCAATTTACCAGACTCCATTTCAAGGTCATTCAGCCAAAATGGGCTTTATTTGAGGGCTCTTAAAATGACATTTAAAAATTGAAGCAGCTTTTAGGTAACACCATTGTCTTCTAATGATCTTGATTTATATTGTACTAAGATACATACGTATGTATATTCATAAAAATTTGATGACTTAATTAATAAATTAACTGTATATATTATTTATTGTTAACAGCGGTTAAAACCAATATATTTGCAAATTTGGACTTGCTTTGTGCACTATTTATTTTGTTTTATGCAATCGAAGACGATTCGGTTGTATTGTAGAAGCAATTGTTTCAAAAAGCCCGCGTTATTTTTAGTCATGTTGCAGCGCATGCTATCGATTTTCGAAGCAAACGACTACCTGAGCACAGCGCCGATAAATTATCGATTGGCGACACAAGATGGCGATAAGTTCTCGGTAGTCGATAGCGGAATACCGGCAAAATACTGGTACCGTGCATTTTTTTCTCAATTCTCACTTTCTCTCTCTTGCTCTTCTCTTTTGTTCGTTCTCTTTTGTTCGATGTTCGACTCCAAGGTTGCGTGTTCGACTCCTTTGTCGGAGCTCGACTCTTTTACCTGATGTTGGTACTATTTTGTTCGATGTTGGATGCTCCATCCAACAAAAATTAATTTCTCCGCGCCAACGCAAAGTGTGACCAGTTTTTCGATATATCGATATTTTTTACAAAAAGTGTGACCTGAAACAAATTAATCACTCACACAGAACATATTTCAATAATAAAATATTTTTTTATAAAGTGAAAACATCGCTCGCAAAGTGAACAGATTAAAATTTCGAAAAAAGCTTAATAAATTTTGTGAAAATTACCGAAAGTTAGATTTTTGAATTTGATTAATAAACAAAGTTTCTCGTGCCGATGAAATTACAAAAATTAAGCCATTGACAAATTTCTGATTAACAAATTAGAATGAAATGCAATGCGTATATTGGATAAAAAGTGGTTAAAATATTACCTATGCGCCGGACGCAATTTCAATCTATGCACATATATATATAGATAAGTGTAATCAGTGAAATTAATTGCATAACTTTCGATTGCCAAAAACCCGACACAAAATAAAATAAATAACAAACAAAATCCAAGTGCAACAAAATTGCCAAAATTAAACATTCGCAACGAATTTCGGGAGGAAAAAAGTGAAACAAAAAAAACGCGGAAGCATTGAAAAAATTCTGTCAGCGCTCGCAGGGCGCTTGCCCCCCGCAACTGCACAGTTATTTTGTGCGGACTACCCTACTCCCCCAACCCTTTCTCCTCTCTGCCTCGTACACACACCTACGCGACGTGCCTTAAAGGAGAACAAAATTTGTCGGCGTTGTTGTTCTTATTTTTGTTTTGCTGTGCGTGTTAATTACTTGAATTCTTCATTGTTGTTGTTGTTGTTGTAATCACAACAAATAATGTCACAAAGTACAAAAGACACTTTCATCCACTTGATAGCCGGCGGGTGAGTTAAACATTTTCTTTTCTTTTTTTTGTTTTGTTTTCTCAATTAATTTCTAAATTCAAATTGGATTAGGGGTCTCTATCTCTTAATGTGTGTGTGTGGTTGTGAGACTGTGTGTATGTGTGTGTGTCGGTTCTGCGTCTTATCGCAGGTCAGCAGAGCGTCAAAGTGAAATAAACCGGTTTTTTTTTCTTAGCTAGCAATTTGAAGCACCTTCTCACAATACCAAAATAAGTCGCAATTGCCAGAAACTAAAATAAATAATAAAATTTAATTAAGTTTAGAGCTAAATCCTAAAAAAAACAAATGGCCAACACCTTTTAAGTGTGAACAATTATTCAATTTGGAACTAATAAATGTTAATTTAAATTTTGGCCGCAGGTGAAATTTTCTTAGTAGATTCCAATACTGATTTTCGTTTTTCACCCTCCAAACACATTGGCCCAGCCCATAAAGGAATGTAGAAAATATTATTTTTATTTTCCGATTGGAAAATTAAGTAAATTTTGGCCATTTTGGGGAATTGTCAAAAATGTATTAAAATTGCCCGACTACTTGGAGATTTACTAATTTCGGCATCAAATATGATTCAGAAGGTTTCCAGAGCTACCATAATTAGGATCATTTTTAGCAGAAACCAAAATATTATCTTTTTGAAAATAAACTTTGATCAGTTGATCTTTTTTTTACAAGACCAAATCATATCTTCTATTGCTAAAACTAGTTGATTATACACAAAATTATTAAATTTCCCTCTCTACGATAAGACTAAAAGATCAAAAGGATAATTTTACAAGGTCAAACCATACTACGACTTGGTCAATGTTTAACCAAAGTTTCTGCACTTGAATGCAATCAGCTGTCCTCAAAGAAGGAAGCACTTAAAATATTAAACTAAAACAAAGATAATCTATGGTATATCTTATCTTTAAATTTATATTGTTTGTTGTTATTTAAATGCTTAGTGGTCCAATGTCAACAGAGGGTCGTGGCAAATATTGTTAAATAAATTTTAATAATGTGCATACAGATATTTTTAGCAAAGACAATTTCATCATTATAAGCAACTAACAAGCCCCTCAAAATTTTGGTGTGTAATTTAAATAATTTATTATTGCAAACTGGTTGGAAAGAGAGGGGCTCGATCTTTATATCTTTCATGTAAAAACATATGTAAACAATTGCTTCCTACTACAAAAATCAGAATCAGAAATCGGCTGAGTGAGTTTTTTCAACTCGTTGAGCAAGTTAACAATCTGTTTGATATGCCCCTTCATTGAGGGGGTAGGGAAAAAAAAACTCAAAAAAATGAACAAAAAACAAAAATTAAAATCGTATGCTCGAGGGAGGCTAAAAATAGAATAAATAATACAATTGTGGTGACTTTTTAATTGTTGCTGCAATCAAATTGGGTTTTAGCTGTGTGTGTGAGAGAGACGGCGAGTGTGTGTGGGTGAGGGGACATAAATGATTTACTTTCACAATGGAACCAACAAGCAATGGAAAAGCATTGAACCAGGCAGCCAAAAAGGGAAATGAAATGTGCAACACAGGATCGTTTTGTTTTTTTTTTTTCTCTTTTGTAAGTTTAAAGGCCCGTTTGGGGATCCTTTTGAATAAATTCAGGACTAATTAGAATCAGAGATAGAAAATCATAGCATTTTCGGCTAAAAACATTTTTATTAAGGGGATTAAACCGTGTAAGATCAATTTTTAATCTGTTTTTCCCCCTTTTTTTGAAGAGCCATTAAAAGTTATATGTTAATCAGTTATTATTTAGCAGTCTCTGTTCTTCTACAACAGTCTTTACTGTATTACATTTAAATTATATTATATTCACATTCTATTGCACAAATGAATTGAATTGTTAAATGCCAAATTTGTTTTAATTGGCATATTAATATATATGTATCTTCCTCATTAGTACAATATTTAATTATAATAGACTTGTAGGTCTGGTTATATGCATCTGTATTTCCAACTGCAAAAATTTCACCCGAAAACTTTTTTTTTGGCTTCATATTATTCTTGTTGTATTTGTATTTGTATTTATTTTCTTTTGTGATATATTACTCAACGAAATTTTTGTTGTGTGTTTTTAGCGATTGGGAGCGATTTTGTGTTTGACGTTTATCTTGAATTGTTCCTACGTACATACATATGTATTTTTGGTGAGCTTCTGTGCTCCCTTGCCAGGCCATATTCTCTGATCTCGTACCGCCATCAAGGAAACACGTGAAGAGAGCGTGTTACCCCCAAAAATAAAACTAAAAAAAATATATATGTTTGTTGTTGTCGTTTCTTTGGCGCCACTGCCAACTTTTCTGAACACACTGACCGAAAAAATGTAAATTCAGTAATTTGCAACAGTGTGAGATGAGGGAAACATTTGTATTTCTATTCTCAAAGATTTAGATTTTACTCCAATATTTTATTAATCAATATAACAGAAGCTAAGTTTGTCTCATTGGATGTTTAAATACCCTAGCAGAGTCTTTGTCTGTTTAGGTTTTTATTTTTTAGTTTTTTTTTTTTGGGTTCATTTAAGTTAAAATGAAGCACTTAAAGTCTATTTATTATATTTATGTATCATTTATCTGCAAACTGGAGAACTGAAGCAAACATTGAGAGCGCAAAAAGAAATGAACGGCAAAATTATTTGCCGGCCGGCCGGCATTCAGAGCTTATTTATCAACTATGGAATAAGGCCCGCAATTATAGTAAGACTTCACACACACACACACAGAAAGGCAATGAATATGTGCATGTACATATGTAAACATTATAAATACTTATTGTTAGTGATAGTGGAACGATGGGTTGGAGGTGGACCCACTCAGTTCACGTTGCAACTTGAGCTCTCTTAATACCCCCTAAAACCCCAAACAGCGAACTAGTTTATATGGGGTATCTCATGTTTACTATCTACACAAAAACAACCTTGTCTACACACACACACACCCACAGTTGCATTGTTTTGTGCTATAAATAAACTAAAAAAAAAAAAAAATACAAAACAAAACAACCTGACATGCATCCAACAAACAGACTGAGAAAAATAAAGACTAAATAAAATGCAAATTTAGGTTTTCTCGAAATACCCATTAAGCACCTTAAAGGTTGTATGTGGTTCATTAAAAAATATATTTAATTATGTGCTCATTTTTATAAATCTTCAAAATAATAAATTTTAATGTATATCGTTGTTAAGCTTAATCGAAAATATCCAAAAAACTTCAAGACATTGTAATAGACGTTCTCTAAATGGAACTATACATCTAAAATGTCAAACTGTTGTATTTTGTATTTCACTCGCTTAATTTTTTGTTTTTAAACTTTAAGATTTCCTGGCCAAATAGAAAGTAACTTCTAAAGAATTTTACTTATTTAATTCTTTGAAATTTTTTTAAACAAAATATTGATTATTAATTATATATTAAATGTTATTGTTAAATTACTCAATCTTGAACATCCAAAATCTTAATCTTAATATCTTAATGTTATTTGTGTGCAGATTCATCAATAAATAATAAGTCTGTTGGAATCCGAATGAAATATTTGATCCAAAAAAAATTGTTCTGAATTTAAAACGAAAAAACAATTGCAACTATGGAATTAAATTAGTTCCACTAAAACATAAAAATATTTCGATATATTAAGCATACGCTCTGTGTGTTTAACTTATAATATTGCAGTAGAAAACTTTTATCAAAAGGTATTTCATGTTCGACTTTCTTTTCAAAGCTACCTTAAATAATTTTTGTTCATCAAAACAATTAGAAAAAATTGTGAAATTCGGCTAGACACACATTTTGAGGTAGTTTCACATTTTGGCATCAACGCAACTGGTTGAGACAAATAAAAAAACAAAAAAAACTTTTGTTTTTATATTTGCAAAAAAAAAACAATCAAACTAAAATCTGATTAATGCAATTGAGGGGAGGGGCAATGGAACAGAGTAACTTGGCAATTGATTTGTTGTTTTCATATTCAATTCGTTGCAATCTAAAGAGGAGGGGCAAACAAACTTTTTATGGCACACTGACTCGGTTGAAGGCAAAGCAATATGTGTTTACAACATTTTCAAATGACGGCAAGAAAGGTTGCAGACCATCTGGCTAAGATACTTTTGTATCTCTTGGGAGAGAAAATGAGCTGGAACATATTTTATTTAGTCATTTAGAGATTTCTTTAGTATTGAAAATAAGCGACATGACATGTTTTTAGGCACGTAGGCAAATGATTTTATACTTTTTTCGTATATTCAAGAGACCAATTTATATTATTGATCAACAGCGTATTTAAGGTTTATGTTTGAGGATTTCTATTCAAATACATAGTTTTTTTGCTTTTTTAACTTTAAAATAGTATTATAGTTTAGATAATACATATACATATATAATTTAGGTAGTCAAAATTTATAATTCCATTTAGAAACAAGACCCACTGACGATCCTTTTATATAAAAGCATATAAAAAAGGCCTTTCCGATGATTCACATCAACATCATGTACTAATAAAAAACTCCAATGAATTCTGAAAGATAAAGAATTATACAAAAGTCTATTACAAATAATGAAAAACACACCGCTAGAGATCATACATACATATACAATAAACGTTGGTTTAAATTAATAGAATTTTATCTAATTTTAAAATCACATTTATTTCTAAAAAACCAAACGTTTTTGTTAACAATTCTATTTTGTATGAAAATTATGTCAAGGGCATCAAATATTTCTTTTATTTTTCCTGTTCTTGATCTAGACACAAATCTTTATTTTTTGTTTTGCCATACCTCAAATATCTATCTATAAAGTATATGTATAAACTTATAAACAAATTTTGAATCACTCAGAATACAAAACAAAAAAAAAACAATTTTTATTTACACAAAGATATATAAATACGTATAGAAGGTCTCGTGCCAAATTCATTGAATAAATAACAACAATTTTAATTAAAAGTGTTTAGTGAGAAAAAAAAAAAAAAGACAAATAATAATCAATTTATACAAATTCTACATAATTCTTTCTCTCTTTTATCTCGTTAGGTGTTGACCCATAAAGAAACATTGAAAAATTTTCCATCAAATTCGTAATCTAATAACAAAAAAAATATATATACATATATGTATAAATATTCGCACTGATAAGAAGAAACACACAAAAAAAACTGTCTAGGAATACATTTTGTGTGTTGTAGAAATTCATATTTTTGATAAGGCGAAGACGCCACCAAGACGGTTTTTATCAAATGGCGCATTTTCAATTCCCACCACCAACTGCTCCTTCTCCTCCCCCTGGGGGGTTGGTGCAAAAGTCACTCATGCTAAGCATGACGCAGCGCATCACCACCAACAACCACCCACCCACCCACTTACCCACCAGCACCACCTGAGAGGATTTCGTCCGGTTCAACCAAAATTTCTACTCTTATCTCCGGCGCGTGTTGTGTGAACGGGGCGTTTCGTTTAACAGATGTTCGGCCAGTCGGCTGATGGGGGAGAAGTCAAAAAACAGTAAAATCGCGCTCATTAACCGGTTGCAAATGTGTAAATTTTGTTTGTAAACACACACAAAAAAACACCTTGAGTCAAGAGACACATGCTTATGTACATATAGAGAAAGGCCATTGATACAGAAATGAAAATGCAATCAATGAGACGATACACAAAAATATTTCGTAAATAAAAAAAGAAAACATTCACACATATTTTTGTCGGCCTTAATCGAGTTATGGTATTTTAAGTCTAATCAAATGTTACCAAGTTTCCTTATACATAAATAAGCTGGAACAGAATGCCAGTTTTTAAGTTGAGTTCACGTTTTCCTTCTAATTTATTTTTTTGATCGCAATTTGTCATATTTAATTCAGAGCTAATTTTTATCAAGTCGTACTTCAATCTAGTCAAAAAAATAAAACTAAACCAAGAAACGCATTAAGATGATTTCTGTTAAATCAATCTTCCAAATTCTGGTTGGGTTGAGATCAAGTTTCAAAATGACAGAGGCGAATCATCGGAAGGAAAATGGGCTATATCCGCCACGGTTATAAAGTCGGATAAGTGAGAAATTTCTTATAATATAAATTTAAAAATCTATTCAAATGCAAAACTATTTAAAAAACGAAGTTTTTTGAAGGAAACGTAAGCGGTGAGGTAAATATTTTTCCTAAATACTTTTTTAATGTAAGTTTCCAAACATAAAATAGACCACAATCTATTAAAATTAGGAAGTTAAATAATAAGAAGTTTTTGTTTGTTTTAGTCAAACCACTTCAAAAACATTAAAAAAGTTGTAGAGAATATACAAAATTTTAATGCCAACACATTTGTATAAGCCTTCTTATGGGTTTTTGATGTTTGACTTTAAAAATATATTTGTAAGTGCTGTCAATGAACTCTTGTACTTATTATTGTTATCTTTCTTATCTAACCAATTAAATAGAATACCCTTTACCATTATTTTGACGAAATATTTTTATCTTATCAGTTTTAAAACTAAATTTCTTATGCTAACATTGAGAATGACAAAAACGAATATAAAAAAGATGTACACTTAAAATATTTAGTTGCACACTTTATAAAGCCAACTCTTTTGTAATGAATAAAGCCTTTAACGTTAACAACATTTAAATAATTTATAAAAATTTTACTTCATACGCCTAACCATCCATAAAGTAAACGACGAGTTAGAGGTGAGCTCAACCCTTTGTTACAAAAAGTTTTGGCATATTGGATTCGGAAATTTGATATATGATTGATTGATGGTTGATTAATTATTTGCATTTCCCCATTTGTTCTGTTTGTTTTGTTGCTTTGTAGCAAGTGCATAATGAACAATGAACTGTGAAAGCAATTCTTTAAATAGCCAATTTTACCTACCTATATATACTAAATACAAGGTACATACTATATATGTACATACATATGCGCGAGTTGAGCTCTCATTATCATTGTTCGCGCTGACTTTGATTTACAATTGTCTGTTGTTTGTTCATCTGTCTGGCAAATTGCATTAACTTTTGGATTGTGGTTTTAATTTCCTACTATGATATTTCAGGCTTGCATGTTAATATAGAAATTAAATAGCCGCAATTCTTGTTAATAGATTGATACAATTTATTCTTGAATCACTCGTGCCATATCAAATGACCTACACACAGAAAATTGCGCCGAATCATTTCCCCTGACAAAGTTAACAAACAAATGATCTATTCTGTGTTCAGCATATGGTCTCG
Source organism: Drosophila insularis (assembly GCA_018903935.1). NCBI lineage: Eukaryota > Metazoa > Arthropoda > Insecta > Diptera > Drosophilidae > Drosophila > Drosophila insularis. Next base: position 8,693,697 of record JAEIFP010001084.1, on the reverse strand, counting down.
GCATTTCGTGGCGTGTTCTTACCGGTTTAACAGTTTATATATTATGTCATTTATTTGTATACCAGATTTAAGTGAGAATCTCAGCGCATATATAGTAAATTGTATATGGGGCTACTGTTTATTGATAACGTTGGATTTCAAATCAGCGCCAAATGGCAATTCATTGCTAGGCTAGCCTCCAGGTTATCGCCTGACGGGTCAAGCTGTAGTCAGTTAAAACCGGTTTACCATTGCCCCAGAGTGCAATCAGACAAAGATTTTGTGAAATTATTATATATATTTACATACTATATAGATTATAAATGACAGAGAAATGAGCATGGTGCCACGTCACGGGAAACTGATAGGGCGACTCTCGTGTCGTTTACCAAAATGTAAATCAGTTTCTTTTTCATCGATCAAACTTTGTTGTTAATAGGGGAAACAACTTTTTTGTGGTTGTTGTTTGTTGGTTCTATAATTATACCTTGCACGAAATGGTATATTAAAGCCGTCCATATGTTTGTAACAAAATTTAGAAGGAACCCTTTCTGGCCCTAAGCATAATAGGGCTGAAATAAAAATTCAAAGACTACTTATAATGGTAAAAGACAGAGCCACGAAATTGATTTTTAAGAGATCGTGTGGTGTGTACGTAGATCATATTTGTTTTAAATATTTTTCCGTCAAAAATGCGCCGCCGCAAATGTATGAAAACTATTCTCTTTCCAAAGAATATACAAGTTAGAGCCACCAAGTTTGGTATTTAGCATCCATTAGTGTATTACGCTTGTATAACTTTTTCTCCATTTTGCCATTCCGTCCCAGTAATTTTAAAACAAATAACCAATTTTCTCTCTCAATATTTACATTATCCAAATCAAATTTAGTGCTCTAATATTTTATATTATTGCTAATCAACAGCCTAAATTTCATTTCAATAAAACAGTTAATGCATGGTATATTAAAGTCGGCGCTACACCTTACTTGCTTCATTTATTCTGTTGCCAACTCTCAGAATTTACAAGTCTCTCATTTATAGATCACGAGTTTGCCTATTATAATAGATAAGCTATTGTTGTTGTTTGTACTTTTATCACAAGTTTATTAATTATTAGCAAACAATTTAAAAGAATTACAAGAAAACCTTGGAAAATGAAATAAATAACTAGCCATTGAAGTTATTTCTGTTACTAAGCAAGGTCGTGATTAATCAATTTTAGAAAAATTCCTTACCCTTTAATCAGCATTTTTCCTATAATTTCACCATTCAGTTATGACCTTGAATGTTGCCTAACCTTGAGATATCAATTGAAACAAACAATTTAGAGTGAGGGTAGGGAAAATGCAATTTTCATTTGTAATGAATGTGTGCGACCAATCGAAAATAAGTGGATGAGACACATCCAATTCAAATGGAAACAATAAATATCATCTAGCAAAAATTGTATTACGCAAATCAAAAATTGAAAACATTTAAGTAGCAAAGGAAAAGAAAACACATACATATATATGCCAAATGGGATTTATTTTTAAGAGCAGCACTAGAAGGGGGGGAAGGGTGAATAGAGTCGAGACCATGTGTGTTTTATGTCAAATTGCTCAACTAGTTGTATTTTTAGAATTTTTGTATGGATGAAAGACAATTTGAATTTTTTTCCTTTTTTCATTTTGTTTTTATATTTATTTGTTATTCCCTCCTTTTTTTTACAGATCCGCTGGTACAGTTGGAGCTGTGGTAACATGTCCTTTAGAAGTGGTAAAAACTCGTCTACAAAGCTCAACGGCATTTCTAACGCCCACGACACGCCTTAATGAGTCCACAAGTGGACCGTCGAATATTGGTCCAACATCCGAGCTATTACGACCAGAACAACGACGTAAGCTAAGCACAACGATATTACGTAACAGATCACAGCCACAGGTGATTGGGGGTGTCCGTAGGGTAGTACCAAATTTCTTATTTACTTACTATACATATACAAATATCATTCATTCATAATAGAGAGCATAAAAAACAAAACAAATTGCCTTTCCATTTTTAACAAACATTTTTAGTCAAACTAATTAATACATTGTATTAACTAAGCCTTTTCTATTGCAGATTATGGCTATATCACATTGTGGCATCTCATCTACAACTAGCAAAAATATGAGCATTATGCAGTGCCTGCGGTAAGTTGTAATCTATTTTAAATTTCATTTAGAATGTAATTTAACCTAAAACTAATTCCCAAAGGTTGTAACTGAAAGACATTTAAGTAAAATATTGTTAAATGGTTTCAGAAAATAAATTTCAACAAACTTGCATTCTGTTTTTAATTACTCGGTCTACAATTATATTGAAACCATTTATCCGAATGCCACAGGTCTGAATTTAGTGAAGTTGGATATACTTGTGACTAAGATAAGGTCCTGGATACTTCTGAGAATTGTCGTGAACATTATTAATTATAATTAGATAATATTGGCGGCGGGTGCCCGGTTAAAAAAATTAATATTTTCAGCTTAGAAAATATAATAAAATGACCACTAAGATTCCAGTTAATCGAGTTGCAACTATACAGATTCTAATAATTAATTATTCGTTTCGTTTCGTTAAAAAGTTAAAGATTTAAATCTAGGTTTTTCATTGCACTGTTAAACTTGTGATAAAATATCCCATTATTCGGGTCCGGTCATCTCCCAAAAGATACCCAATATAAGCATTCAGTCTGGTTCCAATTGGGCTAGATTATTTATGTTTTATATTGTAAGAAAATATAATTTTTATTGGTGATTTTAGGTAACCGAATTCCCAGTTATCTGTACTGTATCCTATCTTAATGGATCCCAAACTATTTCTACATATCCTTCTAAAACTAAAAAAAAATATCTTGAGAACTGAATTTCAAATCTGAAGTCACAGTTCCAGAAAGTCAAACTCTCTGTTCCCTTTATCCAGCCCTGGATTTACAATAGTTGAGTCAAAAACGGAAAAACATATTTAAGAGAAAATAAAATTTCAAAAATTATTCAATATGTTTTTAAACATACATATATTGACCAAAATATTGTAGGAATATTAGAAATAAATTTTCAAAGTTTAATTTTGCCAAAATTGATTTAATTCAGATAAATTGATATCAAAATCATTAAACCGTATCCGTCCCTCTACTATAGTTACATGAAATCTTCCCCATTCCATTCACAGTTTTAAATGCACTTATAACTATGATACAATCGCGGCATTGTACATAATGCCAAGGGCTGCAGTATCTACTTATAATATATATCTTTAGTCTTGATACGATTTATAAGAGTATACTTTCAACCACTTTATGATTTCAGTCACATTGTCCAAAATGAAGGTCCCCGTGCTTTGTTCAAAGGACTCGGTCCGAATCTCGTGGGAGTGGCACCCTCACGTGCCATATACTTTTGCACATATTCACAAACCAAAAACACTCTCAACAGTTTGGGGTAAGTCTTAAATTGAATAAACAGAATTTTTTTACGAATTAAAATATAATCTTAATATGCTTATTATAGTTTTGTTGAACGCGATTCCCCGTTGGTTCATATAATGAGTGCTGCAAGTGCTGGTTTTGTCTCATCTACCGTAACGAATCCCATTTGGTTTGTTAAGACCCGCATGCAATTGGATTACAATTCAAAAGTCCAAATGACTGTCAGACAGTGCATCGAACGTGTCTATGCTCAGGGAGGAATAGCAGCTTTCTACAAAGGCATCACAGCCAGTTATTTTGGCATCTGTGAGACTATGGTGCACTTTGTTATCTATGAGTTTATTAAATCAAAATTGGTAAATCCCATGAAAATAATCGATAGATAGTTTTATTGCTAATAAATAATTTATTTTGTTTTGTTTTTTTAGTTGGAGCAACGAAATCAGAGACATACGGATACAAAGGGATCACGGGACTTTTTGGAATTCATGATGGCTGGCGCTGTATCGAAGACAATTGCCTCCTGCATTGCCTATCCACATGAGGTGGCACGTACACGTCTGCGGGAGGAGGGAAATAAATATAATTCATTTTGGCAAACTCTGCATACCGTGTGGAAAGAAGAGGGACGAGCTGGTTTATATAGGTAAGAAAATGAAATTTATTTAGCTAAAGTTAAGCTTTGGAATTTAATAGGTGTAAATCCCCATTTTAAGTTTGTAGATTTTCAAGCAAAGTCCCCCTTTGATAATAATCTTAGCTTGACAATATAATTATAATTAATGCTACGTGTTCAAGTTAATTCCATTTAATATGATAGATTAGCCAAGTAAATCCCCAAGAGGTGATCATAATAGTCTCAATGTGAAAGATAAGAATAGACATTTTAAATGGCTTTTAAGATTCTTTAAAAATTCAAACTACAATCAATTAGAAAGACTTAATCTTCATTAAAAAAATAAAAATCATCTGATAATAAAAGTGTATAAAATCTTTGTTACATGCCAAGTTGTCTTCAATGGCTTTTGTTTATTTCTATATTTAAATATTAAATTTTTTTCTTGATTTTATTTATAAATTCTATACCCAAGACTGATAAATCCTCAATGCAGTAGTATATAATAACGCAAAATATGTATAATAAATGTATATATATTTAATGACAAAGCGGATGCCTTAAGAACGTTGGTGAAATTCATTTCATCGAACGCTAATGAAACACCCACGAATTTGAAATCTATTTTTTAGACACTTTTTTTATCTCGATTCTTTTCTACGTCGCAAATTTGATTTGTTTATCTTAATTTCATTATCACGCCAAACGTACATGAATTGCTAAATATTACCTAGTACACTCTAATCATTAGTTTTATTTGTTTATTTTATTTTCTAATCCTACTGAATGTCTCTAAATATTCTTTTCTTTACAGAGGCTTGGCCACACAATTGGTTAGACAGATACCCAATACGGCAATCATGATGGCCACCTATGAAGCTGTAGTTTATGTTTTAACCCGACGTTTCAATAACAAATCGAACGAGTTCTATGATTTTTAATTCCCCTGCACCATCCGAATGAAGAGAATTCGAGAGATGGACAGAGACAGGATAAGAAATTAGTTAACAATGAAAGATAGTGAACCCAATCTGTGCATATGTAGAAAGCGACTGCTGCAATTTAATTCTAATCATATATATATATATATATATATATCATTTTTCTAGACGATTTAAACAAAACCAACCAACAAGCGCAAATTTTTTGTTGCTTTAGTTAAACAAAACGAAATGAATTAGCTTCTAAGGGGAAACGAACTCGATAGACTTGAGACGTTAAACGTTGGCCAAAAATAAAAAACAAATATTAAAAAAAAACGCGCAGAAATAGGCACGAATTATATTATTTATATATGAGAGTAGTAGAGAGAAGAAGCAAACAACGACTTAAGTTTGAAGAATTCGTAAAAAAATGTTATCAAAATTTAAAAAAGGCTGCTAATTAGTTAAAGATACAATATATGTATATATATTATATATATGTATATGTATTTACTTATAAAATTGTGGTTGATATTTTGATATTTATGTAAATATGTAGATGGCAAAAAGCGTTCAGAATATGTTGTAAATAGTTACCTATATATACATATATATATATATATGAACAAAAGAAAACACCGGCTCCTTTAGAATTTAGTAAATAAGCACAAATATAAAACTACAACAACAACAAAATGTTAATTCAGCTTCAGGTGCACGGTCGCCAATTAAGAAAAAACAAAAAAACAAAAAAAACAAAAAGAATACACCAACAACTACAAAATACACCTACTTATTAAATAATAAATAACTACATAAATGTTTCTGTTAAGTTTCCACAAATGCGATATACATTTTAGTTACTCTATTATCCGACATAAAGCTAATATTATTATTATTATTATTGCTGTTTATTTAGTCCTTTAAATAGTTAGTTAGTATGTGCCACTTTTAATTTACATAAATCATATTTATTTGATAAATTTTTTGAGCAAAGAACGAAAGAAAACTACTGTGAATAATTGATTACAATCTGATTGAATGGTGAAATCAATAAATACATACAATTTTTTTGTTTAAAAATAACACAAGCATTAAATGGTTTTTATATGAGTCTCAATTGGTTTTATGTGTATGGTTCTACAATTATTGGAAGCTCCTATATTTAGTTATACATATGTACATGTACGTGTACTTCTAATCTTATCAACAAATGTCTGCAGACCCATGTTCATAGTTCAAAATTTAATGTGAGTAAACGCCGACTGAAGAGGCGGCTATAAATAATAATCAGATGATTAAATTTGGATTTATTCTCGCTTTGCTACTGCAGGATGTGATATATCTACTGATTTTTATAGGGTGGAAAAAATTTGTCAATTCGATCAGATGTATCACATCTGCATAATTACAATTTTGATTAAACAAATATAACAATAATATCATAATTACTTTGAATATTCAGCCAAGTAGTTTATGCTTTAACTTTTTGTTTTCTAAATTGTATTTAATAAAATGAAATATGATCAATGGCATTTAATCAGTTTCAGGCGCTTTTCCGCGTTTTTATATTAAACATTTATGTGGTTGTAATGTAGATAAGTTAAATTTAAAATTTATTCAAGCTACCGCCCTTGGCGTTCTCCTCTGGTCCCACTGAGAAGCCATTGAAGTTATTTTCGATAACAACAAGTGCTTATCGATATCAACAAGTGGTCAGAATTCCAACAACAATTTTCACTGTTTACGTTTGCCACAAAAAAGAAACGAAGAATACAACAACAAAAAGAAAAACAGTTAACAATAGAATAGAAACGCCTAAAAAAACATCGAAACAATAAATCTTCAATTCATACGATTTCTCGTGCTTTACTTTATTGTTAAACTCTTACTAAGCCAATAGACCAAGAGGCTAACTGACTTGGCCTCATTGCCAGCGCCAGCGTAGCCCCCTCGTAGACCCCGCTTCCCCCACCCAAAAGCTAAAGATCAAACAAAAAGTGCTGCAAAAACCGTTGACACCCATTCGATTGGATTGGAGAGACGCATGGCCATGCAAATCAAAGGCATTTATGTTTAATCGCATCTAATATAAGAATGCTGCTCAGTGAGGCACACTTCTGGACGACGCTGCGCGATGAGGTGCGAATCAAGAGCAACGATTTGGGTGCCTTTTGCTATATGCGTCAACGCGATGTGGATCAGGATCTGACATCGCTGGCCAAGCGTGACTACACAGAAAGACGCAATGGTTTGGCTGTCCTCAAGAATAGTAGCCGCAAATCCGCTGGACGGCTTAAGGATAATCTCAAAAAATTGGAAGATCTATTGCGTCTGCATAAGGTCATCCATTCGGAATGGCAGGATGCGGCTCAAGTGCTCTTGCTCTTTGCCAATGGAATCATAACGCATATATGTGTCGATATCTACACGGGCGATATCCTACGAATGGTCTTTGAAAAATATCTCGTTGGAAAATTAGCCGCCGAGGTTATTACCGATGGTGAGCTAACTTTCATATATTTTGTACTGGGGTATATTAACTATGCAATCAAGTTGGTTACCTCCTCCGTTGATACGAAACAATCTTCATTGCCACCCAGTGGCGTATTTAGGCTTTTTAGGGTGGAAACCTGCCAGTGCTCATGAAATGTTATAATAAAATTTATGTTTACACACTCAAGGACAGATAATTAGGTGTTAGTACTCAAGAACTGCCCATTTTAAATTATGTGGCAAGTTCTACGATCAGAAAACAGTTTCCCAATGATTAGTGGTAGTATCATGAAGTAAAATAAATCATTTCCAGTAATAATAACCAGCCGTAACATTTTTTTTTAGCATAATAATAAGCATAGATAGCATAGATAAGTTCGTAGTTTAAGACATAGGCGGATCTAGGAGTGTGAAATTGTGAAAATTTGCCCTTTAAAGTATGCAAGAGATTGGAAAAGTATTATAATTTGCAATCAATTTATAACTTAAAACTAGTCTACAAGCAATGTTTACTTTTTATGCATAGAATATTCCAAAACTTAATTTTTTGTTTATGTTTGTAGCAAATTCTTCTCATTCCTTCCCCTCTACACCTATAATTTTGGATACAAAAAAAATTTTTTATTTTTCTTAGGGTATATAATATTCTGGAGATATTATTGCAGACCTTTACATTCAGTCGGCGGAGAAATTTGCATTTCATAGGCCTCTTGAGTTTTTTCACACACACAGACAAACAAAACTCACCTGTAGAGTGATCACAGCTTTTGTTGGGGGCCGCCTTCGCCAACGCCGACGCCACGCACATGCATGTTCATGCAATTATTGTAATTTTTAATTAATCTGGCAACTTGTTTTGTTGCGAATACCAAACCCAGCATACATACATACATACATATGAATGAATTTATCTTATGCAGCTTTCCATGTTTTGTTTTGAACCACTCATTCCACTTTGTCGTTTTCTTTTTAATCTTGCTAACTCTTGGTTTCTTGTTGTTGTTGTAGCATTTTTTACACGTTCCCACATCGTTTTGGCCTACAATACAAACCAGCTGACAGTGGTGCATCTGCAACGTCCCAATGCCCGCTCCCAAGGGCCAGAGAAGATAGCAAACATGGATCCGCGTATATTTCATGTGATTATACCGGGCGCCACAGAAAGGAAATTGGCACGCCATTTAACCGTAAATGGAAGCTATGATCTATTCGTTGTTTGGACACAATCCTCACAGAATGAAGTCTATCCCTGGCGACCAACTATACGGGATCAGGATCGTGCCAATATACATGTCTTCAAGATCAAAGGGTTAGTCTGAATTCATATCAGAGTTAGGTATTTTAAGCTTCATTCATTACTTTTCTATTAGCAATGAAATTAATTAATTAATCTTTTTTCACTAGCTAAGTATAAAAATTAATGATAATGAATAATAAGAATAATTGGCCTAGAATAATTATAAAAAAATGAATAATTTTATTGGCATTAAGATACAAGACGAATTATAAAAACTTTAAAATTGTATAAAAATTTAGATCTGAATTGGAATAAGTAAAAAAATTATGACAAAAAACAATTCAAAAAAACGTAAAATTCAACGAAAAAAAAATAACAATTTGAAAATTCTATAATTTTCTAAAATTTCAAGTTTTTCTTAATATTTTTTGTTTTATTATTATTATTATTATTATTATAAGTATAGGATATAGTTGTATGTAAACTATCAACCTAACTATATTTTACAAGCACTGGCAACTCTGGCCTTCGGCTTAGACGAAAACTACATCCATACACTAGCCTGGGATTCGAACCCGGATCCTCGTTGTTCAGTTGCCTAATTGACTGGGCCACTTAGACAACTCATCTACCGAGGACTGCTTTTTGTTTTATTTTCCTTTTAACTCTTTTGAATTTTTGTTTAATATTTTTCTCTTTTCTAACCTTTTATTAATTGTTTATAAGATTTTTAGATTTGTTTAAAATGTTTCGATTTTTCTAATCTTTTATTTCTAAATATTTAATTTTAAGTTTTTTTATTTATTTTGTTTTACATTTTGTTGCAATTCTTATAAGTTATTCATATTTATTTAAAACGTTTCTAGTTTTCCATAATGCATTATGATAATGAAATTAGAACATGTACTTATTTTTTTGTGGATTTTGATTAATTTTTCAAATTTTGTTTTTTTAATTTATCTATATTCTTATTTTTCTTAACTTTTCCAAGATTTTCTTACAAGTCTCACGTTTGATAGTTTTTTTATAACAATTATTTATACAAAAATAAGTATTTATAAACGTCTGTAATCCACATAAAAATGTTAAATTAATATTAATTTCTTTACTCCTCTTTTGCAGTTTACAATTGGAATCGATTGCCTACTGTTGGTCCGAGAATGATCCTTTGTGTGTGGACTTTTTGCGTAGCAGTGAGAGTCAGATTATCACTCTGGAACAGAAGGTATCCCGTAAGGGTGATATTAGTGCCGAGATATGTTCCTATGAGCTGGCCACGGGAAAAATGCAACGCACGGCAATTACCTCTATACCAATGGGCACACAAATTTGCAGTTTTGCCTTTAGTCCGGATCAGGAGAAACTATTTTTGGGTTGCGTTGATCGGAATATATGTTTGCACGATCTAGTGCAACAGACGACAAAGTATTCGAATCAAATTGAGATAGTGCCCAATCAATGTGCCTGGCATTGTGATTCGGCCATGTTGTGTGTGGCCAATGAGAGATCTGTTCTGCAATGCTTTGATCTTGCCTTGGCCCCAATTGGTCAGCAACTGATTAGCGAGAATGTGACGCCGCTGAGTCTATTGGATCTTTCTCATTACTTTGCCTGCCAGCCAACTTTGTTGAGTATAGCTTTTAGTCGTAAACCAGATTTAGCTGGATTCCATCACACATATGCCCAGACCGATTGCCTTTTGCTGCTGCTCTATGAGCAGGGTCCTTTGGGTTGTATGCGTGTATTTGGCGGTGCTGGCATGCGTGGAGATATTCATAATTCAGGGCTAACGGCCGATGTTATTGCCGATAAATATTTGCGTATACAGCAACCCGAAAGGGCTGTAAATGTCTTGGCCTCGCTGAATTGGGAAACCTATGGAGCCATGTGTCTCATAACGCTGCATAAAATAGCCAATTATATATTCTTTGGCGGCGATCAGAGGCGACCGCGCATAGAACTCTTGGCAAGGGCATTGAAAACCTTTGGCCATACCCTATCCGAGGATACTAAAGATGAGTTTAGCGATCAGGTTTATGATTTGAAAAGACGTTTTTGCTTTTTTCTACTACGGTGAGTGATAAATAGAAACTTTAACCCTTTAATTCTTATTTAAACTGTTTTATTGTTTTATTTACAGTAAAAACCTCTTTGCTGAGGCCTTTGAAATTGCCCATGATGTAGCCGATTATGATCTATTTATGGATCTTTATAATCTAACCAAATGCATAACAAGTTTGGGGGAATTTTCGCAGGCTTCATTCAGTCAGGCAGCTGCCATTATACATGAAGAAGATCGGGCCAATGGCAATTTGAGCCTGACTTGTGATCTACGTTCCGAATCCGCTTGCTCTCAGTCCACTTGTTCGGTTCAGGGGCAACAGCAGCAGCAGCAGCCAAATCATCAGCAAAGCCTTAAAAATTATGTGCCACCTTTGCCCTCATTTAAATCGAAAATCTTTAATGCTGAAATGATTAAAATTAATATACCCAAACCGGAATTAAGACCGCCATTGCCCAAGATGAGTGCTGCATCCTCCATGACTTTAAGTCGTCACACAATGAAGAATCCTCAAGCAAATGGTAAGTGAAATTAAATAATAGATTCATAATTTTGAACACAAATGTGTTTTTCTAGGTAAAGTTTGGTCACAGGATGTGCCTGATCAAACTGTTGGCTTGCCAACGACAATGACCAGCAGCCCACCGCCTCGTCCCGTTGCCTTTACACCATTAGCAAACACATCAGCTGCCCCTCCGTCCCTGCCACTGCCACCAGCTGCTACGTATCAGCCGAAATTTTATCAACATCCTTTGGTATCTGGTAATATACCCGCCATGTTGCCCACTGTAACGAATGAAGAGTATCAGAAGCGTTTGCTACTTAAAAAGCCCACAGCTTCGATTTTATCGAATGCAGCAGTAAGCACAACAGCAGCGGCAGTCAACGGCGATGCCACGCCCACAGCGGGAACATCAAAACCCTCGACAGTGGAGAAGAACAAAGTCAAGTTCTCAGATACCATACAAGTGGCTGTGGTTCCTGTAGGTTTTACCAACTCCCAAGTTATTAACATTTCTTATAAACAATTTATGAATGGTCCTTCTAGGAGATTCCTCGCAAGGAGAAACCTTTGCCACCGAAAAGAAATGGTTATTCACGTCCTACGGCACGTCATTTGACGAATCCCAAGAAGGAATTGGCCGATAGTTTGCCACTATGTCATCCAAATGATGAGTATCTTAAGGACTTTAATCCCATCAATACAAGTGAGTTGAGAATAAAGATTTTTGAAGATATTTTTAATGAAATGCTGACCACTTTTAGATGTCATCAAACCGCCCACACGGCGACGTGAGGAGGAGTCAAAGCCAAAGCTAAGTAACAGCAAAAATTCTGCCTCCACCTCATCATCCATCAAAGTGGTTCACTTTGGTGTCGTTTGAGAGCGACATAGTGCAATTCCTTTTAAATGAATCCTTGTCTTCCATTGCCGCTGATGCCCTGCAGGAGGTGGCAAAGCTTTAACTAGGAAAGTTTGTTTTTCTTTCTCTAAATTTATTTACACAAAATAGCATTAAATTTATATATATATATATATTTTTTTTTGGTTTTTGCCAAAATTTGCAAAAAAAAAAAAATTGCGCTTTTTATTTTTTCTTTGTTGTTGTGGGACCACCCATGCGATCCAGTTCTGCCTTGAGATCAAGCAGATCCTTGTCGGGCACATAACGACGCTCCTCGAAATCGTCGGTGTGCTCGTGGACACTTAGTTGCACACCCTCGGGCAGAGCGGCTTGAGCTATCCTCAGAAATTGCGGATAAACTGGAGCATCGACATTACTCAGCTGCAAACTACGCTCATAGGTAGTCAGTTTGTATTCCGCTTCAATCACTGCAGAATTGGGACGAAGGCGCTGGACTTGTGTATGTTGTGGCGGTAGGGCATAACAATCGGATACATCCATGTCTAGATATTCAGCCAAACCGTGTAGGAAACGCTGATAACTTTCAAGCAGTGGGTAGTCATAGCCCTTGATTTGGACATTTAGGCTCTCATATTGCGGGAATTTAGGCTTAAGTGACTGTTTCAAACGGAAAACATTGTTCAAATTGTTAAAAACGTGTGTAAAGTTAGCTTACCTCCAGGTAATCCGGCTCATAGACACTGCTGCTTTGTTTACGTGCAGCAGTCGCCAATGGATTTGTGACTTGCAGTGACTGTCGCACCCTGGGTAATAGCTGTAAAAGTTAAAATTAAGTTTTGTTTAATACACCAGCTAAATATTTATTGCACTTTTGTTTACCCTGCGCAGCATTTTTATATTTTATTTATTTTAATTGTTTTATTTTTCAATCGGTTATGTCACAACAGCAAATCGTCGATATGTTATCGATAAACTGTAAAGCTAAATGTAATTGCGATGAATTTCTGTTAATTTTGAATTTGCAACAGTCAGTACCGTAATTGAAATTCAAGGAATGAACTGAATTCTGCATTTACATTAATGTTAAAAACCTTTCAAAAAACCTTGCCCATTATGACTAATATAATAATTGTTATTAATTTCTATTCGTTGTTTTTAAATTCAATTTTCGATAACTTTTGCCTCATTTGCGACTCTGTTAAAATTAACATGACTTTTACCAACACTACCGAATATATATCTTTACAACACTGTCCCGTCGTGTTATCCTGTACGTGTGTGTGTGTGTGTGTCACACACACTTTTAACAATATATCGAAAGAAGAAAAAAATTAAAAGTACACATTACCAAGTGGACTTCCGAAGCAACAGCTTCAAAGCATAGTGGTGATATTTTTCAAGTGTGAACATATAAAAAAAAAAAAAAAAAAAAGGCGCAAAATTTAAATCAAATTCCACAGATCAGTGGAAATATTTTTATTTCTTCTTTATACAAGAAATATAATAAGTATAAAATCAAGTGGAATTAATTTGTATTAAAACGGGTAAAACTACCCACAAAAAGATGGCCACCGAGGCCAGGGTGACACCCGCATCCTCGGAACGGTACACTGCAAAAAGAAGCAAAATTTCCCCGACAACCAAGAAGGCCAAAACAACGGTACACGAAATAGGAATGATTGCAGAAGAAATGGAGGTTGATGTAATAGAGGAACAAAAGGAGAGCGAGGATAATATGAACATTCATGACAACGGTACACAGTACGAAGCTAAAAACAATGCCCCAAAAGAACTCAACGAATGTATGTATAACAGCACACACAAAGGCCCCTACATCGTATACATAGACAAATTTGATACAAATACAAGTGAGTCGAAAATGAGAATACCAATAAATTCCCTAGAGCTAAACGCGGTGTTACTTAAGCTTAAAATAAAAGACATCCTAACGGTCAATAAAATAGGCTATGGTAGATGTAAAGCAGAGTTCAAGTCAGCAGAGGCAGCTAATAATTTATTAAATTCTGATCTTAAAAAAAACGGTTATGAACCCAAGATCCTTAAACACTTCCTATTCAAAACTGGAATTTTATTTCAAATACCGATACGTTTTTCAGACGCGGAACTAAAAGAGTACATCAGCTCAGCAGTTCCAATTCACGAAATAATACGTGTAAAAAGAAAAGAAAGTGATGTACTGGTCCCCACGAGTAGGGTTAAGCTTATCTTTAGAGGAAACAATATTCCAACAGAGATAACTTTTCTGTACTCCAAGGTCAAAGTGAATCCTTTTATTCCCTTCAGCCAATGCTTTCGCTGCTTCCGCTTTGGCCATTTCGCCCAGCATTGCAAAGAAAAGCAACAAAAATGCAGCACCTGCTCCCTAGTCCATACAAAAGAACAATCTTGCTCACAGACAATCTGCATAAACTGCAAAGATGAACACATTGCCACACATACAGAATGCCCCGCTCGAAAAAGAGAATTCGCTATACAAAAAGCCATGACGATGGAAAATCTTTCTAGAAACGAGATTAAAATTAAATACCCCGCCCTCTTCCAAAAAACTAGTACAATTAACACAAACGACCTTACACTTTTCCCCACCCCACAATGGCAAATAAACTCTGACAGAAACGCGATCCAAAACAACACACAAGTCGTTGCAGAACATATGCACAAACAGATACCCTACAACAAAACAGTCAAAAATATCCAAAATAGAAGGAATGAAGAGAGAAACGCCATGAATACCATGAATAGCTGGAATGCTGTTCTAAGTGATCATAGAATCTCTCTCGATGAAAAATATGTTAACTCCCATGCCAACCATAACGCCAATTTCACCCCCCAGACCTTCCACCTCCAAATCCAAAGACAGAGTCTCGGCTCTTGAAACAGCCGAAGACAGTCTGTCAGCCCTATCAATGGAAATCTCAAAATTTCTAATAGACCAGAACTCTAACATTATACCCGAATCCAAAAATTTCCTAGAAGCCCTAAGAAGTAGAATTGCTCAAACCAACTCTAAAATAGATGTACTTAAAATAAATCAAACCTACTAATATTAAATCTTTAGACAAATTTCTCAAGCCTACTTATCTTATTTCTTAAACTTATCTCCTTTTAAGATGAGAATTCTACAATATAACATACAAAGTCTCACGTCAAATAACAACAAACATCTCCTTGAACTCTACCTTATTAAAAACGATATAGATATTGCCATCCTCTCCGAAATCTGGATTACTGACAATGCCATGTGTAGCTTAGCTAATTACAATTTTGTTTGCAAGCCTCGCCCTGACGGCTACGGTGGGGTGGGAATTTACCTAAGAAAACATATACGCTTTAAGCAACTAAATTGCCCTAGTTCTGTAGAAGCAATAGGCATCTGCACAACTAATTTAAAGCACAACATCAGCGTCTTTAGCGTCTATGCACCGCAATCCTTAAGTAACGATGATTTTGAGGAAGGTTGCAAGGACATACTATCGCTCGCAAATCAATCCACGGGCCTATCGATGATAGGCGGAGACTTAAATGCTAAATCACAGGTTTGGGGTAACAGCGTACAAAATCCTAGAGGAAACATCATTGAGCAAGTACTTTTAAACTATGGCTTCTTCTGCATAAACAACGGCAGTCCAACCTACTCTCACACTCCAGCATACAGTTCAGCATTAGATATCACCCTAGTCAACAAAAACAATTTACAATTTAACTGGACAGCAACGAACTCAAAAATTTCCAACAGCAATCATTTCCCGATTACTATTGAGATAGAAGGAATATCCTCGTCCTGCAACAGAAAAGTAATCAACCATAAAAAGGTAGCTCAAGACTTTGCACAAATTGATATTTCCTCCTTAGAAAACTTACCATATACCTCAATCGCAATCACATCGCAAAACACAATTAAAGTAGATGCCAAAAATAAATACCTGCCAAAGAAATACTGGGACGAAAACTGTGAAAAACTATTCAGGATTAGGAACGCGAGCAGACAAAAGTATTATAAAACGAAACTACATACGGATGCCCTAGAATATTTAAGTAACAATAAAAAACTAAATAATTATATACGAAAAGTTAGGAAAAACAATATGGACAATCTTGCAGAAACCCTGTCAAACCCTACTACTATGAAAGATTCTTGGAAGATAATTCGCGCACTGAAATTATACAAACAGACAAAACCCTCTAGGGCCGAAACCTCAGTAGAAAACTACGAAGAATTCCTTAACCTAATAGCTTCTACACCCGACACACCTGGTTGCACACAAATATCCCCCCCCGAAGCCAGCCTTGACAACTCAAACAGGGCTAGCTTCTCTAACAACGATCTACAGGCGTTTCTTAAGTCGCGTAATCCTCATTCTGCGAAAGGACTGGATAATATCTCGTACCATATGCTTCTCTCCCTCCCAGCTGCTCAAACCCAAAAACTGGTAAGCCTACTAAATGAAACTTTAGATACCGGCATTATCCCAGATTTTTGGAGAAAAATAAAGGTTGTACCGGTACCGAAAAAAAACCTCGACTCGTCAATCATAACCAACAACCGACCCATCTGCCTTCTAAGCGTAGTCTTTAAATGCCTAGAAGGTTTGATAAAACCCAAAATGGAGGAACATATAGCCAAATACCAAATAATCCCCACAAGATCTTATGCCTTTAGAAAAAATCACTCCACTTCCCACTGCATTAATGATGTAATCAATAACATAGCGAGCCTCAAAAATCAGGGGTTCCATGTCACCGCAGCAGTGCTTGACCTGAGCAAAGCTTTTGATGCAGTGAATATTCCTATTCTAGGAAAAAAACTCACTGATCTGGGCTTTAAACAAATGTACATCAATTTCATCACCAATTTCCTTCAAAAAAGAGTTCTCTCTATGGGAACGGTAGAAAAAACAGTGAGCAAGGGAGTGAGTCAAGGCAGCTGCCTCAGTCCCATCCTTTTCAATATCTACACAGCTGAACTGCACAACATCACCGATACACGAAACAGCATCCTCTTCCAATATGCTGATGATTTTTTCTTAATAAGCTTCCACAAAAACTTCTTAGCAGCCAAAAATAACTTAGAAAATCTAGTCAATAAATTCAACGAAAAATGCAATAAAATTAATTTAACCTTTAACCCCAATAAATCATCTGTGATACACTTTAACTTAAGAAGACAACAACTCAATATACTGTGCAATAATTTAGCCTTAAGAGAAGTAGACAAAGTAAACTATCTAGGTAGACTTATTAACGCAAATAACTCCTCTATAGACCACATTAAAAAAACAATAGCAAAATCTAACCAGACAAATATGTTCTTACAAATGCTTAGTGGATGCCGTTTCGGAACTCACCCCACTAAGTCTTTATTACACTATAAGGCATTCATAAGACCAAAATATGAATATGCCTGTACGTCCTTCGCTAATATATCCAAGTCAGTCATGTCCGCCATCAACTCTCATGCCAATTTCCACCTTAGAAAAGCTCTGGGTCTCATAAAATCTACTCCAATCAATATAATTTACCATCTAGCAGCTGAACTCCCTCCTGAATTTAGAATTAAATTCGCCACAGCGAAGGAGCTAGCAAAAATCTTTGCCTACGGGCTACCAGCTGCCTCTCTCCTTACCAGCCCCTTCTCACCCACAAACACAAGCTACGGCAGAGTGTACAATGAGTTCAAATATATCTTAGACAAAATTGCTCCAGTAAATTCCCTTCCTGTCTCTACTAGAAAAATCACATTTTACACAAACTTCTTTAAGAACACAGCTAGAAACAAGAAAGAAGCTAACAAAGACATTGTACAAGCACTTCTAAGAGAAAAAACTAAAGAACTCCTCTCCCACAACTATGAGCTGATTTACACTGATGGCTCCGTATCTGAAAATTATACAGGTAGCGCATTTGTACATAGCCAATCAAAAACCATTCAAAGCTTCTACACCAACAGAACGCTGTCCTCACTAACCTCTGAACTCACTGCCTTAGAGAAAGCCATAGACTTTGCAATACACAAATGCATGCACAAAGTAGCCATTCTAACCGATAGCTTAGGATCTTTACAAACGCTTATCAACCCGCACTCTAACAATTGTATATCTCGAAGAATCCTGGAAAAGATTGAAAGCAGTTATTTCATAACATCAGTTGAGCTTCACTACATACCCAGTCATGTCAACATCTTAGAGAACGATTTGGCAGATACAGCTGCCAAAAACGCCAGACTTGAAGGCACATACATACAAGTCAGCTGGACTCTCAATGACGTCATCAACCATATGCTAAACTGCATCAAAATAGAATGGGAAAGAAAGTATAGTACCTTCTGCATTGAACGCAATAAAGGTTACTGTGTTCTATTCCCATACGTCAAGCTGCATCCTTGGTTCCACAAGATGAATGCTTTTGGAAGACTAGAAGTAAAACAATTGAACAGAATAATAAGTGGTCACGCCTTCGATAAAAACACCTTGGCAAAAATGAATGTCTTCAACGACGCCTTATGCGATACTTGCAACACCGTGGAGGACATTTCCCATGTTCTTCTCAAATGCACCAAATTCGCTCACATTCGGAGAGACTACCCGACACTATTAAAATACCAGGACATATATCGTCTCCTTGATAACGAACCAGTTGATAACTACCTATCGATAACACGATTCACGCATGCTGCTAACATCGATATCTAACTTTGCACGAAACAACACACAAATTCACCACTCACACATACCACACTTTCATCATCGATTCACATACACATTACACACACACACCCACACATACACACACGCACACAACTAACAGCATGTTTTTCACCATCCAATATTCATCGAAAACATATCGATATATCTCAGCGATACTAAACTAAAAAGAGAACATAAACAAATACATTTCTTGCAGATTTGTTCCTAGAAGTTACATTGAAATTATTTTTCGCACATTCGCTGTGGCGTTAACCTGTTCGATACGGGAAGGCCAAATAATCCTTCCATAAATCACATGGAAGTAACTTAATACAAAAAAAAAAAAAAAAAAAAATTAAAAGTAAATAATTATTTACTTCGTGGACACTTTTGTTAGAATATCATCTCGTAGTTAAGTGGAATAAGTTATAGTATTTAAAAATGAAGCGCACATCGACGCTGGTAACAGTCGCGTTGGCGCTAATTCTACACGGTTGTCTGGTCGCCGGAAAATCCGACCCCGGAATTGTTGAAATAAATGTCAATGAAGTAAGTGTTGGAACCAAATCAAAACAACAACGGCATCCAAACCAACCGTCCACCCACTCCTCCTCCACCGCCTTCTCCTGCTGCCAAGCAGCCGCGGAGTAAAATCAATAAGAAATTCTTGTTGGTAATTTGTTTGATTGTTATTTTTTCTTCCCAGGTTCTACCAAAGGTCAGAGAACAGCGTCCTCTGTTGGCCAATACGAGAATTTTTATACAAAGTGAGTAAATAAAAGACAATTTCCAACTGTGACAACGTGACAAATTCATTTCGTACTCCATTCCACGTTTCAGTTCTCGATTGTAATTCCACGGATGCGGATTTAACCATCAATTTTCTACTCACCGAGCATCCCTGCCTCTACGATGAGCACATGGTAAGGCACTTGATATATTTTAAATGCCGATTTTCCATTTTTCATCTCTTTTAATCAGCTTCAGATAATCAATGCGAATCCAAGTCTTCAGGGAAATGCCACCATTAATAAAGTGGTAGCAACTTCCACAGAGAAAGTGAAATGCAATGGATTGATATCATTGAACAAAAAGACGGAAGGCGTAACTCTGCCACCTGGCATCGAGGATGCGCATCCAAATAAAAAGCATCCACTTTCGGTAAATACTGCAAATGTTGACGATGACTCAACAAAGTAATATAAGCCATTAGTTAGCATATGATGTATAAAAAGGTGATGGCAGTTTTCCCTTGTGTTATCGCAGTTTGGGCGGGCTTATCGTAAAGTTTTGTATTCTTTACTTTGTTTTCGTTTTGCTGCCATTATAGACCGTGGAAACCATTAGTTATCATGGGTCTTTTAGTTCTTCCATCAACGAAATTTTCAATGAAACGAAAGTAGATAAAAATGATTTTTAAAATCTGAGTTTTTAGCCGGCTTGAGGTCAATAAATCTTAATTAATTATAATATATTAAATCATGGATAAAACCCAGCTTTAAAAAGATCGACATTTATACATAAATTAGATTTAGTAGAAACAGATATCAAGTTGCAGGAGTTTTTTTTTAATTGGGGCGAAGAATCCAACTTTTTTTCTTAAAACTAATCTATTTTTGTTAATGACTGTAATTTACTTTAAAAATTTTTGGCAGTTCTAAGTCAAAATATAATAGAAAATTTTGAACGAAAATTACAAAAAAAAAAAAAATAACATTACAAAAGAATTTTAGTCATTAACCTTTTTTTACGAATTTAATTTCAAAATTTTCAATATTAATCTCTTCTTTGAGATATTCTAATTTATATTAGTAAATTTTAAAAACATTACAAATTAATTTTAATAATAATTTCAAATATTGTACAAAAAGTTATTTTTTCAATTTTTCAAAATATGATTAGTATTTAGTTCAGTCAAAATATTTATTAATTAGCTAAATTTCTTAACCAATAGGTATCTTATAGTCGACTACATACTTATAAATATTTTATTTCTTTACTTCTTAGACTTTGAGTATTAGAAACATTTAAGTACAGATAACAAAACAATCCACAGACGACGCCGTCACGAAACGTTAAAAAAAAAAATAAAAAAACAAATTTATTATCAAAATTACCATTACCCGGTTTTTGTTTAGGATTTTTAACGAGAGAAGCAACAAGTTGAACATAATTTATGTTACCATTACCCACTTTAAGACCGTTTATCATTTATTTGCATAATATTTCAACTCAACTACCAATACCTACAAAAATTTTATTTCCTTATTTCTTAGAATTCAAAAAATTTAAGTGTAGATAACAAACAATGTACAGACATGACCCACTTAAAAATTTACAAAGAGAAAACTTTAAACTTATAAAATTGACTACTACCTTCTTTTTATCTTTTTATTTTTTATATATAGCCAACCACGACTCCGAAAGTTACTGTCCTGGAGGATGGCATTTACGAGCTGGAGTTGACAATCGTGTCTGAACAAAAATTTTCGGCTACAGTGCAAATTGAATTTCTTGGACCTAATGGCGGTTTTATATCGGCCATTGATTGGCCATTTCTTCCGGTAAAATAAAAAACAAAACAATTTACTTATAAATTATCGTACATCATATAATTATAATTTATATTTCTTACAGTTCTATTTAATTATGTGCATCGTTTATGTAATTTTTGGTATTATTTGGCTTTTCGTATCCTTCTCGCAATGGCGAGATTTGTTGCGTATTCAATTTTGGATTGGTGGCGTTATATTACTTGGCATGCTGGAGAAAGCTTTTTTCTATGCCGAATATCAGACAGTGAATAGCACAGGATTCCCTGTGGAACATGCTGAATTGGTTGCCGAATTTGTATCTTGTGCAAAGAGAACATTGGCACGTATGCTGGTCATTATTATGAGTCTGGGATTCGGAATTGTAAAGTGAGTGAAGAAATTAGATAAATGATAGACTGAATTGAACTTGAACTAAGAACTAATTGTCTTAAAATTTAGTCGAGTTGAGTATTGGAAAAATTTGTACTTTCCATGTTTAAATAATTTGTCTTAGTTAGGTTTTTTAGGTCCCAATTTATCAAAAGATAAATAGCTATTTAGAAATGTAATTCATTGCCAATCTTATTAAATCTTAAGCCCTATTTGTATTTATGACTGTTAAATGGCTGCAAATGTCGAGTCTTTTGGTATACTTTATGTTCTGTTTTATTCTAACAAAATTTTCTATAAATTATTCGAAAAAAACTTGTGTCTAAAAAGTGATTGAAATTTTGAGAGATTCTGATAAATTTTTGAGTGAGGAACTAGGAAAATATTATTATATTTCGCTTCTGATTCTATCCTCTTAATCCTACTTAATCCTCAACAAAAGTTTCTTCATTTATAATTAGTTTACATGCAATTTGAAGTTGAATTTTCAAACCGTAGCTTCGACGTTTCTGTTTTTAGAAACAACATTTAGCTGCATAGCATTCATAAAAATCGAATAGATAAATGCAAGAAAGGTCAAAAAATTGTTTGTTTTCTAATTTTCATATTCTTAAAGCCCAAAAAAAAAAAAAAAAAACAAAATTTCAATCAAATTTTTTGCAGATATAAATTATATTCTTTCATATACATGTAATTGACACTTGAATTATTATTGGTAAATATTTTGAATTATATAGACAGTTTGCCAAGCAAGTGTCTACACAAGTAATAATTTCAGCATTTTGTTTTACTTCATTATAAAATTAAAACAATTAATTTTGAGGTTTTTTCATTTCTTTATCTTCTAAAAAATCCTCCCAAAGTGATCCATGTTGCAAATCACAATGTTTCACAATCAAAATTTCTACACAAACTTATCTTTTCTATCAAATTAATCGATTTGGTCAAGATTATATCCATTACAAGGTCTAATGGGTGAATAAGTAAACATTTGCCTAGGAAATAATGACTAGAAATATGAAATTTAAGTGTGGAGAGAGGTATATATATGTATAAAGCTTTTTTTCTATGAGATGAATTTAAATGAAGAAGATCTTTTCTACTTTAACAATTTTTAAAAACCTTACATATTAATTTAAATTACTTGCAGACCACGATTGGGACCAATGTTGCATCGTGTTGTTGGTGTCGGTGCTCTCTATTTCATTTTGGCTTGCATAGAGAGCTATTTACGTATAACCAGTGTCAAGAGTGATCGCAGTGAACTGTTGGTGGCCAGTATTCCATTAGCAGTGCTGGACACGGGCATTTGTTGGTGGATTTTCACATCATTGGTGCAAACGACTAGGACACTGAGATTGCGAAGGTAAGCAAATAAAGTTTGTGGGTGTGTATATATTATCATCTCATTGTTATGCTAATTGATTTCATTTTTTAGAAATATGGTCAAGTTATCGCTATATAGACATTTCACGAATACGTTGATCTTTGCTGTTATTGCTTCCGTCATATTTATGTTGTTTGCCCTGAGATTGCGTAGAACAGGCAATTGTACGCCCGTAAGTGAAAAATTTGTTAAGTAAATTGAAAAGATTTTTGAACTTTTTTTTTTCTTTAGGGCTGGCGTGATATTTGGGTGGAAACTGGTTTTTGGCATGTGTTATTTTCTGTTTTGCTGTTGGTAATTATGATTTTGTGGCGACCCACAAATAATAATCAACGTTATGCCTTTACCCCGCTTCTCGATAATCCCGAAGATGAGGATGAAGAGGGTAAACACAAAAATTTACTTATATTAAACCAAAAAAAAAAAATATTCTTACTTACCATTTAATTTCTCTTTTTGGTTCAGAAGAAGAAGATCAGTTTGTGGCTGATGCCTATGGCATTAAAATGCGTGGACAGAATGGTCAAGTGAAGACTAACCCAAATTCTAGAGCAACAACAACCGAAGAGGACGATTTACGTTGGGTGGAGGAGAATATTCCATCATCATTGTCAGATCCAACTTTACCCGTACTTGATTCGGATGAGGAAATTGTCAATACTAAATTTGAAGTTTCCAAAATGCAATAAGCTGTGACTTACGCTGGACTTAAGAGACTTTATTTAATCATATATATAACTATATATATATTTTGTTTGTTAAACATTCATACTAACTAACCATTGCAAAATTACTTTTGGAATCCGAATGCAAAATCAATCAATTTACATTTTATTTGTATTATCATACATTATTGATTTTTGATAAACGACAAGAATAATAACCAAATTGTATTTGTGCAATCCAGCTTCCCTCCACTCCTTGCCCTGAACCCAACACACACACACATACACAAGGATCAATGTAAAATATTGTATGTAATTGTAGCAAACTTTTTAACTCCAAATCTCTTCCTTCTACTTCTTATCCTTCTCCTCCTCCATCATCACCACTTTAAATGAATCCTAAATTATTGATAATCATTAGTTTAAGTTGTAGATATTTATGTGAAACGAGAAGAAAAACGAAAACCTAATTTATATATTTCGAAAATGAAACATAAGAAAAGGATATAAATCATATATCGCTTCTATTGTAAATAGCTGGAAACACAAACAAAACAAAACGAAGGAAAAAAAAAACAAAAAACGACAAATGTATTCTCTATTCTGTATTTAAACAATTTTCCACTTTGGATGCTACTAAATTACTGATTAACTATGTAATACATATTTCTGTATCTACTAGTATATAACTATATATATATGTATTTTAAGGCACATGCACCTTACATAAATACATATTTTTAACTGTAGAGCAGTTTACGATTTTTCATGAATAAAATGCAAAAAAAAATGTATTGTAGCCATATACCAAAAAAAACAAAGTCATTTTAGTTCTTTTATATAATTAAATGGGAAGATTTGGTAAACGTTTTAAACTCTTAGCTGATTACGTTTTTAGGATTGATGTTAATTGAATTTATTTGTTTCTATACAATTTTATATAAACTATTAATACTAGACCTAAACAAAAAGAAAAAAAATGTGAGTACTAGCTACAAGGCCTTCGGGTAAATGAATTCACTTTCTCTCTTATGTGAGAGAATTTGAACTCAAGTAAATGAAAAACTACAAAGCTCCTGGAATATAATGAAATGCAATTTCTCCTTTACCGTTTTAAAGACTGTAGATATATACATATATATTTATTTATTTACTGCTTGGATTGAGTCTAATCAAAAAAAATCAATTATTTCGCCTATGAAAATATGGTAATTCGCTGTTGTCATTTTGTCAGTTTCAATAATTTCCACGGTCAGTAAATTTAAAAATATTACAAAATGTAGTCCAAATTTGTTTATAATATAAGTTCCCATTATTTTATTTTGTCATGCTTTATTAACCAGACTGTTTGACATGGGATTTCCGGTTTATTTGCAAAATTTCTTTTAATTGTGATAATGTGGAGAAAACTATATCCTTCTTCGATAAGTGAAAGCTGGGATACCACATGCATACCATCAGGGCTGGATTAAGGGGAGTTCAGGTAACAAAGCTATAGCTTTAAGAAAAATTCTGTAATATGTTAAAAAAATTTCTTAAAAGATTATCTCCCCGAAGTTGTTTCCGAAAGGAAAATTAAATGTTTGGATAAGTCCAGTGAATCGTTTATCTCTAAGGGACACTAAGGACTTATTCAAAACATTTCAAGTTAACAAAGCTACAAAAATTACTAAAAATTTCGTGCACTTCTAAATTATTTTTTAGACTATTTCAATTTAAAAACTTTTCCTTTTTAGTCACATTTGAATTAAAAAGCAAACGATTTCATGTTTGAAACTGATTTGGAAACTTATAGGCCTATGTATTAAGAAACTTATATATTTTTGTGTATTAAAAAACCTTACTTAATACAGTGTATTTGACTTGACTTTCAATTTGTTTTTTAATGTTATCTTATTATTCTGCAATTTTCTTTTAAGTCACTCAACAAATGTAAATAACTATAAAATCTTAATTCTGTTTATAAATCTTTATTACTTTTTTTCTTTTCCATTTTTCTTCTTTCTTATGTTTTTCGTGTTTTTTATTTTTTTTAATTTTTCTTTGTTTTCTGTGTAAAAATGTTTTGTTTCTCTTTTGCCATTATATTTTCATTTCTTTTTTTTAGGAAAAAATAATAAACTATACATAATATTATATTATATAATATGTATAAAGTAAAGTACGTAATGTGTATTTCCTCACATAATACAGAACGTTCTTCAGTTCGCTAAATTGGATTGGCTTGGAGGTTGTTTCTTTTGTTTATATATTTTTCATTTGTTTTTGTAAATAAAATTGATGCTTCGAGCTTCTTATAGTTAAAAATACACACACAATACTTGTACGAATTGCATAAAACATAAAAAAATGGTTCATTTAAAATAAAAACGACAAACACATATTTAATTTTATTTTATCTTTTTTTTCCGTTTTGGTTTTGTATTCGCAAATAGAAAAATGTTTTTAGTTATAGTAAGGTAGTATGTATGCATTTTAGGCAGGCAAAAATTGAAAACTTATTGCAAAGGAAATACAACATTTTATTGCCTTCGTTTTACTTTTTTTTCTGTTTTTTTTTTTTTTTTTAGATACAAATAGAAATACTTAATGTTACTGTCTTGAGGGCGGCGAAGTTGGCGTTACTTAGGTGTGTGTGTGTGTGAGAGTGGGATGATTAAGGACTTGGGGGCGGGCTAATTTACATATTAATATTGTTTTTATTTCTTTAATTTAACAATTTTATTATTATTATTTTTTATATACTTTTTTTTGTTTTCTTTACTTTCCTCATTAACAAATTTGTTTATTGCCTAGAAATGCTTAATTTGTTTATTATGCAAAAATGCTTATCAAATTGTTTTCGTTTATTAATTGTAAATACATTTAAATGGAATTGTTCAGTTAAGAATTTGAAAATATTCTACAACTTTTCTTTTTTTTTTCCTGCCATCAAATGCAAATAATGACAATATTCAGTCTATTTTTTTAACAAAACTAAAAAAAGACATAAAATTAGTTAATTTTTTTAAACCAAACAATTCTTATTAAATTTTTTTTAAACAATTCTAATGAAAATGACAATTTGATAAGCATTCAGAAGAGTTTTCACCCAGCTGAAGGGCTCTGAATTTGAAAATTAATTTAATTTATTTAAAAAAAAAACACGGACCACGCCTTTTATCGCCTTCGTTAACACGCTCAGTTCACAGTTCTGACTACGGGACAGTGTTTGCATTTCAGTTCGATTCGGGTTTAACATTACGTTTTAATATTGCCGCAGCCAAATCCTGTTTCATGGCCGCCTGTTGACGTTGATCGGCCAGAGATTGTGTGCTCCGTAAACCATTTACAATATCCTTGGTCTTGCCAAAATAAATCTCATTGAGGGTATTTCTAATTTTGTTCTCCATTTCTTCAACCATTTTACCAATATTGGCAATATGCGGTGACGATTCACTCACATTGGCATCCTGTTCCGTTTGCCGGGTCAGCGAACCACCCAAATTCATTGTGCCCGAGCCCTGTTTATTCGTTTGCAGCCACAGCATCGCTGTCGACGTTAGCTTATAGTGAGCTGTACGTCCTGTGGTCTTCTCTTGCACCTCAACCACATGAATTGAGTCCCAGCAGCCGCGTATCATTTTACTGCCATCGCCGGCCTTCTTGATCAATATCACAGCTGCAAAACCATGATCTAAGTCCCATAAATATACAGATGATACACCGCCCTCATAGTACATTTCACGATACTGATCGAAGGCATAATTCGCTTCAATTTCCAATTTTCTTAAACGTTCTGAGGGCATTTGACCATCTTCCAGTGGCGGATAATATGTATTCGACCAGGGCGAACGATATGAGTCACCATCACGATTATAATCGCATAATAGATAATCCTTGCCATGCTCCTTATCTTTGGCTATCTTCAATGGCTGATCAACCGATGATAATAGATCTTCGCATAGATCTGGTGCCAAATCGATTAAATCAATCAAATTCTTTTCGATCTGTTGAGGCGGCAGACGACGCATCAGATCCAAAGCACAATCCATTTGCATTTCGGACTGAAAAAGTGAAAAGAAAAGTTTAGTATCTTGGAATATATGTATGTAAAAGGTTAATTTATTTTAAAAACTTATTTACTTATACAATGAAGTAAGTAAAGTCGTCTCGCCGACTTGGATATACCAAACACCAATAAAAGAAATATTTCAAATTTATAATAACAAATTCGTATTTTTTTTCGTATTTTTAAAAAAAATCGGTTTGCATGCTTTTTACAAGCATATCTTAGTATTTCGCTCACTCAACGGCCATATGGAAAAACGTTTATATGCATAACTTGGCTATTTTTAGTCCGATTTTGATCAAATTTGGTATTTTGCTGAACATTAGTATCAAATTTAAGTGTGCTAAATTTGATTGCACAAGGTAGAAAATTACGGGAGATAATCGAGTTCAAATTACGGGGGCGGAAAGAGGCGTGGCAAAATCTTTACACATCAAAAATGTGCGCAATTACTAAGCAAGTATTCATACCAAATTTTGTGTCTCTAGCTAGAATAGTTTTTGAGAAAATCGGTTTTATTTAATTTGCGGGGGCGGTAGGGGGCGTGGCAAAAATTTTACAAATACAAAATGTGCGCATTTACTTAGCAAATATACATACCAAATTTTGTGTCTCTAGTTGCTATAGTGTTTGAGAAAATCGGTTTTATATAATTTGCGGGGGCGGTAGGGGGCGTGGCAGAAATTTTAAATAAACTTGATCAGTGTACATACTACACGAGTCTACATACCAAATTTGGTGGCTCTAGCTCTTATAGTCTCCGAGATCTAGGTGTTCATACAGACGGACAGACGGACATGGCTAGATCGTCTCGGCTGTTGATGCTGATCAAGAATATATATACTTTATGGGGTCGGAAAAGCTTCCTTCTGCCTGTTACATACATTTTGGCGACTTTAATATACCATTTCACCCTATGGGTGTATGGTATAAAAACTTACAAAACGGCCAAGAAATTTCTAACGGAAAATTTAGAGTCTCGCTTAAAGATTTCTCCACTGATTGTTGGCCAACTCAAGAACTATGGTAATAAAGACCAACTTTCATCAGAAAAGCTACTAAACTAAGACCAACTTTCAAACTAAGCGACTATATAGACGAAGATGGATATATGTATGAACTAAGTTCTTCATGTTCGGAAATAGACAACTTTATAAAACTCTCTGGTTAAACAAATTTCTAGATACATTCTTTTGAATCGTTTTTAAACAGCATTAAAAACAACTAACGTTTGGTTTTCGTCGTAAAGTACAATTTTGTACACTTGAATTATTTTAAATTTAATTTACATATATGTATAGCCAATGGCTAATAGTCGTTGTTTTTTTTCATTGGGTAAATGCTAGCTTCAACAATAGAAATTAAGTCCAAACCATGCCAAAAATTGGCAAATATTTTTTAAAAATATTTTTAAACCGTAGAGACTTAAAGAAATGTAAATATTTTAGATAATACATTTTAAAATAGTATTTTTAAGAAATCCCAAACTTATTCATTAAGATTAAATTCATTTAATAATAGTTCTGATTTAATTTTATATTCATATCGTATCGTTATCATATCCATTTAACTCGCTTTTGTTAAGAAAGTTTTGTTCAAAAATGTCAAAAAGGCGGCCCAAGGCGATAAATTCGTTAAATCCGTTAAATCTTTAGCTGTTTTCATATCACAAAAAAGAGAGATATTTTTTATTTTCTATTAGAATATTTTTTGGGATTTTTTTAAATTTTTTTGTTGTCTTCTATCAATATGATGTATTGAGAAAGGGCAGGTGGCGGGTAGCCGAAGCTCTTAACGGGTTTCGGACTCTATATATTTAAATAATTGTGCATTGGGAACTTCCCCCCTTGCCAATAAAACTACATAAATTCTCTTTATGTCTTCAATGATGGATCTTGATGTGATGACGTAGCTGACCTTGAAGGCATTTATGTCATGCCATGACACAATATGGAAAATATTTTATTATTGAAATTGGCCTTAGATATTCTATAATGGAAGAGAATCAAGGAAATTTTATCATTCAATGAGTTTATATACAATATAAAGAATATTCAATTTGAAACAAAACTTGTATTAAAGAGTATGACAGAAGCAGTCATCAAATTCCATGAGCATTTCTTTTGCTTTTATTTTAGGCGATTTTTAGTCATTTCGTTTCAAATTTAATGATAAGAGCCCTAAGCCACGACACAACACAGACCTTCCCCCATCTTCTCACTGCCGCCTACCCCTACCATTGGCCATCAACCGGTAAAATTCATCATCTACCATATATGGGCATTGTTTTAGGTCAGAGGCGACTTCCACTGACTCCCCCGCCGACCCTTCTCTCTCACACACTCTGTAGTCGACCAAACAAATATTTGTTTTCTTTACCCTCTTTTTTGGCAATCTTAAAGGGGTCACACCCAAAATATATACTAAATATCTTTTATGAAATCAAAATGAAACGTTAATGCAGGTTTCTATCGTGTTTTTCTTTTTGTTGGTTTATTGGCTCCGCTGCTGGTGCCCTGTGTGTGTTCATTCATATTCATATCTTTATATTACTCACCATTTTGTGGCCTGTTGTTGTTGTTGTTGTGTTGTTCTGCTTATGTTGCTTACTCCCTTCGTTGCAGTTGGTAAAGCTTTCGCTTGGGGTATTCTAAACTATATTAATATTTATTTAAACACAGGCACTAGCTTTTATTTGATTATTTATTGCAAATAAATTGACTTTTTAACAAACAAAATTATTTTTTTATGTGCACCAGTTTTAGTGCTGTCAAAATTCCGCTAGAGGTCGGGGTAAAATCGATTAAATGTTTGAAAACAATCGATTGAAATTATTTATCGATTACAATAAATACTTATCGGTTATTAAATTTGTTATCAAATTTGAATGTTTTGGTGTGTTACATGTAAAATAAAATAACTTTCATTCTTTCGCTTAAATTACAAATTCAAGTCTTTTTATAGTAATTTTATTTACTCATTTAACGGTTGAGGAATGCATTTTATTTTAGTTTTACTATATCTATAACTTTTTTAAAGAAAATGCAGGTCTATTGGAAAAACGATGCTAAACATTTGTATAAATGTAACTGTAGAAAAAATGCCGAAAGCTGAGTTAACCATATTTACCTTTCATCATCTGAATACTAGAACCAACAAATTAATGGAACATTTTTTTATAAAGTTACTTAACAATCGAGAAAATCAAAATTAAAGTTGAAAAATACAAAAAGATATTTCGACCATATCTCCTAAGACTTCAAATGACTTTATGTAAATACATAAAAAATATAAATGTATTTACATAAGGCAATAGTTGAGTTTCCTGAGAATTCCATCTGGCCTTAAACTAATCAGTGAACTAGTTCTGAAATATGTAAAAATTATTTGGATTAAGGGTAAACCATTCCCATTTAAAGAAAGCAAACAAATTGTTAATTATTTTTTTTTATTATATTTTAGCAACAAGTTTATTGAATTAAGTTTTCGTTCATATACTTTTGTATGCTTACTTTTCATGCTCTTAAGTTTTGTTCACTTTTCCATTTTCATATCTCGCTC
Organism: Drosophila insularis; assembly: GCA_018903935.1. NCBI lineage: Eukaryota > Metazoa > Arthropoda > Insecta > Diptera > Drosophilidae > Drosophila > Drosophila insularis. The sequence goes on along the minus strand of JAEIFP010001084.1, from coordinate 8,662,276 downwards.
ATTTTCATTTCCTTTTGTGAGTTTTTGTTCTGTGATTTTTGTTTTTTTTATTTTTGGGTTTCTTTTTTTTTTGACGCTTACTCAAAATTTTTGTTTTAAATGTATGAGTGTATGTATATTACACAAAAATTTATGGCATAAATGTACGATTTTTTTCAATTAATTTTTGTTTTTTTGGTTAATCCGAATTCATGTTAATTATTTTGTTTTTTAAAATATATCAAGCGATTGCACATTTACATATATATTTCAGATAGTATATATATTTAGAAATCATATATATGCATAATGTTTTTTTTTACATACATGTATATTTTTGTGTGTGTGTTTTTTAAGTAATTCAACTTAATTAATTTTGTGTGTGTATGTATTTTTTTTTTTTTTAGTTTTTCATACAATATTTTTTTTCAAATTTTGTTTTTTTATTTTTGGGTGTATACATCGTTTTTTGCTTCTTTTTTGTTAATAATGTAAATGTAAATTCTCAGACTTTAATTTTTAACTAAAGTGCACTACAAATACCAGAGAAATTCAGTAGTTAGTTTTTAATTCCATTCAATTAAGTGAAACACAAAAAAAAAACATAAAAAAGAGTCACTTTTTTATTTACTGCAAATAATATGGGTTTTTTCTCTTTTTTTTTTATTAATAATAATTCGTATTCCATTTGGTTTTTTTTTAAGTAAATCTTTTCAAGTTAAATATTTCGGCTAATTAAATATTTTTTTAATTCTTTTTTTCATTTCAATTCATACCATTCTTGTATTTCGTTAGATTTTTTTTTGGTTGTTTTCTTTTTTGCCAATACAATTAGAAATTAAAAAAAAAGGTTAAGGGTTTCTTTTTTTAGATTTATTTCGTATATGCAAACATTTGGTTTGTATTTTTTTTTTACAATCAAATGTAATCACAGTTTTATGTTTTCCTTCTTTTCATTTTTTTTTTCAAAAGTTTTATTCCATTTAATATAAACTCATTTTCATTTAGCTATTTATTTGACTATTTTGTTGTTGTTGTGTATTTATGTGTATGTATGTGTGTGTGTGTATGGGTTTGTATGGTTCTTGGTTGAAACACAAATTTTTTTCTTGTTTTTTGTTGTTGTGAATAAATGAATAGTTTGTTAAGAAGGGGGCGTGGTGCAAGAGGGAGAAGAGTAAGTATGTAAATGTATGTAGGTATATTTCTTTCTTTGTATGCACATGCTTATGCATAGACAAAAACTCACCATGCTATCTTTCTCTCTCTCTCTCTCTCTCTCTCTTTCTCTGTCTAACATCCATCATTCTATATATCCTTTTATTCTTTTATGTATTTTTTCTGCTCTATATTTTTGAGCTGATATTCTATTAAAATCATTGACGTATCTAGGGCTGTCAAGTAGGGAAACCTGGCCCCCTAAAGTATGCCATAGTCCCTAAAAGAGTTCCATTTTTGAATCATAAAATGAAAATTTGGAATGTCCTGTGGTTTAAATTGCATCCTTTAAACAATAATTGTTTTTAGGCATTTATTAAGCTACAATTTGTTTGCCAACACTGATGCCTTGGCCATTCTATTGCATACTTCAAGGAGTAAAATTTCCCCTTTTATACAGCCTTAGATCCGCCTATGATTGTATCAGATCTTCAATTCCAAATCCATGCCTTATGAACATCTCAAACTGATCATTTTGTTTGCTGCACTTTTTCCTTGTTGTTTTGTTTTTATTTTAGCATATTATTTTTATTATTTAAGTATTAATACTATTACGTATTTTTTTTTTTTTTTAGAAAACTTTGTTCTTTATTTTTATATTCTTTTTTGGTTGTTTTGTTTTTTTTTTTTTTTAGAAATATTGCACAACGTTTGGAAAATGTTTCATTTTGTTTTGTTTTAAAAAATATTTGCATATCTTTTTGTTTTTAATCTTTAATACCTGAGTTGTTCATAATCGTTTTGCGCATGATTATTTCTAGATGCTTCTTCTTCTTCTTTGTTTTAAATACATATCGAAAAAATGTTTTTTGTAAGTTATAGTTTTTGTTGTTGTTGTTGTTGTTGTATTAAATGCATGTATACATCGTCGTGTGAGTCTTGATAATGCCCTGAGTTAGCTCCAAAACGTTCGTTTCGCATTTGGATTTTTGTTTTTTAATTTACATTTAGCTTAATAACTTTAAATACATACATACATTCACATATTTGTATGTATTTGTATTTGTATGCATATGGCATGTACACCGATTAATATTTTTGTTTTATTTAAAATTTATGCTCAAATGGACAGAAAAGATAAACTAAACTTTTCTCATTTTTTTCTTTTTGAATAACTTTGCAGTTCAGCACAAAAAAAAATATAAGGTTTATTTGATGTGTGTGTAATTCAAGTTTTTGTCAAAACAAATGGGGCAAATTATACAAAAAAAAAATTGTAAAATGATTTTATTTTTTTTAGGCAAATGAAAGTCACACCAAGTCTTAAGTTTTTGTTTTTTTTTTTTTTTTTTTTTACATAATTTTATGCCGAAAAATTTGTACGATTTTCTTTAACTTATTTTTGTATATATTCCATTAATTTTAAATTTAACTGCTAAATTTTGTTTTTTTTTTTTACCTGAAATTTTGTACTTGTCATTTGTTCCAAAAGTTTTTTTTGTTGTTTTTACACCTAACGATTTTGACTTCAAAAAATTTTGAAGTGTGTGACCTCAAAATGAACACTCGAAACGAAAGGAGAAAGTAAAGAATAAAAAATTACATTTAATTTATATTTTTCTTTTCGATTTTGTTTAAATATAATTTGTACTCGCTTCGATTTTTATTTTCTTTTATCTTGATTTACACATTGAGAGATAAGGGAATGAAGATAGGGTTATTGGGGAGGAGGGAGACACATCTATATAATTGAATACAAACACTGATCTTTTGTCTTATCTATGCCATTATTTTTTGGTTTTTTGAACTGAACTGTAAAGTTGCTTAGGCCTAAACATTTAATTTCAATTTTTAAAATTTATTTTGCTTTACATATTTCCACTTAAAGTTTTTTCCCTTCTTTTCCATATAGAGCAAAAATCAACAAATAAAACCAAAATTTAAAAAAAAAATTGCTAAAAAAATTAAGAAAAATTTTGCGTTTTTTTTTATGAAATAAAAAATTGCCAATTGTGATGGTTGTTTTTTTCTGGTTTTTAACATTTATTTAGTTGCGTAAATATAAGTTGTGTATTATTATTATTATGATTTATCATAGATTTCTATGTGTATACATATATATATATATATATATATATATATATATATATAAATTTTTGTTGTAATTGTTACAAATTAAAATGGGTATAAAACAAGCCAATCAATTTTAGATACAGTAAACCCAAAAAAAAAAAAAAAATGAAGACGAATTAAATATATTACAATCCAAATTATTTGTAGCTTCATATTTTTCAAGCTTAAAACTTAAAACCTTTTTTACTTTTATAGTTATTTAAAATAACTTAAATGTTTGTGTGTGTTTTTTTTTTTTTGTTTATAATGAAAAACTTTCAGAAAACGAAAATTCGAAATTAAAAAAAAGGAAAATGAATATAGAAATATTAAAACCTTTTTTTTTGTCTATTGTTATTTTGCTCATACAGCGGCTTAATGGATTTTTTTATTTTTAAAACTCATTAAGAAGAATCGTATGATCAGACAAGCCTGATATTTATTTAACAAGATGATAAAACATTTGTCTATTGTAAAAAATGTTGTGAAATCTTTTTGAGTGTTAAACTTTTAAGTTCTTGATAAATCTCCGCTGTATGAGTTATTTTATTCCTTTTTTAATTATATAAAAATAATATTGAATAAATAAATCTTTACTTTTCGTTTCATCTATTTTTCCATTTATGTGAGGTTTGCTTTTCTAAGTACAATTGGCTTGTTATTTTTGTCGGTCTGTCTGTGTGTGACATTTTCTTTTTATTTTAGTTTTTAATTATTTAATTATATGTATACACATATATACACATACATATATATATATATATATATATATATCTATATATAGAGCATATTCAACTAAATATTAATAGAAAACAATTACTAACAAAAATATATAACAAAAATGTATCAATTTGTTTGCTTGATCCAATTGAAAACTTGATTATTTGTACCTGTGCATAGCATTAATATTAATAATAATTTTTAGATTTAATTATTACAATTACAATTAGAATTAGAATTATACCTGGCGTTTTGTAATATTTTTTTTTATACAAATGAAATTATAATATATAAACTAAAAACAAACCGAAACAAATTATACAAATTCAAATAATAATAAAGGTTAAAACAAACACAAGATTTTCTTTTTGTTGTTTTAGTTTAAGATTTTTTTTATATATGTAGGTATACAGTTATTACTTTTTATCCTTTATTGTTGTAGTTGGGTTTTTGTTTTTATGTACAATAAACATTGCAAAGTTTAAAAAATTTACATTCTTACTTTGCTTTTTGTTTTGTTTTTTTCTTTTTCTTCATTTGGTAGACATATGAAAATTTTATTTCTTATTATTTTTATTTTTCTTTTAATCCGATCGTTTTTTGTATTTTGTTGTTGTTGTTTCTCGGTGCTGTTTTCTTTTTGTTGTTGTACGCTCTCTAAATGCAAAATGGCGACATTTGTTTTTTCTCGTATTTTTTTTTTTTTTTTTGTTAATTTTAGTCGATTTTTGTTTTTTGTGTCACTTACAAAGAAATTATTTTATGCCTCTTGTCCAAAGTTGGGCCTAAAATTTGTAGTTGTAGTTCATAAATATTTTTTAGTTTTAAATTTTACTTTTCATGTTTTTTTCTTTTTGTTTCTTGCTAATGCATATACTTAAATTTTTCTTTCGTTTTTTTTTTCAGTGCCTAAAATTTTACATTAAAAAAGTTTAAATTTTTCTCAATTTTTGTTTTGTTTTTTTTTTTTTTATATTTATATTTTAGCCGAAAGTTTAGCCTAACAAAGTGTTTTTTTGTTTTTCGTTTCTTTTAGAAAAATTTTTCTTTGTGTGTGTGTTTAGTTTCTGTCTGTGTTTTCATATTTTTCTTTACAATTTCATTTTAATGTTTTTTTTTTTTTATAACCATGAGGGGTTTTTTTCTTGCTTTGTTTAATTTAGTAAATTTTTGTTTTTTGTTTGGACAGTTACGCTTAGCTCATGCAAAAGTATACCGTTATTTGTATTCATCATCTTTTAAATTTTTTTTTCACTTCTTCAAATTTAGACTTAAATAATTTCTTTGTATTCTTGTTTTTAGATTAAATGTGTATGGTTTTTTTTTAGTTAATGTATTTGTTTTACATATATATATTTATGTATACATGTTTGCTGTAGTTTTCTTTACTTTTTTTTTTTGCCTCATTGGTTGCTTTGCCGAAATTTTTTGTGATGTACAATTTACACATAGTCATCATCATTTACATCATCTTCATCTACATTTAATGATGTATATATATTTCTTTTGTCTCTTGCATCTTTTCTACACGTTTTTGTTTATGATACGTTTTAAATGTTAGAATATTTAGCCAAAAATTTGTTTTCTTCTTTTCAATATTACATTAGATGTGTTTTTTTTTTGCTTTTCTTTATGTGTGTGTGTGTATTTTGTGTGTGTGAGTGTGTTAAATTTAGCGCATATTTACAAAAACCTATCTAAAAATCAAAATTTTATATATATATAACCGAAAAGTTTGTTTTTGCCAAAAAGTTGTAATTTGTTTTTTTTGTCATTTTTAAAGCCAAAAAAATAAATTTATGTTCATTTTACTTTTCCTTTTTTATGATTTTTGTAAATATTTGTTTGTTAATGCCAAAAATTAGTTGCTGTGTGTAGTTAGATTAAGGAGTTTGATTGTATGTGTGTTTTTGTGTCTGTGTGAGAGCTTCAGAGTGTTTTTAACGGTCACCATTTTACACAAATGAAAATTACACTGGCCATCCAAAATAAGAGACAACTTTGGGCAGAGTTAAATTATTTCTATTTAGAATTTTATTGAATCCTGTCAACTTTTAAAATTCAATATTTTGAACAAGATGTTTTGATATTCAAATAGAAATTAAAAATTTTTTTTGATAGAAACTAAAAGATTTTTCTTTTCCCATTTCCTGAATACAAATTGTCCCTTTTAATCCCTTAGAAATCTCCCTTTACAGAAAGCTGTCTCGATATTTCGTTGACCAGTGTTGTGTAACTTTTATCATTTTAATAGTAGAGATAAAACTTAGTTTTGTTGAAATTGAATTGTTGATGAATAAGTTGTGAATAAAAAGACTATAATTAAAGGGTGTTTCTCATTCGGTTTCTTTTCTTTATACATAGTAGAGCAGTCTATGGCATTTCATTTCACTTTCTGAGGTAGTTTAGTTTACTATTGCAGTTCGGTTTTGTTTGCTTTTTCTTGGGATTGATTGGTTTTTGCGATTTTTTGATTCTTGCTATTGCTTTACTGTCTTTTTTTTTTTTTTAATTTTTTGTTTTATTTAACTCGTTATATGTACTATGTATTTATATATTGTATGATAAACTGAAACATAAATCTAAACGATAATTAAGTTAAAAACGAAACATTTCTACAAACTAAAATTGTTTTCGATAGCATCTTTTAAAGACAACAAAATGTTTGCTTTTTGTTTTCCATTAATCGTAACGATTTTTAAATGATAACAAAACCAATTAAAAAATCGATAAAACTATTGAAAAATAGAAAAAACAAAGAGGTAGTTGTTTCCATCTGAGGTATATGAGTTCCTGAGTTTGATTTCAAATACAGATAAACTTATGATATATCTAATGTGTATTTGGAGACCGAAAATCGTCAACATTTCATGCCATTAAATTTGTTAACTTTCAACGTACTTAAAAATAAAATGTAATTCAGACTCCAGAGAACGTTGAGAGTTAAACAAATTGTTTGTAAATCGTCGGTTCGGTTCCAAATACAACACAAAAATTAAGAAAACTAAAAATGTTTAATATTAATTGTAAATTATTGCAATTAAATTACACAAAAATTGCTGAACTTAAACGGTTATAAAATAAAAAAAAATAATATAAACGAAACCGTATATTAAGTGCTATTTAGTTGTTTGTTTTTGTTAGTTTCACTGGGTGTACATGAATGTGTGTGTGTGTGTGTGTGTGTGTGTGTGTGCGTGTGTGTATAAAGTTTAAAAGGGCGGGGTAGGACACAAAAATTATTAAACCAAAAAAACTTTTGCAACGTCTGAAAAATTCAATTTCAAAACGTCGCACATCACAGAACAAACTGGGTTTTTGAAGGGAAAGGTTCTTTAAGAGGCTCTACAAGGGGGGATTGAAGTAGTCTATATATGTTTATAAGTGTGTGTTTGTGTGTGTATATGTGTGTGCGAGTGTGTGTGTATGCTGTTTTATGTATTTAGCTTTAACAGTTTTGTATTTTTCATATATATATAGTTAATATAAAATATTTTAACATTCTCAGTTTGTTTTTTATTTTTGGCTATTTATTCAATTCTGTTTTTTTCAGTGTTGTGAAATACTATTTGAGTTTTGCTATTGTTTTTTTTTTTAATATTTATTTTGTGCTAGAATCACCCTGTTGTTGTTGTAGTTATTGTTGAAATCAAGAATTTAATTGCAAAATTTAAAAAACATAAAAAATAAAAACAAATATTTAATATAAGTTTTCCCTAACAATATGCGCTTCATAATTCGGTTTTTACTTTGCTAATTCTAATAAGTTGTTGTTTTCTCCTCTCATAATTTCTATTTACACAATTTTTAATTTTCATTTTTCTTTTAATTATTTTACAGCATTTTTATATAATTTCCAGTTTTGGTTTTATGTTTTTGTGGTTTTTTGCAAAAATCATAGGTTTAGCCGAAAATGTTAAATTTTGAATTTGAATTTTGGGGTTTTTTTTCTTAGGTTTGTTTTTTTGTTTGAAAAATGTTTTCCAAAGGTGTGCCAAAAAGTTGTTTTTGATTTTGAGAATTTGCTTGAGTTGTTCATATCCTGCACTAATAAGCAAAGTGTAGCCAAAAGGCAGATCGGACTTTTATTACAATATTTTATATTGAAGTTGTTAAATTTTTTTCAAAATAAAACTTGTTGGAAATGTTTTGACTTTCGATTCAATTCAATTATTCAATGAATCAGTTATTCACTTGTTCGATTCTAAGCTAATTCATTTGTTCACTGATTATTGGATAACTTCAACAGTATAATAATATATTGATCAATTGTTCACCGATTCCGTCGTTCATTGGATCACTGAATCGTTTTTCTGATTGAACACGCTGAAGAAAACTAGAACTTGAATCGAATCATTATTTTTAAACATTTGAATAGTTTTGTTTCTAACTTTACTTTGCTTATTGATACAGGGTATACAAAAGTCGGTGTACCGACATGATCTATTGTTGGTTTCATTTGTTGCTGGTTTAGAACGTTTTTGAGTGGTTTACTTCTTTCTTTTCTTTATCATTTTATCATTATCAAGGTTCTATAATTAAAAAATAATTACATTATTCTCTCTTTACTTTCACTTTTAATGCTTCTTTTTTACTTTCTCATTGCTATTTTCTTTTGTTTTTGTTTTAAATATATAAGCTTTACTTGATTTTATTTTTAATATAAAATTTTACTAGTAGTCATTTTTGTTTTTATTTTAATTAAATATATTTTTTATAGGCACCCAATTTACCAATTGTTTTATTTGTGAGAAAAAATTCCAACTCAATGCAGGTGGGGGGAGAAATTAGGGGAAAACTAAATTTTCGTTTTTGATGTTGCCGAAATTGAAAAAAAAAAACTGTTTTAAGAGTTTTCTTTTTCTGAGAGTGAGAGAAATTTTGAGGCCTAAAAAATGTTTTGTTGTTTGGGACAAAAATTGAAAATGAAAATTTGTATTCTTTTTCTTTTTCTTTTTTGGTTTTTTACTTATTTGTTGCTGAAGACTTGATTTTGTTGTTGTTTTTCTTAGGGGTTTTGTTTTTTGTAGTTTGCTCCTTGTTTTTTTTTTTAGAAATTTAATAAAATTATTTACAAAAAATCTGGCAAACCACAACACAATTTTTTTTTTGTTTGCTGTCAAGTCTCGCTTAATTAGTTATAAAAAATTATGTTATTTTTGTTGTATATACTATTACTTTTTTGTTTACTTCTTTTTTTTGTTTTTGTTGTTGTTTTTTCATTATTGCAGGTACTTGTGGTTGCGGTTTTGTTGCTATTGTTGCTTTGTAGTTTTTTTTTTGTAGTTTTGTTTGTTTTGTAGTCAGCTATTTTTCATATTTTTTTTTTTTTTTTGTTTCATCTTTGATTTGAGGCAACTTTTGTTTAATTTGATATAACTTAAAGAATCGAGAAAAACACACACGAAATAATTATTGGTTTATATAAATATATATATATATGTATATATATAAATATATATATATATATCACCTTATCGGCTGACTGTACCAATCAAAAACGTTCAAACTTTTCATATTTAAGGTTTTTTGTTAAAAACTTAGTTTGCTTTTTCTTGCTTTTTTAATGTTTTGTTTAATTAGCACCCTGAAAACAATTTTTCAGCCGGATTGCATTATTTTATTCTCTTGTTGTTGGATATATCTCGTTTTTTTCAGTGTATGCTTCGTCTTCTATCAGTTTTTAGTTTTTGTATGTCTGTATTGTATTAAAGTTGTTCAAACAATAATAAAAATTAGAATTGATTTAGTTTTGGACATCAAATACTTGTCTGTGTGTGTGTGTGTTTGTGCATTGGTGTAAGTGTGTGTGTGTGTGTGTGTGTGTAAAAAGTGTATGTGTGTGTGTTAATGTTGATAATAATTACGATTAGTTTAATAGTTAAACTTAATTTGTTTTTGTTTTAAGTTAGTGTTTAGTTTTTAGTTTAGTTTTAGTTTAGTTTTCTTTTGTTTTTTCTTGGTGGTCTCCGAGGGCAACAGCAGTTGCAACAGTAGTCATCTTCTTCTTCTTCTTCTTCTTGGTGGCGCATTTCGTAAACGTTTTGTAAATCACTTCATCTCCTTTCTCATCGTCTTCTTCTTTTTCATCCTTTCTTAACTAAATTTTATTTTAAGCATATTTTGGAGTGGGGCTCAAGTATTTTGGGGGGGGATGGGCGGGCATTTTATTTCTCATCAACTTTCATCAATTTATTGCTGTTCCACATTGATCTTGGGCGTTGAGGTCAATGTGGGCATCTCATGATTGGGCGGTATATTATATTGAGGGCTGGCTATATTGGCTAACTCTGGCTCCGGCTCGGGTTGACGTTCACCGTTGCCTGATTCATCTTCATCATCGTCGTGATGTGTTTCCGTTAAATGCATATGCAAATGATGACCATCATCATCGTCGTCGTCTTCGCTATCGGAAAGTGGCTCGATTTTTGGTTCAACCACAACTAATTCGGATTCTGGTTGAATCTCTGGCATCGGTTCATCCACATCCATTTCATTGTGCTCACCACATGACTCACTGCCATCTGTTGTGGCTGTTGTTGTATTTGTTGTTGTGGATGATGATGCGTTTGTTGCTGTTGTTGTTGTTGTAACAGTTGTATTCGCCGTTGTATCCATAGCCTCAGCCTCCGCCTCGGCAGCAGCGGCCTGCTCCTGTTCAGCGGCCATTGCTGCCTTAATCTGTTGAGATAATTCAGCATGTATTTTTTGTTGTTGTTGCTCAAAGCTATAGCTTGATGATGATAATGTAGATGTTGTTGTTATTGTTGTTGTTGTTGCATCAGTGCCCGCTGATGCAATTATGCCCACTCCAGCTCCAACTCCAGCTCCAGTTCCAGCTCCTTCGCCTGACCCAACTCCTTCTCCACCGGCGGCCATCGCATCCCGCCGTTGCATGCATTTCTCCAATGCCATTTTAAGTGATTTACGTTTACGTTGCTTTGCTGCCTCCTTATGCGCACTCATGACTACTGCTGCCGCTGCTGTTGCGGCTGCTTCCTATGGTGAATGATTCGCGGCCGCTGCTGCCGCCGCTGCTGCTGCCACATGAGCCGGTGCAATAGTTGCCCCAGCAGCCAATCCAATTTCCTGCTTGTGCTCGCGGGCAATATGACGCCGTACGGTATTATTACGGGTAAATGTTCGCTCACAGAACGGACATGGCACCCGTATACCTTGATGCCGTTGCCGTATATGTGCCCGCAGGTTTGTCTCATACCCATAGAGACGATCGCAGTACAGGCATTTCAATTTCTTGCCATCCGCCGTATTCACACTGTTCTTGTTGTTCATCTTGGTGGCATTCCACACATTTAACATATCGGCTGGTGCTATTGACGATAGATTACCTGAAAGTGAACCATCTGCATTCTTTAAGTTCTCGAGCACAGCATTCGGTGTGGTTGCCGATGAGGTATTTGAATTTGGTGGCGGTGGCGGTGAATAATTTGAATTCTCCAGCTTGACACGCAAATCTTCGGCACCATTCTGGAGGGTAAGACAAAAGATATAGTAGGTATAAGTATATATGCTATATAAGGGATTGGTCGAAAAATTTTGTAAATTATATTTAGAATTAAACCTAATGACCTAAAAATTCATAATTAATAATTTTAAAAATGTCATCGGGATACTTTTCATGCGCTTACAAAGTCACATCTTTTTTCAATTGTTTGTTCTGTAAAAATTAATTAAATTTATCAGGTCTAAATCTTTGTCGATTCCATTTAAAATAAAGGCTAAGTTATGTCGAACATATTTTTAATTGAATTATATTGAATTAAACTTAAATATTGTCGTTACGGATTATCTTAGTGAAGTCTTATTTGAAAAAATATCTACCCAAAGTGTTCGGGATTTCTAAAGTAAAAAAGTAATTTGATCTAACTTGGACCAAAAAGTAATTATGCAAATGTTTACTCTAGACTGCGCTGTAAAATCTGCTATTAACAGTTTTTGCACAATTTTGCACATTCTTATTATATTTCTTCATTTAAGGTAAAAAATTGGGTCAATAAAAATCTAAAAAAAAAAATGTTGATTGGATTGTTGATAAAAATCAATAAATTAAAGTTTAAACGAACATTTAAGCTGAAATCTCAAAGAAAATATGAAATTCTTATTTATAAACCATTTTCAAAAGTATTTTAAAAGAGCAAAAAATTCAGCATAAAAGTATGCAAAAAGGGCAACATTTTATAGAAATTGGGATAAAATCTTAATCCGATTGCAAAAATAAAGAAACTAAAATTCTATTTTAGTCCTACTAATATACTACCAATTAAATTGTAGTTTAAGCCACAAAAATAAAAAATTTTTCTGGCCTAATGTGCACTGCAAAATAACTCACATCTGTTGACTCATCCATTAGCTCGCGTTCATCATCGTTAGCCTCATTGGCACTGCCATTATTACGTTCCGATTTAACAATACGATCTAGGCCACTTGGAGCACTGCCATTGCCTGCTGTGGTGCTGGGACTGTGATTCTCATAGCGGCTAAGAGAAAATATCAAATATTAATTAAAAATTAAAAATAAGACCAAGTAAGCTCTCACCTCGACTGTGGTGAAGCTCGTTCCGAGTGCATGGCATCCGCCTCAGTGGGAGCTGTTGACGAGGCACTCGATGAGGGACGATGATAGGGTTGCTTATTAACTGGGCTCGGGCATTCGGATGATGAGTTTTTGGATCCATCGCGTAGCACACTGCCGCGTAATTCCTGTTCGGCATACGGACTGCGCAGGACACGTTTGCGCAATGGCTCTGTGTACATGGGGCGGAAAATGGTTGGATAGCCCATCGATGAGGTCGAACCACCCGGTCCTGGATGCATCAATGAATCGCATTCCTGTTTCAGGTTACCCGTCGATCCACCCAAATGCATAGATGAAGCAGCGCCAGCGCCGCTACCCAAGCTAATAGGTCCATTATTACCACCACCGAGACCCACACCATTGCCGCCGGCACCGGCACCAACACTCAAGGGTCCCATTCCAGGGGCACTGCAACTAATAATATTTCCACCGGCACTGCCACAACGATCCAAAGCATTGGCACTGGCCGCCAAGGCGCTCAAACCGCTGGCTGCCACACTGGCCGCAGCAGCCATGCCTCCGGCAGCTGTGAACCCAGCCAGGCTGAGGCCATTGCCATTGCCCAGGCCACCGCTTGTCAAGCTGTTGCCCGAGGAGCCAATTGCTCCGCCAACACCAATGCCTCCCACGCCGCTGCCACTGCCGACTCCACCAACAGGACCATTGCCGCCGCTTAAACTGTTGCGCATGCTGCGACGTCCAGTGGGTGAGTCCAAGGGTGAGGTATCACCTCCGCCCCCAGCTACTCCTCCACCACCCATGTGATGCTGTTGTTGGGCCTGTTGGGCAGCCAAACGGCCGGTTTCTGTGGACAAGCCCTTGACCTAAAACGTAGATATAGAGTCAGTCAAGATCCTCTAGAGACAAAAGAGATTAAATGTGAGACTTACCTGCAAACTCTCGGCGGACTTGAGAAAACTGTTGAGAGCCTCTTGTGATACATGCACTTCTCCCTTATACATAAACTCCAGCAAGGCGGCCATATTATCTGGAGTTGTGGCCTCCAATATGATGACGCATTGGCCATTTGTGGGCGTTGTCTCGAAAAGATCGGCAAATTTCTTCGAGCAGGCTGCCAATATGAGTTTGTGTGCTTTGAAAACGGCGCCTTAAAAAAGAAATTGAAATTGAGTTAAACTAATCAGAGAATGCAGAAATATAAGGGAAATATATGTGAGAGATCTATATCTATTCTTTGTTTTTAAAAAGGTTTATTCTCGATGCTTTCTATTTAGTAAACTATGTTAACTCTATGTGAATACTATTTAGTAGTTGTATTTGCTGTCCTCTTAAATTGATCCCTTGATGAATTTGCTTAAGTCTCTCTTTCAAATTTAAAGAAATTTAGCTCAATCGGAATAACTAAATCTTAATAATTTTACAACAAAAAAGTAGCAAACAATTTGAATTGAATAAAATAAAATGGCTTTGTCTAAATATTTCATATGCTTTCCTATTAAAGTGAAATCTATCGATAAAATTGACAAAGTTTTAGGAAATATTTTTATTAAAATATCTTGATTTAATATAGTATACTGTCGTTTAATTAAATTTAATTCCAAGCAGAAATTTTTCCTGTAACAAAACTCCTTTGTTATTGATTATCTTTAATAGTCACAATTTATGTTTAAGTATTCGATTAAGATAATTATAATGAACATATAACATAATTCACATTTCTTAAAGTAAAACACTTTAATTATTAAAATGTATTTCATTTACCATTCTTAAAGATATTTACAAAATATTTGCTTTGTGGAACAGAAAAAGGTTGTCTTCACCTAGATTATGAAAATTAAAGCATACTTTCCGGCTGGCGAGCCATAAAAATAAGCCAACAGGTTGCGCTAAAATGCTTATTTGAGACCTTGAACTCGTAAAAATCATGTCAAACACACACACACACACACACACACACAGACACAAAAGGGAGATTGTATATATACATAGAATATACAATAATAAAAAGCCAGCAAAAAGGAAATGATTTTCTTACTTTTGGGTACACACACACATACACAAAATATGTATACATGTATATGTCTGAGTTATTATTCAACGTCAATGTCGTCTTGGTCTTGGATTCCTTTTCTTTGATACCTGACTTGACACAACCAACCACCCACCCACCCACACACACACATACATACAACAAAGAGAAAAACTCCCGCCGGCTGCTGTGGCGTATACGCAATATCAAAAGGCATCTCCCTCCACATCTTCGTCCTACTTACATACATACTTATGTATGTATATACTCTACCCTAATATAAGTATATTTTTATGAGCTTTTTCTCTCACTTCTACTTCGTCCTCCTTTTTCTCTCTACCTCCCCCTCTCTCTTCACCTTCACTGAATTCGCTTTCTTCTCGTTGTTTGTTTTTTTTCGGCTATGTGTTACAATTTTTCACGCTTTTCATGCTTTTCCTTTTATGGGGCACTTGTTGTGTTTGCTTTGGCCTTTACTTAAGTAAAATTGAAATGACATTCGCACATTTGGTAACTTTATTTATGACCAAAAATGTTCGTATACATATTCTTGTATATATAAAATTCAAAGTTGACACTTTTCTCATAGTGAGTTTCTCTTTTCTTGTTTTTTGTTGAGCAGCTGCAAAAAGCAAATGCAAGTGTCGTTAAAAAAGGAAACAATTTCATCAGAAACTGTGTCGGATTGATAAGGTAATTGGTTTGACTGAATGACTGACTGACTGACTGACTAGCCCCCAAATCAAAATCACAACGAAAATGAATATTCAAGGTCGTACCACAAAACGCATTGCACGCGCCCATAGTGTCGAATAAAATGTTTATGCGTATTAGAGACTATCGAATACCCTATATAGAAGTAGTATTTCTTCATATTTTGTTCTTGTACTCTTGGTTGGGTTTCAAAAATAAGATGAATCTGACTTCAGAACCTTTATTTAATTGCAATGGTTTAATAAATTGAATATTCATTGGTAATAACAAAGAGTCTATTTAAGCTAGTTTTTTTTAAGATGCTAGAAGAAGAACTTTATTTTAAAGAACTTTTTAACTGCTTAAATAAGTTTAAATTAAAAATCTTATGACCTGAATTAGTTATAAATATATCTAAATTAAATTAGGATAAGTATTTGCAATACGAATTCGAGAAGCCTCAAAAAAATTTCTTTTAAAATCAGAAAAAAGTCTTAAGCCGGTTTTACTTTGAATGGACTAAAATGCCCACTTTTAGCCATATGCAGTATCAAACTCAGAAAAAAAAATGCGCAATAACATAACGAAGAAGAAATAGTAAAAAAGTCGGAAGCAAAATTTGCCATACATTAATTAGCGCGTAAATTATATGCCGAACAAGAGTTGGTTATATAATCGTAAACACAGAACTACGTAAATTGCATTGGGATTCGCTCCCTTTCTCTCTCTTTCTCTTCCTCTCTCTTGTTTACTTTGCCAAAAACAACTTTTATTTTGAAATGATTATTTCTTTTCTTTGGTTTTTTTTTTTTCTTTTCGATTCTAACACTTGATACAACAGAAATTGGGTCACAATCGCGAAAAAGAATGGAGACAGAAAGAGGCAGAGAATAACAGTTGATTATACGACACACTGCATATGTATGTGTGTATATATTTTTTGGTATAGCCAAAATTGATAAAGAAATATTACACAATGATTGTTTTTTGTTTTCTTTTTTGGGTTTGGGCTTGTTTATGTTTTTGTCTTACATATTTCAGTTGTTTTTTGTTTTCTATTGTTTGATTTAGCAATGCATTTCTACCTTTTCATATATGGGAATCTAATCTCAACGATATTTTATTTTTCTGCTCTAATGATTCATTTTTATATTTAGTTTGACTGTGCTACTCATGGCCAATAAACCAGGAGCCACGCGTTTCTCCAGGGTTTTTGGGAATGACATGATTTCTATGTTCGTTGAAAAACCCTTGGGTGGAGTTCTGAAATCAAAGAGTTCTGATAACGATTCTAAACTTATGTTTAATGGACATAAACAAATCATATTTTTTTCAAAAATATACTCCCCAAAATAACTAAAAACATATTTAACTGAAGTTATTTTTATTTAATTGACTTAACATCTTTTAAATATGATTTTAGACATTTTGATAGTATATGTATTTTTGTAAAAAATTGGATATACTTATGCCACTTTACTTGAAATTAATCGAAATTTATATATCTACTTATTCTTCACATTTATATATAATGCTCTACATAAGCTTTCTATATATTTTATCTATATATAATTTATTTTTCTAACAATCCACATATTCTCTACTATTTCGATATATGTATATAAATTGTTTGTATTCTTTCTAAAAATCCTACCTTCCTTTATTTTCTATGTACATACATATATATTCTACGGTTTCTCTACCTATCTATATGTTCCATTTTATCATATCTTTCTATATGTTCTTTAACTAAATACTCGATCTATAAACCTTATATGGTATATTTATCTTTTTTATTATATATTCTATTCAATTCTTTATCCAATCACTCATTTAATAATCTATTTAATTAATCTTCCATTAAATTTGTTCTTCTATCTATTACTTCTATTATACATTCTTTTTATTTTTTCTCAAATATATAGTTGATATTTTTGATGTGTTCGTAAACCAAAACCAAATTTTTATATTAACATTAAATGCTTTGACGACTTTTTTTACCAAGAGTCTTCATATGAGAATTTTGTAAGTGACGCTTAAATTAACATTCAATTTAGGTAAAATATTTTGTTTTTATTGTTTCCTCATTTTTGCATTAGGATGATGTTCTTGATTGTGTCCCACATTTAAATTGAATCAATAAATCGACTTTCCTTTAACGACTTTTATGTAATCAAACAAAGCAAACGGAGAAAAAGGCCAATTTAAGACAGATTGTATGAAAAAAAAAGTAGGAACAACAAAAATAAAGATAAACAGACAAAAGCAACAAGACGCACATAAAATTGAGCTACTTCTTGGGTCGCTTCGTCTCGCTCGCTCTCTTTGCCTTTTTGTGATGGCTAATAAGCCCACAACCAGAGGGCCAAAAGGCAGACATTGATTTTTTTTTTTTTCGTTTTTCGCTTTGGTTTTTTTTTTACTTTGCTTTTCCAGAGACGCGAAATGCCTTTTATGGTCCTGACTCCTGCCCTGCCCTTGTGCCTCTGCCTTGTCCGCCACTTGTTGTCCTTGTCTGTTGTGTGTTTTGTGTCTACTATTTCATTTACAGGACGACTTTACTACAGTTTTATGCTTGGGCTTATTAAATTGCATATAAATGCGGGTGAAAACGCTCTCGAGAAGCATTTAGCAAGACATACAGACAAACAAATGTAGGTAGACTCTTTTTAGATATGTAGATATATATATATATATATACATATATATGATTTTATTTACTATTGACTAAGGTCAGTGTTCTTGTTTGGGACCCTTTTTATTTTTTGCTTTTGCTTTTTTACGAATTTTGATTTGGGTTTAAATGCTTTTTATGTTTGTTTTATGTTTATATCTTTGGCTTTAAATATACTTAAACTTATGTTCTTTGCCAAACGGAGAGCTTTAAGACAACAAAGTTGTAGGAATTATGTGTTTTATATTTATAAATCTTCTTTTTCTATTCCTTGAGATGGTAGAAAAGCTGAATTTTATTTTTAGTTTATTGGCCGAATCATCAGATGTCTTCTGACTTCTTTGCATTGTGCGTTTAGTTTGTTTTGCTATTTCGATAAATTGGATTGGAAATTAAGCTTGAATTCTGGAAAATATAAACAAAGGTGTGGCCTCTCTATTATTTAAAATATTCTTTGATTTTATCATTCACTGTAAGATTATAGTGGTTTCATTTCTGATAAGTCAAGTTCAATATTTTAATTTTAATCATATTTTTTAAAATGCTCTTTCAAAATTTTAAGTGTCTGAGTAAAGTTTTGTTTCCTTTTCATTTGAAATTTGTTCACTTTTTTTTAAATTAGAAATAATGTTATACAAAAAATATTCAATGTTGAAGGTAGAATATACAGGGATTGAAGAAACTGTAAACGGCAGTGTGGAAGTTCTTTAATTTATTTTATACTTTGAATTTCAATAATTTATTGATTCAGATTTATTTATTTTATTTTGCGCATATTGAAAAAATTTAATTTTAATGTAAAACAGTTTTGCCTTTCCCGATTTCTGCGGTCGCCTCACAATGAGAAATGCCTTTAATAAAATTAAATTTTAGATAAACCATTTTGAGTTTGGTTAATCCTAGGCTACCTTTTATTACCGTTACAATGACATCTTATGCTTTCCGTTCAATTTGGAGAATTTTAAGAGGTTTTGGTCTAATGTGACCTTCAAGATGTTTTCTGATTTAAAGCCCCTTTATTATAAAAATCAAGGCAAAGAAAATTCCACCGGGGTAGACCTAAAGAGGGTATTACAAAGTCGATGCTTAAAAGCATAAATTCTGTGTGGGGATTTGATTTTTGCTGAATTGATTGAAAAGCTGGCCTCGGCTTAGGTTAGATGACAGAGATAGAGTAAAATGGCATAGAAAGGGATGTAAATACAGAGATAGAGGGGGGCCACATACGCAGACGACCAAATCCTGGAAACCCTTTTTTTGTCCTTCTCAGCCTCTTCTATACTATGACGTGGTTGTTGCTGTTGTCATTCATATCAATCGAAATGCTACTATTTTTGATTAAAAAATTTCACAGTACATACAGGATTCAGAAAAAGGATTCTTTGAGACTCCAACTCAACACCATCTCTCCTCTCGTTTGGATTTTATCCCCTGCCTGAGTTTTAATTGTGGTTTTTAATATTTTTTCATTTCCAATATATGTACATATATTGCATATTCATATGAGTTATGAATACTTTTCTTCTTTTTTTTTTTTGGGGGGGATTTTTGATTTTATTCTTTCTTTTTTTTGTGACTGTCCATTTCGAAATGAAGCATTAAATATTTGTGAGTTGCTCTTACTTGAAAAACAAATAACGTATGTTTTCGATTGTTTTTCATATTCATTTGTGTTACCCTTGTTTCCGTTTCCCCATTGGTTTTTTTTATTTTGTTTTTGGTCAGTTTAGCACTTGAGAAATGAGCATTTTTACAAAATGAACATTTGCTTGGCCCTAGGCCAGATGAACACATTTGGTAAATTTTTTTTTTCAAAATTTATAAATTTTTTGTTTTTCTTTTTAAGAAGCTTTTTAGGGGTGATTATTTCGGTATTAAGAGCAAACAGATATCATAGAAATGGTTAAAAAAAAATCTACATTACTTTAAATTTTTAACAGTTTTGTTTGCAACTTTTGAAAATTTTGTAATCTTTTTTTTATTAAAAGAGTAAAATTGAAAAAAAAAAAAGATTTTTAAGCCTTTTCTGTAATTTTGAGTTACAAGAATTTAAATCATTTTAATTTTGCCTATCGATTAAGCACAATGAACAAACCTATCGATTTACACAATCGATATTTTTGATTAAACTATCGCCTAATCGAAATCTCTAACAGTGACTTGTCTAAATGCTTTGCGTTAAATGTCAATATGTCGAAAATTAAATAAATGTGTTAAAAAAATTGTTTTTTTTTGCTACAACTTACCATCACAGGATAATGTGACATCGGCCAATAGATCTGATTTAAATAGATTTGAGAATGTTATTGCCAAATTGGACGAATAACTGTTCCACTTAAGGCAAAATTGCTGTTGTGGATCCATATTTTATATAGTTATTAATTTGAACGCTGCTTTCTCCGCTAATGATGATGATTGTGATGATTCAGTTTCCTTGTTCAGCATCCACAATAATTGATTTGTTTAAATTTTCAATGTAAATCAATTTATTATTTTTGGTTTTTATGTTTAGTTATTAATTTGTTGGTTGGTTTTTTTTTCTTTAGTATTATGCCAAAATGGAATTTCGTGGATTATTGTTGCAGCTGTCAATGGCCAAAGAGCGGGAGAGTAAAATGATTTTGCTAATTGAGCCAATTGCCTGCTACAACAGTATCCTTAGCCAAAGGGAATTTTGCAATTGTATGCGTAATTTGTGTGAGTTGGTTAACGTTGGATGTCGTCAATTTTGTAAGCATCAAAAATTTGAAGATAATTTTCTTTAGATTTTCTCCTCCTTATTCAGGTTTTCGCGTTTTTTTTTTTTTTTTTTTTGTGTGTTACTTTTGTTTAAATTATTTTTTCCTTTTCTTTTTTATTTTATTTTTTATTTTTTGAACTGGGATATTACAGACGACGCTTTTTCAACTCCGTACACGACAAATGCTGCAACGAGAATGAGGAAAAAAGTGTGTTTTGTTGTTAGATGCGTTTGACTTGACGTTTAAATGTCATTGAAAAATCCAATGACTGCTTGGTTTTCCACAAAAAAAAAAAAAAAAAAAAAAACAAATGCAATTTGCACAAAGAGTAAAAAGTCTACTTAGTAAATTTGAGTTAATAACTAAAAATATGTATTTATTCTAAGATGGGTTAGGAGTGTTTTAGATTCTGCCTTAGACCATTAGGCAGGTCTTTAAATTATTTGTAGATTTTGCAAACATTTTTTATACCCTTGCAGAGGGTATGTTTATTCATTTAATTTTTTTGGTAAGTCTTTCAAAAGTTACCAGAATTTATATTTACATATTATAATTAAATTTCTCTTTTTTTCAGATTGGATATAAAATTTAACAGATAATTAGTATGAGTTAAGAATGAGAATCATGAAAAGAAGAGAGTTCTATGTCTGAGATTACCCCAATTGATGCCCATTGCTTTACTGTTGAGTCTAGTCTCGGATAATCTAAGAGGAAAAAGTTAAAAATTGGGAAACTTTGAGACATTTGTGACCTTTGGCAGTCTATTCTAGTCCAACTTTAAAACAACACTTATTTAACCAAAGGAAATATATACCTTATAATTTCCAAATTGCCTCAAATTTCAAAATGCATTGAGGGTAATTCTATATATATCAAATGCAATGCCCACAGGGCCACAACCCAATCAATTCGTTGCCAATTTATTAGAAATTAATCGAGCATTTAGAAAGAAGATATACGATTCAATTCTTGGAAAAATTTTTGTACAAGACTCAAAAAAAATGCCGACGAACCAAAGAGTCAAGACCAACTTGAACAAGATGCAACCGAAACCCATTTCGCGCCGTCGTCTACAGTTTCCTTAGCCTTGGGACTTCTCTCTCTTTGGGTTATAGAATTCTTGGAAACTGCAGGTGACGTTTGGTCCTGGTTTCTGCTCTTTTTTGGATGTTATACATTTATATATATAGTTGCATGGGATGCGCTTTTTTTCTCCGAATTTGTTTAATCGTTAGAAAAATGCGACCGCGCAAGTTTCTTATTTTTGGCCAAGGCCTGCTGTTATGTGGAAGCCGCAATTTTTCCCTTTTTTGTTTTTTGTTTTTTGCTTGTTCCTTCTTGTTGCCTCAGGCGATGTGGCAACTGACGTAGAAGGAGCAACACGAATCAAAATCAACGGTTTTGCTCTCGAAAAGAGGAAGAAAGAAACAAAATGAGTGAAAAGGCAGGCAGCAGAAAGGAATAAAAAAAAAAGATATCGGTAAAAAGCTATTAAGAAATTCTTGGGAAGTTTGCAGTTTTGTGGCCAAGTTTGATTGGCATTAGTTGAGCATAGAGGCAAGAGGCAAATAAGTGGCAAGGGGGCAAATGGCAAACATTTAAAGGAACAGCGGGATTTTATTTTCTTTCTTTTGCCTCATTTTGAGGATCGCAAAAATGTTAGCGGTTATACAGGCAAAGGATGATGAAGAAGGGGAACTAAGTTTAAGGCCATGACTTTAGGTTAAATCGAAAAGATTAAAGAATTTACCGTTCAGGGAAACCTTTTAGTTAGCTTCAAGCTAAGACAATTGATTAAGAAATATGTGAAATATGGAGAAATAAGAAAAGCCGGAAAAAAATAGAAAACTAAAGAGAAAAAAACCAGGCAAATGAAATTTTTCAAGTCTTAAAGTAAAATATATTAACTAAGCTAAGCAGCCACCGCTGTTAAAGTAAGTTAGAATTAATTTTCATTATACCTATCTTTAATGTAAATGAATAAGTATTAACTAACAAGGTGAACTCATTTTTTGACAAACCTCTTTTTGGCTTCACTAAGCTAGAATTCTCAACTAGTTTTAGTTTTTAAAAGGACAGATTCAAGGGCTAATAATATTTGAAGAAAATATTCGCAACTAGTTTTAGTTTTTTATTGAACTTATCAACCAGTTTCAATGAAGTTCACAATCTAGTAAACTTATATAGGAAGTATTATTAAATTGTAATTATTTAAAGTATTTCCTAACTAGCTAAAAACAAAAAAGAGACTCTGACTAAAAGCATCTTCCATTCCCTTCGACTATCGACTCTAACTGCTCTAGTTTATTATTATTGTAACTGCTCACCTCTTATAGAGTTAATTTAAATATTTTTCTTCTCATTTCTATTGTTTCATTCATTACATTTTTCAAATTTTGTTATTCATCTTGTAAAGCTTTTGCACTCAACTGTACAATTTTTGCTTAAGAGTTTATTGAGTTTTACGCAGCTGCATTTGAAATGCTTTTTCAATTACAAACAACAATAAAAAGAACCTTGAAGGAAACCAAGAAAAAGGTTACCCAAAAATAGAGCAAAATTATTAGCTATCTCTTTTTAACTAAGGGTTTTTTTGTTTTTTTTTTTTTTTTTTGCTGTATTGTATGTGTTTTTTTTTTGGCAGTCAAATGACGACGCACCTGAAGGGGGGGAAATCGTAGCTCAGGTATCTGGTAACCTATCTGTTTTGTATTTTTTTTTTCTCTCTCTTCCTTCTCTTTTAACAAAAGCCATGTGCGAGAAATACAAGAAAAACAACGCGTAAATCCTTTCACACATATACAAACACACGCAGGACTATACAAAAAGCTGCGTTCCTGGAAGACGATGAAGAAACAGCTTTTTTTTTGTAGTTCCTCCTATATACATATGTACATACAGGAAAGGGGATTTTAGAGCTAGAGACCGCGATTGAATTTAGAAATTGGAATAGAAATTGGGGTTGATCTTTGGTTTTCTCTTTTAGCCACGCACTTTTTTTTTCTCTAATGCCAAAGACAAACAAAGGAGAATGGCAAATCCCAAAATGAATTGGAAATGACATCACAAAAATTTTTGAAATTACGCAATAATTTTTAATACATACAAAACAACGGACATGTATGTATACAAAAATGCAACGCAAATAAATATTGTTATAAAATTCAAACAAAAATTATATTAAAGTGTTATTGTGTGTATATATTTTTCTGGTATTTCAACTAATTGACCTTGTGCACTATTTAGACAAACATCAATTCAATTCCGTGATTCAGTTTTTTTTTTTGTTCTGATACTCTAGCAAAAAAATAAAGAATATACTGATCTGAACTAAAGTAGTTGGAAATATGTATACCATTTGTTAGTAAGTCCAAGATTTAGCATAGACCTAAAGATCTAACAAAGAATTAATAAGGTCATATTCCAAAAAGGTTTTCAGAAATTTAAAAATTCAAGCAAGAGTATTGCTTATTCGACAATTGTTCACTGAATTTTTTTTTATTTATTTAGCATATTTTTTTGACAGTGCAGTTTGCTGTGGAGTAAAGTGGTTTCGCACTCTCGTTTTCTTGTATTCAACAAATACATTTATACATTTTGATGACGCATTTCATTGATTTGTTTATCAATTTGATAGTTTCTCATATATGTAGTTAACGGAATGCAATAATCTTCAGTGTCTTTATTTACGTTCGACCATAATACTTGAGAAGTTCGACGTTGTGATTGTTTCTGCTTAAAAAATAAAATAAAAAAGACTGTTGACAGTTCAAGTCAATCGATAAAATCTATAAAGTGGCCTTACCTTCGACGATCGCTTACGCTTAAAATTTAAGCGAACTACAATTAGGAGAACCACCAACATATAAACGAATAATATGGTTGAACATTTTTTTGATATATTCGTAATGTCTTCATGAGAAATTCGGTTATTTTTTTCATGAAACACAGTCATTTTGACTGCTAAATAAATGACTACTAAGTTATAGTGTTAGGAAACTAGAATTGATTGTAATGCTCAGTAACAGTGTTGATTAGTGAGTTGTTTAATGAAGTGTTGAGCAAAGAAAATACTAAAAATTTGTATTCTAGGGACAAATATGGTTTAAATAGAATAATTTCTATATCAATTGCAATTTCTAAGTAATTTTTATTTACTTCTTTAATTAGTTCTATGATGTTGTGTTTGAATATGATTATCTCTAAACTTGAAATCGTTAAAAATAACATGGAAATAGTTGAATGAGTCGTGGCAGATAAATTGAAGGCCCTATGAAGGCCAACAATTATTTGTGAGATTGACAATTTAGAAAGAATCTCTTTTTAAGTAAAGAACAAATAAAAATCTTGCACTTTTATGCATATTAAGCAATTTTTTTTCATTGCTTAGTGACCATTTATAACTAAAATGCTAAAATTGCAAAAAAAAAAAAAAAAAAAAAAAAAAAAAAACAGTGTTGACTAAATTATGAATTTCTGATTCTGCACTTGTTACAATTATTTCTCTGACTTGAGGCATTTCACTTTTGACTCTGGCACTTTTCCTAGAAAAGAGATAAAAACAATTACAGTCTAAGAGAAAGAAACTTCCACAATACCGCAAAAATTGCTGACAGATGACAAATTTCAAATTCAAGAACCAAAAAGAAGACGAGAAAAGTAGAAGCCGCCTTTGTGTCAGCAGTTTGAACAGAAGCAGCAACAGCAACAGCAACAATTTGCTGCAAGTGACAAGGCCTGGTTAAGCAAAAAAAAAAAAAAAAAAAACATTTTACTTCATCTTCTTACACATGTCTTGTGCATAATGGCGCAAAGTTTTTTCTTGCAACGATAACAGATGTGCGATAAATGTCGCATAATCGCACAGCACAAGCAAGACAACCAGCGACAGCTTTTCTTTTAGGGGGAAGGTGGAGAAGAAGAAAATAATATGGTGTGTGCTTTTGGTCTTGATGCTCGATGATGCCCCGCGGTGGCTCACAGTACACCACATCAAAGCAATCGGGCCCCAGGATCTTACCCCATTGCATAAGAATGGTCTCAAAATAGAAGAAAATACAAGATGAGATTTCTAGACTTTTGCGGAAAGTCGAAGAGATTATGGCAACTGTCGGCAAATATATGTGAGTTATGACATCTTGTCGTAAGATTCTCATCATATATTTACCTGAAAAACGGCACGGGTGGTCGCTTCGATAAAATAAGGTGTGTGTAAAGTAATCTCTCTCTCTCTTTCTCCCTCTGTTGCAGTGTCTTGTCATATTATTCAATATTTGGTAAGATCTTACACATTTTTTCTTCGATTGACAGAAATAACAAAATGGGAAGTTGTGATTTAGTTTTTGTTTCTTTTTTTTTTGTCTCCCCCAATTTGGCTCTTAAGGTAATTAGTTATGCACTCAAATGCAACCGCAATGATAATAAATGACTTGAGCGAAAGAAAACGCACTTAACACAAATAGTTGACAGTTAACCTAATACGCTTCGCTGAGCACCAACCACAAAATTATTGTGTTAATGCACACACACGCACTCTCCATAGTAAATAGATGCAATCATATATGTACATACACTACATTTCGTCGTATATGTATCTTTAAGATACGCTTGCCTTGTCGCAATCACCAAAAGTTTGGTTTTTTTTTTTTGGGTTGCTGCACTGTGTGCCAATAGTTGACAAAAATGTGTGAAATACTTTATAAACAAAGAGGCGATATACATAGTTAAGATTGGGTAAAAATAGTTGATGTTTCAGTTAAGAATATAAACATATTTTATGTATTTAGCTACAGATTAAAAAAGGGCAAGTTTCTCTAGGGGTAGGTTCTAAAAAGTTAAGATACTCAATTTTTTTAATCAAATTGAATTGTAGAATTTTCATTCACTTTTCATAGACAATCGGCACACAGTGCAGTGCATTGCATTGAAATAACTATGAGTTGTATGAGTATTTAAATTAATTGCTTCAAAAATATAATTAGTTTTTTTTGGGGGTATGGTGAGGTGATTGTTTTCGGTTGTGATTGTCTCTTGTGGAACTTACAAACATGGTTGGTTGTTGGTTTTTGGTGGGAAACTGATTCAGAGCTTGAAGTATGTTTTTTTTTTTTTTTTTTTTGGTGTTACCTGCAAGAAAAAAGAGAGCAGAACAGAAATTTAAATTAGTGGAAAAAGTTATAAAAGATGGTAATGGCAATTTTTCCTCCCCTCATCAAAGTCTAGAAACATTTGACAGCATCAAGATGACAATTTAAACTGTCAAAGGCATATCACAGGTGTCTGTTACTGTGTGTGTGTGTATAGATGGGCAGATTGAATACTAAATACAATATAGAGAGACAACAGACAGGTCAAACTTGGCCACATATCTTTGACAGTGGTAAAAACAATTGCGTATACGACGCGTGGCTTGCGTGAAAATTGCAACATTACACTGTCACACACACACACACACTCACACACACAAATCAGAAGCTGGAAATAAAGTTTGAGTTTCAAGTTGGGTTCGAGGCCCTGTCTGTCAGTCCGTCAGTTAGAGGAGGTCTGCCTGTTACCTTTTTGACATTTGATTGAGATTTGTTATCGGCGTATTCATCAATGATATATACAATAAAAATACACCCAACAACGACAAAAGGGAAGCGTATATTTGATTGAAGAATGAGAAGATGCGTCTGCCAGACTGCGACGCATTGAAACAAAAAAAAAAACGAAAAAACACACTGACCATTCCATTCATTTTACATGAGGGGAGTTAAACCAACGACCACCATGTCTACCTTTTTTCTCAAATCGTTGTGACGATGGGCCATCCATCCATCTGACGCCACACCCTGCCTCCCCTTGCCTGCCTGGCAAATAGTTATCGGCCAGAGCCAGTGACATTTTTTGAAGGAAGTCTGTTACTTCTATTAAATTTTTTGCCAATGAAAAAAGCGAAGCATAAAAAAAAACGAAACAAAATTCATACGTAAAGGCGGAAACTGGAAAAGCAGCTGTTGGTATATGGACCTCGGCCTAGGCTGGCAACGTTTTTGTGTATTTTTGCAATAAAGCAAAGGCATACACCCACACACACACACACATCCGCACACCCGCACATCCGCACATCGAGAAATATAAGGTGGTTGGGCGCCAACATGGAGTCAGGTCTCTTTGGCCATGCGTACCTTTTCGATCCTTGTGTGACATTTGAATTCAGCGTGAGCTAAAAACTTTTATCAGAGTAAGAGTTAAGAGAGAGAGAGAGAGAGTTGGGGTACCTGATGGCTCTGGACTGCTTCTGGTTGAATTTTCTTTTATACAACTTTGGCAGCTCATCCAACAGAATGGAACAGGAGGAACGTTTGCGTATCTATTTTTTAATTTTGCTGACGAGGCACGAAAACATACAAACGCGCAATTGTTCCTCTCGTCCACAATGCATTCCATGGCTCTAGCTTTTCTCCTCCCTTTCCACTCCCCCTTTTTTTTATATCCTGACATGTGTGCGTCTCATGCTGATAAGCAGGCAGTAGGCAGTAGCCAAAGGATTCAAACTCAAACTTCCTACGCGATGCCAAATGAAAAGTTAAACTGTGTGACGCGCAATTCTGAGAGGGACGAGGGGAAGGCAGCCCTCAATGGTTTAGGGTTAGAGGGGTTTCGTCTCTTTTTCTGCCGTGGTTTGGCGTGATGAATATTTACTGCGTGCGCTAACTGCTAACTACCTACAGGTATTTTCATTTTTTGACATTTTTAATTGGGTTTGAGCCAATGCTAACCGACAACTGGTGAGAAACTCTCGGGAAAGGGCTAAAAGGAAGGGGGGGGGGGGTGTTTTTAGAGAAGCCGCGAACAAGAACTGACAGTTTTTGCCACTTTACGCTTGTCTGTTTGGTCTAGGCGTGATGGATGATGTGCAACTGTTAAAGGAGGACAAGGGAGGCGAGAGGAGGTAAGATGGTCTCGGCTATACACTGAAAATATTTATTCAAAATACTATTCAAGGGTAAAGGGAGTATATAAAAGAAAACAAGTTTTTTTAAAATGACTGGTAAAATGCAAAATACGCATTCAATTATGTTATTGAATACTTTATCTAAAATGTAAAAAATAGGCAAATTATTCGCCTATTTAATCCTTAAGCTTTAGCTTTTTTTTCTTTGAATTTCCTTTTACTCTATAAGTAGGAAAAACAAATTAACAATTTATTGTCAATATTCAGTATAGGATATAAATAGTTTAACACTAACACTATCCTTAGATTATAATTACATTTATTTAGTGAGACGCAATAAATATTTATATAAAAATCAAGCAACTATAATGAAACAATATTCTAAATATTTATACTCTAAAATAAAAAACAATGTTCCAAAAAATAATTAATAACATTTTTTTAATATTTTTAGAACAAATAAACGGATATTCATTTCTACTTAATCATAATTTCTCAATGAAAACAATTAAATTAAATTTAACTAATTTAAAATTGGGTGATTTATCAATAGTATTTTCTCAATAGTAAATAGTAGTAAAAATGTTTTAAATTAATTTTTTTTGATAAATATAATCAAATTTCCATAAGAATAACTTTTCAATGAAAATAAAACATTTTTAAGGATAACATTTTATAAATGAGTTAATAATTCTTTAATAAAAATATTAACAGGCAAACACCATGAAAAATAAAAGTTCTAAATGTTCAAAATTTTTAAGAAATGCTTAGAAGCAAAAGAAAATCTGATATTTTGGTGGAAAAATCCTTGAAAATTAAAGCAGTGTAAGAGGCAAAAGCTCAGTTTTGGATTGGAAAATTATTCTGGCTATATGGATTGCTTCTGACATTTTGGTGGGAAAATCCTTGAAAATTAAACCAATGTAAATGGCAAAAGCTCGGAATTTCCCTGGCTATATGAATTGCCTTCGCCTAGATCAGCAGCTAATTGATGACTTGCTATATATTAAGGTAAAATCAGCATTTGTTTTCTAAGACCTTTACGATGTGTAACAATTGACATTGGCAATTCCGCCCAAAAATATATCCAACCCTTCTCATTGAACGCTGCCGTCAACCCCCACCGCAGCCTCCTCTACCGCTTTTGCTTCGCCAGCGCGTTTTCTTTCATTGCGCTCATCAAAATTAAATAAAGCTCAATGACAAACTTCATTAGCCAAAAAATCAACTGGCCAAATGCCAAACGCCAAATAAAAATAACAATTTGCCAACGTGGTTCGTTGTCGGTGGTCGATGGCCGATGGTTTTAACCCACCAACCCATTACCAACACAAAAAAAAAAAAAAGAGCTTGCTCTTACCACCATGAAGCGAATGTAAACCCTCTTTCCGTTAAAAACCATTGTCCAGTTAGCCTACCCCAGAAATGATGTTGAATTTACATTTGGCTAGAGCAAACGTTATGCTAAAAACTAAATTAAGATTGAAATGTAAAACTGAAAACGTTTTACACAATTATTGAACAAATCGAAATGGGCAAAAGGGCTTGGCAATGTGTTTTTTTTTTTTTTTTTTTTTTTTCTGGAGGGGGTGACAAAAGGTACACAACAGATCAATGGTTGGATTGAAGGGATATGGATATGGATGGTCTAGGTCTACTAACTGGCCTAGTCGTACAGCAAAAACCACTTGAAAAAACATGGAGCCAAAAAATCCTGTCGCGACTTCAGTTTGCTTGAGTGGGAGGAGAGGAAAAGGGGACAGCAGATTGACGATTTGTGCGAATCAGTCGACTGCATAACTTACAATTCCGTAAATATAAATTTTACCTCAAACTCGTAACACTGTCTCTTCTTTGCCCTGTCTATTTTTGGGGGATATCTACTAATGAAGGTTGTACAACATTTTCCATGTGTGTGGGAGGGAGCCGGGTGTGGGTAAAATGTATTACTTATCAGTCCAGCATGCAGCTAAATAAACCAAAGAGAGAAAGGACAAACAAAAAAAAAAAAAAGAAAAGAGCCAAGTCAATGTATGGAAATTTTTGTTCAATCACAAATCCAATGATGTTCGCTTCGACGCATTTTGACAGTTAGACAAGACAACGAGGGAGGAAGCCATGCCACACCCACTTGCCACATCCAAGCTGTGGCACTGCTGTGTACATTGCTGGAGGTAAGTTTGAATAGAAACGGGGGGCCCACTTTGATGAATTCGCCTGGTTTCTGAATTGTTGTTTGTTTGAAAGGCTTGTCCTAGCCCCCACCCACCAACCCCTCAGACTGAGCTTTTCCTTCTCTGATAGGCTCTACTGAGTAAATTTCTATTTTTGCCACTCGCATTTCCTGTTTCCCTTCTTCATTTTTTTTCGTTTTTTGCTTTTGCTTTAACCTTTCTATGCATTGCATTTTGCCCATTGCCTATTGCCCATTGATTTGTTCGAATATCCTTCTTTATGTTTCTACTATTTTTTCATTTTTGGCTTAGCCTTTGTATCATTGTCGTTGTTGTTCCTGCTGCTGCTGCTGCTGTTGTAGTGCATTGATTAGAATGTTTGGACTTGAGTTGGTAAATATTTTTGCTTGCCTGTCAATTAGTACACGTTAAGCTGTTTGGGTATTGTGTATACACTTCACTCAAAAGGTCTGGTATGGGGGGCGTAAAGGCCAGAAAATGAACATAAAAAAAAAAAAACATCATCAAGAGTCTGAGATTAACAGTGCTTGAATGAAAGCCTTTTTGGCCAAAGAGTTAGGAGATCTAGCTAGAGTTTCCAATTGGTATAGATGCTATCTCTTTTGCTCAGTGGCATGACCCATCTAGGGATTATTATTCATCAAACCATGTGGAGCTCAATCAGTCAGTATATTTATAAAGATCTGTGTATTATTATACTGAATGTTGCAAAGCGTTGATTAACTTCGAAAGATGCTGCAATATGTTGCTAAAGCTCGATCCAAATGTTGCCTTGGAATAGTGTTGGAAAATGTTTTATGAAGAACCATGAAAGTGTTGCAAAGCGAATTTGATTAAAGAAAATAATACAAAAATTTATTTTATAATGACAAAATGCAAATGTAGTAAGTAAATTAAAGATTATTGCAAATAGCTAAAGTTCCTTTATTTCTTCTTAAAAAAAAAGAGCAATTACTCAAGTTTATGCTAAATATTTAATAAATTTATTTCAAGATTTTGAACTGAACTCTATCTAAATATAAGTTTTCAAAATGTTGAGAAATTTTAGTATTTACCTTTGGAATATGTGTTTTAAATAAGTTTCGAGTTAAAATCTTTCTCTCTAAACAAAAACTATTAATTCAAGTTGGCGTATTTTTAGGACTGCAATGCCCAACTCCAAATATTATTCCTCCCTCGTATAACTAATCATCCGTCCTGGATAACCGCAAGAAGAGGAAGCTACTCCTCAAAAAGTCATTACTTTAATCGAATTCGTATTTTCATTAAATAAACTAGCTATCTGCAACGCCTACTAGTCTATTTAGTCTGCTGTGAACACCTTTTACTCTCCCGCTAAAAACTTCAAAAGGTTTTTGGGGCAAAAATGTCTAACAAACATGCAATTAAGTCGTTAATACATCATCGACAGAAGCAACAAAAACCACAACAACAGGATAGCAATGGGATAGCAGCAGGACTCAGGGATTAAAGCATTAACGCGTGCGAAACTTCCACAAGGATATTATATAGAGGATGAGCCATGGCACCAGCAGGCCACCAAAAACACATAGAGAGAGAGAGAAAGGCGAGTGAGGTAGGCGGGCTTAAAAAGAAAAATGTAAAAACGGAAACGGAAGTGGCGATAGACAAGGATGATTGCAGACATTTGATTAGTTTGTTTGGTCTAAAAATATTCCCTCGCTGTGTATGTTGATATGCAATTACGATATAAAAGTTAAACAAACCCCCGAAGAATGATTTTTTTTTTTGGGTAGGCAGCACCCAAGCAATGTGATATGGATTCCAGTGGCTTCTCCTCGCGCGTATTTGATTAAAAACGCAAACAGCTCACGGAGATGAACTGGCTAGAATGCATATACACATGCCTACGTGGATATATACGGTTATATAGTATGTATATCAAAAATTAACAACCAACAACAGGCAAAGTCCAAAAAGCAAATACTAAAATGTTACAAAATAAAGCCAAGATCAACGCAATTGATACCCAGTAAAGTGCTGCTAAAGTTTCAAGACTCTGGAGAATTTAGATATGCAAAAGTTTCAGAAAGTTAAATTAAGTAACCAAATGCCACTTGGCTAAACTTTAATTGTGCCACAAACTTTAATTGCGGCTTAGTTGTCAAACTTTAATTTGAGATGCAAGGTTGTCAATTTTCATTTTGAAGTGTTGTACATTTTCATAGCAATTTAGTTTTGAATAAAATTTTATGTGTCTTACTTTTAACAATTTATTTAAATTTAATTATTTAAGTTTCTTTACTAAGTTTTAAAATAGTATTAAAATTAGGCAACTAAAATCTTCGACTTAATATCATACGTATTTTGATTAAATACCAATAAACTGTTTATAAATGTGTAACAATCAATTTTAAATAAACTTCTTAAGCGATTTCCCCTATGTTTTATATTCTTGTGTAAAATGTCATACATTATAAGAAACATAAGATAGATTTGTAGCCCAAAGTACTCTTTTCTGTTTGTGAAATATTGAAGGAAAAACCTAAAAACAATGACAGCAACAATTCATCAAAAGTTTACGTAGCACATTCCACATCCACCTGTAATAAAAATCATAACCAGGAGGAGGCCAGACACACACACGGCGACGATCAGGACGGAGAGTGTTGTGTCCTTCTACTATGCAGCACGCACATATTGAACTAACGACCAGGTGAGGTGGACGCGTATTTTTTTTTTTCGGCTGTCCTTCTTTCTTTTATTTTAGAATTGGGTTTTTTTTTAGAAGGGGGAAGAGGGCAGGTTTGATAAGGTAGGTGTGGGGATACCAGCATGTCTGTCTCTGCGTGAGTGTTGTGTGTATGTGTGTGTAGAAAAGGTAAAAACCAATCAAGAGCATCAATAAAAGGCACGTCAATCAGCGCGTATAGCGCGTTAGGCTCAGAGACCAAATACCCATACCGAGAAGCAAGCTATACCCCACATCCTAAGCCCATTCCAACCCAAAAGTCCACGACTACTACGCCTTCTCATGCTCAACAAGCACGAAAAAATCATATTTCCTGGTCTGCCTTTTGTCTAGGCATTGGTAGCTGGCAGCAGGCAGCAGGCAACGCGGTTTTAGTTCAGTCAAGCTGTCATATCGACGCTTTTGCATGCCAGGCCAGACTTTTGTGTACCAAAAGAACCTGGACCCGATCCTATGAGAATGCGTGTGTGTGTGTGGGTATGTGTCTCTGTGATGGTTACATATCATGATTTTTCAATAAATTCAATGTCCATACGCAGGAAGAGCGACAGCAGCAGCACTTTGCTCATTGAATTTTGAATAGCGGCATTAAAGAAGGATGAGTCAAAAATTGGACTGATGGTGTGTGGAAAAGCCTCAAAAAAAATCCTCAACATTTAAATGGTTTAAATGGCCAGCACTACACAAACAATGTTGTTAAATATAAACCATGACTATTAGCAACCCGTTAGGTTTCTTAGTAGTGGGATTCTTCAATCCTTTGAATCATTTTTATAACATATTACCTTTACCAACACTGAACCTTTTCAACACTCATCAATAGTAATGAAATTGTAAATATTTGCCCCATTGCATTAATTGAATTGCAATTGACATTTTCACGCACTTGGCAAATGCGTCATTCTTGTAATTCCTGGAAACTACTCACGTAAAAACTAATTAAAACATTTTGCTTTTAGGTCAAATTACAATTAGTTCGACGATGAAAAAAACTGTTATTCTTGGCGAATGCAATTCAAATGCAATTCATGGAAATAAGATTGAAATATGCTCTAATGAGTCACTGTTTTGTAGCAGTTATGTAACCAAGGCAATCAGTCAGGAGCGTATCCTAAGGAAGTGGGAAGTGGCACTTACCCTGAGCGGCATGGTTCAGTAAATGTATAGAAAATGGTGGAAAGGAATAAATCTATAATATTTCTGAATCATTCCGTTTGTCATCTCTGGTGTAAGTTTTATAATTGAATGGCCTGTACAAATGTTTTTTTCCTAAAGGGAAGGGATATGAAAATGAACTTATTTAAAGTTTTTTTCAATTGTGACTCTCTTTCAATAACAGTGTCTTTTGAAATTTAAAAAATCGAATATGATCTAACATTAGAGAAACTTAAGCAAAACTCTGATAATATAAGTCATAAAAGGCTTTAGATAATTTTGTAAATTCATAGAGGAGGCTACAAATATTTCTAGTTCAAAATTTATAATTATCTTTCAGATAATTCATATACTTAAAAGTTTTTACTGGAAATTATCGCAAAGCTACTGATTATGAAAAGAAATTCTGAGTTTTAACTGGAAACCAATGAAAGTCTGAAACTTTTAAGTTTACATCGCTTATTTTAAAGTAAAAGATAATAGTGTTCATATTATTCGATTTGTTTTTAATTGTGTGAGAACATAGTGGAAAAATATGAAAGAATGAATTGTAGTAATAAAAGCGACATAAAAATTATAATAAATTAGAATAATGTAGAAATTTATATACCTAACTAAATTGAACTTGGTCAATTTAAAGGACTTAGAAAAGAATCGTCATACCTATAGCCAAGACTTGATTAAAGCATATTTAATATTAGTTATTGCCGAAAAATTGTAACTTTTTGTGGCAGAGATTTCTTAAAAAATGTGAACATCCTTTCTTATTTCTAATTAACAATGACAACTCCATAAAATTGATAAATTTTCATAATTGAATTTACCCACACAGAGCAAAAATATTTAAAGTAATTTCTTTTTTGCAACCCTTATGAAAAGGAAGAAAAAGTGCGTTATTGTGTGTGTCTGCCACGCCCACATACATTTGAAAATCACTTGACTTTTCATTAATAAAATTGGGAGTTGGCTTTTCGAGTTGGACTCCGTTTTTTTTTTTTTTTAATTTTTTTTTTTGCTGTGCGTTTTTTTTTCTTTCTGTATGGCGCACAAAGGATTGCCTTTTACGTATGCATCCAATACACTTCAGTCCTTATATATATGTATATTCAGGGCATTAACTAAAGTCTGTGTGAACCCTTTTCGATGTCTTTGTTGTTGTTGTATTAAATTTCATAACTCGTTTCTTTTTTTTTCATTTTGGTTAGCTTGTTGGGTTGCGTCAAGTGAGACACGCAAAATGCGGCTTACCGAAAAAAGTGAAATGAAGGTTCCTTCCTGGGTCTAGGTTAAAATTCGCGACGATTCGCGGCACACACAAAACTTCTTTTCAAATGGCACATTGCAACCCCAAAAAACGAAAAATTCATAACTCTTTTTTTCGTTTACCGGGTTTTACTTGTTTTCGAAATTTTTTGTTGTTATTTTTTTTTTTTTATTTTATGGTTCCTCAAAGTTTAAACAAAAAATTGTTTTCCATACGCATTAATGCAGCAATGCGTGCGATGACTCGCTTCAGACATAAAGGACCTTTGTGTGGAGGAGGAATTGTGGACAACACGAGGACATCTAGATGCCAACAATTTTTTTTTTTTTTTTTTTATCTTGAGAACATAAGTGGAGGTGCGTGTGTGGGTTGATTTTGTGTTTGAAATTGGTCTCACTGGAATTGGTTTGGGATTGATTAACAACAATCTTTTGTTTTTGGATATTTCATCTAAAGGTTTAATCGAGGATATTATAACAAGAAGCACTTTAGAAAGTTTGAAAACTCAATTAATTTAAGAGTCTATTGTGTTTCTTGAAATGCATAAATGCGATACCGATTTCCAAAAAATGTTTAAAAATTTTGGTTATTAAATAATTGATTTTAACTATTTAAACGCTTCATAAGCTAATAAAAGTAATTAGATATTTGATTATTGATGAATGCAATGCAATTTTCACATACATATGTAGATATATTTTTTTTATTTTTACTTCATTATGTTCAATTATAGTAAATTTAAATTGCTGTTTCGTTTTTTTTTATTGAAATTCATATTATAGCCACAAAAATCATTTAAAAATTTGTTTAATACTGATAGCTTTTATTTATTTTTAAATTTGTAATTCCCAGGGATAAAACAACTCTGGAAAACATTCTCGCCCTGACTAAAATTTCCCAACAAATCATTTAAATTTTTCTTATTGAAGTTGTCATGGGAATTAAAGATAATATTTAGAATGAAAAGAAGAAGTGGGATAGTATTTTAAATATATATATATAAATGTATGTAGGTTCTCCTTTCTGTTTCTATATAATTTTAAATATGTTCAAATTTATTTTTAGCCTGTATATAAGTACAAATTTTACAAACTTTAATACCCATGGTTATCTCTAGCTAATATATCTCATATACTTAATCTATAACTTCTTTTTAAACATCGTAAACCTCTACGTCCAAGGTTTGTAATGTAATCTTTTTCTATGTTTTTCTATTACCTACAATAATAGTTATTTCTCTATGACTACTATACCAAATAAACATAGATTAAATTGAGCAACAAATACAATAATTTTGTATAAAGGAATTACTTTATTAGTAAAGTTAGTTACAACTGAATTTGGCGCTTGAAAAAGTGTCTTTTCTCTGTCCACTGGGTGTGTTAGGTGTGCCTAGATACCTTTTGGGACTGCAAGTTGACCATTAGTCCAGCTGCCGCTGCTGTTGCTGCTGCAAATCAACATCAAGTAAAAGTGTCAAAACAATAGAAACCACATAGCACAAGCGCACATAGGACTACCAGACTAGACCAGAGAGACCCTTTATGCCACCAGCTCGGCCTTTCTACCCAACGCCCTCTGCCCGGCACGCACATAATTTATGCCTATGTACTAGAGACAGAGAGAGAGAGAGAGAGAAAAAAGGCGAGAGGTTTGGGGATGAGCTTTGGGGTAGGGGAGAGAAGACTCTAAGGAGTCGTCTCTTTCCTAGAGCAACACATAAAACGCAGACTGCAGCCGAAAACGAAAACTGCGGAAAAATCAATTTTCTTTTGTATCTTTGCCAGCCCGAGAGGGTGTTTCAAAAAGGGAAATGAACGGAGGAAAGCTTTATATATCTATGTATGTATGTATTTTGGGGGTTGCACACAACCGCACGCACACACACACGCACATTTACACACAGTGCCAGCTATATATACTATAATATATAGTCACGCACTTGTGCAGCAAATTGTCACCCAGTTTTCTATGGGGGGTATGAAAAAAAGAAAAAAACAAAAAGAGAAAGTTGAAAAGGGAATTGCGAGATGATAAGGTTTTTTTGGAGCCTTTGAAGTGCACAAATGCAGCATAATTTTAGGCTAATGCAATTAGGCAATTATTAAGGCTAAAGAAATCTCTCATAATTGTCCTGGACAAGGATCTATATGGTGGTGTGTGAGTTTGCTTAGACTCTCATGCTAATTACTCATGCCGCACGCATTTTTTTCGAGGCACTGAGGCGTATACACAATAATTTTTAGGACGTGCATTGAATAAGCTTCAAGGAACAGAGAACATAGGCAGGAGAGAGGGAGAGAGGGAGAGAGACAGAGAGAAAAAGCATGATGAGTAAAAGAGAGAGAGACTATGTAGTGCGTGTATGTGTGTGTGTGTATACAAATGCAGCATACTTTTGCACACGCGCCTAAAATAATGCTATAGAAAAATGTCATTAAAGTTCCTTTCTCTTTTCTACTTAGTCTCTTTCTCTTCGTCATTCCTTGTTTCTTTGTGTATGTGTGTGTATTTGTGTGTGTCACGCATTTGGGCCCAACCGAAATGCCATCTCAAATGACGTAAGCCCAAAGGCAGCTAAAGTAAATTTCGGGTTTTTTTTTTCTTCTTGTCCTGGACAATTGAACACAGGCGGCGCGCAGCCCTTCTGACTGCCCCAAAAAATGCTGCAATCCCCCCCCAGAAACAACAAGAAAAGAATGATGTGCCACATCTTCTTTGCAGTCCCCTTCCCTCATGTTCTTGCCACCATCGCTAAATCTTTCGATTTCTTTGCCTAGTTCTTCTCTATGTGCTGCTTCTGTACATAGAGAAAATCCAAGATAAATACTTTTGGGGATTGCAGATTGATGAGGGAGTCCAAGTCCAAGGTGAGAGGCAGGACGCCTTTACCAAGGGGGAAAAACCATTGAAAATGTGTCAAATTGAGGCGATTGGGTTTTTGGACATTTGCTTTTGGCAAGGCAACAACAGCAACAACAATATGACCATTTGGTGTGAAATCGAATATATGTATGGGTACGTGTTCTGTGTGGTTCTGAATTGTATTGTGGGGGTTGAATAGGTGGGAAATAAAGGTAGAAAATTGCACAAGCCCACAAAGTTGGTAAGAAATGATGAATGCAAAGGAAATTTCAATTTTACTGTAACTGTAAGGTTTTTCGGAAATTCTGATTAATAGCTGAGCTAAGTAAAAGTAAAAGTTGAAAAGGCATATTGAAACCTGAGGGCTAATAACTTGAACTCTTCGAACACATAAGTAGATATAATTCTTTTCTTAATTCTTTTAGCATAGCTGCTAAGCTAATAACTATTTATTTCTAGAGTATTCTGGATTTAATGAAAGGAAGTTTGGAAAATTTATTTGACTAATTTGTCAGACTATTCTAAATGATTACTTGTCTAGTTTCATTAAAATATTTATTCTTTTAGTCCACTTTTAAAACGTTTGAACAATTTCCTTTCCCTTAATTGAAGATGTAAAATTTTTTATGTTTACCAACACTACTTTATAAACACTCTAAGCGGCTAGAATATTAAATATTTCTGCGGTATTCACAAAACGAAACCAATTAAGGAGTAATTGCAAAAGCAGAAAAGGGTAAATAGGTCTACATATTTTTTAATACTAATTATCAACTCAATCTTTAAAAAACAGCTGTTTACTTGCAGCTTCTTGACCAACACTAAAAATTAATGTGACCCAAGTCCAATTGATCAATGTAGCAGATTTTTGACAAAAGATATTCAGAAGATACTCAAATAATGACCATCAACAAGGATTGTTAAAAAACTTTAAGTATCTTTGCCTTTTTCTATAGAATATCATAAGAAAAACTTGAAAGACAGCTTTTAGAATAGTGATAATAATTAGTGTGACCAATTCTAACATTAAATTTTTAAAGATACGCCAATTTATTTAATGCATGTTTATACATCTTTTGATTTTTTTATGTTAATTTTATATGTGAATATAACAAAATGTTGCCTACGAATTTAGTTCTTCCCCCTTTAACCAGTTTGGCAACGTGTTTCTACATGGCAAACAATAGAAAATTGTCAAATACTCAACTCTCAACACGTATTTTGACAGAAGAAAAGCCAAATGAGAAATCCTTAAAACCGGTTTGTACAAGGATAAGAAAGGAACTGCAATTAGTTGTGCACGGTGCACGGCAAAGCATGGCATGGCGCAATATGGCTCTATGCGGCACACGCCTGTCACATCAGCATCAGCGCAATTCTGACAGCTTAACAGCATTTTCAGTTCACAACCCTTGCAACCCTATTTGGGTGTGCGATTCAAGCAAATTGCAACAAAGACTCAATGCTTAATTAACTGAGCTGAACGGAGAAAAACTGGAATGCCATGCAAGCGGCAGTTGCACTTCATTGCGCCGGGGTTGCACACATAGAAAATGAGAGAAAGAGAGAGAAAAAGACACAGAATGGAAAAGCCTTTGATGATGCAGCTGCTGTTTTTGTTGCAGTCAGGGGATTAGGGCAAAGGATACCAATAATAAATCTACCCCTAACAGGGCGCCACTCGACTACTTGCAAGGATATAGTGAGGGGATGGATTGCAGTGGCATGCATCAAGGCTTCATTAACAGCACGTGCCTAAAAAGGACTTCTCTTCTTCTTTCA
Organism: Drosophila insularis; assembly: GCA_018903935.1. Taxonomy (NCBI): domain Eukaryota; kingdom Metazoa; phylum Arthropoda; class Insecta; order Diptera; family Drosophilidae; genus Drosophila; species Drosophila insularis. Next base: position 8,621,700 of record JAEIFP010001084.1, on the reverse strand, counting down.
ATATTTTTGTTGTTCGTTTGTGGCCGAGATTTTTCTCGTTTCCAATTTTTTTGTTTCGCTTTCCTGTAGTCAGTGAATTGCATTTTTGTTTTTGCTTGCACATGGGAGAAAGGCAAGAAAAGTGGCAGTGAAAAAGTGGTTGGCCATATGGGGAAGGTTAAGTTGATGAACGTTGTGTAATGGGAATGCGTATTTTTTTTTTTTTTTTTTTTTGTTTGGGTGGTTGTTGCTATGCATTGCCCATAAGTAATATTACATTTTTTTTCTTTTAGCTGAGGGTGCAAAATCCCTAAATCCTCAATTTTGAATGATATGGCAGGTTTTTTCTCTTGCACTTGCAAAAGATTATAAAAGTTTAGACGATTACTAAGAACTTGACTTGAATGATGGGGGAAAGAAACTTACAAATGCATCCCCTGGGAACTTGCTTTATGTCAAATTGATTGAATAAAAATGTTTACCTGGAATGAGAAGAAGAAAATGAAAGCATTTATTAGTTTAAGTGGTTGATTACTTCAAGTTAGATAAACGATATTAAACATTTACATTTTTAATAAAATTAAAATTCATTATATTAATTATAAATGTTATTAACACGTTTTATAGTAGGTATATTTATGAACTTAAATTTGTATGCTTGTTTTATATGTTCACGCAAACTATTTTTAATTAAACCTCAAATATCAAGGTACTTATGGGTTCTTATTATTTTCTTTATTAAATCTTTGAAACGAATAACGCTAAAAACTCTACTTATATTTCAATAAAAAATTTCACTAAAATGTTATAAACTAAACTATTACAAAACAAATTAAATTAAATTAGAGACTCCAAATGTGATGTAAAAGGTACAGTGAATCTTTTTTGATCCCATAAAGAATTTATAATCTTCATCAGAATCAAAAGCCAAGTTAATATAGCCATGTCCAGACGTATAAAAACCTAGATAGTCTGTAGGCTATAAAATCTAGAGATTATAAATTTGATATGTACACAGACTTGTGAAAAATGTACAAAGATGAAATTTGTTTCAATTTTCTGAACTGTCGCCAAATAATATTTTTTTTCTCCGAAAATATACGACTTGATGGTCATAAAATATTTTTTAATTTAAAATATTCAATATATCTGGTTAGATCACAACCTTTTTGAAATTTAAATCAAAACTTTCATTTCATCCGGCTCGAGGTCAATCTTCCAAAAGAAGATTATTTCAAAGGCAACACAAAAAATATTTAATATACCTATAATTAAATATAATAATATCGATTTACTCAGCAGGACCTTTTTTCAAATTATTCACTTCAATTATTGTATAATTGTAATATACATATCTCTTTAAGATTTGATTTAATATAATAATTTTGATTATTGAAAATTTTATTCAATAATAAATTTATTTCTATTTTTATCTTTATTTCATATATTTTTCTGTGAGTTCCAACATTTGATGTAACAATTTCGTTTCTAAAATTCATACATTTTCCATATGAAATGATAAATTTTTAATAATCAAAAAGAAGAACGATCTTGCTTGACTATTTAAGAACAAAAACTTTATTTTAGCTTAAATGGTAAGCAATATTCTTATAATAAACTATATACAAACAATATGTACATATATAGCTGTTTATTCATACATATGGATATATATGTATATGCATTTACTTAGGTATTGTTGTTCAGCCAATGCGATTGTGCAAAAACCAATTGCACATCACCCACACACACACACACACACAAACACGAATACATGCAAAGTAAATAACCTTCGTGCATTCGAAATTGCGACGAATTGAAATTCACAACGTCTCACGATCTTGAAGCAGCTGCCGACGAATTGACGACAACAACAGCAACAACAAGTTAGCAAAAAAAAAAAGCGCATACGATCAGCAACAACAACAACCACAAAATTGCAACGAACATCAAAGCATACGAAGAGCTTACGAGCCGAACAGCAAGACGAACCATTCACTCTCACACTCAGTCGCTGATCGTACAAAGAGAGTAAATTGCATTTATCATTGTGTTGGTGCAGTTTTGCCAATGCATTTTCTGATTGGACGCGCAAAAATGGCGTTTCCGTGTCATAGAAAACGCATACAAAATGGGGGAAAGAAAAACAAAATGGTTTGGTTTTGGTTTGTGTATTAACCAATTAATTGAATAAAATTTTAATAAAAAAAAATAAAGTTTTCATTAAATTTTAAATCATTCATGGGTCTGTTTTTTGTGTTTCTTTCCCTCTATTTTTCTCGCACTCTTTCTACCCGCGTCTGCACTTTTTCCGCTTCAGTCTATCAGTCTTTCATTTTGTTTTTTTTTTTTTTTTTACATAATCTAAAAAACAAATGCCAAAACAGCATTTAATGTGCTTTTATCTAACGCAATTTGTTGTTTTTGTTTTTATAGCTCTACATACACAAACACAGGCACACACACACATACACACCCACAAATATATATAGATTTCTGCATATGATTTTTGTTTTTATTGTTTTTTTCACACTCGACGCAATTTCCGCAAATTTAACCTACTTTTTGGTTTTTTGATATTTTTTTTATGTACGTCGTAAGAATTTGAGCAAAGTGAGTGAGCACAAAAAGAGAGATAGGCAGAGAGAGAGAGAGAGAGAGAGAGAGAGAGAGAGAGAGAGAAGGAGAGAGTATAATTATATTATTTGATAGATTAAGTTAGTTTTTTTTTTTTTTTTTAAATAAAACACTTGTGCTGTCTGGCAAGCAAAGCGGCACAGAGAGAGAGAAGGGGGTGAAAAGTTTCTTCTTCTTCTTCTTAGTCTTAGTTGGCAACGAATATGAAAAGCAAAGCAAACAACAACCAAAAATATACTCATACTATAAAAGTATCTCTCAAATATGAAATTCGCATACAGATGCAGATACTTTTATGCGGCATATCTTGTTTGTTCTAACTACACACACACATACACTCACACACAGGTATAAAAAACCAACCAGAAACAAGGTCAAATGCAGTTATTTGTTCAGTCGCGAAAAAAATAAACAGCCCAAAAAAAAAACCAAAAAACTGTTGTTGTTTACGGGCTGCATTTAACTGTATGAGTGTGTGTGTGTGTGTGTCTGTGTGTATTTTAGTTACTTTTTGATTTATCTTTTCCGTTGTTGCTGCAGGCGGCCAGCAAAAGAAAAAAGTTTCTTCGGTCTTTGCTCAGAACTTCTCTTTAATTCATTCCTTTTTCTTCTTGTTTTTTTTCTCTTCTTATTTTATCGGCTTTTGCTTTTTTCAAGGATATTCTTCGGCGTCATTCTTTTCGCTTTTATTTCAGCAGTTTTGTATGCCAAGCGCGTGTGAGAACAACAACAACAAATACCCATAAGAACAAACAAAAAAAAAATACAAAAACTTTTGGGTTAGTCAGTCAAAGGAATTCCTGGAATTATTAGTCGCCGCTGCGTCGCATGCATGAGAAGGTGAGAAACTAAGTTCTCCTTAAGAAATTCTCTACAGACTGGAGAAGCCAGTATGTGAGAAACGATAGAGAGAGGTTGAGGGGGGGTATTCAATTGTATAGAATGAGAATCAATTAAGCAATTAATTGCATGTGATCTCTCTCTATGGTTATGGTAATTTAACAATAAAAAAAATAGAATTTACGACTCACAAAAACTGCACGTAATTTTTAAAGATTTATAGGGAGAATTTAAATATATGGCATCAACAAACAATTAACAAATATTTTAAGGATATATTAGTTAGAAATTTTGAAGGTTTATTGTAAATTGATGGATGAAGGAAATATTTTATTTAGAAGAATGGGAATATAAAAAATTTTTACTTTCAGAATTAAAATTTACCTATCTTCAAGTTACATTTTGTAAATTCGTATTGAAAAGGTTCTGAATCGAAATCGATGTGCTTCTTAGTCAGAACAAAATGTCTCTTAAAGAAACATAATGCCAAATGTTTAATATTAATTTTAATATTAATTAATAATTTTAATTTTTCCCCTTGATATATGTAAAAATGTTTTGAAGTTATTAATTTAAATTATTTTAATAAAATAAATAAGTTAACTTAGTTTTCTAGCCAAAAACATTTTGAAAATCTTATTAATTTCAAGAGAATAGAAAATTGGCAATCTTTGAAATATTTTATATGTATACAGTTCGCCACAAAAAGTAATTGTTTTTTAATAAGAAATTGAAATACAGACCTTTTTGGTCCTTCACTTCAGTCACTTTTATTCAATATTCTGCCTAATAATTCTTTAAAAAATTCAACAATAAAATAGATTTAATAGAAATTGAACCGACTTGCTTTCAACAAAGATCTTTAAGCTTTTGACAAAATTCAAGATGAATTTTGCAGAATAACAACAACTGCAGCAATAAAAACAACAACAACAACAGAAAGAAGGCAAATGCTTCTACATATGTACTTCGACTATATAGTAGATATGTACATACATACATATATACCCCCCTGAGACTCGATTCGACAAACAAATTATTTACTTTTGTTGAGCAAAACCAAACCAACAAAAAAAAGACGCACTTCTCTTTTTTTCTCACTTATAGCCGGGACACAGTATTTTGCACAGATCTCCAACTGGTACTGAGAGAACACACACTATATAGAAAAAAGCACAAAAAACCAAAAAATCCACAAAAAAAAAAAATCGAAAAAACCAAAAAAAGCAGCAGCGCATTTTGCTGTTATTCGTCATTGCTGACCTTGGTTGCAATCTTTATATGTATTTTTGTATATATACATAGATTGAATTTTGTTTGCGCATTTCCAGTTTTTTTTCGGATATTTTAAATGAAAGAAATCAGCTATACAGTATACATACTTATATGATCATATATATTTGTGATTTTTGCATTTAAAAAATATAATCATCTGCATTGCATTTATTGAAAATATTTGCTTAAAAAATTATGGCCCCCCCGCCCAAAAAAAAAAATGGGTATACAATATAAAAAGAAGAAAAATTTTCCATTTGACATTGAAAGAAACACACGCGCTAAAGTCAAGAAAAAGGGTGGAGGGGTAAGGAGGTTGGAAACTAAATAACTAACTACAAACAAGCAGCAAAAATTTTGGGAGACTTTGCAATGAAATGCGCCAACAAAAACGGCAACTACATACAAAAATGTATCTCACAGATACAAAGCAAAAACGCACGCGCAAAAAAAACACACACACTCACACAGATACACACAATAAAAATAATAAAAAAAAGCAACAAAAAAAGGGGAAGCAAACAGCCAAAATGCCGAAAAACACCGCACACACTGCACACAAGTGTCCCACTTCCACGAATCTTTCATTCTACGCTGCTTCCACAACAAAAACAGCAAAAACAAAAAAAAAAAAAAACAAACAACAAAAATTTCAAAGCAAAAGGAAACGAGTAAATAATAATGCTAATACATAATAATAATAATAACAGAATGACTGACAGACCAGACTAAACAGTGAAAACATGGTCGCAACAAGAGAGGGGCGAAAGCCAAGTGGGTAAAATATAATCAAATGGACTAAGAAAAAAACATATATTTGACTGAGAGATTAACTAAATTTCGCTATCATTTATTTAGTCCAAAAAGTCTCTTACATTTCTTTTTTTATAAAAAGCTTTTGAGGAAAAAAACATTTACATATACATATGTATATCTATATATCTACCTATCTATCGACTTAATACCAATTCATTTTTGATTTTAATTTTTTTATTTTATAAAAACTAGAAAAAGGAAAATAAAACGAATTTATTTACTCATGAGAATTTAAGAATATAAGTAAGAACTTGAGAATGACAAATTAAACGGAAAGAAAACTTGAAGAAGTTAATTACAAAATTTAGAAAGAAATTATCTTAAAAAACTTATAAAGAACGCCTATATCCATTAGCAAATCTATGGCTTAGAAATTGAGGTACTTTGCCGCGTAAAGTATGCAATAGTAATTTCTTTTCGTATGTAATACGAATTATTACGAATTATATTCGAGGAATGTATTTTAGCGTATATCTTATTCTTTGTTTTTTGTCAATTGACCACAATTATCCTTTTTTAAGAATATATACTATGGTTTCAGTTATTAGAAAAATGAATTGCGACATTGATCATACCAAATGATACACAATAAGATCCTTCAGTGTAGTTAGGAAATTTCTACCTGAAGACTGAAATTTATATTTTTTTAAACGATTTTTTTAGACTAATTTAACATATCTTCACTCAACAAAATATGTAAAAAAAAAAAAAGGTAAAGTATTTATAACGTTTTTGATTTTACCTAAAATTAGAATTCTTTCATAAACCTTTACTATCTTCCCTTTTGTATTTGATTGTCAATAAACTGACTACTTCCATGCATTGATTGATAGACAGACAGGCCAGACAGTTAGAAATATAGATAGATAGATATGCATACAAAATATATACATACATATACATACATACATACGTACTCATAGTCATGCAATTTATATATAATATTATATATATTTACGATCTTTTGGGGGAAAAAAAAAACAAAAAAGAAAAGATCGCAACAGCAACAAAAATTATTTGCTCTGTTATGTCATTTTATTTGCTCGTGCTTTATTTTATTTGTCCACTTGGTTTTTGTTTTTAATACCCTTTACTCATAAGATAAGAGAGTATATTTAAGATATTTTCTTGAAGAAAAACTCATGAATGAAAAATTTTACATGCTGTCTGATAGTGAGTAAAATTTGTTCTTCTTTTTACAAAGGACCTACAGGGAAAGTAATTACTTATATGTAAATACTTGCTAGAGGATATACACAAGTCGTTGCATTTGTTAATATTTTATTTATTATATGTATATTTAATTTTTGCATCTGGCTGCTGTTGTAGAATTTTTTTTCAATGCGTCAATTTTTGTTGCTTATTTACGGAAGTGTATTTGTTGTTGTCATTGGATTTGCCTTTGATGATATTTGACATTTTATAATGAATGCAGTGAATGATTTTTATATTTGAGTGCCACATATAAAACAAATATGGCTATATCTATATATTTATGAGAAAAATAATAAATGTACAGTAATAAAATCAACGGTTTTATAGACTCTGGACTTCCCTAAATTAAATTGGGATATGAAATAATTTAACAAAAAAAATATATATTAAGCATGCACATGAACTTATATAAAAGAGAATGATGTGCTATAGATTGAAATATATTGGAGATTGTAGTGAAGATATATCTTTAACTATTCTTAAATATTTTAAAACATTTAGTTGAAAAAACTTTTTTCAATCTGTTATTAAAAGAAATATAAATTTTTAATGAAGTATGTGAGAGAATTAAGTGTAAAGAATCTTTAGTTATTTGTAGGAAAAAATGATATATTGCATGAAAGAATATCTTTTCTATTATTTCAAAGGAGAAAATTATGAAATTTTTGGAGTTTTAAAATTAAAATATTTTTAGACTAATTACATATTTAATATACATATTAAAGTAGAATTCAAATGTTAAAAAATTACGTTAAAGCTATCTCAGTCAGTGAAAACAAACTTCAAAATCCAAAAATATTTATTAAAGTCATATTAGACGTTTAGAGTCCAATCGACTTAGTTGATGACTAAAGTTTGTTTAAAGTCTCGTTTGAGTAGACACGAGCAAACTATTAAAATTAAGCTTTATAATCTTTAATAATAAAAAAAGCAACTCTCCTTCTTAAATGTCATTTTGTTTTTAAGCAAGTCGCAATGCAATAATTTTTTTTGCCATATGCATTATTCACATCTACATTTATATACTTATATATTTATACATTCTATCTAAATGTATATGTAGTTTAATTTATTTTTAAACCCAATTCAACGTCGACAATGTCTGCTCATATTTAACCTAACTGAAAAAAATAAAACAGCAACAAGACATATACTTTTTTTTATCTTTTTATAGCGATTATTTCATTAAAATTTATTTTGTGTGCATTCAATTTTTTGTCTTGTTTTTTTTTCGTTGTTGTTGCTTTTCGCTTTCTGTTTTATTCTTCTCTTTTGTTTGCTGGTTCCGAATTGAGAGAGTTAAACAAATACAAGTTTTGTTTTTTTTTTTTTTTTTTTATTATCATTAGAGCTGCAGTTGACATTGAGAATCAAAGTTAATTACAAATTGCCACTGCACGAAAAAAAAAAAGAAACAAAATGCGGGTTTATGATGGTTTCCTTTTCTTTTTTTTTTTAGCTTTTGTGAATAAATGCAATCGAATTTTTAGCTTCATAATCATCAGCCAAAATGGTCAAACATCGACTAAAACTGCACCCTTTTTTCAAAACTTGCAAACATAATTTTAATAAGAAACTAAGGAAGGATATTCTTTGTAAACTTTTTTCATTAATGTTTTATCATTATATTCTTTTCTTTATTATCATTTTCATTACAAGGAACACTTATTTTCTTCATCACAGTATTCTTCACCAGTTCATTTCTCATTAATTCACCTTTCATTACATCATTCCCGAATTCATTTTTCATCAAATCATCAGAAAAATACATCGTCCTAACAAGCTTGACTATTATCATCATCATCTTGCAATTGTTCAACTACTTCATCATATTTTACATCATGACTTACCAAAATTTATTATAATTGTTCATCACTTTCTCGTTTAAATCCTTTATCCTTTCCTTAACTTTCAGCAATTTTCTTTTTGAACAACCTTTTTAATTTCTTTCATGTCTTTATCTCACCTATTATTGTCATTATCATTTTGTACATCAACATACTTTATGTACACTATCCTCAACGTATTATTGTTCATCCTCTTGCATTATTCATCAACTTCTTTATCTTTTTCATCGTTATATTTATCAACAAGCAACAACATTACGAAACGAAACCATTTCAACTTCTCCCCCTACCCACCCCACTCTACTCTTCTTCTTCGTTGTGAGTTGACTTCGATGTCTTTATTTCAAGTTCAAGTTCAAGATAAATTTTATTTTATTTCACTCTTTATTTTTTTTTTCCTTTTTTTTCTTTCCTCTCTTTCGTATCTTTTACATGTAGAGATACTTTTTTCCCTGTCTGTCTGGCTGGGTCTGTGCGCGTTTTATTGGTATTTTATATATGCATAAATATTTTCATTCAGTTTTGCTTGAAAACGAAAGTTGAAAAGCAAAACAAAGAAAAAGAAAAACCGCTCTTTAAGTCTGCTGTAGCCGGCATACTCTCTATATATGGAGGCATTTATATTATAGTCATCGAATTATGCATTAAAAAAACATTCGTCACAATGTTTTGAGCTGTCGTGTTTGGCTTGACTTAAGTTATTCCACCGATTAAGTTACTCAAATTATGCCAATAGGTTAATCCAAATGAATGTTTCATTAAGTGTGCATCGATTAAATTCTGCCCAAAATCTTACTCATATTTCGCTATGCGTCATATCTAGAAAATTGTGGCCAAAATGCATTCCCCGTTTTATTTAAAATATATTTTCTCTAAAAATAAGCATTATTCATTCTTCATAAATATAAAAATAAAACTTTCATTGAAATAATTTCATTTCTTGTTTCTTTTTTTTTTGTGGCGCCCACTTATTAATTTTTATTTTTTTAATGTATTTTGGAAACCCAACAAAATGTCAAATGCTCAACAACAATTATTATAAAATTTGATGAGTTGAACAAAGACCTAAAACAAACAATTTCTTTTGCATTTTGAAAGAAGAAATACAAAGTCGAAATTGACGCCCACCAAACAAATGTTTTTTTTTATTTATCAAGGTGGGTTTTATTTACATACAGGCATATACATACATATATATACATATGTATATACAGACATGCAGTATATAAAGTCGCACTCAAATTGTCCCAGACGCGTTTGTCACGACTTCAACACAAAAGGCGAGAGAAACATACAATATATGAAACACAAAGCAACGACGCGTATATACCTAGTAGGAAATGGAAATGTAAGTTTATATGAATTTACTTATAATTAGTTATAAGTTTGTACTAATTAAAGTTTTTCACTTGTAATAAATTAACAATAGGAGAAATGTGCTCCCTAAAGTATGCAATAGGCTTCGAAGAAACACATAATACTCTTTCGTCCTGCCGTTAAAAATAAAAAAAAGGTTTATCTAAGCCAAATAGTTTATTGATAATTTTCTAGCTATAGAAAAGCTATATATTTTTTCACAAAGGTAAATCTTTAGCATTCTATTGCATACTTCAAGGCGTGAATTTATTTTATATTCCTATAACATTCTTTGATTCAAGCATGAAATTTTTTGTCAATGCATTGATTGCCTACCTCATCCAATTTTAAATTTTTCCATATACCCCTCCAACTCTAAGCTAAAGGGTATTAAACGAAATGTCGTATGCAATTTACTGCAAAAAAAAAAAAAAGTTTTAAAAAGAAAAAAAATTGTTTTGTCGCATGACTTTTACTTTTATTTTCTTATGTCTACACATTTTATTTATTATTGTTGGAATTTTTTGTTGCTATTGTTGTTGTTGTTATTGCTTGCGTGCAACAACAACTTGAAAATGCGACAATGACAATTTTTTTCCCGATTTGTATGTGTGTGTGTGTGTGTGTGTGTCTCTTTTCAACTTCAGACAGAAACGAAGGGCAAAGTCAGTGGATCGCCGCGACTCGAGACGAGACTCGTGGAACTTGGGGCAGCTGGATGGCAGCTGCTTTTGCTGCTGCTGCCTTTTGCCAAAAAGAAAGCGAAAGTTATGACATTTTGGCAGCCAAAACGAAAGTGTTTCAATTCGCGTGCTTTTTTTTCTCTCCTTTCTTACACTCGTAAGTAGGTGGTGTTTTGGTGATTTTAGTCTGGCAAATTGCAAGTGTCATAATATTGTGTGGAAGAAAAAAACGAGGTTAATCGTTGGACAACTAAATCCAATTCGTTAAAATGTATCAAGTAAAAAGGTTCTCTAAGTTTTGAACTATCCTTGTTGAATTTGAGAATGATCTAAGCTCTTGTTTCTTTTATCAGATGAGCCATATGTTTCTTGATCTCTTATGTTTTTAGACCCAAAAGTATGCAATAATAAAATCTAAGCTTGTAAATTGTAATCTTAGCTTGAGAAAAACTTTTCTTACACAATTCTTGATATTGATAGAATTTTATAAAGGTTTGACATTATGTTAAACATGGCAAGTTCCATAATTAATAGAAAGTCAGAAGCTCAAACATATACTTAAACAAGTTTGAAGCAAAAGTGCAAGGTTTTGCTCAAATACATATATAATTAAAACTTAAACTATTTTTAAGTTAATTCAATTATTTCATACATTTTTATCGATATATTTATTTTAAGTCAAAAATATTTTCACAAAATTTAAACAACTCTAAGGTATGTAAAAAAAATTTTTTTTTTTAATTCTAAACTTTTTTATATCTTTTAAAAAATATATTAAAATAGTTTTCGCTAAAAGAAAGAACCAAATACTCTTTGAAGTTTCAAATTACTCTTTGACGAGTTTTTCTTTTGGTTAAAAAAAACCGCAATGAGATTTTCTTTGCCATTTCGTTTTGTAAGCCTTCTGATGCTTTTTTATTTTTTGGCCAGTTCTCTTTGCTAGATACAACCAATGCAATTGAAATCACATAAATTAACTAGACAAAATTGCCACAGGCTAACACAATTCTAATGAAAAATTGCAAGCATACTGGAAACAAAAAAAAAAAATAGAGCTAAAGCATAGATAAAGAAAAAAATGACAGCTCAAGCCACAAAAAGCAAAAGAAAAATTCCATTGACAAGAATGTAGTCTATATATGTACATATCCAGAGAAATAGATAGAACGAAACCAATATATAGATATGGTGATAAATTGCTCAAGTGCAAGAGAAAAGCAAAATGCAGGCAAATTATGTCCAATGTATATAGTATATGGGCTTGGTTAAAGAATTTGCTCCAACTACTACTACAACTACTATTTTTGTTTGTGTGTGTCGGGGTGGGTGGAAAAGCCAAATGAATTTTCACTCATTTCCTTATCGTCTGTGATTTCCTTGCCAGACGACATACACACACACACACACACACAGACACTAAAAATTTTTTTAAATGAATTTTCTATGCAGGCGACAGAGTCAGTCAGCCTGCTGCTATCTATCCAGTCATCCCAACCACCCATTAACTCCACCCACTCAATGTAACCCACACCCATTCTATAGAATGTCTCTGGCATTGTCTGCAGGCGGCGCACAAAAAATGCAGTTTGTAGCCTGGAAAAAGTTTTACTCTCTCTCATTCCACTTCTAACTTGTCGTTGCCCATGTACAAAATGTTTGAAAAAAAAAAAAACTGAAACATGGAAAGAAGGAAGGAAAATCAATGAAACTGTGGTAGTGGCAACACAACACTGCATGAGGGTTGGACCTGCACAACGTCATCATCATCATCATCGTTATTATCGTCATCGTCATCATCATCATCTTGGGCAGCATCAACAACATTCTCCTGGCATAATCATCATTATGAAATACATACAACAACCCTCAGCCAATGCAGCATTTGCAGGCAACCCCCAAAAGTGCAGAATCAACTCCAACACTCAAAAACTCCCCCCACACCCCATACTCCCTTACTCACTGTGTCTCTCTGTCTCTCTCTTTATATTCTCCCTGCCTGTCGTCTATAGAAAATCAAAAAAGGAGCAGCAGGAACTTTCACTTTTTGCTTTCAACATGGGAAAAAAGAAAGGGGAAGAAGAAAAAGACCTCATACCAATTCAGTTCTATAGCAAATGTTTTTCCTACTCTGCGTCATGCGGCATTTCGTTTAGTGCAATGCGCCAAAAAGTAGACAAAACATATGTAGAGTGCTAGACATAGAGTGAAAGAGATGGAAGTACACAGAGAGGGAGAGCGAGAGAGAGATAGTAAGGTAAAAGGGAGCTGAAAGTGCAACCCTTTTATTTTTCGACCAGTTTATGCAATTATTTCATAACAAATTTTCTTATACGCATGTATGTACATGAAATGCAACTCTATATAAATATAGCATACTTTTATGTCAAAAAAAAAAAAAAAAAAAAAAAAACAGAAGGAAATAAAGCAACATAACGGGGTGGAAAACTGCACATAGACAAAAGTTGGAAAAACTTTTTCAAGGGTTGCAGACGTACGTGCATGAGAGTGTAGATAAAAATATTTTAATTTATTTCACATTTGACTGCAGTCAGAATAAGAAGAAGAGCGAGAACTCTTCCTTTTTTCTCATTCTGTTTTGCCCCACAGTTGTTGCTGCTGCTGCTACTCCTTTGGCAGGGGTGGCACACATGTTTTTGCTCTGCTGCATTTTTGGCGCATGCAAGTGAAGTTCCCCCCTGGTAGCCTCTTCTCTCCTATCTACTTATTTTTCTATTTACATAACTCTATCTTTCTCTCTCTCTCACACTCTTTTTCTATTCATTTTCCTATATTTGCCTGAGTTTTTCTTTTTTTTTATTTATCTTCGGTAAAAGGTTTTAGTTTTGTTGTTCTGCATGTGAGTGTGTAGGTGTGTGTGAGTCCATCAATAGTGGCTTAGACTAAAAGGTTTTTTGTTTAAAGGCTTTGCAAAGGGAATAAAACGTGAATCTGAGAATGAGAGAGAAAGAGAGCAATGAAAAACGCTTAGCAGGAGGAATATCTATCTAAATGCATTCCACTCGGACATTTGCGTTAGAAATGCATGAGAGAATAATTGAATTTGTGAAACGAACGAAGGAAAATTAGTCTAACGCAAAATAAATGTATCCCTTTGACTCGTTCCGTTGCTTCAAAAACTTATAAGGCCAAGAAACAGAGCATTTGAACAACAATTAAGTGGCAACTCCAAATGAAACAGCTGATTTAAAAAAAAAATATGTATGTATATGTAATTGAAAAATTATGGTTTTAGCACTTTTATTGATTAATCTAAGTAATATATTGAAAACTATTGCATTAATTAATTCTCAATTTTTTTCACTGAAATCTGTTTACTATGGATGGGTGTATAAAGAGAATTAAAAAGAGAAGGAAAATTAAGTCATAGTTCTTAATTAATTTCTATTCAACTTTAATTTTAACAATTTAAATATTTAAAGATTTGACAATTGTAGGATTCTGTAATTTAGAAAGCCTTTAAAGGTCTGGCAACGCTGCATCGTTAAAATGGTTTGTTGATCATTTAGAATAGAAAATGAAGGCCCTAGCTTGTATTTAATAGATATTTAAATTTAATTTAAACCATTTAAAACTTCCAAATTGTAAAAAGTACAAAGAAAAATTCAAAAACAACTATGTGGCAAGAATGGATTCTTAAAATTATCAATAGATCATTTGGAAAATTCTATTTTAGCCTTATTTGCTATGTGAATGATTTGCTTAAACTATTATATACTTCTTCTATACTTCTTCACCTAACTTATCACTCTTTTCATTTAAATACTATAATTCAAACATATTCAGCTTCAAAATCAAATTAGTTTTATATTTTGTTTTAAAAACTTTTTCCCCCCATTTTTGGCATTTTTTTTGTCGACTGTGCAATATATTGTTAACGAATTCATTTCAAATTCAATTTTTCAAACTAAAAATAATATTTTTTGTTTTTATTGAAATATGAATTTCCATTTCCGCTTGACAAGCCATTTGTGTATGTTTTATTTTTTTTTCCAAGCTGCTGCTCTGTTGCATTTGTGTTGCTTCGGTCCAGTCTAAGCAAATAAATTCGCAATATTCCCCAAAAAAAACATCCCCCCCTCACTCAACTCTCTTTCGACAATGCATTGATGATTTATTTATGCCTGCATAGCATACGAAAAAGCTGCATTGCACTTTATCGTTTTTTAGGTCTGCCGCCACCCTTCCTTTTCCATCATATTTAAAAAAATTTATTTATCAAAAAAAACTTTTTCAAACGTTGCCAACAAAACAAACACTGAAAACTGAAACGAAACCCCTGTGAACAGCGACAGTGCCCAAAAGAAAGAGTGGAAAAAAAAGTATTAATGGAATATGGCCGAAAATTCTGCAGAAAAGCGCATACAAACACACGCACACAGATACTCACATATGCAACATATACACAAATTACTAAAGCAAACAAAAAATAATAAAAAAGCGGCGCTTAAAAGGCAACAGACACAAAATTTTTCAAAAAGAAACAGCAAAAAGTATCTTTTTATGCTGCTACTGCAGTTTGCTGATTGTTTATCTAGTTGCTGCAATGGCCCAATGGAAGAGAGCAAATCAAGAAGGAGGATGGGGGTCTAACCAGGGAGAGGGGTAGGGTGGAGGGGAGTGCTTGGTGGGGACACTGCAGCATTTTAGACCACGCCCATCAACGGGAAATGAAGTTTTAGGCAAAATACGATGAGAGAGCAAAATAGAAACAACAATTCTCAAAAGACTGTGGGGGCAGGTGTTAGGGAATTGAAAATTATATTAGGTAACATGGCCCAAAGGAAAAAACGGAAATGAACTGAAATGTACATATGTAACTACATGGGATAGGTTAGCTTAGCTTAGGATACAATACATCCCACCTACGTATAGATGGAGCGAAACAGTTAGATACCACAGAGAATTTTAGAGAGCGTTAAATGCAATCTATAGATAATATCTGAACAAGCAGAAAGTTGCCAGTTATATTAATTGGCCATAAAGTTTGTTGTTAATATTTACAGTTTAGCTAAAAACCACATATTACTCATTACTTATTACATTAAATTGGGCATTAGATTGTAGATCGCATTGGTCATCATATTGCCTAATACATTTTTAATTGTATTGAAAAATTAATTAGTTTCGAACTTTTATATAGCATCAAGTCTTGACTAGTAAAAAAATGATAAATTTCGGTATATAGAATTTGTCTATATTTTTAGTATTTAATGAAATAAACTCAAAATCCCTTTTCTTATATGCTTTTTTTAAATTTGATAATCAGAAATGCTAAATAAATGTAAAAATCATAAAAACCTGATTTTAAACAGTGGTCTTAAGGTAGATGATGATTCTCCAACTAACAAGCCAATTTGCTTACTTTATTTTTATATTATTAAATAGTTCTAGATTCCTTTACTGCCAAGACTTAATTTTATAGAACATAATGAATAAGTACAAAGGAAAAAAGCAGGCTATTTAAATGTTTTTTAGAGAATGTTTTTAAGATCCTTTTTTGAGCTATTCTTTTTTTTATATTTTTTGTTCGTTGTTCTTATTCTACTTGTACTTCTATTTCTTTGTTTCTGGATGTGCATAGAGCCATGACATGCAATAAAATGCCAAAAGAAAGGGTAGACGATAGGTTGGACTCTGTTGGGGCAGAGGCAACTTCAAAGGGGTTAGAGGTGGTTTAGCCATGCGGGTTGAGGCTGGTCGGCAGCCTGGCAGCCCCTGTCTGCCACTCGACTTGTGTCTAAATTAAACTTCATCATCATCAACACGATGGAAAAACGGAGCCAAACACACAAAAAGTGAATGCAAAAAAAGGGAATAGCCAAAGCAACGATATGAGCCATGCAGAAGGGCAGGGCGGGAGGGCTTGGAAGTTGGAATTTTTGTAAAAATTGCATAGCTCTGTGAAGGTTTTTTTTTCTATTTTTTTTTTTTTTTGTTTTCTCTAGTTCTTTGGTTCTGCAGAAATTGGCATTTTGTGGGTAAAAAATAAAAGAATGTAGAAGGAAAACGGGACGGGCCAAAAGAAATCAGAAATTATTGTAGATTGCAAGGACCTAGGACCCAGGCAGCAGCGAGCCATGTCCAGCCAGCATGCAACAACGAAACTGAACCCCAAAAAGAATGTGCAAAAGGAGAGAGTATGCAAAAAATTAAAGCAACAACAACATGGGATAGAGAAAACAACAAAAAAAGAAGCAAGTGAAGTGCATAAATGGATTTTATAACGTCCAGTGCTAAAGTAAATTTATGCTTTTTAATGCAATTGCAGGACGAGTAGACCGTAAGTGGGTGGCTAGGGTAGGGTAGAGCATGGCAGAGCCGAGTTGGACTGGAGTCGCAGTCAGGTCAGGTCACGAGTGGATGCAAATGGAGGAGTATGTAGGTGAGCCCAACTCCAGCTCCACGCTTCGTTTGCTCGGGCTAAAAGCATTCAGTGAGTGGAGAAAGATGAAAAAGGGTTGGGTCAACCCCCATCCCCCACACGGCACTTCGTTTCCAGCCGCAGTAGTCAGCGTAGTCATGGCCGTCGGGCAGACAAAGTGACATTTGTCGTTAATTGCAAAATTTATGGCCAGGAATCCTACCAGGCTTTTTGCAAAAATGGCCGGAGGTGATGGGAAGTTCGCAGTCATGAATAAAACCAAATAAAGCATTTTAAATGCAGGAAAGAAAAACTTACGTTTAGTTAGACGGCCTAATTACATGGTCACAAAAGCAATTGCGCTTACCTGCAATAAGAAAAACAAGAAAAATATAATTTTTATGCCATTTCTTTTAAAGTACTTTAAGAGTGATATTATAATTAGATGTATAACTTATATTGCTGCTATCTAGTATCTTGATTAACAACCTTTGACATTTATTATGTATTAAATAAGGAACATACCTAATTCATATAAGCAGTATTAATATGGGATGGATTATATGAAATAATTGTTTTATATTTCAAAAATATAAATATTTAATCATTATCAGAAAATATTCTTTTTTAAAACCTTTTAGAAATAATAGGTTGTAAATAAGGCATACTTATAAATAAGTTTCGATTCTTTACATGATGTTAAGTTTTTACAGTTGATTATTATTAAAAAAACATGTGTTATCGATATCGACATCGATGTTATTGTGTCTGGATATTGCATACAATATACTATTAAGATAGATCTAAACGGACCAGAAAAAGTTGGAATTTATTTATCTTTAATTAATGCACTGATTGAAGAAAATAACTTTACGATATCTTTCGCTGGAAAGATGCTTAAATTTTTAAAGTATCGCCGATTTTCCACTTTAATAATCAAGAGATTCGCTGCAACTTTGTAGTTACTTAAATTGAAAGTAAAGTTTGCAAAATTTATTGAAGGAAATATATATTTAAGATCTTGCTATTATTAATTTTGATAAAGGTACAATATAAGAACTTATAATTATAACTAATAATCGATAACCGATAACTCTATTATACCTAAGACATAGATTTGCAGTTTTTTAGTGAAATGCAATAGAATATATCAGAAAATTGATTATTTAAGTTAAAAGTTCGATCGTTGCTTTCAAACTAAAAAAAACATTTAATATAAAAATTGTAAAAGAATATTCCCTTACTTTTAATCAAACTTTTAATCAAAACAATTAATTCCATTTCAGATCTATAATCTACCGATTATGATTCAAAGCTTAACTATATTAAGAAAATCTCATTCTGTTTTATTATCAAAAAAAACTTATTTAAGCCGTATTTGATTATGCAAGTGTTTCTCACACAAATTGGCTGTAAGTGCAACATCTTCTGCTCATCATCTTGCCATCTTGTAGCCAGCGTCTGAACGTCTCTTTTTGGGCCAAGTTAGCGGCCCAACTCAACTTAAAAGTTAACGCTTCGTTGAGCAATTTGTGGAGTTTTATATATATATTTTTTTTTTGGTTGTAAGTCACACTTTCGAGTGTGGTAAGCCTCAAAAACGAAAATGCATTGCGCATCTTACAAAACTTTTCTTGCACTTGTCGTAAACTTGTATATGTTTTTTTTTTTGTTTTTCTCTGTTGTTTGTTATTTTAATTTATGCTTTTTCCCATGTTTTGTGTGTGTGTGTGTGTGTTATGCGTGGGTGATTCTTTTGCATTTCCATTGTTTTGGGGGTTTTCTTTTTTTTTTTTTTGTTGATTGTCTTGTGCAAGGTGTTTCATGGTATTACCTGGCGATGGTCACTGATAGCGATAGACGATCAACCGACCGCCTGTTGCGTCTAATTAAAATGCAGTTTCGGTTGCTCACCTCAAGTGCAACACTTTTATGTCAGTGATTTACAGAATAACCAAACCACAACCAAAAAGAAGGCCAAAAACCGAAGAAAAAAGGGTAAGAAGAATCTTGGTAACCATGAAATTGAATTGCTACTTTGAAGTGCACTCAACGTCATGAATTTGATTGGGTGCGAGAGCGGTGGGGAGGAGGAACGAAAAGGGCCCAGAGCCCACAGTTGCACACATGGCTGCACGTCTGATAGACAGGCCCAGAGAAGGTAGAGTAGAGTCCAAGGGGAAATGCTGGCATGAAGGTTTTCTTTATACGTTGTAATTTTTTTTTGGGTGTGGGGAAGGGGAGGCGATATACAACTCAACTGAACTGAATTGCTGGTGCTGCTGCTGCTGGCCACCTAGTTACCCACACTAATTACCAAAATGCAGTCAACGGCAATCTCACTTTGACGTTGTTGCAAGTGCAGAGCATATAGAGTAAAGGAAGGTGTTGGAGCCACAGTTGGAACAGTTCATTAGAAACAGCTCAAAGCAACATGAAAAACAGTTGATGAGGTTTATCTTTTCGTTGATTGGAAGAGGTGCACAAAAAGTCATTAAAACCAGCCCCCAAATACGAAGAGGAAAAAAAAGTGCACGAATATGTGTGTCTATAAAGAGATGTAAGAAGCAACTTCATTTTCATAGATATGCATCTAGTTGTTTAGAATTTTTTAATAGTAAAAATTTAAGTTTCTAGGACATAGTTTTAACTAATAATAATTTTTCATAATTTGATATGAAGCAGTTTATGGAACAATAAAAATTTACTTTAAAATATCCATATTCATATCTATAAAGTTTATTAGATATTATTTACTAAAGATTTGCTATTATAACGGAATCAAGAGAATACTTTAAAATAAACTTAGTTAAGAAGTACCTATATTAGATATAATCAATTGAATCATATAATCAATGCAAAGAGATAAATGTTTGATTGTTTAAAAATTGCTATAGAAAAAATCAAAATCTGTTTTGCTAAAAACCATCAGATTGTAAAAGAAATGTTGTATCATCTAGAGTTTTTTTTACTTAACCATTTCTACTTATCTATTTCACCTATCTTAGTGGGCTTAAAGGAATACGTTCGAATCGTATATTTATGTATTAAACAATTTCTTGCCTTTGATCTGTGTTTTTCTCACCTTTCTGCATTTTGTTTTTCTAAATATACATATATCTATCTTTCCAATCTATTTAAATACCTATTAAAACTATTCCTACTTTGCCATTTTCAATGGAAATTTGTAACTATTTATCGAAATCGATTGATATATGTATATGTTTATTTTGACTCTCCTAATCCTAATCTTCTTTAAATATAATTTCTTATTCTTTTTGTATGAACTCTGTGAGATGTTCCATAGTCCTTCTTCATCTCTATCCTATTTTAGCATTTCTTTCTTTGATGCTAAATCAAAGTACAAAATGTTTCAGTTCTTTCAAACAAATGATAAATGGAACTGATATGCATATTTTCAATCCACAAAAAGAACCCCCAACAATTAAAAATTAACCACAATAATTGCAATTGACAAGAAGAGCAACCCTTTTTCTTGTAGAAGATTCTAACAGTAAACGTTGCATATGTGAGGATTGCGTGTTTTTGTTTTTGGGTTATTTTGGAACCCTTTTCTTCCACTTCGGCACTCTCGCATTTCTTGCCCATTCTTCCACTTCCACTTCACTTCTTTCGGCTTGTTGCTTTTGTTTTAACGGAAGCTGTTGCTGTTGTTTTTATGCTTTTTAATTTCCTTAACAATTTCTTTTGTGCTTTTTTTTTTGTTTTTTCTTCTACTTGGTTGTTTTCCATTTTTCCCCCTTTTTTTTGGTGATTGTTCCACTTCTTGTCGCACAGAGTGCACTCCAGAACGTCTTTGCTTGACTTGGCTTTTCGAATTTTGTGCCAAGATGGGAGGGGCATTATGTATGAGGTTTGGGCAATGGGAAGAAGAAGTCGAAGATGAAGAAGGAAAAGTAACACAACATGAATTGGAATATATATTTGTATATGTATGAATGTATTTATATGGGTACGTGACACAATAATACCTTGAAGTGAGCTCTTGGTGACGCCGGCGCTAGTAGAAGATTGAGGCAATTCACAATTCATTCATCTTTTTTTTTGTTGTTGTTGTGTTTGTGTTTAATATGCGTATATTATACTTGACTTAATTAGCTATTATTAAAATGAAATTGGAGAAGAAAAGGTTCTAAACAATTAAATAATCATTTTTCTTCCGTTTCAACAAAAAAAAAAAGATACTTTTTTGTTAAGATGAGATATTTCCAAAAAAAAAAAAAAAAGTTTAATGGAAAAACGAAGCAAGACAAATCGGATGTGAAAATGCAATTATAGTTGATTAAATGGTTATCAAGTTAAAAATCACAGATTCAGTTAATTCAGATGTAAGGAAATTTTTAAAAATTTGTCCCAAGTCATGAAGATATATCTAACAATCCAAGGTTAGTATGTACAAGAGGTATTTCAAAGAAGTATCTTTAAGAAATTCCACATAGAAGTACATATTTCAAAAGAAGTACCTAAAACTTTTTCAATTTGAATGAGGTATTTTAATGAAGTAATTCATAGAAGTATTTCAAAGACAGAACACAAAGAAGAACCTCAAAAATGGTATTTTAAGGAAGTATTTACATTAAGTAGCTCAAAGAAAATCGAAAATCGACAAAAGTACTGTAAAAAGTAAATCAAAGTTATCAAATATTGTGTTCCGTTAACCTTAAAGATTGCTTATTATCTTAAATATATGTACATATACATTACTTATGTATAAACATACATATATAAATGCATATAGATTTTCGATCTAGAAAATTAGCAAATTTTCAAAGTTATAGATTAAAGTTCTCTTTTCGGAGATCTTTACAGATCACCAAAAGCTCGCTCTAGGTCTAGTTTCGCGCTGTCTCTCTTTCTGCCGTTCAAACGAATTGCGTGCAATAGTGCGTGAGAGAGCTTTGGGCAAAAATAAATAAAAAAGTGCGTGAGTTTTTTTTTTGAAACTAAAATATGCCTATTGGCAAAAGAGCTTTGCGCTCTCAGTTAAGATATGTAAAAAAGTATATATATATATATGTGTGTGTGTGTGAGTATTGTGTGTGAGTATTGTGCGTGAGTATTGTATGTGTTTATTATAGTTTGCAGTGGCCGAAAACCGTTTTTAGATTTTTGATTGTTGTATTTGCAGTTGAAGCTTTAGCTTTAGTTATTTTTTCTTCTCTCTTTTCATATATTTATTGCGCGTGAATGTCATTTATAAAACAGGAAAAGCTTATGGCCACTGCAAAAGCTGTGAGTGTATGAGTGCGTATTGTGTGCATGTGTGTGTGTGTGTGTGCGTCTACGCACATTTTTAATTATGTTGTGCGAGCTCAAGGTTTTTTCTATCGCTCGTTTTTTTTTTCATTTTTTTGTTGCTGTGCAGGCGTCGGCGGCGATAGAGCGCCGCCCCCGTCCCCCTACCACAACCCTCTCCTGGGTACGCACTTTGAGCCAATTTAATTGTAGGCCAGTCCAGTGGCAGCAGAAGCAGCAGCAGAAGCAGCAAAGTTGTTGCTATAATTTTGATGCGTAAATTTTGCGCTGCGTTATGTATACATACAAATGTATGTGTATATGTATATGTGTGTGTGTGTGCCATTGTGAGTATGTACATAGACACATATGGCTTTGTATGTGCATATGTTTTGCTCTTTTTCATTTTACATATGTATGTATGTGCTTCAACAAGTGTATATGCATGTATGTCTGTATATATGTAATCTATGTATATGTATGTATATGCCAATGCCTTTTTTTTGCTTTTGTAATTTTAGTGTTTTTTTTTTTGGGGTTTTTAATTTTATTTATTTGTTGCGCCCTTCTTCTGTGTAGAATTATCAACGCAGTTCTTTTCTATGATGTAATACTTTTAAATTGACAAATTCTTTTTGTTAAAATTCATTGTCTATGACATTTTTACTTGGAATTTGTAGAAAATTTGAAATATTATCTTTAAAACATTTCATTTTAAACGCATTTTCTCAAGAAATCATTTTAAAATTTTTTTAAAATCTTTATAAAATATGAGCTGTCAAAATATTTCTTCTTTTTCTCATAAAAGTTTTCTAAAATATATCTGATTAGCAGTCAAAATCTTTTAGAAGTGGTTAAGCATTAATTATTTAAATGAATTTTTAACAAAATGATAAGGGTCATTTGAAATGTCCTTCCTGGGGTAAATATTTATACTCTTCAAGTCCCTTAAAAAATAAAGCTTTTTGGCTAATGAAAATTGTTTAATCTACCTAATTTTTTTTTTTTTTTAATATTGGCAAAATATTTAGATTTTAAGATATACAAACTGTTATTATGCTATTTTCAAATCGATACGGCTTTTGCAGAGCCTTTAAAAGTTTTGATTCGGTTTTTAGTTTTCTTTCGATTTTTCTTTTTTCATACTTTTTCTCATCATACTTTTTCTCTCAACAATCTACTCAGAACTTTTCCTCTTTTAGTTCATTTCATTGTTACATTTAATATGTACTTATAGATTCCTTTAATTAAACTTAATGACAAATTCCTTAAATATTCTCAATTCTTCAGTTATCTGGTTTTATGGTGCCATAGAAATTTGCATGCCAAACTTGAAAACTTGCCTTTATATTATATATGTATGTATGTGTATTTAGTTTTAGCATTTTTTGATGGTTAAAAAGACACGCACTTATTTCCGCTTGGACTTGGACTTGCATTTTAGTTAGAAACTAAAATGAAACTTACATGAAATTTCACCATAAAAATTCATACACATACATACATATGTATGTATGTATATGAAATAATCGCTTTTATGAACTGTTAATTAGGCTTATCAAAATTACCAACAAAACGCGCTAAAAAAAAATCATGAAAAAACTAAAGGCCACAAAACTAAACCAGGGAGGAGGAGGAAGAAGATGGAGATTGCTATGAAAGTGCAGGGGTGGAGACGTTGATGGAGTAAAGTATGTGGAGAGGGGGGGACGGCAATGAAAACCTGTCAGTGTCAGTCAAAGCGACATTTTTTTTCTTCTTTTTTTTGTTGCCTTTCATAGCACTTAAATGTTGCCTTTACCTATACATAACTATAGGCCTATACGAAAAAGAGAGAGAGAGAGAGAGAGACCGGGCAAATGATGTTTGTATGTAAGCGAAAGAGAACAAGTGAATATGAGAGACATATATTGTGTGGGGGGGGGGGTACACACACAGTACGAGATAGAGATAGAGAGAGAGAACTATGTGCAATGCTTTGGCAAACTAGCCGTTTTTTTTTATTTCTCCTTCTCCTCTATCTGCTGCTGCTGTCTCTCTTTGCCTAGTTGCTAATTGCCCAGTTGGCTTTTGCTCTACTTCGCTTCACTCACACCTTTTGGCGAAACTTTTTGCATGCAAGCAAATACATACATTCATATAAAGTCACTCTCTCTATATGTGTGGGTGTAGCCACAAATATATGTATGTATGTACATATACTATACATAGATGTATATGTGTATGTGTATGTAAATACATATATGGTCGCCATAGTCGCCGCAATAGTTTGCACAAATAGAAAACGCATTTCATGTTGGCTTTTTTTGCCTTCCATTTTTTTTTTTGGCTGGGCTTTCGGGTTATCTGCATTGAACAGTTGAAATGAATGTGTAGACACACACACAAACGAATAGTTATGTATGTGTGTGTGTGTTTGTATTTCTATTGACGACGAGTCATACAAAATTGCCATGAATGGGTCCGTAGAAACCGATTTTTATAAGAATCTATAGTTCCATATAACGAACGAACGACATAAATTCAAAATAATCAATTGACTTAAGAATAAACTATGTATTAGTTGTCGAAACTATTACATTACGATTTCGATTTTAAAAGGAAATGGTAAATATTAAAATCTAGTATAAATCGAAACTATAAAGCATATTTTTTTTTTAAATTTTAGAAGAGTTTAAAACTAAGAAAGCTTTTAATAAGTCAATATTAGGTTAATAACTTGTGAAATGGCGGAACCCCCCATGGTATGCAATGAGTAGTCAAGGATTTAATATTTTATTTCAAACAATAAGAGTCTCCTAATATGGAAACACTTTGTAATAAAAAAGGACACTTTACATTCATAATTTTAAGCATTGCTGTATATATAAAATGGAAAAATTACCCCTTGAAGTATGCAGTAAACAGTGGAAAAGAGCTATTGGGAATATTCATCAGCTAAAATCTTGTTTATAGGCAATTTTTTAGCTACAGGACAAAATTTGGCAATAAACATGTACTATAAATTTGGCAATAGATGCAAAATCCTTTCACAAACTACCGAGTAGAAAGGAAATAGTTAGAGCTAAAATAGTAAAAAGTATCTTGTGTTGGTTTTGTGCCAAAAATTATTAGAAGACGTTGTAATTGCTTTAAAGAGAAGTTTGAGTATTATCTGGTCCTCACTTATTAATCATGATTATCTATAATAATCAATACTCCATAAAGTATATTATTATTTTAGCTGTATGTTGAGACCTTAAGACGTTCAAATCCTGATATTATAAACGATCTAAAGGCTTTTAAACAGAAATGTAAAGTTACAAGAATGAAGAACATAGCTAGTAGGTATTACCTAAGTTTAAAAAAAGAAATTTTATATTAAATTTATATTTAATTTTGTTGGTTTTTAGGAAGTGTTGCTCATACCATCACTACATCATCGACGAACTTAATATTTTATGTAAAATGAAACCAAGGAACGAGCATAAGATGAAATGAAGAACGGGAAACAGTTTTCAAGCACAAAAACATAAAAGTGCATTATAATAATTTAATAGTAAACAATAAACAAATATTTCTATTAAAAAAAACATGTTTTTATCATACTTCGATTCCATTTCTCACCACTTGAAACACTTTATTAGCTTGCAACTTAAAATTGTGCCTCATACGACTAAGGAAAAAATGCATAGGCAGATATTTCCTCTCAAATGACGACAACCCCCGCCCATTGCCACAAATGCAACTCTATGCGACGAGTTAACCAACTTGAAACAACTGTAATAACAACAAAAGGCGGCCACAATAATCAGCGCGGGGAGGAAGGAGGAGGTCAACTGCTGGAAGGGTTTTGCCGCCGTTTCAACTTTCTTGCATCGTTTTTGGCTGGCTTCTTGGTAATCGTTCACAATTAAAAATTCAAACCGAACTGCAGTGGCAAGTCATAAAAACGAAACAATTATTACAGACCAAATAGAAGAATGGGCGAGGGAAGGAGGGGTGGGCGATAGTTTGTGCCGCGGGAGGGACGGACACTTTACGCAAGTGTCGACGACAAACCGAAAGAAAAATAAAGTGTTCTCCATAACAAGGGCAGCGACTATTAAGATACTCTCTAACAAGATTATTAAGGAACTCTATTAATGACTATTAATATACTCTGCAAAAGTTTGCTCATTTGACTATTAAGTTAATCTTCTGCTTTGTTTCGTACAAGTGAGAATAAATACGTTTTGTTTGAACACAAACGATATCTAGCGGTCAAACTTTAAGCTTATTTCTATTTCTTTTTAAAAAAATTGGAATAAAGTTGTAGAATACGGGTGAATATGAAAATGCTGTTTTTTAAAAATGTTTTGGAAGTCGTTTTTATAAGAAAGTTAATTCATAAATTAATTTGAACTTCAAAGTTTTTAGACTTTAGATATTATATTTTAAAAATTAAGCGCAATTTTCAAAAGTCTGTGATGTCTGTATACAATTTTCTATGAAGTTTTCGTTATTGATTGTAAAATATTAATAATATCTTTTCAAAGATATTCCATCTAATGTTTTGCGTTGTCACTTTACCCTTTAAGGGCTGCCAACTTGTCTAAGAAACGACTCAACTAGTTCTTTGATTGGTTCTATCAACAGTTTTTTAACTCATTCTTCCCTGTCTTCTTTCTTCACTTACTATTCATACCTTTTAATAATCCCCATATACCCCCGGGTACCCAGGGTATCCACAATAAAGTCACTAATATTGCATTGCGTCAGAGAGTCTGATGCAGCTAGACAGAAAGAAAGAGACAGACATAGAGCGACATATTCTTAGAAAAAAAAAGAAACAAAGATTGTGCAAATGCACGTGAACAAGAGATAGAGAGGGGGGGAAAACCAAAAACTGAAACTTCCGACAAGTGAAAATGCAAGGCCCCAACGAAAGAGACGGCTAGACAAGAAACAAAAACAACATGAAAAAATTGTATGTTGTGCATTTAATTAAATACGGAAGACCCACAGAAAAAAAAAAAACAAAAAATTGTTACTACATTTAAGCGCACGCATAGAAAAATAGACGCACAAAGAGAGGCAGAGAGAGAGAGAGAGAGAGAGATAGAGAGAAAAAAAAGTACACACAACGCACAAAATTTGGAACACGCTGTGGCCTAAGTAGGTCAAAGTGGCAGCAGCAGCAGCAGTAACAACGACGCATTAAACCAGGGGAAGGTATGATGGGTGGAGAGGGGAGGAAAGGCAGACCACCAAAAACTATTGCGTGTCAACTGCGCGACGCAGAAGAGGAAGAAGAAGGAGAAGCAACAGCAGCCGTAACGCAACATTATTAGAAATAATACAATTGAAAATTTGTATGTATATATATACGGACGTATTTTTTGGTTAATTTATGCCCAAAACAATGTTTGCACTAACTGAAAAAGGGGTGTGTTAACTACTGCACAAGATACCCTACCCAAAAAGGGGCATACTATACATTCGGGGATGTACACTTCAGACAAACTGGATCTACGTCTATACTTACATATATATACATCTATACATCTGCCTAAATACTTTAGGAGCTTCTATACTAAATTTGGTAGGTCTAGATCTTCAGGTCCTCGATTCTAAATCGACTCGACTAATGATGCTGATCAAAAATATTGTTTTGTAATATAGAATATTCAAATATAAAAATTAAAAAACTATATATAGTAGTAAGTTTAGTATAATAAGAGAGAAAAGAAATCTGAGAAACTTTTCCAGTTACATTTAGGACACATTGCCTCTATTCCTAAGAGCCTAGGAACCTAAACCTAACCTTACCTAACTTTACTTCAGAAAAATAATGTTAGGGTATACCAACTTTGTGATATTTTTAGATCATCACGGGCAATTGCAATTAATATGCAATGTTGGACAAGTTTGTTAACAATAAATCATAACGCACAAAAAAAAAGTGCGTGTACGACCAAAATTTTCGGTTTCTGTTTCTTTTTCATTTTCTTGTATTTTTGCATAAATTATAAAAAATATTTTTTGTGTTGTTGTTGTTATTTTCGTTGCCTTTAATTGGTTGCCAAGTGTGAGTCGGTGTAATTGTTTGCAAATGTTTGCTCATTCGCTTTGTTTGTTTTAGTGTATGCGGCCGCTTTCTAAAAAAAAAAAAAAAAAACAAATTGAAAAATTTGTGTGACAACCAAAACTAAAAGCGAGAGAGACTCAACCAAAAAAGAGTTAAAACATGAAAACATAAAAGCCTACAATTTGCATAAGACATATGTCATGGAGCCAACCAGGCCTAAACTTAGCCAACTTGGAAGATTTTGTTAAGATAAACGAATGATTTGGGGTCTTGCCGGAAGTTTAAAGTTGAATGTTAACTCGAAAAAAAAATATGAGCAATTGGGCTTTATCTTGAATCAAGCAAACTATCGTAATAAAAGGTCACAACCTTAGAGGTTAAGTAGGATGTAGGGTATTCAATCAAAATCTTGAGAGATGAATTTCGGCTTTTTGTGCCTTACTTTAATCAATAAAAGTCGCAAAATCTTTAAAACTTGTACTAATTAGTTTTAAAAAGGTTTTTGAAAATCTATAAAGTGACTTACGCCATGCCTAAAGTAAAAACTAAATTATTCTAAAAACCTCGATTAACATTTATATATATTTTATTTACATATATAATTTATAGGATTTAAATTTAAAATCCCCCTTTGTATTTAATTAATTGGCATATCAAAAAGTTCTATATCTAATTTTATAAAATAATATTTTATTTTTGCTTTGTTTAGGATATTCAAAATTATTTTATTAACCCATTTAGGACATATTGTTGGTCCACACTGAAACGGTTAATACCTATAACATTTATAAAATTTAATTAAAACTCACCTTAAAATCCAATTGCAAATTTTCGCATTAATCCAAAAAATCCTTCAGAATGCTTAATTGTTAGTTTTTTCTTCTTCTTGTTTTGATGGTAATTTTGGTTTG
Source organism: Drosophila insularis (assembly GCA_018903935.1). Classification (NCBI taxonomy): domain Eukaryota; kingdom Metazoa; phylum Arthropoda; class Insecta; order Diptera; family Drosophilidae; genus Drosophila; species Drosophila insularis. The sequence goes on along the minus strand of JAEIFP010001084.1, from coordinate 8,592,454 downwards.
GTTTTTTGTATTTATAAATTTTGGTACAAAAAATGTTTTACAAATGTGATTTGTTTTTGTTGTATTTAGATTTAATTTTTGTTGTTCCGGCAAATGCACTTTGAGCCGTAAACAAACTGTGGCTTTTGTTTTAGTTTTTTTTTCTTTTTGTTTTTGTATTGAATATTTTATCAAAATTGTTTAGTATATAATCTTATATAATTTGCATATACTTAGGATACATAAATATATATCGTTATATATATATAAATATATTACTTGATCGAAACGAAATTTTAGATGCAAACTAACACACACACACGTTTTGCTGCTGCTGTAGTTGTTGTTGTTGTTACTGATGGTTGCTGTTGTTGTTGTGGTAATTACTGTTGCTGTTGTTGTTGTTGTTGTTGCTGTGTTTAGTATTGCTGTATGTCCGAACCAATAATTTTGAATAGTTGACCAATTTCTGAGTGGCTTAAATTTTGTGGATTTTTTTTTCTCTTTTTTTGCGTTTACTCTTTTCTAAGAATTTTCATTAATTGAATTTTTTAAATGATTTATGTGTTATTTAATTTGCCGGTTGTTTTCCTTTAGGTTTTTGTTTTTTTTTTTTTAAGTTAAAAAGTTACATTTGATACGTTATGTGTGGACGTTAGTTAAATAAATATAGATACATATATATTTATATTATTATTTTTTGTTTTTTCTTAATTTTTGCACGCACTTTTCCTAAAAAGTTTTTTTTTTCTTTATTTAGATAAAATTTCAATTTTTCATTTTAATTTCTTTTTTTGTTTTCTGCCAATTTGAATTTTTGCGTTGCTTTTGGTTTTGAAAATGTTTCTTTTTTCAGTTCATGTTTTATTTTTTGGTTTTTTCTTGTTTTTTTTTTTAGTTTGTTAAATGTTCATAAATTGTTGGTGCTGCATTTTGTTGCAGATGTTGTTGCCGTTTTTGGTGCCGTTGCAATATTTTGTTGTTGTTGCTGGTGTTGTGATTAGTTTTTTGAGACATTTTCACAGTGTCATTTGGCTAAAACAAAACAAAAAAAAAGGGTTAGGAAAATTTAAGGTTTATATTTTCCAAAATTCTAAATAATATTGACAGTTTTGCACAATTTAGCTAAATAATTTCTGTTTGTTTGGCCCTTTTTTTTGGTTTGCTGGATAGTCTTCAAACTATCCACATCTATAAAATATCTCTTAAATATATAAAAATGATTTTCTGATAACTCTTAACTAATATAATCTGAACATTAACTTAATCAAAAAGAAGTCTACAAACTTTTTTAATCCCTAGTAAAGAGTATGCCTACAAAATAGCAAATTTTATTTGTTTCATTCAATTTTAAAAATTTTAATATTCATTCATTAGAAATTCGTTTGCTTCTTATCAGCAAATAAACCTAAAAAAATCGCATTTTTAAGAGCAAATATTATTTATTTCTAAAATATGTAGTTTTGATTACACATACATGTACACATGTATGTACATATATAATCATAAATATATATTTAAATATGTTACGGTCAAGCAATTACTCAATACAACTTGTTTCACCTGTGAAACATGTGAAATTTTTATCGCTTTTGTTTATGGTGTCTGGGATAATGTGTAAAAATTTAAAATTATCAAATATGTACAATATTGCCTAGCTGTGCTTTAAATGAAAAACAATTTTCAGTGATCTGATAGAGTAGAAAAATATATCACATAAATATCAATTCAAGTGATCCTATATAAATTAGACTTTCTTTCTCTCGATCTTATTTTATTTTCTAGTTATTTTTGTTAAATTCAAAACTAGATTTTCGATTTTCAAGTTCAATTTCTTTTCCTAAATATTACACTTTATTCAGCTATGTACATACATATGTACATAGATGCGCCCCAGTATAAAAGCTTAACACCAGGTCCGCATTTTGAAAAGTTGAGAAAGGGAGAGACATAGAGAGATAGAAAAGGCCTTAGAACAGCGTCAATTTTCGGAAATTGAACAAATTGTGACAAATCAAAAATTAAAAAAAAAAAATACTTATTTTGGTATATTTAATTTCAGTTTTCATAGATAAACTTTGAAAAATTATAAAGCTGCATTCATTCATTAACAGTTTTCTAGAATCCGGCATAATATGTCTCTGATTTTAATGTTTCATTTAATTTGTGGAAAATATAAAATTAAATTTTTTAGTTAGTTTCTTTTCAAGCAAGTGCAGCCTTAAAAGGAGTTTGTATTTTTATTTCTTCTAGCTTTTATCTTTGATTGCACAGTTTAACATAAATGTACGCACACACCAACACACTCACATACACACACACACACACTCACATTCATACATACATACATATGTACATATGCGGACGAAAAAGGGGTTCAATTTGTTTAATCCATTTCCTTTTGGTCTGCTTTAAGGGAGGGTGGGCAGGGTAGAACTGTTGTTTTTGTTTGTTGCCGATTCTCTACTATTGTTGTTTCTTGATTAAAAATGCAAAAGTTTTTTTTCTTCTCCTTTTATTTGTCGTTTTTCTCTTTACGTTTTGCTTTGCTTTACTTTTTTCTGTCTGTTTGGCTCTTGTTTTTGGGTTGCTGCGATTTACCTTTTTTCGAACTGCAGTTACCAGAAAAAAGAGAAAAAGAGGTGAGAAGAGCCGCAACCCCATTTATGCACACACACACGGGCAAACATTCATTCAGGATTTACTTGCACACACTCACACACATGCATATACATACATACATACATATGTATGTATGTAATAGAACTTTGCGGTTTTTCTTTCTTGTACATTGCAGTTTAAATTCAAAATTACAAGAAAAGCCGATCAACAATTTTTGTTTTTTTTTTTTATTTTTACCTTTTCATCACTAGTCAAGTAACGGAAATTCTGACTTTTATACACGCACGCACACACACAAATATGCACATAAATGGACACTTGTCAGTTTTATTTTATTTCATTTATTTTTTTGTGTATTGAAACTAATTTAAAATCATAAATTAAAATGTTGCATTAAATCAAAAATTTTGCATTTCATTTACATATAATGATTTTTTTTCTTTCTTATTTTGCTTTATTTAAACTTTTTTGCTTTGAAAAATTTCACTTGAATTTGCATTGCATTGTAGGGAAATTAATATAATAATTTATATATACATTTTTATATATGTATTTATTTTCGTTTTGTTCGTTTCGTTTAATTTTTTATGAATTTTTATGTGTTAGTTTTTTGAATTTTTATTTTTGAATTTCTATATTTTTGTGGTTTTTACACGAGATACAAGACAAAAATGCACATGCTCCTGCCTGCGAGCTGCGAGCACCACCGAAACCTAGAGCCGAATAGAATTTCAAAAATCAAAATATAACATGAATGCACACGAAAAATTTTGTTTAGCTTTTTGAATAGAGACGGACCACCGTAAATAGAGACGGACCAATCAGCAAGCAGCTAAATTGCCCCTAACCCTATATTTGATGCTCGCTCTCTCTGTACAGTCAGCACAACATTTATTCGGACACCCGTCCGTTCCAACATTCTTTAATTATATCTACTATTAATTATAATTATATCTACTATTATCTAAAAACCAATACTTATCTTAACATTAAATAAAACAATTATAAAACTATAACCGGGACTGTGTTTATTCGTAAGACAACACCCCAGTCCCACATTAGTAACATAAATCTTCAAAATGAAATAAAATTGTTTGTTTAAACTTCAATATTTTTAAAATTATTTATAAAGAAAGTTGGAATGGACGGGTGTCCGAATAAAAGTTCTGCTGACTGTATGTTGATGCCTATATTTTTTCCCCACCCGTTATTTGATGCCCGGCTCCCAGTATTTATTGTCAACGGGGGTGCACGCTCTCTCAGATAAACTTGTCCCGAACATGTGTTCGTGAGCAAGTCCGATGGTGAAAAAACGCAAAGAGCGTAAGAGTGAGTGGCAAACGCAGCAAAGCGCAGCCAAGAGCATAAAAAAACATAGAAACTGCTGCTCTCACCAGTACAGTGGTTCCAGTTCTTATTGGAAAATTATTTTTAAATTGCAATTTATTATTTTTGTAAATTTATTACTAACTATGCTTTGTCATACCAAAAGTTTGGGCAATTTATCAAGTTGTTAATAAAACTAATTGTTAAAATATATTGCCCCACTGTTTAAGAGCAGCGTCAGCAGAGGCAGCAAACAAGTTTCAGTTTGTGTATGTGTATGTGTGCGTTTGCTTTTGTTTTTGATTTTGTTGCAAATGCAAAAGATTTGCATTGGTGTGCGAGCCCACAAATAGACGTGTGTTCAAGCGAGAGAGAGAAGGAGAGAGAGCGCGAGCGAGTTAGACTTATTGGACTCTCTGAGACACAATGTGCTCTTGCTCTCTTGTTTACTAACTTTGGCTTGCTCCCGCTGTCTCTCTCTCTCTCTCTCTCTCTGCGATGGTAATCCAATTGGAATGCAAGCGGCACAATTTGCATTTGTCCAATTGGGCAGCATAAAGGATATAAAAAATTAACTAAATTTATTTTTAATTGTTTCTTTCTTTTTTTTTTATATTTTTCGACAATTTGGAAATGTTGTTTTTTGAAATTTAGTATGATGTCATTTAGAACTGCAGCGCTCAAATGATTTTGTATGTATGCAGGATACACAAACCCACACACACACACATACAGACGCATACGCACACGCATATATCCTTGCTGTTATTGTATTTGGGGTGAGTTTTTGTACATTTTACTCTCACCGAATTGCATAAGACCGCATGAGGTAATAACTGGTAACTGCTATTGAGTCCTGCCCCGAGAGTCCTGAGTTCCTTTCGAGCTTAACTTGCGCTCTCCGCTCAAGTGGAAAAAAAGGGGCCAAGCAAAAAAAGATATTAAAAATAAGAAAAAATAACTCTGGTTTTTAAATCCTTGCCTCCGGGGGGGTATATATGTATGTATGTGCATACATCCAAACCTAAATACATATAGATTCAGATGCATGATGGCCAGGTGTTACATATGTATGTACATGTTCATATGCAGTGCATATTATGCATAAGAATTATGTATATTGTCTCGGATGCATTCAACAGGAAGAATATGGTTATGCAGCACTTTGTCACTCGTTTTTTTGTGGGCGAATCCTTAACCCTTCGTCCCAATTCATATAAGATTCCATCGAACTTGTCATGAAACCATCAGTTGTAAATAGAATTGAATTATGCATTCAAATGCAAAATGGGGGTAAAGCCAAATTTATTTCTATTTTAGGGGTAAGTATCCTGTCTTCTTTGAATATTGCAAAACCTGTTCTTAGATGATGCCATCCTATCCTGTTGCGTGTACATTATTAAATAATGATACTTAGCATATATTCAACAATTATTTAACAAGCATTGGCTTATTATCTATCAATGTAATTTTTAACTATAAACATTTCGAGAATTGCATAAAGATTCTTCTGAGTATTTTATGAATTCTAATTACTATCCAGTATTTCATTCAAATATTGAAGATATTTCTTACTGTTTATTATGTTTCACATTGTCTACTCAAATTAGGCATTAAGTTCATAATCTAGATTTAAGGCATGTTAAGGATAATGCTTGATTCCTAATTTTAATATTACAGCATACATGCAATCAATTTTTGAAACTTGAATGTTTTAGTAAGAAGTTTTTATAAAATATTTCTTTAGAATATATCTTGGAAAAGAAAAAAAAAACTAATAAACGCCTTTTGTACTCAAACAAATACTTTATTAATCATTCACGAGCATTTTCAAAGGATTTTGCCATGGTCCGTATGAAACAAAATAAGCAAAATAAAGGATTTCAAAGTTCTAAAAGAGGAAAAGTTTCAATCCAAGGTTCAAACTTGAAAGATTTCATTTATGGCTTAATCGACTCATTGTTTTGTTGCACATTCCCACAGAAATATGGCAAACAGTCTGCCTAATCAATCTATTCAAAGAAGAAACCCTTGAAAGAGGTTGATCTCTCAAGGCTTTTGATTTCCATCAACTTCCCTTATCAATGGATTGCATTCACAATGAATTCCCACAAGTGTCCCAATCATAATAATATCAAATTCCCTTACTTGAGCACACACAATTAAACATGTAAAAAAATCACAAAATTTAACCCAAAAGAATAGTATTTTATTTTCTTTTGATATAGTTTTTTGTAATTAGTTGAAATTTGTTTATTAAGATTCAGGAATAGAAATACAGCAAAAGCAAAATGCAAAGACAGAGGGTAAGAGACAGATAGATAGACAGAGATAGAGAATCAAAGAACTGACCCTGTTGAAAAGAACTCGTTTCTCCTAGTGAGCAAAACAGAGAGAGAGCTTTTTGTTTGTGGGGGCATATAGCAACTTCCCCATCTTTAATTTGAGAATGTATGCGCGCATGTTCTCTCTTTCTCTCTCCCACTTATAGATTCATTGTATTGGTGCTACCGCTGCATAACTGCGGCGAGAGAGACCAGAATGACAAAAGTTTGCCGTATGTGTGTGTGTGAGTGCGAGTGTGTAGTGTGGGAAGGGGTCCCGCTGCTTATGTGTGGGGTGGGTTCGGCATCGGCGTCGGCATCGCAGTCGCAGCAGATTTTACGCAATTCAACAAACACGTGGAGCTTGTCGCTTTGAGAGTTTTCGGCTTTTTTTTTTGCGCTGCTGTTGCTGCTGCTGCTACTAAGCAATCCAATAAGAAAAGCTTCACTGGCACACACCAATGCAGGCCATTATATGCGTGTGCGCCTATGTAGATGTTTGTATTAGTGCCTCGTTGCGTGTATTGCGTATTTTTGGCAGCCGCAGCAGCAGCAGCATACAATGGCCGACAACGTCGACAGAGTGGCAGCGAAACAGGGACGGACTAACAAGGGGAGAATAATTTTTTGAATTATTTATTATTTTGAATGCGCTCCTGGCCTTTGACTGAGGTCTTGCTACTGCTTTTGCAGTGCTGCACGCACTTTTTGTACACCGCTTCCCCCCCGCCCACAACCCGTCTTCGTCTTTTGCCGACTTCTCTTCGCAATGTTTTTGCTTAGCTACACAAAAAAATGTTTTTCTCTCTGCCGTTGCTGTTGCTGGAAAGGCCTATGTACCAAATGTTTGTTGTTGTCGGGTGGCGGAGGTTTTGTTGGTTAAGGGGGGGCGACAGGGGCTGGGTGGTGAGGGTGTGTGATGGGGTGACGTTACAGTGGGGCGGTGGTTAGGAGCATTTTATATGCTCCAATTTTGTTGGGCACCCAACCCTGCCCTGGCCCCGCCCCCTCACCCACTTCTTCATCATCGTCGTCAGGCACAGTTGGAACGCACTTTTGCAGCTTGCGCTTGTATATACATAAATGTGTCTCTGTGTGCGTGTGTGTGTGTGTGGGGCGCGTGCGTTTGTTTGTGTGTGCTTTTTTGGGTGTGCGTTTTTCGTGAAATTTTAGCATTTATTTGTTATGTACTTTTTGACTGCGTCGACTGACGCTGACTGCAAACGTTGTTTGTTGTTGTTGTTGCTGCTTGCTTGCTTGGGCTGGCATGGGTATTGGTATTGGTGTGCGTAGGCCCGAAAACTATTTGGCAATTACATACACACAAGTAAATATATATATATACATATATATAAATATATATGTATGTATGTATGTGTGTGTGTTTTTGTTTTTTGGCGCGGGGCTGACTGTACCCAAAAAATGCGCCGCCAAAAAAACCATTGAAAACCATTTTTATGTGTGTATACTGCATTTTGTTGTGTGCCATATTTATGTACATACATACATATGTACATATTTATGTATGTATGTGTGTGTGTGTGTGTGTGTACCCTTTAGATACTGAAATTTAGCATTTTGTTTTCTATGAATGCCATCGGTATGTTGATGGATCTTTATTTTATTAGGGTACAAAGAGAATTCAAAAATGTCCTAGTATCTTGGAAAGGATATTTTACGAAGGATATAACTTTGAGAAACAAAAGGGATTCCGATATAGACAAATTGTGCCCTTAATGCAATTGTCCGTTATGTCTGTTTTTAAGAATATTGTGCTTAATTTATGACTGACTAACTTATTAACTACGTATAAATTTTTAAATGCTTTACTAAGAATTCTTCTATTTAATTTCTTAGCTTAAGTAGTAACCTAGTAGCTACAGCTGGTAAGAAATATGTAAATAAATAAATAATAATTATTTAACAATTATATATTTTTGGGAATAATTTTTGCATCTCTATTGCATCTGGTTTACATAACCTACATATAGATATTTCATTTATTTTATATTTATTTTTATTTTTGAATTTATAATGTATTGGGTAGTAATTCTTATTTAGAAGTTTTATAAATATTTAATTTCAGTATTATTGCAGTTTTTGTTAACAACTTGTATACTCTATATTAATTTTAGTAATATTAATTTTTACCTATAGCTTCTGTTTTAAAAAAAAATTTTTGGGTATAGTTTTTTTTTTTTTTAAATCAGAAGGACTAAAGTTTTTAATTGAAAAAGTGTAATGGAATAATTTTTAATATGACAAAAAGGAATTGCACAAAAATTAGTATATTTTAACTTGGATAATTTTATGAAAATTTATATTCTAAACAAAGCATTTCATAACGTTTGAATTTACCTAAATTTGGTCTATCTAAGTTTTGGGTAAAATAAAATGTATTAGATGTATCCATCTTAACCGAGAGCTGGTATTAGTAATTTTATTAAAGTAAAAAAAAAAATTATCAAACTCAAAAAATATACTACATACATATGAACATAAGTATGTATGTATGTCCATATATAATCAGAAATAGAAAAGACTTATCGTATAACTACACGTGGAAATAATAATAAAAAAAAAGCATTAAAATTATAAATTGCATTCATTAGCCACCACTTACAAGTTTAAGTTATATCGATAAAGTGGGATTTTCATTATTTTTATAAATCTTAATCTTATTTATAATGGTTTTTTTTTTGTTAAAGAAGTCAAAGATCTAACATTTTGCCATGATTAATGCTTTAAATTGTAGAGACAAAATTTACTAAAATTTTATTTAAGATTATTGCAAAATCTGAAATAATGTAGAAAGCGGTTTTGAATAATTATAGTTTGAATTTCATTCTTTTCTGTTGGCAACAAATACTTCTAATGCATTTAGAAACATTAAGATATTATTCCATATTAAGAATTTCGAATAGGATTCAATGAATCTTTAAAAGATCATTATAAGCAGATTTAATTGCACAGCAAAAAGCTTAAATTAGCTGTGTTTTTATAAAAAAATTATTTTATATGAAGATCTTTATTATTTAGAAGTTAACTATGTAGGTACTTATTGTTAGATGAAGCAATTAAAGCAGTTCATAGAGATACTAGCTTATATTCAAGCAGTTTTCCCCCACCCAATATTTCTTCATTTCGTATTGTGAAAAATTGCACAAAAATAAATATTTTCACTCAACTGCCTATCAATATACATACATACACACTCTACCCCTCTTTCACAAGCACACATACACAAACACATGTATGTATATATTTTATTTTTTTCATGGACAAACACTCCCACAACCTCCCCCAACATCATCCTCTCTGCCATCATAACCAGCGTTTGTGTTGTTTTTCGTTGCGTTTTCAGATAAGATGATATCATTTGTTTTTGTACCGCACACACACACACACACAGACACACTTACAGATATACATATGTATAATACCCATCTAAGTGAGTGTGTGTGTGTGGTGGGGGGATTTTTTGGGGCTGTGGCTGCTCATTTGTGGCGCTTGCAATGAGTGCGCTTCATTGTTTCCCTTTCAATTGGTTTGAACCAGTTTAATGAGCAAAAATTTTCTAACAATGAAAATGTGTAGGAAAGTGAAATTGTTGCACATGTTGGACCCCCAAGTATGTGTCAGTACGTGTGAGTGTGTGTCTATTCTAGTTCAGTATAACTGTAATTGGGGTTCATTAAATTTCCAACAAAAGGTAAGCAACATATTGATAAAGTCTAAAGGAATATGTGTGCTTTATGTATTTTGCTGCAATGGTAATGTGAGAATGTGAACAAGTGTAGAACTAAACATGAGATGAAACCTAAGATAAAGTCCTCATATTCCTTAGGATCTTATATCCTACAATTAGCTTACTTTAATTTCCAATTAACTGTTGCTTTTTGCTATGGGAAAGAGCAAGAAAATCTACCTTCAATCAGAAAAGCTAAAAATCTTTAAGATAAAATTATAGTCTTAAAATAATTTAGTCCAATTTTGAAGTCTTAAAATAAGTTCAAGTTTAATAAGTATTGTTACTTATTTATATAAAATTAGCTATAAAACATTATTTTAGTATTCATATACATATTAAACTTATATCATCTAAATTAAAAAATTTATAAAAAACGTGAATTTGTTTCATTTTGTCTAGACTGCTTTAATAATTTTCCAACTAAAATATTTTTTAAAATACAAATCATAAATGATTATGAAAAAGAACAGATTTAAACACTCAATACATACACTAAAAATTACTTTCGAAAATTTGTAATTATATATTGTATTAAACCGTTTTAAAATATCAAAGATAATGTTAACATGTCAAGTTTTCAAATATTTATATCATTCGAACCTTAAAAAATTTACTGAAAACTTAATTTCGTTCAGATAATAATCCATGTTAAATTTTTTCAAGTTTATTCCCTAAATACTGAAAAGAAATACTTTGAGTTTATTAATCGAAAGACATTATTATATATATATAGGTTTACAAATTGAAAAAAAATAAATTTTCCCGATAGTTTTTTTTATAATATTTGCGTATTGTTCATTTATTATAGATTACAAATAAATTTAAAAAAAAAAACGAAAAAATAAAAAATGTATTGGTAGATCAGGAGAATATTTTAAAATATATGTTTGTAAATATATTTGTAAGTAATGTCAAATGTATGAAGGGGTTATGATATTTAAAAAATATTTCTCAAATTTTTTAATTTCAATTTTGGCCAATTTTAGGCGAGTTATAATTAAATTAATTTAGGTTAAGAATTATTTATTGTTAGATTTGGTAGTCATCTGATATTTATTGCACTTTAATAATAACATTAAAATTATATCCCTTTTTATTTATTAAGTAAGAACAACTTTAGAAATTTAATTTGTGTAAGACAAAAATGAGAATAAAGCCTTTAATGATGCTGCTGATTTCCCAAAAAATACATAAGGAAATATGCCCGTCCATGTCCACATCAAACACATTCTAACAAATGTCATTTTTATACCATACACCCATAGGGTGAAATGGTATATTAAAGTCGCTAAAATGTATGTAACAGGCAGAAGGAAGCTTTTCCGACCCCATAAAGTATATATATTCTTGATCAGCATCAACAGCCGAGACGATCTAGCCATGTCCGTGTGTCCGTCCGTCCGTCCGTCCGTCCGTCCGTCTGTATGAACACCTAGATCTCGGAGACTATAAGAGCTAGAGCCACCAAATTTGGTATGTAGACTCGTGTCATATGTACGCTTATCGAGTTTGTTTCAAATGTTTGCCACGCCCCCTACCGCCCCCGCAAATGATATAAAACCGATTTTCTTAAACACCATAGCAACTAGAGACACAAAATTTGGTATGTATATTTGTTTAGTAAACGCGCACATTTTTAATGTGTAAAGATTTTGCCACGCCCCTTTCCGCCCCCGTAATTTGAAAAAACTCGATTATCTCCCGTAATTTTTTACCTTGTGCAATCAAATTTAGCACACTTAAGTTTGATACTAATATCCAGCAAAATACCAAATTTGATCAAAATCGGAATAAAAATAGTCAAGTTATGCATATAAACGTTTTTCCATATGGCCGGAAGTGGCCGTTGGCTGGTGGGGGCGCTAGGGTGCTCGAATGCTTGAGTGAGCGAAATACTAAGATATGCTTCTAAAAAGCAAACAGATTTTTTTAAAAATACGAAAATGCTTTGGTTATTATAAATTTAAAATATTTCTTTTACTGGTGTATGGTATATCCAAGTCGGCGAGACGACTTACTTACTTCATTAGTCCTATTTTTATTAACAAATGCGGATTAATGAGTCTTGAAAATAAAGCAACATTTCAACTGCAAATGGAGACAACCTGAAGATAAAGTTGAGAAACAGAATTCCGAACTTCACTTTGACATCAAAGCTTAAAAATGCAAAAGGAAGTGGAAAATTCAGGGAAAACCGCTGGAGACTCCCAAACCAGCTGATGATGATGATGACTCGACTGGGAGGGAAACTCAAGAAGATTGTGACGTTGACAGGACACCAGCAAAAAGAAAAAAAACAAAAAAAAGCAAAATAACAACAAAAAAGGAAAGAAAATTTTAACATAATTTCAAAACAATGACGAAGGGGAAAAGCACAAGAAAAATATAGGAAAAAAGGGAAAATATTACCCTCTTTATTTCCATTCATTCATTTATTTCTTTTCGGTTCTCCTTACGCTTTTTTCTTTCGCTTCTTCCTGTGACACAAAGGATAGAAAGATATCTAAAAAAAAGGGGTTCAAGGACATTTTACACATAATTTTTACTACCTTACACACGCAGACAAAGGAAAAGCGATGCTAATGTAATATTTTTTTCTCGAGGATGTGCTCGAAGGACTTCTCCTGTTGCTTTTTTTGCCTCACTTCTAGCGAATTTAATGCTCTATTACGCACAATAAGCGATTGGGGTAGTAAAATATACATATACATATAGATATGCATAGGTATGTGTGTATGTACATATATTTGTATAATAAAATTTGACAAAAAACTTCTAGGACGACAACATTGATTGCCTTTTCACCTTTTGGGGTCGCTGTTTCTTACTGTTTCGTTTTGTTTACCTTTCGACCTGGCCAAATCGATTATAATGATTTGGGTGAATGAACTCGGTTGAATTGTCCAACAGTTTTACACATTATTTCTTTGTTGTTTTGGCTTATTGTTAGTTATTTGCATATAAATATATATATACATATATATTTAGAGAGATGATTGCAACATGTTTTATAATAAATGAATTGAAGCGCAATGTAGTTCGTGTGTGAATTAGAGCAAATAGCTAAAGGAAAATTGGGTCAGGCACGCATCAAATGATGATCATGATGATGATAAGCTGCATAGATATGACTTGGTAGAGTTTTTCTCTCACAACTTGTGGAAAATGCCAAGCACTGACACTGACTGACGAGCGCCGTTTGAATGCGGCAGACAATGCGGCGCAAAGCACTTTGTGGGGGAGTGGAAACTGAGAGACCATCATGAGAGTGCCGCAGAGAGAATGTGGAGAGTTTATTAGGTGTGCTGGTGCATGTAATTTACAAATACAGTGAAAATTATATTAAAGTCTTGCACTATTGAAAAGCTTTCCTTCTTGATATGAAATATTCATTCCCAAAAACCGGTTTTATAATAAAAATGCTGCTGCTTTTATCTGTCCTTTCAACCTGCTAAATCAGATATGTATGAATAACCAAAAAGTCGAGCGTCCAAGACAACTTTCAGTTTTCTTTGTTGTTGTTGGACAATAAATAATTTAGCCATCAATTCAAACTAGTCCACTTCAAATAAATATTTGCTAGACATAGTTGAAACTATCTCCCTCTGAAAGCTTGTCATTGCATTATGGCCGGCATTGTGCAAGCTGTTTCCGTGGTGTAGCGGTTATCACATCTGCCTAACACGCAGAAGGCCCCCGGTTCGATCCCGGGCGGAAACATGTGAACTTCTTTTTTGATAATTTTTTAAAATCTGTTTTTATTAAATATTTTCAAATAATTGTTTTTTTTTAATTAGCACTAGTAGATTTTGTTTGCTATTATCTTCGCATATTTTTGTTACTTATTAAGAAACATTTTTAAAGGTGCCCAGGCTAAATACATAGAGTAAAATGATACATAAATGCCCCAAAACCTCTGTCCATTTATATAAAGTGAATTATGAAGGAATTCAGAGCTAGAGCTGCGAAGTTGGAAAATGGTCTAATGTGTAGTATGGAAGTTGGTTAACTTAATTATGTATTTTTATTTGTTTCAAATTTGCTTCTGCTTGATACTGAAAAAATAGATTTTATTTGTCATTGAAACAATCAAGATTTAAGTTGCTGATCTACCACATTTCATTTGAGTTATAAATAATGCATAGATAGACCTGTATATAATTATAGATGCATCTTGGTCAAATCTCGGAAAGCGTTGGCGACATTGGAGCCCCTTCAAAATCAGCTGTTTCCGTGGTGTAGCGGTTATCACATCTGCCTAACACGCAGAAGGCCCCCGGTTCGATCCCGGGCGGAAACATGTAAAATTTTTTTTTTCATTTTCTTATTTCCATTTAAATTCCAATAAAGTAATTGCACATAACGTTTTTTCCTTAAAATCTATTTTTTTGCGTTTTTTTATAAGAACTGTATAGAATAAAATTTCCAACAAATAATATTTAAATACAAAAACAAGCATTAGTGATATTGTTTGAGTCGAAAAATGATTTTTGCTATAAAATTTAGTTTTGGAATAATCTTACTATGACAGCTTTGTATTATAGGCGAACTAACTTGAGAATTTAATATAAACCAAATTTGTTTCCTATAGCTTTCAAAGACAAGAAGAACAATGCACTCTTTCAGACCGACTGAAGAACATTCAAGGACATTCTCTTTTAAAATAGATTGCAAAAAAAATGTCACATGTTTCCGCCCGGGATCGAACCGGGGGCCTTCTGCGTGTTAGGCAGATGTGATAACCGCTACACCACGGAAACAGCTTATATACGGGCGATTTCAAAACCGTCAACGGTTTCTGAGATTTGGCCATATACCAAAAATAGTATTAAAAGTATTAATAACTCTCACTTATTGCATTATCTTAAGAAACCTGAGAGATATTTTCAATCTGCTGTGTTTTTGTCTGTATAATCACATCATATTGTTAAATTTAGCTGATATTAACAATTGGGAAAAATAGCTTAATATTTAATTTATTTTTTATTTATAATAAAATAGTTAAAGTTTTGAAGGATTGGCAAAACTAGTGCCTTCCAAAACAAAAAGAATTTTAACCGATTTTGCTTTGAAAAACATTGTACATCATACATTCTTTGGCGTTAAGACTTTGGTGGCTTGATCGATGGCACCTAATTAAGCTAACTTAATTTAAAAAATAAAATTAAACAAAGCTTTAAAAATGCCTAAATTTTAAGTTTTATTTCAATATTATTTCCAATTTGAATTGTATTTGCTACATTTTGCTAGCTAAAAATCATAATTAACAAATTATATAACATAATATTATAGCAAAGTATTTGCTATAAGTGGTTTTAAACAATGAAAACAATTAAAATTAAAAAAATAAAATTTGAAAAATCATAAAAAAAAAATGTCACATGTTTCCGCCCGGGATCGAACCGGGGGCCTTCTGCGTGTTAGGCAGATGTGATAACCGCTACACCACGGAAACAGCTTGCACGATGCCGGCCATAATGCAATGACAAGCTTTCAGAGGGAGATAGTTTCAACTATGTCTAGCAAATACTTATTTGAAGTGGACTAGTTTGAATTTATAGCTAAATTATTTATTGTCTAACAACAACAATGATAACTGAAAGTTGTCTTGGACGCTCGATTTTTTGATTATTTGTTTATATGTAGTAGAGTAGATGATAAAAACATTTTAAATTATTTTTCTTCAAATATAAATCATCTATGTACATACAGATAATGCAAATGTTGGTTTGAAAATGACATTGTATAAGAATTCTAAAATATTTTAAACAAATATTAAAAATGATTATTTGAAACTGCGAATATTGGTTTTGAGTATGCAATTTTAGAAATATAATAATTAAAATATCGTTCACGAACCTATTGGCGAAAAAGTTGTTTCTAAAATATTCAAAAAACTGTCGAAAATGGGATGTCCGAGAATTTTAGAGTACAAACATTTTAAAAACAATATAATGCGATTTCTGTAAGAAAATCTTTCATGAACATAAACTTTTAACCAATCTGCGATATTTTCAGACCATATTTTTGGCAATTTCAAAAGTTACATATATGTCAGTTAAATCAGAATTTAGTATATTTTAAAATGACATGAAGGAATTGCATATTTGAAAAATATCATTTTGATACTATGATTTATACATCACAATTTTTTTGCGAAAATTGGCTTAAAATTAAATTGTTCAGATTTTAATGTAGATTGAAAGACATTCTTCTAACTTGAAAATAAAGAAAAATTAATTTTTTTGAATACTCCATTAATTAAGAAAATTAGAGCTTCATGAAATTTATGTTTATTGGAATACTTTGTTTTGAATTGAAATTTTTTTTTCTCTTAAAAATCAGATAACTGATTATATTCCAATTCAAAATCGAATTTAAAAAGCATTACAATAAGGTAGCATTCTCGAAAATAAGTGTAAATTTGGCTTGGTTACAGATTTGCAAAATTATTAAGTTAGTTAACCTAATTTTCAGAACTTTTTAAGTTAATTAAAAATATTTCAAAATTGGTTAAAATTTGGCTAGATTACAGATTCGCAAAAATAAGAGATTTTTTTTTAAAGAATTTTCCAAAATTTTCAAATTAAATTTTTGTCAATTTACTATATATGAATGACCATTAAATCAACTTTTCAGTGTTAAAAAATCAGCGGGAACCGTAGAATATGCATTATCCCGTTATATGACTAATCCGGCACTGGTTATAATACATATTTTTTTTTTGGTTAACTGTAGCTTATTCATTCTTATGGAAGAATTATCAGAATTTCGCTGGTGGTGAATCTGCTTTTATAGTGGTGGATAGATGGTTGTTTGTGGGTGGGTGGGTTTTATCCAATTCATGTCTCTTTGTCACATGTTGTCTTTTTTCTTTCTCTCTCTCTATCTCACTATTCTCATTTCTGTTTGTCTCTCTAGCTAACTCCCCATGCAATTCTTATATTTCGATTGCTGTGGTTCTTCTGTTTGTTGCTGCGGTGAGTCTAAAATTGGGTCATTGCATACATACAGCTCCCAATGCTGTGTGAGTTGTTTTGGGTCGATGTTGCAATAGTCTCTTATATTGCTGACGCAGTTGTACTATGTAGAATTTTTGTTGTTGTTGTTGTTGCCTTTGATCTTCAGTTCATTTGGCCTCGGGGGCGTCCTATACTCACGCTGTGTGCGTTTTTGTGAGTTGCTGCCACATTGTGTGGCAACACTCAGAATGCAATCTATCAATCGACATTGTGGCGGCGTTTAGGTCTCTCTCTCCCTTTCTTTCAAATATTAAGCAATTATATAATTTGCTGGACCTGCTGTTAGGCATTGCCCAAAAGGCAAATACACATAAGTGAGGAAATTTCAATAAACTTTAATTGTTAATCAAATATTTGTGATGTTTAGAGCAACAAATTATAAAATAACTTTATAGTGCTTTACGATGACAATGCCGAAGAAAGTTGGAAGGATTTAAATAAGTTTTTAAAATTAAGAAACAAATTATAAATTTGTCCCAGTTATTTCTTTCGTTTGATGATATTTAGTTTTAAATTTTTAAAATTTTTGGAAAAGGGTTTTTGCGATTTAAATGGGCTAAAAATATATTTATATTTATTTACATTTTATTTGATGTATTAATCGGTTCAGTTTCAGTTTATTTCGCATACCTTATTTATCAAAGGGCACACTGATTGTCAGACTTAATAGTACCTATTTCTTCTAGACAAGTTTTATAACCTACAATTAGTCAATATACAGAATTCGTTTAAATGAAAAATTATTGAGGTAGGTTGGCAGATTCTTAATTTAATCGAACTAGCAACGCTTTATACATATCTCATGTCTCTCTCAAAATTAAAACTCTTATAAGTTAATACTAAAAGGATCCCAATATCAAAAGCTATTAGAATGGTTTCTATAATTTGGTAATCATATTAGCGATTGGCAGAAATCAGGCCTAATATGTAAATAATATCTTAATCGATTCCCTTAAACCATAATAGAAATATTTTGCATATTCTTTGACACTTAATCTGATCATTAGATCTCGCCTGCCTCAAATAAGCCCAATTTCAATCTGATACTCAATTTAGTTGATCTTCTCAGATGTCTAAACTTAAAAATTCTATAAAAAATATAATGATTCTATTGATTTATTAATTGTTAACTATATATCTCGATTTCCATCTTTGACGAATCGAGAAAAAGAAATAAAAATGAATCTATTTTATCTCCTTTGGTCACCCATTTCCAGTTTAATTTATATCCAACGAATTTAAGTGACTTTAAAAACTTTACTAAAATTTGACTTTTAATAATATTAAAATGAATGTGTCAAAATAGATAAAATTGTTTTTCTGAAGTCCAAGATTCAAGATCTAGCATACTCTTAATTAAGCTAGTCGGTGTTTTATAACAAATTTTTGAAATTTTTGCTTTCGGCTTGCCAAAAATGTTTCTAAATTTTTATAACGTTTATATTTTTATAGTTTGGTGCAGATTCTATTGGCCAAGTAACTCAATTAATAAATTTTTTTAGTAATTTGTAATTTTTTTTAAAGGTGTTGAAACCTGTTGAATTTTTATTATATTTTTGATTTATGTAATTAATGTATGTAATTTTTTAAAGCATTCAAATTAACTGTGAATATTGCAGTAAGAGATCATCTTGTACTTATTATCCTTATTCACCATTTGATATTGGGTTTACTTTCAATCTTTAACTCTCTTGGTTAGCCTCTTTATGATATCTCAGAACTTTAGTATATAGTTATTGTCCATTATCACATTGTTATACACTTATATTAAGTATCATTACAGGGTAAAAGCTTCAAACGAATTAAACATAAATTAAATTAACAGCAAGAATATAAAAACAAAACCACTAAGCACCACAAAAAGCACTTGCCAGAAATCTATCCAACCACAAAATGTCAACAATTTCGTTGTTGTTGTTGTTGTTTTTCATTCAGATTGGTTTATATTTATATTTATTTTATGCAAAAAGTGAAGAAAAACAAAAAGCAAAGCATTTTCAACAATTTTCTTTATTTGTTTATTATGCATGGAATTGTAAATGGGCTGACGCACAGTTTTTTCCTCTTTTTTTTTTTTTTCCTTTTCCTGCAACCGGAAGAATTCAATTGAGTGGAAGATTTTGAGTGGGCCAAATGCGGTGGTGCGGATTATTTTGGTAGGATGGTGGTTGGTTTAAGCAATTGTAAAAGAAAGTACAAAGCAGAAAGAAATTCATACATAAATTTATGCTTATGAGAGAGAATATCAATTAGCCAAGTAGAAAAATTATTTTTTTTTTTGCTTTTCCCACGCCTGCCATTACTTATGCCTCGAACTAATTGCAAATTAATGACTTACCAAAGTTAAAGCCTTAAGAACTATATTTGTCCATAAATAAGTCGATAATGGCTCACAAAATATTTCGTACAGTAATTGTTTAATGCAAATTTTTAAAAAGATTTAAGTAAATAATTTGTTTGCCCTTTTATTCAAATACAGCAAATTTATTTATATAGTTTAAACCAAAATTTATATTATAAAACATGTATTATATATTTTTTTTATTTTGGTATAAAAACTGCACTTACTTTGGTTTCAAAAAAATATTCTTATCTTCAATTTGAAGACAAATAAGTATGTTATTTTTTTTTTTTAAAGAAATATTTAAATTGTTAAGTTAAGAAAATTAACTTTTAAATAATTTTAAAATTTCCAAACTATTTAATATGCTTTTTTGCGTGTCCTATTACCATATATAGATTAGCTACAAAATTATAATCAAAGAAAATTATATTCTGTAAAAAGAAATGCTAGTTTTGAAGGTTCTTTAAAATTTCTTAAGAATTTTGAGTAGGTTCTGAATTTCATTACCCTTAAAATACGGTAAGGGCAGCCTGCGTCTGGGACTTATTCACAGAATATTGATTGGTCTGACATTGAATCTAACTACTTCAATTATATTTAACTGTTAGTTAATTTTTTATAATGTTTAACTAAAAGTTAGGCATAGAACTTAAAAACCGATATAAGAATATATGATTAAATGCTTTTGAAGACCAGGTCTCAAAAGGGAATATTGAGCTGACGACTTGACTTCTTGTTATCTGTCCCTGCAGTCTATTGACTTAAGAACTTGTTCCGAGAGGTCTGGACACACCCTAAAAGGCTAGAAAGAAAGTCTTTTAAATTGGTCGTTGAGTTTTAAAATCTCATCATATTGATAAAATACCTCCATCGAAAATAATGCAAATTATTAAGCTGAAAATCTATTTTCTAGATGCGGTTATTCTCCTAGGGTTAAGTAACAACTAAACTTGTGAATTTATTGGGTCAGTTTAAGAATCTTTGTCATTCAGATTAGACAAAAAAGAAAAATTCCCTTTTTCAAATTCATTTTAGCCGAATTTAGCATAAATGTAGAATATGATGAGAAAATGTACTTATTTTTAAAAACCTTTTTTAAATTTAAATGTGTTTTTACCTAAATTTGTTAGAGTTTTTTAAATAGCTGCACTTGTTAAATAGAAGCTCTTAAATTTTCTAAATATTTTAGAATATTTACTGTAAAGACTTTTTGGTGAGTCACTGTATCTTTAATTCATTTTGGATTTTTGCGCATCTTTTCTTGTTTAAGGGGCGCAATACCTTCAAGCCCTTTTTTCTTTTTGGGCGGCAAAAGAAAATCAATCAATCATTTTGGTCTATTACTGCAATGAAACAAGCAAGAAATAAAAAAAAATTTTGCACAATTTCTATAACAAGTCTGTCAATTTTTTTTGCCTAAATGATAATTGGTTTTTTGTATTTAGCTTTCATTTTGTTGCTTTCTGGCCGAGATTATAAAAACATTGCAAAACAATGGTGCAAGTGAGATGGCTATACAAGCTCATTGCAATTTAGAAGCTTATTCATTCTTCTGCTCTTATCTGCCCCCATACACACACAAACACTTGCATTTGTGTTTAGCGGTGTGTGTGTGTGTGTGTGTGTAAGCAGCAGAAGAAAGAAACTCAGAGAGAGTGAGAGAGAGATAACGAGATTCGCAAATCTTCAAAATGGCAAATGTTGCGCGAAAATGGCGATACGATCAATGCGAAAAATATTTTTGATCTTTGATTACATTTTTTATACATTTACATTATACTTACTTTACTTTTGAGTTTTAGTGTTTTTGGGATAAGTTTTTTTAATTATTGAACTATAACTTTATTCATGAAATTTAAATTCATTTTATCACCCTAAAATTTTCTATTTATTTCCCTTTTTTTTTCTTTTTTATATAGAATAGTGAAAAAAAACTAAAAATTGTCATTTATTTTTAAGGATAAGGGTTTTTTAAGTTTATAATGATTAGCAATTAATTTTATTCTATACAAGGGCATGTCCTGGTAAAGGGTAGAGAAATGAGTTTTTTTTTTTGAAGAAGAATTCATAAAATATAAGATGAATTGGCATTAAATTTTTCTGAGGACTATCTACACTTAGATAAATCGTTTGCGAATTCATCTCATATTGAGGACTATCTACACTTAAGATAAAATTCACTTTAAGATAATGACGCTTTAAAAAATAATTTCTTTTGAGTGAGAAATGAATTAAACAATTCAACTAATAGTAAACATCTGAAAAAAAAAATGTATTTGCAATTTTTTAATGTTTTTCTTTGCCTCTGCACAAAAGTTTCTCTGACTGACTGTACTTAAGTCTAGTTCTCGAAATTTACTTAATTCTTTCTTAAAGTAACTAACTTAAGAAGTCATAAGTTCCTATTTTAATTAAAATTGAAATTAACGGCATTAGTTAGTCTAATGAACATATCAATTTCTTAGTTTTAGTTATTAGACCATTAAAATGCAAACGGAAAGCATCTAAGAAAAAAAAAAGCAAAAATAAATGTGATATTTTTGTTTCTATCTCTTCCATGTTAGTTAATCAGTGAATTAATTCTTCATAAGTTTATGATAATCATTTATAAACTAAATTTGTTACCAATTCGTTTATCAAACAAGTTTTTTTTTTTGGTTTACATTTATGATTTTTTTAATGGACAACAGTTTCTACAAGCCAGCAACAAATCTCTGTCATTATTGTTATTAGTATTTAAACTAATTTAACAAATAGACTAAATACTTAAAAGATTAGTAGTAAAAGTTTCAGTTCCAATAGAATTTTCATAAAATGCAAAAGCCAACAACATACACACACACACATATACATATGTAAGTAGTGTGCCAAACAAGTTTCATCATATACATACATGATGATTATTGTTGTTGTTGCTGCTGCTGCTGCTGCTGCTGCTGGTGTTAATCTTAGAGTCGAGAACCGCGTGGACTACGAAATTTATGGGATGTCAAAGGGCCATAATCTAGCTACAAAAAGAACCTCCAAAAAAAAAAGACGAATGTATGTGTAAGGGGGAGGGGTAGATGGGGGCCTAGGGGTACTAGCGCGTGCAACAAAAATTGTGTGTGTGTGCGTTTTTTTTTTTTTTTTGGCGCTCACGCATACTTACGCACATTTTGATGATTACCTCATCGCAAGCGAACCGAATGTCAGCCAAAAGCGCAGAGCAAAAGCGAAGCATGAAATGCGTGCGCATAAAAAAGCAAACACAAAGTCTTTGAGAGCGAGAGAGAGAGAGAGAAAGAGTTGGTTGGCAGAGGCGAAGCGAAGCGACGCGACGCACTTTAATTTTGTATGCTAGAGGCCACGCACACACACACACACACACACACACACAATCATGGCATATGTGTTCTTTAACTGATTGAAAGAACTCAAAACATGTTGAACATAAATCTGAACGACTTTGATATACTTATTAGTTAAAACGCTTTTGCAGTTGGAAGTTAAAGGAAAGAGATAGACTTAGATAAACAACATCTCCGTTAGCGAAAAAGTTGTAAAAAACTATTTTTTTGATAATGAAAAACTAAGAACTATGACTTGCATATGTTTAATGTTTATACGATTTTTCGCGAGGAAAACTTTGAAAGAGATTTTTTAACAAAAACAATTTTTTTCAACTGATATTTTGAGAATGACTTGATCATCCAAAAATTATTTGAAAAAGTTATTTTTTTAAGACGGTTTTATCAGATGAATTTTTGGTAAAATTTATTTTTGAATTCAGGTAAAATTTTGAAAAGTTTGAGTTGACCAACGGAGTAACTTATTTTCCTATGACCTTCTAAAAAAAAAATTATCGAAATTGAATCTTAGAAATTATTAAAAATTAATGATTAAAAATTTAAAGTTCTAACTTTTAAAAGCTCTTCAACAAAATTTCAAAAAAATAGGGTTAAGGTTTTTTTTTTTTTATACTTGATATATCCAATATATTTGCTGTTTAACCAACTTAATAAGCTCCTTTAGCCATAATAAATGGGTATCATATAAAACACTGCGATCTGCTGCGTTGTTGAACTTCTTAAACTTCTGCCCGTTGTAACTTTTGCTTAGAAAATAGAGACACACACACAAAGATAGAACGAACTGGTCCAGCAACATTTTAATTAATGATCTTGATGCTTGTCTCTAACATCGAATTTTGTGGTATGGTAGGTCATTCTGCTTGAAATTGTTTCTGCTTGGTTTTCTTTTGTGATTCTTAGTTAATGTAATAAGTGCCGGAAATGTGGCTTGTTTTTGGAGTTGAGTTTACTCAACTTCACTTACAAGATCAAGTCGCTAAAAGACATTTTCCTTTGACTCTTTCTGTTTCTGCACTAACAATTTTGTAAAGCAATTAATCAAAGACCGAAAAAATCCCTCAAAAGAAATATTATCATAAATCACAATGGGTGTGTGTTTGTGTGTGTGTGTGTGTGTGCGGTGCACTCACCTTTCATCAGGCAAAACCACAAAAAAAAAGAATAAAAAAGGCACGCAATGTTAGAGGAGAGAAAAAAAAGAAACATAATTATTATAATTTGCATTTGACCATATAATAATAAAGGCACAAGGCAAGGGGGTCAACGATGGGTGAGGGATGAAAGGTTGGAAAATAGCTTTGACGGGAATGTGGAAAATGTGCGTAAAAACTATGGTAATCATAAATCAAACAAGTGGAACTGAAACTACATTAGGTCAACTATTTGATATTCACAAAACGAAATAACCCGCCATATAATGAGATTTAAATATTCTAAAAGCTGTGATGAAAAATTAATCTAGATAATTGAGATTTGTTGCCTCTATAGTTTAGTTTATATAGAGTCATTATATGAAAGGAAAAAACTTTCATTGAATTTCTGCATGAAATTGAGTACAAATTGTGACAAAAATTATGCCCTGAGACTTGCTTTTCTATGGTAATCTTAGATTTAAAATATGAGGACTGTAATATACCATTTCGAAGAACTTAGATTGTAAAAGGCGCATTTAAATAATTATAAAAATGCTGCCAAGTAAACAAAGGTTCTAAAATGAAGAACCATACTTTTTTGTTTTGGAATTTCAGAATCATAATTAACCCATTTTCGTTAGTTTTAGTTTAGTTCATTAGTTTTAGTCTCAATTACATGCTTTAAAAAGCGAAAGAAAGAAAAGTATCTTCTATTTTAAATTTGCAATAATATTTCATTATTTAACTGAATTATCTGAGAGAAAGAGTTAAAAATATCTCAAATCATATTTAATATTTATTTTATTTATATTTTTGAACTAAAAAAATATAAGAAATGGATTCGTTTTTTCAGATGCCCTCATTTAGATGGTTCATCGGTTTGCAATCTGTCAATATTATAAAAGAAGTCAGAATAAGAAAGCTCTAAAAAATATGTCGAAATGTAAAGACTATAATATCAAAAATTATAACACTTTAAAGTAAAAATTTTGAAACTGCTATTAAAGTGCAAAATTTTTAAAGATATTTTGTTATTTATGAAATATGGACAATTGCTTTTTAGATGTTATATTTTCATAATTATTATTTTCATAATTATAGAATAGAACAGAAATCTTAAAAAAACAGAAATGTTCTCTATGTAAACATTTTAAAGTTATTAAATTATAAGAAAGTTCTTATAAATTATTTGATCTAGAAGATGCTAAAGATTTACTTTAATGGAAAGTATTAGGATTTGCCTTTCATAGTTAATAAACTTTGTCGCAATTCATTAATATATAATTCTTCATCCATCTTAGTGGCAAAGTTCAATAATTTTTGATCCGTTTCTGAGGTAAAATATTGTTTTAAAAGTGGGGAGAAAAAAATTTCCCCAACTATCCCTAGAAGATGCGCCATTGATCCATCTAGAACCAAATATTTTAATTTATTTTACTTAATCATAACTTAACTTAAATCTTAGGATTAAACTAGTTGTTTTTTATTTTATATTGGCCAATAAACTGGTGCTTTAAGCAAAACTTGGTAATACATTTACTACCCCTTTTTGCTACTCACACACATATGTATATAATTTCATTTCATTATTAGGCCTCCTAAAATTTCCTGTCCCAAGCTGTACAACCCATAATAAAATAAAAAAAAACCCAAAAAAAAAAAAAAGAATGAGAACAAAAAAGGAAGAAAAATCACATAATTTACAAATTCATATATGTATGGGAATAGTTTGAGTAAAGGCTTCTTGTGCATGTTCGTATGGATGTTTGGTTGTTTGTAGCTGCGCCCAGTTAAAAAGCCAGTAAAGGACAACTCGTCGTATGCGTAATATCAAAGCACGCAGGTCACTCAGCAAAATAACAACAACAGAATCATATATGTATGTATGTATATATAGAAGCAATGCAGACCAAAGGAGGAACAATAATATAAACCCTACACAGCCCTCTGTATTATTAGTTAATGGACAAAAGGCATTCGAAATCAGGGCACACACGTATACGCCATGTAAGCCACGCCTAGACGACAAATTTCCATGCTGTACGAATTGTGTGTGTTTTTTTTTTGGCTTTTAATTTTATTATTTTCACATAAATTTCAGCATGGATACATACATGGTGTAGATGTATATGTAGTAGTAGAAGTTACTTTTCTAGTTGTTTTCCCCCTTTTATTGCATTTTAATGGAAATTTTTTTTACCATCCTTTTCTTGTTTCGTTTCTATTTCTGTTTTTTTTTTTTTTTGGCCCTCCTTCTGTGCGTTAATGTGCAGAAAAGAAATGGCCAAATAACAAAATATTCATTACCAAAAATTAAGTAATTTAATTACACAAATTTGCTGCGTTTTTTTCCCATTTTCTTGGTGTTGTTTTTTTGTTTTCTTCGAGGGCTTGGCGCATTTCAATGGTTTTTTATTGCAAAATTGCGTTTTCATTTATAATATTAATGGAATAAAATGACCCCGCAATTGTTGGGAATTTCTCAAAGCGACCATAGGTTGGGCATATGAATATTATTTTGTACAACGACTTAAAGAATAGTCCATAATTATTAGAACTTAAAATTTCCTTAGAGATCTTTAGTTATCTTATTTAGTAGAGTATATAAATTAACTAAAAAAAAATTGTAAAATAGATGCAAACAAAATTAAACAGCCTGAATCTACTATAGAAATATCACAACAAAATATTTCTATTAAATTTAAGTAAGTTCATTTAAATATTGATTAGGAGTGAAAACTATTCAAAGATTTATTCTTATTAAAACCAGGGACAAATGCAGTGGGTGTTCCATTGGTCTTCTATTTCATAAATCATTCATCGATTTTGTGCGTAATCGATTTCGTTAGCGCTTGCATTTCTTGAATTTGATTAAGACTAACTGGTTAGAGATGGAAAACTGTCGACAATTTCAAAAATAAAATAATAATAATAAATAATCCATAACAGGAATATTGCTGACTCTTGAGATAAGGAGGACATCAGAAGACATGAAATAAAGGGACGAAATAAAAGTTATTTTTCTCAGTCTTAAATTATATTTTTCTAACAAAGAAGCTTTAATTGGAATTGTCAGTTAATGTGCCAATACTCATATCTGTACAAGGAAAATACTTTTCACTCTTTCTATGTACATATTAAATTCTATATCAATATAATCCCAATCAAGACTAATCTTTACTATTTATTTCTAAGTGCCTACTTTTCCTCTTTCTTCAAATATTTTCAAAATCAAAAAAAATGGCTACTTAGCAAATCTTTATTTTCGTTCAAAGGTAAAACTTTCTGATTCTTTAACTTTTTTGCAGCCTCTTTTCCTTTCCTTTTTTCTATGCCTCTCTATCTCTTCAACAATTACAAAACAAATATGTTCTCTGCCTTTCAATTTCCAATTTTTTTGAGTACTTCAAACGGCAAGTTGCCAATAAATGTCAAAAAATATATATATATATATATACGAATCTATGCTGTATATATAAAGTATAAGAATCAAGCCCCACTGACAGCCCATAAAGCGACGCTGTCAAATACAAAAGTTGTAATGACAGTTGAAGAAAAGGGACACCGGGCGACAATGGTAAAAGGACCAAAGAAAGACATTAACATGTGGCACACATTTTCATTGACCGCTTTTTTTCGGCCAAAGCGAAAGGAAGTGAAAAGCCAAAGGACAAAAATTGTAGGAAATGTTGGCCAAAATAGACAAACAACATAAATCGAGCAAGTGAAACTGGGTCTATGACTTTGACTTTGTAGTAAATGGGGTGGGGGTTTTTTTTTTGTTTTTTCGTGGAGACTGAGCAAATGTTTTTGGATATTGGCAATATGATAAGTACTTTTTCTTTTTGGCCAACAAATTCGTTAACAAATTGTCGCGTTAATAATGCCAATGACAACAACAACAACAGCAAACTTTCCCTCAAAAACAAATGTCAATAGAGAAAATATTGTTATCAAAAAAACAATAATATAAATACATCTATGAAATACTCTAACCATAAGTGAACAAAATCGGTGTAAAGCGAGACAGATCAGGGGTATAAAAATATATGTAAATATAAAATAAAAATGTTAAATAATATAATATAAATAGAAATATAAATATATTTAGTAGATCTTTTAAACCTTTTTTTTTAGACATTTGTAATGTTTTTAATTTATTGAGCAGAAAAGTCAAAGAAATTAATGTATTATCTCCGGAATGAAGTAAATTAGTCCGACTAATATAGTTCTCAATATTCGTTTAATGGGAGACGAACTAAGCAATTGATTAACCCGATTAATATGTAATAAGTCTTTTGAAAATTTACAATAATTGATTAAAGTATCTGAAATGGAGCTAATATTCTTTACATGAAATTTAAATGAAGCTCTCATTTTATAGGTTTGATTAAAAAATGAAATTAAAAACACCATTTTTATTTATTTCAAAACTTGTATTTATTATGTTCCTTTAAGTATTTTTAGTAGGTTTTTTAAAATATACAATTAGTGAATTGTATTATAAGTGGAAAGGAAAGTTTTAAATCTTGTCAGAACATTATTTGAATATCAAATAATAGAAAAGATTATTAAATTAATTAAATTATTATAATATATAATAATTTATATTTTCTATATGAGTTAATGAAAAATATAGTTCTTTTGAGAAAACTAGAAGTACAAATACTAGGAACATTTGTATATTTTAAACTTTAAAAAATCGTGATTCATTTTTATATATTTTTTTTAATAATTTAAAGAGCATAGAATGAAACTAATTCCGGATCTTAATTTTAATAACTTATATTAAAGACTACTTATAAAACTTATTTGATATTTATTAAAATTTCAATTTTAATTAGGCTTTACTGGGGCACTATATTTTGTCTTAAATATCTTTTCTTTAATTTTCTATATTTTATTTAATTTTATTAACACTTAATAAGCGTTTCATGATACTCATGTAAATTTTTTAAACTTTTAAATCACATTAAAAATCTACTTAAAATAAAATTTTAGCAGGAAAATGTCTCTAACAAGTTATTATTCAGTGAAATATCAATACAACACAATTTTTATAATAAAAAAACTCAAAATAACGAAGTTTTGTATTAAGGGCTTATTATTATTCATTTTAATTTAGATAGAGCGTAATGCTTATTAATTCATTTCATTTGATTGACGTTATACAAAATTATTTGCGATCACAATCCTTTATAGCCAAGCAATATTGTCGTTCACTTAGCCGACGTCTAAAAGGTATTTTCTAAGCCTCCTATAGACAAAAATTTATTGAATTGAAAAAATAGGCAGAAATTGAAATTTTAAGGCAGAATATATACTTATTTAATAACTTTTTTTTTTCTTAAATACCTTTAAATTTTTGGAAGAATTTAAGCAATATTAGAAGTGGTCCTTTAGGTTTAATAACGGGAACTTGTATTTGTAATATCTTCAATTATTGCTAGCAAATTCTCAAAATATGCATACATATATGTATGTTCTATAGAGACTTAAAGTTCTTAACAATATGTTACTTAAGCAATAAATAGTCTTAAATTTTAAAGACATTTTTCGATTTTTGTTGATTTTTGGAAAACTAGAAACGTTGAATTGTTTTAAAATAAAATCGTATTATTTGATTAATCAAATTAATTAGTGGTACAATGTACATACATACATATTTTCTGCTTATCAATTTAATGGCCAACTGGCGTCAGAGAAATATCTTACAAATGTCACAAACAGCAATAGCAAAACACCAAAAATGAAAGCAGCCAACAGCAGCGGCCAACACACTGCACAACATAACAAAAAGCACACACAAAAAAAAAAAAAAAAAAATTTCCAAGTTAACCATTAAACGCCAAAAACAAGAACCAAAAGACCAAGATGAAAATAAAGGCTCTAGGGGGAGAAAGCCGAAAAAAATTCGCCAGCGTCGCCAGAATGCAATAACATTGTCTGGCTAAAATTCGTTTTGTTCCGAAACTAGGCAAAAACAAGCCGAAAAGATTAAAAACAAACGCATGAACAACAACAACAACAAAAACAAAAATGAAAATCTAAAAGAATATAAAAAGGAGAACAGAACGAAGTCAACTAACCAACTACATACATCTAGTATATGGGTGAATGTTGTTGGCAGCATTTTTATGAGCCTTCTGTAGGCGCCAGGATTCCTGCTTCCTTGATAGGCTCGATAGGGCTCAGCGAAATTCGCTTTCACTTGCACATTTATTTGGACTTGCTCTCTGATTGGATTGGTTTTTCTGCCCTCCTCCCCCTTCCTGTTGTTCATCTATGCCATTTCCATTTTTACTTTTATGCTGGTGTTGCTGGTTTTTTGGGTGTATTTTTTTTTCTCTTCCCAAACTAATTTGAATGATTTTAGTGTCTGTCAGAAATAGTATAAATTTGTGGAAGTTTATTATCATATTTTCAAATACATTTTAATAGCCGCATCTAGTTAAGGAACAAAAGAAAAAGGTATATTCTAATGATTCTTCTTTGAAAGAAGTTCACTTAATGTCTCTTCGTTTTGTAAGCTAGTGTGATTCCTTCATGATTCGTTAATGATTCCTTTCTTAATGATTCGATAGTGACTCCACTAGATAAATTTTACAGCAAAATAAAAAACACTCGATAGCAACTTTCGAAATAAATTGAGTCAAATTAATTATGTTTCAATTTCTAAAAAAAAACCAACTTGAAATATCGATATTGGTCAATTCCTATCGATCAATTGCATGGCTAGTATGGATGGCTAACCCTTCTCTAAGATACATATGTGTGGTCGTTAGAGTTCCCAAACTATCGATGGTCCATCGATGTTGAAAACAATCGATACTATCAATAGTTCTACCGAAAATTTAAGTAAATTTGAATTTTTGTTTCAAAGCCTGCGATTGCAGAATCCCCATTAAAATAATAAAAAATATGAAATATAATAAGCTTCACTTGTTTTTATTTCTATTTTCTATAGCTTTTAGAAATTTGGTAAACAATCGATTTTGTAAAACCATGAATATTATCGATAGTGCCATCGACTGTTTTGCAACACTAGTGGTTGTCAAATTTTTTAAGTGTTGATGCTGCATAAATAAAGCTTTGTGAAGAAATTTAACAAAATGGACGATGTTTTCATTTCTGGGGGTAAGTTGATGTTAATGCATATATTTCATTTATTCAGCGAAATCTGTTGCAGATTTTAACTGTCATATAAAGAATGGATTGTTCTTCACCAAAGACCAAATACCAGTGCAAAAATTGTTTTTGTACAACATACCGGAATTTCTAAAGGAGAATGAGTTACGTCAGCTTTTTAGTCAGTTTGGATGTGTCATAAATGTGCAGATTTTTGGCAAATATCAGGGAATTGATCATAATCAATATGCCACATTCCCTGTTGAACCTATATGTGACGTACCCAAAACATATTTAAATATGGGATGCGTTTTGTTTGCTAGTCCGAGTGATGCAGCCAAAGTCTTGCATAAGGCGATTTATCAATTGCTTGGAATTGGTCATGGAATCGGTGTCCTTGCCAGCGATAGTTGGAATCAACCAGAATTCAATGATAAACCATCGCCGCACCCAGATGAGGCACACATCTTAAGGATCTCAGATGATTGCCTCTTAAAGATAATAAATTATCTCTCCTTAAGCGATCGCTTGCATTTTCAACGAGCTTGCAAACGCTTTCGAGTTGTGTATGAATTGAATTCAAGATATCTTCATAGGTCAGTCAAATTTAAATTAATTGAATACCTAACGCTTTGGGACATACGCGACTTTTTTCGTTATTCCGGGCCATATATAAATCATTTTTCGACTAGTTGTTTGTATACCACCATACGAAATGAACGCATCTTAAAATATATGGGAAGAAATTGCATAAATTTGACGTCATTGGAAATTTCGGACGTTAAATTGAGTGAGAGGAATCTATATCTAATAGTTACCACTGCTAATAAGTTGGAAAATCTGACGTTAAGGGGTTGTCATCTATCTGACGAGCATCTTCTGGCTTTCAAGGATTTAGAGAACCTTAAAAAACTACACCTTGGATGCAATCTTTTCACTGGCTATAATCTAGTACAACTTCCCATATCCATTGAGAATCTGGATCTTTCCCATTGTTTTGAAATTGATTCAAGCTATTTAAATGCAATGTGCAAGAATTTAATCAACTTAAAAGAGCTTCATCTATTTATTAGGAACTTGAAATTCCCAATGAATTTCCGCAGCTTTTCACTAGAATTGTTGCGTATATTTATTGATGGTGATTCCAAATGTGAGCATATAGCGAAACTACCGAAACTAAAGGATCTTCACATTCTCGACATATCAAATAATAATAAAAATACAAAAATCTTTGATTATCTAGTCATTTTCAAATCGGATCAATTGGAGAAACTGGTTATTTATTGCGCCCAAGGATTAACTAAAAAGATGATAATGCAAATCGGCAAATTGAGCGGTTTAAAAACACTTATATTAGGCTCTTATGCAAAAATTAACGATAATGACATTGGCGAGTTAATCAAGCTAAGCAACCTCGAGAGCATCGCATTAGGACATTCCTATGATATAAGCGCCAATGGTATGGTGCGTCTGTTACTAAATTGCCCCAAGTTGCAGCATGTGTATCTTAATGAATGTTCAAAAATAAAAGATGAACTGCTCTACAATATTATTCAGGAAATGCCGAAACGCTACAAGAAAAATGAGCGAAACTTGCCTATAAATCTTTATTTGAATGACACCATAATGAAAATCAAGGATTCGTCTTTATTGGCTGCCGCCCAGGATATACTAAAGATATCTGAAAATACTTCTCCTTATTGGAATAGTGATTAAATTGAATTCACTAATGTACGAACTTGCGAAACTTGCCTATAAATCTTTATTTGTATGACACCAAAATGAAAATCAAGGATTCGTCTTTATTGGCTACCGCCCAGGATATACTCAAGATATCTGAAAATACTTATCCTTATTGGTATAGTGATTAAATTAAATTCACTAATGTACTTTCTTTAATAACTTTTAATAAAACCAAATAGTGTAAGGCTTAACTTACACAAAATATTTTTGATTGAATTGCATTATTGGAAAATATTTTGAACCATTTTATTTTATGAGCGGAATAAAATATGTATAATATACATATTTTATACGTATAATATATGTATATTCCTGAACAACACAACGAGACGAGTGCATATCCATCCATTTGGCCGATCTATGGCAGACTAGAAACGAGATCATAAAACTAAAGGGATTTGTATTTAAACTTCCAGAAGGACTACAGAGATTCTTGATCACTGAAAAGTTGATTCAATGATCATTCATTAATCAGGTAAATCGACAAAAATTTAGTTTAAAATATCAAAGAAGCTAACTTCGGCTATGCCGAAGTTTATATACCCTTGCAGTATACTTGGCAATAATATTTTTCCTTTTTGAAATTTCTTTCCCTGCAACTCAATTCATCAATACACAAACAAAATATTATTTCTCTTTTTACCACAAGTTTTTCTTCTTCCATCATTTTCTAAGCAAAGCACGGCACGCATACACATACAGTTCATGTAGCGTTGCGTCTGTGTGTGTATGCGTGTGCTCTGTTGATTTGATGATGGCAGTAGTAGGCAGCAAGCAGCGCTGCCGGCAGCGTTTGAACCGATTTATATTGACTGTAACTTGTGTTCTATTTATCGGATCAGATTCAAATTTTGGGATCTAAGATTTTATATCTATTACTATCATATTGGTAAATTTCATGGGGATACTCCAATTTTTGCAAAAATGTTTCTTCTAGAGCTATATGATATAGTGGTCC
This sequence comes from Drosophila insularis, assembly GCA_018903935.1. NCBI lineage: Eukaryota > Metazoa > Arthropoda > Insecta > Diptera > Drosophilidae > Drosophila > Drosophila insularis. The sequence goes on along the minus strand of JAEIFP010001084.1, from coordinate 8,558,771 downwards.
GATCCCAAAGATTTTCATACTTTATCTCACCCGGGTTAAAAAAAGCTCCCAAAAAAAATTTCATCCCGATAGCTCTTAAGATGGCTGAGTAAAACGCGTACGCACCGACGGACAGACGGACAGACGGTCAGACGGACAGACGGACATGGCTATATCGACTTAGCTTCTCATGCTGATCAAGAATATATATACTTTATGGGGTCGGAAACGTCTCCTTCTGTGCGTTACAAACATCTGACCAATTTTATAATACCCTCTGCAAGGGTATAAAAATTCCGAAAATGCTTAAAAACTTTAATTGGCGAATCTGTTACTTTGCCAAATTTGATACTATTTATAGCATACACCCATAGGGTGAAATGGTATATTAAAGTCGCCAAAATGTATGTAACAGGCAGAAGGAAGCTTTTCCGTCCCCATAAAGTATATATATTCTTGATCAGCATCAACAGCCGAGACGATCTAGCCATGTCCGTCTGTCCGTCCGTCCGTCCGTCCGTCTGTCCGTCCGTCCGTCTGTCCGTCTGTATGAACACCTAGATCTCGGAGACTATAAGAGCTAGAGCCACCAAATTTGGTATGTAGACTCGTGTCATATGTACGCTTATCGAGTTTGTTTCAAATGTTTGCCACGCCCCCTACCGCCCCCGCAAATGATATAAAACCGATTTTCTCAAACACTATAGCAACTAGAGACACAAAATTTGGTATGTATATTTGCTAAGTAAATGCGCACGTTTTGTATTTGTAAAAATTTTGCCACGCCCCCTACCGCCCCCGCAAATTAAATAAAACCGATTTTCTCAAAAACTATTCTAGCTAGAGACACAAAATTTGGTATGAATATTTGCTTAGTAATTGCGCACATTTTTGATGTGTAAAGATTTTGCCACGCCCCTGTCCGCCCCCGTAATTTGAAAAAACTCGATTATCTCCCGTAATTTTCTACCTTGTGCAATCAAATTTAGCACACTTAAATTTGATACTAATATCAAGCAAAATACCAAATTTGATCAAAATCGGAATAAAAATAGCCAAGTTATGCATATAAACGTTTTTCCATATGGCCGGAAGTGGCCGTTGGCTGGTGGGGGCGCTAGGGTGCTCGTTTCTTGAATGAGCGAAATACTAAGATATGCTTGTGAAAAGCATGTGAACAGTTTCTTTTAAATACGAAAATGCATTGGTTATTATAAATTTAAAATATTTGTTTTACTGGTGTATGGTATATCCAAGTCGGCGAGACGACTTACTTACTTCATTTTAAAAGTAATATCTTATTTTTATACCATACACCCATAGGGTGAAAATGGTATATTAAAGTCGCTAAAATGTATGTAACAGGCAGAAGGAAGCTTTTCCGACCCCATAAAGTATATATATTCTTGATCAGCATCAACAGCCGAGACGATCTAGCCATGTCCGTCTGTCCGTCCGTCCGTCTGTATGAACACCTAGATCTCGGAGACTATAAGAGCTAGAGCCACCAAATTTGGTATGTAGACTCGTGTCATATGTACGCTTATCGAGTTTGTTTCAAATGTTTGCCACGCCCCCTACCGCCCCCGCAAATGATATAAAACCGATTTTCTCAAACACCATAGCAACTAGAGACACAAAATTTGGTATGTATATTTGCTTAGTAAACGCGCACATTTTGTATTTGTAAAATTTTTGCCACGCCCCCTACCGCCCCCGCAAATTAAATAAAACCGATTTTCTCAAACACTATAGCAACTAGAGACACAAAATTTGGTATGTATATTTGCTAAGTAAATGCGCACGTTTTGTATTTGTAAAAATTTTGCCACGCCCCCTACCGCCCCCGCAAATTAAATAAAACCGATTTTCTCAAAAACTATTCTAGCTAGAGACACAAAATTTGGTATGAATATTTGCTTAGTAATTGCGCACATTTTTGATGTGTAAAGATTTTGCCACGCCTCTTTCCGCCCCCGTAATTTGAAAAAACTTGATTATCTCCCGTAATTTTCAACCTTGTGCAATCAAATTTAGCACACTTAAATTTGATACTAATATCCAGCAAAATACCAAATTTGATCAAAATCGGAATAAAAATAGCCAAGTTATGCATATGAACGTTTTTCCATATGGCCGGAGTTGGCCGTTGGCTGGTGGGGGCGCTAGGGTGCTCGAATGCTTGAGTGAGCGAAATACTAAGATATGCTTCTAAAAAGCATGCAAACAGATTTTTTTAAAATTACGAAAATGCATTGGTTATTATAAATTTAAAATATTTGTTTTACTGGTGTATGGTATATTCAAGTCGGCGAGACGACTTACTTACTTCATTAAATATAATTTTAAAACGCAATATAAATCACGCTAATTGATAATTTATGTTTTTTTTTAAGCAAAACAAAAATTGCCAGTGTCCAGCAAACTATTCCAATAAGCATTAATTTCATGAAACTCTAATTATGACAATTTTTTGAGTATTTAAAAAATATATATGTCTTTAATTTCCAGTTCGGCACTGGTTGTCAATGGCCAAAAAAATATTTATTAATATTATATTATATTTTAATGTGCCTTAAACGGATTTTCGTATAACAAAAAATTCATAAAATTTTTTTATTCGACTTACACGATTTTGTCAAAAAATGTAACTACTTTATAAACCAATATAGAAGTGCAGTTCCTTTTATTTATTTATTTTTTATACCCTTGCAGAGGGTATTATAAAATTGGTCAGATGTTTATAACGCACATAAGGAGACGTTTCCGACCATATAAAGTATATATATTCTTGATCAGCATGAGAAACTGAGTTGATATAGCCATGTCCGTCTGACCGTCTGTCCGTCCGTCTGTGCGTATGCGTTTTACTCAGCCATCTTAAGAGCTATCGGGATGAAATTTTTTTTGGGGGCTTTTAATAACCTGGGAAAAATAAAGTATGAAAATTGGGAGAATCGGACCACTATATCATATAGCTCTGGAGGAAACATTTTTGCAAAAATTGCAAAAATTGGAGTATCGCCATGAAATTTACCAATATGATAGTATTATATATAAAATCTCAGATCCCAAAATTTGAATCTGATAGGATATATAGAACACAAGTTACAGCCGATATAAATCGGTTCGGCTAGCTGCCTACTACGTCATCATCAAATCAACAGAGCACACGCATGCACACATACAGACGCAACGCTACATAAACTATGTATATGTGTATGCGTGCGAGTCGTGGCATGCGTGTAAAAGGGGTTGGGGAAGAAGAAGAAGAAATTGAAATGATATTTGAAAGGTTCTGTGCATTAATGAATTGAGATACAGAAAAAGAGTTTGGAACATGTAAAAATATTATGGCCATGGACTGCAAGGGTATATAAACTTCGGCATAGCCGAAGTTAGCTTCTTTGATATTTTTTTTTCATTTTCGATCCTTTTTGACGATATGCCATTTGTTAAAGTGAAAGATATATGAAATTTACATTATTATAATCAACATTATTATAATTGTTTTTTTGCAAAAAAAAATGTAACATACTATGTAAGTATATGTATTTTTAAATAAATAAATCCTAAGTTTTATTTACAGTTTTCATAAATTACCATTTTATTGTTATGACCTTACACCTATATACATATGTATAAGTAACTCAATGGTAAGATGAAAAATATATTTTAAATTAAAAGTAATTATGTAAAATAATATAATAATTTTTCAAAATATTTCTTTGCAATTTTTAATTTGCCAATTTGTAAGAGAAATCCAAATAAAATGCACACAATAAGAGAGAACAATTAAATTAAGTGAGAAAAGTTTAAATTTAAGAGTGCAATTTTTGAATGACTCTTCGAAAATGTTTCGTCAAGTTGAACGAAAGCAAAAAGTCAAATGCGCATTCGTTTAAATTGGTTTAAAGCTTCAATAAAATGTTCGTTAAGGCGTTAAATTCAAAAGATGATTTTAGCAGGTAAAGGAAAATCTTTTTATTTTTTGCTTTTTTTGTTTGGTTTATTTCTAAAAATGCGGAAATTGTTTAAAATTTATGATGATCTGTATAGAAATTAGGTATTAAGTTAGATGAAATTTGTGTTTCTCAGGCTGCCACGCAGTTTGCAGCGTCATTTTTTTGGCTTATTCGTTTCTTGATTCGTATAATTACCGGTTATTGTACGACCTTACGCATAAAATGCGTGTAAAGGTAGACGCACACACACACACTAATTCACACACCCACTTATGTGTGTGTGAGTGCCTCGATAAGACTTGGCAACAAGCTAATGCTACTGCGCATGCTGATCTCACGAATGTTTGACAAAACACCAAAAAAAAAATAAATGTTGTATATATAATTCTGGTTTTTCAAGCCGACAACAAAAAGTTTAGTTTAAAGTCTAGGCCTAAAGCCCAGGTCGAACAAACACAAAAAAAAAACTACCCAAAACCGCACGCAGAATTTTTTATGCGTTTGCAAAGTTTTCGTATTCGGTTTGCCTTTTTTTTCCATCCATCGTCATTCGTTAGTGGCTTTTGTGCTTCAAATTCGTGGTGAGACAAAGTTGAAGCTAGTTTTTTTTCTTCTCTCTCAAAAGAAGGGCTTTTGAGGCCTCTGAAGTGCCCTACAAATACAATTTTCAAAATGAAGTGGGCCTACAGGGCATGCTAGATACATTTTTGGGACTTCCTGTAAGGGAGTATATGTATATTTTTTTGTTGTGTAAAGTAATTTGATTAAAATATTATCTAAGAATAATATTATGCAAAATAGTAATTTTTTGGAAAAATAATTGTATTGATTATTTGTCATTAAGTCTTACGTTGATGGTCTTTCAGAGCTGTCTTATCAACTCTATCGATATCATTTTAAGCTTTAATATTATCGATCACCTTGAAAGAGTATAGAGTTATTACATAAGGGCAGGTCTCCAGTGTCAAATGTGACATTCCTATATTTCAAAGGACAAAATCCTTTATCAAAACATCATCTTTTTTTTTTTTAATAAAGGGCCAAACTTCTAGCTATAGATTAGTACCAAAGTTAGTGCACAATTTATATTTGCAAAAGCCTTTGTTTTCTAAAAAATAAAAAAAAAAAAAAAAAAATCAAATACAGAATTTTTTGGAAAATTTGCCATATATTATGTCAGAGATATTATATGTCTACTATAGTAGTATTCCTACCACAGTATATTGACTCAATGAACCTTTAACTAAGTTTCTATTAATAGAAAATAGCATTAGAATTTTGTTTTTATTAAAACTACATATGTCTTAGTAAAGTTTGCACTAAGAAATGGTTATTTTTCTTATAAAATATCTAAAAATATTTAAGAGAGATTTTGGCTCAAAGGTTTTTTTTTTTGTTGTATGTTCATGCTTCTAATTTTAAATGTTTTGATATATTTTTTAAAGAAAACTTTTCAAAATAATTATCTAGATTATTTTTTAGACCTTTTTTAATTTTTTCAAACGCGTGTAAAACTCCGCGTTGGATAAAACAGACGACATGTAAAATTAAAATTGTAATATATGTATACATATATTGGAAGTAAACAAAAATTAAGAACCGTGTCGTTTTTATTTTGGACGTAAAGCCGGGAAAATTATAATACAATAAGTACAATTTTGTAAAATTAATATTATTAAAATGTTTTTTTTAAAGAAATTGATATTCAATTTACTTTTAAATATATTAATTATAATTTTTATGTGAATTAATTAATTCTAAAAAAAATAAATGTAAAGCTTAGTAAGTTATTATTATTATTATTATTATTATTATAAGTATAGGATATAGTTGTAAACTATCAACCTAACTATATTTTACAAGCACTGGCAACTCTGGCCTTCGGCTTAGACGAAAACTACATCCATACACTAGCCTGGGATTCGAACCCGGATCCTCGTTGTTCAGTTGCCAGCTTAGTAAGTTGTAAAAACCGAAATCAAAAAATAATGACATAAAATGATCCAAAGTTCTAGAATTATTTGTAGTTAAGTAAAGAAATTTTGCAATATGCATTAGAATATAAATATACATAAAGAATAATACAATTAATAATACAATTTATAAGAATATAACAACAAGAATGTGATGTTATATTCAACTTGTTGCTGCTAATGTACATATATAGTCACTTAATTGATATTTAACATGGTGACCTTATTAATAAAAGGTTCTATCTTATCTAACTAACCTACTAGCCAAGTTCTTTCGTCATCATATGCCATCATGGTCATTATAATGACTTGAAAACCGATCTCCGACCATATCTCAATTGGCTCTTAAAGCGCATTGACACAACCCACACAACCTAAACCTGGACAAAAAAATGTTTAGTTTAGAGCATATTTCAAGTGCCCCTAGTGCGTCTAGGCCTATTGAGTGTATCTATGTATACATATGTATGTGTGTGTTTGAGTGTGTTTGTGTCTACCTAAAACTATCCATTTGTTATATGAAGAGAGCCTACTCTATTCGTATCTGTCTCTGTATGCCAACTATTCGTATCTGCTGCTTATGTGCGTAACGCATTTTGTTTTTGCTGTTGGCTGCGCCGCGCTCTAACGCATTTTGTTGAAATTTATGAAAAAAAAAAAAAATTAACGAATCTTTAAATAACAAAAAAAAAAAAAAAAATTCAACTCAACTCAAGGTTATGTTCAGGGCTATACGCATCGCATCGACAACGAATTTGTTGTGTGTATATGTGTGTGTGTATATATATTTTTCTTTTAGCAGTTTTTTGTTGGATTTTGTTTTTTTTTATTTTGTCAGTGCGTTTGTCATTTTGGTTGTAGTTTTAGTTGTTTGTTGTTGTGATGGTTGTTGTTATTTGCTGTTGTTTGTTGTTTTTCACGCATATTTCTCTAGCATTATGCCACTTACTCTTTTATTATAGGGTATACACATTTTGAATAAAGTTTTAGGCTGAGTTATGGTCACTTCTATTTGACTTTTGACAATTAGTATTATGCCTATTTTATTTGATAATAAAAGTAGCTTATTTAGTAGAACATTTGTTGATTATGTTTGAACTCGGTTAGTTATTTTATGAGAATTTAATTTTTTTTTTTTAACATTTTTCTGTTGGTGAAAAATAAAATTTATATATATTTAAGTATAAGTAACAAGATCACAAGTTTAAAAAAAATCTATATCGAATTATTGAGAAAAATATATACATACATATATAAAAAGATTTGCTTAAATTTAGTTATAATAATAAATAAAATATTATAAAAAATTTCACCAAATTTTTTTGTTGCCTCAACTTATTTTTCCTAATATTTTTAAATTATATCCTTTACCATCCTTTATTAACATCTGAAATATCAATACTTCGTGCCCTAATAATCAAATTTACGAATATATGTACTTATCCTAATATTAAACATATTTCTTATAACAAAAATATTATGTGTGAAATGTCAATGATTGTCGTTTTTGAAGATCATTTCGAAACATATTAATTTGGAGTACTAAGTCAAATTTTATAATTTGTTTTCGGGTTAGGAATTGTGAATTATTTACAAATGGGTTTAAAATTAATTTGATGGTAGTCCTAACAAATGAATTAAATTTTCGGAAAATTTTTAGCTTATATTTATACCATACACCCATAGGGTGAAATATTAAAGTCGCCAAAATGTATGTAACAGGCAGAAGGAAGCTTTTCCGACCCCATAAAGTATATATATTCTTGATCAGCATCAACAGCCGAGACGATCTAGCCATGTCCGTCTGTCCGTCCGTCCGTCTGTCCGTCCTTCCGTCCGTCCGTCTGTATGAACACCTAGATCTCGGAGACTATAAGAGCTAGAGCCACCAAATTTGGTATGTAAACTCGTGTCATATGTACGCTTATCGAGTTTGTTTCAAATGTTTGCCGCGCCCCCTACCGCCCCCGCAAATTATATAAAACCGATTTTCTCAAACACTATAGCAACTAGAGACACAAAATTTGGTATGTATATTTGCTTAGTAAATGCGCACATTTTGTATTTGTAAAAATTTTGCCACGCCCCCTACCGCCCCCGAAAATTAAATAAAACCGATTTTCTCAAAAACTTTTCTAGCTAGAGACACCATAGTTGGTATAAATATTTGCTTAGTAATTGCGCACAGTTTTGATGTGTAAAGATTTTGCCACGCCCCTTTCCGCCCCCGTAATTTGAAAAAACTCGATTATCTCCCGTAATTTTCTACCTTGTGCAATCAAATTTATCACATTTAAATTTGATACTAATATCAAGCAAAATACCAAATTTGATCAAAATCGGACTAAAAATAGCCAAGTTATGCATATAAACGTTTTTCCATATGGCCGGAGTTGGCCGTTGGCTGGTGGGGGCGCTAGGGTGCTCGTATGCTTGAGTGAGCGAAATACTAAGATATGCTTGTAAAAAGCATGCAAAGCGATTTTTTTAAAAATACGAAAATGCATTTGTTATTATAAATATGAAATATTTGTTTTATTGGTGTATGGTATACCCAAGTCGGCGAGACGACTTACTTACTTCATTTTTATAAAGTTTAATTACCTTTTATTGTCAACCATAAACATTGGCAAAGGCATTTCAATTAAAAACTATTGCTGCTATTTGTTTTTAGTGGATTGCAAAGAATAATTAATGTAAATTAATACAAGGATCAAAATTATTCTTTTATGGCTAATATTGTTCTCAAAATATTAAAGAATAATAGAAAAATTATAGACAATTTAACCATAACTTATTAATGATAAAATTGGTAATTACTTTTCATTTCACTGACTAAAAGGCAAGCGACTTGGCAAAAGTGAAACGATCGGAATTCGGAATCGGAAATGATGCGATGATTAATCAGTTTGATCTGCAATATATGTTATTTTGAAATTTTTCTTTGAGGGATCGCCATTAACTCTCTAACTTGAGTGCCAATGTTAGCTGAGTTCACAAATTTTAAGATTTTTATCGCATACAGATAAATAAAGTGTATTAGGCCTACGGCCAAGCCCTAGTTAGTTGGTTGTACCTTTGAATGTTTTGTTTTTTTTTTTTTTTTTACAAATGTATGTACATACATATATTTTTTTAAGTTTTTGCAGCTGCTATTCAAAATGTTTGATGCTTTGGCATCGGCCTATCTCTTGCTGTAATTTATAAATGCCCAACTAGCTTGTCTTTTATCCATTTTTTTTTGCTTCTTTTTGGTTTTTTCATTGTACAACAAATTATATTTTTTTTTAACATTTTTTTTATATTTTTTTTAGTTATGGCTGTACGCATTATTTACGCAACTGATTTGTATTTGCAGTGCAAAGTATAATTTTTTTTTGTTTGTATTCCGGGGGCCCAGACCTTTTTTTCCCAATTGGGTGGGACTATTAAATAAACAGACATGTCTATGAACATTTCATGCATGCTAAATTAAAGTTGATAATTAAAATTGGAGCTCAATAGTTGATTGTGAATTAGAATTATTCTGAGGTTAAATAATAGTGAGAATCGTATTGTTGATTTGGTAATAAAAAAACACTTGACAAATGCTTAAAGCAGGGCTATAAAAACTTAATTTTTATGTGTATGGAAAAAACACTAAAAATATTATTAAATTTAGACATAAAGCTAATATTTCAAAAACGAAAAAAGGTATTGCGAAAGGTTTTACTCCTATGCATAATTGTATATTTTTCAAAATTTGTTTTCTTTAAGAATATTATTTTTTTTTTAATATTTACTAACATCTTAAGAATATTATTATTATTTTTTTTTAATATTTACTAACATCTTACGTCTACAAGGATAGAAAAGAAATACAGATGACATTTTCTAAAAATTCCTTAACTATATTAAAAGGTAATTACATAAAACATTATTTCATTGATCCATTGGAAATTTTTTCAAAACTATGTACCTATATGGGAAATTATGATTGTCTTTTGCCATATTTTTAATTTTTCAGCCATGCAAGTGAAATAGCAATTACAATTATCGTGTATATACACCTTAAAGTTACCTATCTAATTACGATAATTAATGGTTACTTTTCCTTAAAATCTGCTGAATATTTTATTAAAATTTTAACAGCAGTGAAACGAACATTTTCAACGCTTTTTTTTTGGGTTTTGATTCTATTTCCTCGATCATAAATTGTAAACTAATTAAAACGATAAAATTCCAATAATCCAAATCACATTAAAAACGATTCAAATAAAAATTTGAACTAATGGAATGCCCACATTAAGCACACGTGCATCTTTATAAATTACATTAAAACGGTTATTCATGGTTTTGACCATGCACCGCAGAGGTCAAGTCGAAGACCAATCGAAGACAAAACCAGAAACTAAAAATCGATTGTTAACCTTGAAAACAGCCGACACGTATTACAAAGTTACAAGTTTATAGCTCAATTTAAATATTTGAGCTGCACGCAAAGTTGTTTGACCAAAAATAATAAAAAAAAAAACCCAGTTGGTGTCTCTCTCATGATGGATAGACAATATTTCAGTTTACGATTTTTTTTCTGTATATCTGATGCCCTTACAAAAAACTGAATAGTTGGATCTTGAATTAAAAAGATAACTCAAATGTCTGTATATAAATATGATTAGAATAAATAGTTGTGCTTATTTAGTCAAAGATCGATCAAATAAGATGCTTAGCTTAAATTTAAAAAAATTTGTTTCTTATATAGTTAAAAAATGTTGCTTAAAAAACCTTCCAAATTTATTCTTTAATGGACTTTTTTCATATATTTATCTAAAATAAGTTGGATCCAATTTGAAGGGTCCACCACTTGAAATGGGACTAGTAGTCAATGAGGAATAGAGTTCTTAAGGACTTGAAAATTATATTAAGACTTTATTTAATGGTTCTCCTAAATAGGAAAAATATTAATTTAATTTTATTTCTATGCCAATTAGAACCCCTCAAATCTAGCTTAGAAAATATTAAGTTAAATCAATCGGAAAATCAATGGAAAATCTTTATCTTAAGGCAAAAACAAAGTTTAAGAAAAAATAATTAGTTTTATTTCTATTGCAGTGGCAGATGTAGGTGTGGACTTTAGAAGTTGAAATTATTTTTTTTCAGGGTGTTATCGACAGTGAATATTAAATTTTTAATAGTTTAAATGCTAAAATATCCTTCTTGAGGGAAGAATTAAGGGCAATTTTCATCCTCGTGTATTCGCACTGTAAGTTCCTATTTTAAGTCATAAAGAAATATATATTATTATTTTTGATTCTTTATGGATTAGGGCCAACCATTTTAAAGCCATTTTAGAAAGGATTAGCTGTGAGCAAAAATATATTTATTAACCAACTTTTTTTGGCAGTGATATCTATTAACTAAAAATTAAGATATTGCCCTATTATATTTTCTACTTGCAATTTACTCCATGGTTTTTTATACTTTTTTTATGCCTATAAATATAAACATAGATTGATATAGGTCTAAAATCTATTATTATTATTATTAAAGTCTCCAATCAATTTAAATTTAAAAGAGCAATTGTTTTTGGAATTTTATTTGTATTTGGCTATTTTTATGAAAAGGTTTCCAACATCTTTCATGGCAGTTTAAAATCTAAAATAAAATCTATTAACTTAAATTTTTCTTTCTTGGCATTAGATTTTGAATGTTTTTTAGGACCATCTTTAGGGGCAACACAATTTTTAAGAAAAATAGTATATTATAAAATTATAACAATGTTTTTTTGTGTAACTAAAGTTAGTAAAATGAGTACCTATTTATAGACATTGTTAGTAGAACTAAGTGCATTTTCAAAAAAGAAAACAAATTATACAAATTATATTATATAAATATTGGTCGTTAATAAAATTAATCATACTTAAGTTACAAGTGTATTTAAAAATTTTAAAAGCAAATCAAATGCAAAAATCTTTAAAAATTCAAAGGCCGGCATAAATTTTTAGGGCATTGAAATTTTTTTTATTATACGACATTTGACCGGACCTTTTGATTTTAATGAATATTCTTGTCCTGCCCTTGGCCATGGTCAACATTTTGTTATTTTGTATTCTTAACTTCTTATTGTTAGGCATTTAATAAATTATTATAATTTTATGTTTCTTTTTGGTTTAGTTAATAATTTTATAAATTTTCGTTGCTAATCATATCAGTTCTGGCAGTCAACTCGTTTGCACTACGGAAATGAAGCAAAGTCTTTTGGCCAGAGCGCGTTAACATGGAAGGGCTATGGCCTCGACAACAACAGCAACAACAAAAAACAACAAATATTTAATTGATAGCACCCAACAACAACAACAACGCAACTCAACAAAATGTTGTCGAATTGTCGATTTTTATTTCGGTTGCGGTTACTGGAAGGGCGAGAGTGAGTACGAGTACGATTGTGAGTGTTAATATGAGAATGAGTTTTTTTTTTTTTTTTTTTTTTTGAGGGGGGGCCCTTAACAGCAAGAGCAGCAAACTACCTACTTCAAGGTCGACCTCTCCAAGCCGACAACGACAACGAACCAACATAACAAAAAGCAATAAAAAAAAAACTATATGTATATATGTATATATGAAATTGAAATAACAAATGGATCGTCAGTTTGTTGTCTCTTTTTTATTGGCTGCGTTTCAGAAAAAATCTTGCAGCTTGTAAAATTTGATGAAGTCATCGTACAAATATTTCATTGCAAGGCCAAATGCTTAGAATCAACATTAGAAGAAATAAGAAATAATAAATGCTGTAATTTTGTTTTTTTAAAGTTAAATTGAGTAAAAATTAAAGCCTTTAAAAAATATGCTTTTAATCTGGTTGGGAAAAAATCATTACAAAAATCTAAAAATCTAAAATCTAATGGGCCAAATATTCCAAGATTCATAACTAATTCCATTAGCTCAATCTGCTATCGGTTTTAAAAAGCTCGAAATAATTTTTATTGAATAAATTTATTATTTTGTCCAAATTTTTGATTAATTACATATTATGTTGTAGAGATTTTATTATTTATTATATTATTTTTTCTTTGTAATATGTATATTAAATTGTTCTTTGTTATTTTCTTACGCGAATTTAAAAAGTGATTTGTAATTTGCTATTTTAACTTCTTGAATAAATATTCAATTGGGCCCAATGTAAGTATATATATGACATATGTCAAAGATAAAATTATATAAAAAATAATTCAATTGTTAAACAAATGTTTTATAATTTGTTTTCTATTTTTTTCCAGCAGGTTTGACAAAAAAATTAAAAAGATCTACAAATCAATAGAGAAATTTTTAGAAAAATTGTAAACAGAAATTGAAATTAGTAACAAAAACTTCGTTATTTTATCGAATTTAAACCACCTTTTGTCATTTAACATTGATATTTCGAATACCCCCAAAGATTTGATTCAAAAAGATCTTAACTTTGAAATTTAAGTTATCAAATTTAACCCATCTTTAGTAACCTATATAGATTCTGCTTATTGCATTTATTAATAGGGAATGATTTATTCTCTGCTCTCTCGTTTATTAAAAAACGTTCGGATTAAGTTAAAATCAATTTATAATTATAGAATTCTTAATTTTAATTTTCATAGTGTAAGGCTTATCAGTCACTCACGCGCAGCAAATAATGAGTAAAGGGCAGCAAAATAAAACAAAAAAACAAAAAAACATTGCAAGCATAGAAATCATAAATCAAAATCAAGTGAGTCTTTAGCCGCATAGAAAAAATTTCAAGCGCGTGTCGGTTGTAATGGGAAATTGCGTATACGCCGCATATGGCGGGCGTGCCAGTGAAAACCGAAAAATGGGAGAAACGTTAAAAGACATATTTAACATATGCATGTTTTGTTTGCTGACTTCTTTGTATGTACATATGTATGTATGTATACATTATGTATGTATGTTTACATGATTATTTCATAAAATTTAATTACGCATTCACACTTGCCGCAAGATTTGTAGGTGTGACAGGCACGCGATTTTTTTTTCACTCTTCGTCGTCCCTCTTCTTATGTGTTTTTTGGAAGCTACTTCATTTTGATTTGTTATGGAACTCTTTCCATTTGACATACCCTATAGCTATGCATTGATAAATATGGGTATACTTTTTCGATGTTAATAACTAAAAAGCTGTATCATAACTAACACATTTGTATATTGTTTAAGCAAAATTGAGTTAAAACAAAACGCATCAATAATTTAAAGAGATAGTTTTCTGTTTTATACATTTTTCATTTCTTTATTTTCATTCAATTAAAAAGGCAACTTAAAATGAAAGCTAATAATACATAGGATTTGAGACAATGAAGAAAATAATATATTTTATATTTTATAAGAAATAATTTATTTTCAATTTCTGTGATTATGTAGTCTAGATATAGAACACCTTGAAAAAAATAAAAAAAATTTAAAATTGACAAAGCTTGGAATACTAGATCATGTTCTTTTAAAAATTTTTCAAAGACGTTACGTCACGATATGTCCTTAACAGGAGCAGATCTAAGCCATTGATTTAATCAAGGTTTTAGGGTTATAAAGTTAGTTCAAGATGAAGGCAAATATTGGAATGTGTGCTTGAAGCAATCTTTAATAAGTCTGTATAAAACATGAAAGGAACTAAAAGGATGATAAGGTATAGGGTATCTCGAAATCGGCGACTAAATTAGCCATAAAACTTAACGCAACATCGGCTGATTTTAACCTAGTAAAATATGAGTGGGTGGTTAAGTTTTGGCTTTGTAAAATGCATTTATGTCTCTCACCTCTCTCTCTCTCTCTCTGTCACTTCATTTTTTTGTTGTTGTATACAATTTAATTACTTGGGCACTAATTAAATTGCCAAGTGTCTTGTTGAGTAATTTGAATTTGATTTTAAGTTGACAGTTATGACGAAATGTCGTGAGCTCCAAAAAGACAGTGAATGACAATGGTTAAGAATGAATGTTGGTGGGTGGCTTAAATGTTGTGGTTCAGGTCATTCATAAATAAATCACACGCAGTTTTCTAATTAGACCACCCACAATCAAAATATTTTGTCATTTCACAAAAAATATATTTAAAAACAAAAATTTTTCGAAAACTACTTTAAATGTGAAAGACATTAATCAAATGGCAAAACAAACAAAACCAACAAAATGACTAAAACTTAAACTTACCACCACATTTGACAGCTGTCATATGAGATACATCTGTGCGTGGTATATGAGTTTGTGTGTGTGTGCAGCTTACGCATTAAAATAAAAAAAAAAAAACAAAAACATTTAAACAATTACCAAAAAGTAGCTATACTCGCACAATGCGTGTCATTAGCAGGCGGAAATATTAGGCAAAAAATGTATAAATAAAATTATTACTGCTTAGACGGATGTGTGAGATATAGAAACAAAAAAAATCTTAAATAAAAAATATTAATCACTATGCTAGATTTATAGGCAGACTTTGGTGAGAGTTAATCTGATCTTTAACTTGAACTTTGACATTCAAGAATTTTGCCATGTTAACGTTATTTATTTTTCCCTAAATATAAAAAATTGCTGGCCTGGTTGATCTCATCTAAGATCATTTTACATATTCTGGAATTTATCTTTTACATATCTTGGCAGTTCTTTAGCAATTTTTATATTGTTTGTTGAACTATTTTTAATTTTAAGTTTGGTTTTGCAAATAGGATAGTTTGATTAAATCGAACAGAAGCCAAAAAATATATGTTAAGCCTCGATCATTATGAAACGTTGAAAAATTCTTAGTAAGAGCAGCTTATATGTGATTAAATCACAGTATATGGTATATATATACTATATAGTTTTTAGTTTAAAACAAATTTCCCCAAAATAAAGATAAAAAGATAAACCTTTTCTAGACCTTTCAATTTTTTTATATATTTTAATTTATTGCCAATTCGACAAATAGTTATATACAAATTTTTAAATTTAATTGAATAAAACTAAATGTCTTCTTAAGAAGTGAATTGTGAATCATAATAATAAATATTTATCAATTATTAAATAATATTTTTGACATCAAAAATTTCTTAAATCAATATAAACCTATACATTTTTTGTGATCGGCGTTTATTGGGAATTTTTTATAAGGTTCCTGGGACTTAGGATTTTGGGTAATGAAATTTTATAGATTTCTAAATTGAGTGCTTATTTTTCAAGGGATTTAAATTTTAAAAAATTTAACAAAAGATTTTTTTTTTTCATTCTGCAAATTTAATAATTTGTATAAATATATTATCAATATCTGCAAATATGTAGTTTTAAGTTAAAATTAAGCAATTTGTGTAAATCTTTTTATATTTTTTAGAGTTTTGGAAAACATGAAGAGTGTCTTAAGATCGAGATTTTTGGTAATTCTTATCCTGATTTAATGAAACAGAGAATAGAGATTATTAATTTGATGCTGGAAAAAAAGTATATTTCGACATTAAGTGAGTTACCTCGAAAAAATTGGGGTTTTTTTTTTAAATGTCGAAAACAAGAGTTAAACGAGAAAGCGAAGGCCATTTTCGAAATCACTCTAGAATGTAAAATGAGAACCTTACATCAGAATAAATGTCAAATACATATTGTAAGCTTGTGTAATGTTATCAACAAATATAGAGAATATGCAATGATTTTATCTATCATACAGTTTATTTCAGTTACTCGATTTTATTTACCTATAGGTATATGTAGGTAGATCTGAAGCGAAAAACTTTAAAGCCATCAAAGAGGCAGATTCTAATTTAATTTAATTTAAATTATTTATTAGATCCAAAGCTAGTTAATATTCTTGGTTAGAAGGTCCTTCTAAGTGTCTATCTATTGTACATTAAAAGTAATATCCATCAATATTCATAAAGTTGTTAAATATGTAAAAAAACTCTAGTTGCTTAGGTAAAGAGGCTAAACAGGATATGAAATAAACCAAGCCTAAATATATGTGCATATAGACAAATAATATATTTGTGTACATATCTCAATTAAAAACTCATATGGCTTTGTATCTTTTATGGCTAATAAAGTATACCATGCGAAAAGGCCAGACATTAATCATTACGCACTTGCAATTTGAAATCTGTCAAAAATATATACATATATATATACACATTTATATGTATGTATGGAGATGGATACATAGATTTTTCACTATATTCATATTTATGAATTAGTCGGCTCCCTGCTGTTTGCCATAATGGAATATATCAGCAACAGCAATGGCAGTGGCAGTGGCAGCGACAGAGGCAGAGGCAGCGACAGAGGGGCACTCACGCACACATACGCACCAGATCGTTAGAGTGAGTTGCGTTGGGTCGAATAGAATAGAATTTCAAGGTTAGAGAGGGTTACTGACTTTCAAAAATGCGATAGAAGCAGCAGCATTTTTTTTATGCCTATTAATTGAGCTTTTTCAGCTCATTCGATGCGTGTGCGAGTGGGAGAGAAGAAAATGTCATGTCAGAAAGAGAGAGAGAGAAAGAAAGAGAGAGAGAGAGAAAGAAAGAGAGAGGCGAAACTAAAAAAAATGAAAGAGAGACACTGCCAGTAATGATAGAGCTGAAAGTATCTACGAAATACAAAATGTATGTGTGCTTGAGGAAGGTATCTATGTGTGTGTTTGTGTGTGTGTGTGTGGGATGTTGCAGGTAGAACAACAAAGGTAGACTTTTGATTTTGTTGTTGTTGCTTTTAGTGAATAATTCTCATTGCTTTCGCTTTACACGCACTTTCGTAAACAACTTAGTTGATGATTTGAACAATTTTTTTTTGTTGTTCTCTGATTTTTTATGTTCTTCTATTCTAGACGGGTGTTTGTGTGTGTGTGTGTGTGTGTGTGTAGTGCAAATTTTAGTTCTCAAATGGACAACAACAATAAGCCCCAGAAATGATAGAAGAGGAGGGGGAGAAGTGGAGGAGAGGCCAAGGCATGCGGTTGGGGCATCATGTGACTGCGTCATGCTAAATGCGTGTCTACAACATTTCGAATTCTCAGAAATAAAACTATATGCATTTAATTAGAAAAAGAGATTAAAATAATGAACATAAGGAACAATAAAACCACATTGAAAAAATATATATATAGATTCCAGAATATTATTGAAATTACACTGAAATAAAGTAAAAGGATCACTTTGTATGACATTGAGTAGTTAAGTGAATCAAATTCATTATTTAAACACAAAAATGGTTCAAAATTGTTCAAAATACATACATTTTTTAAAATTATGAGAAACTTATTAGTTAATTTTATGAATAAATAGATTTCTGCCTTGTAAAACTTAATTGTAGACTAAATGAATTTGATAACACTTCATAAAAGTAGTTTGAAAACGAGTATTTTGATTTCTTATTTTATATGTATATCTTACGTATGCATATCAAAAACAACGCAACTAACATTCTATGAATTATTTTTAAGTTCCAAACACATATATGTATATGTATGTAACTGATTAGAGATTTAGTGCAAAAAAGCAAAGTTTATCAAAATAAATCTTAAGAAAACATTTTATTTTCTTCGGTATAGTTAAAACTGAATGAGATCTGAGTATGCAAAGATATTTTAAAATACTGTACATTTTTTAAAACAATTTTAAATTTACCAATCGAACTAACATAAGACCCTGTGGATTAAGATAATAGACAATTTAATATTTTTTAGAAATGATTAAAAAGCAGATTGGTCATAGAACTCTAGAAAATATTTCACAATAAAAAAATTAAAATCAATTTATGAATAAGCAACTATATATAATAAAGTTTTTTCGAAATAATTTTGCGAATGAGAGAACAGCTTTAAAAAGTCTAAATCTAATTCACAACCTAATACCTAATAGATTAATATATTTTTATTGATCATATGTAAATGTTTTTTTTTATGTTTATATATAGATATAAAATACTAATATTCTAAGCTATTAGTTTTAGTAGGGGACTTCTTTAATTTAAAAGAAATTTGTCACAATATTAAAATAAAACTTATTTTAGAACTGAAAACAAAATTGGTGCATTCTGATAGACAGAGAGATAAAAATCATACAGAACGACTGAGAGGCAAAAAAAGGCAGTCCTTATTTAACTAGATCAAATCTGCATGGCAACCCTCTCTCAAAAAAAAAAATCAACCATGCCTCGAAAAAAAAAATAAAACAATCGAGAATCATTAACTATACATACTTACTCAGGCAAATAAAAATTCGATGTCATTTCAACAAATTGTATTTAATTTTTATTTTTAGTCAATAAGAAAACTAAATTTCCGTTTATTTACACAAGTGCGTACTAAAATTTTTGCTAAACAATAAAACTATCAAAAATTAAGGCCATTACTCATACGCCCCGTTTAGCTGGCTGCACACGCAAAGCGAACGTAAATCTAGATTCTAGAGTAAAAACCGATAGACGCAGCAGCAGCAGTACCGGCAACAACAACAGTAACCAACACAAATGTCAAGCGTGTTGAATAGAACTAAAATTTCGCTACGAGGTTATTGCACTTTCTAATGCTTGCCGGCAACAAAAAACAAGAACAACAAAGCATAATACAATCAGCAAACGCAAAAAAAAAACAACAAAAAAATAACCAAAATTTTGCACATTAAGTTTTTGGAGGGGATCTGCTGATACCCTGTAACAAGCAGGGGTTTGAACTATGTGGAAGGGAGATTACAATTACAGCTGGTAAATCGATTAAATATATAAATTAAATAATGAGCAATATAATTGATATGTTATTGGGGTTTCAGGTAAAATTAAGTAATTTTAGCACTCAATTATGCAAATAAATGGGAACGTATTTTCAATTTGTTATAATATTTCAATTCCTTTTGAATAAATTCACTAAAAAATGAATATGTTTAATTGTTCTAAGATTGGTATTAATTAATTTCTTGATTTATCATCAAATTATGTTAATTTAACATCAGGTATCGGTTAAGATTATAGATTTCAAGCACTTGAAAATAGACCAAAAGTTATTACATTTCGCTTTTTATTGAACTGTTATCGATTTTAGTTATCTGGCTTCAAAATGCTTACAAGGGGAGTTTTACGCAGTTTGATTAATTTTTGATATTTTGTTAGATAAATTAAAGTTCATTAAATTTTAAATCAAAATATATTAAATATAACCAAATATTGTTTGATTTTATGGTTGATTTTCGTTTATTCTTTAATAACTAAGCAGCGATTTCGTATTCGATTACTACCGATATTCATTAAAATTAAATCCCAGTGTGATAGTATTAGTGTTTAGCATTAAATTACAATAAATCACAGTAAAATTCACTAAATATTGCCATAAAAACCTTTTGTTTTAAATTCTTTTAATGTTTCATATATCCATAAGTACAAAGTTTGGCATCATTTTTAATAGTTTTAAATACCATAAACATCGGTTAATACTATCGATAGGTTATCGAAGTTTGCCTCACCTTTAATTTGGGCAAATTTCGTTCCCCTTTACATTAAGCGAAAGGTAAAAGTCTTTTATTTGGTTCAACTAAGCTCAAAGCATGAACAGGGAAAAAGCCTATCAGCTCATTTCTTGGGTAATTTTAAATTGTTTTTCAATTATAACCTGAAAACAGTTCATTAATATTGAAGCCCTATGCACTGCACAATTCGGTTAAGCCTAATCTACCCTTCAAGAACATTAGAGGGTTAGAGGGTATGGGAAAAAGCAGTAGGCGACTCACAACGCACAACGCACGCAGTCAACGTCAACAATTAAACGAGGCAAACGCCAAATATAATGCCTTTGTATTGGTGCAAAATGTATGAAAAAAATTCCACAAGCATTGCCCATGATCAGCATAAATACGCAACACGCGCACACACACACATGCAAACGCAGTCGCAGCAGCAGCAGCAGCAGCAGCAACATTAGCCAGCAGCGACGTCAACAGCAGCAACTGCGTTTGGACGCAGTTAAGAACGAATAGACGATCCAACTTCGGTTCTTTTCTTCGTTTATGCTCGTTTCATTTCATTTTGTATAATGCGTACAAATATGTATGTACGTGTGGTTATGGCTATGTGTGTGTGTTGGAATTGTTGTTATTTTTTCTTCTAAATTTGATGATGCAATACACGCATTTTGCTGCCGGCAACAATATTGCCATTACAGTAGATTCTCGTAAAAACGAACATTTCACAAAAAACAATAATATCAAATTTCAATTAACTTAATTTTGTTTTAAAAAAACTTCAAATATTTGGGAATACAGTGAAACCTCGATATAACGAATCTGAGGGGGATCGCAAAATTATTCGTTATATCTATTGATTCGCTATAGGTACTGAAATGTAAAACCTTAGTTTTTTCAAGGGACTTAACAAAAAATTCGTTATATTGGGTTTTTCGTTATAACGAAGTTCGTTATATCGAGGTTTCACTGTATTTTTAATGCCAATGAAGTTGGATATGCCTAATCTTTTATTATGAAATTGTTTAAAAAATTAAAAACTATATTCGTTGCAGTTTTCACTTTAACCTAATCTATAAATATTGATTTTAACTTTTAAATTTACTTTTTTCTTATACATAGTTTAATGTTTCACTAAGAATACAAAGGTCTTGCAAATACAAATGGAAGAAATTTATAGGGTTTATTTTTACTGTTATACAGGTCATATATATCCATACTATACGAGTTCAATACCTATTGCAAAGGTGTGTTTGGGTATTGAATTAATAAAAATAACAAAATTAAAATACAAATTACAAATACAAATACAATTAAAAGTGCGATGGAAAACCAATAATTTCGAATTAACTATTTGCTCGCACATACATCGAAAATTTTCGTTGGCGCTCTTTGTGCCGGGCCCTGCTTTAAACCAAGAACACAACTATTTTGCAATAAGAAAAACATTCGAGAAAAGTTTAAAAAATAATCATTTATAATATATTAAATTATTCATGTGTTATTAAAAACGAAAATGGGCAATATTGACTCTTGACTTGTTTTCTTTCATGTGTTGCATAATTTATATTTATATAAGTTTATATAAATATTCCTTTATATAAAGGAAAAAAAAAAATAATATAAATAGCCAGAAACATCAATGCAAACTTAGCAATTCATCTGGTAAAACTCCTTATTTAGCATAGCATACTTTTGATACAAAGTACCACATGCTGAGTAAAAAATTGTTTAATTGACTTTCTTTACACAATCCATGTTAGTTAGTGCCTATTGTATTTGTCTGTTTGATTCTATTTGTTATTCTCAAATCTTTCAGTGTTTTTTTGCTCTTTTCGTTTGCCTCCTTCTTCTTAACACGCACTCTGCACTTTGCTTGTCTAGGCGACTTTTGTTTCATTCTACTTCTTTAAGCTAAAATTTCTAATTCTCAACAAAAAGAACAACAACTACATCATCATATATGTATGTATGCAGAGATGTTGATAAGGGGAGTGAGGGCAGAAGGCGTGGTAGGGTTTATGTTTTTGTGTGTATGTGTGTGTTCGTGTGTGGGTGAGGCGATGTCTGTTAGCATGAATAATAGGCTAAGTATATAGGCAAAAGCCAACTGAAAATGGCGATTCATCAAAGTCCAAAATGAACAAGTTTTTTGCATTTGACAATAGAAATGAAATAGAAAAACATAAAGAAGTGAGGGATGAGGAGGGGAACGTTAGATAGATAGCAAAAAATATAATTAAGCTAAGGCATACATATCCGAAATAGGCAAATCAAGCAAATTAGCTTAGAAAAATATTATAAAGTTATGTATGCAATTTCTTCAGTCTTCTCTCTCCTCTCATTTACTTCCGATTTATGATCCACTATAAAAACAATAAATATATGTATAGAAATAAATAGATTGCTTTCTCACACTATTTTCATGTTTGTTTTGATTATTTCATTTTTGTTACAACAACAAGAACCACCACTTGATTAGTTTTCCTCAATGACCTTGAGGCACTATTTATTTTTGACTTTCCCTCCCCATATGTTTTTGGATCTTGGGTCTCTGTTTTGTTATGATTAGCCCATTCGCTGGCTAAAAATATTCTAATTTTACTTTTTCTTTTCGCACGCATACAAACGCACAAAATAGTATTATATAGAAATTATATGCATATATATATTTGTGCGTAAATGAGGGCTACTTGAAAAGTTTCTAACAAAAGATACATTTAAAATCTTTTTATGGGTTTAGGTTTTTGAATTGTATAATATTTCACCTAAAGGAAGAATATGCATGCCCCCATATGTATGCAATATATATTTAAATACCTAACTCTTAAATTAACCCTCGTCTGAGAGTATATTTTTAATT
The DNA here is from genome assembly GCA_018903935.1 of Drosophila insularis. NCBI lineage: Eukaryota > Metazoa > Arthropoda > Insecta > Diptera > Drosophilidae > Drosophila > Drosophila insularis. Next base: position 8,535,563 of record JAEIFP010001084.1, on the reverse strand, counting down.
TCAGTTCTTTTGGCAACACGTTTTGGGCCTAGAAAAACAAAAAGACCAGAAAAAGACACACACAGTCAAAGCAAAAGTTGAAAGTTATTAACAAAAAAAAACGTAATAAGAGAAAGAATAAGAGAAAGAAGGAATGAAATAAATAACACTATCACTTTTTATCAATTTACAAGAAGCAGATGACATAGTTCTTTTTCCCCCTCTTTCTTTTGTTATGTTTTAAATATTTAAGCAAATTTATATACTTTCGTTTATAGTTTATTGGATCATTAATAAAATATCAAGCATACGCCATGTGGATGGGCGAATAAAATAAAAATCTCCCACGCTCTTGAAAAATACGCAAAATAAAAAGAAAAACACGAGATTAATTTATGTTCATTATTGCCTGTGCGTGACTATGTGTGTGTGTGTGTGTGTGTGTAGCAGTCATTGCACTCTCTGCCTAAGCTCAAATCAACAAATTTATTTTTTTTTTGTTTTCTTTGAGTTTTTTTTCTCTAAGATTTTGCTATTTTTTTTTTTGCCGAAATGATAATACTCAAAAAGAAATTTTTTTCGCGAAAAAAATCACCGCATCGTGAGCAACAGCAGCGCATAAAAAAGTTCATTGACTTCATTAGAAGTGTTTTTATTTTTTTTTTTGCTTTTTGCTCATGTGTTGTTGCCGTGCACCAATCAGCAACAGCAACGGCAACGGCAGCAACGGCAACGCCGACAGCAACGGCGCGCCTTGACTTTGACATTAGAGCAAAAACATTTCCTTACTCTTTTCATATTTTACGTTTGAGTTAATGCCCCTCAAAACAAAAAAATAATAATAATGAACTGATCTGCAGAGTTGGTTGCTTCTGTTTTAGCCATTGTTCTCAATTATGTAAAAAAAAACTTCTTAGACATTTCTTTCTTTAACTGCAAATGTAGTTTCTATTTGCTGTTCCGCCCAATTTTTGAATATTTTTTTATTTGGCTTTAATTTCCATAGCAAGAACTAAGTGAGGTCAGGTTTTTGTCTTTGTTGCTCTTGTTTTTAATGATAATGCTCTGGTTAACATGAATGCTGTAGCTACTTTTTATTATTCTGATGCTTTTTTGTATTTTCCAATTATTTCTGCAGACAATACCATTTATATGGCAGGTTGATGCTATTGCTGCTGCTTCTTTCAATTATGCAAAATATTCGTATTGGTCTATTAGAAAAACATAAATTTTAATTTATGTGAAACGCCTACAAACAAAAGAAAATAGCAAACAAACGAAGCTGATACAAAAAGTTTACGCACATTTATGCAAAATACTCAAGAGTCTGTTTTGTTCAATTGAATATCAAATTGTTGTATCAAAAAACAATTGAAAGATTCTCTGTAAAAATCTCCAGCAACTAGTTGATAAACTCAACGTTAACCAACTCTCACTTTTACATTTTTTTTTTTCTTAATACTTACAATTCTCATCACACCTGATTCTCTTGCCAAACAAACATTCATCCATTGCATATCAAAATCATAGATATAGCTAGATAAATACATAATTTTATGGCCTTAACAGAAGATGAATACAACAAAATTTTTATTTCGTTAAGCCAAAATAAGAACTTGTGAATACTCTAAAAAAATTATAAGTCTTTGTAATGAATGAGTGAATTTAAATAAATATACATTTAGGTAGCAGAAAAATTAACTGCCTTTTTATAAAATTTATTAAACAATCATAAGATATTTTTACTCAATTTTATAATTAAGTAGATTAGACTTCACGTAAGAGAAAAAACCTTAAACAGTTTTCAAGACCTAGAAAAAGTGATTCCCCATTGCCAAAATTTTAGTTTTTTTTTTTTTTATATACTCTTACTGACCTTTAATTATAGGGTATATGTACATTTGTAGCTAGAACATACCAAATCGTTAACCTTGAAAATTTGTCTAAGCGATCATTCCACTCTTTGCATACAAAATTCCAACAGAGGCAAAAGTTTTTTTTTTTTTTTTTTTTTTTATGTTTTTGCCTCTTTATTATTATGCGTATAGTTTGAATAAAAATTGTTGCTGCGTTCATTTCTCATTCCACAAAAAAAAAAGGTTGTGCGTTCATTCTATGTATGAAGAACTAAGCAATTAATTAACCAAAGAAACTTGCCTGTAAATTGATTGGCAAGCCATATTGAGTGAAGTCGAGTGAGAGATAGAAAAAAAGATAGAGATACTTGGATGGTCAAAGATTGGTAGCCAAGACATCAAGTTACTTACAAACACTGCGTGGGCTTGGGTCGTGTGTGCGTTTTTACTAGATACTTAAAAAAAAAAAAATAATGATAATATACGCAATACGAAAAAAACAAACTCATCGAACGCAATGGAAAATTAATGAATTGTATTTTTAGAATAGCATAAGTATATACGAGTACAAAAGAATACAAGTGAATTTATGTTAGGCTAGAGACAAGTTGCAGAATCATTAACTTTAACTAAATAAAAACTGGTTTTTGTGGACATTCTAAAATATCAATATCAAAGAATTATAAAAGCCTATTTATAAATATCAGGTTTAAAAGAAACCTTTAGCAACTAAAATAAAAAGATTAAAAGAAACCTTTTGGATTGCATTCTTGAAACTTAAATACTAAGTTTTAGTTTTGGTTTCGCTTAGCTTAGTTTACAGTACATAAATTAACTAAAGTTGATTTTTAAAAGGAGTTAAAAACTGTCATTAAACGTATTCCAAAAGCATCTTTAATGAATACATTCTATGATTTATTTTATGTATTTTAATACTCAAAATAAAATTATCTCTATAACTTTTATTTCTCTATTTAATCTTAGCTGAAGAAAATATTGTCATACCGAATAATTCACGACTGACTGAAATATATTATATACATACATAAATATATTGAATTTGTTGTATAGCAAATAATAACGTATGAAATATATATTTTGACGTTTTCTAACTTAAAAGTGAATAAAAATTAATATGCAGTAAGAGGAATTTTTTAAAATAAAGAAGTATAATCAAGTTGAAGAGAATCAAATAAGTAATTAAAAGCATTTCAAATACATATAATAATAAAACTTAGCTACATCTAACTGCAATTCCCAGCTAAAATAATATTATCGGTATTACATTTTAGAAGGGCTAACAAAGTCTGCCGATGAAAGAGCCCGAAAAGATAAAAGTACCCATTAAAATCCATTTTTAGTTTCTGGCAAAATCATTGCATAAATTTGCTTTATATTTCTAGTCTCTTTAAACCTATAGCCACAAAACTAAACTATAAATATCACGGAACTTAATGCCAAAAGAGATTCCAGCTTAAATAAATTTTGTAACGAGCCATAAAACAATTTTCAACCTGACCAAATTTTGCCACCTAATCGATTTGGCACTGAATCCAATTATTAGGTCCACAAATTTGGCATCAAATCGATGTAAAAATTTTGCACCATTGTTAATCAAGCAAACGATTTAAAGCCCTTTGCCATTCGTCCATTTAAAGTGAATGATTTGTAAATTACGAAAACAACACAAAAAATGTAAAAAAAAAGAAGCCGAAAAAACAAACAAACGAAGAACGAAAAGGTGGAAGAGATGAGAAAACAAAAACAGAGCCAAAAAAAAAAAAAAGAACGCAGATAGAACTTCTGGTCGGTTGATGGCGATGCTTGAGCAGGCTAGAAAAAAGTCCAATGCAAACCATTAGTAAACCCGTCAAGAAAAAACAAAAAAAAAAAAAAAAATTAAAGTCTTGTGGGCAGTGGAGTAGCCAAGAATAAACGTAGAAACAACAGAGCCCACAAAAATGACTTTTCAGCCAAGCCTAACACAAACGGCAAATGGCAAAAAGCCCCCAAAACTAGCAACAAACCAAGCAAGCCAACTGCTTTTTTGTGTGTGTGTGTGTGTGTGCTGCTGCGAACTCATTCAAATTTCGTCTAGCAATTCTTATGGCAAGGGTCTTTTTTTTTGGCCTAACCCTAGCTGAAGGGGTATATTTGTTTTGGCCAAAGGTTTGACATTTAAATAAAAAAAAAAATTAAGCAACAGTTCTTTGATAATAGAGTTCTTTAAACTTACACTCTTGTAATTCACAACTGGTTAAAGCTTTTGAAAATGGAATAAGAACTTTTCGAATCTTCTTTCTGTGATGGCTATAATTATTCAAGCCTTTGGCACTTTGATAATAGAGGTCTTTAAACTTACACTCTTGTAATTCACAACTAGTTTAAGCTTTTGAAAATGGAATAAGAACTTTTCGAATATTCTTTCATCTTCTTTCTTTGATGGCTATAATTACAAAAAATTAACGATCCAATCCTTTGGCACTTTGATAATAGAGTTCTTTAAACTTACACTCTTGTAATTCACAACTGGTTTAAGCTTTTGAAAATGGAATAAGAACTTTTCGAATCTTCCTTGAAAACTTTTTGTGATCAAAAATGGCAATTATTCTTGCGAGAAAATGGTTAATCTCTTCTGATTCTGATCCCTTTATTTAAGAAGCTTTCAATTTCTGTAAGGTCATAATGAGGCCTGTTCTAGTTTTCAAATTGGTTTCAAACGTGAATGGGTTTGCTTTTGAAAATGTTTTCAAATTGAAAAATTATATTTAAGAATGTTTAAAGTGAAATTTACTAAATTTACTATATCTATTAAAAATTGTAAATTTTTTAATCGATTTAGGCCCATAAAATAATTTAGTAAGGAATATAAAAGAACATAACTAATTTCACTTCCGAGAAATATATTCGAAATCAGAAATCAGAGTCATTCCCATATCTTTCTTTAATCAAGTATGAAAATAATTATTTTTTTAACAACAAAAGAGCACAAAAAATGCCCATCAAGGTGATGAAACATCTTCCAAATGCTTGGTGGAGATAGAGTATTTGTATCAACCATATACAAATCTGAGCTTCTCTCAAACTTCTGATCTTCTTCTACCTCTTTTGATTTTGGTTATTGCGTGGTCTTCCAGCTCCAGCTCCATCTCCAACAATTTTGTTGTTATTTTGGATGATGGCGATGGCAACTTGCAAGCAAGTTGTTGAGGGGTTTCAACGATGACTCTTTCTTCTTTGGTCGAATAACTCGTCTTCCCCGTCTCTATGCTTCCGCACGCCATAACACTCAATGCATACATGTGTGTGTGTGTGTGTGTATTGTTGTTGTTTGCCTATTCCCCCTCAATCCCAATCACACGCTATCCGGCACACACAAAAAGCTGTTCCTGTTTCTTTTGCAAGTTTTTTACTCGCAGTCGCAGTCGCAGTTTCTGCTGCTGTTGACGTCGACGTCAGCGTTCTTGTCGCCATACTCTTTGCCTATTCTTTCTAGTTTCACCTTGAAAAGTTCATTCACGCCATTTGCCAAACGCAACGACAAAGTCCACGCACACACACACAGACTCACACTCACACACATATACAATAAACAGAAAATAAAAAGCAAAAACAAAAAAGTAAAAAAACTTGCACAAAAATAACATAATTTATTTTGACGCAGAGTTTCTTCTTGCACGCAAAAAATACTCACACACAAGCACATGCAAAGTGGTGGCCAGACTTATTTGGGGGAGGGCAAAGAGAGGAGGCTAGGGGATAGGTTAGTTGGTTGGTCAACGTTTATAATGCAAATATATACGCATTTTTTTTTTGGTTCTTCCTCTGTCACTCTCTTTCGACTATTTATGGCTACTTCTTTTATTCGAACTGGTCAAAGTGGGAGTAAAGAAGACCAAATATGTATAAAGTTCTATGAGAAACATTTGTTGGTAATTCTTGGAAAATTGTAAAATCAAAATAACTGAAGAACTTTTGAATACTTGGCTTTAAGTTTCATCCCAAAAAGGGTTTCAAGAACTATTCTGACAATGTAGAAATGTCGAACAAAATAAGTGTAAAAAAACAATATTTTAGAACTTAATTTAAAAGCACTATTCAATTGAAGAAAGAAATATAAATGAAACCGACTGCTATGGTTAGATCATATCGGCTGTAGATGCTGATCAAGAATATATATAGTTTATGGAGACGAAAAAGCTTTGTTCTGCCTTTTACATCTATTTGGGTGACTTTAATTTATCATTTCACCTTATAGGTGTATGTTTTAAGTAGAAAATTAATATGTATTCTAATATATTGCAAATTATGCATAGTACATATAATTAAATTCAGTTCTTAGATTTAAGCACATATAGATTTTTCTATAATATTATAGAACAGTTCTTTATCTTATTGAGTTAAAATAAAAGAATCATACTAAAACCATTTATTTCACAAAGAAACTTTAACAAAATGTCAATATTATATTTTTTTGTTGAGTAAAAGTTTAAGTACAATTTTCAATTAATCAATCGAAGTTCTTATACCTGTCAAACATATTTTAAACAGAAACTTTTCCCCAATGCTTTATTTATTACTTTAATCAGACATTGAGTCATAATTTTTTTGTTCAGTTCACCTAAATCTTAACTATTTAATTCCCAAATTAATAATAAATATCTACCTTTAATCTAGCAAGTTCTAAAAATACAGATTTTAATATATATTGTATTTATATTTGCGAACCACGTACTACCAAAAAAACAATGAATCACCTCAATGTGAACTAGTTTCGTAAAAAATATATGTCAAACCGCAAACAAATAACAAACTATCCCTATCCAGTAACAAAACTGATTACGCACAGTCGAGACTTAATCAAAAAAAAAAAAAGAACATAACAACAACAACATTTTCGCAACACCCCCACGCATCAGCGCGAAAAAAAAACAAAAACTAACAACATTTGCAAAATATAGTTTTTTCTCTGCCTTCTTTTTTTTTGCACACATCAAAACAAATGGCGAAATTCGGTGAAGTTCAAGGTATTTGCCATTAAAAATAATAAAAAAAAGGAAACGAAAAAAAACACTAACTATTGCCGACAGTTGCCCTGCTGAAAATAGATAAGAAATGGCACGGGGGGTCTCACTATGCGCGGCGAGGAGAGGAACCAATTGACTGGCCTAAGTCAAGAGTGCGTGAGATCAGGAATAATAAAAGAGAACAAGAAAGTGAGAGAACGGGAGAGAGAGAGACAAATCAAATTTTTTATAGAAAAATAAAAGTGCTAGCTACGACTTTGTGATACCTATTTCTGATTTTCTATATCTAGCTAAAAAGTCCAAAAGATAGACTCTAGAGAGTTTAGACTAAAATTATTTCTTTCATTTATATCTTCTTATAAAATTTTGAGAAATGTTTCTTCAACAGTAAAAATCTATAAATTAATAATAAGAAAATTATTTAATAAACAATAATTATAATCCTTTAGCCTGATCTGATAGACCATTGCAAAAAGTATTATCCATAACTCTTTAAAGATGTAAAAAGTAAAAGTAAAACAATCGAAGATTTCAAAAGATTTCCTTCTTAATGTAGGATACATAAAGCATGTCAATCCTATCGATGACGGGCTTATCGATGTGAATTGAAGAAAATTGGCTCTCTAAAGTATGCAATGGGCAATCAAAAAACTCCCTTTCGAAAAAAATAAAAATATTTTAGTATATTCTGTAGTTAAAAAGTATTTCTCTTAGAAAATGTAGCTTGTAGATAAATTTCAAAAAAGTGAATTCTATGACTGACAATTGTATAATTTAGGGGGCATACGACTGGCTTTTGTTTATAGCTCTTTAAAAACGCTGCTTATAAAACAGGCTAAGGCTTTAAAAGTTTCAAAAAATGGCTCACTTTTTTCAACTCTCTACGGAAACGTTATGTCCCTTTAAGATGCAGGACATTGCTAAAGAATTAAGAATTAAAAACAAAAATTTGTAATTTTTTTATCCCTTTCATTTCTTTAATTTTGAATTAACATCATTCTGCAAAATTATTCTACAAACTTATTCTACTCTTTGAGGTACAGGGTACTAAAAGCTCTAACCACATGTTTAAATAGTTTTTTGGTTTTTCTATTTCGTTTCTGTTAATTTTCTTGCTTCCTCTCTGTCTCTATGTTCTACTATTTTTCATTCTGAGCGCTCTCCAAAAAAAATGTATACATATACATATATGCCAAAAATTGGGAATCTTATCTGAAGCGATCGTGCGTTCTATTTGACTGACTGACAACTATAACAACAACAACTTGTTGGGCAAACGCACTTTTTATAAGAATGTGTAAGTTTGTTTGTATGTGTGTGTGTCTTTATTGGGTGTGTATGTGTGTGTAAATGTGTGCTTTTGTTGGTCTGGCGAGCAGAGCGTGTGGTCTATTCAACATAATCTATGATGATAATTATGTATTTTTGGTTCTAGGTCTGGGTCTAGCCTAAACCTCTGACAAAGTGTCGTGTGTCGTCGATTTTTGGTTTTTTTTTTTGCTTTTGCTGTAGTTGTTGCTGTTATTTGTATCTGTTGGTTTAATTTTTATCTAATTCTGTTTGACATATATTAAAAACATACAAAAACAGCAAAAAGAATAAAAGAGACAAAGAAAGGCAAAAACATATTTAATGTTAAATATGCCAACTAGGCATAGGCAGACAGGTCGACATGTGAATAGATAAAGCAATAAATTGGGGTAATTGTGGGCAATTAAATGAAATGTGGCTGGTTTTTTGGGATGATCCAAAGAGGGACAAAGACAGAGAAAACACATTTTGAAACGAAAAATGAAAGTATTTAAAAAAAATTGTATTACAAGGTTAGTTATCTTGTTAGATTTGCATATTACAGATTAAAAGGAATTGAATATGGTGTAATTAATAATTACTATGTAAAAAGAGTATTAATCCTGATTAGCATATTTCGATCGATTGTGAACTGATAGGTAATATATTTACAAAACTCGAAAAATTTTTATTTTAGATGCAAAAAAAAAAAATCATAACATGAAGATTAATTCTGATTGGTTGAACGTTTTATAGTTTCAGTAGAAAATAATTTTAAAATGTTATAAAAAAACCTAATTTTTATTTATTTATTTTTTATAGAAGATTTGTTGATCATAACATTCGAAATCTATTTTCTATTCAATGTCTATTGAGTTAAATGGAATGTTACTCCGATTAATTTTGAATAACAATTATAAATATTTTTAGCCACAAAATTATTATTTATACCCCTTTTAGAAACATGTTTAAACAATTAATTAAACAACTTTATTAACTACTAGAAATTTTTTTATTTTGGGAAAACTCACAAACTACTACAAACTACTAGTTAAGAAAAACTATTTTAAAATATGTTTTCCACTATTGTTTTTAATTTTGATGTGTTGACTTGGCCACTTCTTTCCAAGCCACCACAAATCCCCTTTAATATGCAACAAATATTTCTTTTCGAGTGTATTATTTTTATATATTACTTGATTCAGTCTAAAAGTAGGCATTTCAAATTTAAATTCAATTCAATTTTTTTTAATACGCTTGAAAATATATTAGTTGTTTTCTTAATCAATTTCAGTATCCGACTTGACATACTCTGTTAGTTTTAATGCTATTAATATGCCACATTTAAGATAAGCTTTTTATTTCTATAATGATTTAAGGAAACAAAATTTGTTTAGTCGCAGCACTTAAACAAAAATTGCCCTAAAGTTGAAGAACTTTAACAAAAATTGCATAAAAGTTAGTTTCATTTGAATTGAATAAGTCTAAGAAAACAATTACAAGATGGGAGAACTACTTAAAACAATTGCATTATTATTTCTTATTCAGCTTGCGGAATTTGTAGAAAGCGATCCAAAAAATTTGGTAAGAACCAAGTGTTCAATTTAGATCAGGGATAATACCATTGAAACTGATTTTAGAATGAGACCATTCCTTTTGAGGATAAGTGCCTTAAATATTGTTTTAATGACCCTTATTCCGTAACGAATCATTTAAAACTAATGAAAATATTTGCGGAAGATTTCGCCAAGTCAAATGGAAAAATGAATGATCTTGGCAAAGAGTTGGGAGTTTGTAAAGTTCTACTCAAGCGACAGGTGGATGATTCAATCAAACAAAAACATGAAGACTCGGAGGCTCGCAATTTCTTGATAAATGTCATGAATAAGCAAATTGCAGATTTATATAAACTTTTAAACGAAAAAGATCGTCAGCTACTAAATTACAAGAAACAAAAAGAAAATTTCTTATCTTAGCCAGAATACGATCCGCCAAATGAAACGAAAAGTTCAAGTAAAATAACAAATGCATGGATTAGAAATTATAAATGTATTCATGTTTCAATCAATGTCAAAATCTTAATTTAAATGTTTCTAAGATGAATGGTATTTATGTTTTGAAGTGTCATAGTGAGGTAAAGAAACGAACTTGTTCAAGTTGCACTATTAAATATATTACATATAGAAAAGATTGTTGAAAAAGCTTCATTTGTATAGTTTTTAAAGTTGTCATTATATTAATATCATATACCAAAATATAAAACCAAAAAAAACCCAGAAGTCTATAAAATTTCTACAGTTTCTTTGATATTTTTAAATAAAATTTGTTAAAAATGTTTATTAGTTGATTTCAAACTAAATTCCCTGCGAAAAGAAACAAAAATGTACCAGCAAGATCTGCTTTTGACATTAAAAAATATTCAAAATCTTCTGTAAGAAATTTTAGATATATTTTCAGGCAAATTGTATACCATCATTGAAGTTTCTGGTAATATTTTTTTACCTATTAGTTGTCTTTACATATTAAGAGTTTAATTAATTATTTTTTGTTACTAAACAGTAGTAGAATATTGCCAAATTACTAAAAGTTTTAAAATGTATAAATTTGGAAAAAAGTTAATCCAAAAATGTTAACTTAAGTCAAGCTAATAAAAGTTTTAAGTTATACAAATTAATGTATTGCAAGGACAAGCTATGCAAGTAATTATTCTTTTTTTTCTGATGGCCATGAGAGGACAAATACCTTTTTTTTGGCATTTATTTTTCACCTACTTTGATCTGGGTGAAATGTTGTTGTTGTTATTGTTGTTGTTGGATGGGCAGGTTAACCTGAAATTTGTTGGTTATCGCATACGCATCTTCTCAATGATTTAAATATCTCATTTAACGCCAGGACGAATACACGAGTCCCACATAAGTCTAGAGTCTAAAGGGTGGAAAGGTTTAACTGCATTTCGCTTTCACAAACGACCGCAAAATACTCACACACACACACACACACACACACATATATACACAAAAGCATACAATAAATTTCAACATGTTTATCCCTTTTCTTTTCTCACAGGCTACGGCATGTTTTTGCTACTGGTCCTAGGACTAGTCCTTTGTATATATATATATATATATATATATATATATATATATCTATCCCATATCCCTTTTGTTTGTGTGCAAGTGTGTGTGCGTGTGTGCCCGCAGCGCTCAAAGTGTGTCAAAAACTTTTTTGGCTATTACTTTCACTACTTAGAGTTAAAGCCATAGGAGTGTTGATTGAGAGTAGCAGAGGGCAATGGGCGGGGGGAAGTATGTGAAAGCAGAACTGTAACTGGAACTGTGCCACTATAGACCAACATTTCTTTCACTTTTTTCTTTGGGGGTGAAATTGTCCTGTGTGTGTATGTGTGTGTGTGAGGGTTTGTGTAATGCGACAAATTAACGATGTTCGTAATTAATATGTCACAATTGGCTTACAATTTGCTCAAAATTTGTCATGTTTTGGCCATTATGCGAGTGTGCACAAGTTTGATATGAACTAATTAAATGAAAAGAATTATTATGAAATTAGAGCAAAGTATTTGTTGAATATCATGTTCAGTTAATTATTTCCCACATCATAAAGTTTACATTTTTCCTATTAAAAAGTATATAAATACATAGTTTATTCAATACAATATTGTTTCAATTTAATTTTTATGTTCAACTCTTTTTCAATCAACTACTGGAAATTAAAAGGTGCATCCGAAAAGTATGCAATTAAAATGAATCTGAGGTTTGGTTGAAAAGGGGGCTAATGACTGGTTTTTGTTGATCAACTAAATGGAAAAATTAAAAAATATCTTTTAAGATTTAATTGCATTGTTTGAATACAGAATATTTAGTCATATACCCAGTTGCAACTCCAATTGAAAATGTGGAGCGGTATTATATATAATTCAGAGAGTTAGCATGATAATTACAACTTAATGAAAAATACAAGAAATATAAATAAATTCTTTAATATAATATCTATCATAATATGATCTATATACAGCAGTAATTAAGCGGTTAGCGTGGTTGGTGTTATTAACTTTAACTTTGCTTAAATATATATTTTTCAAAAGAGGTTGACTATCAACTTTTTATCTATTTTTAAGAGCCAAAGAAAGGTCAAACGACATTTTCCTATACAAATTTGATACCATTTTTTCTTTAAATTTTCGCATCAACTGCATAACAACAAATCAAAATTAAATAATTTTCGTAAGAGGATATATGTATATGAGCCCTAATAAAATATATTGAATAAAAATTCATAAATAATTAATAATTCTATTTACTTTTAATTATATTTTTTGTTTATTTATGGTTATAATATATAACTACCTCATGTGTGGGATTTTATTTTATTTATGGTATCCTAGCACTTGTAAGTAGTGTAAAAAACTTCTTAATTACTGTACCAGACAAATTAACAAAACGGATATATGAGACATGAAATATAAACGATTAAGTAATTACTAGATTGATATTTGAACAATAATTGATTAATTATTTACTTATTACTATTACTAATGATTGTTAATGATTTTTTATTGTTTATTTTGTGTGTCCTTAAATTTAATGAAAATAGAGATGCGCTTTTCATACTTTTAATTCTGATTGGAAGCCCAAAAATGAAATTTTTTCATCTTATAATAGTTTAATGGCTTATGGTAATTTACAAAAAATTATTATGATTATTTTTAATGAGTTTTATAGCCCTTAAATTTGTAGTACAAGGTTATAGTTAGTTAACTTATTTATTCTTTTTTTTTTATTAGTTAATAACTCGGAATTTAGATAGTTGACATTATAAGAGGCAAAGAAAAAATAGCCCATTTGAAATACATTCAAATTAATAAGTGGCAAATTAATCCAAAATGTTTTGTTTGGGAATGGAAAATTATTTTAAAATTTAATTAATATGAAAAGCATTTTACGAATTGATTTATTCACTACCTTTAAGCTATTCATAAACACATACATACATGTAGGCATATTATCTCATTCCTCTGATGCAAAAGCCACTAAAAACTTATCATCCTCAGCGCATATATAAATTTTAATTAGACTCTTCAACACACACACACACACGCAAAGACAGAATATTTTTGAATTAGGCTTCTTCTCTACACTTTGGCCTTAATTAATTTCTTTGATGCGAGAAGGGCGGTAGTGGTATAGAGTGGTTAGGGGTTAGGGGGGGGATGCTTGATGGTCTAGTGACATTGTGGGAGAAGCTGTTCTTGTACATGATGAATTGATTTTGCACAGTTTTATGTACACTAGAGAGCAAGTTAAAATGAAAGTGTAAGTGTGTGTGAAAGAGAGAGAGAGAGAGAGAGGAAGATTGTGGCAACTGAAAGTGAAAGTTTCCTACAAGTGCAAAAGCGCAGTACGAAAAGTATCTTACAGATACACAAGAGAAATTGAAGGCTGCTGCCTAAAGCTGGTGGGGTTAGTGTTGGTGAAGGGTCGATGGATGGGGGAGGGATATGCTCGAGAGGGGTGGTGGGGTGTTGAGGGGGGGAGACAAACTGTTGTCAAAGTAACGAGTGCGCTGTCAGACTGTCAGCCACACCTACCCCACCGTACCCCCCAAACTCAACTCTTAGTGTACGCCCACGCCCACGCCTACAAGTAGGCCTACCTAACGCCCTTCTTGCTCTTTTGCTTCTTCATGGTGTGTCGTCTTCTTCTTGTTTTTGCTGTCAGAAGTAAGTAAACTAAAAAGACAAAAGCCTCGCCTAAAAGTGTGCTACACATAAACGGGAAAACAGGACGAAAGTATATAAGGACCTGCTGCTGCCTCTTCTTCTTCTGCTTCGTATTCTACTTGTTTAGCTTCTGCTGCGTCTTCATCTTTTAGGCTTTTTCTGCTTTTCTTTTCTTTTCTTTTTTTTTGCACGTTGCCCCTGACAACGTTGCGGACTTGGCCACGAGCTTCGGCTCAGCCAAGTGCAACAACAGCAACAGCAGCAGCAGCAACATTGACAAAAGGTTTGGCATTTTGGGGTTGCCATACGCACGCAACATTCCCATCTTCTTTCTTCCCCTCCCCCTCCCCGTTTCTACCTTTCACAGTCTCTCTTTTTTGCTTTCCCTGTTTTGCTATCTCTTTCTCGGCCTCTCAGTGTCCATGTAAACGAAAAGTTGGGCCGCATTTTGTTGGAAAATTCGAATGTCAGTTGTAATAGCTTTGGCATATAAATCAATAAAATGATTGTACGCACCTTTGCGCCTTTACTTTTTCCCCCGTGTTGTTGTTGTTGTTGCTGCTGTTTTTCCTTTCCATTTTTGGTATATTCTGTTTTTTGAATCGTTTTCTTGCAGCTTCTGGCTATGTGGGCACTTGTAGCCGCTGCTGGCGGCCCATTTCAGTTGCTATTTCTCCACAACTCCTTGTTCCTTGTTGTTGCAATGTTGTTGCCACACAGACGAACACACACACACACACCCATACACATTTATCCATATAGTAACAAGAGTAAAGTTTGAGGGAAAACCAAGTAACGTTGGGCTCACTGACAAAATATGCGAGGGTGGCTTAAGAATAGATTGTATATGCGGAGAAGAGGAGTAAGTGATTAGTATGCAAATGCAAAATTTGTCACAATTGATTGATGTGTAACAAGTGGCAAGAAAAAATACAAATATAACATCATCAAAAACGATTAAAAACAAAATACATTTAAATTTATTTTGTGAAAATGTTTTCTTCTTAAAAGATGTAAAGCAATTATTAAATTAACTTTTGGTGACGATAAAAAAATATATTGGCTAAATATTATAGGTTTATTGCTAGAGTTGTATGCTGTAATATCTTCTTGTAATTCCCAACTAGTTTAAGCTTTCAAGTGAATTGCCAAATTAGGCTCTAAATAAAATGAACTTCGCTTTCTCTTCTTAAGAAACATATATTCCTAAGCAATGGAAGATGACAGTGATTCTAATAAACCACAATCCTGGCAGGACTGATAGCGACCAGCGTCTCATCTGCTCCCTTATTGCTCCCTTTTATGAGAGCAATAAATGGCCTAACGAATTGGCAAAATAATCAAAAAAGAAAGAATCACTAGTTTGTATTTCGGAATTTCTAGATTTATGGATTATTCCAATGCAATCTTCATTGAAATGCAGCAATCAGATCCTGGCATAAAAGTCTATTAAGCCAGTTTAAGAAAGGCTTTTCATCACAATTATATTATGTTCATCGAAAAAAAAAAAACGTCAGTTTATGAATACCTACACGGCTCAATACTGATCACAAATGAATACTGGTGTATTCCAGAGTCGATACTTTGGGATAAAGGGATTAATGATCTTCTTTGATCTATAAATTCCATTTGCCTAGGAAAACTCCTAGGGCCACTACTCTTCTTCATTTACATAGCAGACTTATCCTGCCTAAGTGTGATTGATAAAGAGTCTAACAAAAAGGCCATTCTTACTATTTAGTTATAGATGAGAATCTAAGGCGGCAAGAGGTAACCCCAGAAGATCAATAATACCTGCTATTCCTGCTAAAAAGACTCTACAATCATAGCCCAACAATTTAGTTAGAAGGCGTAACTCTAAAACAACCTGCATGGGCTATCAAAAGAAGTACTAAATCGGCGCTTATAACCTTGGATAGTACTTTTTTAAGTATCTCAACAGCACACTTGACATGCGACTAACTTTGGGACAACATTTACAAGCAGCTGTGGGAAATTGGATTATGCAACAAATTACAGGCTCAATGCTACATTGGGAACTAACTCTACACAAAGTCAAAGAAGAGATATAGTGATCGACTTATACCACATCGGAGAAAGCTTGGGAAATGACTTTTTCTCACCAGGGCTTTAAGGCGCTAAAAAGAAGGGTTTCTCCAAAGGGCAAAAGATAAATTACCGACAATTGGTAGCTCTCATGCTCTTTGGATTAAATTAGGTCCCTTTATTAACAAGTTACAAGGCATACGAAAAGTTTTAGATGTATCAAAAGCAATGAATACTTTTCCGGTTCCTTGCAAACTGTAAAAAACAAAGTTTCCCAATTTACAGTTAAAAATATAGAACTTATAGCATTTTCATCGTTTGATTTTATTTATTCGACGCAATGAAATATTTAAAGCTCTAACCAAACCAAAACAAATAATTCAAAAAATATTTTGTTCTTTAAATAAATATTTTCTAAAATATAGTTACTCACAGTTTTACTATACCTACACGGCATGTGAGTTTTCGTAGCAAATTCCTAGAATTTTGTGAATTTTTTAGACAATTTTTATTGTCCTTAAATTGTTGCAAACTTTTTCAGCCAACCTCATGGCTTCAGGTGCGTCTGCTGCTTGTTGCCGTTGTTGGTGCTGCTGTTCCCGTTGCCATTTGGCCACACAAGTTGGGCCA
This sequence comes from Drosophila insularis, assembly GCA_018903935.1. Taxonomy (NCBI): domain Eukaryota; kingdom Metazoa; phylum Arthropoda; class Insecta; order Diptera; family Drosophilidae; genus Drosophila; species Drosophila insularis. The sequence continues at coordinate 8,518,998 of JAEIFP010001084.1, read as the reverse complement.
TTTTGCTGACTGTTGATGATGATAATGGGCTTGGGTATTTTTTTTCTCCTTCACTTTTTTTTTTTTTGGTTCTTTTTTGCTTGCCTTCTGCTGCTGGTGGTTAGAGAATGTGTTTTTTTTTTTTTGTGGGTGAGGTAGGCGGGGTAGATGGGTTGGTCTCTACCCAACCAAGCGACCAACCAACCAACCAACAAATATAAAACCAAGCAAGCAAACTTTGTCCCCATCCTGGCCAGCGATGAGTATGAGAACGAGGACGATGCCGTAACGTAGTTAGGATGGGTATAAATTTTTACTCATTTTTGATTTATGGCAGGGCAAATAAATTGTCGACTTGACTTTTGGGTATATTGAAAATGCATTCCCCACAAAAACACACGACAAAAAGAAGAGAGAGAATAAAAAAGAGAAACAGAAGCAAAAGTGGCAAGTTTTAGCTTTAAAGGCAATGCTTGAGGAATCGAAGCAATATTGTTAATGATTATGGGCCAGGAGTTGAGTTGTGTTGTGTTGTGTTGAGTTAAGTTAAGTTAAGCAGGCAACAGCTGTAAAGTTGTTGCCAAAAACATTAAGAAACGCAAGCACCTGAGGTACACATATGCATACTGAAGAAGTAAGAAAGAGATGGAGAGATGGTGTTGTTGTTGCTGCTGCTGCTGCCTTTTGGCCATTAAAAGTTTTTTTACAATGCAGACACACGCACTTTTACTTTGCTTTTTCTTCCAAGAGGGTTGCTTACCTGGGCCAAAAATAAAGAAAAAAAGAAAACGACGAAAAAAGAAGGAAAACACAATTTTTTAGGCACACTTTAGTGAGGTCTCCTGGCCAACAGTGCGCATACTTGATATCCTCCCTGCCTCCTGTTCTTCTCATCTATGTATCTTACTCCCTCACTTTGTGCTCTATTCGTCTCTCTGTCTCACCCTATTCGTGATGAAAGACCACAACACATGCGAACTTAACTTAACTTCACTTTTTTTCCTCTCCTTCTTCTCCATCTTATTTATTTGGCTCTTTTTTTTTTTGGCAAATTTACAACAAGTAGGCCAAGTGAAGGAGCACTTGAAATTTATTTCTTGACTCTGTGTGTGTGAGTGCAATTTAAGTTTCTTTAAAGTGCCCAAAATGGCCAAAAGTGTGGCATAAATATCAGCATAAGCATAAGCGTCTTCCTTTTTCTTTTTTTTTTCTTTGGCTGACTTTGTCTGAAGATTTGCCATATGAAATAAAATGGCCCCAATGGCGGAATTTGTCTTAAGACAAAAAACATTTTTATACTCTTACTTGCATGTTATTTTTGATGATGAAAAATAATGTTAAAGTAAAGATTCTTATAAATTTTTAGCATAAGTATATAAACTTATATATATGTATGCTATATCCATATCAAAATATAAAAGATATAGTTTCGTCTAACAGATGTGATTAAAGTTAAAGGGGGATAACGACAAATATTAACCCATTTTGGACCACTGTTCGACTTTTCGTATTTTTTTTGACTATATTTCAAAAAAGGAGAAGTATATAGTTAGTTTCACAAAAGTTACATTGAATAAACCTTTAAATCCAGTTTTCAAACCAGTTTCCTCTCAAACTAAAACAGGCAGAACGTTTTATATTTTAAAAGTCATTTAGCATCTTAAAATTAGCTTGGTCCAAAATTGGTTAAGTTAGTTACCCACTTAAATAAGTTATTGATATTTTATCTGTTGTAACTAAAAATAGTTGCAGTAATTTCTTGAAATAGTTTTTTTTATGAGCCTTTATATTCATTTAAACCCTCTAAAATTAAAAAAAAGAAGTATAATAATAAATAGAAAGTTTTTATAGTAAATTGGATCTCAAATATTGTTTACTTTTTTCTTACTTTGCTCCATATGATAAAAAAATTCGTTTGTTTTGCCAAATTTTTGTAAATTTTAGATACTTGAATTTTATTTTAAAAATGACCATTTTTTTCAATACAGTTTTAAATCAGATTTGATATCCGTTTAAAAACATTCTAATATTATTTTTGGATATGACAAAATTTATTTTCGTAAGAGTTGACATTTAATTTTAAAACTGATTTAGCTTCTTCATTAATTTAAAGATTTCCAATTTTTTAAATCCCTAACTTTTAAAATAAATTATTAAAATATTCGAATGGTTAAAATAAGTGTATGTCCTTTCCCGTCTTTGGACTATCTTTAATGGTTTAACTTCATAGGCCATGAAAATATACACTTAAGTTATATTAAATTGTATCTGCCACCTTAAATGTTATACTTATGTGCCCTTTATCTGTTAGTAATCGTTTTTATTTGGTTTTTGTTTTTGTTTTTGACGGGAGGTAACACCTCATTAAAGTTACATAGAAGATTCACATATAACTAACGAGCCATTCACTCAAACCTGCATAAGGGCACGCGTTACCCCATGCCTAGACACACGCACCATCTCCCCCCTCCCACACACACACAGCCACACATACCTTCTCCCTTCGAATGAAAGAGGGGAAAAAAATATACATCCAGATTGCCACAGGGACTCACAGACGACGCCTGGCCTGACATTGCTGTGACAGCAAAGATAACGCAACAGCTCCAACTCCAACTCCAATTCTAATTCCAAATTCAGCTCCAACAAATGTCAATGCATGTGTTGTGGCTAACAAACGAAATGACCAGCAGGAGCAGCAGTAGCAATAGCAATGGAATGAGGACTAAGGCTAGGAGTAGAACCACCAACCAGGAGGACATTCAAACTGACCGTGTGATCTATGCCTATCTGATGTATTTTAATGGTGCTCACATATATTTTTCATTATTGCTGGCTCTACACTCTCCACACACCAAAACAATAACGAACAAAAACAAAAAATCAAGAAATAAAGGTAATATTAACTATGTGTTACCCCTTAATAATAAAGGGAAATTTGAAACTGAAACTAATAATTTTAAAAGATGTCAATATATAATCTTAATTCACTTTATCTTTCTTTATCTTGTATGCAATTTTAATTTTTTTGCTTTACTTTGAAGTCATTTTAAACCACTAAAACAGTTTATAAAACCATAAATGCTTGTCGATTTATATTTGTTTATAAAATTGAAAAAGAAGTCTATCTCTCACTTTTAATATCATTTTACAACACTCTGACACTTTCATGTCATTTCACAACACCAAAATTCGTGAGAAGATCGCAAATTCTTTGCCCTTGATGTCATTATATATTTGATTATTTATAAAGAAGTCTTTCTCTCACTTTTAATGTCATTTTCCAATACTTTCTCATTTTGATGTCATTTGACAACACTCAAATTCAGGATTAGACCGCAAATTCTTTGCATTTTATGGCGATTTACAACACTTTTTTATTTTGATCACTTTTAATTCACTTCTTAAGCAAATCTTGTAAAAACACTTTTTATATACAGTCAACAATTAATCAAAGTGCTTTTTTTATAGTCATGAATATATTTAAGTAATTGTATTATACTTGAATTCATCAATGATTAAATTAGATTAAAACGAAAACGCCATTACTCTATCCCATTTTTTGGTTATTTTGAAATATTATTTATTTTAAACAAATCATTTATAGATTTTCTACTTATTCCGACTCCGATCATGAATAATCATACTAGTAGCAGTTCTCTGATTCATAAGTACATAAATATATGGATATTTGTGACTACAATAAAATAGTTTGTAAAATGCCTTTGCTTACAGAAAAGAGATTTATAGAATTCGAGCATAGAACAGATGCAACTTATATTGCCTTAGGGTAACAACGATATATACCTATGTATAGCTAGTCTATATTCCTGCTTTCCCTTTTGCACCTTTGCCGAACACCCTCTCTCTCTCACTCTCCACAAAATATTACGTATACGCAATGACTCTCTGCCGCCTCCTACACACACACACATAATATTTTTTTTTGCAGTCGGAAAAAAACCGAAATTTATATTCTATACACCAGAGGCCGCGAAATTTTTACTCTTTGCTCTGCGACAAATGCGACGGCTGCATCCCATATAGAATACATAGATGAGGCCACCCACAGACCCGCGGACCCAAAGGCAACCAAAAAACAGCCCGACCAAACAACCAACCAACCAAAATATACAAAGTTCAGGCTCACTTCCATTCAAATTTGTCGCCCTTTATCCTCACATGCTGCGGCGTTTTATATTCTGGATGCCATTGTGGAGAGAGAGAGAGAGAGGACAGAAGGATATTTTTTATGGCCCGTTGAGATTGCAATTCCAAAATCGATAAATTGCAATTAATTTAATGGTCACAACAACGACATATCGAAAGACATAAAAAAACACGCCGAAATGCGTGTATATATTTCCATATAAATCACAAATACTGCAGTCGAAATAAAAGAACAAACTCATATGAAATAAAACCAAGTTAAAAGAAAGGTAAAAGAGACCAAAAGAAAAAAGAGGAAAAAAACGGGGGAAAAATTCTAGTCACTTAATGCAAAAATATGCCAAGAAATTGTAATTTATTAAGGGGCCAGCAGCCACTTAATTAGCCCTAAAATTAGTTAAAAGCTTGTGGAATCCACAGAGCATAAGAAAGATTTTCCAAATTTCCAAGGAAACCACCACCAACAACAACAATTACAACAAATACACAAAACGGTAAAGATAAATGGCTAAAGCCAAAAAGCAACAAAAGAGTAAAGGAATCTTAGTCAAGGATTTTGTTTAAAAAAGGGTCAACATAAAGTCAAAGATCAAAAATATTTTTATAAGCATTTATTTAATTTACGAAAATTAACTAAGAAATTAAATAAATCTTTAAGTGACAATAGGAAAATGTTTTGCACCTTTTAAAACCAATCTATGTTTAAGTTTAGGTAAGGGTCTAAATTATATATACAACTGCCAAATGAAATGCCAAACAGCATATCCTTCTTCAACTGTTGGCCATTCGGTTATCACCTGGTCAGGATTACTGGTCAAATTTCCTACGAAATCTTTTAAGCATAGAAAAGTAATAAACAGATCGCTTTACCGTTTTGGCTTTTGTTAATTCAGTTCATTATGACAAATTAGCATTAAAGACATATTATTTATTAAAGACTATTCGAATTGAAATGAAAATCAATATATGAATACTGTGACGAATCCTACCTACTTTTGGGCCCTATAATTGAAAGTCAAAATGACCAATCTGAATGCATTATACAATATGTTTTAAATCAATAGGCTTAGCCTGTATAAAGCAGGGAAAATGAAAATAAAATAATTTGGCGATCGTAATATTTTTCAGTTTATGTATGAAAAAACATGTGTCCGATATTAGTAATTACGATTAATTTATGTGCAATTAAGTAGCGTTGGACCATAAGAAAAAGTATAAAGGACGTAGACAGAAGGAATTTTTTACCTAAAATTTTTTTTATTCATACATTTAGACAGAAGGAATTTCTTACCTAACATTTTTTTATACATACATTTAAATTCAAATTCCTAAAAAAAAGTTCTAATAATTTAAATGAATGAATTGAATGTTATATGTTATTAAAATAAAGGACACACATTTCATCTTTATATGAATAAAATTTTAAAGATATTTCAAATTTGTATACTGCTTCTTCTGTCTATCTCCGGCTACGTCCTTGGAAAGTTTTTTATGCTGAAGTAGCAAAAAAAGGGGAGATCCTTTATAAATATCTTTCACTTTTGGAAGAGTAGTAGCAAGTAGCAGCTAAAAATATTTAACAATCTTAGCTCTAACTTTTCCTATTAAATTTGGTAATATATATTAATTTATTTCGACTAATTAGCAAGAAATTTTTCATAGTTCATAGTTCATTATCTATCGGATGATCGGTGTTGGCCAGGCATTTATTTTTAGTCCAATGAGAATCTAAGCCCACTAATATTCATAGAATGGATTTTTCATTGCATATAAATTACGTTTTACAATAAAAAAAATAGAAAAAAATGGGTAAAGATGAACTTCTTATAGATAGTTTCGTATATTTAAAGGGGATATTATGAATACGTAAGAGCAAAAAAGTGTGTCTATATATTCACTCTCCAGTTCACTACAGATTGATTGCTTTGATTGCTATCGCAAAAGATTCTTCTTCTAAAATTCTTTAATCCAAATATATAATATAATATAATAATATGTCATAAGTATTGATTAAAAAATTTATTTAAAATGGTGAAAAATATCATTAGATAAAAATACTTGGACAAAGTTACAGTCACAAAGTTAAGTGACTATCGAAATTAAAAATTTAAACGTCCCTTTTTTTTTAATTTTTCAAAACGGAACATTTAAGTCTAATTGAAATTTTTAAATAGTCAACTATTCCATTTTGGATTGCATTTTTTAATTCGTAATGAAAATGCTTTTGTGTAAATTTTTAATTAAACTGCTTCGCTTTTGTGATGAAGCATATTTTAAATGCAGCAATGAAAAGCAATTTTCCATTGAGCCTTGGCATAGGCACATGCGCGCATTTGCATAATTTCCACCCTCGGCCGAGATTCAGTTTCATATTAGCTGGTGTTGTTGTTGTTGTTGTTGTTGCTGTAGCTGTTTCTGCTGCTGGCTGGGATTGCTGATTAGGTGCTCCTACCACCCCATTCCAAACGCAACTTTTCCGCCTCCATTTTCATTCTCATCTGGTCTTATTGTGTGGTCGGTCCAGCAGCAGGCAGCATTTAATTACCACCCAACAGAAAGTTTAAGGGCAGCAACAAAAACAGGTTAAAACGCCAAAGGAGCGGGTGTAAGGATGTGAGGGGTAACATCAACGAGGCTGGGAACATTGATGCCCGAAAGGAAAAACAAAAACATAACCTAATTTTCTCAAATTTCGCCCAAAAAACGTAGGCGACGACAAAAACAAGAACCTGGCCGAGAACGAGGACGAGAACAAGGCAGTGGCAATGGCAACGGCAACGGTATCGGTAACGGTAACATTGGTAAAGGATGGGAATCGTTTCATAGTCAACGTTTAGGTGAACATTCTGTTTGGGGAAAATATGGCGCAGTTTAAGTGCGCTCCAATGGGAATGCGGGCCAAAAAGAATGCACTGTGAAAAATTAATAAACATCTTGAATGAAATTACCTACCATTTAAATTCACTTGAAAGGCATAAAACATTTAAAATATAGTTCTACGGATTCTATTAATAAAAACTATGATGTAGTCATTATTTTGAAAGATGTTGCTAGCAGTTAAATGATATAAAGTGTCGGTAGGATATTTGGGGTCCTCGATTTTGAGAGTGGGTAAGGTCCAAAAAAAAAGCACATTTTCAAACATTTTTTATGAATAAATGAAAAGCCTCGGACTATTTCTGGTATATAGATATTGATAATTGACATTTAAAGTATTATTGGTAAAACTTTAAGTTTTATATATATATATATTTCGATCCCTGGCAACGCATCTGCTGAGGCTCTATGAAAAAAAAGATTTTGCAGTGAGCACGATGCTGGGTTACAGGATCATAATTTTTCTCAGCGCTGAAGTTCCAAGGTAAAATTCCGTTTTTCATCCAAAATTTAGACTAATTTTAATTTTATAAAAAAAACTTCATGCTGTTTGAAGTTTTTTTTAAAAATTTTTAAATGATCGGACAAGAGTGTTTATTGACTTGAAAAATTGATTTCAAACTTGATCGAACTGATCAGTTGAAGCACTTTATCTTCAGATTTTTTTCTAGTTACCTCAAAGATTCTCAATTTACTTAAAAAAAAAGAAAAAAAAAAAGAAAATTATTTATATGGAAAATTTTTTAAATATAATTGCTTTAATTTTGTTTCGAACCATTTGAAATAAATGCAGATCCAATAACAATAATAGAACTTCTGTAAAATAAGATTTTTTTTATATATTATTTGTCACTTTTGAATTTTATGGAGGGATAAGTACATATATTTGTAATATGTCTGTATATCCAGTATATATCGGATGCAAGTCTTATGTAGGCTATAGAAATATAGATATATATTACAAATATATGTGTGTATATCCAGTCTAAATCGGATGCAAGTCTTATTGAGGCTAACCCTAACTAGCCCATCAAGTTATATTTGTTTCGAAATAGATTTTTAGTTGCTATTCATAAATTAATTGAAAATTAAGCTACACAAAACCCATGGAAAATTAATAAGTAATTACATTTAAAATGTTCCATCAAATCAAACTCAAAATGCAGTCAAATTTCATGTAAAGTCTAAATAATTTTTTTTTTTTGCTTTTCGGGCTGACAAGTGGAAACTAATTTTCATTAAATCCGCTCTAAACATATATATAATATATGTACATACATATGTAGTTCTAGTCTCTGCCTTTGACATTCCATAACAACATTAACAATAGCAGCAGCAACAACAACAAAGGGCAACATTAGCCAACTGCCAAAATAGAAAAGCAAAGGCAACAAACAATGATTTTCATGGTACGTAAAATTAATTAGGGCACTGAGACAAAAATCCTCAAATTTCAATTGTGAGACTGAGATAGGCGTAACCAGAGAGAGAAAGACACACACACACACACACACAGGAGAAAGAGAGAGAGAGAGAGAGAGGGAGTGCGGGAAAGATATGCAATGAAAACAAGGCGGAAAGCCCAACTAAAAATATCAGCAAAAAGGAAAAACGAGAAGAGCTAGAGCAAAATTCTGCTTGGGAGCAACATAATTACTCTCGATGCGTATGTGTGTGTATCAGTGTGTTTGTGTGTGTGTGTGTGTGTGTGTGTGTGTGTGAGGCTTTGTGCGTAGGCTTCGGTTTCTGCTATTTCTTCCTCATCTCGTCATTTGCTTTCCTTTCTTTTTGTCAATGCAACACACATTTTAACGAAGTTGCCTTACCTCACCTCTCTTCTTCTCTATGTACTTGAAGAGCTTTTACATAGAACAGGGAATACTGTGTGTGTGTGTGTGTGTGTGTGTTATCAGCAGCTCTAGCAATTACAGCAACTACAACAGCAGCAGCAACGATAACAATAACAACAACAACAACTTTTGGTGTCGCATCCTTGTTGGCTCTTTTTTGCCTCTGCCTCAATACATAATTACAAATACATTTAAGCCTGAAAGTTGTTTTTTGTTGTTTTTAATTGTTTTTCTTTTTCATTGTAACGGGGAGGGGACGGTATGGAGAGGGTGAGGCTGATGGCTGTGGCTGTGGCTGTGTGGGGCATGGCAATTGCTGACGTTTTGTTTTGATTGACATTTTTGGAAAATGTGAAAAGTCATGGGGGAGGTGCGCCAGCTATGTATAAAGGGATGAAAATTTTTGAAGAGGACCCAGAGCTGTTGGTATAAAAGGTAAAATGTATAGGCAGGTATTTAGTTAGGGGTAAATTGCATTAGTTATGTATACCAAATCAATTTCAATATGATATAGAGAGATACATTTTTAATCCACTTTCACATTGCTAGGCAATCCAAAATTAATTGAAGTGGTACAATGAAACAAGAAGAAACTTAATGGTGACCCCGACGTTTTCATCAAACAAATGCTTTTTTGAATTTTGTTACATTACACCTCTGGGGAAGAGAGTTAATAAATACAAGAAATAAGTGTTCATCAAAGTTTACTTTAAAATGTTTATTATTTTATAAAAAATAGCTACAACGTTAGTTGTGGTGACGCCAAAGCTGATATCACAAAGTCTTATATGTTCAAAGCATAAAGAGAGCTCTTGTGAAGAGGCTTTCAGTGATCCGAACCACCACACATATCCTAGCACTCCTTGTAGAAATGATACAGTCGCCATGTTAAGAGATTTTTTAACTTATCCATAGATAATCTATTTTATAATCCATTTTTCTGAATAATCTTTCCTACCAGTAGGTCTTAAGAACAAAGCGGAGAACTCAAGATAACAGCTCTAGCATTTCTTATAGCCTGATATAAGTTCTACAGTTTTTTTGAACAATCCCTAGATCAGTAATCGGCACGGGCCATTCCTCGAACTGGGGCCTAGCTCTGCCGGGCCTAGCTCTCTGGAAACTCTTCTACTCATGCTTATCAGAGAAAAAAATGATTGTCATGATAAAAATCACTCACGTCAAAACTACACTTACAAAAATGTTTGTTGACAAAAGTAAAAATCTATTTTTCATTATTGAAAATTTGGTTTTCCATGTGCAATTCGTTTTTTGTTATCAAGTTCTTTCAAGGCAGGATATAATGCACCAATTATTTTTGGAATCAAATCAAGGTAATTTTTTTTAGTGTTAGGCAATAAAAAGTTTCGCACTTTGTGTGTGTTGCTACAAATACAAATGCAAAAGTCTTTCTTGAGACTGTATGTGTGCCGACCGTGGCCCTAGATAAATTAAAATGACTTTAAAATACATAATAATATATTTTTAAATACTTTTCCTTACTTGAATTCAATTGCAAGGAAAATTTCTTAGGGAATTATATCGAAGGCTTTTCGTAAGGTATAATTATGGTTTAATTATAGTAAACTTTGAGCTATTAATAGTTAATGTAAACTTTTATTAATGAATTATCAAACTAAACCATAAAATACATACATTTTATATATAATCAAAAAAAAAAAAAAAAAAAAAAAAACACATCAAGAAATTAATTAGACAAAAAAGACGTAATTGATGATTGTTATAATTATATCGAGATGAAATAATATTTTAAAAATATAAAATTAAATAATTTTGAGTGAGTTTTTTTTTTAATTTGTGTAAGTTAAATTGGTAGTTGGCTCTAGGTCAATTTTTAATTTATTTAAAGGTAAAACGTTGATCTTATTAGATGAATTAAAAATATGCCTCACAAAAGCTGATAAAGTTTAAATTATTGAAATTTGATTTATTTTTAATGTTATCGTTTGAATGAACAGGCTCAGGGTTATTTTTGAGCAAAAAAATATATGTCATTTTTTATATTATTTTATTTTATTTCAAACCAAACTATTATTATTATAAATTTATACCAATTGCCTCGGAAACAAAAAACTTTTGACTATCTTAATAAGAAGATGCAATTGGAATCTATGGGAAAAAATTATTTATATATTTATTAGAATTTTTAATAAAGTTAAACATGTTGTTAATATTGTCACTTTGATTGGCGACCTTGACGAACATTTTAAATGCAAAATAAAATAAATCAATGAAATGAAATAGAAATAATACTGGCAATTTTGTTTTTATAAATTTATTAAAAACTTTAAAATTGCAATTAATTTTCAAGTTTAACTCACACCTCTCACATTTGAAATACACGCACTCACTTTATTAGGAAACCATATAGACCTAGGCAGAAGAAGAAGATGAAGGGGCAAAAAATGTTGGCATAGCAGAAATAGATATAAAACCTCAAACCTCAAAGAGAATTTCAGAAGGCAAAGAACCACAATTCAGCCTTTATTTAACAACTCGCTCCAGTTGTCGAAACTTTAAACTAAAGCAGCACACACACACCTACACACAGGCAAATACACCCATGTAAAGGACCTACTCATTGCTATGCAGTGCATAGCTTAGCATAGCCTGCTGCTTGCGACCCACATTGATGGAAAGGCAAAAAGCCACATAAACCACATCTCTTCTTCTCTTCTGTTTTTTGTTCCTATCATGCATTCTGGAAGGGATGCGGTAAAAAACTACGCAATTTACCAAAAAGCAGACCTGCAATCTACAAGAGGCAACCAAAAAAAGGGAAGCTAAGCTGTTATATACCTACTCTACTCTACTCTATATATATACATATATATAGAAGCAAATGTATATGCCTAACCAAAAACTCCCTATACATTTATATACATAGAGAAAGAAGGAGAGCGAGAGAGAGAGAGAGAGAGTGAGCCATTTCCCCCTTAAGCATACCAACAACAGCAATCAATGTCAGTCACATGGCTCCCAAAACACACACACACACACACACACACACACATACATACACAAAGGCAGCAACTCGCCGCTGCACACGCACAAAAGCGCCAAAATTACAAACGCAGCGAGTGGTCGTTGTTAGAAATGGCAAAGGCAAAGGCAAAATGGAATGAGCAGAAGAAGAACCCAAAATATGGCAAGAGAATGGGAGAGAAGGGAGAGTGAGAGAGGGGAATGGGTACAATTTGGGCGTCATAAAGGACTGCATAAACTCACCAACTGCTCACCCATAAAGCCTCCCACAGTACCAACTTTATATAGGCGCCGGCGCACGCACATCTGCAACCAACAAAAAAAAAAAAAAAAAAAAAAAGAAAGAAAGAAAACCAACAGCAGCAGCAGCAGCAACGACAAGAAGTAGATGTAGATGTAGGGGCGGGGGTGAAAAACCAAACCCATGTCAAAGTCAAGACCAAGCAAAGTAAATGAAAATAAGCGCCCTGCATTTTTTTCCATTTCCTATACACACACACGAAAGTAAAGTAAAACAACTCACACACACACACACATACATACAAACACACCCACTGCGAGTTTTCTTGAACGTCCTTGATCCTTGCAACGTACAGTAATAATAACAAAGAAAAGAAGGAAAACACAACAACAACAACAAGAATAGCGGCGCCTGCTGGTCGTCTTCCCAACACACACACACACACACAGACAAACACGAAGTGAAAAAGCATAGCATACTTTTTTGGGGCAGCAAAATCCTCATACCCATCGACGTCGTCGTCGTCGCCTCTGTTGTCGCCGCTGCCTTATCAGTTGTAAAAACAAAACCGGAAGCCCACACAGGAAGTCATAAGACGTTGCCAGAGCAAGTGAGAAAGTAAGAGACTCCAAGAGCAAGCGAGACACACACACACAGAAAATATAGAAGAAGGCGAGACAAGGATAGGACATCAAAATGCGTTGAGAGCGTCGACGAACTTTTTCAGGGTTTTTGTGAAAGTGAAAGCTGAAGGCAAAGGACAAGGCAATATTATTATTGCAAATGAAAGTGAAAGTCATCTGAGAGAGAAGCAAGACAAAGAGACCCATCGAGAGAGAGAGAGCAAGCGAGCGCAGACGCAGTCTACCAAAATAGTTATAAACAATGCAGAAAAGCTTCCCCATATAAGTACATACAAAGAGTGAGAAAGAGATTGAGAGAGAGAGAGAGAGAGCAAGAGCTAGCCGACAGAGAGCAAGCTGCAATTGTCTCAAGAAAAGCTTTACCCCACAAAAACTCACTACATTTTTAATGGCCACAATGTCCTTGGCCAAGCAAACGTGCCGCGAAGGATAACGCACAATGCGCACAGCGCCAGCGCCAGCGTCAACGTCAACGTCAACGTTGACTGCGAAGCCTGCATTTACTTTCGTTTTCGCTCAACCCCCGAGAAAACCCCCCCAAAAATATCCCAAGCCCACCCTACCCCCTTTTGATGTCCTGCCAACGTCTTTGCTTGCATATAATGTACTTTGTATTACAAAACTTTTACCCCGAGAGCTTTTGCTTTTGCATTTTTTTTTTTTTTTTTTTTGGGGGTGGGGGTTTTCGTTGCTTTTCCTTTCGGCCAACAAAGTTTATTTTTCGGCAGAGTTTTATATGCCTGTCGGCTACTGGAGGACACTGCTCTTGCCTGCTGCATTGGACCCAATTGGACCGCCAAGGGAGGGACCCCACAAAAATGACAAAATAATGTAATTTGCTTCTTAGATTTATGCGTGCTGCGCCTTCTTTTCCTTTTCAATGCTTGTGGGGAATCCCCCACACATTCACATCCCACAACTTTTTGTGTGTGTGTGTGTGTGTGTGCGTTTGTGTCCTGCAAGCGAAACGCAACGTTGTCGTTTCCTTCGTTATATTCTCCTACATTTTATTTTTTGGGTTTTTGGACCACCCGCTGAGCCTTATGCTGCCTGTTTTCATCTTATTTGTGAGGTTTTCCCTTTTACTTTTCCTTACTCACCCTCTTCCCCTGCACTTAAGCCGCTTGTGCGAATTTAGGGCAGCTTTTTCTTCTCTGTTTTTTATATTCATTTTCTTTTGCTTAAAGCGAAAATATTTGTCGTTAGAAAAAGTTCGCACAGCTAACTTTCAAGTTTTCATCAAAAAAGGAAAGAGAAGAGCAATATCTACAAAATATTGCAAATTGAAAAGGCCAAAAATAAGCAAAAAAAAAAGATTGACAATGAAAAGTTTTTCTCAAGTGAGATGAACATTTTCGCATTTCTTGGTTAAAATTAAATTGAATTTTATGTGGCGTTTTCTCCTCAGATTGACTTTGACATTAAAACCAATCAACAGATTGATAGTAACGAAATCATATGTTCAAATGATCAGGCAAATCCTGTTTTTCTTACATTCTATTTAACCTTTAAATAAAATTTAATAAATTTTATAGATAGACTAAAATTGTAACAGTATAATTTTATCAACCCACATATCTAGTTCAAATAAATTGTAAAAAATGTATTAATTTGTTTCTCTTTTTTTACCAAAGATCCCCGTAAGAGATTAAAATAAATTGTTAGTATTAGAAATACAACATTGTGTTTTTTTATAAAAATTGTCTACATATCAAATTTTAGAACGATTCAATATAATTATCAGCACACCTAGTTAAATAACTTCAAAGTTTGAATATCTTCAACACTAAAACTAGTTGAGAATTGAATTGAATTTAGCTTTTTGTGTATATTTTTATTATCAACTTCAAGCCAGTGAAAAATATTAATGATCCTCTTATAAATTTTACTTTAATTGTAAAGTCTTTTAGGCTTTTCAATAAATTTCAAAAATAAAATAGTATTTATATTAGAAGGGAAATACACAATTTTCATAAAGTGTCAAGAACTACGTTAAAACTAATTGTAAGTTAGAGTAAGATTTATATAAACGAATAGAACTAAAACTTAATAATATAATATTAATATAAATAGTAAAATTTTATATATTTTTTTTTATTACAAACATGTTCAATAACTTTTGAATTTGGTTCGAGACGAAGCGGTTTAAAAAGGTATAGAAAATCAAACGAAACGTCGCGACGTTTGTTTTTAATATCCTTATGGAAGATAGCATGTCTCGAAATTCTGTAGAAGTAAGAGAAAAATATAAAAAAAATACATATTATATGTTGTTACATTAGGAAGTGTTTATTCTAGATAGTCATAAATTTTTTGTTTCTGCTGATCATTATTATTTAATGAATAAACTTTAAAATATTCCTTAAACATGTTTGCTATTTCAAAGCTGAAATTTTTTAATGTTTTTTTTTCTTCCTTATTCTTTTGACTTAAATTAAATTTTACAGATAAATAAGATCAATTTGTAAAAACACCATACTTTAGTTAAGTACTAAATAAGTGTTTAATATCTTTAAATATACTTTTTATTTAAATTTAATTCAATTCATTAATAAACTGACATATATCTTTGAATCAGAGAGATTATAGACCTCTTATTTCGACAGCAAAAGATCTTTACGCTTTTTTAATAAAAACTAAATTTTAGAATTAAAAGAATATATTTTAAGATGCATCTATTCCCGATGAGAAGTAAGCTAATCAAAAAAATTATAAAAAATAATTATCTCTGTAAAAAAATAACTATTCCCTTAATAATAAACTAGAACTTTAATAGTATTCGATGAGCATAGAGACATATATCTTTATATACAGAGGTGGTCAAAAGTATTTACACAATGATCATTATTTTGCAGCTTTTTTTCCACTGATATTTTTTTTTTTTTTTTTGTAATGATCCAGTTGCAAAAATACAATGTTCTATTGTTGTAATTCACTTACAAGAACAACAAAGTATCTTCGAAAATAGAAGTTGCTAAAGAAACTACATTGTGTAAATACCTTTGACCACCTCTGTATATGTTGAATCTTGAATATCTATCTATATAGACCTCTTATTTCGGCTTCTTATTACGCTTTTTAAATGTAAATTAAATTTTGCAATTACAAAAATATACTTTAAGTTGCCTCTATAATAGATAAGAAGTGATCTAATTAAAAGAAAAATAATAAAACTAATTGTCTCTATAAAAAACAATGATAATAATAGTTTTCAATGAAATTATACGAGTATCTCTTAAGAAAACTAACGATTCCAGCTAAAAGATAGTTTGATGTAAATAAAATCTCCAAACCTTAATGTAGTTCCAAATTCCCAAACAAAATCTTTTGCAGTCTACTTTAAAGCTTAATTCTAGCTTTTCGTTACATTTAGATTATTTCTTTCTTTTGTTTTTTTTCTTTGTGAAGAATTTTAAATATGATAAACAAACGTAGAAAATGAAACGGTCCATTGTCATGGTCACCTAATCCGGCTAAGCAAAATGACCGAGCTCTTAGCCATCCTTAGTCGGCCAGGACCCGTACACACACATATACACACACACAAAGCAAAGGCTTCCAGGCACAAAAAAGAAGAAGAACAAAATGTAATTTTAAATGCAAACCGAAAGTCAAATGGCAACCAGCTGGGTTACATTTGCCCAGAAGCTGATGAAGAAGGGGAACTGCACATATGCACAGAAAATGTTTAAATATTGAATTTTTCCTTTTTACTTCATGCTTGATATATATATATAAAATACACACACACATACATATATACAGAGTAAAAGTCTCGACTGTCAGTTGTTTTGGAGCCATCATTTTAGGAGCCTCCTGACAAACTTTTGCCTGCCACGCACAATTTTCCACTTTCAACTTTTTGGCAAAAAAAAAAAAGAAAACATAGAAATAGGGAGAAGAAGCATTGAGTGGAAAGGGGATATAAGGGCGTGTGGGGTTTGGTACATTGGACGAAGTGCAGGGGAGTACTGTGTGTGTGTGTGTGTGTGTGTGTGTGTGGAAGGGGCTTGAGCTTTATGCTTGGCTGATGTTGCGATAAGCAGCCAACGTCGTTGCTGCACACGCCAGAAAACACATCATTCCTCTCTCTCTTTCTCTCTACCTCACCACTTCCCTGTCCTGGATCCACTTCACTTTCTTCCCTTGCAAAGGGCCCTGCGGCAGGGTTGAAAAATAGGCAGTTTTGCCTTTGCTTTTCTCCACTTTCAGTTTGTGGTTGTTGTTGTTGCTGTTGTAGTTGGCGCCAGTTTTCCATGTAAAAGTTTTTGCTGAAAAGTGTAACGCAGTCGAAGCTTTGCCTTTAGGATGAGATGAAGGAGAGGAATAGAGCGGTAAGTCTTAGGGCAGGGGGCAGATGGATGGGTGATGGGTAAATGCTGCTGCGTCGTCGTCGCCTACGCGGCATAGTTTTTAACTTTTGTTGTTGTTGTGATACTCTATAATCTATAAGGTGACAGTGACTTTTTAAATCAAATTGATACTAACTATTTGAAGCTCTAAAATTAATACTAATTTTTTGTGTCAACATTTTTATTTCTACGTTTTTCATTCCTTCTTTGCCATTAAGAATAAAATTACTTTAAAATCTTTTATACATAGTTTTGATAATTATAATTTTTTAAAATCAAAAATAATTGATAAATTAAAATGTTACAATACAGTTGGGTTTTTGTATTATATTGTGATCATAGGCTGCTTAGGGGTGTGAAATGAGAGGAACGTTGCCCCTTAAAGTATGCAACAGGTTGGCAAAGTTTTCATTTAAAAATAATTGCTTAGTTGATTGTTTTGTTTTATTTACAAAGTATTTTAGAGATCAAAATCGGCTTATTATTTAATCCTATATTAAATTTAAAGTTAGTTCGTTTTGCACAAAAAAACTTAAACTTTAAAATAAAATTATTAACAAGGACTAAAACTGAAACTGTAAGCGTTTATAACTGTTTTATTTTCTGAAATTCAATTGTCACCTGTAGTAAAACGAAACCGAAGCAATATTCAGTTTTATTTCTTTATCATTTAATAACTAATAACGACTAACATTATTTTTTAAATGAAATTCATTTTTACTTCTAATCTGATCTCTTCAAACTATATATAATTTTACTCTTTTTTCACACACATCAGTTTTTTTTCTTATTGTTCTAAACTATTTATTTTAAATTTTTAAAATATAAAAGTGATAATTTCTGATTTTCGTGAGGCGTTTAGTCCGTCTGGCTAACTTAAAAACTTTTTTTGTAAGACATTTGTAAGATATTTTCTTATATAATCCATAATAACAACACTTAACCAGCAATACAAAATCGTTTAATAACAATTACTGGTCTGTGCCTAAAAAACAGTCAAGACTAAATTGAAAATACATAGTTAGAAGATAAAAGTAAAGTAAAATTAACCATTTCATTGATAAAGAATAATCCAAGCACTTGGATTTGTTACAAAAAAAAGAAAATATTAATTTTTTTAAATTATTTTTTTTTCAAATCAAAGTGTATATTATAAATTATTGTACTCAACCCAAAAAGAGCATTTAAAATGCGTTTAAAAAATCGAGTTTACTTTTCTTTTTTGCAGTTGTTTTTGTTTGTGCTAAAAATTCACGCACTTTCCCTAGATCCCGACGCCTCCACCCATCCGCCTCTATTTGTGTGTGTGTGTGTGTGTGTGTGTAAGTTTCTAAGCAAGTACATAGAAGGCGCCGTTATGTGCGCAGATTTCCTTCCGTTGGAAATAGACGAGAGCAGGCAGAAAAGGCAAGCGGGGGAAAAGGCAGACTTCACTTTCGTTTTCACTTGCCACCTACATACATCAGGGAGAAGCAGCAAAAAGAGCAGGAAGCTGAAGCAGGCAGGGGGGAGCAGTGGTTGCCCACCAAAAATAAAATAAAAAGAAAGAAAAAAAAGTTTCGACATCAAAAAGAACTACTTTCGATAATCACAGGCCTGGCGCCAAAGGAATTACATTTTCTTTTTTTTTTTTTTTGCTGCTGTTGTTGTTGTTTTTGTTGTTGCCGGCTATTTCAGAGTTCTCCGACTTTTTACTGGGTTTATTTATTTTCTTGTTTTGCAGTGTTGTTTTTTTTCCTATTTTATTTTTGGCAAGTTTTAAAGTAATTTCAAATTTGTGTATTGTCGACTTTTATGCGCATAACAAATTTTGGTTTGGCCCAAATGTTTTATGCATTTTTTATGGCCAACTAAAAATGATTTGTAAATTGTGGGACATTCACATAAATATATCTACCATACATACATCCATATATCGAGCGGACTGGATCAGAAACAACCCTCGACCCGAAAATGACATCATGGCTAAAGAAAAATGCATCTGGCAAAATGCTTAAAGCATAATTTTCCTCTAAGGGTTGGAGATTGGGTTGCTGGGAAATTGGGCATAACCGGTTTAGCCTCCCGGAACAACGGAAAGCTAAACTGTTGCAGCAGAAAAGGGTTGTGTTTACCCACCTTTGATTTTGCGGGGGATGAAGGATTAGCCCAACCAAAGGTAAATACTTTCATCTGGCAATGCAATTTGGGAAAATCAAAGAAAATTAAGAAAAACTGTGATGAATTGAGACTGAAATAAGGGTTGCATGACAATACTTAAATCTATTTTAGAAAATGAAAAATATAAGCAAGTGTACTTAAATGAAACTTGTAGTTTTTCATAAATTTAAAAAAGGATATTACATGAAATTTTTGATCTTAAAAAGTAAAGCATATTCTTATCTCAAAATAGACAAGATTCATTTCTTAAATTATGAAGACGAACTATAAAATAATTTAGACTAGTATTAAGCCATAAAAAGTCTAGGAAATACATTTTTTAAAATCCACAATCCACATTGGGCTCGTTTCATCGAGTTGGTCATAATAAGCTCCTTTGCTGATCGTATATGGCAATTCTTTTTGAATATCCTTCCCGAAAGCAATAACATTTTCTGTGCAAGGCCTCTGTTCTCTGCGAAGAAAAGGCGAATTGACTAGCTTATATGCCAAGTTTTTCAAATACGCTACTACTCGACTTGATTTTATGATTTATAAACTTATTTGGGTCAACTTACCTACCGAGTTGAATTGATAGATTCTTATTACTCGGTTATTTGGCGGTCGATTCTGTATGGTAACAGACTTTCCCATCTTTGGAGACGAAGACTGGATTATCCTTACATTTGTACTCGATTCGTGGCTCTTTCAAGATTAATTTGAAGACAACAATGAACTCTCCATCAGAACCTATTTTTTCAGAAAGAAAACCAGAAATCCAAATAAGATATCTTAAACAAATTAAAAATTAATTTGAATCAAGCAATTAATAATAGGCTAACGACCTCCTTGGGCAATAAAAATTATTAGAATCTTCAGAATGTTCAAAAATGAAAATTATGACAGAATTTTTTTAACCGGCATGAGGTCAATAAATTTTTAATCAATGGCAGCATAAAAGGTAAGAAGTTTTCTTTTATAATAGCCTAATGCTCATTATTATATGTAATTTTTCTGCTTTTGTCTCTTTTAAATATTTAAATTGCTGTCCTACATTAAAATATCTTTTTGTTACTATAGAAAAAAAGAAAGTTATTCACTCTTCAAATAATTTAGTCAAGTAAAAATGCAAATCACTACATTTAATATATATTTCAATGTTACACATTTGTTGTTCTCATTAATTTAAAATTTGGCGCTTAACTCAAAGAGTTGCCAGATAAAACTCACAGCATATGGCAGCACTGTCTCAAAACCGATAAATATCGCATATCGATAAACAGCTGTGTCACCGATATCAGCACAAAAAATAACACTGCGCACTGTGACGAACGTCGAACATTTTCGACAATTTTGTTAACAAATAGTTACAAAATTTGAACTAAAAACACACAAAAAATGCTGAATGCAGTGTCGCGTCCCTTTGTGCGGGCCACCAACCAAGTGGTGAAGGCAACCGCTGTTGGTAAGAATATGGACAAAGCTGCTGCCCCGAAACGCTGCCCCGTGAAAATGAACGGAAACTGTAAATTACATAATGAAATAAAAATTCTAGTGAAAATGATAAAAAATACATTGTCCAGTCCAAAACAAAAAGAAAATTCAATTGAATAAGTTAATAAACTGCAAACTTACATAATTTCAACATAACCTCGACCTCACCCAGCTGTTTTGCGAATACCCATGTGAAGCAAATGGGCAAAAACCAAGAAAAACAATTCCTAATACTCTCTCTGTTTCTCTCTATTTTTTTAAGCCACTCGCCAAGCACATACGGATCTGCGGGTGCCCGATTTCTCGGCCTACCGTCGTGATTCGGTCAAGGATGAACGTCGTCGCAATACCACCTCAGAGGAGCGCAAAGCCTTCTCCTATCTGCTGGTTGGAGCCGGTGCCGTGGGCAGTGCTTATGCCGCCAAGGGTCTGGTGAACGCCTTTGTGGGCTCAATGAGCGCTTCGGCTGATGTCTTGGCCATGGCCAAGATTGAGATCAAGTTGTCGGACATTGCCGAAGGCAAATCCGTGACATTCAAATGGCGTGGCAAGCCGCTCTTCATTCGCCACCGTACCGCCGCCGAAATCGACTCGGAAAGGAATGTGCCCACATCGGCTCTGCGTGATCCCGAAACAGATGATGTATGTACAATTCACAACAAATTGTTTTAACTTTTCATTCAAAGTGTCTTCCTTAGGATTGGAAGCGTATAGGCAAAGAAATCAAGACTACATGCGAAATTTTAGCTCAGATTAAGCTTTTTTAAAGGAATAGTTAGGATTTAATTTAGGATAGTCCCAATGTCTCTGAAAGATGTTTAGGCCATTTTTTTCTTGTTAATAATTGTTTTGACTCCAAATAGGTTTATGTACCTCAGTCTTGGTCTTTTTTCGTGAGCTATTACTTTAACTTTCTTTAATAGTTCAAAGGGTCAATTAAAATGTCCTAAGATTTGTTCAAAGCATCTTTGAAATATATTAAAAAGTCGCTTTCTTGTTTACCAAAACAAAAAAAAAAGGCCACTCAGCTGCTTGGTAGGAACAGGAAATTCGTGTAAAATTTCAAAGTTAGACATAGACAACCAATTATTGGCAGATCTTAATTAGACTTGTTTTGATTTTCTGGGTTTTGAACAAATTTTGAAATCCAAAATTTAGCCACTTGATTCCCTATCAATGCGTTTGTCTTTATGACAGAGAATAACTTCAAAAACGACATTGTTCTTTGTAGTTTTATCAATTAATCATTTACTTATCTATGATGTTTTTAATGTAACTTAATCTTAAATAGCATTTCCTTACTTTCTGGCAAAAAGGGGAAAATCGAATAAAAGTCCTGGCAATTGAATATCCGTTACAAGTTTAAGGATGAACCAAGATGTCTAAAATCCTAATTTTGGGTATTTCAGATTGATCAAATATTACTATTTGATTTCTTTCGTTCTAAAAAAAAAAAATTATCCTTACCGTCCGTCACTGCAGTAACATTTAGCCAAAAGTATTAAATTTGAGGGCCTCTCAAATATATAGCAATAGAACTGAAAGTTGTATTATTATATCTGTATTCTTAGTCCATAAAAATGCTGAATTCGCCGATATCATCTTGTAGTAGTAATTGAAGTGACTCTTAAATATATTTCTAATAGATTTTACCTTTGTCTCTTTCTTTTTTTTAGCAACGTGTGATAAAACCCGAATGGCTGGTGGTCATTGGCGTCTGCACGCATTTGGGTTGTGTGCCAATTGCGAATGCTGGTGACTTTGGAGGCTATTATTGCCCATGCCATGGCTCCCATTATGATGCATCAGGACGTATTCGTAAGGGACCGGCACCTCTGAATCTGGAAGTGCCTACCCATGTGTTCCCTGATGAAGGCACCCTAGTTGTTGGTTAGATTGAATTGTATTCGCTTAATTGAGTTATCCAAAACCCGCAAAAAAAAAAAAACAAACACAAAATAAAATGTTGTTTTAAATGGCAACAGAAAATCAGCAAAATAGTGAATCAATTAATGTAAATTAATAAAAAAAAAAAAAAGAAAAAAATGTAAACAATCAATTAGAATTATCTGATGTGTTAGTTCAAGTCGAGGTTTTTGAGCTGTCGTCAACGATCGCTAGCAGCTTGAGAATACCGGCTCACGGCTTAGTAGTTGAAACACGATGGTGAATTCTGAAAAGTCGACGGAATGAAACTATTTTAGCGAATTGTTTGTTCCTAATTCTAGATTAGAGGCTAACTTGAAGACCCTGAAGAAAAAAACCCGAATGCAAGATTGAACAATTAAAAGATTACTTTTAAAAGCAATCCTTAAATCAGTATGGACCTACGAAATACCTATCTAGGATCCTTTCATAAACCCTAAATTATGCAACAAATTTATAGCAAAAACCTTAAAAATCTTTTCTGAGGGGAATTTAATTATCGTTGATAAAATCAGCATAACATCTTAAACCTTCTTGAAGGGCTGGAGACTGTATTCATAATTATTTAAAAACCTGCAGAATAATAATTTGTTTTTGATTTTTTATTTATTGATTACATACTAATTATTGGTTAATTTTTTTCGCTTTTTAGCTTGAAATGAATAATAGTGTGTAATCAATTGATTAAAAATCAAAGATTTCTAAATCGTGGTGAAAATGCATTTTTTATGTGGATAATAATATTTATTGGATTTTAATTTTTTTCTAAAAAAAAAAAAAAATATTCACTATTTACCCCTGTCAAGGACTGAACGAATCGTCACCCAACCGCTCCGTTATCCACTCATCTTATGCTTAGTTATATTAATAAGTACAAATTTCTGTCGATTTATATATCTCTCTGTTCTCAATATTCGGCTCAATGATTCGGAACCCACCGAGAATATCTTCTCTGATCATAAGCTGATTCCATAAAAGATATCAGCAAAAGGAACTTACCGAGAATATCATCGTTGATCTTAATCTGAATCAATAAAACACGAATGAAAACTTTTCGCTGTTGTTAATCAAGGAAATGAATACCTGAATATATTCATAAAGCAAATAACACAAAAATTTGTTCTACCTTCTGCTGATTATTGAATGTAAAATAAATAAATTTGGCATAGTCCTGAATAGCTATATTAAACTGAGAAATACTTATACATAACAAAATTATTGCTAAGTCACTGTTTTGGACCGATCGATCCCATGGAAGCTATATGATATAATCACCCGATCTTGATAAAATTTGAAGTTATATTAAACTTCCAAATATTAGAAAACAAGAAAAGTCACAGTTCGCGACTTTGCCGTTTGTATAGGAGCTATATGACTTAGTGGTCCGATCTGTCGGAGTCCGATATATACAACCCGTGCAGTTTATACGTGCAAAATTTCTCTGTAGCGTAGTCTACATTTGCGTTGATCCAGACGGACGGACAGACATGGCTATATGAATTCGTCTCGTCCAGCTGATCAAGAATATATTTACTTTATTGGTGATGCTTCTTTCGAAGCGTTGAGAACTTATGACCAAAATTAATATACTCTTTTTGCAAGGGTATAATGATAATAAGATGAAAGTAATCCTGCAAGTAAGGATAATTTAAACAACAAGGTTTTGTTTCTTTTCTTAAGTCACATATAATTAGAAAACAAGTTTACAAGTTAACAAACAAATAAAGTTTAAATAAATATCAATTTCAAAAACGCACAATGTGTTGCCACTTTCTATCTCTAAAATTTAATGTTTTAATCTGAGTGTTAATAAATAAATCTATTTTTTGCTATTGTATATATTTATATATTATTTGGTCTGTTGATTCTTTTATGCACTCTAGGTGTTCTGTTTCTATCAATTTATCAATTTGTTTTTTTATATTATCCACGGTAATTTCGTATTTCTTAGAGAGTCCAATATTTACTTCGGAAATTAGATCATGGTCAGACATTCGCTTTTTCTTTTTCATAATTCTCATTATTAGTGCTTGAATCTGGTAAGAAAAATCTGTAAGTTTTGGTTTTAGTAATTTATAGGCCGGGCTAATATTAATACAACTTTCGGTGTTGCTATAAATCGTACATAATTGTATAGTTGAATCCTTTGTCAATTGTGTTGAATTTTCGGCGGTCAATATATTCACATCAATGAGTGATTGCAATGCTGGAATTAAATGTTTTTGCTTCACTTCACAATTATCCATTAGATTTTTTACTGTATAACTGGTTTGATGATTAAACTGGAGTAAGACAATCAGTTGATACGTGTTTACCCGCAATGTATACAATTTTCGATTTATATTATATTGAACTATTCCCTGGGATGCTAAGTAATTGTAGCCTATAATTTTTCGATTAATAGATTGTATTCGTTTGTTATTGTGTTGGTCTTGTACAACCACTCGTAAAGGCTTATAAAAGGTAAACCATTTCTCAAAGCCGTTCAGAGCATGCAAAAATTCAGGGGGCAAAATAATTTTACGAGATTGCTCAAGAGGTGTCCAATATTTCATTTCTATTGGAGCAACACTATACGAACATTTTTCTTCCTCGAATTTGTTTTCCATAAATGGGATTTCAAATTTTGCGAATTGACCAAATTCCTGAATTCTTTGTTTTAAATCATTTAAGATAGTTAATCGGTGATCATTGTTATCATTTTTCTCAGGTATCACACAAATTTCCATAAGTTTATATAATATATTTTCATTAGCTATTGAAATGGATTCATCAAAGAAACGAAATGCTTGCATTTTTGAATATGCTTCACAGAATTCATAGTTGTCAATAAAATATAATATCAATATAGTTAATTCAAAATATATTTCATTACATGTTGTTGGATTCCTGAGCAGTTGATCACAGTGAATAGCTATTTTCGTTGGATCCGAGTCAGGTGTTTTTTTTTTATTTTTAGCATTTTTTTCGATTTCTGTTTTTTTGCTTTTAATAAAACTTTTGAATATTTCGATGGTAATGTCAAAATCGCGATTGTTTGGAAATTTTTGAAGCAAAAGTTGTTTATTATTTTCCAGTAAATTATAGATATTTTGTATAAAAGTCATTACATTATCATGCTGGAGGTTTGACAATTTGCTAACCAAAGAATCATTTATAATGGATTTCAAATGAGATTTCATTCCCGAATTTTTATATTTCATTATAGCATCCACTGTGAAATTGTCCACATTGTAATCGTTCTCAAATATATTTTTCCATATGGTTTCAGCTATTAATTTATTAATAACATTATGTTTATGCCATGTATTCATAAACCATCTATATACTTTTTTTGCAGTTTTAGCCTCTACATACCGATTTTCATATTTGTTAGTTAATAAAATTTGTAAGCAGTCTTTATATACCATACAATAATCCAGATATTTCTTTAAAATCGCTACACTGTCGCAATTAAGTGTGATCAGTCGATCAAGCTCATTTTTTTGGTCGGAAAAATGTGTTATTAGGTATTTACTACTTAAATTTCCAGGGAACATAGGCAAGCTGGTTATCCACAATTCAGGAGTGTTTGGAAATATACTCCACAATAGATCATCATTATTTATTAATATAACCAAAATGGTTTCCATATAGGTTTCAATCTTTTTGTCCTTCGTGTCGAATTCTTCCAATTGGCAGCGCAAATCTTTATCAATAATAACTTTGAGATTGTTTTTGATTTTTGAGTTGCCATTTTCGTTTAAATACTTCATCACTTCATCCACTAGGATACTGGGTCCAAGATCAGTAGAGTATTTAAAAATTGTTTCTGCTATCAATTTGCTATTTGAATCGCTGTTGATCCACTCTGTTTGACACCATTTATATACTTTATGTATTATATTATTTTTATTTTCATCAGCATTGTTTTGAAGATTAGAATCGATCGAAAAGGAGTTGGCAATTTTCTCGGCTTCTGCATAGTCAATGCTAAATTTAACATACTCATTCAGAATTGCTTCATCTTTATTCAAAATCTCGTTATTACGTTGAATTGCATTCAATTTGTTATCTTGCCATTGCAAATTTTGCTTTGAAAACTCTTTCAAATTCCAATCTTCAGAATTTATAGACAAATTAATAAGCCTCAAATCCTTGTTGTTTGGAAACTTTGTATCTAATAGATCTCTCCAATGTCTGAATAGCTGGCATATATTTACCATTAATGTCGATATCTCTGTAATACTTGGCATTTCGTTTAATCCCAGTAAAATACGCTTTTCAATTTTGGACTTAAGATATGTTGCTATTTTCTTATTGCCATTGACAGATAATTTTTTCATTATCAAATCAACATTTTCTCTGAGATCGCACCGATCAAGAGCCTCAAAAATGGCATCAGCTGTCAATGCGTTGATGGTATCACGGTTGTTCCACTTTGCCAGACACCATTTATAGAGTTTATAGATAATATGATCTATTTTTTGATCAGTTGCGCTTTTGCTTTGGTAACAATCTTCAAATATTTGCAGACCTTTTGTAAATTCTTCACAAAATTCATGATACTTTTTTAAAATTTCTTTAATATTAGTTTGAACTGAATTCATTTCCTTTTCTTGCAAAAGAAAACGAGTTTCTAGAAATTGATTTAGATTTTCTCTTTTCCAGTCATCTAATGGTATAGACAAATTGGTAATCCACAAATCAGAGGTGTCTGGAAACATTTCCCACAATAGATCTTCCCAATGTCTGATTTTCTTTGATATATTTTCCATAAAAGTAAGTATATTATTTACATTTAATATGGCTTCTTTTAATTGTTCTAAAATATTTGCATTTATTTTTGACTTAATCAGAGTCACTATTTCCTTATTGCCATTTTTGGTTATTTCCTTCATTACGAATATCACTAAAGGTTTGGCGGCATTATCTGTTAAATATTGATAAATAGTATCGGACATTATTAAGTTAATGGAAGCATTTTCGTTCCATTTCATCAGACACCAATTATAGAGTTTAAATATAATATGATTCTTTTTATCATCGCTTTCGTTAATGGACTTGTAAGACTGGTCCAAATCCAATAAAACTGTTTCAAATTCATAACAAAAGTCACGATACTTAACTAAAATCTCTTCATTATAGCTTTGAATTGACTTAATTTCCATTAATTGCTTAGAAAAAATTCTGTCTAAAAATTCCCTTAGATTTTTGTTCAGCCAATCTTCAGAAAGTAAAGATAGACTGGTAATCCATAAGTCACGTCTATATGGAAACACTTGCCACATAAAATCCTCTCGTTGTCGAATGAATTTCGAAATCATTGTTATATCAATTATACTATTTGACTTTAATATTATTTCTTTTAAACCGCATAATATATCTTTTTCGACTTTAGATTTTAAAATGTTTATTATCTCAGAGTCGTCATAGTTCTTTAACTGTTTCATTATATCTTGCACTGTCTGACTGGAACCAAATTTTATAAAATATAAAATCGTATCGCTAATCAATGTAACAATGGAGTTATGTTCATTCCAATTGCAATTTTCTTTAGTTTTATATTGTTCACAATGTTTACTGCAAAATAAATAGAATCTTAAACATTTTACAATATTGTGATCTGCTTTAATTGTAATCAAGCGATATACATTCTCCTTCATTATCTCAGTTAGGTTCAACAAATTATCTTTTAAATTAAGAAACAGATATGGGAATCTTTTTTCCAATTCAAAGTATTTGGCATCAATCAATAATGCTTTTAATACCCTTTTGGAATTATCTTGATAGTCGTGTAAAAAGTTAGGTAAACGTGGTAAAAATATATTTTCCATTTTTTTCATCACAGTTATTGATTGCCTTTCATTCCTATCATTAGTATATAGCTCAATAATGGATTCCATTACACAGAAAACTAAATTTTCTTCGATAGGCTGGCCAATCGTATCCAAAATCGCATTGATTAAAGGAGTATTTATTTTATCAAAAATTTCATTTTTGAAGGTAATTAATGCAGTGCGATACACCGTGTAGACATCTTTCTTTGCTTTTATTTCCAATGGTAACCAATTTGAGTTCATATGCATACAAAGACCATTCAATAGTTCACTGGCTTTCTTATAGTTTGTCCAACATTTCTTATAGCTGAACATTAGCTCATTATCGTTGCTGATCGATTCCAAATTATCCGAATATTCCCGCAAGTGGTGCTTAAAAAAATCCGAAAGATGGACATACAAATGCTGGCCGCGACTTTGAGGATTCACGTTTCCATGTTTTGGATAGGTGGAACAATATTCGTATACCATTTTCACGAACTTTGTTTTTTCCCCAGCAGTCAGTTGATCTCCATTATAGATTTTGTCTATTTGTTCATACAAATCATCCCATATTTCATCTAATTCGCTCATTTTTTGTTTTGACTTTGATTTTCTTTGATTCTAAATATGTACAAATGTATATGCATACATATATATTTTGGGAGTCCCAATATTTGTAACAATATATAAGTAAAACTGATCACTTTTATTCTGATGCAATTAAAATGTATTTATTTTCCGACATCACTTGGCAAATCAAATAGAGCTCAGAATTTTATTTCCTTTTAATTTTTTTGCTAAGTTTTGCTTTTAAATTTAATATTTTCTTAATAAAACAATTGTCGTAATTTGTTATCAGTCCACAGAAATGATTCAGAAATTTGGCAGTGTTGAGTAATGCCGATGGAAATCGATGACAAATCGATACTTCCCTCTGCAATCGATAGCAAATCAACATTTTGCTCCGATAACCGATAATAAATCGGCATTTTCGCGCCCACTAAATATGTTGGCTGGGCAAACACATCAGCTGTTGTGTCGACTTTCTTTGTTTATATTTATATTTCTTGTGAATTTAAGAATTTAAGTGAAACTTTTCTGAGGAAATGGCTGAGGAAATTGATGATAACGAGTTTTATCGTGAGAATTTCAGTGCCGACTCAGATTGGGAGGTATTCAATGCCCAATTGGGTGAAATATTGCAAAAATGGAATGTGAATGTGAGTAATTGCGAATTCACATAAAGTAATCAAATATTTTAGTGACTGTCTTATTGATACATAGATGCCCGATGCAGTTAGATGCTTTAAGCAAGGTGAACTCTTCCGATGCAAATGGCACGTCGAACGGGAATTGCTAGACACCCTAAAGAATGGCATCGAAGTGGAGTTCCATCAAGCTGTCTTGGATGATGTGGCGGAGAAGGGTCACGAAGCGCTGGTGTCAAAACAAAAAGATGATACCCAAGAGAAGAGCAATTGCATGCAAAGAACACAATTACATGAAGATTTAATGAGCATGGCCAATAGTTTTGGGCCACCCCTGAGAAGAACGTCAAGTGACCTACACACTTTGGCTCGAATCTATGGTCTCAGAAGATTCATTCTAATGCATCCGGTGAATGCGAAAAGCAATTTTATGAAATCTACATCAGAGTTCAATTTCTTTCTAAGCGCCGCTGCTGTGGTGGCTGCCGAAGTGGGTAGTGTTGTGCCCATATTTGTTCAGATCTATGATCCCAATTGGAATTTCTATACAGGAGTTGCTATGGCTCCGGCTCTAAGAACTAATTTTCGATTAATAGGCCTAGATCAGGCTCCCATATCATGTCGTTATTTAATGGGATTACTAACGCTCTTTAAAGAGAAAATTCCAAATGTCTACAGCTCTTCTTCCGCTCAGCCAGCCAAGGTCTCAGTATGTACAACTTATGCTCTGGATACCATGCGCATACGTTTGCCCATGTATGTTCCCTTTGATCATGGTCTCAGCTCGGAGGATATATTTGTTGAAGGCGTCGATTGCATACACTTGGATCTACAGCAATTTTATGCTTTGCCCCATGGTTATACACCTGAATCCTGTACAGAAATGTTTGTGGTCTATACATGGCCTGAGCTATCCGAACATGTGGCATTTGACAGTGAACAGAGATCCGATTTTATACCCTCAAAGGCTCCATTGGGCAAGATATATCTCTCTGTTGAGGCTTCTTCTTATCTATCCTGTTGTCTGAAAGACTATCAGGCTGTGGCCAATATTACACGTTCCCTGGAATCATATGTCGGTCGCAATTTTTCGGGTATACGCAGCGGAGCTGAGACAACAAATCCTTTGGACCAGCTCACAGAACATCAATTGGGATCGAAACGTATAGGAGGCAAAGCCAATTATGAGTTGCCAACACAGTCGACTCTAACAAAGCGTCTACCTGGACCTATGACCGAAAGTGAATTAAGTGAACTGTTGGCCTATCTTTTTCCGGATATGCATCCAGAAATGGCATTGTTTCCATACAATAAGCAAAGCTTTAAGGATAAGGTGAGTCATTATACATATATCATTTAAAAGGAAGTCCTTTAGGATTTTAGCTGACTTTATAAACTTCAAAACGCTTAAACAAAGCTTTAAAAAAAAATTTCTTCACAATTTTCACATTAATTCAGCTTTATTTATTTAAGTTTATGCATCTTTTGTGCAAGGTTAGCATTATGCCAAATTTGCTAACAGGTTTTGACTGTCATTAAGGCTTAATAGTTTTTATGACCTAAATTCTATATACTTATCTTGAGATGAAATACAATTTAATGCCTCCTTCAAAAATGATTGACTTTACCTCTTTAAAACTAAGTTTTGCATTCCTTACTGAAATATTCATTAGTTTAGGCTTTAGTTTGTTTAAGGTTTAAGTCAACTTACTTTTTTCTTCAATGTTTTATGTAATTATTATATTTAATATATTTGAAACGCTTCAAAACAGTTCGATCCTATGCGAATCAAGAGTGCTGTACCCGATTCTTTGGTTTGTCGTCTCAGTTGCCTTTTGACCACATGTCACGCCCATTTGGGTAGTCTGGAGGGCATGGCACAATTATGGGCAGCCTTTACACGTCAATTGCGTTTACTATGGGACAATTCTCTGGAAATTCCCGGGTAAGTGAAAGACCAATAACCAATAAGTCAAATTCTTAACAAAAATATGCTTTATTTGGAACTTTTTGCAAACGAAATGACAAAATGTGAAAACATAAAACTTTTTTTGAAAATTGTCTAGTAAATTTTGTTTGCTAATATATATGTATTTTTTTTTTTTCGTTTCTGTGTTCTCTGAAGCCGTAAAGTTAACATTTGAAGTTTTGTTAATTTTTTTTATGTTTTTTAGTATTTTCTTTGTTTAATATTTAACAATTCAACGCACACTTATGGTTTGGCTACATTTAATTCGATAAAATCTAACTTTTGATTGGTGGTTGGTGTTCTTTTGGATGATTCATAATTAAGATGAGCCATTTAAAACTGAATTTAAGGTTTCTATTCCTAAAATAAAAATGTTTTTTATGTTATTATAAAGTTGCAAATCGGAAGAATTCTATGGAAATTAATTGTCTCGTTGATAGAATTAAAAAGTTTGTTTGAATTCGGTTAATTACTTTGAACTTTTTGCTCAAACAAAATTCCTTTCTTCTAAATTATTAATTCTCAAATATTTTCTTGGAATAAGATTTCATTTTGTTTGTAGAAATTAAGATATATTGCCACATTTTTAAATTAGAGTTTAGTTACTCGTATTTAAGAGAGTTTTGGGACTTTGGGAAAACTTTGAGCAACTTAATTAAGTCTTCTCATGACTTCAGTGAGATTGATATCGAATGATCAGAAATCAGTTTTAAATTTACAAGGTTATATTAACTTTGTTCATTTCTTATGGCTTGTGTTGTTTTTGGCAGTTTTTGTGTGAGTTTGTGTTTATTTGTGTATAAAATATTGCTCATCTTAAAAACGCTTCTTTTTTTAAGTTTAGTGTTGGGTTTTAGTTTTTCTTCTCTTCAGTGTGTGCTGATTAAAACTAAATAAAATTTAAGCAAGTGCTTGAATTTTGGATATATTTTTTGTTTTCTTCTTCGTTCCTCCAGGTGCTAAGGCAGTTTTTAATTTTAATTATTTATTTCGTTTATATGAATTTTTTTTTTTTTTTTTTTTGTGTTCAAATTAAATTGTTTTTCTCAATAATTTTTTTTTTTTTTTTTTTCTTTACATGTTTTGTTGGTTTTTGTTTTGTTTTTCATTTTAGCCTACAGTTTATCAATTGTTTTGTTTTTCGTTTTAAATAATTGCTCCCGTTTTCCATCTAAAATTGTGATTTACTTCTTGTCTAATGCTCAAAGCTATATATATATGTATGTATATACTTATTAAATGAATTTAGATATTTGAATTTTTTTTCTTTTTTTTTTTATTAATAGTATGTATGTATATATCGATTTCTTACGTGATCTAAGTATTTAGTGCCACTTAATGGGTGTCTTTACTGGATCTATTAGATTAGATCCAGCCCAAAAAGTGCACTAAATATTGTTAACTGTCAACTGTGTTCTGATTGGACTTTAAGCTAGAAATTCTATTGCTTTTTGTCTCATCTTCTTCTACACCTTTTCTCTTCAATAATGCTAAGAACAGAAATGAAAAGCTTAGATCTATACTAGGGAATCTATAACTCCTATTTACAGTGATTTACAGGGTGGGCTAGCTAAAATTACAGCAAAAAAAAAAAAAAAACAACAGAAATTAAAAATTGAATAACTTTTGGAATTAAGGTTTTTTTTATTATAAAAATTATTAGAAAATCATAGTAGGTACTTAAAAAGAAAAACATAGAACTTAGCACACAACAAAATTTTAAAATCAAAGCTTTTATACAAAATATATTGCATTTAAAAGAAAACTTAAATTATATTTGACTTTAAGAAAAAAACACGACGATAATAGAGTAAAGCAGTAATAGAGTGTTTGATGCGCAATGAAATTCTCAATTTTCACCTGGGTTAGACAAGATTTTAAATGTCTATACACAATTAAATTTAAACTTAAGACTAGAAAAGCTGTTTGAAAAGTGTGTGTGTTTGAGTTTAAGTTTTCGGGAAACTCTTTTCAAAAATATAGTAAAACAAAATTTTGTGTCAATACAAAATTTGGAAATTGCTAAGTTCATTATAAACTAAAAGTAAAGATTGTTTCGATTTTTGCTTTCATTAATTTTTAACTGAAGAAAATTGCCTTAAAAAACAATGCTTGATCAAACCAATTAAGTAAGTTAGTGAGTAGTTTGAGCTCAGTTCTAATAAAACAGATTAAACAATGTTATTTATTATGTTGTTGTCAATTTATCAATTTAATAGATCTTATTTTATGTCAGTGTTTCTTCTTGATCGATTTCTTGTCATAAATTGTGAAATATTTTTGGATCAGTTTGTCATAATTTTTCATTTTAGAATTGTCTATACAATTCTGCAGGGGTGTAATGCTTCTATTAACCTATTTCAACTTGTTTTTCTACATTTTAATTTATTTACATATTGCTTTTTGTTAAAAAAAAAAACGGAAATGGAAAAGAAAAGAATTTGTTTTCTATAAATTGTGCTTGATCAGCGACCATCGACTTTGACTTTGAATTGTGTTCAGTGCCATGATATTCTTGCCTAACCCAGACTGAAAATCAACTTTTGACTAACTCTATAGAATTTGTTTGTGGCTATTAAGTAGATTAGTGCCATTATTTTTTTTTTGTTTTTTTTTTGATTTTCTTTTACTTAAGTTTTAGTTCTTTGATTGCTTAACTCAATTTCTGTATTCTTCATATTCTTTTCTCAATTCACTCAACTTGCAATTAACATAAGAAAGGAAGAGTTATCGTCTTACACTTACGCACACACAAGTTGTGTGTATGTATATTGCACACTCTGAATAGCATATATAAAAAATAGCTAGTTGCATTTTGTTTAAATGTATTTCTTTTCGTTTTTTTTTTTTTTTCTTGTTGGGATTTGTGTGTTGGGTTTTTTAGTTGTTTTTGTTTTATGCAAATGTCAAGACACTACCAGAGCAACACTAAGAAAAAGTCCTTCTCAAACCTTGGTCATGTCTGATGGTGGGGTTTCTGCTTCATCATCGCCTTCCTCTGGTTTTGCTGCTGTTGTGTCAATGTCAGGCAATGTCAAGTTCAGAGACAAGGACACATCCTGCCCAGTAGTTGACAGCGGTTGTTGCTGCACTTGCTCAATGCTTGACACCGATGTGCTGCGGGCCAAAGATGACACTTCCTCTGGGTCTGGTTTTTCCTCAGATGTTGTTGTAGTTGTTGTTGCCCCACCAATGTCTTCTCTATAAGTATTTCTAGTTGCATCTTCTTCTTCATCTTCGCTTAGATTACAATTACATTTACAATTACAGTTATCACTAAATGTATGCGTCTTATAATTGTTGCTGCTATTCGTATTATTATTATTTATATTATTAATATTATTATTATATAAAATATTGTTAGTCGTTGCATTTGTTGCCATTGTGGGTAACTGTAAACGGAAGGCATTGCTGCGGGTTGTTGTTGTTGCTGTTGTTGCTGCTGGTGGGGGTAAATGACGTGTTGTTGCTGCCGTGTTGCTGCTACTGCTTGTAGGATGATGATAAATGATTTCCTGACGTTCATATTCGTTAAAATAGTTCTCAACAACTATGCCAGAGTCTGCAATGGCATCTAAAGTTGCTGTCAACGCAGCTAGAGGCGCCTGTTGCTGGTTAATGTTGTTGTTAGTGTTGCTGGTGCTACTGTTGCTGATGTTGCTAATGTTGTTGCTGTTGTTATGAAAATTGGCTGCACGCGGCACCACATCAGGGGGCGATGTACAGCGTTCAGCCTGTGGCATATAATAGTGTAATCGTTGCTGTTGTTGTTGATGTTGATGTTGATATGGCTGCTCTAGTTGCTGATTGTTTCTATGTCGTTGTTGATGTTGCTGTTGTTGCCCATTTCTAAGCTGCCGTTGCTGCTGTTGCTGTTGACGCCGACCATCATCCCCCCTAACCCCATCAATGGCCGGCGTCAGATATTGTCAGAAAATGCCATCCAAATTTAATACAACATTGAAATATCAGGATAACATAAGCCGCCCTCATAATGGCACTAAACCGTTGCGCGTTGTTGGATTACGCGCCATATATATATCCATATCATGATCTGTCCAATTATCAGATGTATCGCAATAATTATTTAATGTATGCGTTGAACCAGCCGTTGAATATCTGCAAAAATATATATATATATACACCCAGATGCAATTATATATGTTATGGTATATGTTAGGTACTTTCATTTCACTAGCTTTTAACTGTTTAATGATTTGTGCGAAAATCAAGCATAACTAGTGCAAATTATATTACAATATGTGTGGAAATGCCATGGTTAATAAATTTCTGTTGTAATTGGTTAGAGTCTTATTGATTGTATGTGCCATTAGTGAAAAGTGCAGCTGCATATTGCTAAGACCGAAATGGAAAGTAAATCATGGAATGTTATGTCATGTTAGTTATAATCAAAAGACAAACCAGGAAAGAAACTAAAAGTTCATTATAAAAACAAATACTTAAGCTTCAGCTTTAGATTATTTTTCATATTTCAATAAAATTATACACTTAAAAAAAGTGTGGCTGCATATTTTTAATCAAATAAACCTGAAGAGACAAATCGTTTAAGTAATTTAGTTACAATTATAGACTGAGAGTCAATTTATTCATTATTTATGGTGTTCAAATTTAAATTAATATTTATGCCCTCTTAAAAAAAGTGTGGCTGCATATTTTGAAATCTCATAAAGCTTGAAGATCATTTTCTTAGTTGAAGAGAGAGCTCATTAAAGCAATGTTAAATGTAGTTTTAATTGAAAAATTAATTCTTTTAACCCACATTTGATAATTCAATCAATTTTAAAGCTGAAGCTTAAATTAACAAATTGTCATTCGTGTGAAATCTTTGGTAACGGATCTCAAGTTAAGGCATTAAAATTTAATGACACATTAAAAAGTGTTACAAGAAAAGGAAAAAAAAAAAAAACTGAAAGTGTTGAGCTTGTGTGTTTTATGGATTAGCAGTAAATTTTAAGCCTCTTGGCAGGTGGCGGTGGAAAAGAGTATGAAAGAGGGGGTACGAGTGGGTGCTTAATTAGTTGCCAACCACCATTAACGTAGCATAGGAACCACAATCTTCAAGTTTGATCTCGATAGTGGATTGGTTGGTTGTGTCTAGCGTTCTACTTACCGACTTCCCGGTCGATGGTTATGTATGTGCGTGGTATTCAACTGTTCGCGTGATCTGGAACGCGGACGCGACCGTCTTGCGCTGGATGCAATGCTTGCCGGCCCGCCTCCGCTAACCAAACCGCTCATGCCCATCAAGCCATTATTGCCAATCCCCATACCGCTGCCGGGGCCACCGCCACCACCGCCGCCTCCACCGTTTCCGCCGTGAATGGAACCAGCGTAGGAGGCACGTGACATACGCTCAGAGGCAGCGGCCAACGATTGACGGGATTGGCGTAATTCTGGGCGAGAGTTGACCAAATTCGTTGGAAATGCGCTACCCAAATAGCCGCGATGTGAATTATTTGAGAAGCTATGCTGCGATTGGCCATCGGCAATGGATCTGCTTTTTAGATGTGTATGGATGCGTGTGTGTGAAGCATGCATTTGTATTGTGGCATGAGAGCAAATAACAAACATAACGAAAACATATACATAGGTATATAAATAAATATAAATGAAAGTAAGGTATACATACATATTTGTGAAATCATAAACAAAACATTTTCAAATATGCAAAGAATTTTGAAGTAGGCGCATAAGCAAATATTTGCCTTTCGAAACGCAATGGAAATAACGGACAAAGGGCATGTTGCTGCTTACCTTGATTTGGTCACTTTGCCAGGCATGCCAGAGAAATGGCTACGCATATCATCTGGTTGGTCTACGGGATATATGCGAGGACGTGGTATAGATCGTCCACTATATGCTGAAACTTGATCCCATTCCTGAAAATCATAGAAAGAAAATGCTTAAAAACTTATTCAAATAATGTGGCTGCATATTCATAGAGTTTTAATACCAATATCTTTGAAATTTCATACATGAATTAAAAGTTATTTTGATTGTCAAAAAGGATATATAAGTTTTCAAAAGCTGGCTTTATTGCCAAAGAAGAAAATAGTGTTGCTGCATATTTATAAAGTTAAAATATTTAATTTATTGGCAATTTCCGATGATTGTTCAAACAGCTCATATAAATAGGCTTTGATAACAAATGCTGTTACTTTTTCTTTTAAAATTGCAGATAGGACTAGGGAAAATTTTATTTAGTCTTAAATCTGGGAAATAATTTCCCTTAAATTCTAACTTAAACATACAAAACATAATTATGTTATTTGTCGTATTAATTTCAAGGCAAACTAATTTTACTGTCAAAAGAAATTCCTACTCCTGCCAAGACCTTTGATTTTTCTGTTATCTTTTGCTCAAAAATTACGGTTTGTTCTTGTTTCAATGGCATAAATAAAATCAGCACCACAATATCAAATTGGCTCGATGAACAGCCACCCAAATAAAACAAAAAAAAAAAAAAACCGAAACCACTCAGACTCATGACCCAGGCCCCGGGGCAGCATCATGAGCAATTTTCTTGGCAGCGTAAAGAAAAACTGAAACTAAACTAAACTCACCTTGTGATTGTTAAATGCCGATAGCGTTGCGATTGAGCCAAGTGGTCCTGGTGAACCGGTTGGACCGCAACAATTAACGGGCAGACCTCCAATTGGCAGTGGACTCTTTTGCTGGTTATTTTGCAACTTGCGCGACCGTCTGGGGGCAGGCAAGACGAAAAGGAGAAAAGAAAGGAAAAAAAAAACAAAAATGGAAACAAATTGATGATAATACTGATGATGATGAAGTGCAGATAGCATAAATAGCCAAGACCTGAGGGGTTAAAGCGTAACAAAAGTGTATACACTCATGCCACAATACAAAAAAAAAAAAAAAAAAAAAAAAAAGGGAGCAAGGGAAATTTATAGGTACATAAATCATGGTGGCACTCACCTGCTGGCTGCTATAAACACAATCACTGCCACAATAATTGTACCACAAATTGCTGCACTTGCCGCTATTGTTATTTTATCCATATTTGAAGCTTGGGAGGCCACTGTTCGCACCTCGCGACATTGCTGATATGGTACTGTTTCGGGTGTAACATGCAATTCCTCCAACGATATCACACAAACTATTATACACTCTTGGGCTGGCACATTTTTAATTTTGAATTCTCGTTCGCTTGCCTCTAATGGTGGTCCCTGTTTGAAGGCCTTTTCACCAAACAGACGATAAACGACACGGAAACCCAAAATGTTTGCCGTATCCGAATCCCATTGGATGATCACTGAGCTATCCTGACGGAAGGCATGTTTCACCTGCACTTCATTGGTATCATCGATGCGTGTGCCACGCTGTGGGGGATATCCTAGAACCAATGGCGGACGTTGGGGCTTATGGGGACTACTGCCACCGTTGTTGTTGTTGTTGTTATTACTATTACGCCAGCCAGGTGCTTGTTTTGTATGCAGCGTTGAGGAGGACGATGATGATGATGATGATGAGGAGGAACTGCTTGTGGTTATCGTGGTGGCCTGGACAGTGCCTGTACCATTGACATTGGCGAAAGCTGGTACAGCTCCAACGGAACTTGGAGCCGTGGCAGCGGTTGTTCTAGTAGGTGGACGTGTCTAAATTTTGTAAACCAAAGCAAAAAAATTCAAATTTCGAGTTACATAAATTAGTGTGGCTGCATATCGCCAAACCAAAAATACTCAAACCCAATTAAGTTTATGTTAAACGGACTACAAGCTTAAGTTACTTCAAAGAGTAAACCTAATACGAAAAAAAAAACTAAACCAAAAATTGCAACCATAGTATTGGTTCAGCCTTTGGCCAAAAAAAATCTGTTGCTTTTTTCTTACTCAACGTAAGCAAATTTATCTTTAATCTCACCGTTTTGGTTGCTGTGCTTGAACTTGAGCTTGTTGTTGGCTCTGGTGTTGTACTCGTTGTTGTTACGCTAGTGGTCGCTATTGCTTTTGTAGTGGTCGGTTTCACTGTCGAGCTACTGACACTGCTGGCTACCGGATCAGAGGCGAGAGCTGTGCCTGTGGCTAGGCCAGTTTCAAACTCCACCGAATCAGGCGATGTGGGCAATGTGGGCTTCAGGTTATCAGCCAAACCAACTGGCCCACGCAAGGCAGCATCAGCAATTTCCGGACAGCTCAACTCCTCAGGTTGTATGGAATAGAAGCCACGGTCACGGAAACGGGGCGGAGTTCCGCAGAATTGAGGATTACGTTCACGCGAGGTGACCTACACAATTCATCAGAGAGGTGAATATTTGAGTATGAAGGGGTATTTAGTCATTCACTCACCTGCAAGTCACCGTTTCGTATCCATTCGGCCACCCAACGTAACTTGCAATCGCAGTGCAGGAACCTACCGCCCAACGAAAGTCCACGCAATGTGGCATTCAGATGAACGAATGCACCCTCCGGCACAGTACTCAGCGGGTTGCCATCGAGGGCCAAGAGTGTGATGCCCGGATTACCACGAAACGCTGCCTCCGGCAGTGTAGTCAACAAATTGAAACCAATGTCCAGAACGCGCAGCTCCTTTAGCGAATGTATTGCACCGACTGGAAAGTCGGCCAGCAAATTGTTTAACAAGCTAAGCGAACTCAAAGTTTTTCGCACTCCAGCAAATGCCGTCTCCGCAATGCTTTGTATTAGATTTCTTTCCAAATTCAATGCAGTCAGAGCGTCTAGTCCGTCAAAGACTCGTATACCCCCCGCTCCGGGCAACTCTTTGATGCCATTCTGTGAAAGATCAAGGAATGCCAAACTCTTAAGACCGCGTATACTTTCCGGAACTCTGCGCTGTTTAGTGCCCTTCAAGTTTAAATTCTTCAAACTCGACTCTAGGCCACGGAATGCCCATGCCGCCAGGGTTACATTGTTGTCGTTTAACTTCAGTGTGGACAGCTTATTGAGACCCGCGAATGCAGAGTCTGGTATGTGGGTTAGCTGATTCCTGGACAAGTCCAGCAGGTTTAATTTGTTAAGCACTTGAAGTGCTGCCACTGGCACTTCGCTTAGCAGATTATCCTGCAGATTAAGATTCCTCAGCACTGACTCTTGTCCTTTAAAGGCTCCATCTGTTATCCGTTGAATGCCACAACTCGATAATTGAACATTATGCAGACTTAGATTACGAAATATATCATCCGATAGCTCTGAAATGGACGAGTTATTCACATACAACAAATCCACAGGCTTAAGATGAGCATATGTGTTCATTGCATCTAAAAGTTGCGAGAAATCAACCTGAAAATAAATGAAATAGAATTTAATTAAAATCAATGCATAATTTTATTAATAGAAAAAATTATAGTAGAAAAAGTAATAATCACTAATCACTATCATAAATTAGTTATGGGATAGGAGTTATGGAATTCTATTGTTTTTGATTAAGTAAAATCATTTTAGGAGAATAATTAACTTTAATGTTTTGAAGAACTTCTTAGATGTGTTTTTTAATCCTAGAGTCAGAGTTAAATATAAAATTGGAGAGATTTTTAATATGCAAACAGGTTCGATTTTTTTATTTTTTGTCATATTTTCAAAAAGCCCTAAAATTTTGTGAGTATTTAGAAATACTTCTTGTAGATATAGCTGGAGAAGAAAAGATATTATTATCCAATTTTAGAAAACAAAAAAGTATTATTTTTTGGATAAGTAAATTTAATTTTAATCACCAAGTGGACAAAATTTATCAGTCTACTATTAAATTTTTGAGTTTATTTCAAGTATTGACATATATTGTTTAACATTAAATTAGAAGGAAAAATTTAATGAAAAAAAAATATATATATATTAAAGAATTTTCCCAACTGTTCCTATGATAAATCCCAGGGTGTATTCAAATCTTCCTAAAACCAGAGGTAGGATTTTTTTTTTAAAATTTGCCTTAGTAAAATCAAAGTTTGAATCTAATGCATTTATTGCCAAAATATTATATCCTATTTTGAAAGCATGTTAGCATAGACCATGTTTTACTTGATTAAATATTAATTACTGAAAATTGTCCAATTTTTTTTTCGATATTTATTATTGTTTTGAACGCATTAAAGATTAGGGAGAAAATGTATTATTTCTTAAAGCTTCATTTGATTTTCAGCTTGAAGATCGAAACGTTTTAATTGAAATATGCTGTAATTTAATTACATTCAGAGTAATCCTGATGTTTCTTACATTTATATATCTTATCTGATTCTTACCTGATCACATTGTATGCTCAGTTCGCGTCCTAAATTGTAGGCGCATATGCAACTTGTTTGCAAATCGGGCACATCTCGCTGCCAAGGACATTGGGCTAATGTCCTGTCTACTAATAGCACTAGAACTAATAAAAGTAGATGTGTGACCGTCGTCGTCGTTGCTGCTGCGGGATTCGTAGTGCTTCGTCTCATCTTAATGCCGGCATAGAGCTGCAAGAAAAAAGAAAGAAAACATATTTGAGTTAGAAAAGAAAAAAAAAATGAGATAAAATTTACAAAAGAAAGGAAGCACCAGAAAAAAAGTGAAGGTTGTCTGAACCAGTCGGGCCATAAATTACCCAATTAATACTGTCACCTAGCACCATTGCCCATTCCCGATTTCCCCTCAACTTGGCTGTCTTTCACTCTGGTTTGCATAGCAATTTCCCTGCTTGGTCAAGATGTGTTGGCCAAAGGCATTTGGCACAGGCGTTATTTTCTCGTCCATGGCTTTATCAATCAGTTGAGCTGGTTGCTGCTGCTGCTGTTGGCTACTTTCAATTTCATTTTCATGCTCGTTAAACAACAAACAGTGCGTGAAGAGTAGGTAGAAGAAAGAGGCTCAATCCCTTATACATATCTCTCTCTCTGTCTCTCTCGTGACTCTTTCCCTTTCTTTGCTCTGATCCTTTGGCAGTTTAGTTTGATTAATTTGCTGTCTACTTGGTTACCCTGTCAAGCGAGGTGCTCCATAAAATAGGCATAAAAAAAAAATGAAAAGGAGAAGACCAAACAAAATGAACGAGCCAGAATGGACAGTGGAAAAA
The DNA here is from genome assembly GCA_018903935.1 of Drosophila insularis. Lineage (NCBI taxonomy): Eukaryota > Metazoa > Arthropoda > Insecta > Diptera > Drosophilidae > Drosophila > Drosophila insularis. The sequence continues at coordinate 8,476,305 of JAEIFP010001084.1, read as the reverse complement.
GAAACGTAAAAATGAATCCAGCATCCCTTTTTTTTCATTCTTTCTGTCCTCTTTGGGTTGACTGCCATTTAGAAGTGTTACGCGAAAAGCTTTTTGTTAGCCATTTAATTTAATTTGGTGGCATCATAAAAAGTGGCACGTGATTCATTGGGTAAGATGATGACTGGACTCGAATCTAAACTGAACTAAACAGCTAACAGAAGCCGCAGTCAAAGCTGTTGACCTTTTTTTTTGCCTCTTTATTTTTGCATAATCATGAGTTATGATGACAATCAGTTTTCTCCTTTCATTTTCCTCCACTTTTTTTTGCTCGACTTTTATGGTTACATTTTGGTCAACTTCTCTTCTAGTGTGTGTGTGTGTTGCAAAGCAAAGAGTTGAATGTTCTCTGTCGTGAGAATATTACATAATAGGCAGGCCAACAGGTGGCTAACTTAATGGCTTCCACCTCTAAATATGTAAATTGCTAACCAAAAAAAGTCTATTAGCAGTGAAATTACTTCAATTTAAAATACATAGCATGAAATTAGATTGCATAACGTGCTAGGTAATAACAAGAAAAATTGGTTGGAAAATGATAAAGTCTCAAAAAATTTACGATATTGAAATATTTTAAGAAAAAATTTTAAAATATTTGCAAATTTTAAAAAGAAAATTTTCATATATTAAATAATCAACATTAGAAACTCTTGCAAGAAACAAATAGAATACAATAAAAATTCAAATGGATTAGACTTGGAATTCGTTTGATTAAATATTTCCTGATAATGACTGGTAATTTTAAATAAAACATGAAGTTTTCCCTTTTGTTGAGTTCAATGAATTTTGCTTACAAACTATTTATCTTCATTAAATGATTCATGCTGTGATTATTATAACAAATCAAATTGTTTTCCTGCTCGATTTTCCATTGAAAGTAAAAGTCAAACTTTAATCAGCTTACAAGTATTTACTACTCACTAATACTATTTGCTTTTTAGACAAAATCAACTGAACCGAAGTGAACTAAACTGGCCACAATGTGGCATGCCTCGCGGCTGGCTGCCACAACCTTTCTTCTCCTCGCCTCTTAACCCATCTTATCTCACTTCTCTCTCTCTCTCTCTCTCTCTATCTCTGTTTTTCAAAAATACATACTGGGAGAAAACTAAACCGCAAAGTAATAATTAAACTGCACGCTTCGCTCCATTCGAAAAATAATAATAATCAACATTTTGTCTTTTGATTGATAGTTTTTCCCCCTCTTGTTGGCATTTTCCTTCTTCGCCCTGTGTGAGATTTCACAGTGGCGTGCCCTGCGGCTGATATTTCAATTGTCGTTGCGCTTGACTTCATTTTGTCATGCCATTTTGAATTTGGCTTAACTCTTAAAATGACTTTAAAAAAATGGCATTAAATATGAAGAAAGAAAAACAAAAGAGATATACATATACTTAAATATTTTCAACTTCAATGTGTTGCAAGGATTGCATTTTTCTTTCTTGGTTTTTGTTTTTCCTCCATTCTTTCTTCGTTTCTCTATGCTCATTTCTCACTCAACTGTCCAGCCACAAATTTAATTAAAAAATTCTTGCACCATTTCTCCTTTATTTTTCTTTTTTTTTTCCTTACCATCTTTTTTCCCTTTTTTTTTTGTTCCTCCCACTTTTGTTGTATTTCCCTTTTTGCTTGTATTAATTGCATCACTAAAATTTTTTAATGCGCGAAAGTGCGAAAATTGCTCAAAACAAAAGAGAAGAATGAAGAGTGAATGAAAAACGAATCAAGTACAGTTGTGCAAGAAACAAAAAAAAAAAAAATGCACTGCGTTTTTTTTTCTTCCCTTTATTTGTTGTAGGGTATTTTACAAAAAAGTGGCTTTATGCATTTATGTGAGAAGTTTGAAAAAGAATAGAGAATATAATTGTTTATTCTTTAATCGGTACTGGCAATCGAAATCTAATTTAGTCAAAAGTGATGTTTCACAATTTAACCAATAAATTTGTTTCAAATTAAAAGTTTTAGGATCATATTATACTAATTATTTTATTTAAAAAACAATAAATGAAAAAAATGGGTTTATGCTTTTTCAAAGAATTTTGTAATTTTAGTTTACATTTAAGTTTTAGATTAGATACCTTGAGAAAGTATCAGCGTTTTGAGCGTTTGATATCGAGTTTTGAGATTTTAAAACTTTTACTTTGAATAAGCTTTGATATCAAGTATTGTTAAAATAAAAATAAATCTTTATAATTTCTTTTTCTTCAAAAAAGGCTTAAGTCCTAATATAAGTTTAAAATTCTCCCAAATTGATAAAAAAAAATTAATTTTTTTATTTTACTCATATTATTTGGAACTCGGATTCTAAAAACTAGCGTTTCAAAGAACAAATATTTTGCTTATCAACTTATTTAGTCGGAAAATATAACCAATCTTGTGAAATATAAAGAATAGTTTTAGAATGTACATAATTCTAGATTAACTCTAGACTAGAACGAAGGAGAAACTTTATTTTCAAAATGTTTTTTTCTGCAAATGGATGAGTCTGAAAATACAAAAGATTTTCAGATTTGATGGTCGATTGAATAAACAAGATACATTTTTTGAAAAATTTTAGCCTTTGTATGAAAAACATTTTTCCGAAAATTTCATAATTTGACGAACAACGATGTAAACGTAAATAAAAACACTTAATAAAAATCTTATTCTATATCCATATCCTTTCTTCAAGCTTACATTAAATTTATTTAGGTTTTTCTTTTACGATTTTTTTTTAATTCTTGCTGTGACAGAAATAGTTTAATTTGAAAAGCGTATTGAAAAGTCATCTTACCCAATGCCGCGAGCTTGAGGCTTTGTTTTTTTTCTCACCTCAAACAAAAAACTTAAAGGTGCAAATGTTTTTCTGCTGGTCTTGTGGCCGCATAATTATTCACCTTTTTTTTTTTTTGTTTGGCTTTTCTCGTTGGTTTGGCAAATTTGCATTTTTAGACAATGGCCGAGTAAAAATTTTAATATTTTTGTTTAACCGAAAAAAAAAGAAGAGAATAGACCCTCAAGCCGTGTTAGGAAATCTTCTCTTCTATATCCACTTAAAATGATTTAATTGAAGTTTTTTATTCAACAAAGCTTGGCCCAATTTTTTGTTGTTGTATTTTTTTGTCTCCTATTTAAGGGGATGGTCATGAGTTGTGGGCGGTTTTGGGTTGATAATACGGTTAAGCATTTAAGTGGATTAGAATTTTGAGGTTGAGAAAAAGTTTTTTTTTTTCTTTTATGGGAGGGTGAAAAGCAAAAGTTGTCAATTGAAAAGTTCAGGCTGAGTAAAAGTGTGTGTGTGTTACTTGATAATCTTTCTATATATTATATAATTTTGGGTCAGGTCAAGCAAACGAATTAAATTGGGTGAGAATATACAAGGGAGTATGGATATATATGTAGATGTATGGATAGAGTTTTTTTTTTTTTTTAATTTTTTGCTGGACAAAGTTATAAACCAAAAAGGATTGCTTGTTATTAAAAACTCTTTAACGAGACATTTCTGAAATGACCAATTTTATCAGCAATTTCTTAAAGCCATTAACATTCGTTTGGTCTTATACTTTTTGGTCTTAAGTTTATCCCACGTTTTTACTTTACTCTATCTGCGGCAATTGCCGGCAAAGGACTATAAAGTCTTTTGGTCAAATAAAGACCAAAACCAACTAAATTGTTCTTTCTGGCCACAGAAAAATAAACGTAACATTGACTAGTTTATAGAGGCCATGTGATGTTATTTTGTGGCCGTGATGATGATGATGTTGATGCCAATGATGGGCTGGAGGTGGAGGCGTATGAGAAGTCGAGTCTATCTACCACCACATTTTCTAGCTCATATCATTTACTCCTAGCAAAAGGAATTAATGACATGAGAATAGTTGATGTTTCCATTTCATGAAAGTCACATGAAAATACTGACCAATAAAAGATACAATTTGTTACCTCACTCAACAAAGTATCTTTATTTTGTTTCACTGGACCATCTCGGCCATCTTAAATAACTTTTACTCTAATGTTTCTCTTGTCCACTACGACATGGAAAGTTGGAAAGCATTAAGTAAACCTTTTAAGCAGCTGCCACTTGCAGCTGCCCCAAACTAATAAGACAACTTTATGCAAATGGTGTTCGTCGCTACCTATATCCGTCTTTTTAGCCAAATAAGTCAGAAAATAATATGTAACTGTTAAAGGTTCAACAAACTCTTTTTTTTGTTTTAAGCAGTACCATCAATGAGTCACTGGAATGCCTTACAAAAGAACTTAAGTTCCAGCTCCTCCAGCTCCAGCTCATTGGCTATGCAAGACCAGAAAGCCACGCACGCGTTGACAAGCGAGCTGAGCGTGAATATCAATGGGGACAACTTGGGGCTCTACAGTTAAAAGAGAGTTATATACATACATACAGTCATACATACATATAGGTGGGATATAGGTTGCCCTTATATACTAATATATCTACTCGTATGCATATAAACAGAGTCTTTGTTTGTTTGGTAAACAGCTTTTATTATTGCCACTTTTGCTGGCAAAGCAAACCAAAAGACTATACTCTTCTTGGTTTCTTGTCTTGGGCTAGGCTACCAAAGTGATTATCATTTCAATCGGTCTGCGTTTTTAGCCTTAAAACCCCATCTAAATGCATAATAATTATGCATAACCAGTAACGCGAAACGTTTATGTGCAAGTCAACTAACTAACTAAACATGGATAGATAAAACGTTATCTAGCAGACATAGCAGTCAAGACAATGTTTTAAGAAACTAAAAAATTAAAAACCCTTGAACCTATATCATTCTAAGAATAAAAACGTTTTTAAGCAAGATGAAAGACCAAAGGATAAAATCGTTTTCAAGCAAGATACAAAATTTCAACAATAAGTCTCTAAGATCTACAAAAAGAACTTTAAAATGCAATCCAAAATATAACTAAAACACAAGGCTGATTAAAATTGACTTTAATTTCATTTTAAAGTTATCCTCTAAACTTGACTTTAATGATAATAAAAATAAAATAAGTACCTAAGAAAAAATAAAAAAAAAAACATTTCCAAAGTTTATTTTTATAACTGTTTACAGTAATAACTTAAATTAGCCGACACTAAATAATAATTTTAATTTCTTTCATGTGAAATTTCTAATGAATCTTTTTAAAATTTTCTCTCTGTGCTACCCATTTTCTCAGCATTTCAGGCGGTTTTCCCGATACACGCACCTGTCTGCTTCATCAGAAGCTGCAAATGCTTAACATTTGTGTAGAACGTCGCGTGCAGCGTGAATCTTTTAGTAAACGCAAACAACAAGAGCAAAAGAAAGCCAATATCTCAGAAGACGGCGATAATCAAACTGACGATGACGATAATGATGATGATGGCGAGTTCTTTGACTGTGATGATGTAAACTCTGGCTCAAGTTCACCAGTTAAAGCAGTGTTGAGTTTTAAGCCAGAAGGTCGCCTCAGGTTATTGGGACTTGATGAGCGTTTGCTTGATGAACCTGAGGAATTTCTGTATATACCCCAAACCCAAGAGCCAGTGCCCAAGACAGAAGATCAGCTGCAAGATGATGCTGAAGCCATGCTTAAATTAGGTCCTGGTTCTGGTTTAACTACAGAAATGATGTGCACATCGCTGCTATCCGATATGGAGGCATTTAAGGCAGCCAATCCGCGTGGCATAATGGAAGATTTTATACGCTGGTATAGCCCCAAGGATTGGGAAGAGATACAAGATGGTAAGATGGCACGAGTGAGACTAATTAATATACTAGATATACATTTTTTGTGTTTTGTTTTTTTTTTTTTAAGAAAATGGCGAAATCCATCATCAGTTGAGTGTACGCATGACCACTGAGGGTAATACCTGGCAAATGGTGTGGCAACAGGCCAAACCTGTGCCCGTTGCCAGACAAAAGCGTCTCTTTGATGACACCCATGAGGCTTTAAAGGTTCTACACTATTTGGAGACACGCAAAATGAATGAGATTTACGAGTTGACCATTATACCAACTCTACACACGGCCATATTAAAGTTAATTGTAAGTTGCCATATATATGCAGAAATTTAAGCCAATTAACATTATTTTTTTTTCTTCCTTTTTAGGATATTTTTAGTAATGCCCATGTAGAGGATTTATTTAGTTCACAAGTGGAACAACTTTTAGGTGATCTTTGTCGCCTTTCTCGCTCACATTCCGATACATTATCAGTGAATTATCAAAATCTACTCGATGATCTGTCTGAACTGGAAAGGCGTTTCTATCAATTCAAGTGCTTTGAACGTCTTTCTGGCTATCCGCGACGAAGTTCACGTGAACAGGTGAAGCAACAATTTAAGGAAATCCTAAAGAACGATAATTCTTGCACTATACTCAATAAGAAATTGGCAGCAGCTGGCGATATAATTGGTAGCGGTGGTAGTCTATATGATATGTTGAATCCAAAATTGGAACAAGATATGTCGGAACGTTTAATAAGCAAAGATTATGTAATACGTTTAGATGGGGATACAGGAACCAATGAGAAGGGCAATAACTATTTGGGGCCACAATTTCTGAGAGCCATAGTTACAGGAGAGAAATTGAGATTGTGTGGTGCATTCACAGAGAGCACAACATTTGTTTGAAACTAAAATCTGACAATTTATATATATATTTTAAGCCTTAGGCTCGTACTTTTAACTATAAATTTATAAGTATATGTATACATCTCTTATTTTATATATTGGTTCTATTGGGTGCATATTTATATCAAATAAAAAAAGAAATGCAAATTGTGAAACTTGTTTGTTTGGCTTAATCAGTACTTAGTTAATTTGTAGTGGCATTCCAACTACTTACTTACATACTTATATGCGGTAAATACAAATTACATTTTACACTTTTACATTCACCACCGCAAGGGAAACAAATGGAACATTGTTGCAACCCTTTCTTTTTTTACGACAAGTCGTTCTACAACTACTAGCCAACCGACATGTACACAAAACAATTATAGCCTGTAGGTAATTTAGTGGAGAAACATTACCAGTAACCAACTAGAACGCAGGCAGCAGCAGCAGCCAAAAGCAGAGCAGGCCCAGTAGAAGTGGCGGTAGGCAGTAAGGAGAAATGTTTTATGGCAAAATGGAGTTCCTTCGTCGTCGTTGTCGACTGTGCGCTTAAAATAATTTCAGTTAAACATGCCCCAAAACACACACAACCCATAGCCAGAATTTGCTTACTGAAGAAAGGCTTGTGGTTGGTTTGGGGGCACTTGAGTTGCTGTTGCTCCTGCTGATGCTCCTTCTACTTGGCACTCGAGGAATGTAGGCAATTTCATGTCTAAAGTTTTCGTTCTTATTTTTTTTCTCTCCTTCGAATCGAGTCGAGTTGAGTTGAGTTGAATTTAAGTAGATGCAGGTAAAACGTCTTGTTGCCTGTCATTCAAGTGGAGTTTCTTGCCTTCTTTTGCTTTCTTTTTTTTTTCGCTTTTAAGCCTGAAAATGGCTTAAAGTGTTTTGTGATTATGTGTGTGGCTGATTGGCCCAGAGAGTCCGTACTCTGGAGAGTGGATTGCCTATAATTGTAAATGTAATTTATTCTATGCGAAAATAAATTGGATTGCTAGTTTTTTTTTTGTTGGAAATGAATTAATACCGAATTCCCTACATTTTAGATAGTGATGGTTAAAATTAAAAAAACAAACCACAAACATTTGGCTTAGACTAGGCATTAATTTCCCCTTCTATGTTGTTTTATTTTGTTTATTAATTTACGGAAGTACCTCCAACTTCTTTTCCTTTATTTGTTTGTTTTATTTATTTTATTTTAATCTTTAAAAAATGCTTTATAAATATTCTATCCCCCAATTTAAAAAGTAATAACAACTAATTATTATTCTCCCCTCTCCTGTTTAATATTAGGTTGCATTATTAAAAAGGTTGGGTTTTAAAAATTTTAAAAATAACAAATAAAGGGAAGCCTTATTTAACAATATAAAAAAAATTAAGTCGTAATTAAAGACATTAACTTTTAAAACTAACTAATAATAATAAAATAATACTACTCCTCTATGCCCTTTAAATTTAAATTATTGCCTCACTTCTGTACTTCTTTCTATTCAAGAAACTTTAACTAAATATTTAAGAAATTTTCCTTTGAATATGGCTTTAGAAAGGCTACAAGAATTTAACCATAATCTAACCATAATTCGATTATATGAAAGTCCAAGCAGTTTATATTTAAATACAAAGGCATTCAATCTAGCATCTATGTATCTATGGATAGATAGATACTTTCATTGTGTATTTAAACATTTCAATTGCTTCAAATTGTTTGGTGTTAAAACACTTTCAATATTGATTTATATCACATACTTGTAATATGTTTGTAACACTTTTGATGACCCCTCTCCCCCTTTTAGGTTAGTTTGCCAGTTATATTGATGAATGGAAATTGCATTTAGTGAATCAAAAATAAATTGTGCATAAAATATATATTGTACATACATATGTACATAAATATTTGCATAATGAACAGAAGCATAGTAAAAAGGGGGTTTTTTGTAATTAAGATTTATAGAAAATGATGGCATAAAATAAAATTGATTTTTATACTAAAGATTTTTATAGAATTCCATGATAACTTTAACATTTTTTCCGATTTTGAGTATTAAATTTGGGCCATAAATTGACCCTAATAAACATATAAAAATCTTTTTAGAGTTAATTAATTGTAATTGCATAAAAAAATTACATTTTAATGATTTAATAAAATTTATAATAAATTCTTAAATACTTCAGAATTAACCAGTTGAAAAATTAATTTAAAAATTGTTTTATTGATTTTTTTTTATTTGGTTTAGTTATTATGTCAAGGACTAACTACTTATTCAAAATTTTTGTAATATTTAGAAATATTTTATTCAAATGCAGGTCTTAATTATTTCTAAAGTCTTCATTGAATTTGTAACAGAACTTCACATGAAACTAAGCTAAATTATACATAGGATGACAAATTTTTACAGAACAGCAAAAATTTATTTACTTTCAGCTAACCAATTTATATATTTTAAGTATCTGAAGTAAAATGAAAATGACTATATATAAAACGTTTGTGTAATGAAAGTTTTGATTAACTGTTTTAATAAATAGAACTAAAAGATGGTTTTTATTTTTTGAAAACTTTTCATAATTGTTAAAGGAACAAGAAAACATAAACTGTTCTTGTAGACATTGTCATTAAATACTTAGTCACGTAAATAGTTAATTGACTAGGAATTTCTCTTTCTCCCCCTTTGTGTTACGTCTCTGAAGTGCTACGCATTTCGAGGTACACAAAAGCATGTATAAAATAATATTGTAAATAAAATGAACAAATATATGGAATCAAAAAAAAAAAAAAAAAAAAAGGGAAAGAAATTAATTAAATTTTCGCATTCAATTTGCCATGAAATGGTCGTCATCGATGCTGAATGCTTGTGGGGTAGGATTTTGCTTCCAATTGATTTGCTGGCGGTTTTGTGGTCCTCTGTTACAATCTTTCTGATGCAGTTGAATTTTAATGAAAGTTTTTTCTATTTTTTATTCTTTCTCTCTTGTTGGTGCAGAGAAAATTGAATTATAGTACACACACCTACACTTTCATATGTATATGTATGTATGTATGTACTTGCTCTCACTCACACATTATGTTGAGATTTTTTTTCTTTCCAATTTTCTGTTGAACTACAAAAACGAAATGAAATCAAATTGAAAAGAAAGCATTCGAAAGGCGAATATAAACTCTTAAAGAAAATATCTAAAAGAAAATTCTTGAATTCAGTTGCAGCTCTTCGCATACATATGAATTATTCACTCTGCCAAATTGCAGTGATAAGACCCAAGACTACTTCTTCTCCTTCCACATCATCGTCATTGTCCCACTATGTAATTGAGTGAAATTGAGCTGGCCCAAAAGGGGCCAAAAGAGGTTGATTGGTATTGGGAGTTGATGGTTTTGGACAATGGTCAGCCATGGCAAAAATGCAAAAGCCCTTAAAGAAGAAAGGAAAGAAAAAACCCCGCCTTTAATAATAATAGAGCAGTGAAACAAAAAATAACTGTGGGAACCAACCCATCCATTCAACCAATTGTGCCTAAGCTGCACAAATTTGCATATTCATGGTTCACAGAAAAGAAGAAAAATGTAAAAAAAAAACAGCTCATCTGATGGAGATTATAAGTTTCACAACTCAATAATTAAAAGTAAGCAATAAAAAAATGCTAACAACTCTCAGTAAGAAATTTAAAAAAATTAAGCTAAAGACGTGCCAAAGTGCCCAAAAAGACAAATTTACATGCTCAAGCTCGAGATGACAACGTGAGTCACGTCTGAATAGGAAATGGATCACGATCAAAAGACAACTTAGACAACTTACCTTTTAGAAAACTATAGAAAGAAACACAGGAAATAAAAAACATTTCTGTAATTTAAGAAACTTTTAAAACGATTTTCTCCTTAGAAAATTTAGGAATATGTTTTAAAGCAATGATCTTTGTAAATGCCATGAGAAGAAAATGAGATTTTTACAAAACCAACAATGAACTTGAGAGATTTTAAAAAGCAAAGGAAACAGTAGAGATTTGCCAATAAATATATTTTTGAGAATGTTATTAATGTATGGAAATTTTGCATTTTTATCACAGCTTATCACGTTGGGAAAATTGACATATGTATAAAATAGTATCGAATCGGAAATCGTAGTTTTTAGGGGAAAAGTTTTCCAGTTTCTATTCATAGTAATTGAAGAGTCAATAATTTTTATAAAGCTTAAGAAGTTTTTGCTTTTTGTGAAGAATGTTATTAAAAGGGAATAGGAGGGGAATAATAAGGGAATAAGAAAATGCAGATGAAAATATAAAATTCAGCTGTTGATTAAATAAATTATTCGTTTAGAAAATAGTTAGCAGCTATGTTTTTTCAATCTAATACAATATGAAAATCAATTAAACCATCACGATTTAAAACATATGTATATGATAACAAAACCTAACACGATTATAGATCTTATATATCGTCTAAATTAAATCTAATATCGAAAGACTAGAAGTGATTGAAACAGATAAACCGAGATTTGATCAATTTAAATTATGTTTTTTAATTAGGCTATTTGTTTTTATTTTTTTTAAACATTGCCAAAGGAATGAACAAAATTTCAAATTCAATTATCGGAATACCACATGCCGAAAATTCTTTTGAAAATTTTGCTACATTTAGCCTGTGAAATTGGTTTTACAGAAGCTCTTTCCATTTGCGGACTTAATCAGTTCATTTGGCAACTTTTGAATAGCATTTTCATTTGCATATTTCGAAAGAGATTTGCTAATCCTTGTGCTATCCAATAATTTGAATATCTTTGCGTTTTGTCTGAACTTTTTTCAAACTCCTCACTGGCACATCTCTCTAATTAAGCCTAGGTGAGGCAGGTGAGACGGATTAGTAATATTATGCTTTTCTTTTTATTTCGAAGGCTTGTCAACTGCAGTCTCTCTCTTTATATATGTCTGTCTGTATGTGGGCATGTTGATAAGTATCTTGAAATCTGCCTGGTTGTAGCAGCACGCGTCTTAAGCAGCTTATGACAAATTTTTAGCTGTTGTTGTTGTTGTTGTTGCTGTTTGTGTTGTATGCATAAGTAAAGAGATGAATTTAAATTATGAATATGTGGGTAAATCTACAAGGTTATACTCAAAAACCCATACCATTCATAAATGCGAATCTTAACTTAACACTTGAGCTCAGCCCTCTGCTCGAGGCAAAGTGGATGGCAAATAATTGTAATTGAAGATGGCAATTGTTTGCCAACAATTAGCCAAAGCTTGTCTTACTATATGGCCATAAAGAGCAAGGGTGTCCTATATGTTTAATTTTGAGTGGGTAGTCCCTTGATTAGGTGACTATCATCTCCTCACCTTTATTTACATATTATGCTTATATTTGGACTCATACCATATATGTCTAGAGTTGAAATGTTTAGCAATTGATCAATTAATGAACATCCGTTTGTGTAATAAGTGAAGAAATTGATTTTAAAATGAATAGACAAACTTTTTTAATATATTCTCTAAAAACTAACCACTAATAAATTGTTTGCTCTAAAATCCCATTTACTAAGCCATTTTAGTTGCTAAATTTTGCACATTTTAGACAAACTCATGCTTAATATATATATATGTATGTGTGTGTGTGTGTGTGTGGGGGTATATAGAAAGAAAATTGGATTATTGATATCAAGCCCCTTGTAAGTCGTGTGTAAATATTTTAAAGGCAAACACAAAAACGAAAATGAAACAGAACCAGAAACAACAACAAAAACATTGCTAAAGAAATATTCACTTGGCCCTTACTTAAAGTCTTTGGCAAGGGGCTTTAAAAAGTTTTTAATACTTTTTTTGCCAGTACACAGAAAGAAAAATGATGTAAATAAATGAAAAATATTAACAACTTTGCCACAAGTGCAAAATCATAGACTAAACGTGGGAAAGCAACTTTATTGAGATGAAATTTTGGATAGCTACAATTCACTGTGATCCATTTATTTTACTAGATGAAATTAACTTTTGAGAATTGAAGAACTGTTAGATTTTTAAGTAGCTGTAAGCATTAAAAAAAGAAAGACTACTGCTTAAAGATAGCACAAGGATAAGAAAACTTTTAGACCCTAACAAAATAAGCTAGTTTCTTCTTAATATGTTAATTATTTAGAGCATGAAATGCTCAAAGGATGCTAGAGAAATTGTGAATAAAATTTCTCAATTTATTTAATATAAAGCTTTTAATTTTATGAAATCTTAACATATACTGAATCGATTAGTGACCAGTAATAGAACTACTACAATTATTTATTTCGTTTTTTTTTTGTTTTTGTCTTTACTTTTATTTTACTCAATATTTATAAAAATACCAAAAGAAAAGAAATATATCAATTTTTTTTTATATTTACAATCTATCTATCTATCCAATGATCTAATTTGATGTGAAGAGAAATATGCAGATCAATTGAATACATTTTGAAGAGATATCTAGGCAGGAGTAAGAATCAATAACTTCAGAGTTTGGTAGGAAAAAAAATCGATAACTTCAAAGTGAGTACTCAATTTACTCAAAGTGGTCAAGTTTTCTCTCAATTCTAGTAACAATTTCATTTCGGAACTCTTCAGCCCTTAAACTTTTTGGCTTAAACAGTTTCCAGTCTGGTTACTAAGCCTTTTAGAGTCACAGACTAAGGGATGAGTAGAAATAACAAGACAATATTATACTGTTATTCTATTTGAATATAAACCAAATCAGTTCCATTACTTATGCTACACACTTTCGTTTGTTAATTTAATCTGACATTAACAATCTTTCGGCAACATTTTGTCACTGTGTATGGAGCTGGTAGACAGACAACGACTAGCAGGAGGATGAGGATGATGATGAGGGGGCTGGAGGAGCTGAAAGACGATGATGTTGATGATGATGATGATGCCGACGACGACGACCAACTTAAAGTTGCTGTATGCCACGCAGATCAACTCATCTGTCAGGCTGATGGCAGGAGATGGCAAAAGATGGCTATAAGACAGAAGGGAAGATGATGGCTTGATGATTGAGGGGGAGAGGGGTTGGTGGTGGGTGGTTTGGAATGAAGGGCGAAGCATTTATTAACATTACTTGGGTGTGGCAGCTGGTGCCAAAAGGTGTTAAGTGGCAACACAACAAATGATGATGAAGCGAATCTCACATATCAGCATAAATTCATCCGCGGACAAAATCAGCGTATGAAAAAATTTCACCATTCTGTTGATTTTTCGCTGCCGTTGTCGATGCGGCAAAAATATAAATTATTTATGTATAAACCAAAAACAAAAAAAAAAAAAAACGACAAGACACAAAAAATAGACCAATGAAAATAAAAATATTTTTATTCAAAAAAAAAGCAAGTGATAAATATTAAGTGTACATATATGTATATTCTGACGCGAAGGAAAAATGAAGAAAAAAAAGAACCGCTATCGATATTTTTTTAATGGCTAATTAAATTGGCGAGAAAAAGCTGCAGAAAGTTCGCGAGATGTGTCGAATTAAAGTTGAAATCTACCAATTTGAGGAAAATTTGCGGTGGCCAATGAAATTGGAAATTCAATTGGAAAATAACACACACATACACTCGCACATAAACACAGACACACACACACACACATACATATATACATATATAGACATCGAAACGTAGTGGAAACACTTTGCTCACAAACATTTGCGCAAAGTTGCCGACAATGCGTTGTCTGTGGTCAGATTTGCCAAGTTCTCACACAATAGAGATGAGCAGATGACTAACGAATAAATGAATGAATGAATATATTTCCATTCATCCATGGAAAGTGCTAATTTTTGTTGTAAACATTAAATTTCTTTTTTTGATGTTTCGTGGTTCATTCAAAAAGCGGAAATCAAAGTGGTTTTTATTTCAGAATCAACAAAAATTATGTCAATTTTAGTTTTCATTAAGAACATATTGTGTGAGGAAATAAACGAAAATGTTTTCTATAGTATCACTTTTCAGAGTCAAATGAAGGACTTCGTTTGAGAGATCTCTACATAGACCAGCTATGGGTCCTTAGCAAGACGAAATACATTGAATTTTTATTTTGTTATTTTTTTTATTGTTCCATTTTAAAAGGATCAAAAACTATCTACAGACCAAATTTATTTAAAAACGAACGTCATACAAGGCATAAATTCGAAATTGAAAAGGATAGGCTTGACCGATCGCAAGATGGTAAACATTTTTCTTTGCACTCTTCCCCCTGATTGAGTTAAAAGTTAAGCATATATATTTCCTAAACCTGTATAAGCAAACTAAGCCCATAGTTAAATGTTTTTATCAGGAAACGCTTTTGAACAATTATAAGATAGATTTTTATTTGATATGCTTTATTTGTTCACAGATATAACTTTAAGTCAGCATTCACTTATTGTGATTTGTTTTTCATCACTAGTAGGAAATGCATTTGAAGATGTTGAAGAAAGTTACGTCAGTGGCTTGGCTTACAAACACACACACACACACACACACACGCACATACACACAGTGAGACTTAGTCGAAGATACGTCAGAGATAGAGAGCCACACGGACATAGAGAGATAAGTGCCTCCTGCCCTGCTTTTTGGGTGCTTAAAAGATAGACCCAACCATCCCAGTCAGTGTCGAGTCAGTCGAGCCAGAGACAGAGACAGAGTCAGAGCAGTTTGTGCCAAATACAACGACGACGACGACGACGACAACGTAGACAAAGTTGGTGATGATGTTGTTGTTGGACCGATGACGCAGGCGATTGAATCTTGAAAGAGTTGGTTGGTAGTTTGGTTGAGAATTGGGTCGACTTGCCGCATTTTTGGGCCATGAAGAAGCAGACACACAACCACAGCCGTCTAACGGTTAATGCTATTGCCAGTTTGCCATTTATATCGTTTTAGCCATTGTTGCCAGTCGGTGGCAGCAACTTTGCCGCGAGCCAAAATCAAATAGGCGCACATACACTCACACACACACACCACAAAAGTCAAACGGCAGCCGTTTACTTGACTTTACTTTACGACTCATTGTAAACGGCATAATAATAGAGTCAGAAGAGAGTCGAAGAAGAAGAAGTTGGCTAAATCTGTGCAATTGACCGTGTGAATGTGTGTGTGTGTGTTAGCAAATTGTGCGTGCGTGTGTGCGTATATGTGTTTATGAATTTTGTTTAAATTGCGTTTAGAGAGAAAAGTTAGTTTAAACAAAACTAAAATTTGCAGAGACATCATTTTCAAATAGATTTAATTTCCTATAAGCACACACATACATACATACATAATTGAGTTGAGAAATTTATTAGTTTGAACTGAAATTGATGTCAATTTCCCCCTCATGTTACTCAAGTGTAAAGACAAAGAATTTAACAAACGATTATTTTATGTGAAAATTTTGCATTTTCATTTAATTACAAAATGCATTGGTGCAAAAATCATTTTATTTCAATTATTAAGCAAATATACCAAAAATTGGCAAATATGCTAAAATGACTGGAATTGATTAACTTTTACATTAAAATCATTTGATATTGCCAAATAAATATAAATCACTTCCGATTCACATATGAGTTATGCCGTTGACAGAAGACATTTATGTTTTTTGCCTTCTGCCTTAGTTAGTATAAAGACACCAAAGACAATAAAAGTAAATTACTATTTAGGAGAAGAACTACTTTAATCCTTGAATGATAAACTAAAAGAATGGTTAACATCAGCTTATTAGATTAGACATTAGTTTATTATGGAAATTTATTAATTAGCTTAGAAGAAATTGATTGTCGAGTTAATAGATAACCTTCTTAATTTTTTGAAGGATTTGCCTTGATCTCATAATACTACAATCTGGCCAAAGATTATCCAGATGAAATCAATGTTTGTTTTTTGTTTGCAGATTAGAGTGAACTTTGGTGAAATGAAGAGGAACTTATTCATGATTCTCTAGTTAATATTAATATATTAAGCTTTACATCAGAAAAACAAACATGTCCTTTATTAGCTGGTGTATTATGTTAAAATGATAATCTATCATCTAAATTATCTATCCATATAGCAATCTATATATATATCATTAAAGGGAAAACTAACCTGTAAACCAACTTGGTCAAAAAAGAAATTAATTTCATTTCAGAATTTTATAAAAAAAAAGTAAGACCCAAGAAAATTGGGATTTCTTTCTCACCCATTTAAACAATTTTTTAAAATTTTCTTAGTTACTCCAATTTGAGGTTTTAGACAGAAAAATAAAAAAACCATTGCAGATTTTTACTTTAATTTTTTTTTGAAAACATTCTTTAAAAAATCTTTAGATCTTCAGTTGAGTTTTTCTTTAGTTGAAATTTTACCCAATAAGTAAAAATTAAAACCAAAGCACACTTGTTTCCTATTTCTATTTTTAAACATTAAAAAGATGAATTTTTTTATAAAAATCTTTTCAAGTTAATTAAATAAGCTACGTTTTGGCTGATTTATTTCGTGTTTTAATCTTATTTAGATAGTTTTTGTTTCCAAATCAATTTTTTGTATAGCATTTGTCTCTTGAATTCTTAATTAAATTGCCATTGAGTGTTTGCCAAAAAGCATTTATTCATTGGCAACACACACATCCGCACACCCACATATACATACATACATCATCATCTTAGTTAGAGGAAAGTCAACTTTTTAATTATGCAAACAGCTTTATCAACTGTTTTTGCCGCTCACTTGCATAATTATATAAAATTTATTTATATATATATACATTGTAGATTTTTTTTATTCTTTTTTTTAGCTTTTTTTTTTTGGTATTAAAAAACTCAAGAGACGAACTCAAACAAATGCAAAACTTAAACAATTTTGTACGACTACAGAAAGTTGAAGAAAATGACAAGGAACTTTTTGTTTTTATTTTTTGGTCTTGTTGAATTTTGAGTATTTATACCCTGCAGTCAGGGGGTAAAAGAGTCTTTGGAAGTTGAAAAAAAAGACCGCATGGATTATCAGCTTGAACACAAGAGTTGATAGAGACATAGGTCTATGGGTCAATATAGCTCAAGGGCCTGAGAGTCTGAAAATTGTATATAAAACATGATTCTTTTAAAGTAAAAAATATTATTTAAATTTAAATAGATTGGCTTTCTATATTGAAAATCTAAGAATTGAGATGGATAAAAAATCTTGTTAAAGCATTAAAAAATTTCATCTCAGCTTTGAAAACTTCGTCTTCAAGTTTGCTAAACAAAACTTACATTTAAAATATAAATGAAAGTAATTATTTTTCCTTGATTAGGGAAATTATTACTAAAGGGTATCTAAAAGTCGTCATTCTGATTTTGATGGCAAGAATTTTGAGCTTTTGTTGCTTCTTTTCTTTGTTTCTCAACCAGACTTGCAGACATTGTCTTGCTGAGAAATTGCGCATATTTCCGTTTCCGTTCTCCATATGTGTCTGAGTATGTGTGTGTGTCTCGTGTGTGTTGGTGTGTAAGTTGGCTTTGTACACTCTTAACCCCCCTTTAGCGACCTATTCTTTAGTTTTTGCTGCTGCTTCTGTGTATGTTGATGTCTGTGCATAAATTAAAATAAAATTCGTTTCCAGGCAGACGCCTAAAAGGACTCACACACACACACACACACCAACATGCATATATGTACCTACACATGTATGTAAATGAAAAACCAAATGCAACATGGCATATAAATAAAACTTTACGCATTGCCTTTTTTTTAACTTTTTGGTTTTTTATTTTAATGAAATATTCTTTGTAAATGAAAGTTATAAATAATTTGATGCATTTGCCTTGACAGTTAACGTTTTTTTCTTACTGCCGCTTTTAATTTATCAACTGGCTTATCAATATCAGGGGAAAATTTTCACATTACATATCCATATAGATGAAATTTGGCCTAACCACAGAAATATTTCTGTATTTTATATTTTTATTTATTTGTTGATTCGTTTGCATGTGTACAAATAAAAATGTTGTCAATTTATTTGTATGCAAAGGCAAAGTCAGTTCAATCAGCATAGTTGACATTTGATGTGAAAACCTTTCAAACACATCTCGCTGATAGAATGGATTTCGATTTTTGTTTCTGCTTTTTTTTTTTGCGATTTTTGGCTCCTTTTTGATTTCCTGCCAGGCAGAGAAATATTTTCGGCATATACGAAGATATGAAATGTTGCAATTACTTTTATTTAAATTTTTGTAAAACTTGTTTGTATAATTAACTCTTTTATTTATACTCTCCCTTTTTAAATACTCTATTGATGTTCTAAAATGGTATTATTTAATGTTTTAGTACAAGGTTCATAAATAAACCATCTATTTTTCAATGCTAAAAAAATATAAAAAAAATCTTGAAACTGTGACTAGGCATGACATTTTAAATCATTTTCTATTCAAATATATTCATAAGTAATATATTTTTTTATAAAACTTCTTGATAACATTTAAATTAATTTTTTTTGTTAAGAAAATACTATAGTAAAATAGAGAAAAGATACGCTGAAAAACTAATTTAATTAATAAAAAATAATACATAATATGTACATACATACATATTTGATTAAGACAAAAAAATGTTTGACTTGTATTTAAAATTTTTTGATTAAAATTTAATCATGATACAACTATCTTTTTTAATTTGATGAACAAAATGTTGAATTCATATTTTAAAATGCTTTTCCCGAGGGCATTAAAGAGTTCAATTTACCCTAAAGAGACAGAGAACTATTTTTTTGTTGCTATTTGATACAAATATTTTTTTGCGCCTTAACCGTGTGATTTTTTTTTTATCCCAATATGTGTTTGAGTATGTGAATGTGTGTCTGTGTGTGTGTCTGTTGGTGGGGTCTCCTTGTTGACTGACTGACGACGACTGATTGCGTATTCGTAATGTGACAGTTGTTGAAAAATATTGCGTATACGTACATACATATGTGTAATGGGTGTCTCTGTGTCCGTGTGTGTGTGTGTGTGTGTGAGTGAATGTTCACTACTAGATATAGAGATAGTAATGGTAAAAGGAGTTTTTATATCAATGTGATTTTAAATTTTACAATTTTTGACATTTGCGTTTGCATTTAAATTAGATTTTACGAGGCCAAAACATTGACTTCATCCATTCCAAGGACTAGGAAGGTAGATAGTAAACCCAAGTGGGATGCAGATTGGGCGGCTGATTGGGTGGCACGTTGCCGGGTCACTGGAGAAGTGACAAACATGGAGGGCTTATTGCAGGCGTGACAAATGGGATTTGATATCATTCCTTCCATGCTCTTTTCTATCTTGTCTGCCCTATCTTTGCCTCCCTCTCCCTTACGTATGTGTGTGGTTGCCTGTGCGTGTTGCATATTGCAACTAGCCAAGGTAAGTTAAACTTCTCACGTGTTCTATAAGTTGGTAAAATGGGATATGTGGCCAAAGTAATACGAATGTAAAACTCTTTGCCACAAAATTCACATTCTAGTAAATTTTCTCATGGAACATAATTTTCATTTAGCTTTTCCGTTTATTTTTAAGTGTCGTCTTCATAATTAAAACAAAAAATTGCACAATCTGAATGGCTGTCGAAGAAGAGGGGGAACTCGGGATGGCACACAACATTTAATTTTGGTGTGTGTTAAGTTAAGCTACTTTACACCATAAAAATAAATTATCATAATGCTGATAATGATGATGATAATAATGTTCATGGCATAAAAATTAATTAAACTTTAATAGCCATAAACAAAAACAACTTTTTGGGGGCAAATGAAAATTAGTTAATAATTTAATGATTATTTTTCATATTTGCCAATTTTAATTTCATATGGCCAGACATTTTTTTATGTTAAAATTTATAACTAGGAAACAGGTTTTTTTTTTCTTTTCCTACTTTTTCCGTCTCTTCACTTTTTATACCCTTCATAAAAGAAAATTCCAATAACTTTATATAGAAGAATGTATTAGTTTGCCAAACAAGATTAACTAATATGCCAGAAAATTTTAAAAACTGCATATAGGGATATTTCCATTGACTGAATAAATGATACTTGATACCTTTTGACATAATCGCGGAAAAGGAACGAGTCTCTGCTTCAAAACTTTCCATTACTTTAGGATTCAAATGAATACATAAAAAATCTAATCGCCAATCAGGATATAAAATATACATTTTTTCTCTGAGATTTATTATTATAATTTTATTTCATTCTTTAATACCATCTGAAATGTAAAAATTTATTGATGCCTTATTTATGAAATTACATTTTTATTTTTCAAAACTGCAAGCGTATAGAACTGCACACAGAAAATTTTTATTTATTATATATACAAAATACATATTTTAGCTTGTCGCTTAACAAATGACATTTCACAATATTTGTAGCGCCAATTTATTTTTTATGCACATTTACAGCAAAGGAAAAAAGAAACAGCAAAAAAAAAGAATGCTGCATAAATAAATTTTGCTTTACAATTTATGGCAAATATATGCATTTAATCGTCAGCCTATTAAAAGAGCACTGCAATCCAATTGGTCTGGCAGTCATTTCAAGGCATTAATTTTAAGTACTTTTACTCTGGCAAAACAATATATACAATAAAAAAAAAAAAAAAAAAAAAATAAAAGCAAAAAAATTATTTATCAATTGCCTGCCACAAACATGCAAACGAAACTGAACTGAACTCTCTGGTCTGGTCATTGTGCTGCAAATTCCACAACAACGAAATGCCAACAAATTTAAATGAGCCGCAAAACGAAAATAATTGTAAAATATATATTATGAACGAATTTCAATTCCCCGTTAAAATGAGGTAGAAAAGGCGGAGAAAAAAGGTAGTTGGGTAGCTACATTAATTAAATGTGATAAACAGAAGAAATAAAATTGATATATTTAAAGTCTTGCTTTTTTCACGCTTTGCAATATGCATTAACTAAGGCTAAAGACTTATTTGTAATGTATAATTAGCCAGTTTTATACAGACATAATTAAACATAAACAATAAATTACAGAATCTGGTTTTTATTGGGCATTGGCATTCAAAAGAAAGACGTAGACGCTTAATATAAATGGAATATCAACTAACTTGTCGTTCTCTTTTAATGTTCACAAAGTTAGTCTCTAAGAGCAGGTATATAAATCTATCTATTTCACATTAGATAAAGTTAAGCTGGAAAACTAACATTAATCATTCTGTAACAGACATAAAGTAAAAGTCATGCACAAGTGAAATACTTCACTTTCAATAAATATTCGTTTAGGTGAGATTTTCTTGGACGTTTTACCAGTTTTACTGCAATGAATTTTTTTAAGTATATCAATCATTTTTTAAAAATCCATTTCAATTTACTTATTTGAAACTCTTATTTGAATCCATAAGTTGAGTATTAAAAGAATGTGATATCAATTACTGATGAGGGAAAAAATGGTTTTAACTTTTAAGAACTTTTCTATATAATAATTTTTTCAAGATTTGTTTTGACAACATGTTGCATGAAAAAATTTGGCTGAAATCTATTATTTATACAACATTCAATCAAACTCATTAAAAAAAGTACAGTAAAACATTTACTTTCCGACTCATTAGAGATAAGTAAAGTAAAACATGTAACTCACTTGCAGTTGAAATATTTCATTTACCATTACAAATGTAATGCATAAGACTTTTTTTAACTTATCCAAGTAAAGTAAAGCTCTTCTAGGGACTCCTTTCTTTTTTTGAAAACTTTTCAATAAGCATAAATGGTAATAAATTTCTTAGATTTTTTTGATTCAAAATAGTTATTTTCCTCTTTAAGGAGATTCTCTCTTTTGAAAATCCAAAATACTTGCCTATCCAAAACAAAAGACTTCAACCCCAATCTGCTGCTAACTAATTCTTATATTTATAAACTAAATATCACCAACCGACAATAAAGACTAAATTTAAGTACATGAACTTCATTTTAAATGAAAAGTCATTGAAACAAATATAAGAGTATTAAATGATTATGTTTAAAGTGAAACAAAAAACAAAAAAAAAAAAAAAAAAAAAAAAGGTGGTTATGAAAAAGTCATGCTCCAGCAAAAAGAAAAAAAAACAAGTATAAAAATTCATTAGAGGCTGGGCTTTTACAATCAGCGATACAAAAATGTTGGAAAAACAGAAATGGAAACTGAAATGAAAACAGGTCAGTGGATAAATTGCAAGAAAACGGCAAAGCCGGAAGCCAAATGACAAATGGCGATAAAATAAAAGAGTAGTCAAAAGAGAAGAGAAGAGAAGAGAAGAGTGGGAAAAAAAGAGTTGAAAATGGCCAATGTAAACAGAGACATCCACAACGGATGGCGACAACTTCATGAATTGTGCAATTGTGGACAAAGTCAAAAGTTGGATAGTTAAAGACGCAGTCTCAGTTGGTGGCCAAGGGAAGAGGTTAAATGCTTTAAGACAAATAAATTGAAATGCAAATTTTGTTGTTTCTTTCAAACATCATAAGATGATAATGATGATGGCGATGATGCTGGGATATGTGGGTGGAATACGGGCAAGGTTAAATCTCAATTTAAAACTGCAATCGTGATAAGTGGCGACACACTGACTACGTCTGCGGAAGTTGCCAAGTGACCCAAAAACCAGAAGAAAAAAAATGACACTAGAGTAGAGTAGAACAAGAATAAGACAAATCTAAGGTGCTGATGTATTTTTTTTTTCATTTTCTTTTCATACTCATTGTTGTTGCACTCGAAGGTCACAGAGTATCTGGCTATCTGTCTATCTGTCTGCTTTGTGGTGGGTGTTGAGATAAATCTATGCCAAAGAAAGTGTTGAGCTAAAGCCAAATGCTTGAGCCAATTTCCCACGTCTCACTTACCCAAATAGACAAAGTCACATCATCAGCATAATTCAGTTACTTTGAATAAATATTTAAAAATCAAGATGCTCTTTGGTCCATCATTAAGAGACATTTCGCGTGCATTTTTCTTATTTGTTTATTGTCCAAAATATTTTCCATTAATTGCTTTAATATCTTACCTAGAAATATAAAAAAGAGAGAAAAAGAATTTGTTAAAATAAAACTCAAAATATTAAAGTTTTTTATTTGTTTGAAACTTTAGTTTTGCATGGAAATTATTTATTGCATATGTGTGTGTGTGTTGGTGTGTGTGGTGTGTTACCAAGCTGCGGGCTTGCCCAAAAAAGCGTAAAGTTGGTGGACAAAAATTTTCTGTTGCAATCAGAACAAACAGTTGAAAAAGTTTATTTGCTTTCTACTTTTTATTTCAACGTATACTAAAAGGCACAAAAAAAAATATTTTTTCATATATATTTTATTGTTGCTAAATAGTTGTAACCGCAATAACCATTGAAAGAAAAATATCAAACTTCATTTGACACAAAAAAAGAAAATAGAAAATAAATTTTAGCAAAAAACTGAAAAGTAAATGTGCAGGCAAGTCAAAGATAAAAATAGAAAAAACAAATGTTTAAAAAGACAAATATACATTTTGTTGGGCTATTTGATGAGAGTATAAAAATAAATATAATAAAAATCAGCAGAAAGGCAATAAACTAAGGTTAGTTGGAAAAATCTAAAAATGGAACAACGTTTTTCTAGAAATCAGTTTATGAGTTCCTCTACGATATTATTTTAGTTGAAAAATCACATTTAATTGAATTTTTTAGCTTTCTGAAGAATAGTTACTTGATTAAAATGATTTTTAAATATCAGTGCTTACAATAATAATTGTAAGGAACACAAAACTGAAGGACATCATTGATTAAATCATCGACTGAGACTATTTAATTTCCTGCTAGGCCTATTACAGACAATTTAAACATATATTTTATATCTTAGCATACTAAAATCCCAATATCACTCAAAAATCAACAACATAAATCGTCATTTTCAATTTGATTCATATTTTATTTAAAATTGATTTGTTATCTGCATATTGAAGAGTCTTTGGTTATTTTAAATTCAAACTTTTCTCATGTAAATTTCAAGATTCAAAGCAATAAATCTATTATGAATGGGGGTTAAAAAAAAAAATGCATTTTAATCATTTCATTTTAATCAAATAAAATATCAATTTATCTTTAGAGCAATAGATATTGTTTTTGTTTTGTCTATTTCTTCCTAAACTGTCAATAAATATTTGGTAAATGTTTTTGAGGTAAACAAAAAATAAAAAAAATTTTGGGCAACTATTTAAACATTTTGCATATGCAAATTTTTGTGTTTATTTTTTATTTTTATGCAGCTTTTACACCATTAAAAATTACTAAGAGAAAAATCTACGTATAAAAAAATCAAATCTAATCAATTTTAGACGGAGTGGTGGAGAGGGGAAGAAAGTAAGGGTGACGACTTTGCCCTCTAGCAAACTGAAGTTAGCATTTGAAAATGGGAAAAATTCCTATTTTGAATTCAATTTCAAAAAGGTTTTTCATCAAAATGAATTATTGCCAAATTTTCGGTGAGTGTTTTGTATGTGTGTGTGCGTGTGTGTGTGTGTGCGTTTATATGTGTTAAATAAACATAAGAAAGAAAGGCATTTTGATATTATCTTGATGTTATATTTCTTGGCCCGCAACTTTTTTGTATTTTAGCCCAAAGGCCAAGCCCCCTTTGCAAATGTTTTGTGTAGCTCCCTTCTCACTCCCGGCCTCCCATCCTCGATGAAAATAAAAGGCAGCCTTGAACTGCACAGTTTGACAGCAAACTCACACTTATACACACACACACACACACACACACACACATTTACTTGCAGCTGGTATATGTGTATATATTTTAAAAACAAATTGTTTTTATACACTTTAAAAGTAACAAGTATTTGGAAATTGTCGGCAACTTTAACATTGCAAAAAACAGGGCGTAAGTTATAAGTTGTTGTTACACAAGTCTTAAATGAGGAAAGGCACAAAGTTTAATGTTTGAAATTGTTAAATAATATTAAACATTTACTATATAGTCATAAACATATTTTAGTTCCGTTTCAAATTTTAGTTGGTAAAGGCTTTGTTTATTCATTATGAATCTACTCATTTATCACTATCGATTTTAATTGTTTGTATTGAATGCTCTGCCGAATATAGTGATTGAACACTTATCATCCATTATCTTCTTTTTAATTAGGTTTTATGGCTGAAATAGTTTCACGGGCAAAAATCAAGCGATCAAAATTTTGTTGGCTCAGTTTGCCAAAGGGCAAATAAAAATAAATTGTTGTAGTAACGCTTGTTCAAATCGTGCGAAAGGTGTGGTTATTTCTTTTATTTTTTTTTTTGTTGAGTTAGTTTTTCTTTTTTATTAATTATTTTAAAATTTTTTTTTTTTTTTTTTGGTTTTTTTTTTGCTGTTTTAAATTATATTTATTAAAATTATTATGTGAAATGAATAAAAAATAAGAAAAAAATGCTCATAATAATATTTTTCTTTTTTATGTGTTTAAAAAAAAAATTGTTTTTTCTTATTCTTATTTCTTTTTCACATATTACACACATATCTTTTAATTTATTATTCTTTTTGTTTTTAATGTTATTTAGTTTATTTTAAAGTTGAAATGAAATTGTGATTATAGATTAGATTATTCAAAACTAGAATGCCATCTGGTTAATGGATATTAAAATTCCGCATGTAATAAGCAAAACATAAACTTGAAAAAAAAAAAATATATATATATAAGTTGGAAGGAGTTAAACAACAATAAAAACAACAATATTTCTACAAGCTTGGATCAATAATGCTTTCTCTTGCACTTAACTTATGTTTCAGCATTCATTAATTACAATAAAAAAATTGCAGTTAAATAAGAAACAAGAAAAACAAGTTAGAAATAAGAAAAAAAATTAAAAAAAAGAAATTAAAAATATAAAAGATAGAAAAAAAACTAGGGGACACCCGGGTTTGAACCGGGGACCTCTCGATCTGCAGTCGAATGCTCTACCACTGAGCTATATCCCCAACTGTGAGAGGACCGAACATTTACTCAAATAAAAGCGTCTAGCTTGCAGCTCACAGTGACTCATTTGATGTGAGTGTGTAAGTGTGTTTGGTGATTGTTGTTTCACATCTTGACTATATTTAGTTGCTAGCTGCCAATCGCTTTGAATTGTTGATAAACAATTGTCATATTGCTGTTACTCAGTTCTGCTTATCTGGTAAAAAAAAATTCCAATTCATAGAGCATAGGAAACTCTATTTAAAAACCAAAGATTGATTGTAGAAGTTTGAGAAATTGTATACATAGAAGATGTTTTAAAAGCCTTTTCTAGGTTTTCCATTTGGCATTAAATAATTATGAGATTTATTATTCGATTATACTTTAATTAATTACTGTTGAGACACTTTTTAACCACGAAATATGGATGCGAATTTGAAATCATTCCTATTCAATCTATTTTCGGGTGATCCATGGCCCAAAAAAGAGCCCTTTTTATTTTTCTATATTAATGATGATAAAGTTTTCATATTAATCATGTTTCCATGTTAATCATGTTTCTATATTTAATCAACTAGTTCACAAAATTTTTTGAAAAAGAAACATTTCAATAAAGTAATCGAAAAGAGAAATGCTGGATAAAATAGGTTTCATTTTTAGCCAGATTAAAGGCATTATTATTATTTTCGTGCAAACTTATTTATTTTCGTGAAATATAAAAGTTTTTGATATTAATGGATGAGAATTAAACACTTTTGTAATAATTTTCTGACCTTACGTATTTAGGCATTTCACTTAAGTTTGTATAATCAGCCGATTTAATGTGCTTATACTCCCAAATCAAGGTTATAAGGATATCAAGAAACAGCTCAAGTTAGTAAGATATTGGTACCATCTTTAATCTTTACGATAAAAGACTTTTAAGCCGATTTTCATTTTTATTTTTTTGGGTAGATAAAGAGATCGTCCTACAATATATTGCCTATTCTCCTAAAACCAAAACGATTAGAATAAATGCCTTCTCAGAACTTGTAATAAGAATATTTCTTTCAAATTTTTTGATCGCGGACGAATTTGTTACTTTTTTTTTTTAAAAGATAAAAGAGTTTATAAGATAATTATTGCAGATGAGGATCGCGAGCATGTTGGAGAGAAAATCTTTCTATAAAATATCAAAAATTTGACCAGCTTCAGAATTAAAATGCATCACTGAATAATTGTATAATGATAGGCAGAGCTAACAACGTACGTACATATATAAATATTATGATTTTAATTATTAAAAAGGCTAATATATTAAAGGCTAAAAAAATGTTGATTTTTAATTTAATTTTTGATGGAGTACTAGCTGCAAAATCTTTAGATTATAATGGTTATTTTGGAATTGAGTTGGATTTCCACCTTGTTAAAGTTAGCTGTGAGATGTATTTATCTAACATTGATTTTCTAAAGTATTCAATAAGTGGAATGATGATTTTGTCTAAGAAAGAGCAGAGCATTTGAAGTACAAGTTATAAAAATCTAAATTTTTACAATCTTAAACTGGTTTGTTGAAAACAAAAATATTCTCATCTTGTCTTGTTTATATTGCGTTCTATTTTGTTGGCTTTTTGCATTCAAGTCTCTTCTTCGTAATGCACATTAAATCTTTATTTATTTTTATACAAATTTAACAAATACATACACACACACACATGTGTATTCTTTAGTAATGTGTGTTGGTCTGTGTGTGTGTGTGCAGAAGTATCACATATATAACGAAAAAACGAAAAAAATTAAATGGCAGTATGTTATTGTGACTTTGGGCTACACTCAGGCATTTGCATAAACCGCAAAATCTGCTTGTTTGTATTAGCATTTCGTTTTAGCCAGTCCAGCAGCCGTTGCCTATAAATTTGTTGTTGGCTTTTTAATGCCCGCAAGTAGCAAGTTTTTTCCCCAAAAAAAAAAAAAAAAAAAAAAACAGAAACAAAAAATAAGTATGAGTCGGTGAAGTAAATTTGAATCTTTTGTTGTCATGTATCTTTTGCTCGCATCTTTTTTGCGTGTATATTTATCTTTATTAGGCATTCATTCAAGCTGAAACAAAAGTTTTTGCCAGCATGCAAAAACTTGCTCAATGATAAACCCCAGAGGTGCAGGGTTATGGGCCACGCCCAGGATAAGTTGCCCGACACAGACACACACACACAGACAAGTAACTTAATAAGTTATCAATCAAATTTCGTCAATCGTTTGCCACATCAGAATATTTTAGGGTCATGGCAATCAATTTGCGTGATAAAGTCAAACTCAAACACGCTGGACAGCTAAATTCGTTAGATGATGCTCCTTCTTACAATACCAGACCTAATCCTGCTGGTCCTGCTGCCATCAGCATCAACCCCCCTTTCGTTTACCCCATCGATTTTGGCATTGTTTGTTTGACAGTTGTAAAGTGATTTGCTACGTGAATTGATGCTTTTAGGTGTTTCTTATTTGGTATGAAACGAAATTGGAAAATATGATTTGTATGCATTAAGAAATTTCTGTTGTCTGTTGTCAGTGCATGAATAGCTATAACTACATAGCTGGAGGATGATTTGTATTGATATGAAATATTTGACAGCAGATATATTACAATATACATGAATAAATTATATGTGCGACTCTCTGTCGTTTGCATCATTTATCTAAATATGCTACATATATGTACATATGAGAGAAAGATAAACAAATTTTTGCTGCAATTAAATGTAAAAAGATTCAACTGAAGATTTAAAGTGCTTGAATCCTAAATTAACCTACATTAATATCTTAAATGATTTAAAAAGTGGTCAGTATTAATAATTTCATAAAATATCCATATGTGCCGTCAAGTACTCTGAAAGAATACGTCTATTTAACTTTATTAGTGATAATGTAATATTTACATTTACATTTACTAATACATTTACATTTATTAGTGATAATAATATATATTATATTTTGATTTAGTTTTAGTAATAAATTTTTTGATACGACTGAAGAACTTTTGCAATGTTCTGTAAATAAAAAATGATCCAACATGCACTTTTTTTATAGACAACTGCTTAGCTAAAGATCATACCAAAAGTTGTCTATTTTTATAAAAGTTTTTATTAATCTTGTACTATTAATTATGCGATTCCTTGCTAAAATACAAAACAATGTGAAAAATATAATTCCTTTGGCAAACCTTTGCATACTTTCGGGGTCGAGCGACTAATACAACAGCGACTAATTGAACAGATTTGCCAAAATGTTCTAAGATTTGTAGCCAACAATTTATAAAACAATTAGTAGAAAAAATTAGAAATTAAAAAAAAATTCTTCCTGAAATCTTGAAATAATGTTGAACATTTTTAGACAAATTATGTAAGCATTTGAATTTTTTTTGACATATCTAGAGCTAATCGATTAAATACTTTTGTGTAATCAATTTCAGTTGAAACCCCAAAAAATTATGTTAATGTTTGCTAAATGTTTGTATTAAAAAATCAACCTGTTCCATAACCATGAAAATTTATGTATATATTGCTAATTATTTAAGCTTATTATGAATATGACATCTCAGAATCTTATTTCATTTTGATTTCCTATTATCTTCCGATGAGTTTCAGTTCCGTGAGCAAAAACCAGTTTCATGCTTAATTATGCATGATAACAACATATAAAACTTTGCCCAGAACATATTACAAATGTATCTGTTTTTCTTTTTTTTTTCTTCTTTTTTGTCAAATCAAATAATAACAGATATAAACATGAATATAAGCAATATCATCATCTTCGACATTGTTGTCGGTTTTGGCATTTGATTTCCTGTTTATTAGACAAAATTGCCCCATAAAAAAAGTTTTTCCTTTACGCAAAAACTTTTTCTCGTTTTTATTGTCTGTTGGTAAAAATAGAAAATGATGCAGAAAATCTATGAGGGAGCAAAAAAAAGCGAATTACTCACAAAATGAGAAGTATTTAATTATGCCACCAACAGATTAAGTAAAATAAATGGCCAAATGTCAGAAAGCCAAAGAAAAAAAAATAACTAAATAAAATTGAAAGTATTTTTTTGTTGTTGTTGATGATGATGATAATGATGATGATTAAAATGATTATTTATGCTGGTCGGACGACTGAAGGCAAAGATGACGCATCGATATGTAGTGGGCAGTTCATGGAATGAAACCAATCGAGGAAGTTTTTCTAACCATTTATATTTTTTGTTGATTTTTTTTTCAAATTCTTCAACGCTTTTTTGAAGGCCACAAATGTAGCATCAATGACAACTAATCAATAAAATTATAAATTGGTTTGTCTTTTATATGGATTTTATATGTTTTTGTTTTTGGGTATATCTTTCAACTTTCAAGAGCGCAACTTGAGTGCGCCTCTCTTGTAAAAGTATGTGCCCCTTCAAGTGGCATTTGATCGAGTTGCGCAACGAAGATGATGAGGATAGAAAAAATATGTTGGGTCAAGAGTGACTAGCCAGGCAGCCAACCAGCCAGTCATCCATCCAGCCAAGTGAGTTGTAAACAAATGCTCAGGCATCCATTGAAGCTTATAATATATTTGTTAGTTGAATTGATATTCGCCTTTTTAGCCACAGGTCCCCAAGCAAATAAACTTGAGTGCATTGGTCTGTAAAGCAAGTGGTTTTTACAGTATGTAAAATATCCATTTTTGTGTTCTTACAGAGTTAGTTAATATGTTTAAATGTAGGAACCAGTGGTAAGGCGGGGATAAAAGAACTAGAAGCTGTTTTTATTTCTTGGGGCAAAAGAAAGCATAAATCTCTCTTTGTTTTAAATATATTTAGCTTTTAAATTAAATTGTATTACTGTTTGTAATGTTAATAAAGACAACCGAAAAAATATTACATATACATATGTATTTCGATTCTAGTTATCAAAAGTTTTAATGTCTATGAAGATGGTTCAAAAAGTAGATACTAATAAAAGCAAAACAGGTTTTTAGCTATTTTTCTTAAAATACGCTTTTAATTTGTGAGGAATTTAATCATAGAACTTATACATATGTAAGTAAATTTGAATTTTTAGAAAATTGTTTTCTTAAGCTGACCTTAATACTTATTCAACTTCATAAATAGTATAAATTAATTATAAAATAAATTTTATAATAAATTATAAATTGTTTTGGTTTATGGTATGCTGCTTATATATGAGGAATATTGAAAGAAAATGTAAGCTTGGATATCAGGAAACATAGTCATATGGTTAAACCCTTAAACTAACTTAAAATTCTGTAAGGAAAATGAAGAACTATTTAGCAGCAAAAGGGCTTCTGCTATCAATTTGAAAGGATAATTTCTTGATTAAGTTATGAGCAACTGAGGATAATTTCTAACTGAAAACCCTTATAAAAATCTCATTTCTCTTAGATTCCAGCAGATACCATTCAAATAGCATTCAGGTGTTAACCATATATGAAGAAAGCGTAGGCAAGTTTGTGAAAACTGCAGGTAAAAGAGATTACCGCAGAGATCAATCTCAATTAGAGTCTGCACTTGCCATTGACATTGAAAGTTGAGCCAGAGATGTTAATTAACTTTATGCCACAAACAACAAAAAAAAAAAAAAAAAAAAAAAAAGGAAAACAAAAGCGAAGACAAATAACAAAAGTAAAAGACATCAAACCGCATTACAAACATATAAATTAACCAAAATCCAAATGTTTTATTGTTGGCAACAATAAAAGTGAACGCATTAAAAAAGAGATCAACGAATGTGAGGCATAAAATAAAAATAAAAAAACATTGATGCCAAAAAGACAGTTCACGATGAAGATGATGATGATGACGATGATGAAAGCGTTTTTTGTTGGTTAAGTGACTGAAAGTCAGACTGATAGACACATACATAGGGTGAACTGTGTACAGTGAACCACTAATAATTGTGATGAAAAACACTTTTCATACATATTTCGCATTTTCTTCTCATAATGACAGGGCAATTTATGATCATTTCTGGCCAAGGTTGCCATGTAATAAACATAAATTTATGTTAAGAGTGAAATTTACTTTACAACAACAAATAACAACAAAATAAAATCACAGGTCAAAAGTTGATAAATGAACGCAACCAACTAAGTGTGTGTGTGTAAGAAAAGCAACAAAAAAAGACGAATAATAACAAATTTTCATGTTGTCAAATTATATTGAAACTAATAAATTCGACAAAGCATGAAGATAGAGAAAGAGAACGAGGAATGGCATAGAAAGGCAGAGAAAGGGGCGTGGTTCGTAAAAAAATTGACTTGTTGGTTTACTTTTTGCCACTTCTTTCATTTTTTCTTTGTGTGTGTGTGTGTGTATGCTTTATTGTTGTCTGAAACAAGTGAAAGTGTCAACGCCAATGGAAAATGATGAATGGTCTGAAGAATATGCTTGGAAAAACAACAGAGACAAGGAGAGAAAGAGAGAGAGAGAGAGAGAGAGAGAGAGAGAGAGAGAGAGAGAGAGAGAGAGTGAGGGGACAGAAGGGTACACTGCAAGAGGCAGGTCAATGCGGCGTATGCGTAATTTATGTGACTGAAAATGAAAACTTGGTCAGAGCAAATCATTAACTATATAAAAAGAAGCAATGAAATGGATGACACCATTTCAGACGCACAATCAGAGCAGCTTCCATTTCTCCTCCTCCCCCCTCTGTATATCTCTATCTCCCTCATTTATGGCAAGTACCAGAGGGGTTGGATAGAAGTGTTTGGGGTAGAGTCCTTGTAATAAATATGAAAGGCAGTCAGAGTCCTTCTAGAGATAACCCCAACAGCACCAGGACTCATGGCGTAAGTGCGTGCTTGGCATAATGAAAAGACTTTTTACACATTTTTCGTTTGGCTGCAAATTATTTACTAAAAGTTCTTTATGACTTGGAGAGTGGGTTCGAAAAATATGTGGGTGTGTGGTGGGGTGCAAAAATAAACTTGCTAATTTCCACACTCACACACACACACACACACTCGCACGCATATCGTCAAGTGCTAATTTGCCATGTTGCCAAGTGGATGAATACTGTAAAAGGGTTTTTGGTTGAGAAAGTTTCACAAGTTGTCAAAAGACATTTCACTACTACTATCAACGAGCCAATGCTGCCATGAAGAAGGTGCTAAAGATTCGTTCGTTCAATGAACTCGAATGCCCAACTCAAAGTCTATTTTCATTTTCTCCATGTGGAGAAAGGAAACAATCATATTAGTAAAAGGTGGTTTCCAAAACTAATGATGTGTTACTTGACTAGAGTCCAAAACTATTGTCAGTCGATTGGCATTTTATTTGTTTGATTTCGAAATTTCACTAATTTGATATGAACATAGAAATGGAATTTATATTGTGTGTTTACCACTAATGACTCATTTCATATTGTCGATCATTGAAGATCTTTGACAACCCATTGAAATTTTCAGTTGAGTCGTGGTGCGTGCCCTCTCGAGACAAGTCTTTGACCTGCTATGGGAGGTGAATTTCTAACCCAATCTAGTCATCATCAAGTCGTCCTCTTCATTTTTTTCTTCAACCCAGCCTGCTGGCTTTTGCAACCATCCATCTGCGTTGGCAATCAAAAGCGGCATTTGTTTTGGACTCCACAGCCTCTTCAACTAAGCGCAGTACAATGAACTTTGTATGGGAAGGCTCTCGGAAATGGAGCGTTAGCGGGCAGGGGGGAGGGGAAGATCCAGGGGCATTGGGGTTACGCCTTGTGTAATGCAAGGCAAGCAAAAATATCATAAAGAGTTGCTGCTGCAGCTGCAGTCGCTGCGGCTGTTTGCATTTAAATTTTTCACATTCAATTCATTTGAGGCCTGGCAAAAAGCAACAAAAAATAAAAAAAAATGTGTATGAAAAAAGCTGCAGCAAACAAAGTTACAAAGGCTTTATGGGGCAAAGGAGGGTGCCTCGAGGGCGAGGGTGGTGCTGCTGATGGTGGTCTGTTTCATGCAGATGCCAAGGGTCTGATGTCTTGCTAAACGCTGCAAAAATGAAGCTAATACTTATGTTGCAACTAGGGCTACTACCACACCCACCGACTCCCATGCCGCCTCCCATGTTCACCTGTGCCACTGAAATGACTTGCGGGCTTCATCGTCGTCGTCGTCATCATCAACAGCATTTTTTTTTTTTTTTGTTATCCTCATTCAAGGTAGCAGCAAAAAGTTACCTTTTGTTTATGCCCTCCTCCATTTCTACCATTTCTAACGCCTCTAGAGTATATTGTGTGGGCGTGACAAATATATATATGTACTACATATATAGTTAGTATGATATGAATATACCGTACCCATTTTTCCATTACTTTTGCTCTTTTTCATAAAATATATAAAGCATAATACTCCAGTGTATCATATCATCACAAGGTTAACATATGAGTGGATTAAAGAAATTTAAAGACAATTATTTAATAGAAAGCAAAAGTCACTACCTACTATATAGTATATAGTCTAATGATGCAGTTATCTAAATTATTCAAATGGCTAGGGAAACTCATGAGAACTATAATCTGTGATAATTATGTGCCTTTCGAACGAAAACATTAAATTTATTCAAATAAAAACTAATTACATAAAAATTGAGCCACCTGATTAAAAACAAAATAGGAATATAAAAAAATATATCGACTAAAACTCTGTTTAAAGGTGAATCAAGTTATCCTGTGACTACTTATAAGCTTACTAGATTGGAATTGGATATTTTATTGTTTTATTGTTATCTCTTAGTAAGGTCAAGTCATGACTAAGTTACATAGATTCATACTCAACTTGTAAGTAGAAAATAAAATAATTTTTAGGTATGTAAAATTGTTTTAAATTTATTATTAACTAGTTATATAAATTAATAGTAATAAAATATTTATTCTAAAGTATAAAACAATATGCCCCAGCTTCTATTAAATTCAAATAGGAAACTATAATCATATATCATTTAAATTGCTTGAAATAAAGTTTTTTAAAATTAGAATTTAGAAGACTAATATAAATTTTTCTAACTTAACAAAAAAGGTTATTCTCTTAAAAAATAGTCAAATTATTTTTTATAATTTTTTAACTATCTTTAAAATATTAAATTTATTATAAAATAAAACTTGTATAGAAATGACTCCTTTTTAAAACTTTACAAATATCTAAAAACTGATAGAAGTACATTTTAGCAAAATATTTAGAAAATAAAATATCTTAAATGCTGTGGAAAAATTCTATAACTGCTTTAGAATTTTTTTTTTTTATACCCTTGCAGAGGGTATTATAAAATTGGTCAGATGTTTGTAACGCACAGAAGGAGACGTTTCCGACCCCATAAAGTATATATATTCTTGATCAGCATGAGAAGCTAAGTCGATATAGCCATGTCCGTCTGTCCGTCTGTCCGTCTGTCCGTCGGTGCGTATGCGTTTTACTCAGCCATCTTAAGAGCTATCGGGATGAAATTTTTTTTGGGAGCTTTTTTTTACCCGGGTGAGATAAAGTATGAAAATCTTTGGGATCGGACCACTATATCATATAGCTCTAGAAGAAACATTTTTGCAAAAATTGGAGTATCCCCATGAAATTTACCAATATGATAGTAATAGATATAAAATCTCAGATCCCAATATTTGAATCTGATCCGATAAATAGAACACAAGTTACAGTCAATATAAATCGGTTCAAACGCTGCCGGCAGCGCTGCTTGCTGCCTACTACTGCCATCATCAAATCAACAGAGCACACGCATACACACACAGACGCAACGCTACATGAACTGTATGTGTATGCGTGCCGTGCTTTGCTTAGAAAATGATGGAAGAAGAAAAACTTGTGGTAAAAAGAGAAATAATATTTTGTTTGTGTATTGATGAATTGAGTTGCAGGGAAAGAAATTTCAAAAAGGAAAAATATTATTGCCAAGTATACTGCAAGGGTATATAAACTTCGGCATAGCCGAAGTTAGCTTCTTTGA
This sequence comes from Drosophila insularis, assembly GCA_018903935.1. Classification (NCBI taxonomy): domain Eukaryota; kingdom Metazoa; phylum Arthropoda; class Insecta; order Diptera; family Drosophilidae; genus Drosophila; species Drosophila insularis. Next base: position 8,439,871 of record JAEIFP010001084.1, on the reverse strand, counting down.
TATTTTTATGCTTGAGTTTTTCTTTTCGATATTGATTTTTATAATTATCTTTAAATTGAGGGCCTCAAGATTAATATAATCCAACTAGAAATTGCTTAAATCTTTATAAGTTTTTTTATTTAGAATCTTTTGATGTTATTTGATCTTCTATCAATCCCTTAGTTTTTGTTTATAATCTATTAATCGATTAATTAATTATAAACTAGGTGATAATAAACATATCACCAATTTCCTCCTAATAATTGTTAGAAATCGTTTATTAATTCTTATATTACTCTGTATATAGAAATTCATAAATATTAATATTGTAAATTTAATTTTAGATTGTCATAGTATCTAATTCTAAACATCTTTGCATTAGAATTAATATCTTGAAAATACAATTTTGTATTTGTATATTTTGTGCCTTTTGTTGGTAAACTGAATTTTAACTAAAATAAATTTGAAATATATCACTATGATGTCTCTATGTTTGGAAAGTGTGTGTCTATCTTTGTATTGCATTCGTTTTTGTTGCTGCCTGTATGAAAGTAAAGTACCGTACACTGTCTAACAAGCCAACTAGGTGCAACTAACGTTCAAATGGGGCACACACACACACACGCACATACAACCAACAACTACAACAAGAGCAATGTGAACCTGGTAACTAAAGAGGAACTGTTGCTCTACAACTAGGATGAAGCGAGGATAGAAGTGAGTCTGTTGCATATACATAACCATATACCATACATATACTAATATGTATATGTTGCTATGTGTGTGTGTGTGTGTTTGTGTTTATGAGGCCACAACGGTAAATCAAAACAGAGATGCACAGGCACACATATAGAATCAGAGGCAGGTTGTGCTTTGATGACAACAACAAAACCCGCCACAGTCGGCGGGTCCTCTAAACCGGCAACAGTCAACGCCGCCTCCTTTAAGCCATGTTCAATCTTTATGTATAACATGAAATGTTGGCAAATTACAACAATAAGAAAATTGAATGCTCTACATAGAGAAAAGGGCTTTATGTATCAAAGAAACAACTTTGACTTGTTGTTAGTTTAAGAGCATAAATTTAACAAAAACTAAAGCAAACTAAAAGAAAATGTTAAACAAATTGGAAAGCTAAATTGTGTCAATGAAATATGAAATTGTTGCTTTTAAAAAATATTTAAAATATAGATTTAAAAAAAAAAAAAAATTGGGTTTTATATTTGGGGCAGAAAAATATTCAACAATTTTCTCCTTTTTTTTATGACCATAAAATTTTGTTGGTTAACTCTGACATAAAAATCATAATACCCAGTTTAAGCCAAGGCCAATTCATGTGGTTAGTCGATTGAATGTCTTTGTATATGTGGGTCAGCAATGCAACGGCAACAACGGCAGCAGCAACAAAATGCGGCAAGTGGACAAGTGCCCCAGTGGTCTCAGTAGTTCCTCGTTTCCAGTTTCCCCCTCCCTCCATATTCCCGTGGCCACAGAGACTGACTGTCGCGTATTTGGGACAAGCCAGGCCAGGCTAATGGGAAGATGAGGAGGTGGAGCAAGAGAGAAGGAGCCACCGCACAAAGAGTGGCAAATAGAGTTTAGGAGAGGAGTATGCCACGGTGAGGAGGGGAGGATATGGTAAAGGAAACTTGTTTTTAATCGTTGTCAATGGCCAAAACGTTAAGTGTCCCGTTCGTTGTTGGTTGGTTGCACTTTGCCAAACACGCGAGTCCCGGAGCAAGAGAGAGACGCGAGGAATAGATGGCATTATAGAGGGGGGTTAGCCAAAGGAGAAAGAGTGAGTTTTGGAGGCAAGTGGAGAGAGAGAGAGAGAGAGAGGGATTTGATAAAAGTCGAGTGATGGCTTTGGCTATTTGCGAGCCAATTTGCAGGCTGCTACAGCAGCATTTGAAACCTTGTTTCAAGTGCTTGTCCACAATCAGTTTTTTATGCCTCCTTTTTTTGTTGTTGTTGTAACTTCTCTCTGTCTCTCTCCCTCTCGTGCTCTCTATGGATCTTTCCCTGTGATGAAGAAAACAGGTTGCACTGTTAGTTGCACTGATTTGTGCTGATTGTTTTGCAAAATTTCAAATCAAGTGAAAGATATAGGCATCATTTAACAGCATGCATAACTAATACTCGATTCGTCTACACGACTCTTTTTTTTCTTTCTTTCTTGATTTTATTTTATTTTAGTTGTATTTATTTCCAAATGATTGCCTACAATTTCGTTCGTGCGCAACGATTTTGAATTTTTTCTCTCCATCGTTTAAAATTTTGTGTTTATATTTTTTCATTTCTTCTCTCCTCTGCATTTAATACGCATGACTTCAACTTGGCTTGTTGCTTATTTATTTATATTGTATGTTGGTTGTCCAATGTTGGTTGTATGTTGTAACTCTTGTGTGTGTGTGTGTGTATGTCACCCGTTTTTCGTTTCATTTTTGGCTTGTTAGACCCTTTTTTGGTATATGTGTGTGTGTCTTTCTTTTTGGTTGAGTAATAGCCAAAGATTATGGAGTTGAAGCTAAATATGATATAACTACCAAACCAAAGATCAACACATCAGCTTAAATAGACTATACAAATATTACAATAAACTACACTGGCCACGCATCTGTTTCATTTATACATATATACATTTTGAAAAATTATGAGGATTTTTTTTAACAATTTATTTTACATGACATTTCATCCACAGAAATTTTTTGAGCAACTTTTTTCCCAGCTGTTAAGATTTTGAACTGTATTCTTTATTTTTATAATTACTCCAACTAGTTAACTATCTAAATTTATGTGTTTTTATTCTATATATTCTTATTATCATCCCTATTATTTTTTATATTTTTTAAAGATTTATATTTTTACTAAACTACTGAAAATTAATAAGCTCTTAGAAAATGTAAACAAAATTTCATGTAATAAATATGAAGAAATTATTGTAACGTAACAATTAAAATATTTTGAAATGATCATATAAATTAATTTATCCCTAAAATAGACAATTTTTTCAATCATATTGAGGTAAAAATAGTTAAAATACCTCTAAAAATCATTTTTTTTTACTCGACTCTCTTATTTTTGATATTCAATTTTCCATCATAGTTGGAATTGATCATTAATTGATTATTTAGAATTTGTATATACGTTTATTTATTTGTTTATAAGGTTTTTATTAAAAACTATCCTTTTGATAATTTATAATAAATAAATACAACTATGTATATATGTATTAAGTTGGCCAAAACATCTTTTAAATCTAAATTTTTGCCTTAAAAAACAAGTTTGGTAATGCCAATTTGATAAAGCTATATTTTAATTTCCTGTTATTTAAATATCCTGTAATTTAGTTTCCTGTTTATAATGCATACATCAAATTGTGATCTGCCCTTTCCAGCATAAAAATAAAACCATCTTAGCATTAAGTTCATCAGACTAGATCATTAGTCTAGATCAAGATAAAAGTTTTAACAAAACACATACATTTTCATAAAAAAATCTTAACTAAATTACTTCCGTTTTGCAACTTCTTTTAATAATTGTCTTCTTTATTGATTACAATCAAAAAAACAAATATTTGTTTCTACAAAAATCATTAAATTTAAACTAATCTTATTACCGGAAAAGAAAACACTGCTTCAAAAATATAAAAATAAAATATTTCACCTTGTTCAGACTATTTGAACTTGAACTCTTTTGAGGCAAATTCATGAGAGTTTTCTAAAACTGTAACAAATATTTGTCTCCTATCCATCATTCCGCTTAATTTGCAAAGAAAAAGCTACGAATTCTTTTATTTATCAACAACTGCTGTCAATTCTACTTTTAATGAGGGCAAAATAGTTTGATGGCATTACCAAGGCTCATGCCAACTTGAATTGAACATGCACCAGGCACACACACACAGACACACACACAACAGCAGACAAAACAATGTCATGTCTTTTGAGGCTCCATATCCTTTCGCCAACAGTTCATTAAATGTTTATCATTGAGATGCATTCATTGCAAGACACAGCGGAGTGCAACAACAACTCAATTGGAAATCAAGTTAAGTTGAAAAACGACTTTAAATAGCAAGATAAACATTACCAATCACAGATACAATTACATTTACATTTACAGATACAAATATTCCCAGTTACCGCATCAGCAAACAGCATCATCATCATCAGACTTGATTAAGATGACCAAAAACAAGTCAATCGAGTATTTCGACCATCTCTCTCTATCTCTCTCGTTTGGACCAGTGGCGGGGGAGGTGCAGGGAGTTGTTCAGATTGATGCTACATACGTGCGTAACTAAATGCCGCTGAAATCAAAAAGCGTGGCAACACAATGCGACACACAAAAACTTGAGGCCATTAACGGTTAATCTGGGTAACGTCCCTCAATAAATTTATGGCCAACACCAAAAAATCGAAGAAGAAACAAGCAGATGAAAAATCTATGTCACATATTTTTCTATGCATGTGTGTGTGTGTGTGTGTGTGAGTTTGAAGATGTAAATGGAAATGTCAGCATACTATATTGATGCTCTAACGATTTAGCTATTAGCCATATATCTGCCCTGGCACGACCTTCAGGCATAGTCATCACACTCTTAATATCAAATGGGGGGGCATTTTTGGCAATTAGCCGCATTTATGGTCGCTGCTGTTGTTGCTATTTTTCGCAGTTAAATGTTGCATGCCACATTTGGCACACACACATAGGAAAATGACATGCGACATGTGTTTTTGATATGCCAATCGCCAATGGACATTTGCCTTCTCCTCCAACTCTCCTGCCCCCCACTCTCTGGCCACCTAACCAAACTGTAGAACCTTGTTCCATTATGGCTAATTAATGAAATTCGCACTACATTCTCGCAGAACTTTGTGAGAGACCCCGCTGGGCTTTTGCTCTTAATTGGTTATTTATTTTGTTTTATGAGCATATACTATACAAAAAAATATATATGTATTTCTTTTTTTTTTTTTTTTGCGAAATATTTCTAATTTTAATTTGGTGTTTCGTTTTCTTTTTGTTTTTATACCATACACCCATAGGGTGAAAATGGTATATTAAAGTCGCTAAAATGTATTTTTTTTTTGGGTTGTTTTGGACCTTTGGCAATGAGGGTCATTGGGCTAAAAATTAATGGCTTAGTTTAATGGGTCATTTGAGAGGCGAAATGGTAAAAGTGGCTTCAGATAGTAGCAGTCTTTTGGCATATATACTAAATGTAATTAGTGGCAATCTAAGAAGTTTTACAGTGAGAAAAAGCTGAGTTTAAATGTGAATTTTAGGACAGTTTTTCGGAACAACCAAAACGTTCAATAAAAAAGTATAAAATAAATGGCAGAAAAAAAGAATGAAAATGTGATTTAAACTGCAAATAGTCCATTTATAGGAAAAGAAAAAAAATATCCCTTCATGTGAAGGGATTGTCGATTGTTGAGTTAATTTTGACTTGTGTAAAATGTCTTTAAAGATAATTCCAATTTTTTTCAATATCAATCCAATTTCAATTTAACAAGTTTTAGTTTTTGTATTGAGATTTTAAAAAGAAGAAGTTACCAGTTTATTTTTTGTATCTATGGCAAATTTAGTTGATGTTTATGGGCATACCTGAAAATAGAATAAAAGATAAATTTGTTCATAAAGTTATTTCTTTGGCTTAAAGGCTATTAAATGAATATGAAACTCAAATGAAAACTTTTCGCCTTAACGCTGCTGCCACATTTAATGACATAACATGAACAGCATATGGAAGGAAAATGCATAAATTTTATTCAACAATATGCATATTAAATTCAATAAATTTTCAAAAGACAAACACACACGCAGAGAAAGAGAAGGAGAAAGAATAAGAGAGATAGAGAGAGAGAGAGGGTGACGTGGAGGACAAGCGAGACAAGCTGCCGCCAAAAGGATAACCAAGTATGGATGCAGTCAGGTCAAAATTGATAGACATATAAAATGTGTAACAACCTAGCATGAAAAGAGGAAAAACAGGTGGAAAAGTGGGTGGCAAACAGAACAGAAGAAAACAGAGAGAAATAGAAATAGAAGGAGAAGGAGAAAGAAGCACGGGTTGAAGAGGAGCAAAAAGAAATTGCCAAACACTCTTTTGCTCTTTTGCTCAGGCGACAAAGTTTATTTAGCCCTTGACTTGGAATTTTTGAATTGCTCTCCTCACATCTCCAATCCCTTTTCCTTGCCACCTCTCGCCGTTGTCCTTGTCAGAGCTGTTGCTCAAGTGTAGGATTAAAAGCAAGTGAAAAAGGTGAGTGCCAAAAAAAGAACGAAAGAAAAGGGATTTTTCTCTTTTTCCTTTTCATTTTTTTTTTTTTTTTTGTTACCTTGCATAAATCGAATCAGTTTTCTGCATTGAACACAAATGGCAAAGGTGATGAGTAAAGGTAATTTTCACTTCGAGAGCAGTTTTTCCACAAATCGTATTCCTTCCCTCATTCTCTGTCCCTTTCTCATCGTGATACTTGTCTTCAGCATAATTATATTGTAGTATGTGCCAACTGAACCAATCATTATAAATCCTCAATTCTAGATGGATAATAATAGAGGTCTGCCCTAGCAATTGGCATGGCAGTTGGTAAACGCCCTTGGACTAGTCCCTACCATCATCTTCATCATCATCATGCCTATTGTAAGTTAAGGCAAAAATGCATGCAACATTTAATTAAATATCAGTCAGATAGCAACAATCGAATTGTATCTGGACTCAAAGGAAATTCAACTAGCAACAACAAAAGATATATACGTACAAATATAAAAATAGTTTGAACTCTAAAACTGCAAAATCCAAAATAACAAATTGCATCCTTTTGCTTTATCTCTCTCTCTCTCTCTCTATCTATTCCTGGCAATATTCAGCTTTTAGTTGCTGCTGTTGTTCAATTGCTGCGGTCGTCGTCAACTTTGCCGCTTGCAACTTTTGTCGATTGGCAGGCGGCAACCGCGATTGCTCTTACTCTCTGTCCCTCTCTGCTATTCTCTGTTGGTTCTGTTGTCTATAAAACTGTGACTGGACCAGATATATCCCTCTACCTCCTTCACCACCCTCAGCCAAGCCCATTTCATTCCATCAGTGAATGGCAATACAAAAAAGAAAAAAAAAGAAATATTCCCAACAGTGCCAGAGGCGTCGTTATCGTAAATTGTTAACAGGGCGTGAACCCAAAAAAAAAAAACCCAAACACACAACGAAAGAGAAACGCAAAACAAAGAGAAGGCAATCTGAAGTTAAAGATTCCATTTTGTCATGAAAAGTGTATTTCCTACAATATAAATCAGTTTCCTATAGGCAAAAAGAGTTTTTCAGAATTTCGCAAATTTATTGCATTGTTATGAAAAGGTAAGGCAAATTTTATTACTTTTGGTTGTAATTAAATATATCCAAAACGAGTCATAAACAATATGGGCCAGATGATTCGAATATGATGAAGTATTTTATATTTCGAAGGTAATTACATTCTAACGTCTCTCCAGTTCTTGGGAATCATTCTTAAAACGCCTTGCTAATGTAGTTCGAATGTCCGTTTACATTCAGGATATAGTCCTAGAATCAAGCGACTACTACCTATTCCTGATTTCTAATCCAAATTTCTTGGTAAATAATTTGATTCAAGAAAATTTTGCTTCAGTATTCAAAAGGAAAGCGGAAACCCAAAACACTCGAAAGGATGTGGTACTTGTCGTAGTAATTTTTCAAATTTAAAATTTTTATGAATTATTTAGAAATTATTGAAAAGTCAAAGATCTAACTTCCACGACAAACATAAAATATTTCAATTAAAAAACCTTTTTTGAAATCACAAAATTAATATTCCTAAAAAGGAAATCAAGGAACCAGCAAAGACTTGAAAACTGTCTTTAAACTTTTGCGCAAATTTGAATTTATTTTAAGATTTAGTTAACTACTAACTTGTGAAATAAATCTCAATGAATAGCCAAAGGAAAGAACATTTCAGTATGATAATAAATCAAAGTAAACTTAGCTATATATATATATATATATTCATTCCTAGAGCGTCTAGAATTACTTGCATTGTGTGTTATGTCAGTTTTAATCCAAGGCTTAACATTTTCAACAGTTCTCCCTTTTCTAGTCTGGCCACTCGAGGCACAATGCGGACATGCAGGACATTGGATACAGGAGCTTAGAGTCCTTTGCTCCTTCACTGGCAAACTGTAGATGCATTTATGTGTGCTTGGCTGCCATCAACCGCGAATGCAATTAAATAGAATATATCGCCGAGGCAACCAAAAACCAAGCTATTCCCCACCTCCAAAGCACGCCAAAACCCAACCAAGAGAATGCCCCTAGGTCTTGGGTCTCAGCCTGCGGCTTTTGTGTGTGTTTGTGTTGGGACTGTTGGCAGGCCGTCAGGCATTTACCCAGAAACTCAAACTCGACCGCCTGGCAATAACTCAGCGAGTTTTGTTAGCGTCTCCCCGAATCACCTCTTCGCCGTTTACTTGCTTCATGGAAAATTCTATGTCTTGTCCATGGCAACTTTTGGTCGCCGCTTGTTAAGTAATTTTGTTAATAGGCCCCTACTGCAGCGGCTTTAATAAATCTCTTTTGGCGGTGGCTGCTGCTGCCACAATTCGTTGCACATTTCATGCTCTCTTTGCTGTCAATGCAACGGCAGCAGGCTTCTGGCCATTAAATGGAAACTAGTTCAACAAACCAACCACCAAAACTCAATGAAGTTGTTGCAGCTCCTCGAGCATTGAACAAAATTTTTACGTTTATTTTTTATTTTTTTATTTTTCTATTGCCGCCCACACATACAACACTTGAAAATTGTTGCACGCATATGAGGCAGGTGGAATAGATGTTACTGCAGGGCACCATGGCAGGTGGTGGGCGAGTAGATGGAGACGTCGATCTCTAGACCTGCCAAAGCCAACTATTTTTCAAATAACTTTGTAGACTTTCACCAATTTGTGTGGCTCTCCTACACAATAGTCATAATAATAATAATAATAACACAAAAATAATATATTTTTATTTGTTTGCGCCTCTTTCCAACTTTTTGCTGTCTCTTCAATGCCCCAACTAATTCTTAAGTATTTAATGAAAAACAACTTAAAAAATAAAGCATTTTGTGTTTAATTGTTTTTCACAAATTGTTTACATACACTTGGCGTTAAAATTGTTGTACCAAATTTCACAATTAATGCAACACTTTTATATAAAACTTTTGAATTGATGTAGATAAAGATCGGTAACTTCATAACTAGAATTCATCGATCTATGAGAAAATAGAAATCACCTAGACTTATTTTGGCTCCAAAGGCAATAGCGAATACAATAAAGTTTGCTCAATATCTTGAAAGCAGAATTATGTATAGAAATACAATTTCTTTTACCCAACCTATTCGAATTGTATAAAGATCTGAGCTGAACGAATTTGGATTTATCTAGGTATATATGCATATATTCGGATATATCTATCTGGGATATATTACTAAAGGTCCTTGTAGAACTCATAGATCTCAGGGATCATAAGAGCGCAACCCTTAAAGTTTTGGTATATAACCCTTAAAGTGTTGGAAGTATGGTTTGTCGTGGTAAGTTTAAATTTTTATTTAGAAATATATTTATACCGTACTCAAATTTAATTTATCGAACGAAATCTTATAGACCACCAAGTTTCATAAAAATTGGAATAAAAATGAAGAAGTTTGTACTACCATTCGATTTTGTTTTGAAAGCTTTATGTTTACAGAAACATTGTTTACTTTAAAAATTGCTTTCCCATTTTGTGCAGGGTATAATCAAGTCGACGACTATTGTTCCACAAACACTGACAACTCTTCTTTAGAAATAAAAATATATATTAATTTGGTATATTAAATTGAGAAACAAATTTCAAGTATTTTAATACGACCACAGAGGGAATAGAATATGTTAATAAGAGTTAAGTTAGGGCTTATATACAGATGGCGAGTGTAGAAGTCACATATTGGTAAGAAAATTTTTAACATTTTTATAGTTTATAGTATATCAATCACAATTATTATATTCTGAAGCTCCAAGATTGTTTTCAAACCCTATACGAATCTGGGGTATTTCATACAAACATTCATTTGTATTTCATTTGGAATTTCTTTTGATGTATAATTGTTTAAGCATTTATTTATTTGTTTACTTCTGTGTTGGCTCTTTGGAGTTCTTAATGTCTTTGACGCTGTTAAATGAGTTTAGTTTTCTAATTACTTTTGACCCACTAAATAAAGTGAAGTCACCAATTTGCAGTGGCCAGTGACCATTCTGCTTGTTGTCCATTGAAATTGATTGCAAGACCTGCCATTACACCTGTTTCCCTTGCCATTAAACCGCTTCTCCCCTCTTCCATCAATGAATGTACATATTCATGTACTATGGCCAACCTGTCAAACTCAATTGGAGTCAAATGAAACTCTGCCGTGGGTTTTGGTTCGTTTTGGTTTGTTTGTCTAAGCATTTTCCGCTGTCGAAATTTACACCTGTTGAGTTTTGCTGATTTTTTTGTTTTGGTGTTGTGGTGTTTGGTTTTTTTGTTTGGCCTAAACAAAAAAAAATAAATACAATTTGTAAGCCGACTTTGCCAGCAAAATTCATGTATAGTCTTTGCTAAATGGAATTTAATTATCAAAATAATTACGCGCTCATTTCGCTGTGTTTTTTGTTTGCTTTGTTTTAATTGTTTGGCGTTTGCCTAATTTGCCCCATTAGAAATATTTTTCCCCTTCTGGTATTTGGGTCATTTAGTTTTTAGCTTTTAGTTTTTGCTTCCCTTCCTCCCTATACTTACATATTTCACTCCCTAAACATGCAGAATGCCGAGTATGTTGTATTTTTATTTTCAACTTGTTAAAAGAGCTCTAATCAGAGTTGCATAATGCATATTTAGGTTTTTTTCCCCAGTATTTGTACTTCATTAAAATTTGAGAATAGTTTTAGTTTTGGTTTCCAGTTACCTGGGCAGGAAATAATTAAAAGCCAAACAAAAAAAGGTTTTTTAGTTTGCAAGTTGGTTAATTATTGCTCATACGCAGTGTTGATCCAAAATAAAAAAAAACACTTGGCATTTCGTAATAGAATAATGCAATTGGGTTTTAGTTGAAATGTGGTTTAAACTATGTAACTAATTGAGCAACGTTCTGGTTGCATATTAATGTTGAATAACTTGCAAAATCTCCTTCAATATGCATGAGATTGAGAATGTGAACTAAGTGTGGTGATTTAATGAAAAGAATTGAGAATTAAATCTAACTAGATGGAAGCCTATATGTACACGAGTATGAGTCTTTTACAACATTCAAACATAGTTTGGTATGAATTTGTATAGAAATATTTTTAAAGGCTCTATAAACTAGTTAAATTTAATTGGATTTGTAAACGGTAAATTAATTTCTTTTAAGATAAAAAAAAAATTAAAAATTTGTTAATAAGTAGAATGTTAAAGTATGAATATAAAGTGTAATTTTTTCATCAATGAAAATTTGTTTAATACTCAAAAAAAAATTCAACTAATCGACAGCTTCTAATAGGTATTACTTATGTAAATTTTATTATATTTATGTAACGTTATTGCTAAGTTATAAGCTCTTGTGAGATAAATAAAGTTATAGCATCGTTAATTTAATTCTTTTCTATTATATACATACTTCTAGATTTTCGTTTATAAATAATTAAGTAAATATTCTCTTCGAGGTTTTTCGACTCCCCTTAAGTAATAATAGTAAAACAATTGAACTTCCATTTTAAAAACATTATTCCAGAATGAATAGATTATGATGGATAAGATCGTCAATTTCTTTGTCCGACAGAGCATTAAACATCAAGCCATTCGTTTGTGAAATATATGTGCAGGAAGTGGTAGAAAATACTTCAGTCACACATCTTTAGCAAGTTTTTTGTAGAACACGTCCTAATCAATTTTAGTTAACTAACAAAAGCAACTTCCAGTTTCTAACCGGTCTATATACATAGTTTTAGATGAATGTTGTTTAACATTTTTGGGTCTTGCTCATAACTGATTCAGTCAATGTCTCTTGTTTATGTTCTCACATTTTTGTAGGAGGAGCTTTAATTAACTAATTGGGATCGTATGCATAAAAATTCAATTGCAACTTGGCTAATTGCGAATTGGGCTAAAACACAGAACACACACATAGACAAATGGAAAGCGAGAAAAACCAATACATTGATTGATGCCCTATATCAATAGACATATGTACATATGTATGTATGTGATGGGAGGGGGAATATTAGTAGTAGGGGTAGTAGTGGTTTTATGGCAGCCCCTATGAGAGAGCTGCCTCTTGATAGTGCTTACTGCATAACTAAATTACGCAGCCGACAAACAAAACGTGAGCAGCAACAACAATGGAGCAATGGCCAGGATAACCGAATATATATAGAGGAGACCAGGAAGAGCAGCATTTAGGCGGACAGTTAAACTCAGACTCACTTGCCCTGACCCTTCAGTTCATTGTTGCCATGGTCGAAATCTAATCCACGTTATATAATAAAAGAATCACTGAACAGTGCCCACTGTTCAGCAGTTACTAAGCTGAAATATTAAGCAGTCAGCAGTCAGGATAACAGTCGCCTGGTGCATCCAATTCGTTTTTCCATTTCGCTTCTTTTTTTTTTCTTTCTACCCCCCTTTCTATTATTCTGCCGTGGTCTAAGAAAAAAAATCGCACACAATGAAAATGAAATATGAGTGGGTCTATGCGGTTGGCCGGGCCAAAAGCATTTAGGTGTTACTTACTTTAGACCAGCGAATTGTTGTCAGCGAAAAATGTTTTTGGCACACGACAAAACGAATTGAGAGCAGAACCAAAACGAAATGAAATCGTTAGAAAAGTGCAAGAAAAGTAAAGGCAAAAGAAAAATGAATTCATTACTATGAAAATAAACTTTGAACAGAGCTTGAACTGCTCCTAAACCTTAAAAATTTTTAATATAATTGAAATGCAACTAAGAAATTCCAGAACTGACCTTAAGAAATGTATTAATTTCAGTTTAAATATAAAATTTTTAATATAAGAGATTAATTAATCTGACTAATTAGTAATTAAAGAAGTTTTTAAAAGAATATTTAATTACAATTATAAAAAAACAATTAACTATACTAGCCCTTAGGTTCTAATAGGAATTTTATGAGAAATTGCTGCAACTAACAATAAAACTCCTCTTAAAAATATTTATCCGAACGCAAGTCAGATAAGAGGCAACATATCCAGAAAACCAAGAAAAATATATGATATATCCATTCGTAGAAGTTGACTTTCATTTGCATTTGACTTTAAAGCCAAGGTAATTAATTTTGCTTTATGTTTAGGCCAAGTCACTGTACTGGGTCATGAGTCATTTCCCAACCATTAAATGATTTATAATGCTTGGTTTGTTTCAATAATATTTATCAGCCTAATTTCGCACTCATCTAATGCGGCTAATTGAAATTGCAATTAGCCAAAAACATCTTCTGCTCTGCTTTAGCTCCCTTGCTCGCTATCTCTCTCTCTCTCTCTCTCGCTCTCTGTGTGTGTGTGTGTGTCAGTGTTTATCTCTGTCTAATTAACACGCATTTTAATTATTAATTGCAGCACTTAATTTATAGGCTCCACAGAAAAACCCTCAAACCCCAAAAGACCGATACCCCGAAAACCGAGCGACCGCCAACCCAAAACCCTTTTTCTTAGCCAAGAGTCTATTGAGGCAGCGTGTTGGCATGGCACAAATTGCAATTTGTTTCAAGTGTCCTTCCTCCTAGGGCCAGGACCAAGTTTGCTATGCCTTTTGTGTTCAGAGAGTAAGAGGAGAGAGCCAGAGAAAGCGAGAAAGGGAGATGCTTGGGGAGACAGTAAGAAAGAGAAAAGAAAAGGACTAAGTAGTTTGAGGCCAAACTATCTGCTAACTGTGATTTTTGTGCCTCAAAAAGTTGCAATTTGTCTTTTTACCTGGCCCGATAGTATACTCTTTACAAAGAGCATATTTATTTTGTTCAGACATTCGCTCCTAAAACGCAATTAGTGTAATTTTAATTAGATTTCTGTTCGGACAAATGGAAATCAATTTGTGAGAAAGTTTTCTTCACCTTAAGACAGCTTTAGTAAAAGAAAATGGCTTAAGTGATGTCACTAGCCTTTTTTGAAAGCTGCAAGTATGTCTAAGGTACAAAAATGGAACAATTACTTTAATTTTAATAACAAGCACAAACACGATATTACATCTATTTTAAAGAACTAAGTCTAACTAATGCCTAAAGTTCTAGTTTATAAAGTAAAAGTGAATGTTATCGTTTCTTAAGGCAAACTATTGTACAAAGAGTATACATTATTCGGTGTCGAAACTTATAGTAGAGAGTTGTATGTTTTATTCCATTTTCTTTCTTGTTGAAATATAAATTGAATTGCCAAGTTTTGCCATATGCAATTTTTCTTTTTTTTTCCAACATTTTTCTTGTTTTGTTGGGTTTTTGCTTTTTGTTTTTCACTTTGGAAATTAATTAAGTGTATATATTTAGTTGAAGGCAGGCATAACGGTATCTCTTTCTCTTTTTACCATTAGTTCTCGAAAGAACCGTAAAAATTTTCACTTGAGAATTTCCATTTCATTTTATTTATTGGACGAAATGAATTAAAATAATGCAAATGAGCCACAAAATAAACTATGGGAAACATTACAGGGCCACGATGAGAGAAAAAGAGAGACAGAGAAAGCAGAAGGCAACATAGAACAAAAGAAAAACCCATTCTTTTTCTCTTTATCATGCTTTTTACTCTCTGCATGGATGATGATGACAATGATGATGATGATGATGATGGTCAATGGCCAGAAGCCATGGTTGCAGTTGGTTCAGATATCATTCGGATGGATTGTTTCATGGGGTGAAGAGCATGACTTTTCAGTTCAGACTACCAATGGGCGACAAAAAAAAAAAAAAAAAAAAGAAATGCGAATAGACAAGAGTTCGTCTAACTAATGAGTTGAATTGCAAATAGTAGAAAGATGGGGGCAGTAGCAATTGCTGCAGAGGCATTAATCAACTTGCTAAAAGAAAAGAGAGAGATAGAGAACGAGTAAGTTGATGTAATAGGAAGAAGGTGCTAAATGAATGTGGATGTTATCAAAATGGTTTATTTAATATTCATGAGAGATATGAATACATTGCTTCAGCTCGATTTATCTCAAGCATGAAATCCCTTTTTTTCGTAATTTTCTTTTTGCCTCATTTAAATTTAAATCTGTTGATAAGCCTAAAAATAGAAGAGTTCACATTGGAGAAGAAAATTCTTGGGAAATTTCTGTTAATGATATGATTCTTGGAAAGGGAGAGAAAAATGGTATTAAGAAAAAGACATAATTATAAAGTTGTACAGTTGACAGCTTTTTAGAATTATTTGAATAAATATATAGCTCTAAAAAATACTTTAAGTATCTTGAATGGGAGTTAAAAGGAAACCTTCTTAATGAAACCAATTTTAAAATGGTTTAAAATTCTATCTATTACAAAATTTGTAAACTCTGTTTATAGTTTATCTCTGACTTTTTCACCTGAGACCATGTTATTTTCTTAGATTTAAAACTCAACCAAAAAATAGTTCTACATGGTAAATTAAATAAATAAACCACCAGAATTCAATGAAAAACCCGACTTCTTTCAAATAGAAATGCTTGCATTTTAAACATTTTCAAACTATTTGCCAATGGCTTTGGAATTTTGGTTCTTATACAGTTTCTACAGCTGAGATGAAATGGGTTGGAGAAGGGGGATTGATGCATTTTCTCTCGCATTTCCTGACACAATGTTGCTAGCATAAAATAACACCAAAAAGGCAACACACACACATACACACAAAACACGTGACAAACACACTCATACATACAAACAGAGAGTTTAATGTTGGCCATTTCCTGTTAGCCAGAAAACTGTTTAGGCCAGACACCAAAAAAAAAAAAAAAAAAAAAAGAATAAAGTTCTCTCTTCTAAAAAATGCATAAAAGCCAGAAACGATAGTGAGAGCTGGCAAATGGGTGACGGTATGAGCAGGGGACAGGGGCAGAGGGGCCAGCTAGACGAATTGTTGGTCAGGGTCTGTGACTATGTTAGAGACTCTTTTTTTCCCTACTCTAGACAGCTTCTGCTCTCTGGCTTTGGGCTCTGAGAAAGAAAAAATACAAGTAACAACAACGTGCAAAGGAAATGAGGCCAGAAACCAACAAACCAGCAACAAGAGAAAAAGAGAAATATGTTAATAAAGTGCCACAGCCAAGATAAACGCTGGATGAATGACCTCTCTCTCTCTCTCTCTTTGCTTCACTCACTCCCTTTCTCTCTATATATCTTTCCAAAACAGATGCTTTTGAGTTTTTTTTTTTTTTTTGAGGCAAAAAATCGTTAGTTTTCTCTGATAATGATGCACTGGCATCTGCAACTGCAACTGAAAACTGCATTCCTAGTTACAGTCTCTGTGTTTGTATGTGTGTGTGTGTGTTAGTGTGTGTGTTTGGCATCTTGTTGGCTTATGTTTGTCTTGTTCTTCTGCCGGTTTTTTGTTATGTTTTGTTTTTTCTGTTATTGTTGTTGTCTTTTCTTTCTATTCCCTTTTATTTATTCGTATTGTTGTTGTTTGTCTGGGATTTCTTTTGAGTTCATTGCCGCTTGCTGCTTTTTCTGAGCTCTCCATCGTTTGCCAGTGTTCCCCCTTAGTATTCTTTGGCCACTTACACTTGCCTGTTTTACATTCGTTTCTGTTTGAGTGGCATCATCATGCTCCCTCTCATCATCATCATCACCATTATCATCATCATGCCTCACTTGACTACCCTTTTGACTATTCCACTCAGTGATCATAATTCAATTATCTCTTACTTACAGTGGATACAATTTTCTTCTCGTTTTTCATCTTGTTTATTTGTGTGTTGTGTTTTTGTGGGATGGGGAAGTGGTAAACTTTTTATTGGCCATATTAGTTGAGTTATTACATTTAACAGGAAACATTAAAGTGCTGCAGCAAAATGAAAGAAGTTATCATAACACTTAAACGCGAGTTAAGGTTAACTAAGGGAAGTGAGAACGATTATTCTGATGTTAGTCGTTCATTCTAAACAACAAAACATATTAAAAATTTAATTAAATGGAAAGGCAGAAAAAAGCTTAGAATAGAGAGAATAGAGGAGAGGGCAAGTTTTCCACAAATCTCCAATATGTCGATAGTAAAAGTTTCATATTGTGTGCCAGTTCTTTTTAAATATTTTTTTTTTGAAGAGTGGGTCAATGTAAGTCACTACTAAACTTTGTCTAGACTTACCCATTTTAAGAACTTAATTTTAAAATAGGATAAACATTGGTTAAATTATAAACGTCACTAGAGAAGGGAATATTTAAAATCTCTGCAATGTATAAAGATGCAATCCCTAAAGGAATTTAAGTATAAGTTTGGCAAATAAAATGTCGAATAAACATTTAAAAATATTTAATGCCAAATTTAGAATATAAGCCGAAATAAAGATCGAAGGCAAAATGAAAATAAAAGTGGAAAATTGCAAATCACTTTTGATAAAAAAGAAATTTAAAAAAAATCATGACTAATACTGCATAATAAAAAAGTTGACAAAAAAAATAAATAGTATAAACATTACTAAATATTTTGATCAATTTTTGTTCAAACTTCAAAACGGTTGAAAGCCTGTTAAATGTTTTTATCTTTTTTACCTCTTTCTCTAATAAAAACAATTTTTGGTTGACAATAACTGCAAATTTTAATAAAATTCCAAAATCATAGTAGATTAATTTAGACAGATTTAGTGTAAAATATAATTCTTTAGTTTTTTAAAGATATTAAGACATTTATCTGTGTTTTGGCCTAAGTACATATTCTATTTTATAACATTACATAATAGCTTTATAATTTAAAGTTGGCATTAAATTTATTTTGTTTATTTTAGATAAAATTTCATAATTTTTAACAAATGAAACAAGGAAATGAAAATTAGATCTTAGTTTTGCTTTGGTTAATTAAAAAAGATTCTTTAACTAAAAAACAAATGAAATATTAAACAAAATTAAACATATTGTTTAATATATATTTCCTTTTTCAGATCTTATTAAAGTCTTTGACTAGTGAATAGGTGATATTCAATTAGATAGTTTAGTTTGGTTTAGAAATATTGAGTATTTGGTATTTAATTATAGGCCTAATGCGGCTACCCAAACACGTTTTGGTAGCAATTAATTTCTATATTTAAGTAAACTATAAGCCTCTCTTATATGTGGCCACCCAATTTCCTAGAAACCATAATTTGCACGCTTTCTTCTCAACTTAGACAACGAAAAGATGGGTAAAGCTACAAACATAAAAAAAGAAGGCTACGAATAAAAAAATATAAAAAACGAAATGAAATTCTCCGCCAGCACTTTAGCATATTTTCCACATTTTTTTTTTGAGTTCACGATCAAAGCCGGCAATGCTCAAAAAGAAAATGATGATGAAGTTTGAGTTGATGATGATGGAGATGGAGATGAAGATGAAGATCATTATTGAAAGAGAAAGAGAACTAACTCAATTGCTGCTAATAAAGTCTGACAGAGAGACAGACACAGACCCAGAAGCTCAGTTAAGATACAACTGTGTATCTGTATCTGTATTTTGATGCTCAGATATGTTACTTGAAGATGCTGGAGGAAAGGGATCTTGGGCACACACACACTCACACAGACATGAATTCCCAGCAGACATTTGGACTTTCATTTCTTTATACAGTTAGACACTTTTATTGTGTTTTACCATCTACTTCTACTACTACCACTACAACTTTACCTACTATTTGGGTTTTTCTTCATTCGTTTTGTTTGTGTTTACTGTATGTTTTGTTGCCGCTTAGTTACCATTGTTGTTGTTTATTTGGACTTTTCTTGATTTTCTATTTATAACCAAAAAAATAAGAAGATAACAACAATTTCTATACAACAATATGCGATATTTTGCCACATATAAGATGGGAGTTTGAGTTTTAGTTTGACGCAGTATTTTTGCCCCTCTTTGTGTTCCATTGTTTCACCGCGCGTTTTTACTTTTTTGTTTAGGGTTTTCCTTTTTGGCATTTGGTTTTGCTTTCCTTTCCCCCCGCCGTTACTGGTTCTTTCTTACGACTTGTTAAAGTTCTGAAATATTTTTCGTGTTGCGTCTTGCAGCAAAACAAAAAAGGAACCAAAAGTAAATATAAATTGCCATAGATTAGAGAGGAAGTCGTGACTGCGTGCACCGAAAGTTACGCAAAAGGTAAATCAACCACAAACTCAAAAGTGCACCTAATGAAATTTGTTAACAAAAATATATATATATATATATATATATATATATGTATATATATTTGTATGTATGAATGTACATGTAGCTATATATATACCTCAAAAACTTAAGCAAACAAATGTAATATTCAAGGCAAGGTTGTTATGTCGGTATGACGTTTATTTTTGCTATATTTGTATTCCCTTAGCATTATTTTCTTTATAATAATAGAAAATAATAAATAGAAGATTTTAGTTATAAGATAGCTACCAAATAAATAATATATTTTGAAGCAAACCAAATATAACCAACTTGCATAGATAAAGTATACAAGAATATATATCTTTAATATCTTTAGCTCTATCATAAAGTAGACCCTCCTTAGGAACTTCAGAGAAGTACAAATACCAATGGAGATTATAATTATTAATAATAATTATTATTATAATTATGTAATGAACAAAAATAATTATTCCTTAATAAAGAAATTGACGTTTAGCTACACAAAATGTAAATCAGGGCAAAACCTTAAGTAGAATTTTGTAAAAGAACAAAAAATTAGTAAACATTGTTATTATTTTTGTTCTTAAATGAAACAGAGATACTTTGTATCAAATTTTAATCCTCTAAGTCTTAGATGGAATTTTCGTAAGTTTTATAAAATTTTGTTGATCTTAATCTACAAATTTACCTGAATTGTGTGTAAGATTTGTAGATATTAATATTACAACTAAATATTGATTTATTAAAAGGTGTGTATTTTAAGTCTTTCTCTGAACAAAATTTCTCCCTTTTCACTTGCCCTTTTTGTATATTGAAATCAATACCCCTAAATTGGGATCGAAATGCAAGTCTTTAATATAAATGCCTTCGATATATTTTGCATTATCAATAATAAAATAAATTTGTGGAAATTTAACCAGCACGAAACGTATAAAAACTAATTTTTTGTTATAAAGCTAAAATATAAACATAGGAGAAATGTATTTATACAGCAACCACTTCACTTTCTTATAGTAGTTATTGATTCTGAAATCAAGTGATTTAACATGAAAACACAATTTCAATTTTCAATAGCTTTAAGGTAAATTAGCAAATTAGGGCAAAGAAACAGAAGTGAGGTCTTGGAGGAATGGTCCAACAACCAGGCGATATTCCTGACAGTTAACCAATCAATCATCGATGCTTACAATCGAAGTACGCCTCCACAAATTAAGGAATCGGAAGCCCAATATTAATCAAGCGTCATGCACAACATAAGGTACTAACACGATTTGGTACATCTGATTAGAATCAGAAAAATTATACCCAAATAAAACAAGGAAAATGAAAACAAATTAGTTGGTGAATAAAATTAAAAGTTTGCTTACCCATGTTCTATAAAGAAATCCTAATTGATTATGCAATTATGTGTTTGAAGAGGTTTCAAAATATTTGTCTAATATTTTTCTATTTATAAGCTAGTAAAAGTTTTTAGCAAAATTTCAATTCAGAAAAGCAAATTCTTCTATTTATTAGCTAAAAAAATAAAATAATGTAAGCACAAAGGTTCTTTAGTCCTAAAGCATTTTCACTCAAAATGTAACTTCAATTTCTATGCATTTTCCATTTGCCCCCTCAGCTACTCAAATCAATTTAATACAAGTTGAAAATCTTGTTGAAAAATGAAATTAAGTTTTAGCCATTGATCCTCAGTGAAGGCGAGGTGGAAAAATTAAATAAAATGTTGGCGTATCTCAGTGTGTATCTGTGTGTGTGGAAAACCAAAACAATGTGCCACGTTTTCCTTTTATTTATTTATTTTTCTTGGTATTTTTTCTCACACAGACATACAATGGGAAGAGGAGGAAGATAAAAAGGAGGAGCATGAGATGGGAGCAACACAAAAACCCAAGCCCATTTCCAGAGATTTTCGGCGGCAACTTAAAAAAAAAACAACACCAACAAAAAAAAAAAACTGGGAAAAATTGAGAGGGAGGGATAAATTCACTTTGCCCAACAAAACGAGACACCCTCATACAGACAGACACAGACACAGACACAGAGACACAGACACTTGTGCATATTAATTGCTTATTGAGCAGAGAGATGTCAGGGAAAAGCGGAAAAGAATGGCAAGGAAAATCCGGTGGCAGCAGCAGGCTCAGTACTTGTTGGGGTATGGGTCTGGATCTGGATCTGGGCCTGGTCTGGGTCTGGGCCTGGTTTCTGGGTTCTGAGTTCTGAAGGCCTTCTATTATTTTTATCAGTTTCAATCAAAACCGGAGGGGCAACCAACCAACCATTCAAACAGAGAACCAAGCAAACTTTTGTTCATTCATTCACAATATTATTCACTCACTCACTGACACATACACACGAACCCACACACACACACACACACACACACTCAGTCTTTGGTTTACTCATTCACATGCATTTGGCCCGGCTCACTCACCTGTTTGTTGTGTTTGTCACTCGCCTTTTGGTGTTGCTGTTGGTTGAAACAAGCGTTTTCCGGCCTCCGGCAACGGCTGCCAGGTATTGGTTGGTTTGGGAGGAGGAAGAAAGAAAAAAAACCGAGCCGAACAAAATGAAAATAAAAAGGGGTCGAGGGTCGAGGTTCGTGGTTCACAGGGTCGCACTCTCAAGTGTGGTTGGCCGTTCCGTTGTTGTTGTTGTTGCAACAGCCACTTGTGAGCCTCTTTTTATTGCCGCTTGGCCCTTTTCTGGTTGACAAAACGCCAACGCTTGAAATTCTTTTAACTTTTCGGTTTTATTTATTGCGAGTTTGGCTTTTTCTTTTTTTTGCTTCCTTTTTTTCCAGCTACTGAAATTTTCACGTGTTTATTATTTTATTTTACATTTTTCGCGTTGTTCTTGTTGTGGTTGTTTTGGAGGTTTTTATTGTTGTTGTTGTTGCTACTGCTGCTATTCGTGTTAACCTTTTGTGCAGACTATGCACGTGTTCGTTATGTTGCTTTGCTGCTTTTGGCCGAGTTATGACAACCTGTTTGCCAAAGGAATGTTTTCCTGTAGCTAAAACCAAAACCAAACAATTTGATAACAAGCAAAAAAAACAAGAATGAAGGGAAATATGTCAATTTCAGTGGTTAAACAATTACAAATTGTTCATTTTGGTTTCAGAGACAGATTTTGTTTTTTTCATCATTTTTGAAATTTATTTGTAAATCAAATAAATATCAACAACAAAATTCTGCTTACAAATTTAATTTTAAAGCAGTCTATTTTTGTTGTAATTGTTGAAAAATTGTTAAAATTCTTAACCAAATCTGTATTTGGGTATGAACTGATGAACAAAAAGTTTTTCTATTTTTTATTCTTTTGGTATCAAGGGAATGTTTTGATTGAAGAAGTCAATACAAAATATACAGCAATAAAAAAATTAAATCAATTTGTTTAAACAGAGACTAAAAAATTGGCTGCAATAAAAAGTTTTTTATAGCAAAAATGTATTGTTTATTTTGACGGCAAAATGTATGTCAAATAAAATGATACCATGTTATTGTTTTTATAATGAAACCCTTTTATTTTGATAGTTTATTATATGTAGGAGAAGATTTTTTATTGCAATTTTAAAAATTTAAAACCATTAAACTTTCACATTTCATAATTAATAAGTGAAATATCGTATTAATGGTACTAACATTTTTTTTTAAATATTTAACAATTAAATAAGTGTGTCTTTATGTGAAATGAAGTAGTCTTCTTTACATTTATGAACAAATTAAGTCTCTGTTAATAAAGAATTTTTTTGACTAATAAAATAGATATATTGATTTTATAAAATACTTCAATCTAATCAAATTAAAAGTATTAGAAATCACTCAGATAAAACGTTCTTAAGTTATAATTTTTTTTTTTTTTTAAAAGTCCGCAAATGTAATGGCATATTAAAAATTTGTTTATGAGATAAATTTTATCTGTCTTAATTTTTTTAATTGTTTAAACACTTTCATTTGCATTTGTTAAATGAATTCAAAAAGTTGTTCGGCCATAAAATGAACAAATCAAGAGATTAACAATGAATTAACGGTTCTCTGAATGTAAGAAGTCGGTCAATTTGGCCAAAAAGAGTTTGCTTCAAATTTAATTAAGCATTTGTTTTTTTCTTTTTCATTTCTCTTTAAAAGGCCGGACCAAGACCAAGGCGAAGACCAAGACCAAGGCAAAAACCAAGACCAAGATGAGGAGTCTAGAATTTAGTGTGGGGAGACGCGACTGGCCACATTGCTGGAGCCGCCAAGTGGCTTTCTAAACACAGATGCACGCTTGGCTGGCTTGATGGCCACTCCAGAACAGCAGCAGCAACAGCAAGAACGAACAACCAACCGCTCTAACGGTAAACAAAACGAAAAATAAAAGAAACAACAACCGAGACCAAAACGAGGTAACTTCTATTGATAGTTTTTAGATGAGTTAGGCGCACTGTGCGTGGTGTATCTAGTCTGGTTGGACAATCTCACTAGGTCCAGACACCGACACCAACACCAACACCGACGACGACAACGATGTTGATGAAGACACGCTAGAAATTCCTTAGCCACTTGGCCAATTGCTACTACTACCACTACGACTAAAGTCCGTTGCATTTGGCTTTAAATCGTCGTCCGTTGTTCTTGTGGTTGTTGTTTTTGTTGTTGTTATCGAGTTCACATCGAAATGTTAGAATCCAGTGACTGGTGAAAGAAACTGGTTTTTCTCGTATTAGGCAAATATACCAAATACCACAGAAAAAATGTTGTAAAGTTTAGCCGATATTGAGAGCCGATTGAGAACTTATTGATACATTTGGTGGTAAAATCAATTGTTAATTAAATAATATGAGGGATAACACTTAAAATCGGGCATGCAAAATGAACATATTAACAATAACGATAACACACACACACTCACACACAAACACACACACGTTTACGAGAGATAAGCGATAGATTTTACTTCGTATTAGAATTTGTTTTTTCTTTTTTTAAGCTCACGACAAATGCCGCTGCGTTGCGACGGGCTCAAACCTTAGCAGGTGACTGAGACCAGGCCAACGAAAGGCAGCACCAGCAGCGAATATGCGGCCCAAAACATTGGCTCAAATGGTTAACAGTGCACTGTGGGTCAGGTGCATTAAATTCGTTCACAAATTTTGTTCACTTGAGCAAAGAGTCTTAAAAAAGTTTATATCAAAGTTTTTCAAAATAGTAAAAATTCAACAAATTTCTTAGTATAAAATAAAACTAATTTAATAGAAGATCTTGTATAGTTATGCTTTATAATCATGCACTTATAATTCAGTTAAAATATGTGTTTTGGTTTTTTTTTTTAATTTTCTAACTAATTAAGTATCTTTGAAGTATTATGTGACTAAATTTTAAAAGATAAATTTTAATAATATACTTATATATTGAAACAAAAATGAAAGCTAACAGTACAAATAAAAATTGTTACGGAATAGTTAGCTAACCTATCTTATCGTAAAATTTTTTAAGGTGTCATAGAAAACTAAACACAGGGTAGGGAAAATTTGTTTCATTTTAAATTCAAACCATTCAAAATAAAATTCAACAGATGGAAATTCTTTCAACCTATATACCATGTTAAAATTATGTTCGACAGATGCCAGTTTTTCAAATTGGTAATTGTTCAAATTTAAATGTTATATCGTTGATAATTAATATTTATTTATTTCATTATATTATTAATATTTATTTATTTACAAAATCAAAATCATGAATTTATGTCCAAAATATAAGCTTATCTGCCCCACTGTAAAGCCGAAGTCTTGATGTTAGCGCACCCGAAGTACTTGCGCCGACGTCAACAGCGACGTCAGCTGCGCTGCTCATGTTAAATAGACTCTTGGACTCTGTTACTTAACAGATGTCTTCACTTTTAAGCCAACAATTGAGCACGCAAGAAACCAAACAAACAAACAAAAAATGGTAATATAAATAGAAAAACAAACAACATTTTGATTTTTTTCGACAGTGTAAACAACCTTTAAAAATATTAAATAGTTTGCATGTCAGACTTTTAACTGTTTGGGCTTTAATTAAACACTTTATAGCAAAGCAAATTAAAGCAATTAAGTTAAGGAAGAGATTTCGTGAGTTGTTATTAATTAGATGCGCCATCAGTTACATCAATGTAAAGACTAAAAGAAAGCATTGATTCAACTAAAACTAGAGTGGAGAAAGACTAAGGATTGATTTTTTCATGTGTGTTACATCAAATGGGCCACCAATGTATCGTCTAAAACACCATATTACATGTGAACTATCATCTTGGCTCGTTTCAGTAACTCATAAAATCCTGCAACTGATTTCATTTGGGTATTTCCAGATGCAATCAACTGGATACAGTGTACTTTAACGAAAGGATCTTTTTGAAGTGATCTAGCATGGGGTTAGCAGTATCTTCTCGTATGGATCTTTTTGTCTTGGCACCTCTTTACGAGCTTTAAATATTACTACAAAAGTATAGAAGAATTAAGTGTGTTTAATGGTAATTAAATTTGAAAATTTTCCATAAAAAAAATTGTGCATTGAACCTTATTTTAAGTTCAGTTTTCATTTGATAATAAACTTTTTTTACGATTTCGATGTCTTATCTTATCTTACTGACTTTAATTTACCTTTCTATATATTCTACACAACGCTCGACTTGATTTCTGGGATTCTTATACAATTTTTGACACAGCTGACTTAATTGTTTATATAATTTGTTTTTTATACTTAATCTAATTCATTTTACATAGGAGTAAATAAATACAAGTTTTATCTGTTCCAATCATTTGAAACAAAAACAAAAGGAAACTTTTACATTTAAAAGCAAATAAAATAAAATAACAACTTACTTGGCACCAATCATGTCAATCAAAACAATACATTTCAAAGGAAACATGATCAATTACCAAATATGTATATCTATAGTTTTTGTAATTTTGTATTACTATTAGTTTCAATGTTAATTTGTTTTTAATGTAATTGCATTAAAATTAGTTATTAGCTTTCATTATTTTTGAAATTCCATTTTCAGTGTTTTGTTAATGAAATTATTTTAGATTTTCATTAGAAAATATTGATGTAGTAGTTTGATTTAATGAAAATTATTCTCCTGCCAAGCACTTAACTATAAATTTAATTAAATGAAATTCGTGTATACTTGATGTTATCTTTGGAATTGTTCATTTAGCAACTCTCCCTGAGTTTTCCCCTCCAAAAAGGGGACCGAAATATGCTCTGCAAGTTTGCAAACAAGAAAGGTTAACCTTTTCAACTAATTATGTAGTAACCAAAATTTGTTGTGACGCTTTAAATAGTTTGAATGTTAACTAAAACAGGAAGAAAGGGTTCCGCATATATATGCCCTAAGGAAATGACTCAAATAATTTGTGCAGAGTTGGAAAAATTGTTTTGCCTTGCGAAGATTTTTACCAGTTTTTGAAGTTTCAAGTTATGTGGGATGCCCCCCTATGTAAAATATTTCATATGCTTGACTAACTGTGTCTTACCTTATATTCAGCAGATGCACAGGAAACTTTTCAAATATGCCACACACACACACACAACCACCGAAATATACCCAATACTCAGACATGCATGGAAATTTTTGTTCTTTTTTTTCTCTTTTTTTTTTGGGAACACTTAAAAGTGAGTTGTTGAGTTGTTAGTGGATTGTGCCAACGGCTGCAGTTGTCTTTGTCTGAAGGTGGAGAACAGATGATGATGATGATTATGACAGTGATGATGATAGAATTGTAGATGTAGATGTGAGCAGGATTTGGACTCAGACATATAGACAGAGAGAGTCTACGACATATTAGCATCGATAAAAGTCAAAGATGCTAACAGCAAAAGGATATCCGGCACAGGAGAGAGAGAGGGAGAAAGAGAGAGTTCTAGGAGCAAGACATGAGATAAATTTACCAACGTCAACGTTTTTCATCATTTTTCTTTTTGGATCTCGAATCTCTGGTGGTTGTTGTTGTTGTGACTGCCGCGTTGTGCACGTGGCAACGCCGGAAAGTATGCAACGTATGTATGCCTCTGTCTGTCTACCGGAGGTTGTCACGCTCGGCTAGATTATGAAGCAAAATAAGCAAAAAAAAAAACACACAGAATTTATATAGGTACATATATTGTCGAAAATTAACGCATTAAATATGTAAGCTTATATAGCTATATAAACGGTATCTTAATATTTTTTACGTGCGCCCCACATTTCCTGCCACATGCTGCCCTGCAAGTTCCTCTCTTAACTTTTTGCTCCCCCATTGAAATTGCACATTAAAAAGGCAAATCAAAATGGCTGACAGCATGGCCAAAAGCGGCAACAAAAATTTGCCTAATATGTGTTAAGCTGATTTGTTTGCCCAAAAGTTTAAATGAGCCGCAATTCTTTTCACTTTTTGTGTTTTTTTGTTGTCATACTTTTTGAAAAATAATTGCAGGCAATTGTTATTATTATTAATTAGCGAATTATTACATATTTTTCGGCCAGAATTTGGTATCTATTGATCAAAATTATATTTATATAGTTACAAATTAGTATGTAACTAATTTATATATATTCAGCAGAAATAACATTGTTTCAATGATTGTTATATTTTTAAATTCAAACAAAACCATTCGGCCAAGAAACCTTTTTTAAAGATTTCCAGCTGTCTTTCGGTAAATTTAATTAATATTTAAGTCCCATTTCAGAGATTTTTCACCGTATTGCCTTGACATTTTGTAATGATTATATTTTCTCATTCAACACTTTTGGTATAAAAAGTTTACTTGTAAATTTGTAGGCCTTCGTTTGTTTTATTTTTTTTTTGCAACCCATTTCACTAATTTCTCTGATTTTCATTTTTACTTCCGATTCTCTTGTTTCTCTTTACTAATTGCAGATTCGCCGTACTTTTCACTTCATTTCGAATTCAATTTTATTTACCAGTTTTCCTCTTTGTTTTTCTTTGGAATCGATTGCATTCTTTTCTCATTCTCGGCCCTTACACACTGACTTCAGGTATGCTTTTCAGTCAAACAACGAAAGGAAAAGAAAATTCCTTACTCTTTAACAACGATTTAGACTTGTTCATTTTGCCCATCATCATCAACACGGCATCAAGGCGAACGTTTCTATTAATGTCAACTCATTAGACACCGCTAACCATAATCGGCATTCAAGCTCCTTTGAGTTGGTTCTGGGAATGGCTAGAAAAACAAACCAACAAAGCAAAATAAAAACAGGAAACAAAAATTGTCATTCCATGGACCTTGGGCTTTTGGTTACGGACACGTAGCAACGCATAATTACAACTTAATCGCTTGACAAACAAAGCAGACGCCTGCCATAAACAGCAATAACAACAAATGCCGCTACTGGAGTGAGGAGGAAAAAGTGAAGAAAGTGGTAGGAGGGAGAGGGTATGGAGCATGGACCAAGTTTTAAATAGGGATCCAGGACACTTTAAAGACATTGTGTCTTGCCTTTACGACCATCCACCCCCGAATTGTTAATAGGAGGGGCTGAAATAATAAACTGTGCGTGAGGAGATTCAAAAGTAATCAAGCTTTTTATTTAAAGGATTACAGATATATGCGACAAATTCCTATATAGATACATGGCAGTCCTCCCATTCATTACAGTCATTAAAAGGAGACGTTTAATTTTTAATTGCATATTTTTTATGATTAGGCATAATTGATTTTAAAAAAAGTCTGTAATGAAAATATTTGCTTGATCTTTAATTTGGGCAGTAGTAAGCGTTTTATCGATTATATTAATTTAGATAATTTTTGGAACGTTTCCGAAGGAACGTAATAAATACTAGAAAAATGGCAAGCTAAGATTTCTAGTCTGACTTATACATTTTTCATGCTCAAAAATACTGAAATGCATTGCATTTTATTTTACTGAATTAGTTAGGAGTACTTCTCATAATTTGTCAGAATCCCCCAATTGTAGGCAAATAAATATGTAAAGCTTAACAGTCGATGTGTTGAATCATCGGATAAATTAGTAGAGTGGTCAGTAGAAGGAATATATATATAGCATTATCTATAGCTAAAAAAGGAAAGACAATCAGAAGACCATAAGAAATAATAAAGTATTTTAATTTGAATAAAAAGGAGACCTAATTATTCAGGGTGTAATCGACTCGATTGATCTGTAACTATAAAATTGCCATAAACTTCTTTGATTTATTATATATGACATTTTAATATTTATAATATATCTAAGAAGTTTCCCATTTAAAATATGCAACTTAGACAGATGACCCCTAATGCCTGAAATTAAGTAATAGAAATGAATGGCAAATAGGCACTTTAACTTGACAATTCAGTATAAAAGCATTAACTACAGACTAAATGTATGCGGAGTAGTTAAATAATCTGTCTGACTGTTTTTATTTTATTCGTTGTTTACATTAGGATCTTCCCTCGCCAGTGTCAACATGTAAAAACTATTTTCATGTTTGGGTCACTCCTCCACAAAATGAATATTTCATGACAATTAAAATGTTAACTCTGTCAAGCGACAAGGCACGCATACCCCATAGAGAAGCACACACACACACACACATACTCACATCCATACGCACACACGCCCTTTATACGCCCCACATTAAGCTTGCACCTGGTGAAATCCCCCTTTCATTCTGCCATATTGTCACATGCAACATTCAAACGAATAATGTTGCGGTCAATTTCGTTAGGACCCAAATATGTATGCGTGTGTGTGTGCATGTATGAGTGTGTTTGCTAAATGAAGGACACGCCCATAGCTTGCCATGGCTCTAACCACCCATGGCTTATTGGCATTAGCGTAGGGCTTTGTTAGCCTGCCACTGAAAGACGTGAGGCTAAACTTAACCCATTGTTCCCAAGTAAAATCATCATACGCTCAATGCAGATTGGCTAATGCCAACTAGATGAATGATTCATCAAGCTGCAGTAGAAGGTTGCTTAACAAAAGGGCCGATATACATACATCACTTGATTAAGAACATCAATGTCAAATGTGGGGAGGACTTTTGGGTGTGTCTGTGTGTGTGTAGCATGCATCAATTTGGTGCAACAAGCTCAGTTGCATTAACAACATGCATCATTTGTCAATTTGGCTAGCATCAAAGTTCCATGCCATGGCATGGCTTAATTGTTAAAGCATCGACAGCAGCAGCAACGACACAAGCAGTATTGGCAACAGAGACCAAATGTCAAACTGGGCGTATACGTGACGTCAAGAACAGCAGAAGCAGCTTGCTGCCAAGTTGGGCATCAACCATGGATGGTTATGAAGAGCAGGCAGCATCATCATCATCATCATCCTTGATGAAAAACTCTCCATCATCGTAGTTTTTGCCAATCAGGAAGCCTTTCATCTCATAGCCAAAAAAAAAAAAAAAAGAAAATACTGCATAGAGCACAAATCATATTAAGTATACGCAACATTGTCTCTTTTTCTTATTTTCTCTCTAACTATGATTAAAAACGGAAAGTAAATTAAATTTTGTTTTCAGGGCATCATCAACTGATGAAGAATTTAATACAAAAATTCACAAATCAAATTTGCAAAAAATAAATATTATTATTCATTATTAAAATATTAAAGAGTACGATTTTTTTTTTGGCACATAAATTAAGCATTACATACAATTTGTGTGCCTGGGATTCGGTTTTGTTTGCATATGCATTGTTGAAATGCAAATATAATCAAACAAACCGCAAATATCCACCATTAACATTACACATACATATTTTCTGGCATATGATTATACATTTAGAAAGTATATTTACCAATTGCATTATAGAAGCAAAAAAAAAAAAAAAACAAAACACATCAGAAAAAAATATTAATATACAATAGCAACAGAAACTATATACGCATACATACATAAGTAAAAATCTATTTACCATTAATGCGATTTTATTTAAATATTGCTGGCAAAATGTACAAATATGGGTGTGTAATATGTCAATAAGTGCTGCGAATTACAGGCGAGGGCAGCTGGAAAAGTGAAAGAAGAGGTAAGTAACAGGTTAAAGCTGTGGTGAATTGAAGTTATAGTTTTCTTAAAATTAATGAAAAAGATGAATTTTATGATTAGGACTGTTATAACTCCTTGAAATCTCAATTTTTCCGTTTAAATTTTTGACTTAGCTGTCACTTTTGAACTTTACATTCCATTGAGGGCTTAGTTAATTGTAATTACAAAAGAAATTATTGATGATTACTAGTCAAAATTAATATTTTTTGCAAATAAGAGCCACAAGTTGTTTAATTATAATTTTAACCATTTTCGTTTGTTGAAAATTTAACTTCAAGTAGTTTCTTCATTTTTTTGTTTTCTTTTAAAATATAACAAGGGGTTACTTTTGAATTGAACATTTTCGTAAATTGTTGCTAACTCATACTCTCTGAGTCGAACGAGCTTGAGAGCCAGTTTTGACACAATATCTATTAAAGAATAAAGCTTTCTGATCGTAAACCGCCATCCTACTTTAGCTGGGACCTTCACACTGATCCACACAGTATTGAACAAATTATTTGTCTTTAAACAAACTATTTATTTTCTACCTGGCAAAGTTTCCACCTGTAATAAGTAGAGTAGACACTCCATGTCGGATCTTCCATAAAAAATTGTGTTAAAAAATTCTGATATACCTTACCATGCAGGAAAACTAACAATTAAAATTACTTAAACTTAGGAAGAATATAAACCTCATTTGTATTCAATAAGCATCAGCTTAGAGATAAACCAAATCATGTGTTAACCCACCCTCGCATGTATGTAAATGTCTCTATATAAACAATCTGTGTATCTCTGTATATGTGTGTCCGTATGCTTATGTATATCAATTATTTGCTCAATTGCTATGATTTATTTATTGATTGGCAAGGCAACGTTAACATTTGAGTTCGATATGCTGCGAGCGTTGTCATAAAAGCACTTAATTGATTTAAATATGTTGGCAAATCGAAATCGCTGGGGAAATGGAATATAACTGATATATGTATGTATAAATACATATGTATACATATGTACATATAATTTTCTATATAAAAATATATGAATGAGCACAATTAAAATGATTTCTTTTGCTGTCAATTAAAATGAAAGTGAAACGCCAGGTAATAATTTTTACTGTTGTTATCATCCTACTGATATTTAAAATATGCAAATTGATTATAAAATTGTTGTCTGATTTCATTTGGTAAATTGTTTAAATATGAATTTAACTGTAATTGCATGAGTTTTTCCTCTCACATACATATATTCAGTTCGGTACTCCTCTATACATAATTGAGGGCTATTTTGTATCATTTTTTTCTGATTAATTCGAACATCACATTGAAATGAATTATGCAAAAGTGAATACAAACGAGTTGATATATAGACACATTAGACGCAATAAATGCAATGACATTTCGAACTAATAAATGAAAATGCAATTAGAATCATTTGAAAAACACATGTGACAAATCGTAATTATACCAATTTTTCGCATCTAATTTGAATGTTAATGGACTCTAATTTAAAGTGAATCAATAACAATTATAAACTACAAGAAATTTATATGCAATGCTCTCTCTAATCAATTGTCTCAAACTCTAATATAACCCAGACAATTGGATGCAAATGAGCTACAGAAGCTCTTAGACCAGATAAGTAAATGAGTAGCAAATTAAAAGTTAATGAATAAACTTCACAGCTAAAAAAGATGATCAACTGAGCAAAAAATTAATAATTGAAGAAATTATGGATCTCAAAAGGTTTTAAAATGGTTAGTGTGGAATTTATGTGTTTTGGATTCGTTTCAATTGCATTTTTCCAACATTAACTAAGGAAGGAAATTCGCAATCGAAGAAGCGAATTTCAAGATGGAAATTGAGAATATTGTCATATACCACATTTATTTATTACTCCTGCTTTTACTAATCTGCATTTAAATTATCCAAGCCTGCATAATCTTTAAAAGTAATCACTATTAGCCAAAAAAAAAAAAAAAAAAATACTTGCCAGCACTTGGTGTTACCTTTTCTCGTTTTAGTCAATAAATCTTTGGCAGAACCTAGATTAAACTGGGGAAAACCATTATCTCTCTCAATTGCTTGGTTTCAGGCCACAACAACATATTTATGCTTGAAAATAAAGTCAAACTCCACCTAAAAGTAAAACAAGAGTAGATATAACTATAACTCAAATTGTGTGTAAGGACGTGTGTGCGAGTGTATGTGAGTGTTGGGTGTGTGTTAGCTAGGAGCACTTGCAATACAAGTATTTGGGTCATTCCGATGGGGAGTAAGGCGTAGAAAGGTTTTCGGGCTATAAATTAACAAGAGGCAAGTGCAATTAAAGTGTCTATAGACACAAAGGTAAATGGAAAAAAAAAAATAGAGAGAACAATGCCCTAGGACTGAGGTCCGAAATTGATGTGAAATGAACTTAAACAAAAGCCAAGTATGATGCCACCTTATCAATAGACAACATGTGTAGAAAATATGTTTTCACGCCATATCCTAGCATACGTTTACCTTTGTCAATTTTTCTCAAAAAGCCAAAAATAGGACAAGCAAAAAAAAAAACAAAACTGAAAAGAGGCAACAAAAAGGAACAATGCAAAGATATTCCTTGTTATTGTATGGCCATTGTTTGAAATATACATATTCATGCTGATATCAGGCAAGTCTCTGCCGCCCCGTTTACAAACCCAAAATTTATCTATAATTGTCAAACATTACGCAAAAAAGACAATGCAAAATTATCCATACATATGACTATTTGCATAAATTTTTAGCTTAGTCATTATAATTTCCCATGTATCATCATGGGAAGTTGTTTCGCTGCCACCCATAATCGATTATGCAAAAAACCCATACGCAGGCACACACACACACACAAACAAACACATCGACCTTCTGCCCCATATTTGTGGCATGGCACGGCAAAGATTAAACAAAACAATTTTCCCAAATTCCAACAATAGAAACATTACTTATCGATGCCAGTAGGAATTCGTATGGTTTGCATTTTTGCCACTCTCATCAGTCGAAGCAAGGCAAACGCAAAGTCAATTAAAGGATTTCCCCAGCAAAACACAAAAAGAGAAAAAAATTTTATTGTCACATTAGGGAATTTTCGTCTACTTTGTGTGTGTTTGTGTGTGTCTGTGTGCGTCTTAGTAAGTAGAGAGTAATTTTGGTGCAGGAAAATACAGAAAGGGGAAAAGAGAGAGAGAGAAATTGTAGGACACAAAGGAAAACTTAACCCACAAATATGTTGTACATGGAAATGAGCAAAGAAAAGCGTACACTTGGGTTAGTAGACCAAGTTAATACTTTTAAATAAATAGCCGCTCAAAATTATCTACTTTGTGCATACATTTTGTAGCTAAAATGGGAAAAAAATAAGTAAACAAATTTTAAAAGTAAATAACTAATAAGAGAAACATTAAGTTTCCTTTGAATAATTTTAGGTTTATCTTTTATTAAATTGCACTGGTCGGTATATTTATATGGAATTTTGTAAAAAAATTTTTAACAAAATTTAAGGTTAAGAATTATTAAGTTTGTTAAAAATACGTGTTCAGTAAATAAATTTATTGATTTGTTTTAACTGTCAAAAAATGTATTACAAATTTTCTAATTATGCTCAAAAAAAGAAAAGTTCATATTATAAGTTAGGAATAAAATTAAAAGATTGAAATTTTCAAAATAAGAAACCATATATGTTATAGATTTAATTTTTTAAATTAAATAATATTTTATTATTTCGTTATTTTAAAATTATGTAAAAAAAAAACATTAGAATATAACTTTAAAGTTATAAATAAGAAAGGATATTTTTGAGTGTAATAAAAATTAGTTAGATCGCAAGAAAATATTTTTGGTATGTTGATTATAAATAATTTTTATGGATCTACTATCATCTAACATTAGATATTTAATATAATATTATATTAAATACATTAAAGTCTGTGTAAGTATGCCTAGTAAGGGCATGAAATCTGTGTAGATTTGTCTAAACCCCCTTTTTTTTTGGCAATTTTAAAAAACAACCTCAACTCAGTGGGAAACTTGGAGAATGGAATTAAAGAGAAAGAGACGAGAGAACAATTTGTGTGTGCATGGATAGTTAAATGTCTTTTTTGGCATGAGGGAAAGGGAACCAGAAAAAGGTGGAGAGGCAGCTCAACTACATAAATGGTTGAGTGACTGTGCGAGTGACCAACTTGAATGCTTCTAAATGCCTGCCAGTGGCTTTTTAAGGATATCAAACACATACGCATATACATGTGTGTCTCGGTCTGTGTGTGTGTGTGTTTGTAGCTTTTGTTGTTGAGACAAATGTTTACTAGCTTTTAAGTCGTAAATTGATTTGATTTGGTATTTTCACTTGTTGGTGTGCGGCTTTTCCTGTTGTCGCTTCAACAGTTAAACAAAGAGCCAAGCAAAGTGGCAAAATTCCATTTGCACTTCCTTAAAAAACGAAACCAAAACAAGAAGAGTGAGAGAACCGACACAACAATAAAAGTAAAAACAAAATAGGAAATTCTAAAATAGATAAAGATTTCATACACGCTTCCACACACACACACACTCATACTAACACACACGCACATGCCAATGATTGATAGAGAGGGCGGTCAACAATAGGAACAACAACTGCCTTGACACTTTGACATTTGACATAAAACTACTTACTAAAACTTTTTTCAACTGAATTCACAACAACAACGACAACAAGATAAACAACAACCAAGTAAGTGTCAATTAAGCAAAAGGCATTTGGGCGGTTAGAGGTATCCATCTATCGACTACATTTTGGGGGAAAAGGCATTACAATTGAGTTTATTCAATCGGTATAAACATTTAACATAATGAATGATGTGGTTGTCGGATGTGGTAAGATTCTCTGGCTTTATGGACCGGCAATGATAGATAGAGATGAATGAAGATGCCACACAGCTGGTCTACAACTTCTGCAGACATTGAATTCAATTGAATTTGGTGCCTGGGTATGTTAAGCATTTCGATTTTCAAGGACATTTGCATTATTCAAAATCAAATGTGGTTTTGATACAATCTATTCCATCTAATCAGCAGTCAGCCAGCCAAATTGGTTTAGTCAATTGCAATGTTATACATGAACATTAACCAAAATAACCAAAATTGTTGAATATGAGTCACAAGTCTGTTTAAATTTTGATTTACAGTTATTTAAAAACACATTTAATGGGGTAAGGAAGTAAATAGTTAAACAGCGAAATAAGTTTGGAATTACAACTAAATGAATCGTAACTCATTCTTAACGTTTTATTAGTTAGCCTGAATAACTCTGAATCTCACCTTGCCTTAATCTATATGCTTATATACATATGTACATTTATTTCCCAAATAATGGCCAACTTACCATATAAACTCTAAAATCATTTCGCTTTGTATGAGTTTCGCCTGGCAACGCCGGATTTTCCCACACTTTTATGTATTTTCACTTTGAGAAGTTTTTTCCTGCTCTTTTTTTCTTTTTGTTGTTGTTTCCCTTACACCTAATGGCCACTTTTGTGGTGCATTGCATTATCACGTAGCATTTTTTATGTGCTATTAAGTGCAATATAAGCTTACGGCGCCTTAAAGTATGCTATAATCTCAACCGCAAACGCACAGGCAGACGCACAGGCACACATGGCGACCACTTTAGGTTGCAACCAACTGTCCCCCCTTTTAGCCAGTCTGTCGGCCCTGTCTGCGCCTGCAGCCAAACACCATAAAGCATACAAAACAGAAATGGGGTAAACTGAAATGAAATGAAAAATTAAATAAAAAGAGTAGCTGACCCTACGCACTTGCTGTGAAAAACAATGTAGAAGGATGTTTCATTTTTTTTTTTATGGTGCTGGTTTCAAGCAGCTGGCATTTTGAATTTGTTTTTTTTCTTTTGCCCATAAAATTTAAATTTTTTGGGAAATTTACATTTTCCTGCATAAGATTGTGACACTTTTGCTTGGTCTGGTTTAGTCTCTACTTCTGCCATCTTCATCTCTATCTATTTATAGAACAATGCATAAAAATAGTTTGGCATGAAACAGAAGCTATGCTCTGTTCAGCATAGCTTAGTTCAGTGCAGAATGTCCTTTTAGTCCTTGTTGTCCTCACTCTCAGTCTCTCTTGTATCCTCCTTTCATTTATCCACTTTATTTCTCTGTTGCACTGTCAATAAATTTTTTGTTTGTTTTCAATTTGATTACCTTGCATTGGGACTAGAATTCGATTTGCATATTCAATGAAATGTATTTTAATGTTTGCTAACAATAAAAATTGTATTTCAGCTACGTAGAGAAATAAATTGAATTATATGAAACATTTAATTGAAATCTGTTAAGATTATAATATATTAATTAAGTGTTGCTAATCTTTGTGTAAATTAATAAATTAATCATATTATACTAAACAAACTTATATGTGCCATGATTGAACAATTTTCTATAGTTTATGATTACGTTTCTTTAATAACTATTCACGTCACATTTGGTTTTCGTTTAATTCCCAACTCCAACATTTTCTGTACAATATAATTTGAACTTGTTTTGCGAACACCTTTCAATTCATTAGGAACTTTATATGACACTTTATTTGGGTCTTGGAGCAGGCCATGAAAGTTGGACTAGCCAAAAGTAAAAAGGCAAAAATATGTGTTGCATCGGATTGAATAAACTAAAACTTACGTTTAACTGGAGCACGGTGTGTCTGCCTTTTTAAGAAGCAATGGAGTCGAAAGTAAAAGAAAGTCAATGTATGCCTTTTGTTTTACTTACTAATATATATAGATATATATATACATATATATAAGTTGGCATTAA
Organism: Drosophila insularis; assembly: GCA_018903935.1. Taxonomy (NCBI): domain Eukaryota; kingdom Metazoa; phylum Arthropoda; class Insecta; order Diptera; family Drosophilidae; genus Drosophila; species Drosophila insularis. Next base: position 8,401,742 of record JAEIFP010001084.1, on the reverse strand, counting down.
GCGAATACGAATACTAGAACGGGAACGTGAAGCCTGAACTTGAGAAGTCAAAAACTCTCAAAGAGGACTTTAGGACTTATGATGTTTGCTAGCAAGGAGTGGGTGAATGGGCGGATACATGGATGGATGACTGGATGGATAGTTGGATGGTTGGAGAACCAAGCACTAGGACACTGTGCGTTGGCAACTTGTTTTGAGCGCAAACTTTGACGCTATGTCGGCATTTGCTTGTTGTTGCTTTGATAAAGTTTAACTAGCACCAAATACAAACACTACACATACGCAATAAGGACACACAGCAAGGGGCCAGGATGCGCAATTCCAGTATATGTACAGACAGTAGCTTTTCACAGTGATGCCAGCTAAGCCGATTTATGGCCAAGTAAAACGCTTGTACTAGATTTCTGTAAATAATTCATAATGATGAGAGCAAAATATAAAAAGAAAAACCAAATAAAAAATAAGTAGAGAACAAGTTATTGCTTTCTATATATATATATTAAATGATGGCATTGAACTGCAAATGCAGCCAAGAGTAATCAATGTCATGCTCTTTTCTTCCCTTCTTCTTTTCTCTTTTTTTTAATGCCTTCGTAAGACTAATACACAATGTGGTAATATTTAATTTTTAAAATAAAACAACAAATTCAATATGGACACATGATTAAAAAAAATTTATACTAATAAATATAATAATAATAAATAAACCTAAATTTTGATGTTAGTATTTGATAAGATACCATTATGAATATAAAATATGAAGGTTTAGGAAATAATTAAAACTTAACAATTTGTCATAAAATTTTAGAAATTTTTCCAGAAATATTGTGGAATGGAAATATTCAGATCATGTTTTAATATCTTTATAAATCAATATATATATAATCAGGTCAATAAATCTTAATAATTTATAAGATTTTAAATCATAGGCAGCACAAAAGGTGAGCAGGTATGCACATAAAAAAGCTGGAATCTGCAGTTGCAAGCTTTGCCGTTCTTTTCTCGCTTCATGTAGTTTGAATTCCCAACTACTTTTAGCGTTGAAGATATGGTATGGTCATTACAAGTGTGGATTCTTTAGCGAAGTCTGCTGAAGATAGAACTTGGTGGTTCTTGAAATAGCTATACAGATAACCTGCTGTGCTGCCTATGATTTAAAGCCAGCTGAAACCCAGTTTTGATTAACTTTAATATGGTCGAAATCTAGACAAATCTTTATAAATCTTTAACAACTTTAATGTAATTTTCATAAGTTAAAAAAATTTGACTATCGAACAATGTATTACTTATTTTTTAGAATCAACCGTATTCAAGATAAAAAAAAAAATGACTAAAAAATTTCTAACAAAACCAAATCAAACATTCTTTTGAATTATCCTGATTTGTAAGGCCACTTTCCTATCAAACTCTTTCAAAAAGAATAGAAACAATAAATAACTTGTTAAAATTATAATGAAATAAAAAACAAAAATGTTTAATCCCATACTGGCTCTTTTTAAAGCTAAAAAAAAAACTACAGTCAAGTTGTTAAAGTTGTTTTTGATCACAAGTCATAGAACTTATGCCATCTCTGCCAACACTGATCAACAGGCAATGGACCAAAAAGGGATGACCAACTGGCTATATTTTTATGTACATACATATGTATATATTTATATATAGTGTCATGTGAAAAGTTGCTCCTTTTCGCTTTTGGACTTGAACTCGTTACTCGCAGAGTTTCTTTACAGTTTGTGTATTTACTTGGAAGCCGTTAAGTTTCATTTCCGTTTCATTTCATTTCGCTTTATTACTTTGGTCAGTTTTGTTTTTAGGTTTTTTTTTTTCTTTAGACTATGTTCGGTTTTGAAAGTGCTATCGCATTTTTCTTTTATACTGCCATTTCTGTATATTTAGTCTTCTTTTGCCGCACTGGAGTTAATTGAAAGCTTAACCTTAACATGCAGCCGCCACTTGTGTGAGCCACGCCCACACTTGTAATACCCAATGTCAGTGCAATCAGCAAACACGCCCACTTTTCGTATTTAAGCAGCAAAAGATCCAAGTCATTGAGACAAACGTCATCGTCATAGTCAACGTCAACGTCGTCATCGCCGTCGTAGCAGTCGTCTTCTAATTGCCGTTGACTTCTTCTTCTGTTTGGGCCTCATTACTTAAGCACGCGCTCTGCAATGCTTTTGCCATGCCATGCAAACCGTTTACAAGACGCCCACGAATAAGGTCATCATCTTCATCAGGCATCGGATCAGGGGTTTGGTTTAGGGTGCGACTGCGACTACGACTTTGTCTGGTTTTTGTTTTTCTCTGTTGGGGCGTCATCATTACCGTCAACAGAGTGGTTTTCTTTTCAGTTTTTTCTTCGTTTTCTCCTATTTTTGCCGCAATTTGGTTGTAACTAGCATCGTTTTGGTCCAACTCCAAGACGAGAGAGACGTCAACAACGTCATTATCATCATTAAGTCGGCGCCCACAAACGGATTAAAAAAGTACCCCTCATTTGGTTTATTTTTGCTGCAAATGCATTGCATGGCCCAGCAGTTATTGAAATTGAAATTTAAGCAAAATATTAGCTTGAAAACAAAATTCATAATTCATAATAATCAGTAAATAAAAAACAATCTTAGTCCAGTTGACGAATGGGATAGGTTCATGTCGATACTTAAATAGGCATTCTTATTTGCGGCTCACATTTAAAAAAAAAACCTCAGCTGAACATCCTAAATTTCTACTCTTTGTACCTAACGAGATTGGCCCCTAAAATTGGCCATAAATATTCGCAGCTCTTTTCATAAATTGTCATTGTTGTCACTTTATTTCTGGAAATAATTTGTCCCCAACTCATATAACCAGGTGCTTCTGGCTACTCACGTATTTAAACAGGTTGCCACATGTGTAGGTTGAGGCAGACAGACAAACATACTAGCTAACATGTTGCTGCCACATATGTATCATATCTGCAGATACTCGGTGGTATTTTTATTATTTTTTGCCAAGTCACTGTTAGAACTTTATGCTGGGATTTGTCAGCTAATGAGAAAAACTGCAACTGACTCGAGATTCGAGAGTTTTCATCTATGTGTAGGTACGCTTTTGTTTGGAGTTTGAGTTGAGGATTTTCTTCTACACTTTTACTTAATAGGAATGCTTATTGCATTTTATACTTTACTTTTGCTTTTTTCACCCCAGAGTGAATGAGAGTGAGAGAGAGGGAGAAAGACAGAAAGCAAACAAGGCCAAAGCCCCAGGCTCATTACTGGAATGACAAATCAGTTTTCTTGTCAACGGGCAACAAATGTTGCAGCCAAGTGTACAAGTGTGTGTGTGTGTACGAGTGTTTGTGTGTCTAGAGTTTTCCAATTTTATAGAGCAGATTACAGAAACCAGGAATTGTAAAAGCGAAGAAGAAAAGGTAAAGCCACACGTGCTTGTCTTAAGTCCCATTTGTCATACTCTTTTTCCACAATGTATTTTAATATTTGATTCAGATATTTTTATAGGACAAACAAAAAATAAACTCATAAGTGGATCAAAAAAGGTTTTTTTTTTAAAGGAATAAACGTGATTAGCATTATCGGTCTGGACATGACTTTCATTTCAAAATATTTCATTTCGAATAAAAGCCTTTCTATTACCATAAATTTCAAATTTTGCTCAAATCAAACAAATTTCAACAAATATAATATTTCGAAGAGTTCAAAATTGTGAACTGTTTCACATAAAAGATCAAACTCATTTAATTTAGGGTTGCCCTTGCAGTTATCGATAACAAAATTGTGATCATCAAAATTTTAACGGTATACTTCTTGACCATTTCATGAGAATATTTAGTTGTGTATCATGTAAATTTTCATGACCAGATTCAACTCTAATTGCTTGACTTGGCTTTCCATTTCATTTTCAGTTTCAGTTGATGGCTGTTGGCCCTTATTTCAAGTTTCGCTTTTCACTCGCTTTACTTCGCCTTAGTTAAACTGCTTTTTTTTTGCACAGCTTTTTTTATTCGCATTTGAAATGATTTTAATGACAGCAATTTGTGTTTCGAAATCGCGCAACATTAGCTTTTGGTTTGCCAGATATCTCCTTAAAAGGGAAGAGGGAGGGGCAGCAGCAAAATGTGTGGAGGTGGTGGGAGATGGCCTAGGCTCAAAATGAACGTGTTTATAACGCTTAACTTTCAAATTAAGGCCCAACCGACAGCCACCAAGGCAGGCTGACAGAGGCCAAGGCGGAAGTTTCGATTTGTCTGTGGCCAGCCCGAGGGGCCATTGAAAATTGCGCCGCGTCTGACAGAAAGATATAAAAGAAACACACCAGAGGCAAAGGAGCGAGGCAGCAGTTAGACAGATAGACAGACAGACAGGCAGTGAGACCATTACGTCAGCAAAACGGTTTCTTTCGACATAATCAACATCATCATCATCATCCTCATCATCATCATCATCATCATCATCATCGTCGTCATCCTGAAAATGTGGGTTAGTTGGGCACTTTTGAGCCGTTTTAGTTGAACAAAATGTTCGTTGTTTCGTGATTTCTCATGGCAGGCGGACTACAAAAATTATCACACTAAGATTTTGATTGATGAGATTTGCCAACGCTGACGGCCATATACGAAACGCGAAACGAATCCCTTTGCCTTGCCTCCTTTTTCCTTTAATACTAGGGTGAGATTTACCGCTGGCTTTGATTAGTTTTTGTATTTTTTTTTTTTTTTTTTCGTTTTATTTCTGTTTTGGCGCGTTTAAAGTTCATGGCGGTATAGAAAATGGTTTTTATTCAATGTGTGGAGAAAATGGCAATATCTACTTTATTGGTTATTAAGTTTAGGTTGCATCTTCAAAATGGAAGTCATCTAAAACCGAAAATGTGATGAGTTATTAAAAATCTTCATCTGTGATCTTTGAATGTCTACTAAAAGAATAAGGCCTCGTGTTTAATATTTGATATTGTGATTTGTTATTATTATGATTTGTTACTAAGTACTCAAAAAGTATTTTAAAGATGACTTATATTTTGATTTTTGTTTTTTAATTTAATTTATGAATTTATAATTTGTTTATTATTTCTAGTGGATTGTCGTGCTGTGTCATGAAATCTGTGGCTAATAAAATTGTTGCTTTTTAAAACAGACCTTAAGACAGAGAGGAATAATTTAACAACAATTTTTGTTGTTGGGATATTTGGAAATAAAGAGAAGTACTCGAAAACTTTTTCAAAAAAGATAAGTATTTTTGAAATTTGCCAAAAAAAAAACAAACGACTTGTATAATCATTATTTTGCATTATGGCTGGAAATAAAAGTTCCTTACGATTTAGAGAAATTTTAATTCACGGTTTGGCTTAAGAATATACATATATGTATTGAAAATGAAAAAGGATACGTATATATGTTTATTTCACCACAACTTTCACATGGCTTTTGTACTTATTATTTTGACCATAAGTGTATATCCCTACATATGTATATTTAATGATTAGTATTAACAAGTCGATAATCCCTTGACCGTTTATTCCTTTGTATCAGGTCCTTTTCCTTCAGTGCAAAAGTTATTGATATGAAGCTTGTTATGTTTCACAAGAAGGAACAATCGGCCAAAAACTAGTGATAAAGGGCATGACTTACAATTCACCTTCTATAATTTGTATGGTTATATAACAGGTGAATGTAATTTGAAAGGGAAACGATTTTAATGTTTATTCTAGTTATTTTTGTTTGTACTTACTCATAGGTATCTACTTATAAGTATGTATGTAGGTGTAGGTGTGTGTGTTCCCCTCATTTTGTCTGGTCATCATCATCATCGTCGTCATCATAATGGAGAATAGCAAAAGCCAACTTTAAGTCATCACTTGTTGCCCCACAGGCCAGGCCAGGGGTCCCCCAGACCAGGCCAACTCTCAATGGACAAGGTGGCAAAATAGCAAAAAAAAAATGTTGCCAGTCGCCAGGCAAAATAACAACTGAAGCTTGAACAACATATATCAAAAAAAAAAAAAAAGTGAGATTATGTTGTTCACGTGTTGCCTGTTACCCACAACAAACCAGTTACAAGTGGTTTTTCTGTTTTTTTTTTGGTCACTTTGCAAACATTTTCCCATATTAAATCACGCAAAAAAATAACAGAGAGAAAAAGAAGAAGAATGAAAACAACACAAATGAAGCTCTAGTAAGTATTATTAAGGTATTTTTTCTTGTTGATGTTGTTGTTGTTTTTGGCGTCGTCTTGAAGAAAAACAAGATGAGAAGCGTTTTGCAATTGCTAGTGGATATTGCAAAAGTCATATAAAGTTATTTATTTGTGTTTGTTTTTTAACTACAAAATGTCTGAAATTTGTTATTATCTATTAGTTGTGGTTTGAATAATCATTTATCATTTGTTTGGCTACGCATTTTGCAATTAAGAGTTGTGTAGTTGCAGGTGTGTCCAGCCAAAAGTGAATATTCAAGTTAACTCACATTTTTTTTGGTAATTAAATATGTCTATACATATAAATGCAAATAGCGAAATTTTTAGCAATTTATATCAATTTGACTACAGAATGATATGTAAACAGATAAGTACAGAAGGCTAATTGAAATAAATAAGATGAATTATTACTCTTATGTGTAAAAAGTCAAATTAAGTATTTTTTGTAAATAATAAATAGTAGGTATTATGTGTTCAAAGTTCGAATGAATTTTAAAAGAATTCTTCTTCTTGAAATTCACAAAAAAATTTCCCAACCACAAGGTTAGTCAAGAAATATTATTTAAGCACTGGTCTAGCATATAAGTACACAGAGGTCATTAAATGGCAATTTTAAACACACTTTTTTGGACACATTTTTATTGTTTTTATTTTTGAACCTTTGACATTCTGTAGCTTAATTTTCTACAAGAAAGAAATGTCTCATTTTAACTTCTGCTTTTCATTTAGCTAATGTAAATTGACTAACTAAGTAATTGTAAGTAAAGCAAATAGGTTTTTGGTTTTTTTCTTTTGGATTTTTGTTTTAGAAAGTTTTCTGTGTTTAAGTCAGAGATCAGAGCAATTAGTGAGTGCCCATTAAATGGCAGTGTCATTAAGTTTTCTGTCCCTACCTTATATTGCTTTTTCCTCCTACTTACTTGAACTTACAGCGTTACTCCCTTGGGTATTTTTAATATGACAAATCGCAAAAGCTTTGGTACAAAGCCTAGAAATTTTAAGCGGACTTACTTTTGCTGTCCAAAAAATATGCTAAAATAGAGAGAGGGGGGTAAGAGAAGAAGGTACGCCTACCTTTCCTTAAAAGGTAATGAACACACCTTGCCTCAAAGCCTCTTTAGTATGCAAAAATTTCCAAGGTTGTTGCCTTAATTAATTCACACGCAGAAAGAGGAGCAGCAGCAGCAGCCAACAATTGTATAATTAGTGTTTCCCACTCAATGCCGCTCCCCCTCACTCGATGGCATTTTCTTTGGCCATCGTCTCAAATGAGTTTGTCAATTTAAATGTTGGCAAGTGTAGGCCCAAGAAGAAGTTCAATTACAATCAAAATATATTCCACGCGTTGCAGAAAACAATAAATTGTTGTGCAGCCTTTTGTAGGCGTCAAAATTGTTGAGAGGTTTGGCCAGTTAAAGATTTCTATTTGAAAATATTTCATTGATGACTTTAAAGTAAATCTAACTGGCAATTTAACTTACCCAAATGCCACATATGGCATAAAGCCTTCAGCCAATCTCAGAGTTAATCAAATACGCCTCAGTTGAAATTGTAGATTCTGACTTGTCTGTTCCGATGGTTGTCATAGGAATCAAATTCACACTCACACACACACCGCAAGGTCAACAAGGTCGCAGTGCATCTAAGTGTCTTGTATGTTTGTGGAAGGTCAACATTAAACCAAAAACAGCAATGAGGAATAAAGCGAATGTTTTAGAGAAAGATAGAGAGAGCGAGAGAGAGAAAGTGGTTAGAGACGAGAAAGAGAGAGATAGATGGACAACTTAGTAACCAACAAGGCAAAATCTACTTGGGCTTAGATCAAGTATCAGAATTTGAGGCAATAAACTCAGTGCCAAATGCTTAAATGTTATTACTAAATTATTAAAAATAATTACATGTAGTAATAACTAAATCATAGAATTTATAGGGTGAATTAGAAAATATTGAAATTCAAACTACGTATTGCATTTTGATTGATGTGCTTGCTTTTAACAGAATTTTTTTGCAACTTCCCGACTATGTTAATCCATTTTCGTATTAAAAATTTTATGTATCTTAATAATATTAGTATAGGAACAAAGTTAAACTCATAAAAATTATGTATAATATTGAAATAATAAAGAACATATTTTAAATTACTAAAATGGGATTAGGAATCATTTAAGTCCTATCTTTGAAAACAGTTCTATAAAGTTTGTTTTGGCTCCAACATAATTTATTAATTAAAGCCAACTAAACGGGGGCAGGTTATCGAATTACATAAAAAAAAACAATACACATATCCATAAAAAACACACTTCCACGCCCTAGTATAAATCGATTAAGAAGTGATTTTATCTTCGTTTTTAAATTATATACTGAAAACTGAATTTAATGACTTAACTTTATGTCTAGAGATAGAATATAAAAAGCACATTTAGTTTTCTGCTAATTTTTATATTTGAGACATATTTATATGACTAATAATAATAATAATTTATGTATATTTTTGTTTAACAATTAAGCTTATTTATTAAACTTTTTTACAGATAAATAAAAATAGTCAAAAATGTTTTTACTTAAAAATCTTCGGTAAGTGGTTTTAATTCCATGCAGATTTGATCCCATTATCAATGAAACACTTTTTGAAAATAAGATAAAAAAAATAAGAAGAATGCTCATAAAAACAATTTACGTATTTTCCCCTTAAACCTGTTAAATATTTTTTTTGTTTTATTTTTTTCGCATAACCATCAATTCTGTGGTTATGTTTTCTAGTCTTATAACTTATCAATGAGGAATGCATAACCAGTTTCCAAAATTATGTGCATCAAATAAATCATAAGATGTGTAAAAAAGTAGAATTGTTTATTGCTTTTTAACTAATTTGACTGGAAGCAAAAGTCAGCCATAGAATAATGAGAAAGCAATGGATGTGTGTTTACATATAGCTAAATTACCCAACCAATTAAAACACACATAAAAATCAGTCAGAAATGAATTTAAATTAAATTTGGCATTCTAGTTGAAGTATTTTGTGAAACTCGTTTATAACAAATGGGTCAAATGCTGAATTGATTTGCCAGTTTGCCAGAGAGTATCCGGTTTATATTCCAATACCTTTTTGCCTTTTTTTTTGTGGGTTGTCGTTTTGTTGTTTATTTTGTGGTGGTTCCTGGGACCTGTATCGGAGATCTGGTTTGGTTGTCAGAAGTCAGTTCTGGTTCACATTTTTTTTTTTTTTGCAACTGTCAACAGCAAACTGTTATGAATAGATGTTGGACTGGCCCATTCAGTGTTGACGGCTAGCAATGTCACCAATTAGATTACAGACAAGTGTATGCCATTGAACCAGGGACCAAAAATTTTTAACATAAATTCATATGAATTTGTTTTCACAATTGATTGCCTTAATTGTTTGGTTCTTGGTTTGTACCTATAGTATTTTCATTTTGGTATCAGGGATGTTTTTGCCATCCCTGGTTAACTGGAGTTCTTGTTTAGCTAACTGCATATATTTCGGCCAACAACTGTGTGGCATCTGCAGCTGTGACTAACTGTAACAGTTACAGGCTCGCGTTATTGCACATACGCCGTGTTGTCTGCCAACCAACCAGACAACATGCCGTTGTCTCCACATTCGCTCACACACACACAATTCTACAGGGCACACGCAAAGGAGATATATGGCAACGTGTTGCATGCAAATGAATTTCATGTTCCACGTTTGGTTTAGTTGTCGGGTTTTTCCTGCCTTGCCTTTGTCGTCCTTGTGTGATTTATTTAGGCTTTAGTGAGGTTTGTTTCCGCTATTTCAATTGGGGCCGCTTAATAGCAATTTTCAATTAGGTTCCCTTGTAATGTGTAAAACATTAAATAAAAACTTCATCTCTCAATTGTGTAAAACACTTGGGACAAAAATTTCAAGCGTTTCTTTCACTTGGTTTTGGTTTGCTTGATTTTAATTAATCATAGCAATTTATTTTTTTTGCTGGTTAGATTTGGGTATTTAATGGCTCCATTGAGAAAATGAGAAAGCAGTAGAAAACAAAAATGGAGGCAGAGGGACTGAGAGAGATACATTTATACTTGAAATTTAATTAAAAATTTAAATGTGCATGCTGAACAAACTTGGGGCAACTCCAAAAAATATATATACATACATATATCTATCTATATGCATATGTATATGTGATATATATGACCACACGCACTCACACAGAGTGACGAACAAATTTAAATAAAGCATATTAAAAAAAAGGAAAACAGAAGCCAAAAACAAGCTCAACAACAATAACAAACAACAGCAGCAATGTGCACTTTATGACCATTGCCCCATAGTCTCCTCACTTCGAACCGTATATTCTTCTACGGCAGCTTCCTTCTCCGTATACGGCCATCAAAATGCGCTCCCGAGCGCGCACAGCGCCAATTACACGGGAGCCAGTCATAAAAATAAAGCGCAAATAAATACACTTAAAGCAGCGCGGGAGGCAGTTGGAGCCAGTCGATGGAAAGACCAAAAAAGACCCATGCAGAAACGAGCAGAGGCAAAGGCAAGGCATATATAGTTTGGTGGTAAAACGCAAACAAACAAACTCTGGGAATAGGTCACGAAACATAACCACATACATAATGTACAGTGTCTCAAAGCGAAAAGTGGCCTTAGCCAGAGTCTCTATCCTGATAATTTTTTTTATTATAAGTTGTTCTAAAAGTCGTCGATAGGCAGTCTCCATACGAGAGTCTCTCTTTTCAGGTCCACTCGTTCAGGTGCATTTTATTGTGTCGAAAATAATTATTTTCCAATCGATTGTCAAGATTGATTTATAATTTCAATGACGATTAAATTTTTACTACATTTTTTTTAAATATTTTTAGATGAAGAGAGGATAGTTTTCTTTTTATATAAGCAGACCGAAAGACAGATTATTTATTTATTTATATCCTCGGCTAAATAAAGTAATAAGCAGAAAGAAAATAACATAGTTTCAAGATAAATTGGGTCTGCTTTGAGTCCTTTCGTTGATAAAAAGTTATTATACTTAATTAAAATGACTCATACATATGCTTAAAATATTATTTATATAAAGTACAAGAATAAAATGTTAGGCTAAAAAATAATGGAGCTACTCCCAAAAGAAATTTAATTGTGATCAGAATAAAAGTTTATTTATGGCCATTTTAACTAGAAAGATTATTCGAAAAAATTATTAGACATTTCAGGACAACTTTTGTAGGGTAATATTAAAAAAAAGTTTATTATTTTATGACTAAATTGATGAAAATCAAATTTTTTCCATTCAACGTTTTAATAGAACAATCCACACTCAAAATTAAGAAAATTATTAATCATTAACATTATCGAATTATTAAGTGGGATTGGACACAGGTAGAACATTTCCAATTGTTTCAAATTTTGATCACATTGAATTGTTGGACTGATTCTGAGATACTGATTCTGAGAGATATTAAGTATCTTTTGATTTTAGAATATTATTCAAATTACAATAAAAGCAAAGGGTTTAATATTGTGTATTTAAATAAAGTTTGAACCACTGTTTACATTTGTTATACCGCTTGGCAGCTTGGCGCTGGCATAAATCAAGCCATTTAAATGGACATTTCTCGCAATGAAAACTAAAGGGCAAGAGAGAAAAGGGAAAATAGCCTGCTCCGACCTATAGACCAAGTTCGGTTGGTTGGTCGGCTGCCTGGGCGTGGAGTAATTACAATTACACCTGTCCCACATTTGTGGGCGGTGCGTGCTGTTGCAGTAAATTATAATTAAAGAGCCTCAGTCAAAAGTTGACTTTTATTAAATTTTATTTATAATGCTTAAAATGCCATTACCACAAGATGGCAGCTGTCCGCACAGTCCTGAGCTAATTGTACAATTGGGGGTAAAAAAAGAGGAGAATAAAACACTGAACGGGCCCCAGCATCAGCCTCAGCCCATCATCACCATTATCGTTAGACAACGCATTAGGGATGGCCCATTACCAGGACAAACGAAATAAATAGATTTGCCTTCTGGCAAAAAACAAACAAATGAAACTGAAAGAAAAAGTAATATCTATGCTTTGATTTGTTAGCAATTTATATTGTCATCGTCATCGTTTTGATTAGATTTCATTGTAGGGGAAAAAAAGGGCACATCCGAAATGGAATCCACCAACACAGATGTAAGAGTAAAGTGACTGACTGACGTTTATCACGACATCATGGCCATGGCACGATTTGTCAGAGACGACCACAGAGGGAAACACCATTAAATGGGTATATGATGCAGCCACCAAAAATAGAGAAAGCGACAAAAAAAAAACCTGAGCTTGAAATTGACTTTTTATGTGACTACGTGGATATGTGACAAAAACAAGAAGTGACTCCTCTTTCCTTGACAGAAATGTCAATGAGTGACTAAGTAAGAATCTAAGTAAATAAGTATACGATGTTTTTCGTTAAATGCTTAACGAATTTTATGAATTTCTTTGTTTTTGGTTGTAGTGATAAATTTGCCATCATTATACCCTTGGGAATGCATTGAAATGTGACAGTGAAAAATTGAAACTGGTTTATAAGAAATGCTTCCAAGGAACTTGGCTTTTGTAAATCTAAAGTCCCAACCTCAAGTTTAGAAAAAGTGTTATCTTGTTGATCAATTGCAAAAACTTGACACAAGGTGACAAAAGTGTCTAAAGGGTTGGCTGAGGTGCCACAACTCTTTTTGAGATTGATTGAATTCATTTAGAAAACAATTTATGTACAGATAACTTAATGAATCATCTAAAATGTATTGCAGACAATAATTTAATATATAATCCGCCAAAGACATGCCGTTTACTTCGATTTTCAAATTATTATCAATATTCTTTATATGCTAGGTAGGAATTCCTAATGTAAATATGTATATGGAAAACTAATCTAACACCAAAGAGGAGAAATGTCAAAATTGTATGAAAATAATCGACAATTATTTGGTTTTGTCCACAAATTTCTTGCTGAATTCTTTACGTATTTTTCGTTGATTTTTATTTTTTGAAATGTTTGCCAAAATGTCTAAAGCGCTTAACAATATAAGAAATGCCTTCCGGGCCATTTTTGCTCATAGAATTTTGCTCAACTGACTTCAACTGATTTTTCAGCTGCAACTTTGCCATACAGCCGGCAGCCAAGCTAAATGTTTCGGAAATGGCAACGCAGCGGATGCCGGATGCATTTTGTGTGACGTCCCTCCACACACACACACACACATACCGATTCCCTTGCACAAACAAATATATACAAATTCTATACACAAATACAACCCATTACACATACGCACTGTGGTACACAGCTGGGTTCGCTGGCAACTCGCGCTCATCTCATCAACGACAATTGCAATTTGGCTGCCAGAGCAGCAGATGCATAGAGAAAGATAGAGAAAGAGAGAGAGTGAGAGAGAGCTGAGAGAGAGACTGTCTATAAGGGAGACCGGCCGGGGTTAAAGTGGAGTATACAGTTCACTGCACCTTGCATTGCCTTTGGCTTGTTTTCTTTACCATCATTTCCATACTCTAAAAGAAAGGGGTATATTTGGTATGCCCATGCAATTGAAACGCAAAAGAAAATTCATCTTCATTGTTTGGCCTTCCCCTTTTATTATTTCTTTCTCATATCTGAAAAATCTGATTTTTTCTTTTGATTAGCTAAGGCTAAGAGTTGAAAATGTTTTATTCAGAAAGCGTTGTAAACATTCTATTATCAAAAGCATTTCTTAATCAAAATATCCAAAATATTAAAACGGATCATAAATTCCACATTTATAAATACTTTTTATAGAGTGACATAGATGATTTTCAGAATTAGCACAATTTTTTCAATTTTCGCTTGTTTTTCATCCGCAACTTTTCGAAAATAGTTTTATCAACCGCTCAAATTCGAAGCTGTATTATTTTATATTATTGTTAGAGTATAAAAACTTTATCCTTCCATTCCATTTTTGTTTCTTTTTTTCAGTTTTTGGTCACAACTGTTTCAGTCAGAGATCTAACGATGTCAATGATTTTCTTTCCGATTTTCGATTGTGGAAAAAAAACAAGACTAAATACGTATATATATGTTTACTTTATTTTTGGCGCTGCACTTTAATTTGATTTCAATTTTACTCTTGTTCAACGATTTTTACTGTTTGGCAATAGTCATTTAAAATTTTCTGTTTATTTCGTTTCGTTTTAGTTTGCTTTAGATTGTTAAGTTTGATGGGAGATATTTACGTTTTTAACCCCCCATAAATGGGAAAAAAAGTAAAGAAAACTCGAAACTAATAATAGAATTCTCGAGGAAAATGCTCCTTAATTCAATTTATGTGTGTGCCTGCATTTTCATTTTAAGCATCTAAGAGCAAGAGAGCCAAAGAGAAAACTGTCAGAAATGCAGGACTGAAATAAATAAATGCGAACATATATATATATATATATATATATATATATATATATTTTGCCGCAAGATGTCATCATCGGAGGGTACAAAAAGTCTCTCTAGGCAGGAAGGAAATTATGAAAGCAAAAAAATAGAACACAAAAAAAAAAGGAAAAGAAAAGAAAGAAAAACGTGGCAAAGATATATAGTACAAGTTATATAAAATATCTGGCTGAGTGCTCTACTGCCTTAACTCCTCCTTTATTTCCTCTAACCATCTCTGTCATCTTCACTCGCTTTTTTTTCCATGAGTCTGCAAAAATTCGTATTCGGCTTTTGTCTAGCTAAGTTGGCTTCACACATTTTATAATGTGCATATTTTATAACATGTTTATGTGTTTCCTAAAAAGTACAACAAACGAAAACGGAAAGACTGACATATAAAACTGAAAAAGTTGCGAATAATGCAACAAGTCAGGTTTTCCTAATACACTTGTGCCAACGCCTAGAGACGGTAGGAAAATTCACACTATCATTCACGTACATTTCTTGAACAAATTTAAAATTAAAGCATTTTCCTTTATAAAGTTTTTTTAAAAATCTGTTGTTTTTGATGTTATTTAGCTAACATTTAAAGATGTTATATACACCAATATAAAAAAAATTTTAATTTATGTCAAAAATCAACAGATACCACTACTGGATATACTTTTCTTTTATCAATTTGAAGCTATTCGAAATATTAACATTTTCTGCAAAAAAAAAATATTAAAAAATTCATTTAAAACTTGGTGGGATTAATCAAACACAACAATTATTTAATTACAAATTGGTTTAAAAAGAGTTATTTATAAAAACGGTTGACAATAACAGACAAAAAGCTGTGTTTATAATTTATTATAGTTATGATTTTTTAAATATGACGACAGAGAAAAAAGCAATAGAAAGTCAAAGGAAATTTTGTTTAAGCTAACAGTAAGTTTTAAAAATACACCATGTAAAGGGAAATCACATAAGATTAATACCTATAATATAATTTAAAAAGAAACGCATTATTTCTCAAGATATTAATTTACTTTTGTGTATAATAATTCAATAAATTTTAAATTTTTATAGTTTAGATTTATCAAGACAAGTAGATTACTTTAAACATATAGTTATGTTTATTTCTTTGTTCGCTTTACTTCAATATGATAACATTTTAAAAACTAATCTACTTATTGTATTATAAATCTATAAAAGGAAAAGCAATGTATATTTAAATTTATTTTAAATTTTTGTCAATTTCTTTGCATGTTCTAAACTAGTTCAAACTGTGAAATTGCTATTGCCTACTTTTAGGCTCACATCTCTAAAAGAAATTGCATATTCCCGTTTGCTTTCATATTTCTATCATTGAATATTCTTTGCAACTTTCCACACTATAAACAAGCAGCAGAACAGACAGAAAACTCCGAAAAGAAAACAGAGCAAAGGAAAAAAACTTCAATTCTCTTGCACGACTGTCAAAAGAAATTTACATATTTTATTAGTCTGGCTGATGACAAATTTACTTGGCTTCAGGTTTAGGTTTTTGTGCTCATTTTTTTCCCTCCCTCTTTCTCCCTCTCTTGTGCTTCTCCCCGAGTCATTTGCGGACGGAAAGCAGATTTTATTAACTAATCTGTCATTTGGTCTGAGAAGCAGCAGAAGCAGCAACAGCAGCAGCCGCTTTCAAATCTCTCTCAGAACTCTGACGCCTGAACCCAACGCAAAGTGCAATTTCCGCAGGAAATGTGACACCAAACCAGCACCAAGTCAAGGATGGAGGGCCAACTCGAGATGTGGATGCGGATGGGGAGCCCAGAAGCCAGGATTTTGTAATCTAATTTTAATGATTTCGCTTTGAATGCATTTCCAGGACGAGGCCAAGTGGCTTGGAATTCGATTTGTTCAAAACCAACAACGGCAACAACAAAAATTTCAAGCACTAACCCAATTTGCTTGGACAATTTCGTTCAACCAACTAGCAAAAAAAAAGAAAAAAAGAAAATAGGGAGAAGAAAAAAATATTCAATTAAAAAATTTTACTCAAATTTTTTGCTCTTTTCCCTTTTCCCTATTCTCTCTTATAATGTTCATTATTATTATTATATTTACGTCTGGATGTGACAAAACGCCACTTTAAAAACTTGGTAATGACGTCAGCAGACGTCTCTGTGTAAGTGTGTGTGTGTTTTTCTTCTACATCCTCTGCAAGTTTTCTCTCAAAGCAAATTAGCTAAAGCGAAAGGTTCTTGGCAAGGGGGCGTGACATGGGCGTCAACAAAAGTGCCATTCAAGTTGGCATCTGTGTTAAAAGTTAAAAATTAAGCGAACAGTTGTGCACGAACAACAGACGAGAGGGGGCCATGCAAAGAGGGGGCTGGAGTGTCAAAAGAAACTGAAAGCTGATTAATGATTAAGCAGGAAGGCTAAAGGCGGTTTGAATTGGGTTAGGGGGTATTAGGTGTTTATGTATGTATCTGTGTGTGTGTGTGTGTGTGTGTGTGTGTGTGAAGAAGTCTCTGCTCTTGGCCTAATTAAAGTAATTAAATATGTGAAACTCACGGCAATGTTTTAAAAGTTACAGCCAGATGCTGGTAGGTATAGGAGATTTGTTTGGATTTCTTGGCTATCCTTCTTCTTTCCTCTCTTCTCGAATGACATTCAAAGGTAAATGGTAAATGAGACGAAGGGGGAATTCAATGTTTGAAGTTATCCTGAAAGGGAAAAGATAATTTAATGTTAATTTGTTTATTTCACAAAATGTTGCAGGTAAGAGAACACAATCTGACATTTCAATTCAAAACTATAAGTTTAGAATTTAAAAGAAAATTTCTACAATTTTCCTAAAAATTATTTATACAGATATTTGATTGTATTAAAAAAGTACAAAAAAAAAACTTATCTCAATAATTATGCTGTTCATGGGGCATACTGGTACTTACAAAACTAAGTTCTTATGCATAATATAAAGTTAAAAATTAATATAAAAGTAATATTTTAAAATTAAATGTATTTTACTTTAGTTTTAACTTTTTCAATTATGTAACCAAAGACTTTATGTTTGGGGTTTTCATGACAAAAGTTTAAGTTATTAGGTGCTGAAATTTCTAAACAATATTATATTATAAGAAAATAATATAAGTTTCCTTTTAATTTCCTTAAGCATTCAAATAAGCCAGCAATTTTAAATTTTAATTATTTAGTAGGTCGAACCATATGAGTTTCTGGAAATATTTCCACCACCTTGGACTATTTATGGGCAGAATACAAAAGAAAAAAATATGTATTTATATTAAGATTCATTTCGCGTTTTCAGGTTATTGGCGTTGTCTACATTGAATATATTCCAAGCCAGTATATATTAAATAATTATCTTTTAATTAATAAAACATTTATTTATATCTTATTTATTTTATTTTATTTGTGTTTTTCCGGCTTAATTTATAGATAGGTAAAACTCTTGAAGCATTTCTTTTATCTTATGGTTGGAATTCATTATAGTTTTAGTATATCTTGGAATATTTTAAAATTTATACATGTCCTTTGTGATTTATTATTTGTGCAAAGGTCAGATATTTTCAATAAATATATGTACGTTTGATCTGCCATTTCCATAAAAAGTACAACAATTGCTCTTCATTAATTTCTATGCATGGTCATCAATAAAATTTCCCAGGCTACGATGCATACAAATTGCTTATAAATTTTGCCCAACTTGTTTGTTTTCTAACAAATTCTTTCCAATTAATGTTGGCCATACAGCATGCCTAATTATCTATTGCTAAAATTTTAGGAACTATGTAAAATTTTACTCACATGGATGGGAAAATTATATGCACATTTCTTGTAAAGCGGTGGCAATGCTGCCAAACGCAGCTTCTGCGTTTTGGCACTAATGAGTTTTACCATATTCTGGGGCTGGTTTTGTGATGTTTGTATTTCGGTTCAGTGTTGGCCTTAACACGCCCCATCAAAACCAATTTCATCTGCGAAAATTCCACCATTTTTGCTTTCTGTTTTGTTTTGTATCTAATTACAACATATCGCGCTCGGCAAACGGCAGAATACAGCCCACCGACCAGGCCAGAAAACGGCAATTGATGTTGATTTGGATGGGCCACGCATTCGCATAGTTTTGCGGTATATAGAAGGAGGAGGACGAGAAGGAAGGGGTGGAAGCTTGAGTGGTTGACGATGTTTTTGGTGTTTGCTGCAAGCAAACGAGCCAACCACTCGCAATTGTTTGCCATTGTTTGGTTACAGTTTTGCAGTTTTTTTTTGTTCTATTGCCATTTTGTCTGTTATTGCATTGCCAGTCTCGTTATTTTGCCCCTCTCCCTTCGTAGTTGACGCTTGATTTGATTTATTTGCACATTTGGCTGAAAAATCTAAATGGACGGCTTAAATTTGGCTTGTCGAAGATTGAGTGAACTTTCATGCTTGGAATTTGACACTTTATATGGTTCGTTTAAATGAAATATGTATTTTGAATGTACATTAAATTGAATTTTAAAAAATTATTATATAATTTTTAATGTTTGTAAAATTTGTTTCTATTTAGTTGGAAAACTGACAAGTTCCTTCGAATAGTCAAACCTTGCATTTAAACCGGCTGGAGGTCAAATTCTAAAAAGTATTAAATAATGTTTTAAAGCGTCTTTGATAAATTTTTTTAGATTTATCTGGTATATACCTTTAACTTGATTAAAGTGTTATTTATTCACCCGATGTAAGTAATCCGCTTTGGCTTTTATCAGAAGTACTATAGATTAACCAATTTTTAATAAGTAACCGACATTTATAGGCACATATCATGGTCCCCGATTAAGAGAATTAGGAATGACTATCTAGTGCCAAAATAAATATTTTATTTCCATTACATTTATTGGTACTTTTTCTCACAAGAATAGTCATTTGATAAATGGCTACTCTTGAAATATTTTCCCATTTAAGTGATTTTCTCAATATATACCTCAATTTCTTGTTCGTCAAAAGCTTTCTAAATTTCAAACGGTGGGAGCAAAATGAAAAAACACAACACACACAACAACAAAATCAAACTCTAAATAAACTTCAATTTCGATTTGCTGCTTTGTGACGCCATTCACTCGATCAAATTCACGAAATGCAATTGGAGGGCTAGGCAAGGCCAAACCAAGCCAATTCAGTAGCCAACGTGAAGCATTCACGTTTACTTCCACTTCAATGTAGTCCTTGTATCAGTCAGGGGCAACATTTCATCTATTTATAAAGTCTATCTGTCTTTTTCACTTGGAAAAAAAATAACACTCACCTGACCTCACCTCACCTCAGCTGGTATTGCCGTCATTGCCATTCCACTCTTTCCACATGGCAGCACACAGATACACAGACATAGAAATGCAACAAAAAGATTTTTTCTAATAAAGATATTGAACACAGGACGCGGCAATATTTCTAATGGACCAAACCAGGCAACAAGATGTGCAAGGAGCAAAGAGCAAGAAGTTAAGTCTGCAAGAGCAGAAGAAATCTTTCAATTGGAAAATGTTCAAAGGATATGAGGTGTCAACTGATGATGATGGTATTGAATGGTGATAATGTTGTTGCAGTAAGCACTGTACATACCTGGTCAGACTTACACGTGACGAAAAGAACAACCAGGAAGCAAAGGGACATACAAATCCACGTAAGTACTTAAGGTAGTACTTGAATTCCATAATAAGCAAACGAGAAAACAAGTTCTTTTTTCAATTTTAATTAAGAAATTTAAATAAAAAGAACATAAAGTGCAATTTGTTATGTTAATTTCCATTAAAATGTTTCCAAAATGAACTTTATCATTTTCGTTGCATACTTTAAGGAGATCACTTTGCGCTATTTCACTCTAACAAATATTTTATAAAAAAAAGTCTATCGAAACCTATTTTATCCCACATTTTTTCAGTGTATCTAGAACATCCTTTATTTGTTTTCTTTGTGTATTCCAAGTGAAGTACAATTTGTATATTTACCAAAGGCATCTTCAAGTGCAAATTAATGCAAGTTTTTATCTCATTGTAAAGAAGTTTAACGATTTTGCTTTCTGTATGATACCTGCACCTGCATTTATCACACACTTAATTGGCATTTGAATTGGTTTCTTTATCACAATGGACAAACACGCAACAAAAGACCAGAAAGAGCTCATTCATTTGTACAAATAAGCAAAACAATAAAGCATTAGCCAGCTGATAAAGCGTTAACCGCATTGAGTTGCCCACACCCCACAACCAAGTTGGCTCACTGTTTCCCGCCCTCAGCGTTCAACCTGTCAGCAGACTGCTTAGCGCTCTAATGCGATTATTAAGTGCCAAGTGCGTTGGCGTCGTGTAAAATTCATTATATTAGCCATACCAAGCTTCCTCTACCTAACTACCCGCCGCAGCGTGTGGCTTTCATTGTGTGTAACACGCGTTTCACCGTTTCATCGTCGCTGCGGCGTTTTCCGCGCTTTTCCGCGTACTCCACGCAATTCATTCACTCGTTCATGCATTACGCGTACTCAATATCCTGGACAGGGCGCCAAGGCCCGGTGGCTGTGTGGCACAATAAATTAAGAACGCAAATAAATCATCCATTTTAATGTGACAGTTCCGACAAACGTATCCCCTCCAAAAACCGAACGCCTACCCACCTCTCTCCCTCGCACAGTGAGGGGTTTGTTGCTGGTCTCCCACTTAAATGCCAACTACAGGGTGTATAGAGATGTTTTTAGGTCTGCTTGCGTGATTCGTGATAAAACGAATAAAATATACCTAAGGAAAAGTAAGTGAAAATATTGCTTACTAAACAATTTTATCAGTCTTAAAATTAAACATTTTCTTTTATTGATTAAATGAAAATATAAATAAAATAAAACTTTTAAAGGATTTAGTCAATAGCACTTTTTCCAAAAAAAAAAAAATTTTTATCTAACATTTGTTTATTTAAAAAAAAATTATATATTCAACATTAATCAATCTCCTTAAAGCTTAATGAATATTTTGCTTAGATATCTATCTAGTAATCCATAAAATAAATAATATTTAATGATTAGTAAACGATCAAAAATTTTCATAGTTATGCATTTCTCGATGCATTTTATGAGCCATCAAAATATAGCTATATCGACCTCCCGAGGATTAAATGGAAAAATAAATTTGGTCTATATACTTTACAGTTTGAGCTGAGTCCTTATAAATGGCCCATTAATCAAAATGTCCCGATAGATGTCAACGATAGTAAGGATCTTCTAATTAAGTAGCATTTTACCTTTTTTTTTACCTTTATTCAATACCTACAGAAACAATCGATTAAGCCTTTAATTTCAAGGTTAAGCTAAGTCTTTATAGATAAACTATATTAAGTAAATAGAAAAGCCCAGTTTCTGCATTTTGATATTCCTTCTTAAATAAGATAATATTTATAAATTTTCTGTCAATAGAAAACGCAAGAAAATAAAACTGTTAAGCAGGGCCAGCACATCTCACAACTACTTCATTCCTTATGATGTTATCTAATTACATTTACTTTAATAATTTTTCACTCACGATGACATCTCTTCAGTTTTTCTTTCCAAATTCGACATCGTGATGTTGCCAACCAAACCGCTGTGCCTTCAATTGTTGGCCACATTTGGACGACTCATACCCCTGGCATGCTGGTACAGGCAGTTTTGTTTGCACATTGTTTGGTCGGAATATCCGTTTTCTTTCTGTCTCTGCCACCAGCCTCCATCTGCTTATGCTTCTGCTTCTGCTCTTTCTCCATCTCCTCTTTGCACTTATCGTATCGGCTTCATGTCGGTTTTGTTTGCATTAAGTACTTGCCTTTGTTGTATGTGGGTGGCGTGTGGAGTCTCTTTTGTTTGTTCTGGTCCGAAATAAATCTAATGAGAATGTGTCTCAATTATCATTTTTACTTGCTCAACAGAATTATTATTATTATGATTATTATATATACAGACATATATCGCATTTCTGTTAATCTTTTGTTCTGACTAAAGTACATGCTTGTTAAAGTAAATTTCTTTGCCTCTGTGCAATAATGTAAATCAAACGACTATACAGAAAAGAGATTCATAAATTCATTTCTGAATTTGGAGCAGACAATGGTACCAGAAGAAGAAGCAGAAGAAGAACTAGAACAGACATCCAGGATATTCGACAGTTGCATGGAACTGCGTGTAATGAACATTTATGAGGCAATTTCCTTGGCAACATACACATATGGAGAGACAGAAGAGGGGATGACAGCAAGAGTAGAGAAGATGCAGACATGGACAGATGACAAACCGTTGCACCCGGGAGAGCATCTCTGTCTCACATCCTTTTCTCCCCTATCCCCTCCTCTAGCTTTCTCCTTTCAAAGTCAGTTGACGTTGTCGTTGCCGTTGTCTTGGTGCCCAACTTTTTCTGCTCCACTTATGCCCAAACTAATTAAGTGCAGGAAAAAGTTACCATTTCCTTCCCGTTTCCCAAATGTCGGGCGTTACATAGCTCGTTCTTTGTTCTTCTGCTAATATGCACTGAGAAAAAATGTTTAGTCAGTTGCTACAATGAGTAAGCTAAATAAATAAAATTCCAAATTTTGAAACAAGTAGTTTCTTTCAGTGTTTTAGCTAGATTCCAACTGCATGACAAGTTGTAACATTTTTTGACACTATTACGCGCCTGAAGTCTGCAAGCCCGGGAAGCCTGCTTAGCCGTCGAAGTCTAAGTTGACGGGGCCCGCATTAAGGGCATTCATTCATTCCGTTCGCTCTGTCTTCTTCTATCGTTCTTGGTCTTTATTTTAGCTTGTGTCTTTCTTCTCCAAATATTTAACAGTCGCTCCACTTTGCGCTGATAGCCCATTCGAGCGTCATAATAACGAAGATAAATGTTGCAAAAGTTTGCTCACAATACACGCCCAGTACCCTAGTTCAGGCCCAGGACCAGATACAGGAGACTGCCTGCTGAGCAGCAGCAGCATCAGCAGCCGAAACAGAAACAGAACCAACCAATTTTTGCCAGCAGCTGTGATTCCTCTCGTTGCATTGTATGTTGCATACTTTTCGGCTGTCCCTTGTGCATTTGTGTGCGTACAAACAGAGAGCGAGAGAAAAGAAGAGCAATGGCATTGTCTCTCTAACTAACTATGCGTTAAACAAAAAGTTTACAAAAAAAAAAAAAAACTTTATAGATGTTATGTATTGTAGGGCATGGATGCTAAATACCATTGGGAGTAAGCTTTAAATTGAACAATTTAAATTTTATTTAAACTCTAATTAAAAATCTAAAATTTGTTTAATTAAACGAATTTATAGCATTTATCTTTTGTCTTAACTTTGGTAAGGGGTACTTAATCAAAGCAAAACTAATGCCCTTTTTGCCAGTCCGCAGATAACTTTTACTTTACTTTATTTTCAAGTTTAATGAGAAACTCGTCGCGACATAAATAAAAATAAAAAAGAAATTGAGAAAAAACAACTAAAAACTGAGAAGTGAACGAAACAGAAGCACCAACGATGACAGTTTACACTGATGCTCGTTAGTTTAGCGCCAGAAAAAGTTTGCCGCCTTCTGCTGTTGCCCTCAATGTCTGGTCTTGCTGTTGCGCAAAATTTTTCGTAAATGCAATTCACAAATTTCTAGACCATGTTGACTGACAAAATGGCCATCAAAATTGCAGCAACTGCAGCTGCATCTGTTTGCTGGATTTGTTATACTGCCATGTCCATGTCCATGTTCATGTCGAGTTGAGTCGAGTCGGATCGAGTTGGTCCTGGCCCCGTCTCTCCTTTAACGTGATTTATGCGTTTATGCTACCAAATGAAAAAGTTGAAAGAACCGCCATTATGCCAACTAGAGCTAGCGAGACAAATTCAATGCATTTTGGCTCTTTAATTAAAAAAGTCAAACTAGAATTAATGACTTTGGATGTAATTTTTCTAGATTGCATCTCTCGAAGCAATTTGATTGCTAACAAGCAATAAATTTTCAACAACGATGGCAATAAAATGAATGGCAAATGGCAAATGCAAAACGAATAACAAAATACTCTTATATTTGGTATGAACATATGCCGAAATGTATGCTATAGTTTTATGCTTAATCCTTTTGTTAGAAACTAATATATGAATTCTTCAATTAGCCTGAATGCTCACTGATTCTATTAAATAATACGGCTAATACTATAAAAATAGGTCATAGGTACCTATAAATAGCTTTACGCATTACAGAAAACGAACAACAAGCCTTGTGTTGCATGATGAGAGAGATAGAGAGACAGAGAGAGAGAGAGAGAGGGAGACAGAACGAAAGAGCCTGAAAGTGGCTCTATAAAAATAACTTAAAGATGCTTTCAATAACAAAGGAGTTTATTTGGGGTTAGAGTGCTAGTTAGACTCATGCCACACACACACACACACACACACTCACATGGGGCAAAGTCGAAAGGTTAAGGCAGAGGCAGCAACAGCAGACGCCTCTCTGGCTTTGTGAAGCTTAAAGAAAATAGTTCATACGCAGTGTGCGCCGCGTGTCTGAAATGCCGTAAATACTCTCGGATATACATACATATATAGATACATATAGATAGATAAAGAAAGATAGGGTTAAGGGGGTTGAATGATGTAGTCACTGGGGATTTTGCACAAGTAAGCCAAACCAAAGTTGTTGTCCTTTGCCAGCTGCTGGCATGACGCTGCATCTGCCAATGTCTGCAGTTATTTTTGGTTGACTTATATTGAATGGTTTTTATTATTAAGAAATGATATTTATAAATTGTTCGATATAAATAGTAACATTAGTCTAAGCGAATACAAAAAAAAAAAAAAACGACAAAAACAAATATCGTAATTTTTATGCCATGCTGAAGCTTACATTTATTTTATGGCTCACTTCTGACATTGCAGAATTTTAAAACAAAACAGTTAGTTTTGGGCTTTAAGAATAAGAGAAACAGTTGCTTAAGCCTTTAAGTAAGCGAGCTATATTAAATTTAAAACCTAGTTCCATTAGATTTAAAATAAATGATATTTACAATAAACGATGACTATATTAAATAACAATTAAACAAATGTATTGTACTGCAAGCTAGTCAAAAAAAATCTTTATGGAAATACGATTCTGTTACTCACATTTACCACTACATAATCATATAGACTACATCGAAAGCCAACTAGACGGCTAAACTGTAAAATCGCAAAGAAACACCAAAAATATGAAGTATATAACATTTTGTAACATTTCATTTTATTTTGAATGCAGACATTATTCTTCAAACATCTGTCTTTGTTCTCACTAGCAAAGACTACTAAGTTGTGTACACAAACGAAAAAATAGAAGAAAAAAAAAAAGGCAAGTCATACGAAAAGGAACTAGTGACCATAACAAGCAAATTTCAAATAAAAATGGCAACCAGAAATGGCAGAAATAGAACTGCAGTGATCTCATGAATAGAATACAACAACACATTATCATAATTATATGATACATTACGGGAAGTTAAAAGTCCTCACTAACTCAACTATATGTATGTATTTTCCCTATAAGAAACCATAAACCAATCATTAAAACAGTTTGCCAAATAGATCGTTGTAGCTGTAGAAAATTTAAACTGTAAGTCTTAAGATACATATCGTAAAAAAAAATTTCAGTAAGAAAATAATATACATAATAATTACATTTATTTGTAAAAGATTTATAAAAGAAGAAAATTAATAAAGACAGTAAACCAATATTTAGAGTTTTGTTTCGAATTGTCTTATTGTAAAAACAATCTGGAAGACAAACTCACCGGTAAGTTAAAAGTATTTAAAAATTAAGAAAAACTATTACAATTATTTAATACTTATTATATGAATGTTGTTTAACATTTTTTTAAGAACCCAATTAGAATTAAAGTAGATTAAATATAACAAAGTAAAATTTATTTTCCAATTTTTTGTTTTTTAAATATTTAACTGATAGCACTTACCAAGAGAATTTTTACTGTGTTTAAACAACTAACTTGTCTTGATTACTAATTAGAATAAAGGGAAATATTTTTCTTCTAGAAGGCAAAACTCAATTTGTGGTCAATGAATAAAATATTCAATTAAAGTTTGACAAAATTAAAAGTTTACCAAGTTTGCTCTTAAATTTAAGGAGGTATATCATTTGTTTTGGTTAAGTAAAAAACAAAAGAATAGTTACATAATTTAAATTTAATATATTAAGTCCAAATCTGAAGGAATGGACATATTATTGGTTAAAACGAAACAACGAAAACTATATTTGATGATAACTTAGCCTATACAAAATGCAAAAAAAAAAAAGGCTAATCTAGAAAATCTCATAAAACTCTGCGGATAAAATGAAGTGTATTTTCAGTGCAGTTATAAAATTGTATAGAAAAAAATTAGAGCATCAACTAGTCAATGCAATCGGCATTGGGTTTGAAACAACTGTTTTTGTTCTCACTAGAAGAAAGTATAATTTTTTGTTTTTTCGAAATGTTGTGTCTGGTTGTAAAGGCCTTCGCAAGATTTGGTCTATCGTTGAAACTTAATTACTGGTAAGACAGCACAAAAGTAGCAACAGAAAAATTGAAAACGGCAAGTCATTTGAGAAGAAATTTGTGAGAAGTTCACTGGTGACCACAACAAAAAAAATTGATATAAAAAGGCCAGCTAAAAATCAGGCAGACATCAAAAAGTGTTATTCAGAAAAATGATATACAAACTATTTCCTCGATTGCAAGTCAAACCTTTATCGGTGGATGTGAAATCTCGCGATGCATTTATATATTTGGATCGTGGGATGCAAGTTGTTGGCTGGGTACCGCCCAAAAATAAGATATTGCAGCGATTCTATGCCATTTGGACAGTTCTATTAGTTGGTTTGGTCTTTTGCTGGTCACCCATAGGCTTCAGCTTCACTTATGCCAGAGACATGTCCACTTTTACGGCCGGAGAATTTCTAACCTCGATACAGATTGGTGTCAATACATATGGCAATTCGCTGAAGGGCAGTTATACCTTCTGGGGCACTAAAAGATACAAAATGGCCAAGGAGCTGCTCGATCGCATGGACAAACGTTGCACAAGTCGAGAGGAACAAGCTGGAATTCGTCGCTCAGTGGCTCGTTGGAATCTTTGTTATATGATCTATCAGATTTCTTATAGTGTATACACAACATCGACATTTGTAGTGGCAACCGCTAATGGCCATTTACCCTGGCGATTTTACAATCCATTAATTGACAGCAGTAAAAATGTGGTCTATTTCTGGATTGCTGCCTTGATGGAGTACTTTTTGATGTCAATGACTGTATTAGCGGATCAATGTGCCGATGTCTATCCAATCACTTATATGGGAGTCCTGCGAACGCATATGAATTTTCTGAAAGTGCGTATAACCCGTTTACGCACAAATCCAGAGTTGTCGGAAGATGAGAACTATGAGGAACTGGTCAATTGCATTAAAGACCATCAAATTATTATGGAGTAAGAAGTTTAGGATATCTATAAAAGTCTGATCTAACTATCTGTGACCTTAGGTATGTCGAAATCATGAGACCAGTTATATCGGCTACTATATTTGTGCAATTTCTACTTATTGGCGTTGTTTTGGGCTTATCCATGATTAATATTTTGTTCTTTTCGGACTTCTGGGCTTGTTTGGCCAACGTAATGTTTGTGGGTTGCGTGTTAATGGAAACATTTCCCTTTTGCTACCTGAGCAATATTATTATGGATGATGCTGCTGAGTTGTCTAATTGTTTATTCCAATCGAATTGGGTTGATGCCAATCGACGATATAAAACTGCAGTGATATCATTTATGCATAGAATCCAACAACCCATCGTTATTATTGCCGGCGGAGTATTCATAATATGTTTGCAAACCAATATTACGGTAGGAAGTAAAATAACTTTTTAAGGCATATTTAATAAATTCCCCCCCTTTTTTCTTAAAGGTTGCCAAATTGGCTTTTTCGGTAATAACCGTGGTTCAGCAAATGGACATTGCCAAAAAATTTGGCTAAGAAGTGAATGGATCTTACAAAGTATCTGTAGAAAAATTCATTTAGAAATTTTCCTAAGTAGCCAAAAAACAAAAAACTTTAGAATATGGACTCTAGAAAATTTTACAAGTAACTGAAAATCGAAGAAATATTTTTCGGTAGGTTGAATTTAAAATGATTGATAGTTAAACATAGTTCAAGCTAATAAATATTAAAAGCTCTTTTATTAGTATTTTTTACAAATATTTTTGCTTCAATAAATATACCAAATTTTTTCATAATTTGAGTACATCGATTATTTTAGAAATATATCGACTAGTTTTCGATTCGGGGATTTAATCTAAACTTTAGTTCAAATAGAAATGCTAAATGCGGCTGATTTGTTATAAAGAAAACGGACATTTAAGCGATACATGGAGTAAATCAAAATTCTTTACAAGCATCTCAAATAAAATACATTTTAACCATATTTGAAAATTGGCGTTAAATAAAATTAGTTATAACTATTACAAAAAAAAGTTTCGATTAAAATATCCACAGCAAAATCTTTAAAATTTTTGTCGGAATTTTATTAGGCATATCTATATGGCATAGCTAGATGTTTCAAACATTTTCTCTAAAATTTACAGACTAAGATCCTTTCTTTCACTCCTAATCCTTGACTTAACAAAGTCCAACAAATAAAGAATCACTTAAACCTTTCCCTCATTCAACTTGACCAAAAAAAAAAAAAACCCTTTCAGTTGTCTTTGGTTTTGTTTCTTCTGTTTTGCTGCTGCCACCACTTAATAAAGTGCAAACAGGCAAGTGATTATTTCACAGCTATTGTTCAACGCCCTCTCACTCGCATACATGGGCGACAGGACACGGACACGGTCCGAGGATGCAACAAAAGGATTTGCGTAATAACCAAAGAAGCGGACCAGAACAACCGAAACAGATAAACCAAAAAAAAAAGCGAAAAACGTATAAAAAAAATATCAAAGAAGCTAACTTCGGCTATGCCGAAGTTTATATACCCTTGCAGTATACTTGGCAATAATATTTTTCCTTTTTGAAATTTCTTTCCCTGCAACTCAATTCATCAATACACAAACAAAATATTATTTCTCTTTTTACCACAAGTTTTTCTTCTTCCATCATTTTCTAAGCAAAGCACGGCACGCATACACATACAGTTCATGTAGCGTTGCGTCTGTGTGTGTATGCGTGTGCTCTGTTGATTTGATGATGGCAGTAGTAGGCAGCAAGCAGCGCTGCCGGCAGCGTTTGAACCGATTTATATTGACTGTAACTTGTGTTCTATTTATCGGATCAGATTCAAATTTTGGGATCTGAGATTTTATATCTATTACTATCATATTGGTAAATTTCATGGGGATACTCCAATTTTTGCAAAAATGTTTCTTCTAGAGCTATATGATATAGTGGTCCGATCCCAAAGATTTTCATACTTTATCTCACCCGGGTAAAAAAAAGCTCCCAAAAAAAATTTCATCCCGATAGCTCTTAAGATGGCTGAGTAAAACGCGTACGCACCGACGGACAGACGGACAGACGGACATGGCTATATCGACTTAGCTTCTCATGCTGATCAAGAATATATATACTTTATGGGGTCGGAAACGTCTCCTTCTGTGCGTTACAAACATCTGACCAATTTTAGAATACCCTCTGCAAGGGTATAATAATACAAAAAAGCAAAAAAAAAAAAAACAATGTGAAAGGGTCTCGCGGAAAAAATGTGTACAAAAAAAATGTTACTAAGAAATATATAGTACAATGAAAACAAAGAACTGAAGTGAGTGGGAGGGGCAGTGGAAATGGAAGTCGAAGAGGAGAGTGGCTAGTGGACGATGGCCTGTGGATGGGTCACTTGGCTCTGCGTGCCAAAGTGTGCAGAAATTTACGAGCTGCTTTATGGCCGCACGCGGACATGGAAATGGACAGGACACGCACCCATTCATGCACACACACACACACACACACACGCGCGTTCTGGCTCACATACATTCAGTGGCCACTTCGACTTCCTTTTCTCTTCCTTGTCTTTTACGCTTCTTCTTTTTGATTAAAGAATATTGTAGCATTTTATATCAACTTGAGCTCTCAGTTATTGATATGGATTGTACTTCTTCTCAATACAAATTAGCTTGCATAACGAAAATATTCAGAAATTAAGTAAACCTTGATTTGATTTAAAAGATAAGCAAACAAAATGGAATGCATAAAAGGATTAACTACTTAAGTATTGAAAGCTATTGAATTGCTGCTGTAACATTGCTTAACTTTTAAATTAAAGTATATTTTATAAGAAAAAAAAGCTTTTCTTTATGTACTTATCCTTCTACCCTGGTGAAAATTTCTCTGTACTTAAAAAAATTTCTCTGTGAAAATTTCTCATAATTTAAGAATTGCCGTTGAGTTGAAGAACTTTAAAGTGTCAATAGCTAAGTGTCAATGGAAAGATATTTAATAATACTTATATAACTTGTTATATGGAACGTTTTGAAGGTCAAGTCTTTGAGTGAATATATTATAATCTCCAATAACGAATCAACGATTTCTAGCATTAATTGTGTTCGAAGTATGTTTAAATATAATAAATATTCCGTATATGTAGGGAACTTTCAACAGTCTTTTTTTTAAATATTCGAGTCAGAAATATTACTTATTAGCCACTTGAAGTTGAAATTTTATTTTGCTTGTGTTAAACTGGTTTTTAAAAGCCTCCAAGAAAGAATTTTCCAGATGTTTTCCTTGATATCTAAGTAGGCAGACACAAACTTAAATATATTTCTGTACATTTTTTCTAGTTTTTCCATCTACTTTTCTTCTTTACGCTGCCATCGCCTTATATGCCCTGATAACTTAAGTTACCTTGATCATGTCCAGTTTATTCAGAGCTAATCTGAGATTGGAAAATTCAATAAAGAAAGACCAAATGAGTCAATTAATAAATTTGCCTTACCTACTCTTGGCCATTCAACATTTCACTGTCAATGAAAAGCAAAAAAAAAACTATTTAGACTGGTTAGACAATCCTTGGTTAGGACAATAATCGGGGACGGTTAAGATTACTTTGTGGATCATATTTAATTATATTTTAGGCCTTTGCAGCATTGCCATAAACTCTTTCTGCCGATCAAGAGTACAAATATTGGTTAAAGCTGCAATTCTTCTTACTCCTCCCTCGCTATGCAAATGTAAAGCAAAACCAAACAAATTTATAACATTTCATTGTTACATTCAACTTGATGTCACTAAATTATGCCATATCCTGGTTAAATAGACAATAAACCGCACAGCAAAATGAAATGCGAAAAACCCCAAAAAAATATATGCATACATATTTGTGGACATAAATTTCATGCCTAATATTTTATGACAGAGACCAAATTTTGTGGGCAAATTATATGTTGTTTGTTTTTTGAATTTAATGAGCTAATTTTTGACAATAACATTTGCATTTGGCAAGAATGCCATGATAAATTTAAATTATATTTTTTTGTGTATAATTGAAAAATGAGGCTTAATAGAATAATGAAATTGTTTTGTCCAAAACCATGACGACATATTCAAATTCTGACCATTTTCTTTATGATCGAATACAAAACAAGAAGCGGGAAAGGAGAGGGTGCAAAAAATGAACAAATTAGCCAGCATCATCAATCAAAATTGGTGAGTTTGTTTGATCTATGCAGTGCGGGTAAATGGAGGTCCTTGCTGTTATTTGGGGTCGAGGGAAAGTCTCCCATTTTGCGCTCTTGCAAAACGCTGACACTAATTGCAATTTGTGGTTACACACAGTAGCAGCAGCAGCAGACGCATCTGCAACAGCAGCAACATCAGCAATAGCAAACAACAACATTGCAGCATCCATACTAGTTTATCAACTCTCTGCACTGGTGGCTGGCTTATGGATTTACCAAAAAAGAAAAAACCGCATCAGCGACTTCAGGCCAACTTCCCTTTACAGGTACGAAGTAAATTCAATTGAAAGTGCTTGCCTTACCTGAAATACCAACATCATCAGGTAGACTAGAAAATATTCAAATGAAGTTTACAAATTGAATACAAAATGTCTACTAGGCATATTTCAATATATGCCTTTGATCTTTGGCCACATCTTTATCTAAATATGTATTTTCTACTCTTACTTATTTAAGGATTATATGTATTTATATTGTGGCTTAAGTAGCAACTTTTAACTCGAGGCCATTTCCCTCATTGACAATTTCGCCCTTCCTCGACTGTTCTCAAGTTTTGCATAAATAAAACGCTTCGTTGAGCAAATTCTTTGGGCTTACATGGTCAAGTGGCAGAATTTTTACGAGCTTCTCTCCATTGTAACAGCTGGAAGTAACCACTATATATTTGATGATGGTTATATCCAGACTTTTATTTAATGATGCACTAAAGCAAGAAAGAAAGCAAAAGCAAAGCCAAAAAGATGGCCAAATTCTGACAAAGTATAGAATATGTTGTTGTCCAAACAATGGGTATAAAAATGATGACTATTTACTGTATCCAAGAGATATGATCTGAAATATATTTACCACTTTTAGCTGGGAAACTAAAATGGAACAAATTTTCCTTTTTTAACTGAAACTTTCAAAAGGCATTGTCAATAGGACTTAGGAATGTTTCAATTAAAAGATTCATTGTCCCTCTTAACATAGCATAAATGATTCAAAGATTTGACTAGTTTATGTCACTAAAAATATTCTCCACAATGTACAAATTGATCACTGTAAAAGGAGGAATGTTTGTTTTGTTTTTCCAGTTTTTTTAAGCACTCTTTTGAATGGGGAAAACGCCTTCACTGTCACGAAGGTGGGTAATCTTTAAATGGATACTAGAGAAAATTTAATTTTCAAATGGCTAAGTAAAGTAAAAGTATTGCTAGATCAAAAAAATGGTGAGAAATTATGACTTTAATTATGATACAAGTAAAAGGTATAGGTAATTAATTACTCTAATAAATTATTTCAAATGTGTGTTAATTGTCTTTTTTCCTTGCTCAGCAGCGTTTATCATTTTGTGCATAAATATTACATCAAGAATCGTTAATTATCCTAGCCTTATCACTAAAACAATTTTAGTCTTTTAGGTAGCATGAGTAAAACACGTTAGTTCAGATCAATTTCCACTCACAGAATGTCTCTTCATTTGATTTCTCTCGTGATTCAAGATTTTCCCCCTCTTTGTGAAAGAGCGCCTATCTTTATCTTATTGCACAGTGAATATTATTGGACTTTATCATTAGGGATACTTGTACTTAGCTTAAATATTTGTACAGTCTTTATACTAACTTTATACTATACAGTCTTTTAAAGAATATTAGACGGATGGCTTAGTTGGATTGTTATAGACAGCATACTACACCTTTAACTAAAAATGGTCTTTAAATAACAGATTCTACTCTGATTCTTGTTGTCTAATCAAAAATATATAAAGATTAGTTTAACGGAAAAAGTCTATTTCATTTCCGCTAAAAATACATATTATAAAGGAAATTAACCACCTTTTTGGAATAATTTTCTGTGGTGCCAACAATAGCTTTTTTACGTTAATTACTACAAATTTCATGTACCTTATTATCTACACAAAAATATATTGAGTCCAAATTGTATTGATTTCTTTTCATATACTATCAATCGGAGAACTACTACTGCGTATAGCTATCAGAAAAATCTAACATTGAAGAAATGTAATGTAAATGTAAAGGAATTTACCTCCAAAAATGTTAAAAAAGAAGATTAGGCATTAACAACAAGTAGTTTTTGAAATGTAAGATAGTGAAAATTTCATTTGATTAGATGAAACAAGTTATCGTTATATTCCCTTGGCTCAATTTTGCCTACTCAGACAGCCTTTTGCGGCTGTCGCTCTCATCCCGCAGATTTTACTGCTGACATACCAATGTGTTAATCACAGTAACCGCTGTGGCATCCACCGAAAAATGATTGCCAACACACACACACACACACACAGACACATACGCACATTATCTGTATTATTAATGAGCTGCATGCCACACATGCCACACGAATGGACATGCCCACATAGTGGACGCCAGAAGATCTCGAGGGCGAAAGGGTGGACATTGAGGCCTGAATATTGTTGCTGCCTCCGGATGCCTCAGTTGATTCACACTCCCATCGCATTGCATTTTTATTATCGTGTCGCGTTTTGGGTGTTTAATTAATTGAAAGCATTTTTACCGCCGTTTTGCGGCTGCCGCTCGACATGTGCATTCTTTGTTTCACGATATGCAACAAAAACGTACATAAATGGAAAGAATACTAAAAGGAGAGAAAGAGAGACAGAGAAAGGAAAAGAAGTCTGTTGAATGAAATAATATTGACTTTCTGGACAAGGACAACAAGGACTATTGCATATGCAAATTAAACGCATTGGCAAAATGCCAAACAATAAAAGTGCCAACAATTCTTTTGTTCGATCGGTTAATTATGCAAAAAAAGCAAATTTAAGTATATGTTTATTTTTGTACATTCAAATATTGATTTTCTTTGAGAAACTTATTATAAGATTGCGATCTGGCTACATTTAATAGACTAATGGAAGTATAATTAATATGTATTAATGTTAATGAATTATTTTGATGAAGAACAGCTGAAAACTAAAATAAAATCAATATAAAATAAACACTTTAAGAAATGTTTCTAATGTGTTGTTTTAGCGCACAATTTATCGCAATTAAGAAATAAATCTTTTAAATAGGCATACTTTACTACAAACTTGTAATCAACCCAAAAAGTTATTTCCGTTAAAAAAACCAAAAGATTTTTAAACCCTTTGATAGTTCAAGCTGAACGAAACAATAAATCGAATTAAGAATGAATATAATACTTTTATTTTTTACAACTTATTCGATTTTTTTATTGTAAACAATTTTATATTAAATGTAGTAAAATATAGATATCGAATTTTGGGATGTGTTTTTAACTATTTTTGTATCTAACTAATTTTAATTAATTTATAACTAATTCACCTTGCCTCTAATTGATATACTTTTTCAGAACGTTCTTCAAATTCTTACCAACAAATGTCTTAAAAAGATATATTGTATTGTCTATGATTTAAAAACCAATAGTTTTTATCTTAATATTTAATAGATTTTTCGTTCTTCTCCTTCTTTTGATGTATCATGTTAATCTCGATTATATTTAATTCATTTAATGGCTTCTTAACAAACCTTTTTTTTAATTCCTTGACTCCTTGATTTATTTCAATTTCCCATTTCATTCATTCGTTTAAATATTTTTTATGAATTAACAATTTCTCGACCAGTTTGTCAAGTATTTTTACCTACTAAGCATTCCACAATCTCTTAGAATTCTTGTACTAATTAGTTTTTCCGTTCACTTGTAAGCAAATTATAAAATTTTTAAATGTTCTTAATTACTTCAAAGGAATTTCAAATCCTCATAATCCTTCAAGCCTTGAAAAATACCGAAACTAATCTCTTTCAGTGAAGGGAATTAATGTGAATCCGATTTCTTTAGAATATTTACTCAATTTTATGTACTTGGTAAAATTTTCTCAAACTTGTCATAGTTAATTCAAAAGAGTCTAATTAAATTTCAAATGTCAATGAATAGTTTTCCTGCTGAAGGTTCAGTTTTTGAACCCACATTGCTGGTAGTTGAAACTTGTGTGTGTGTGTGTGTGTGTGTATATTATACAACAAACAAAACCAAACATTGGACAACGCATTCAGCTCTAGCGACTACCCGTCTCCCTCCACCAGTATCCTTTGAGCGAATGCAATTTATTTTAATTGCAAAAAGAAAAGAGAAAAAAGGATGGAAAAACGTGGCTCAAAGAACGGCAAAGGAAACACATTTCAAATGGCCGTAAAATGACGAAAAACGGGCACAGCAAAAAAACAACACACACACACACAATTTTATTTGCCATTTTTTGCCGATTCTGGGTCACGAGCTCATTAAAATTTTACCATCGCGACAACTCTAGTGTGAGTTCAGGCCGTTTCTTCTGTTTAGCTGGTGAACACCGAACGTGTAATGCCTGAAAAGCATTGGAAAAAGGAAATGGGAAATTCCGAGATAAATCGCGTGCCCAAAAATTCGAGAAAAATTCCATTTTGCAGCTGCTGTTAGAAGCGGGAAGCAGCAGGTAGTCAAACTAAGCGCCAGCTGCTTTTCCTGGGATTTCCCTAGAAAAGGGACGATGGCCGGTGGCAAAA
This sequence comes from Drosophila insularis, assembly GCA_018903935.1. Classification (NCBI taxonomy): domain Eukaryota; kingdom Metazoa; phylum Arthropoda; class Insecta; order Diptera; family Drosophilidae; genus Drosophila; species Drosophila insularis. The sequence continues at coordinate 8,364,918 of JAEIFP010001084.1, read as the reverse complement.
GATTTCAAAGATTTTTGTCTGTCAAACAGGTAGACAGAAGCAAGTGTCTGTGCATATAAAACTCAAAGATTTCGACACATTGAACGCATTGCACTCAGAACAGTTGAGGCATACGGATCGTAATAGTAGAATCTTCAGTCCAATCGACAACCATGGCCGAATTGCTATTCCCTCAACTGGAACGTCCTCTGCCCACATTGCCCTCATTGCATTACACACTGTTCGCGTATCGTGAGGAGCTGCGACGCCGGGATGCTCCATTCATGAAGATGTCCACCATAAAGCTGCATTTGACGGATAATTTGATATTGCAAACCATTAAGAACATCAGACAATACGATACCATTGAGATTATGAATCTAAATCGTGAGATTGTCTTCAAGCGACGTCTGACCAAACAAATGCGTAAAGTGCGCAAACTCGAGAAACTCGGCCTCAACATTGATCCGCGTAAGCTGAATGAGGTCAAGTGGCAACATGTGAACAGCCGATGAAATACTGTGTGAATATCTAAAAAAAAAAAAACAAAAAAACTAAGAAATATTCAAATCATTCCTAATGAAAAACACATACTCCAAGCATGTCTTTATATATAAGCAAAAAAAAAAAAAAGGAAAAAGCCAAACAAAAAAAAAAAACATCAATCAGTTTCTAAAACTCTACAATATTTTGAATATGTACAAGCATTTTTTTTAAATAAAGAAATTTATAAAAAGAAAAAACTGAAACACATAGTTTTCATTTTTTTTCTAATCAAACTTACATACCCAAAATAAAATGTTCATAAACGGATTGATATTTTGCCTGTTTCTCATCATAATAAGCCGAGAAATATTCAGTCTAAACAATGAACTGGAGGAGCAGAAGGATCACCAGCCTATACTCAATTTAAATCCCAAAAATCTTCAAGAGCTTTCATTGGTTAATAATTTGCTAGTCGAATTCTATTTTGAAACTTGTATACATTGCATAAATTTGCACTCATTGGTCAAAGAGCTTGATAAAACGATAGTTGGCTCTGTAAATTGTTCGGTTTATAAAGAATTATGCTATAAGCATAATGTAACCAAGTATCCAAAAATTTTATACATTGAATTGAATGGTAATATTACTACAAAGTTTCTTGATCTAGAAGCATCACGAAGCAAAAATAATTCAAATAAAGTTCGTCTCCCGTCTTGGACACATAATCCCTGTAAGCCTGGTGAAGTATTTCAACTAAAAAACGAAACATTCGATTCAACAGTTGAGTATGGAATTTTCTTTATAAGGCTCTATCGTTTAAATTGTACAAAATGTTATATGTCGGGTACAATTTTTAGAGAATTGGCTGAAGAAATGAAAAATGAGAAATATCTATGTCTGGCCGAACTCTGTTGTACGGGAGAGGCGAAAGCGAGATGCCAAAAATATTCAAAAAGGATGCCAAGATTCTTGTGGTATGAGTATGGCAAATGGACAGATACATATATCGGTACAATTTCATTAAAAGATATGCGGCAATATTGCATAAATATGATGCGTTCCCCATTGGAAAATAGCTCGGAAGCAACAATAAGACTTGGAATAGCATTCGGAGTCATAATGTTGATAAAAATATTTAATTTTTGTCTTTAGAATAGTTTAAATTCGATCTAACTAAGCATTTTATTATATGTAAGACCAAACTATTAAATAGTTTGGAGATATTCTCCTTTTTAAAAAGTATCTAGAATAGATCTATCTACAATTTTTCAACTCCTAGGAGCTCACAATTGGGTTGGTAAAGCGGCATTTTGGTTAATCCAAATTGTAAGATTCAATATCCCAATTCATATTTTAGTGCAAAAGATACTTACTAGAATACATAATCGTTTTGCAAAGAATTCACTATATACAAATTTTAATAATGAATGAATGAAACGTTCTTTTTCTAAAAAATTAATTTTTTAGCCGATTTCGTATATTGCTAATTTCCTTATCTCTGGAATTCTACATTCTTAAAACAACTTGTACAAGAAGATGCCTTTTTGATAAACGACTTTCAGTCAGACAAACATTTACTCGTTGACCTTATTAAAGGAAAATATGACTGAAAAATACATCAGTCTATTATGCAAATAAAAGTAATTTTCAGCCAAGACGAAGTATTAAAATTGTTGCTTAATTAGAAGTTTGATTTTATGGAAAATTCCAAATTCATTCCATATTTTCGGACTTTGTTTTGCAAAATATCCATTCGATCTTTAATGAAATGCTTCAGGATAGTCAATGATAAAGTTAACATTTATTGCAGAACATGAAGACTTAAGACCTTTGAGTGTCTTAAGTCACATTTTGAAACATAACAAATAATATTTGTTAGATAAATTTAATTTGAAAAGTTTCATTTCCAGTAATTTTCATTATTTATTATATAATATGACATTACAAAAGTGCATTGGACTTAAATTTATTTATACATAATATGATGGCAAAAAATTTGCTTACACTAACCGATGGAGAACCATTCAATCGATTGAAATCGATTAAAAAATTAAAAGGAATTTACCTTGTTATTTATAATCTGTTAATGGAATAAAACCATATTAATTATCCTAGTTGGCACTTCAGATTAAGCGTTTAACTTTGAAAGTGTGTGCAAGGAATGTGCTAATTAACAGCGATTTTCCTGAAAAGAAAATTATAAAACCACAAACAGCTATTAGAATCACATACACACCCTGAAAACTTGGCAAGAACTTTTTGTGAGGATTTTGATGATGTTCCGCCTTTTGAGTGCCTAACCGCTCCTACTTTTGCAGGTTTGCTTCGGCATTTGAGTGCATCTCTTAATGATTTGGCAAACTTTTTCAACCAGATGCACATTACAAGCAGGCGTCACCACACATGCGGGTGGTTGAGGCCACCAGCAACAGCAATAACAACAACAGCAACAACAATCATCCATTGTTGCATGTTGCGGCCGTAAAAAGTTTGCCAACAACAGCAACAGCAACAACAAACATGAAAAATGTCAGGCAAAAGCGTAAATTGTATTCTCAGCTGCAAGTTCTCCCTCTTAGCTCTGTTTTTTTTTTTTTTTTTTTTTTTTTGGCAACGTCAAATGTGCATATAAGGAAATAAAGCTAGGATCTACAGGATGCAGGATGTGGGATGTGAGAGCGGTGTTTATGTCTTTACATGTATACGAGTTTGTGTGTTTTTTAGTAATTTAGTGCGGCATTTGAAATGTCGTTTGTTTTTGTTTTTGTAAACTTTTTTTCGGGCTTTGTTTCTGTAAACATGCAAAAAACATCGCGGCAAAGTATGTAGTTGCTCTGCGGTAGTTGGCAGAAGAAGCTTCCTCTTCGGCGGCCACATTTTAAATAGGCAAGAGGTTTCACACATTTCTTATTTAAAAACCTGGCAAAAACTCTAAGAGACTCTAGAAATTTGTATACTCTAGAGAGAGAATAAACAAAAATGGCGTTTTAGTTACCGATTCAATGAAAGGCTTTTTATTTTCCTATGTGTATTTTAAAATTAGTTCATCTTGTTAGAGAGAAGTGAATGTGATTCAACGTCTACGTTAAAGGTGAAATGTTCAAAGTTCTCATTGAGAATATTTATTATCAATATATCCAAAGGGTTACCAAATTTCTTCAAAGTTGGATGTAGTATAAAAAACTTAAACCATTTATTGAATAATTGAAGTATGAATAATTGAAGTATATATTATATCATATATAAGTTTAAAACAGGGTATGCTAAAGTCGATGCAAAGACTCTGCTTTTTACTAAAAGGATATCGGTATTAGTATCCCGGCTATTTTGTTTATATAATGTATAAAAAATAATATAATATACATTATATTTACATTTATATTCACATTTAAGTATCGTGACTTTTGTTATGAATTTACAACAGCTTTATTGGTTTTGGACAATTTTTAAAGTCCATTATATATTTACGTTTTCGAGTATTATAAAATTTTCTGAGGCATATACCAAAATAATAAAAAATTGTAGTTATTTTGGAAAGTTATTTTTTAACGTAAGATGCTCATAAAACTTAATCAACTTCTAACTTAATAAAATCTTATATAATTTCAATTTGAATATTGAAAAACTAAATAAAACTTTTGACAAAACTCTACAAATGCTTATAAGATGTTTTAATCGAAAAGTAAGCTTTAAAATATTGAAGATTTAAAAATCAAAACTTATTGCAATACATACTTTAGTATTAAATTAAAATAACTGCCAAGTCTGAACAAAAAAGCCCTCCTAAGTTAAAAAATAGCCTTTAACAAATGAGTAAAATCATCATAAAATCAAAATAAAATAAATTTGCGGAAAACTTTTCCAGTTGTTAGAACACTATAATAATTGCCTTGAATTTAAAATCAAGAATTAAGCATTTTATAATCAACCTAGAATAAGTTGCTAAATTGTTTTATCTATCAAAGCAAAATTAATGTATTCCTTTCTTTAAATAAAATAAATTTGTAATAATTCCGGCCATCTTGACTAAGTTTAATTGTAATAGCCCAATATGATTTCATTTACTTTACGCCATTTAACAATCTCCACTGTACTGCAAAATAGCCAAGCAAACCAAAACTGACATGCAATGGACTCCACTCTACTGTTGAGTGACAAACTGACAGAATGACTGACTGACGTGTACAACTTCTATCCAGTGAAGAAGAAAACTGTGGGCGGAGGAAAAGCAAAGCGTTGAGGAACAATGCCTGGAAGTGGAAACTGGACGCCATCGCGCATTTTGATACTCTTGAGTGGAATATTTCTTTGAAATTGCATTTCGAGTGCCGTTCCCCGGGACAAGGCAACAAATAAAATGAAGCAAGTGCAAGGCAACTCACAGGAATGCGTATAATAGAAAATAATACAAGGAGCCAGAAGCAAAGAAAAATATTAATGCAACGAAACATAGCAAGAAGTTTAGTGCCACACAAACTTTTACTCTTGCCACTGTTCAAAGTTTTTTTTTGTTTTTTTTTCGCTTTCTCTGTCTCTACCTCGTGCTCTTTCGTTTTGTTGAGTTTTTCTTTTCTTTATTTTTTGATTTTTTTAAAAGTTTTTACAAGTAAGCAAAAAGTAGCTCAATGACAGAGAATTTATTTGAGTGAAGAAAGAGAAAAACAGAAAAAGGAGTAAATAAGGAGACATAAGAATGTTGTTGCATCGAATCAGACATATGTGGGTTGCATGCCCCACAGTGAGGCAATTAAAAAAACCCCTATTAAGTCCTTCAATCACATTTAATCTAAATGTAATCTTTCAGATGACTTGATGAAGTGAAAATTTATACAGTTGACTAAGAAATTTTGAAAAGTGTAACGATTATTAATGGTTTTAGATAAATTTGCCAACTAGTTAATACTAAGTTTAGACCTAGTTGCTTGGACAAGAAGTGGCATCAAGTAATTTTAAAAAAAGGAAATTAAATACTATTAAAATTTCTAAAAGGATGTAAGTACTTTCAGATTACCCAAAGGATCTCTATAAAAACGGACATTGTAGCAAAAAAGCATTACTATGTACATAAATGATTATTGAACTTGCCTCTGATTAGCTCTGATCATACGCTGCTACTCGAATATTTACGCATAGTAAAATGATTAAGTATGAACCAAATTTGAATATAATTTCCCATCAACTCAGCTCATTTATGGTAATTTTGGTAAATTCAGATGTATAAGTTAATGAAAAATTCTTGACAAATTGTTACTTTATCCGCCTAAAGTACCCCATACCATTATATATTTGCCTTCAAGTGCTAAACCACTGTGCCAGATGGTATTCTTCGAATATTCTCCCACTACAATCTGAAAGTCGCAAAAATATTTCGTTGTCTCCTTTTCTAAAACACACACACACACACACGCAGAAAAACATGCAAAGAAGCAACAAGAAAAGGCAAGCTCAAAGTGAACAAATTCCTGGCGAGCCTTCGAAAAAGGACCTTTTGCCTACCTCGAATCTCTCCCTCTTCTATTCATCTTTGGGGTGGCCAGAATATTTTTACCAATTCCAAAGGACTTCACGTAAAATATGCACAAAGAACTCGGGAATGAAGTGTAACGAAACTAGTCGTGACACAATTTCTCTGATGCAAATTGCACAAGTCATGGCATTTGAGTGGCAAGAGGATAGAGGATAGATAAAAGTGGTCAACACATAAAATGCCTAGGCTAATAACATTATCGGCTCATAAAAGGACAAAAAAAATATGTGGCAAATGGGCAACGAAAAGGGGAGGTAAAATTATACTCGTATATTATGAAATTTCAAAAACCCTCAGACACACGATATACAGACCCAAATGGTTGGAGGTTCAACCAGATGACGACACCCAAAAAACGTTTCCAATAAAGTGCAAAATGAGAGGCGAAAAACTCCTTCGCCATGCTAACCGCAGATAAATGAGACACTCGGGAACAGGCGACACATAATATTCTATGTGTTATCCCCTTTTCCGACCAACGAAAGAAAAAAAAAACCTCCACATACATAGATAGATATAGAAACCGATACAATCCCAATTGAATCAATTGAATTGAATGACTAAGCAAGGTCCTGATGGTGACCCGAATAGAGCATGAAGGAAGGGACAGACAGACAGACAATCGGGGGAGCCATTTTCTCGTCCTCAAAAGACACTAAAATGTTGCGCGCGGCTCACTGGGAAATAAAAGTAAATTGATGTTTTCAACTCTTCTGCCATTTTAAGAGGGGGAGTTACGGGTGTGCCTTGTGGGTGTTGCTTTTTTTCGTGGTGGGATACTAGTATATCCCATCTTGGACACATGTTCCTTGTTGCGGTCTATGCGAATATACTCACATACAAATAGTGCTAAAATATCTTTCCGTTCTTTTTGGTGGTAGCCTGCTGGGCCATGTTTCTGTTATTGTTCTCGAGCAAAACAGACAACAATTTGCTCAATGATGCAATGCGGTAGGTTTATATTTATGATTTATCCTAGCCAAGTTAATGGCAATGCTAAAGGCAAGACACAAAAGGCATGAAACTGTTATGGTATATAGACAAATATATGGGAAGATTCAAAAGTTTTGTCAAACTATAAGTAAAAAAGAAACTACCACATAGATATTTACTTTTTATATTTAAAAATTTTTAAAATATATCTAACTAACAAGCTTTTCAAAACCTTTTTTACAAGATAAAATCCCAATAAAACTCAAAACTCTACTTACCTGAGAAAACAAAAAAGCTATTTGAAATTTAAAGTTTCTTGCAGTTAAGAACTATGCTTGAAAAAAAATTTAAAATACCTGAATTCCTTGGTTTATTTTTATGAAAATAATTAATTATACGAACAAAAATATTTAAATTAATAACTGAGAACTTTCCCTGATCGAGCTCTTACTTACACTTACTCTTAATCTTTACTTGGTGAAGATAAGATTCATTAATTTTTGGAAATTATGCCTCTTAAAATCGATATTTAAATGATTACCATCAAAAATACGATCAGTGATCATAATGTGATTATTTTCAGCCCCAAAGTTTTTGCTTGGATTTGCTGCTAATCTCATTTTAGAACTTAACGAAATATCCCTAATAAAAAAATATCCTTTATTACCTCTCAACAAATTTCTCAAGTAACAAGCCTAACACAAACTTAAGAAAATTAAATTTACTTAACCGTCAACAATTGCTTAAAAGGTTAAAAAATATAAATTTCAATGTTTTTTTAAAGATATGTTAAAAACTAATTTTTTTGAAACATTTTTTTAAAGATCATTCGTAAATTGCATAGACATCAGAGAATTGAAAAAAAATAATAATTTACTATACTTTATAAGTTTTTAGGTATGACTGTATTTTTAGTTAATGCTGTTTGTTAAAAAATATTTATAGATATGAGTAAGAAAAATATACGAAAAGTGTCAAAGCATTTTATTTTTCAAGTCTTATTTAATTTGTCTAGTTTTCTCACATAGAGAATGTATTTTTCCCCAACCCCAATGACATTGACACAAAAAAAAAAAATAATAAAAAACAGACAAAATATGTACAGAAAACTGTAAACTTTTGCAATTGAAAACAAACTGAAACAACTCACCAAGAGATGCGAAATGTGCACTGAGCTGTGAACAGAAGATGGAAAGCAAAAAAGAGAAGGCGAAAAGTTAACTGAGAAAATGCTCCCTGTTGCTTTTGCCTATGTCTCTGCCATTTTCTTGTTCTCCTTTTCTGTTCGTCGGTTTATTGCTCTGTATATTAAGTAAAAGCCCCGCCGCGTAGCAGGTTGTCAAAATCGCATTAGTTATTGATTTGTACAAGTTGACTAACTGACTGAATGTTGTTACACTAAATGCGTATGCCAGTCAAAGTTGATTGAGAAATACCAATATCGGCGAGGAGTACCTCGTAACCGTTGAGTACTTAGCATATCTATGACATCATCTCTCGCTGAAGGGCGATGACGAGGACGACTTTGGCCGGCGTCATCATTAGGCCAATGGCAATGGAAATAGAAATTATTAACAACATAGAAAATGCAAAAAAAAAAAATAACATGAAAAAACACTCAGGATGTGCGTATTGCTTGCGGAAACGGATGTTATCTGGTTTTGATTTTCATACGGGCCCGCAAAAGTATGCAATGGAATGTGAAATTTAATGCGTGTGCGTGGGTAGGTGTATCTGTGTCTGTGAGTAGATGTGTAGTCAATTTATTGTTGCAATCTGAGCATGATGTATCTATATATTTTTACCAATACAATAACTAATTTTTGCAAGTGTTTTTGTTTTACTGACTTTTAAATGAAGCGATTTAATTTTACGTCTTTAAAAAATTTAAATTATAATGTTTAATTGAATAAAATTATTTTGAGTGACTTGATTTTTGGCTTTTAGATGTGAATAAAATTTATTTGGTAACGGATGATATACTATTTACATAAACATTTATTCAAAGTTATTAAAGATATCTGCAATAAGATGGTTGAACAAATTTATGTGAAGTATAAATATGTAACGAACTTATTTTCAGAGTTTCAACTCGCTTAATAGCAGAAACTTTAGTTCTCTTAAACTTAATTTGAAAAAGGATTTTAGTTCTGCTTAATAAGCACATCTGATCATTACACTTTAAAGTTCAGATAAGTCAGCCTCAATTCATATTAGTTCCCAATGTTGAAATCTATAATTGAAAATAAAAATATTGCTATATGTTTTTAGAAAACAACTGAGACATGAATAATCTAAATTATCGAAGACTTTGTTGCATACTTGTTTGAGCAAATCTAATATAAATTACATTATATTTTTATTTCAAACAATTCTATAATAGAAGAGAGCTACATAGCTGCTCATTTAAAAGTAAATGTTAAAAATGTTTAATTCCTATCTACTCTAATCGTGAAACTCTGATACAAGCAAGGATATTCTTTAATGCTCTTTGTTATATCTTTCTAATAAGAAAATTCCTTTCGAAGAAACTTTTGTTTTGTTTTTCATATTTGTCATTATTAAACATAAATATCTGGCGATAAATTTTTTTTTTTTAAATTAAGTTAATCAAATAATAAGGACATAATATATCATAGCATTTTCATCAATTTAGTCCCCGTATATTGAAAATGAAGTCTTTTTTTTAAGCAAAGATATTTTAATGTGTAGAAAATTCAAATTACAAATTTACTGTACCCAACTCAGCTTTTTCATTTTAACGTAAATTCAACAAAATGTCTCTAATTAATGAGAACATGTTTCATTTAGCATTTCGCACATGAAATACTAGTATGCATCAAAACTTTTGCCCAGAAACTTTAATAGTGTAGCATCCCATCATAGATACATAAAAGTGCAATGGCTCAAATCATGGCACACACAAAAATATATAGAAAAGTTACGGCAACTTTTTATTACAAAATCCAGTAAATAAAATAGTCTGGTTCTATGCAAAGAGAGAGAGAGAGAAAGAAAAAGTCACAAGTAAATAAAACCTTAAGTACAACTCCACAACTAGTGAACTCTAACTGGTTTACATTGGTTGGAATAGTTAAATCGAAAAATAAATAATAAGAAATAGTAAAAGAACTAACACAAAAATTAATATCGTTGATAAAAGTTGAAAAAAATGCAAAAAAAAAAAAACTTTTTGTGGCTGAAAGCAAACAACATGACGATTGTGGCTGTTTTCAACTGCAACTGTTGATAAACAATATGCTTGAGGACCTAAATATGAATCACCATGTATAGCTAAATGATTTTAAACAGGGCAAAATTACTGAAGTAGCTTCTAAGCTCAGAGAGAGTTGCTAATGAAGTTGCCTTAAATAGTAAATCTAATATATGTAGCTCTTAATTAAGATGAACAAATCTCTAAGGTTTTATTATATTTTTTTTAAAATTAAAAAAAAAAAAGGATTCATAATAAAAGCGAACCTAAAAATAAAAAATAAAGCAAATTGGCCTTTTAAACTATTCCAAATAGAGTCGATAAATTAAATCATTTAACTTTATAAAGGATTTTTCGGAAAAATGCAGCACTACAGTTGAAGAGCAACTTGATAGTTAATTAAAAAATACCAAAATGTAAATTTGAAAGCTGAAAAATTGTGTAATCTTTTAAATATACTATACAAAATATATGGTAAAAAAGTTGTTGCTTAAAATGGCTAAATACTCCAACGAAAAGTGTAGAAAAGTAATTGTTTTTTCTTCTGTATTTGTTTGATTTCAAATAATCCATTTCAGAAAAAATTATACATAAAATGCAAAGGATAATTGCCGTGGATAGCTTCAACTAAACATCATAATAATATGAGTATCATTTAAACCAATCAATTATTTCAATTCAGATGTTCAATAAATTTATCCACTTCCCATTCAACAAGCCAACGATTTAATCTCATAATCTTTACTTTATTTTATAAACAATTATTTGCAACTGATTAAGATAGTTTGTTTTTTGTAATTTAATGAAATTTGTTGTCGTTAATGGTATATTTCATCTTCCTCTTGTTGCTTTTTTTTTTTTGTTTCTAAACAAGCATTGAGCAAAGGACTCTTTGGATTCGCTTCCTCGGATGAGAGAGTGCACTTGAGGGTAGCCTGCTTTTTCCTTCGGCTATTCAACTTACCCCAACCCTCACACTCCACCGACCAAAAATTCCCTCCCCGCGTGCATCTCTGTCTCTCTTTCTTTTTACTATTTGTCGTTTCCATTCAAACCTAAAAAAAAAGAAAAACATAAAAACGTTCACGTTCATTCATGCTCATTATCCTGTAGATTATTCGGTACTTTACAGTGCTCAGTGCGATAATAACGATGTTGTGTAGCCAAGGACATTGAAAGATACACTGAAACTCAAATGAAAAAAAAATAAATAAAAAATACCCAGAGTGAAATGATTAAAATAAGCACTTGTCGGAAGGCACTTAATTCCTACGACTCTAGCAAAAATATCCTTCTTTATTGACCATAAGTTTAATTGGAAACATATAAGCATATAAATTTATTCTGATTTCACGAAATTTTATTCCACAAATTACATCTTTTTTATAGCAAAAAACGAGTCTTTAACACTTAAACTTTTTAATTCATCTTTGCTCGTTTAATTATTGCATATACAACAATAGAATTGGCTAACAGAAGTAGAATAACAATTTTTTTGACAAATTTACCACGAGAATGGGTCAACAAATTTATAGCTAACTTTATAAATCCCAAAAGCCGTAAATTTAACTATTCGTTTCGAATAAAATCGTTTCGTTTCGTTTCGAATAAAATCGGTCACTCGGTAAGTTAATTTTTATGCTTCAGTTTCAATCCAAACTCACTTTCAGTTTAATTGACTTTTTAGTTTACTGGCTATTCACGTGTGGGGCTAAAAATATATTGAGAACAGAATTGGAAGTTTTTACTTTAAAGTGCACATTGAAATTTATAAAAAAATTTTCTGCCTTTGTTCGACTTTTTGGTCAGCAGACACCTTTCCAAAAATTGTAGAATTTATTCAAAAGCTTGTTTTATTAGCTTTAAGTTGATAAGTTAAGCTTTAATTAAAAAAATGAGTTCAGAATTTAGAGAAAAAAATTTTAAAGCCTACTTATTGGGGCAATAGAAACGATTTCATCGTTATTGCTTTATCCGATAGACCTTTCCTTCCCTAGATTTTGTTTTCAGTGTAAATGTTTCGTTTTCTTTCTTTTTTTTTGTGCAAATCTTCCATGCCAACTAGTTTTTTGATTCTGACCAAAGGAAGTGGGTGGTGGGGTTCTGCTAGGCGGGGTGCTGTTAGATGGAGGATAATGCAGTTTTAGCTCCGTCCTTGTACTGTCGCCGCTTGTTGATGATGATGCACTTGATATTTGCCGTATGAATGCGGTTTAGCTGGAAAGATGTAGAAGTAGAAACGAAACGACACGGCGCGATGGCAGGGAATTTCATATAGAAGAAATCTTCCTTTGCCATTTAAAGCACATTAAGGGTCTGGCCTTTATATAGGTATGTATGTGTATGTATATATATAGCCATTTGTACTTGTACATATATTACAAGCTTGGACTCGGGAGTCCATTCAAGAGTCCTGGCTTTTGTTGTCACTAGATTCGACTTTGCTTGGTGTGTTTGTGAGTGTGTGCGTGTCCGTCTCCTTACAGCTTTTGTGGATTATTTCGCATTTATGTACTTGTGGTCCTCCTACATCCTCCTATCACCGTTTTACTTCATGCTCTTACTTACATTTGCTTTGCTGCCAGCTTCAGTTAATTTTTGGCCATTTAAATGTTAAATATTTTGTGGGGATTTATTTAGTCCACTCGGCACCTTTTGGCTCGTAAATCCTGGCCAAGCGCACGTGTGTGTTAGTGTGTGTGTGCGTGTTGCCATCCGACATGTCCCCCCGCCCCTTTCCACCACCTGTCTCCTGGCTCGCCGAAATGTTTCCGCTTGCTTCTCCCTTTGCCATTGCCAGGCTAATGGACCTGCTGCCTGTCGCGCCAATGTCAAGCTGTTGTCATCATCGCCGCTAATCCCTCGTTTGAGTGGCAAATGCCGGGCCCCAGAGCTGGCTCGCTGGTTAGCACCGACGACGATGATGTCCGGCTTAGGTAATGGCAATTTAATAAGCTTCTAAAATGTTTGACGTTGGTTTGTCGCCCATGAGCGTTTTGGCCTCGAGGTTATAGCCGCTGATCCACATATATCCCAAAGCCACGCCCAAACTATGGCTTTGGCCATGCAAAAATTAACGAAGCACAATATCTGATGCATTTAGGTAGTAAACGTTGAAATTTAGAGATTCATAATATATTTTTGTCCTTAGATATCTATTTATAGATATGCAATGTTAAATGAAAAGATGTTTAATATGTCAAAAGAACATTTACTAAATAGGTCATTAGAGAGTAACTATTCTATTAGTTTGACCTTTGACACCTTTGACTTTTTCACATAATTTCTCAATAATCTTATCTTTGATATTCGATACAAACATTATTTAATTGACCATAACTGAATCTGTATTGTGCATATATCATTATTTAAAAAAAAAAGCCAAGAACCAAATAAGGTAGGATTAACTTAAAAAACATAATGACCTTATTAAAATACTTTGAAAAATCAACTAAAGCTTAAAATTAAAAAGGCAATTTAGCTACTCAAAGAAAAATGGTTTAATTTTAAATTTCGTCTTTGCAGTTAATTTACCTTTTTGAAAGTTATATGGGTAGAAAATACAAGCTCCAGAGTGTCTACGTATAAAATAAATTAGAGTTTACATATTTAATAAAAACAGTTCCTGAATTATTGAAATCTTTAATTTTAAATCACATACTACAGAGAAAAAAACAAAACAAACAAAAATAACAGAAAAAGCGCATATCAAAAATTAGATAAAACACAGAAACGATAAAAAATAAAAAGAAAATAAATAGTTTATAAGCTTTCTAAACTACCTGAATGTTAAGGAAATATATGTTCTTTACAGTTGTTTGCGTTGTTTTATATATTTTATATTGTTTTATTATTATTATATTATATATACATATGTACTTATGTTTTAAAAGGTAATGTGGTAGCACGTAATGAAAACATTTTGAGTACATATGATTCTGTGAAGTCAAATACTTCGATAAATTGGGTTTTCTTGAATATCTCAAAAACTATCAACGATCAACCCCAACCTTACCCTATAAATTAAAATGAGAACCTTGCACTAAAATGACTGTATCCTAGTTATACAATATCCTCCAAATATTCAATATTATTCTGAGTAAGAGGCTAATAAAATTTCCTTCAGTTTTTACTTGAGCTTTGTCCCTGAATTTGTTTGTCAAAGTGTCTTTAAATGATTTTTGGCTTGAAGACAATAAACTTTTCAATCGAAATGAATGACTTAAAAAGTCAATTCAAAAAGTCTTTTAAACACTCATTTATATTCAATTTGGAAAAACTAGTTATTGATTACCATTTTATAAATTGTTATAATTCAATATCATGAAGTTAAAGATGAATTATCTTCAATTATTAATGAGTTTCCCATATCTAAGTATAAAATATATAAATGTACTTATAACTCAATAACCCTTGACGTACACAAATTTCATTAATAATCTGAATTTATTAAGCAGATTTTCAACCGATTTTTTTGTAGTCAATTGTAGAGATCTTTTTAAATTCTTTAAAAGTATTCTATGCATTCAAAATCAAATATTTTGTGCCAGTTATAGTAACCTCTCTAAATATTCCGTTTTTTATAAAGTATTTTCTCAGCTTTACAAAGGAAAACCTTATGGTTAGTCCAACCCACACAAACACACCGGCTTAGGTGCCTTACAAACACCCAAGATGCGTTCGACATAAAGGACAATGAGTATCAAAAGGACAACGGCACAAAAGTCGACAAGCGTAAAATTGACAAACGTTTTCTTTTTCACTTTTTTCTTTGCTTTTTTATTTGGTCAAAATGCAGTCAGGACAGAAGTGAAAACGAGCAAGATAGAGAAAGATATGACAGAGAGAGAGAGAGAGAACAAAGAGCAAGAGCGACAACAATTGCGACCCTCAGCAGCCTTACGCTGCTTGAGCCTGTTGACGATTGTTAGTGAGACATTGACTGAGAGTGTCCTGCCAACAGGACAACAACATGGGACGAACCCAGAGCCAAAGCCTGGCGAACAGACGATTTAATGACATTCAAAGTGTTGAAGTGGCCCAACTGGCCAAGCAGTAATAGTAGCAGTTGGAGATTTGTTGGCATTGCCTCCAAACCCTACCGAAAAGCTTGCCCCAACCAAGCGGTGTCAGAGTGCATTCTTGTTGACTTACTGACACTTTGACACTGACAGGACTCTGGCTCTGACTCTGACTACGACTCTGTCTCCATCTCTTCGACTCTCAGCACTGGCAATGGCTCATCATGAGAAAATTAGTGCCACAAAAGGGTTGCATTTACTGCTTTGGGCTTTTGTGTAGAGATGCCGCATGCAACTGGGGGATGCTCATTATTCAGCTCATTTGCATGCATTTCATCCTGACTTCACATTGTCCACACATTTTCTCACACACACACACACACACACACAGTTAAGTTGTGTTATATCCGTAGGTACTTTACAAGATTTTCCCCCTTTTTATTTATTGTTAATTGTAAAATGCTTGTGGCTTATATGGTAAATGTAACAGACAACAGAACTGTTTAATGCTCTTTCTCTAGCTGAATTCTTAGGCATTAGAACAGCACATCGGATAATAAATGATAATATTTGTTTAATTTCACTGTGATAGTTCGATATTCTATGTTGAAATTATATTATATATGCCAATATCAGCTTTAATTTCATTGATCAAAAGATCCAATAATGAACCAATAATGATCTCTTATATACTCAAAACAAATGTTTTATTTTCAATAGAGACTAAAAATGTAGTTATTGATTTGATTTTTGTAAAGAGTCTTAAAAAAACCATTACGAAAACATTGCAATTGTTAGTAAACAATTTAAACTATCTTTGCTTATTTTTTTTGATTAATTTCTCAAGAAAGTAGAATCATTTAGTTGTAATTCTACTTATTTAGCTGTCAAGTAGTGATATAATCTTAAGTCCTATACAGAGTCGTTTTTAAAATCTACTATAAACCCAATCTTGTTTGATAAGTGTTATTAGCTAAACGCCTTAAATTCAAATATCAGCTAAGCCATTCTTACTTTATTTATATTATTTATTAAAAGAGAAACGAACCTCCCCTTGGAATTTGATAAACATTGAAGATTTCATCACATGAATTCAAGCAGAATTATTTCCCATTACGAAACAAACCATTTAGAGTAAAACCACATGCTTAGCCACATAGCATAAAGAGAGAAAAAGAAAGTTAGAGTAAATATGGAGATTTACCACATAGCCTGATCTCTGACAGAGTCATGGACATTCATAATTAAAGACCACCCAGTATCAGCCCAGAACATCTGTTCTGACTGACTTTCGCTCTGTGTCTCTGTGTCTTGGCCATGTAATCGCATTTTGTCCGGAGACAACAAATGCAATTTGACTGCAAGCAAAAAACACTGGGCTAACAACAACAACAAGAACTCTTGTTTAAATAGAATTTGCGTAAAACAGCTGAGAAGGCTGGCAAACAAAAGCAAAATGCAGAAAGGACATGAAGTGCCTGTTGCTGGTTTGGATTTTTGGATTTAGATTTCTTGTTTTATGCAATCATGAGAAGAAGAGCGAGATAGACTTTCTGTCTTTTTTCAGCTTTTTTGGCATTTGTGTGCAATGCTTGTAATTAAATTGTCAACCTGGCAAATGGTTTTAACAATTGGAAGTCATGCATTGTTGATTTTTTAGATTGAATTAATTTGAAAACAAATGGTCAGGCGAATAAGCAAAATGAATCAAAATTCACATACCTAAACATAAAGTAAGTGAATATTTTATAAGAATTTGGAATTTCAAATGTTGATGATGGTCAAAGAAATGGGACAATGCAAAAACAAAATATTGAAACATGCCCAAGAACAAATTTAACATTAAAATCAGGCTCAACATACGTTGTTTTTTTTTTTCTCTAATTTTTGTATGATATGGAGTATGTAGAAGTGAAAAAAAATTTAACTGATCTGATGCTAATCTAAATATATATAAAATATATTCTTTTATTTCTGGAATTCCAGGGTAAAATATCTGCAAATTAAGTTTTCTTTGGTGTAAGCCGATAAGATGTGTTCCTGCGACCTTTTACTTTTCAAAAACAATAAGCCCTTACCATATACTTTTGAAGTATCTGAGCAAACATGCCTTTTGTGCCAACTTGGCAGGCTAAAAGTAATTTAAAGTTATAGCCTCAAGTTACTTAAACAAGTTTTTAAGTTATTATCACAACTTTTTGAAGCAAGATAAAAGTAGTTTTCAGTTAAAATTTTTGAACAATTTGACAAATTATTGAATCCTCTGAATGCATCAGACTGAAAATTGATTAAGTCTGTTTAAATACAACATAACCATATAGTTAAAAAAATATACATGAAAATTAAACATTATTCTTAAGTAAATTTTTGCATTTAAAAATATTAAATATTAGTTTTAATAATGGTTAGGTAAAGGGTTGGCTTATTTTAAAGCTTTTTTCACTTCGCTGTATGTGTGTATTTGTTTTATATTTAAAATTAGCTTAAGACCACTAATAGTTCATATTTATTATTTTATTTTGTATCTTTTCAGCTGAGATACTTTAATGCCTATGTTGAGTAAATGATTTATTTTGAATAATTTTTAATGCTTAAATGGGTAAAATAAAAATCTTGTCAGTTGTTTGACTTTTCAAACAACAAATTTATAAATTTTTTAAAAAGTTTAGAACAGAAAAGTGACTATGAAAAATTAACTTTGTTTTTGTATTATTAGCGTTGATTCAAATTACTTTGAAAAGTAATTTTATGCTGAATGTGTTAACTTAAATGAATTTTTTTTCAACAGAAAATTTCATAATGTAAATTTAACTATAGTTATATACAACTTAACTTTTTATTTTGTTTTGAATCTTATCAATAAATATGTATGTATACATATTTTTTTTTACTTCTTTTCTTTCTATTGGATTATAGCAGATAAGTTTATTAATTAAACTTAATACTTTAAGAAAGTCGTTGATGACATAAATGAAGTAAGTAAGCCGTCATTTAATTGGTATAACAAAATAATTCAAATGGTCAGGGGTCAATTTTGGGGAATTTAATAAACCTTAAAAATTTGTAATTTCATTTATACAAGCAGCAAGAAATCAGAAGAGGAAGTATTAAATTTAAGGAATATTTCTAAGAACTGACTTAAAGCTTATATAATTTGGACATACTTAGCTCTCCAATCTGAAAAGTTTGTATTAACTTTAACCATGTTTCTAAACACTAACTAAAACAGCAAAGAGTCAAAACGTTTTCACTATATAATATTTCATTCTACAAGAAATTATATTAAATTACTGAAACGAATTTAATTTTATTTGCAAAATTTCGACTAAGAGAATTTAATTACTGTGGCCGAGTGTAATTAGAAAAACATACATAATTCCATTTTACCAATAGTAATTAATTAGCTTAAAACTGTCATTTAAATCGAATTGGATACTTTCTGGCCAATTATCTTTTATTGTTCCCAGTTTCAATCAACACACTTAAGCCAAATATATACATATTTTCATTGAAACTCATTCAGAAATGGACATTTGCGAGCAATTTCAATCGATGGGAAATTTTCATCTTAGCATTTGCGCACTCAAAATGCACTAAACAGTTCCAAGGACATTCTGACAGAAAGATAAAGAGGGAGAGGAACAGTAGAGCAAGAAGAAGGCAGAGATATACATAGAGCGCTTCTAATGAGCAGGCAACATAGAAGCCTATGCTGAACTTAATTGCATTTAAATTGCCACTCGTGTTATGTTAACAAATAATTAGTTGCCCATTGGGCATGAAAACAGTTCGAGGCGAGGCTAGAAAGACGAACCACACGAGAGAGGTCTAAAGGGAGTGCAAGGATGCCAGCAGACAATTTAGCGGGAGTTAAGAACAATGCATATAGACAATGGATAGACATTTTGGTCAGATCTACAGACAGAGGATGACCGCAGAAATAGCGTTGGCTCATTTGCATAAGCTGTGTGCGTGTGTGTGTGTGTGTGTGTGTGTGTGTGTGTGTGTTTATGGCATTTGGCACACTCTAGCACTTAAAAGACATTGACTGTAGCCTCTTGATGATTGGTTTTTGGCTTAAATCTTAACTCAAACTGGCAATAGGTCAATATTATATTCCTGCAAAGCCAATGAAAAATTCACATGAATTCAATTGAAAATGTCTGCATAATGCATTGTGTTGCAAAGTTTTAAGCAAATCAATTAATTATTTGCCAAGTGAACGAACCAAGAAGGCAAACGGAAACCAAATTCATAACCATAATATGGCAAAATGTGCTAAAATCTCTAAAGATTAAATACAAGAGTTCCTGTCCAGGGCCACTCCTGAGAGGACAAGCAGCTTGATGTCTGGCAACAGGGATGAGGTTGGGGTAAAATAAGTCCTCGATATCCTGTCAAGCGGAACATGGCAAATTTTCCAAAATGAACCTGGGCAATTTGACAATGGCTTCAATATTCCTGAATGCCTGTTCAACGTCTATGTTGTGGAAAATTCTGTTTATATTTTTTACAAATTATTAGAAAAAAATGTGGTGTTATATTTTAAAAATTTTCGAACATTTTTTTGTCTGGGATTACTTACAACCTTAACAAAATTAATCTAAAAGGTGGAAAAGTTTTCGATTTATAAACCTTCTTTGTTGCTTATGTAAATAATATGTTTTTTTCGGACTCAATGAATTAAATGCATATGACATTTTGAAATAAACATTAAAAAAAATTTTTCTTTGTAAAATCTCTAAATAAAAATTGCAATATTTTATTTTGAAATCGATTTAAAAATTTGGTAACCAAAATGGTTGTACTAAGGACCAATTTTCAATTTACTAATTAGGTTCACTTCATCCTCTAAAAGTAATAAAAACAAGCATTCAATTAAGTAACTAAAATAAGCAAAGAATTGTTGAGATCCCTGAAATAAAATTTAATGTTTTCCTTCGGTGAATAATACAAAAAATTCCAAATGAATAATTTAACTTGATTGTTATTTTTAGGTCATTATATTCAGGGTTTTCGAACATTTTTAGATAAAGTTTTTATTAAAAATCAGAACAGAAGTAAATTTTATTTAAAATAATAAATCAGTGCCAGATATTATTACTATTAGTCAACAGTGTGCCTTAGCGAAAGGAAACAGTTCTGAAATAATCATGAAAATAAACTTCTACTAATCTTTTTCCTCGCTAGCCAGGCTAATACAAGTCTATGCTAAATTTTTATAACGATATTTAATTAAATACCAAAGAAATATTGAATGGTAGTTTCATCGGGAATAATTAAAAGGATTGTGGGACGAATAATTTTTTTTATATGAACACAATTTAAATCTTTTTATATGTCTAACTTTAAACCCTTTTGAAAAATGTTAAATAAAGTTAGGTTTTCGAGGTGCAAAGTAATTAACCAATTATTAAAAAGTTACCCCTTTTTTTAAGAAGATATTCTAACGGAAACCAAAAATTTCTTAAAAGTTCTTCCAATAGGGATACCAAATCAATTATATTGATCAATTTGTACCTTTAATAAATTATAATATTGGTTAACCCAAATCATAAAGGGAACTCAAAACGCGAATCCTAATAAAATTTTTGACTAATCAATTACTTAACTTACTTAGAGTAGATGGTAAAAAATTTGCGTTAAGCAACAAGTAGAAGAAACCATTTTTAGAGTCAAAAACTTTGCAATGAAAATAATCTCTCCCACTGTGCGGCAATAAACGTAGTTCAATCAATTGGGACCCCATTTGTCCTCGTCTCTTTCCCACCCTTACCGAGAGCTCCATCTGCTAGTAAGCAAACCGAGAGGCATGCAACGAAGCATGCGAAAATTTGGCTAATACGGAATGCACGCTAAGAAATTCAAAGTGCATAGATTAAAGCAGGAGAAGGGAATGTGAACACGCCTTAACTTGCTAAGCTACTAGGAGAACTGCCCTTCTCTCTACCCCACAATGGAGAAGCCTTCATTCCATTCGCCCACGTCCACCGCCCACCATCTCAGCCGTTGCCTCCCCTGTAGACATAGACGAAAGCAAACTTAATGCAATCAAGCTTAATGCAGCGCAACGGCTGCCCGACGAGACGCTGTCGGAGACGAGGAGTTGGGCAGATGAGAGCAAAGTGAATCCTTAGGGTTTACCTGCGGTGCATTTTTAAGCAATTTACATAATAATTATCGTAGCTGAAGCCAAAGTTGAAAAAGGCTGGTACAAAATTCTTACACAAGAAATTCCAATAGGCGAAAAAAAAACAGAACCGATAACGTAAACTACAACTACAACTACAACTACAACTACAGACAATCTTTTCAATATACAGATATTGAAAAACTTTTGCAACTTAATGGCAATTCGCCTTGAGCTGCTAGACAGATACGATTAAAGAACCAATTGAAAATTCATCAATTTAATAAGAAAAGTTACAAAATTATAGAAAACAAGCGAAAGTTGTGTAAGTCAATTCCATGGGAAAAACAAAAAAAAATATTCGGTTATGAAACAATTTCCAAACAACAATTTAAAAGGCAGTTGCAAGTCGTTTTAAATATTGTATTGAACTTACAGATAGTGAACTTCATTTGCAAAACCTCTAAAAACATTTTCAGCCAAATCGATTTGTAGATAAATCAAAATGTTTGGCTAAAACAAGTTCTTGTCTTAATATAAGGATATAATTTTATAATTTGAACTTTTTGTTAAAAATCTCAGCATAAAATTAAAATAAAATGCATGACAACTAATATATATTAAATTTGAAATCTATATACAGAAAAAGATTTTTTTATGCTTGACATTTTTCCTTTCGCTTATTACCAATTCTACCATTGTATTTTATGATTCTCAACTGGTTTAAGGGTAAAAGTTTGACCCTCTAGAGTCAAGTGTAAAGTTCTCTCAATAAATTAAAAAACTTTGCTTGCTTCGAGATAAAATGTGTTGAATTTTATTGACAACTTTAAATTTAAGAAAATAAGTAATTTTCGAATACGACAATTCGGTCTTGAATATCAATATTTCATCTGCCTAAGAGGCAAATTACAGATTCCTTACAGAAAACTGTGTCCCAGAATGAATAAAACTTTGCTGGACCTTTGATCATAAAATAAATTTAGTTTTCAGAACAAATATTTTAGCATTTCTTCTTTAAAAAAAAAAAAAAAAATCAAAATGTACTTTATTAAATGAAAGTCTATCTAATTATTGAACTTCGTTGCAAATCGATTGAATAATTTATAAACTTCCGCTTAGCTTTTTACTAATTGGAATTTTCCCTAACTGAATCTAAAATTTCGCTCAACGACTTAGCCATGCGACACGCTGTCAAAACTTTAAGTCAATCAGGAAAAACAATTTTTGAAAAGTGCCCTACAACAAATCCGGTTGACGATAATACGTATATATATACATATATATATATATACACTTACTTGCAGCGAAGGATTTTGAAAAATATTTGACATTTACATTGTGCTTGTGGCTGTAGACCATAACAGGCAGGGGACCCTGGGGGTTGGGAAGAAAGGTAGTGGGCGTTGAGCTCTTGTTTAACTTAAATTGCTTTGCCGGTTCAAGAGAAGAAGCTGAGCTTGGCCAAGACAAGGCAAAACAAATGGCAACAACAACTGCAACTGCAACTTTGCTCAATGCGCTTCCGTTTCCGTTAAGTTGAGGGGGGAATTCCCCTCTATGGCAAATGCCACTGCTTCGCCTTCTTGGTAAGCCCTGCCCTCGCCATCCCCTCTACCACAAGGGCATCCAAAGTTTTGGCATTGTTGTCTTTTGCTGTTGCTTGTGGCAATCACTTTCATTCGTTCATTTTCTTTACCCTCAAATTTCTTTTTCGCTTTCCTCATCCTTTTGGGAAAAAATACCGCCAAACACTTCCGTTAGTTTCCTTCACATTTTATATACATCTATATATATAGTATATTCGAAAAGTTAAAGTCTGCATTTGAAGCATCAGCTTGATTTACCCCCATGGAATTGCATACGTTTTTTGATTGAGCAATTAGAATAGCTTTAGCAAAAAAAGGGATTATGGTAGGGTAGGGGAGAGGGGGAAAAAACGAAATAATTTCAAGTGTCAGATATATCAGAAATATTCCAACATTTTCATAATTTGACAAGGGGCATTGTGGACTATGAAATTTGGTTGCAGTTTGGTTTTGTCGGTCGCCATGGTTTTGTTTTGACCAAATGCACACACACACACACATACACACACACACACACACACACACAAATTCAGACAGACAGTTGGAAATTACTGCACAGGAGAAGTTGGCATTTTCGGTGGCATGGACAGTGCAGCATAACCACAGGTCATGATTAGTGGTTAGAATGACTTTTGTGTTGAATGAATGATAAGTGAATTTGGTATTCAAAACGTGGAAACATATGTATAATTGAATAGAAAAACTGACAGGACCAAGCCGACTTCCGAACACAATGAATATTTGTCTAAACTAACGATAGGTCGTTACACTCATTACAAAGTTGTCCTGGGTAGAGTTGCATACTTAAAACCAATTGGCTTCTTGCCTTTAAATCGCGAATGCTTATATTAAGTGAGGGTCTAGGACTAGTCGTAAAGTATTTATTAAAATGGGGAAAAACTTTCACATGATTTCTCTAGAAAGAAAATACCAGCAAATCAAAATTTTATATTCAAAACTCTCAAAACACTATAAATCTTAGATTTTCGGGTAAAATAACAATCAAAATAAACTGTTGAAAAAGTAATTTTAATAATTTCTTGCTGGTTTCGTCTAGTCACTTTTCTGATCATAGTTCACTTTAGATATTTTGTAAACCTTCTCAGGATAAATATGTACATCGGATTAAGCTAGCGCGGAGCCTGTAGCAATCGCAGAAACCTTAATATATGTTTTCGGGGTCATAATTTAAACTAGAAGATCACTTTTTAATGTGAAAGTTAGAACATAAAATGAAAACGGTCAAAAATTTGACAATTTTCAAAGGTTTTTTAAACAAAAATGTTTGCTTAATCTGTCTATTGTTCCAGACCCAATTTCCAGCCGATTTAAAAATGTTATACCTCAGTTGAATCGCAATGATTTATATTTTAAAATGAAATCAAACACTTGGATTTTTGACCAAATCCGATTCAATTTATTAAAAACCTTGTGATTATACGTCTCAATTAAAGTGTACTATGATTAATTGCGAAAATTGACAAAAAATTTAGTTCACAATATTTTGATGCAGATTGAAACTAATCATTCTAACTTGAAAGTGAAGCTATACATTTTTCAAACACTCCAAAAACTGACTAAATAAGAGCTTTATAAAATTTAGGTTTTTTGAAATATTTTGCTGTTTTTTTGAATTTTATGTAGGAAGAACCAAAAGAAACTCCAAAACGCTCAAGAACAACAACAAAAAAATTATACAAAAAATTAGTTGAAAAAAAAATGAACAATTTCTTTTTAAAGTCAAACATTTCAAATTGCTTAACCTTAAAGTTGGACAACCTAATGATAAAAAAAACCCCTCCTCCTCCTCCGGCGAGGATAACTTAATGTCTGTACTAAAGGTGTTGCCAACAAATGACATTAAAAGCCAAGCGTTTAATTACAAGTGCCAATCGAAATTTCCTTAACAAGCTATTCACTGGCGCCAATTCAGCTTATCTTTCGTTGCACATTTTGTACACTTTTTAAAGAGGATGTTAAATTTCTACAAAAATGTGCAGGATACATTTAATACTGATAACAAAAAATTTTTAAATCGAAAACCAAACACATCTGTTTTTTAATTTAATTGTTTGGGTTACTAAAACTGCAATATAGATACAAATACATTTGTATAATATAAATCTTTATAATGTATTAAGAAACGGCTAAATCAGTTTATTTAGTAGAGCATCAAAAAGGCCAATATAGTAAAAAAGAAATTCATTTTATTTGCTTTTTTTTGCGACTAATGTGTTAGCCACGAAAAGGGAAACCGAAGAAAAACAAACTAAGCCAAATTTCGCTACCAATAAAAAAATAAATAGTAAAGAAAATAATCTGAACCACATTCAGTCTTAATTAAAGTGCAAGAAAAGCGCACACACTCGGCCGAGATGAAATAAAATATAAAACGCTAGCAATCAAAATATTTAAAATTGCCGCGCATGTGGTTGTGTCTAACAGATGGCTAGAGTGCGCCACTGGGCGTGATAACAAATTCGATAACCGATAACAAATCGACAACAACAACCCGCCAATTGCCGATAAAAAATAATTTTAAAACAAAAATTTAATTTTTTTAGTTTAAAGTTAACATTGAATAATTATAACTGTAATTCAGTAAATACAACCAAATATGTGAAGATTTACTTCTTCAAGTTTCCGATAGTTCGAACAAGTTTAAAACAAACTGTGGAAAAACTGTGAAAAAATATACAAATAAAATTTACATACATATTTGTATTTGAATTATAGAGTATTAGGTAATTTTAGATTTGAACGAAATTTTAAAACGTTTTCAAACTCTTTTTTTAATGACATTATAAATTTTGAAAGTAAAATAAAAATTGAGTTTTTCAAAGCTATTTATCTTCCTTTAATTTCTTAAACAACAGTAAAACACAAACACTAAACAAAATTAAAACATAATAAACTTATCCATGACGGTTCAATGTTTGATTCTTGTTGAACCATTTGCATAATTCTACCTATTTCTAAATCAAATAACAGGCAAAACCAAACTCCATGTAATGTCATATACGCGTATTTTCTTTTCTTCTTTTCTTTTTATATTCATGAAGTCACGTAAACCGCATATAAACATATTGTAATTAAAACGTAGGTAAAGGTTCAGGGCGAAGGTTAAAAGTGCATGCGATTTAATTAAGTTTTAATTGTCAGGCTCCAGTTAGCCACAATGTGAGCGGCTTATGCAAAAACGAGAAATGCAAATCACCTTAGTCCAAATAGGAAACAGTTACTATAAAGCTCACTTTAAGAATGTTTGATCGAGCTATAATCCAATTACATCTTTAAAGTAATTCGACGAAACTGCTAATTACATATATTTGAATTCTTGCAATGTCTTGTTCTAGGGATTTTCTTCGAAAAATAGCTGAAAGTAGTCAATGCCCACAAAATTCGCAAATTGAGTTACAATCACCAACATGCTAGTTATCCTTTACATACACTCCCCCGTAAAATTTGCATTGCATATAGAATTATATACACACAGACACTCACACACACGCGATACACTCTACACACATGCTAAACGCCACAAATGAAAACTAATGATTTTCACTTCATATGGCAAACCAGAACAAAGATGGAAATTCCACACGCAAACGAAAACATTCATTTCGTTGAATGGAAAATATTTAAAATTATAAACTTAATTCTAAATGAAATCAAGAATCAAAAAAAAAAAATATTTTTAAATTGTAAGACAAAATAATAATGTAGTTATTTCCTCTCTAAATTTCAAATTGGACCTTACTGTTTTGTCTACGTCTCTAAGAATTGTTTTTAGAACTTTCTGTATAATATATAAATATATTCATGTATGTATATACTTTTTCAAAAACTCTTCATTTTCTTTAATCGATATGAAAATTTACAAAAATGACCATTCCTCTTTTTAGTATCCTTTTTCTCATCTAGCTAACTTAGAGCTTGGTTTGAACTTTCTGTATATAATATGCAAAATATTTCCAAGTTAGTTAGATGTTAAAAGGCACATTTATCTAAAGTTTTGTATACTTCTAAGTGAATCTGTCTATATTCTTTGTATCAAATTTGTATTCAAAACTTGTTTCTTCTACGAACTCTACAAAGTATGCTACATTTCTTATAAGATCTAAAAAATTGCATTGTACTGTTACAAACTGTTGAAAATTGGTTTGAGATGAAGGACTTTTTTTGGTATATTATCCATATAGAAGAAGTAAAGTAAACATTTGTAGGTAACCGATATAGTTTGGTCACAAGAAACCATGGACTTTTATATATTCCTAAAACTGTTTTCAAACAACAGTTAAGAAAATTATTATCTATTGCAATTTTCATTCCTATATTATATTAATATAATTGGAAAGCAAACAAAGTTCAAAGGGCATTTTTTTTTTTTGGTTTTTCTTTATGTCTAAATTGAAGTTAAATGAATTTAGTTTATTGTCGCTTTTTCTAATTTTATGAATTCTACAATTTGACCGCTTGTAAATTTGAACTGCGCATTGCGCACAAAAAACTTAAGAAATACGTACAACCGAACTTGTTTGTCATATTCACGCCGGACAGCAGGAAAAACCTTAGTCGGAAATCAAAAATTTTGACCTCTAAACTAATGTCGAATTGGAAACACTCTTTGTATTTTCTCAATGTATAAATTGTCTCTATAAGTTTTATGTGAAAGTCTCAGTGGAGTTTCTTCTGTTGGATCAAATATAGGATAGTTAACTTTTATAATTATCATTTCACTTGGAAAGCAGCTCCGATTGCCCTCGTTTGCGTGTTCAGCTCCCATGTTGGTTTCAGTGCAGTGAAAATCATTAGTTTTCATTTCTAGCGTTTAGGATATATGTATACACAATACATTCGTGTGTGTGCCTCTATTTGCAATGCAAATTCAGCCCCAAAGTGCATTTCTCACTTGTGCGGTGGCTACGGTTCGCCTTTCTTTTTATCATCACACTCATATGGGGCCCCGGCGGGGCTTAACTTCGGTTTATCAAGAGAAAATTAAATCAATTTTCCTCAACACTAAGGTGGGTTATGAATGCTCGATTATCCAAACAATATGTGGAGTTAACTCATGACCACGACTAAAATGTTGCATGATTTCCAGCAATGCATTGAGGCGGTTTTAATGTCCTGCTGTTAGCGCTAGTTGAGCACGATGGTTAATTACAATCAATTGACTCATTCACTGACAGGTGCAATCGGCTACCTACTAACTTAATTAATGCTCATCTTATCGTTTTCC
Source organism: Drosophila insularis (assembly GCA_018903935.1). Taxonomy (NCBI): domain Eukaryota; kingdom Metazoa; phylum Arthropoda; class Insecta; order Diptera; family Drosophilidae; genus Drosophila; species Drosophila insularis. The sequence goes on along the minus strand of JAEIFP010001084.1, from coordinate 8,336,794 downwards.
AAATTGCACAAGTTAGTTTTTGAATTTTTCAGCCGTTTTTCTTTCACATTCTTAATGCCTGGAATCTGACAATTATATTTTAATTAAATCGCATGCACTTTCAACCTTCGCCCTGAACTTTCATTTACTTTTTAATTACAAAATGTTTATATGCGGTTTACGTGACTTAGGGTAAGGGAAAATAGATTATAATCGTTGTTCCATAATCGACAGAGACATTAGATGCAGTTAATCAAAATGGGTCATTAGGTTTCTTATTTGGCAGTCATTCTTAATAAAACACATAAAATAAAATGATGTATATACATATATATGTTTTTATTAAAAATGCCTTTAAAATACATAGGTTTGAAATTATTTTCTTAAATAAAATAGTTCAAATTCTGTGAAAGAATCTGCAAAATTGTTCTATTATGCAAGCCTTAAGTGGTTTTGAAATTATGTTAAAACTAAAAACTATGTCAAAAGCTTGTAGAAAATATCTCGACACCCCTAACTATCTTGTTTTATTAGAACTTGATATTAACTTTTAGTCATATCTTAAAAATCGATCATAATTTTGAGGTAGGTAGGGATTTCAACCTTCTAACAATGAATTCCCTTTTTCCGACTCAAAATTGACCACACTACAGGCAAAAGATATTCGAATTTTAGAATTCTTGGTTTTGGCGAACTTTTTTAAGTGTGTTACATAACAAAAATTCAATTCCTCCTCGATGTTTTTGTAAATATTGACTAAATTACATAAGATTTCATGTGGTTTCTTTGTTAAATCGATAAAGTTTGAAGCATTTTATTTTTTTTGACAAAAAAATACATTTTATGTGTTTACTTTGGGAATTCAATTTTTAATATAATAGTAATATAAAAAATGTATTTTTCATACTTTTAGGAAAAAGAAAATTTTTGAAGGATTTACAACTCACAGTGACAGTGATTCCTCTTCACAAAGTCACGAACTTGTAGGTCGATTAATAAATATATTACTGAATCGCATAGCTCATTATCCAATACTCCTTTTATAAGGTCTTTATGCTATCATCCATACATTTGTGAAATATATTATAAATGTTAAGTTTTATGTTAAGTTTATAGTTCGATCAATTTATTATTGACTTTAACTTTTTCCCAATGCTTTGCAATTTAACAATTCAATGAACAAGGAATTTACTTATTATCTGAATAAGCCAAGGAACATTCTTTCTGAAGTTGATTATATTTTTTATGGGTTATCGAGCAGTTTATAAAGGCCAATCCCCATTCAATTTAATTGCAATTTTCGGCAATTTCTTAAAAAATAAAAACTCGACAGCGTTGCCTGGGAAATTTTGTCCTTTAACTAATGCCATTTGATTTTTCAATTTCGATGATTCTGTGACGAGTTACGATGTTCACCGCAAACCACTTTTTTTCGATGTCCTGCCGCAGATTGCCTATACTCACTCAATTTTCAATATTTTTGGATGAAAATTTTCACACATATTGTTTTAATGTTGTATTATCACACGGGAAAACAAAAATTAAACTGAGACTATCCGTATCGCCAATGAAAATTCTTAAAAAATGACCGATTTTTGCACGAATTAACTATACCCCCCTTTAGAGAATATTTTAATTTCATTTCAAATCTCGTAACAGTCGCAAATGCTACCAAAACCACTATTTCAAAAACCAGTATATTCAGTCGTGAGGTGAGAACACGCGTGTCACGGCACACAGCATGCGCGCATCTCTAGACCATATGTTGGAAGAAGAAGTTTTTGGCGAGAGGGGGCAAGAATTTACGGCGAGAGGGCAAGAATTTACGGCGAGAGGGCAATAATTTATGTCGAGAGGGGGCAAAATTTAAGGCGAGAGGGCAGAAAGTTACGGCGAAGTTCAAGGCTCGGGCGAACTCTGCACTGAGAGAAAACATATGTTTATATTATTATTGTTTTCTATATATAAATACAAAACTAAATTTTTGTTGTATTATGAACAATAATTGCTTCAACATGAAATCTAATGGTCAGGTGCCACTTCCACCCACCTCCTCCCCCCGCGAAACAGTTTCTCTTTTGATTTGAATTGCTTTTGTTGTTTATTGGGTGCTCCACTAGGGAATCCCGTCTCCCCAGTGCTGGAGTCTCCGCCGATGTCAGAAGAAATGGTATTGGAACACCCACTGACCATCGAGCCAGAGCCTGAGGTATTGGAACACCCATTGGCCATACTTTTTTAAATTGTTAACGCCAGTCGAGGCAATTCGTATGGATGACTATGAATTCAACTGTGTTCAATTCTTAGGCTCTATATATCCGTCGACGCTCGGGCCGGCTTTGACAGCTCACCTAATTACAATTTGAGAGGGTACCCCTCCAACAAGCTGTCAGGAATTTATGGAAGATTCCTTCTGAAATACGAGGACAAAGAAAGGACCCGACTGCGGGACCTTAAACAGCGCAACATCCCCTTCTGGTGGGACTACGGAGAGTATGTCTGCAAGAGATACCTGCCAGTCCCTCACAGACGGAAGCCCTTCGAGAGACAGACCGTAGAAAAGACGCTTTTTGAAATTTACTACCAATATTTCATTCCAAGCATTGGAACACGCTTCTGCGTAAAGGACTCCTGGCTCTACGTCGTGGGGATGGACTCGCAGGATTTGGTAGACTTTATGCACGGCTTTAAGTAGCACCCATTTCTCACGGTGTATAAAGTGAGGCGAAATCTCTCTCTAAAGGTATATCAAACGATGAAATAAAACAAAAAAATATAAAAGTTATTTACCAATCGTGTTAGAACCGCAATTCCAAATGAACAGCGAAAGTGGCAGGAAGCACGGACGCCCAAGATACGAAGGAGACGACAGAGCAAACTCTGGCCCAGACCCACAAAAATCGAGTGTAGGAGGCGCACATGCCATAGATTTGTTTTTGTTGTTGTTCGTGTTCTTAGTCGGTTTGTCGTGCTTGCAGTGCATTAAATCACCGAGTGACTGGAGCAACTGGTGGTTCCTGCAATTGACATGGAGGTCTATGCCTGGGTAAGTGTGTGTGTGTGTGTGTGTAAGGATTTGCAAGGCAAATTAATGAGAGACTTCCTTTCCACCAGGGAGCCAACTCTCATGGCCAACTTGCCCTTGGCTTTGAGTCGGAACTGTGTATGACACCGCAACGTGTAGGAAAATTGTCTTTTGCCCCCCAATTGGTGCGACGCATTCGAGGCGGTGGCGGGCATGTTTTGATTTTGGATAATAATGGACGAGTCCATGCTTGTGGTTGGAATAATCGTGGGCAGTTGGGCCTAGATTCAACAGAGGAATGTCACAATGAGTTCACCATGATTCCCACTGAATATTTTGATGTAAGTTTCCAGGTAGTCGGCATTTAGCATTCGTCTATTAATACCAATCTTTTGCCAGGAAGTACCAGTGGATACCATCAGCTGCGGCTGGGACATATCGGGGGCAATTACGCTGACAAAACGATTGTATGTCTGGGGTTCGAATGCCTTTCAGCAGCTGGGCATATGTCAACGGGGATTTATGGCAGTCCGCCGGCCCATGCCGGTGCGTCTGCCACGCGATGAACTAGCCCAGCGTATTAGCTTTGGCCTGCGGCACTGCGCTGTGCTTACCGAGGATAACAAAATCTATGTTTTCGGGCGTTTACGCATTATGGATCCACCACCCATTGAACTGGACATTACATCAACTTGCCTGCATCGTTGCAACACCATGAAAATTCAAGTCCACAATCCCAATGAGTTGCGCATCCTATCGCTGTCGAGTGGCCAGCATCACATGCTCCTCAAGTGCCTGGACACTAGCCCAACTGCTGCCAATGGTGGCGGCACCAGGCGTATACTCTCCTTGGGGGACAACAAATTTGGTCAATCGAATGCCTTTCTTTTTGAGCACGACGTGCGACAATTGGCCGTAGGCTGGACCCACAATGTGGCCGTATTGAGAAACGATACCATCTTGTCGTGGGGCCGCAATTGTTATGGACAATTGGGCACAGGATCGTTTAGTGAACAACAGGCCATTCCCCAGCCGTTGGATTTACAATTGGATGATGGAGAGACACCTGCACGCATCCATATGGGTGCAGAACATGGTCTGATGCGTACCACAGCCGGACAAATCTATACTTGGGGCTGGAATGAGCATGGCAATTGTGGCAACAATGACACGGAAAATTTGTAAGCACAAAATCAAAAAAAAAAAAACAATCTCAAATTGATTGATTTTCATATCGATAAATTTCAGATGCAGCCCTGTGCTAATAAAACTTCCCGGAGTCGTTAAATTGGCCGGAACTGGAGCTGGTTTCTGTTACGCTATTGTTGAAATTGATGAGAAATGACAGAACTACACATGTTAGAGTGGGACAAATATATTGTTTACTCATAAATGTTAGTCAGTTGCTCTTGCGCCCTAGGGACATGACTTTACGTTTTCCGTGTAATTTCTTCCTTGTTGTGGATTGTTAACTAATGTAAATTACAAAAACCAAAAAAAAAAGGAAAAAAAATAATAAATTCTATTTTCTTGAAAATTTTCTAATTATTCACATAATTCTTAAATAAGGTAAGTCTAAAGTAACTTTCTCCAATTTTAGAGTTTTAATAAGGTTTTTTTTTTTGCGATTTGACACTTGTCTTTGTTGTCAAGTGGAATGACATTGAAGAAATTGTCACTTGTTTAGAGAAAAATGATTATCCCATAAACAGAAAATTGAAACTGTTCTAGAGATTTAATTACTTTTCATTGTTCGAGACAGAAAAACTTCACTGCAGTAGTTCTGGCAATGTGAAGGAGAAAGGTCGAATTTTAGCATAAAAAAAAATATATACAAAATTTAGAGAGTCTTCATACATGCATTTGTAATTGAAATTCAATTTGCTTTTTTATTTTCTTACCAAAACCACAACCCCATGATTGAGAGCAACAGTTAAAGGATGGATAAAATAAAGGAAACAGCTACTATTGCAATTGCCCAGGGTTTGCATATAATTTGACCAAAGATTTTTCATTGCAATTCTTAACTATTTTTTTTTTTTGCACAGCTAATTTATCGGATCAGTTGGCGCAGCTTATTTGGCGTGCCACTCCCAGTGATATTTCATTGGGTCTAGTCGAGTCCAGTGAGGAAATAATGTCAAATTTATTGGGTTCTGAGACCAAGGAGCCGAAAGGGGAAACCAAGGAGTCAACAATTATATCGTATTTAAATGAAGTGGAGCGTGCTGTCTATGGTGATACGGAAGGACATCCGGAGAATGGAAGCATTAATCATTTTAAAGCTGCCGAAAATTATGCTGTGGCTGGTGATAGATTTTTGGATTTCCCCCAAGATCTATCGAGTTGTTTTTCAAATCTGTCGACGGATGGCAATTCGGTGGTTTCATTATCATTTGCTGCCACCAATCCGCCACCTGGTTTCGATCGTCCAGCCAGAGCGGCTCTCTATCAACGCAAACATTCTCAGCAGCCATCGACATCAACTGCAGCAGCTGCAGGTTGTTTCTCGTATTATGCAAATGTAAGTTACTATGCTGTATATTTAAATTAATGCAGTTAATGTTTTTAATTTTTATTATACTAGGCTAACAATTCACCACCCAGGGGAGGCTATAACAATTTATCTCAACAGCAGCAACAGCAATCCCAGCGGCAACCACTGCCTCAATCTCCACGTAAAGGGGCTGGTTCGGAATCGGTTAATGTAGCCAACCAGAATGTTAATATAAATGAAAATATATCATCGCTTCAGTATCCAAACGTATTGAATCACCACCAACAACAACAACAGCAGCAGCAACAGCAGCAGCAACAACAACAGCAGCAGCAACAACAACAGCAGCAGCAGCAGCAACAACAGCAGCAACAACAGCAGCAACAACAGCTGCAACAACAGCTGCAACAACAACAGCAGCAACAACAACTGCAACAGCAGCAACAACTACTGCAACAGCAGCAACAACAACTGCAGCAACAGCAACAACAACAGCAGCAACAGCAACTACAACAACAACAACAACCACAACCACAACTGCAACAACAACCACAAATGCACCAGCAGCAGCAACAATCGCAGACATCTAATGCTACTGCTGCTGCTGCTGCTGCTGCTCAAACTACTGTGAATGAGATAAATCATTTGTATCAGCAACTGATGGCCTGTAATCTTCAGCAGCACCAACAACAACAACAACAAACAGCTACCAATGCTGCTGCTGCCGCTGCCATTATCTATGCAAATTTGGAGCTTCAGCAAGTCCACTTGCGTCAATATCACTTACAGCAGCAATATCAGCATCAGCATCAGCATCAACAACAACAACAACAATTACAACGTTCACCACGTGTCGTTTATAATGCTGGCAATGGAGTTATACCGATTCCAACACCAGCCAAGGAACCATCTCAGCCGGCTAAAAAATAACCACTCGAACCCATCATATATATCAAAATTTTGTTTTTATAAATAATTTCCTTTTATCAAGAAAGAACAAAACCAAGAAAAAATCAAAATAAACAAATAGTCACAACCTAAACATATCCTTTATATTTAAACAATCTATGCGCAATTATGAAAGTTGCCAAACTTCAGCTTCTCTTATCTTAATTGAAAGATTAATTTAAGTAATTTAATTCAAATTACACAGAATATTCTGTATTTCGAAAAAAGGGTTTAATGAACCTTAAAAACTTTAAATCTGTTCTGCTGAAAAATGATATCCACTTTATTTTTATGGAATAGTGGTATTTTTTTTTACATATTTAGTTCAAAATGACTATGCTTAAAAGTTTTGACAAAAGAATATCTTTCGCGGTAAGGCTTAAGAAAAATGTATTACAACTTTTTCCACTGTTAAAAAAAATCTACATTTTTAAGGTTTTTTGATACAACTAAAAATGTTACTTGTATGGGCTTCTGTGGATTAAACGTCGAATATAATATTTAAATTGAATACCTTTCGATTCAAATGATATTAAACAGATATTTTCGAATTATCTTATGTGCCTCATTTTTCTTCAATTTTATTGATTAGATTCTGTTGTAAACATTGTTTTATTTATAATTATTTTTTATTGTGTGAATTAGGCTACTCAAAAACAATATTGTGTACCTGTCATTAATTTTTTTTTTTTTTTTTTAATTTTGCAATTTTTGATAATTGTACAATTTTAAAACTTTTTTGGCCGAATCATCATTTGAACATATTTTAAAGGAATAAAATCATTCATGAAAACGCCTAGTACATTGCGCCTAGTGATTTCGCCATCATATGCGCCATTAAGATGGGTATATCTTGCAAAAACAAAAACAAAAACAAAAAAAAAAAGAAACAACCAAAAGTAAAATTAAAAAATTGTTTAATTAAGACTTCAAACAAATACTTACGGTTTTGACCTAATGCAAGAATTAAACCACCAAGCGCCATGACATTCTTTAGCACAATTTTGCCACCAAAAATTGTCATTATCCCGATCGTAAGTTGTGAATTTCATTCCAACATTGCTGATCATGGGATTCTGACAATTATATGAACTGTGACAAGTCAATCCACCCATCTCTTTTAATAAATAATTTTCTGTTTCATTTCCAACTAAAAAATTATTAAAGCGATAGAATCTTGAAGCAGAATCGTCAAAGCTTTGGTAATATATCAGAAGTTCGTGTTGTTCATTTGAAGTCATCCTGTGTAGTTTATCGAGTCCAATAAAAAATTCACCCGATAGATCACCAAATCCCTTACTATAGTCATCCCAATTACGGTAGAAGTTAACAGTGCCATCTAATCGACGTTGAATAACTGTCCAGCCAAATCCTTGTTGCAGGCGTGACTCGCATGGCGCATAGAAGGGTTCTCCTCTTGGCAAATGCAACAATTGAATCCCTGTAAAATTGCCAAAGGGCACACAACTTGAGGCCTGAGAGAATTTCAGTTGATCTTGGTAGTTTGAAATCTGTTTTAGGTACTCGTTTATATTTAAAGCATCAGTCTTGGTCTTGATTTGCAAATCGGTTATTTCCAATTCCTTCTGCACGAAAATTCCTCGATAAGAGTTTACAGAAGAATTTAAATTTTTAACATTTGTTTCTAGTGCTTCAATTATCGCAGAATTCGAATCAATTTGTGACTCATAGGCCACAATTAGATCGCTTAGGTTCAGAACTTTAGCGGCATCTGCCTGAGACTTTGATTTGAAGGCTGCAACATGTCGCCTCATATTATTCAATTTATTTTCCAGATCGGCAATTATTTCTATAAAGATAAGGTCAAATGACATGAGAGTTGAAACTAACAAACCTGTGTCGACTAGGTACCATCTTTAGTTTTCTCCACGATGTGCGCCTGAGTTGTTGTCTCTATGAATTCCTCATTGAAGTCTTCTGTGGTTTCCACCGCAGGAGTTTGCTGGCAATGCTTAGCCAGCAAAAATAACAGAATAATTCGGAATAAAATGTACATCGTAAGACCACTTTATCAAACCGTTCAATTCGACTGTCGACTCTTGACTGACCATTCCATTCAGCACAGAATAATCAATTTGTATGTACACTCAGCGTAAAACGCCAATCATATGTTTTTTTTTTCGCCAATCACAGAATATAAAAATATACATATTGCTTTCTGCTTGATTATTTACTGCCTACAAAGAATATTGTTTTTTTAAGATAATTTGCTTCCTGTTAAAAATTTTAAAAACGTAAAAAGACAAATATTCATAAGCTCTCGTTTCTTTAAGTATTTGCAAAAATGCATTTCTTAGGCAAATGTTTCAGATATTCAACATATTCAGACATTTATCGTCACAGAAATTCAAATACCTCTTACTGAGAAAAAATATATAGGTATTTGAAGTCAAATCCCATAAGGGCTGAAAAGTCAGAAACAATTATTTTTGTTTCCAAGCACAAAAGGAATTTTAGTACGCGTTGGAAAAATATGAGGTAAATTTTCCTTCTCTTGCTAAATTTTTTATGTATTACATTTTACAATTATAAAGTAAAAACACTTTTTGTATCCTGGAAACCACGTCCGACCTAATATTATATATATTATTATCTCTTGTATATCATTTATTCAATTTTTTTTTATTATACAATGAGTATGTGATAAACAGAGTGCCTAAGTGCATATACATAGTATCTGAAACAAAGGCAGTACAATAATTTATGTATATGTAAGTACATATATATACACATTTCGTAATCAATAAGCCCTGGATACGCCTTTGTGAAAAAAACAGACATAACATAATAAAAACGAGCATAAAATTAATTATTTTTGATTTTAACAATTGCATAAATAATAAAATAAATAAAATTGTTGTAATTTTAATTAAAAATTAAATAAATGCTAAGCTAATTTCTAAAAAATATATAACTAACTTTTTTACCCTAAAGCTTGTTTGCCTTGAGTTTGAGACCGTTTCCAGCCGGAATTTTAATGAGAAAGCCATGGCTTAAATGCTTCTTACATTATACACAGTGTCGATTCCATTATTTATTTTACTTACTTTCCCATTTTCACTGCCTATAGGGAACTTTGATGGTTAATTAGGGACTGTTTCATCAATGGCTGCTATACAGATGGCAGAGAAAGACAATTTATTGATTCAAAAACGAAGTGCTCGGACGTGATCCGGATGGGATAGCTCAAAGATTCTCAAGAGGAAAGAAAATCGAATCGAATCAAAAAAGACAGAAAAGCAAGTCAACACTTTTTGTTTTTTTTTTCCGATTAGATTATTTGCAATCTTTATAGTAAACAAACCTTTACTTTACCTTGTTTACCGAAAACTGATTTTTCTACCATGCTCTCATATGGGAAAATGGTGTATTAATGCCGCCAAAATGTATGTAACAGGACAGACAGCTTTCCCGAACGTGATGCCGAGTCGAATTAGCTATGTCCGCTCTGGGTTAACACCTAAATATATAGATCTCGGAGACTATAAAAAAAACCGCCACTCGACTCGTGTGGTATGTACAGTAATATAGTTTGTTTAAAATATTTGTAAACTGTAAACAATGCTTATTTACGGGTTTAGCAAATAAAACGACAGCATTAATCAATTCGGGCTCTGGTAAACCGAGAACATCTACAAAAATTTAAACAAGCGACGGGGACGATTTTATAACTTCAGCCAAAGCAAATTAAAATACTTATATATGTACACACAGATTTTGTTTACTTCCACAGTATCTTAAAGATAGACCGAAGAAAAAAACATTTTGAAGTTCGACTTTTCTCGTATACCTAAATTCAATGGAAAGGAGTATTCAATGCATGGAATGAATGGAATATTTTTACGTTGGTCATCAATAGAAAGCGATCTGATTGATGGATTCTTGAAATATTGTGGCAACTGTCAAAGCATAATTTATTATTTAAATAAAAGATTTAACCGTTGTTAATTTGAGAAAGGTAAAAAAAAAATTGTGCAAATATATATAAAAATACTTATTGCCCACTGTGCCGCCAGTGGACATTTTCCGAATTTCGATGCAGCAAATATAATAGACCAAGATCAATATTATAACAAACGATACACTTTGGAGATGCTATACCTACATAATAAATACGCTGACAAATATATGTAAAACTTTATATATAATATAAAATATATGGAAAACAAACCGTTTTTTATATTTCTTTGAGAAAGAATTGACCTCTAGCTGGCAAACCATGTTTCAAAAAAAAATAAAATAAAATCGAACTTTTTCTACATTGCATGCATGAAAACATTTTAAATTCTATTAGTAGGTAAATATTATGCAGGTCTTTGCTGATGTTCATTAATTTTTTTTTTAAAAGATGGTATTACATATTACTTTTAAAAACAAAACTCAAATTTAGATTTAGATAATCGAATAAAATGGAATGCTATAATTCAAGATAACAAAACTGATTTACGTTCTCAAAGTTAACGGAAATGGTCACATTCAACCAGTGCCATCTTAATCTCTGTGGTTGTACAAGTTTCTAAAATCAAATTTTTAAATAATTATATATATATTTTTTAATTAATTATGCGCTTTATTAGCCTTTAATTATTAAAGTTTAAAAGTATAATCTTCTTAAAATTGTTCTGGGATTTTGCAAATATGCTGACATAAATGTCGGATAATTTTGATGCATTTTTGTTTTTTATTTATTTCCTTTCAATAGCAATTGTTTTCTCTTTCCCACTTCAGTTTAAGAGTTATGCTTAATCAGCATTATTTTTGTTTTACCCCAAAGCCGGAGCAATACCCATCCGCTGTTTTATTGCATCAAATTCCACATAGTGTTGCCTTAAGAAGACATCGCCAATTATCCAGAAAGTGATGCCTGACAAATCCATTAGACCAGTGGCGCAGACAGTGCCCAAATTTAAGACATAAGTCTCTGGTTTAATATAGAATTTGGTGTTCGCTATGGTCAGCACCAGCTGAGGAAGGGTTGAGATTATCGTGCAATCGACTAGCCAGAGATCATATGTTGAATTGAAGGTGGCACCAAGTTGTGAATTTAATGCCATAATGTCCGAAGCTGGTCCAACAATAAGGGATGTGCCCGTATCCATAATGGCTGTGCAGTTTCCAGAGCAACGTGGACTACTCCCATCCGAGAAGTCAATCGTATTTAATATGAATTGCCAATAAGAAGCCACTGTCACAGGCGTATAGATGAGTTCACCATAGTAAAGGCTAGAATTGGAACCGCCCATTATCATGGTATCGGTTTTAAGGCTAAACGAGAAAATCGATTTCTGTACTTGACTCTGGGTGATTAGGTTTTGAAAGGGCGGCTTAGTCTTTAGTTGCGATAGAGAGGGAAACCCCAAGCCCCAGATGCCATCGTAGGCACTGCAACTGGATATGGTGTTGGCTAAGCCAAACGTTTGATTTTGAACGGTCATTTTACCAATTTTAAATGTATCCAATCCAGTTGTACCCGCAGCCGAACCAGAGCCATATGTTATGCTAAACGAAGTGCCATTGTTGACAAAACTTTTCGATTTGGCTGGATTGTATATATGATTCTGACATGAATTAGCGCAGAAACTGCAACTCGCACTGGGCACCCAAATATCCGCAGATCCAGTGTCGGGAACCACGGTAAATGATTGTCCACCAAATGATACACTAACCATGTATTCCGTATCAAAATAACTTTCTAAATTGCTTGTCTGTTCGATTCCTGGGCTCGAAGCTGAACTACTGGTGACTGCATTAACTTTGGATATAGTGCTCAATCCGTATTTGGCCTTTAAGGCATTCTGGTGCCTTTTATGGACACGACGATGGAGCGGCTTGCTATGCTTATGCTTATGTTTGATCATACGAAGATGATGCAATTTGGCAGTTGCATATGTGGCACAGAATAAAAGTACGAATACTACGCGTAGATTCATATTGAAGAGCTTGACTATTCAATGGATGTTCCTAGACTTGAGAATTTATAGCTTTTGGTTGAGTTAATGGACAAAGGGTTTTATCTAAGGTGAATACTTTATGGTATTCACACGTAGAGCTGAACTAGAAAAATTTATTTTTAAATGCAAACAAAAAAAAAAAAAACATTGTGATATAATATAGAATAAAAGCTGAATTTGTGTGTTTTTTTTTTATTGTTATTAATGACCGTTAAATTGCTATTCAAATTTACCCAACACCTGACCAAAACTGTAGATTAGTGTGACCATACCCAATGGAAATTGTGGCAACTCTGCCGAATTAGTAAAGTGTAGAAAAAATCTGCATTAATACTCTTAGTGCACTGCTGTGGCAATGCCAATTTGATTATAACCAATGTCAAATACAGTAAAATAGGCACCCATGAAAACTTCACCCAGAATCCAAAAGTCAATGCCATCTAAGGTGGAAAATCCTGATACACAAGTGTTGCCATATTGTAGGATATAGTCCGTCGATTTCAAAGCAAACTCTTTGCGAGCAATTGTGAAAATAATATCAGGTAATTTAGAAATTGTTGCACAATCGACCAAAAATGCTCCAGATGTCGCATTCGGATTGGTTACACTCAAAATTTTATTAATTTCCTTTATCTCTGAGTTGGGCACAACAATTAGAGAAGTGCCCACATCGAGAATTGCCTGACAATTGTCACAAAACTCCTGATCGTTCAGTGTGGCGCTGGTCATTTCAAATTGCCAATATCCTTGCTGGGAGACTGGAACATAAGTCAAGCAACCACTATAAAGGGCTGGATCAATGCCACCAAGAATCAATTCACCACCATTGGTGGCATTTGTCCCATTCCGATTAAGATAGATGGAGAAAATTGGCTCAGAGATCAGCCTCTGGGATATTAAGTTGTATAATGGCGGAATAACGCCATTAATCGATATACTTGCATAAGCCAGACCGATCATGCCGTCAAAGGGGGAGGATAAAAATGTTCCATCTGGTTCATTGGTCATCTCGGCAAACACTTGATTCTTAATGGCCAAATCGCCAATTGCCACGGTATCCTGCGAGAGGAAGCCATCAAGTACCACCCCACCAGCCGTATTCGAGGCATATTCTATTTGAAATGCCGTATTATTGGCCTTATAAGTGCTGGACGCACTTGAGTTATAACGTTGATGGGCCGCACAGGCTTTCACTGTCGATGGACATTTGCTGGAGGGCACCCAAAGGTTCGAAGAACCAGTATCAATCAGTAGACGAAACTTTTGGGGCGGCGTACCAATACCCACAGTTATATAATATTCCGTGTTATATGCATTTCCCAGACTAGCTGCATTTGTCGTTGCCGTCGTTCCTGTCTGAGTGGAGGCCGACACTACATTGTCCACAATTGTCTTGGATAACTTTAATTTATGCTTAATCGACAACGATTTCAGATCATGTTTCACATTATGATGACTGGAATCGGGATTATTGTGTCTTCCCACTCGAACTCGGTTGTGTTTAGGTTTGCGTGCCTCAGCAGAAGTAAAACCAATTAATACTAGAGCCAGTAGAAACCACAGCTTTTTGCTGTTGACCCTCATCTTGACCCGTTGATTGCAGCCGAGTGACTTGACTGAAAAACTAAGCAGCCTCAGGTATTTATAGGTGAGAAAGCCAAACAGAGATAAACTCACTCACTTACAGCTGGTAGCATTCTGATAACACAGCAATTTCACACCTGAATTCAGAATGAATGATTAAAAGAGGTGCGAAGTATTCAGAATGGTTTGTTTTATTCAGCAAATTCGCAGTTTTTTTTTTTTTTTTTTTTGGTAATGGAACTTAACAAGATGTATGCATAGCCAAAACATTTAAACAAGTTAATATATATATATGTATTTTGGGAAATTTCATGCCAATTTTGAAACAAATGTTGGAGTAAAGCTTTTTTATAAGCCCCTAAAAATGAGAAAATCAACGGCCCTTTTGCTTTTTGAGAGCCGATGGCAATTTATAAAACAATTATTATATAAAACAGAGTAATTATTATTTACTTTCCACGCTTCAAAAGCAATTTAGTGTAGAATATAGAAGAGGCAGTTTTCATCATATTTATGATTATTTTTCTTATTGAAAATGCTAAATATTTTAAAGTTTTTCATTGAAAATGTTTAATGAACGAAGCAAATGCACAAAAAAATTGTCAGCAAAGTCCTGAAATGATTAATGATTGAAGTACATAATATACTTTCGAGATAAGCTATAAGCTGGCTTAAAAGTCCTTTTTTAAATCCAAGAAGGCTTCAAAAACCTTCACAAAATATATTTGTGCTATAATACCCTCTATTGATCGCAAAATAGCAGTTGATTTCTACCCATCAAAATACGTTATATATTTTAAGTGGCAAATTTTAATATTATCTGTTCGCCATCGATTAAATGAATGAATAATTAAATGTTGCAATCAATAAACATTTAAAAAGCAGATTTTATTGATATTACCAATAAATTTACGCCACTGGCGCAAAGCCAACGCGATTCTCTCCAAAATCAAATTCAGTATAGAACTGACCAATAAAGACATCACCCAGAATCCAGAAATCTGTGCCAATATAGGTGAATGTGGACATGCAGTAGGTGCTATTGTCATCGCCAAAAGTGCTGATATAGGCAGATGGTGGCAACTCAAAAATGCCATCACCTATGCTGAAGCTAAGCACTGGCAAAGAGTCAACTGTGGAGCAGCTTACATAATAGCTACCTTCTATATAGAAGGCACCGATAAGTTGATTCAATTGGCTATATGCACTGAATGGGCAGGCAATCAATGAAGTTCCAGTATCAGCAATTGCTTGACAATTATCACAAATCACAGTGCCATTCCATGTAATGTTGTTCACAGCGAATTGCCAATAACCTTGCTGAGAGACTGGCACATAGCTTAGATTGCCCACATAGAGGCTCTCATCTGATCCACCAAGTATTAATTGACCGCCATCCGTTGCGGTGCCATTGCGGCCAAGATAGAAGCCAAAGACGGGCTCATCAATTAGACCCTGTTCGTAGAGATTATAGAATGGTGGGACAACCGTATCGACAGCGATAGTTTGATAGGCCATTCCCAAGATGCCATCAAAGGCAACATTTTCGAAACTGCTACCCGGCTGGGTGATGGCCTCTCCAAAGGTTTGATTTGCAATAGATAATCCATTAATTGTCACCGTATCGATGGCCAAGAAACCAGTAACACTGCCAGTGCCATATTGAATGGAAAAGTTTTGACTACTTGCCACATATGTGCTTGAGGCACTGGAATTGTATTGATTGTGCTGTTGGCAGGCCACATCTGTGCTCGCACACTGGGCAGAAGGTATCCAGAGATTGGCTGAGCCCGTATCGAAAATCACATTGAAATATTGCTCAGGAGTTCCAATGCCGATTGTGCCAAAGTAATACATATTCATGCTATTACCTAGCTCTTCAGTTGTGGTCGTATCGTTTGAGGTGGAATCGGTATTAGAGTTGTCGTAATAGTCGTTATTGTAATCAGGTGCCACATAGTCGGGTACCCCATAATCATAGACGATAATACTTTCGATCAGCTGGTGATATTTATGCTTGAGCCAACGTATCTCCTGCTTGACATGACGATGATCTCTCTTATGCTCACTTTGGTGTATCTTAATCCTTTGCACCTTTGCACAGCTGACCAGAGCCAGCAGGGCCACGAATATAAATAATTTAAACATTTTCAGACCGTCTGACTGGTCTGGACTAATTCAAAATGTTTACTAACAAGTGCTATTTATATATGTTCATGTGATAAGACTGGCCAAAATTATTTTGGATTGATCACACCAGCGATCGATTAAATGTGCAGAATATAGATATCAAAAATTGATCGATAGAATTACTTTTAACTTATTGTTTTGTTTACTCACGTCTTGGTGTCGTGTGAACTTTATTCAAGAAGATACAATTAAGGCAAACCGATGGGAATTCTGCGAAAGTCGACTGCCAAGCTAAGCTAAGGGCATTACGGGTGGGAAATATCGAAAGGTAAAGAACTCATTGATAAATGGCCAGTCAGAAGTTGGTTATCAGTTTATAGATATTTTGTGGTAATTTTCCCCGCTTACACATGAAAAAAATAATGGGCACTGTGATAAGAATTTTAAATCTTATGAGTTGTCGTTGAAATGATTTGATTTATCTAACACCTTTACATTGTTATGGGGCTCATTAAGTACTCATAATCATTGATTTCATTCAATACTTGTTAAAATTATACTTCATTTATTCCAAAGAGCAACATTTTACATAAAAGAAAACCGAAACAATTGCATAACAACGTTCCAACTAAAGACGAAAACCCAGAGCTTACATATTTAATGCCCTTTTTATTATAATAATATTTTCAGAGTGTTAGTAGCTAAAAAGTGGGCACACACTACGCATACGTAATTTTAAATTGTTTAGTATTTTGCTTGGACTATTAGCTGTTATTATTTTTTTCCATAGTCACATTCTCTGAAAATAAAGATTATTAAATTCATGTTTTTCAAAAATATAGATTTATGCAAAAATATTATTTTTATTATTAGAGGTGAATAATTATTTTGAATTTTTACAAATTTACATAAAATGGGGGAAATAATATGACTCTACGAATATTAAGATTTGTTAAATTAATTTTACACTTTTGGAGCTAGAGCCACACGTTTGTAGCCCACATCAAATTCCACATAGAAGGATCCCAAAAAGACATCACCCAATATCCAGAGGTTGTTATAGTCCACACCATCCACGTTGCTGACATCCTGACCTCCTTCGTAGAGACTGGTGAATCCCGAGACACAAGTGCTACCATATTGAAGAATATAACTGGAGGCAGGCACAACGAAATCCTTACGTGCTATGGTCAGTGTGAGATCCGGCAGAGTTGAAGTCTTATTACAATCGATAACGTAGACACCGTTGAGTAGATTGGCCGATGTTAATCCCAATTGCTGATTAATTGTGGCCAAAGCAGCCGAGGGGGCCACTATTAGAGAGGTGCCCACATCGAGAATGGCCTCACATTTGGAGCAGAGAGATTTGCCATTGGTGCCCAAGACAATGCTCGTGACGGTGAATTGCCAATAGCCGACTTGGGAGAGTGGCACATAGGTGAGGCACCCACTATATAAGGTAGGATCACTGCCACCCAATATAAGTTGTCCGCCATTACTAGCACTGGACGCAGAGCCATTTCGATTTAAGATCAAAGCAAATATCGGTTCATCAATTAATTTCTGAGCTATTAGGTTCTGAATGGGTGGAGTCACTCCATCGATGGCTATATTGGGGAAACCCAAGCCTAAAATTCCATCGAAATTCGATTTATTGAACACACTTGTCGGCAGCGTAGTGATTTCAGAAAAGGTTTGCGATTTAACCTTAAGTCCACCAATTCCTAGCGTATCAGCGGAGAGAAACCCCGACAGTATCACCTGATTGCTACCTTCTGTGGCGTACTGTATCTGAAACGATGTTCCATTGGCCACATAGGTTGTCGATTTGCTTGAATTGTAGCGATTGTGTTTTATGCAAACACTGTCAGTGCACTGCGAAGAAGGTACCCAGAGATTTGCTGAAGCCGTATCCAGAAGAATTTTGAACGATTGGCCACCTATGGTTATGTTGCCATAATATTCCGTATTATAGGCATTAATCAAGGCTTCGATTCCACTAGAACTGGAACTAGAACTTGAGCTAGAACTTGCCGTCCCATTTGCTGTGCTTGCCACATTGAGTTTAGTTTTCAATGAAGTTGTCTGGGATTGCAAATTTTTCAGCAACTTAGCATGATCTGTGTCCCGATTTAAGCTGATCTTATGCACCTTCTTCCGTCTCCTTTTTGCCTCAATGCTGGCCGTTAAAAGCAGCACCAGCAACGATAATCCCAATATGACTTTTGACAGCGAACGCATCGTTGTGACTGACGCCGAAAATGACGATCACCTCACGTATTTATAGTGGGCGAAATTCCAACAAATTGTACCACGTTTATCTACTTGGGTTTAGCCAATTTTTGTAAGTACATGTGTAGTAGGCATGTAAACAGGATAAGAGTGCAATTGTGAACGGAAATTACAAGTACTATTTTATTCGCTTATAAGGTGCGCGAAGTAAATAAGTCATGGACTTTTTAACAGTGATTACTTCTTATTTAATTTCAGTAAATTTTAAAGCAAACATTGAATAAATAAACTAAATTGAAACTATAAATTTATGTGCCTTCCTATATAAGTTACTCTATCGGGACTATAATCCCTATTCATTTGATCCTTCTTCATTGAATTCTTAAGTACTCTACAACGATTTATCTAAAAATTTCATGATAAAACTTAATTTTAATTTGGAATGGCTTTTGGCTTTGAAATTTTTTGTAAGTTTTTAATATATATCTTGGCCTGAATTTTAATCCATATTCGACTTTTATCACTACTTCAAAATACTGTGATAATTTCATTAAAATTTATATACTTACTTAAGTTTGGTAAAAGAATATTAAAATAGAAACTGTTTAATTTTATGTTTTAAAACTGATTTTGATTTATTAGTAATCAACGTCTTTAATTTTAAAATCTAAATCGTAAATGCGCCATTTAATATAAACAAAAATTGGTTGACTCAGTAGTTTCTTTAGTATTCGGTACACGTGTTTACCTTTAAAAAGGCAACAGAGAGCGCCACATGTTCTTGTGCCGCCATCTGTCGCTAAGTAGAAACTTTTGAACTGCTTGTTGCACTGCTTATTGCAGCCGGGCTAAAAGCAAGTAATTATTAATTTCCAAAGATATCTTTCAAAGCGTACTTTGACCTTAGACTCGACTGAAATTTGGAGACATTCAACCGATTACTAATATTTTGAAATATTTTTTACCTTCTGACGTAATTAATTAATAAACCCAAATAAATAAAACTATTTAGATTAATAGCGCTTTTAACCCTACATAGATAACTTAGTTGCAAAATTTATTGAATTTTTTATAACTCTTATATAATTTTTCACAAATTTTAAGAATTTTTTACCGATTTATTATTATACTTATCGCAACGCCGACATTTTTGAGGTCATGAAAGAGTGTTTTTCTATAGTAATTAAGGGGTGCTGATCACGGCCCTGTACTTATTTTTTGTCCATCACGTCAGGTTTTCTAAAAAAATGTGTTGAAAAGTTTCAAAATGGCCTTATATGCAATATTTTATTGTAAAATATAAACATAATATTATACTGAAAACATTTTTATTTAAACCTATTAAAATAAAAGATATGATTTAAAAGCAATTAACAAAATATCAATGCGGTAATTCTTTGAAATAATGCATAAAATCATACACATTAGATATGGTTCTAAAATGAGTAAAATTTGTACCAAAAATTATGCTATAGGAATTCGAAGAATATGCTGCCTTTTAATTTTAGAGAATTAATGAAATCCTATACATCTAACAAATTGAAGAGCTGTTTTTCTTAAATAAAATATTCTAAAATTTGTTAAGAATGTAAAAAAAAACAATTGTATCTTTCTATAGTTTACTTTTGGGTGCCTATTTTTCAACCCCAAATCCCCTGATTTGACAAATCTGGAGGTGAATGAGCGTATTCGAATTAGTTAGGGACACTTCTTAAATTTACGTCACCAAAAATCATGTAACTCGCTTTGCCGGCTCGAGTTAAAAACAGTTTGTTTTTCATTTATATAATATTCCGATATATTTCTGCCACTAATCGGCCGCTCCAACTTAAGTGGCCATAAAATATTTAGTTAATTTTTTACTACCTTAATTGATTTTTCAGATCAACTTCTAGACAATTAGATAGCTGTAATTTCTAGATTCCCATTTAATTATAGTAAATTTCTGATTGATTTATTAATTGCTAAATTCTATTAACAGTTTTAAACCCCATTTTCTATTGAATAATATAAATTCTTCTGTGCACAACTCTTTTAAGAGTTTTAGAGTTTTCACTTTAGCCAAAATAATGAATGGAATGAAAGTGATTGCAAAAGTTTTACCCATCCCCCAATGAACTTAAATTCCACTTCTTCTAAAATATGCCAAGTTTTATTTGCTAATTGCAACGAAATGGCGCAATAGAGATTTTAGCCGCAAGGACAAACCAAAACCAAAGCGAACCCGAAAAAACACAACAACCAAAAGAAATGGAAAGAGAATGAGGGAAGGAGAACTTCAATTCCAATTTCGCCTTTGGCTGTGACAACATTTACAGAAATCACATGGAAAAAAAGCCGCCACCAGGGGCAAAACTGAAGACGATGAAGGCGTTGGATAATAGTAGGGAGCAGGGCGGGGTCCCAAAAATACAACAAAAAAAAAGTTTTTCCTGCCTTCGAACGTTTTTCTGCACATTTCTTTTGGCTTGTTGGTGGGTCTTGCCAATGTTGTAATTGAATTTGCGTCAAGTTCTATTAAGTGGCGTAAAGTTTTTTGGCCTTTGGAATTGAACTTGGGCCGCAGCATGTGCATTTTTCATATGTTTATCGTAGAGTTTCGTTCGATATATTTTGCTTTTGTTTGACAGGTCGCGGGGCTATGGGGGGAAACTCTGAAGAAACTTCAACCTCAAGCTCAGCTTCGGCCTGAACCTCAAATCAATTGCCTGTCATTTGCCAAAGCAACAAAAACAGAACCAATTGAAACTCATGTGAGGTTATCAATGAAGCATTAAATTGTTTCTGCATTTTAGAGTTTGAGTAGAAAAAAATCACTTTACATTTATGTAAGTTTAACCAAGCGAACAATAAAAAACAAGAATTTGTAAATAAAAATCCCATTTTCCAGCATTAGTTTCTCTGCATTTCGAATTTTTTCAACTAAAACTACTTACCCAAATTTTGCCCCTTTCAGATTTATGCAAAAAAAAGTCTTATCTAGGTCACACCCAATACCTTTATGTCAAATCTCTAACAATGGTTACTTATTCACTCACTTTCACATATATACGTATATGTATGTGTGTGGTTGTGTATAAAGAAATGCTTATTCCCGGCCTCAAGTCTTAGGTCCCAGCTGCCATTATATTGCCTCTGCCTGACATCAAATATTAAGATTGTAAGCGACAGCTGGTGACATGTTTGCAGGCATCGTTTTTGTATTTTTCTCTGTGTTTTTCATTGAATTTTCATTTTCGTTTGTATTTTTATTACTTTGCACCCTCTTAACCATATTATGATTGGGAAACATGGCCATACGATGGGTGTAAAGTTGGCAAATCAAATTTGACTAGCATTAAGTTAACAAGCTTTGACTTTAAGAACGTTTTAAGGCAGTTTATTGAAATAATTAGAATATGACTATCTATTTTAAAATTACATTTCAAACTAGTCTTATAATTTTGGTAAAAAATTCATCATAATCTTCACACATAAGAAATGTGCGCATTTACTAAGCAAATATACATACCAAATTTTGTGTTTCTAGTTGCTATAGTGTTTGAGAAAATCGATTTTATTTAATTTGCGGGGGCGGTAGGGGGCGTGGCAGAAATTTGAAATAAACTTGATTAGTCTACATACTACACGATCTGTCTACATACCAAATTCGGTGGCTCTAGCTCTTATACTCTCCGAGATCTGCGTGTTCATACAGACGGACGGACGGACGGACAGACGAATATGGCTAGATCGTCTCGGCTGTTGATGCTGATCAAGAATATATATACTTTATGGGGTCGGAAAAGCTTCCTTCTGCTTGTTACATACACCTATGGGTGCATGGTATAATGTTGAATCACTTATTTGTAATACTAAAATTTTTAATAATTTCAAATAGAGCTTTCATTTAATGAAGTTTTTGCCTAATATTTTATTTGCGTCTACTTATAGCTTATATGTCGCTCTACTTAGTTTAAAATATACTTCTATATATACTTCTAAGAACAAAAATAGATTAAATTTGTAGTAGTTAATCATATTCTTTATTTAATGTAGTAAAAAGCTTATTTTTCCTTCTTTGACCGGGAAATCTAGAATGACTCTTTTGCTCCATTCTTCTCTCTCCCTTCTCTTCATTTTTGAGAATTTGAGTATTTTAGTCATCCTAATACAAATTTACTTAATTTAAAATCATTATAACTACAAAGTTAGCATCCAGTTTCAAAGGTTCTTAATAAAAAGTGTACGATTAAAGTTTTTGTCCATCTACAATAATATTCAAAAACCATCACACCAATCATAAATATATAATCAACATTGTCCATTGAAATAGACGAAATTATTCAATACTTATAAACAAAAGCTTATAGACAATGGTATTAAATGTAGAATTATATTAATATAAGTTTATGTACCTTTATTTGCAAAAAAAAAATTTAAGCCTCAAAGAAATATCGAGGATGAGGGGGAAAAGGCCCTTGAAATATGTAAGGAACCAATAGCTTATATAGGAAAAATCTAAGGACTATTCTAATTTCGCCAAGAGATTACGCCTTATTCAAATAAAATCACTTAAATAATTATATGTTACGTACTTCATCAAAAAATTAAAAAGAAGTTGTTTTTTTCATTGTTTAGATGCATCATAGAATTCCCTTATGTTATAGACAAGATTGAAGTTTTACTTCATATATAAATTTCAAATGTCTTTGCCGAGTAGGCTACTTGACCTTCTCCAAGAACTCCACCTAATGTCCGAACACAATACATTCTCACATAAATGATAGATATACATGTATGTACATATGTTGGTACTCAATGACCCATCGAATCCATGGTCGAATATAGGCATTGGCATTATTACAACGATTTATCAACTTGTCAACATATTTAATGAGACGGGGTTAAAGACATTTGCTTGTTTGTTTCGCCTCCTCGAACATTTCAATGGCAATGGCAAAGGCAATTCGACAGGCAACCAACTCACACACACACTCAGTCATTCACTCACTTACTCACTCATTCACTCAATAATATGGGAAATGTCAATATTACGTATACGCAATATTGTGCGGGCATTGTTCCGAATGGCTGTTGTTGTAAATGTTGTTTTGCTAGCTAGATTTGTTTGCAGTAAGCGGAAATAGTTGTTGGTTGGTAGTGTGTTTATATATATATGTGTGTGTGTGTGCGTGTGTGTGCGTGTGGCTTTGTAGTGTTTTGAGTTTGGGGCCAGGATAAACCAAACTGTTCAACCAACTGACGTACAACAGCGAGAGAGCATGTTGTCCTGGCCAGACAGGCTCAGTCTGCCATAAAAGCAAATAACTGTCCTTCTGCATTTGAGTAGAGCATGCACTATACAACTATATATATATATATATATATATATATATATATATATATATATACATGTACATATCAGTTTTCTCTATATACATATATGTATATCATGTTTGTCCATCAATTGTCCTACATCAATTGTGCTTCGCTCCAGTTCATTCATTTTTGTAAATATTTCAACTCTTTTGACTTTATGCTTTTTCATTTGTTTTTTTTTTTTTTTGTGTTATTGTTATTTTTAGGCCAAGTTAATAAATTTCTATATATGAACACAACAGGCCAAGAAGCAAAGTAAGCAGAAATGAAATATTGCCTTATGGCTTCTTGTTCTCTGTGGCTTGTCCTTGTTATTATAATGCCAGCAGCTGTTGCATTTCACAAAATTTAATGAACTGTTCACATTCAAATATACACATGCACACACACACTTATACAAATTGTTATATTCAGTCGCACATTCCTGTTTTATGTTTATTTGCCAACATTTTTTGTGTATTTGTAGAGCATAAAGCAAAATGTCTGGAAGACGTCTATGGTTATAAATATAAATTAATTGGTCTAAATTGTGCAAATAGGAAATTCATTTTGGTTGTCGACAAACTAATCAGTCTTGACAGTGAAATGTGCAAAGTAGGTGAACTAAGGGTCAATATATAGAGAAATTTTGTTGCATTTGACATTTACTATTGCTGAGTAAGCCTTTTTATACCCTTGCAAAAAGGGTATATTAATTTTGGTCAGAAGTGTGCAACGCATAGAACGAAGCATCTCCGACCATATAATGTATATATATTCTTGATCAGCACGACGAGACGAGTTCATATAGCCATGTCCGTCCGTCCGTTCGTCCGTCCGTCCGTCCGTCTGGATCAACGCAAACTCCTCCTAGACCGTAAGAGCTACAGAGTTGAAATGTTTGCATGTAGGCTTGTATATACGGCAGGCGATCGTTCAGCCGGATCGGACCACTATATCGTATAGCTCCCATACAAACGTTAAAGTCACGAATAGTGACTTTTCTCAATAACATCGTTATTTTTTGAGCTACTATCGTGAAATTTAATATTGGTAAGTTTATTATACTTGTAAACGACTGTGCCAAATTTGATCAAGATCGGATGACTATATCGTATTGCTCCCATAGGAACGATCGGCCGAAAACAGTGACTTTTATCAATAACTTCGTTACTTTTCACGCAATTGGCATACAAATGAATATTTATTAGTTTAATATACCTATTAATGACTGTGCCAAATTGTATTAAGATCGGGTTACTATATCACATAGCTCCCATAGGAACGATCGGTGAAAAACTGTGACTCTTGTTGTATTTTTTACCACAATTAAAATTAAAGAATTTTGGTATGTATAAAGTTGCAAGGGTATATAAATTTCCGCACGGCCGAAGTTAGCCCCGGCTCTCTGGTTTTTATATGCCATATGCGTTTGTAATTTTACTAAGGAAGTCAAAGGTGTGATTAAAAAATATCTTTTAGTTGCAGTATGAACAAATTATCCAAACCCTTTCCTTGAAACATGTCTTTCTTGGTTTTTTTTTATTAAGAAAATTGCCAGATTTTTCCATTAATATCCACTAAAATATAGTTTTTTGCTTCGAGTTTCATTCTGTTTCACCAAAAATTTATTAACCGATCTTTTTAAAATCTTGTTTCTTTCTTAAATTGTATATTATTGTTGCTTTTATTTTTGTAGATCTTAGTAATAATACAATGCCAACAATAAAAACAATCCAAAAAATTTTAAACAAAACAATTTCAATAACTAAGTTATAAATTCATGTAGAAGGTAAGCCTAAGAGTCTAAAGAACCTATATAACCAGATCCCTAGGATAAGATGAAAAGAAAGAAACAATTCTTTTAGATCAGAAAAGAAAAGAAAATAAAAAGTTGTAACAGTTATTACCTTATATTCAAGGAGTTATCGGATATAATATACGATTTAAACAAGAAACATTTTAATAATAATGTCCTAGACATCAAGTTAATGGAAAAGTAATTGGTTAAACAGCAAAAGATTATATTTACCTGCATCTAAATTATGATTAAAATATCTCCAACAAACTTTTAAATTAAGTTTTTGTTTATCAACATTTATCTTATAGTTTTTGTTTTTCAAAACCATTTCATAGCAATTTGTCTCTTGAAAAATTGCTTAAATATTTTGATAATCTGGCAAACAAACACGAAAAAATCAACTTTAACTCA
This sequence comes from Drosophila insularis, assembly GCA_018903935.1. Classification (NCBI taxonomy): domain Eukaryota; kingdom Metazoa; phylum Arthropoda; class Insecta; order Diptera; family Drosophilidae; genus Drosophila; species Drosophila insularis. Next base: position 8,310,875 of record JAEIFP010001084.1, on the reverse strand, counting down.
AATCAATCAAAGTCGTTTTATGTCACTACAAGTGCCACAAAATTGATAAACTCTATGAACAATGAAGACATGGGGAAGCTTTTAAGCCGGCAATGGCAAAAGTTTTCAACCCAAATCACACACACACATACACACCACGCTGCGAAAAGTTGTCAACTTCGAACCCTTCAAAAATTGTTATTTTGATGTAAACAATTCAATTGCATAAATATGTAAACAGCCAAAAAAGGTTAAAGAAAATTGTTGAGAGGGGACAAAAGTCTTTCCACCAAAACAAATGGTAAACTTATACTTTCCTTTTTCCTATTGTTGAGTAAAGAAATAATTTCACAATTTTATTCAATCGAAGTGATGCCAAAAAAAAAAATTGGAATCGAATGCTTTGTCACCTTTGTAAAAAGGGAAAAGAAAAGTCTTTTCCAAAGTTATTTAAAACATTTTCCTCTCTCTGGCACAATCTTTCGTTCTTTTTTTCGTTTTCCTTAAAGAAAAATGCGTTTTTCATGCTAATATCAAACCCTTAATAGATTCACCATAGGTTTTTGGGCTAGCTCTACGAAAAGCTTTGTGTTTACCGCCACAAAAAAGAAAAATAAAACTGCCATTGAGATGGAATGGTAACGTTTTTGGAATACCCTCTAGTCGTATGAGGTTAAACATTCAAGTTTCGAAATTTTCAACATTCGAATATTTGGTTTGGATTATTTTGTAAGTAAGAATCGCTCACGATTTGAATAATGTATCCCACTCGGACTGACTCACAAGATCAATATCAAATTGCAATCACAATAATCATGGTATCATTTTTGCCTTCTTAAAACCTACCGAGAATATAAGCATTCGATTCAAAAATTAATCTACAGTTTTAGATATACATACACATGTATGTACAATAATTTATTTCTCTATGAGTAAAATAAATATTTCCAAAGCTACCAAATATTTTAAGGAATTCAGATACGTTCAAGAAATTGAGCTAATATTCGAGCCAATTGACCACCTTTCGATATGCCAAGATTATGCCATTCTTGTAATGAGTTTGGGTCAAATATGTTTTGCATAATAAGTAATTAATTAAGTTTATTCTACAGCCAACCGAAACAGATTTAGATCCACGTTGATCATTTCATGAAGCTTTACAAAAAATATCTACAAAATAGAATATTTGATTATTTTAATTCGAGAGACAGTCTGGGAATACTTTCTATTCATTTATACATATACCCACTTGAAAAATATTCTAAATAGCCTGATAAAGTATGGAGTGATTTGTAAACTTAGTTATAAAAGCCTAATATCCCACTTCTAACTTCAGCTACAGGGTATAAACATGTGTTCTGAGATTTTTCTTGTGGGTGGCATTTGAATTGAAATGCTGAAGCTTTAGTCGACATTTATTTTATTCTCTTTTGTATGGACTACATAAAGTTATTCCACTCTGGAGACTTTTGTTATAGCGAGGTGTGGCCATTTGAAATAGGTAATTGACTTTGGTGGAATTCAACGGGGGATATTCAGAAACTTTTTTGAGTATTTAAGTCGCTCTACTCATTTTCTGGTCAATCGCACATACAATTTTATTTGCAGCTGGCCGCAATTCAATTAACTTTTGCCTCTTGGAGTCGTTAAATGGCTGCTTAAGCTCTAATTTCATTCTCAGACACAGATGGATTTATTTGTTTTTTGTTTGTTTTCACTTTTGTTGCCACCAGACTATCTCCTGGGGAAGCATCCATCTAAATTTGATTTTGCATTTTGTTGTTTCGAACCATATATACACCCTTATCAAAAATTTTGTGACAGGCCACAAAACTTTGCGCTTAAAAATAAATCAAAACTTTTCATTCCAAAGCATTATCCTACTCATCGTTGTCCCCAGATAAATGTACTGATAATTTGTATGTGTTTCGTTTCTTTTCTTCATGATTTCCATTTTCTTTTGGTCTCTTTGGTGTTTCTTATATTTTGAGTTTTTTGCATGTGTGTCAAGTTTTGTCAATGGCAAAAATTTTGGCAAAAACTTTCTCTGCACATGATGTGCTGCCAGACATTGTCAAGTTTTTTGCATTTTTCTCTTTTCGGGGAGAGATTCTGATAAGAGTTTGTGTGTTGGATTGGGAGACTCAAGTCTAAGCTGATAATATATCCTTATCTTCTAGCTGCCACACATAAAGCGATTTGTTGCAATTGTCAGCCAAAATGAAACATTTATTCCATATAATCAATTTGACAGGCAAAGAAATTTTGTTTAATTATATTCAGTTCAAATATATGTAGTTTTAGAAATAACTTTTAATGTTGTTGGTTTACTTTTGTTTAAGTCATTGATAAAAGAGCTCGGTACATTAATAATTTGTTTCTCATTATGTTGGCGATTTCTAAGTAAAAATATTTGATCTGAATAAGTATTTTTGAATCGGTTATTACTTATTAGTGCAAAATAATTGATAATACTTGATCATGTTATGGTAAGTAATTTCTTATGATGTGGAATCGTCCAAACCAAAAGTATAGATTGTCGCAAAAGAGAGAAATCCTAATTTGTCTTCAACATTTTCCATAGTTCGCTGCAAAAGTATTTAAAAATATTCGCGAAAGTAAAATGATAATAAAATAAGCGCAATACTTAAGTCAATTATAGACTCGAAAACGTTACTATAATTTGTAATGTTTAAAAACTGAAAAATCATTATATATCTGACGAAATATTTAATTTAAGAGTAACAAAAAAGATTTTTCATTCAATAATATTATATAAATTGTTTATGGAATGCTCAGAAAAGTATTTATGTTTCCCCAGATGTCTATTTTGTAAATTCCGTTTGCCGACTTAAGATGGTCTCCTAACCGTTTCACCCCATTCATTTTGCACCTGTTCCTCTTCATATTAGCCCCTTTGCGAATTAATGACAATGCTAATGTTTTGTCACCCCACCATGGTTTTGCCTCATTCTTATTGGGCTAGGCAAATTTAAGCACAATTTAATTTGCAATTTGTTAATGACAAGCTCCTGTGGAGAAAGAAAAACAAAGACCTCTAAATGCATTCCGTGCACACTCGCTAAATACAAGAAAATGAGACTCACATTTTACACTGACTACAAGTATTAAAGGGGGGTTGGAGGCTGGTGGTCGGTGTGGCACTGAATGAGAGGTGGCTGAGGAGGTGAGAAGTGTCTGCAGTGTCACTTGACGTGTTGCAGCTTCAGTTCGGGTCGCCTCGCTGACAACGAAAATAAAAACCATTGAAAATGGGGAGAGTAATCAAAACCGTTTCTTTAATACCCTTTTCATTTTGGGGGAATGCAATTTATACTACACAACAACTTAATCAGACTGTTGAGAATGTAAATTAAAAACTGATGTGGATTACTTTGTCTTTATGGCCCAATAATTAGGTTTAAATTTAGTATAGTACTATAAGCAAATTTAGAAAAGTTTTTCCGTAAAACTGAAAAATAATGAAACTTTTGCTCTGACTGAATCAATATATCTTAGATCTTTTCTGAACATAGCTAAGAGAATTTTCAATTGATGTAACAATCCCAAGACAAAATTGCATTTACCCGCATGTCAGTAAGTGTGTGAAAATACAAAAATTTTTACAGTCAGACCAGAAAGACACCAAAGTCGACACAGTCTTCGGAAAGTCTCCCCCCATCCCCATACCCAGTACGGACAATAAACACATGTTTCACTTTGTAATGCGCGGGGCCGTAAAGTTAACCTCCCTGTTCTTTACCCCCCTTCACTCACCGTCTCCATCAACTGCTCCGGCGAAATGGTGCAAAAAAAAAACAAGCAAATATAAAGAAATATAATGTGAGGGCAACCAAAAAGTATTTTGTATCTGCGTTCTCTGTTTTTATTATTTGGTGAAAGGAACACATGCCCTTTACATATACAACATATATATGTATGTATGTATGTGTACGTTGCCTGAGCATGTGTGTGAGAAGTTTTTGCCGGCAATCACCAGTAGAGGATTATATTTGACAATTGTAGGGGAACATGTGGTATTTGGCAGCGGTTTACCTTCTTCAATAAGAACTTAAGCCAGGCGAAATTGAACTGAAAACGAAAAATGAACATTAACTGGTTTCAGTTTATTTAATAACAATCGGAAAGATCAAAGATAACTCCATGATGTAAAATGTGATTGGTTTTAAGCGTGAAATATTTTTCTGTACAGTCTTAATATCATTTTCAAAAATTTTTCCCTCAATATTAAAATTTTTAATACATATTTTTTCTCTAAAGATTCTAAAATTTCTAACTTTACAAGGGTAAAATATTTCATATTCAGTGGGAACTTATTTTTTCTAGTTTTTTTAATACTTTTGCATTTTATTAAATACAGAATATCCTTTTTGGTGGCTTTTAAGTTTAGTCTTAATTAGTTACAGTTATATTGAGGACAACAATTAAGGTTTAGAGTTGTTCTATCTAACAAGTAGCTGGTTTTGGGTAACTTGCTCCTAAAGACTTAAATAAGGCAATCGACAAAAATTTTTTAAAATCAAGAAGACTCTTTTAAACAAAAGTATATATTAGCTTTTTTAATAAAAAGGATTCTTGCCTTATCGTTATTATAAATTTCATTTGTTTAGGTTTGTTTGTTTGGAGGTTTTAAGTGTAATAGGATTTTAATGGTTTTAGAAAATACAAAACATTTGCAATAATAATAAAAAGTAGCAGTTCCTTAAAAGTCTTTAAGAAGCTTTAACAAATTATTATAAACTACTTTGAGACGATATTCTTTGATCTATAATTTCTTAAATTAAAATGAACTTCAAGATATCTCCCATTTTCCAAATTAGATATACAGAATTTCTAGCAGGCCGAATCTTTAGTATTTGAATTCTTTATTTTTTTTTTTTTTTTTTTTTTGCTGTTTCGCTATATTTATAGTTCTATTCAATGTGTTTTGCTTGGGTGTCTGTGGTCCATAAACTGATCTGGCTAATTATGGCCACCACTAATGAGCTTGAAATGGCACTTACCAACAAAGAGACAGAGAGAAAAAACAAACATTGCAACAATTCTGCATTATCTACAATTTATGAGCTGAAAAGTGTATAGAAGGAAAAAGAAGATTGAAAATATTTGAAAACTCTGTCTACGCAATGTCAACATAATTAGCAAATTTTTATGAATGCAATAATAAAGTGAAGACAAGTCATAAAATACCCCATACATAGAGTTGTCTTTTTGAAAATTTACTTAAATATATATATTACCAAAAACAACAATAAATTATAAAAGTTACAGGTTGGCCTCCCACTTGGCGGTCAAACGAAAATCCTTTTGTCCAGTCTGGTCTGGTCTGGTCTTGTTGCCCATTGTAAATTTTAATTATTTCCTACAAAATGATGATTAAATTGGCCGCAGGCCATTGCAATGGCCAGATATTAAATCAATAAATATCAACATAGTCGGTGTGTATCGGCTTTGTTGTTTTTTAATATACATATATTTCGCTTGTTGCTGCTGTTGCCGAAGGTTTTTTTTTTTAAATGGGCATATTATGAAATCGAAACGACAGCGCGAAATGAGAGCCAAATGAAGAGACCCACTCTTTGGGCCTGGGAATGACAGTTTACCAATCGTACAGTCGGCCAATTGACCAGTTTACCTGGTTTTCAGTTTGCAGTTTACAGTTCATTATGTGGTATAAATTGACTTCATGTCATGGCCTCCCTCACTAGTAAAATCCACAATATTAATAAATGAACAATTTTTGTTTATTTTTTTTTTTTTTGGGTTTTGTATTTTCCAATTTATATCAACGACATGGTTCTTGGCACGAAAAGCCAACAGGCCCACAAATGAAAAAATAAATATGAAAATCACAAAATAACCAGCAAAAAGGGTAAAAAGTCAACAAGTATGGACGATGAATAAAACTATCATTAAGTAAACCCATTGAAAATCCACTTAAATGTCAAACAGAAATAATTACTCTATGCATTACAGACTTCTCTACCAGTTATATAATTACTGAAGTCCACCTACGCCAGATGAGTATCAATTATTATAGTTTGGCAGTTTGTCTTAAAGTTAAGACTCATGAATTTTCAATGGCAAATGTTTTACTTCATCTAAGATTTTTTTTTTAATTGTTCGATTTGTGCTAATTTCTATTTTTGATAAATAAATTAAAGGTCTACTGAGAACATGACTAGATCATCTAAGCTACGCTGATCGAAATAAAATATATAAACAAATAAAAGTTAATATCACAAATCGTGACAAACATATGTAAAAAGTCGAAAAGATAATCTTAGCCTATATATATTCATTACTCATGTAAATCGCATACATAAAGCGGATCGATGAAGGAATAATTTATATATTTAACAAGTATTACTGGACCAGCACATAAATAGCAGCTTAAGGGTCGTCTCCCGTTTTCATCGTTTGCATTGGTGTTGAGAAATCTGAGCTCCTTTGCCACTAAACAGCCATTGAAGTCCTTTGCCTGCTGTTTGGGTGACGAAATGCGACTTGAAAGTACGTGATATGCCTTGCAAATGCCTGAAATGAAGGCGAAATCTTACTTTGGCTGGAGAAAAAGAACATAATACAGACAGGCACACAAACACACCAAAAGGTAAAGGCATTAAGGACCCCCCAATGGGGCTGGGGTTGGAGAGTTTAGAGGGAGGCAACGAAAAAATGCCAAATTCCAAATCCCAAATGGGTGGTGGAAAGCCAGACAACAATACCCAAGCATAAGGTAAATGCAATCAATACGCATAGACGGCATATAACAGGTATTATATATTATGTATAATGCATGATGTGTGCCCCACCCACCCACTCAGTTACTCACGCCCATTCCTCATACCACACAAAAATGTCTGCCCTGACAAAATCAACGCCAAAGCGTAATCTATTAAATTATCCTAATTTCATCACGCACCAAATCCCTTTAGCCCATGGAACATCTCTTCTGCATCTGCAAAAGGGAAAAAGATCCAGGCTCAGGCCCATCGTCTGAAAAACAATAAAAATTTGCATAATATCGGTATAATATTTTAGCATTATACTTAGAACGAGTGAGGTGCTGTTTGTGTTTGTGTGTGTCTGCAGGTGTGAATGACAAAGGTGCACGAATATGTGCAGACAAAAACGATTTTTTCCTTTTTGCTTTTTTCGTTTGCCAACACATGTTACCAACGTTTTGCCAAAAAAAAAGGACTCAGAAATCTTCCTGTAGGAACGAAGCTTAGATACCTCTAATTAACAGAAAATTCGACAGAGATAATTCTAAGCTAAGTGTGAAGGTCCTGTCGGTCATTGGAGAGGTAATATAGAAACAGGTTAGGCCACGGCTTGCTTTAGAAATGGAAATGCTCAGATTAGAAAATGTTGAAATTATGAGTTGGAGAATTAGTATGGCAAAAAGAAAACTTACTAGTGAAATTTGAATTTGAATTCAATCATCAGTAGAAACTTAATTTCTGTAAAGCTTAGAATCCCTATTGATGGATGGATAAATTTCCTTGGCTAACATATTTTATTATTTAACTAAGTACTCTACACTTGACTCAACTAATCATTCTCCTTTACAGAAAATATAGTGAAAAATCCCTGGCAAAGTCAGAGAGCTGCATTAACCAAAATAATTTATTTTAGCTCATTCCTTTCATTTGTAAAATCCTCACTAATTAGCCAAGTAATTACTTGCAGTTTTTTTTTATGTTTTTGGCTTCTTCTTTTTGCTCGGACAAACGGAAAGTAGCTGCAATTTGTTTTACAAAATCTCATTTTAAAAATACCCAAAAGCAATGGCAGCAACAAAAACTTCAACAAATTGGTGAAATGTGTAAAAAAGATTCATTGAAATAGATAAATGAATATTCACATAAAAAGAGTAAGAAAAAAGTTGCCAAAGCTTTAACACAAATTTTTGCCTACACTTTGAGAAAAAACTAGAAAAAGGGCTAATTGGGTTCAGACAATATTTGATATTAAAAACAAACAAACAAAGAATATATTATTATTATCCTTATTCAGTTTCCATATTTCGATTTTTGGTAGATATTTTATATACCATAATTTAAGGGGTACTATTATTTCCATTTTTGTGGAGCTTGTCCGGATTTGAGCCTAAATCTTACAAAACTGAGACAGACAGGAACAAAATTTCAATAGAAGGTAATTTTTTGAAACAGAAAAATACAGAAATTATGTATAATTAAGTCTTTATTGATGATATTGTTACAGAATTTCAAATTTAGTTCCTTTTACCTAACGTTGCGCTGTAAAAAATGAAACCAATCAAAAATTAGTAAAATTTTTCGACGTCATTTACTTCAATTAAAATCCCACTAACATTTTTCCTTTGATAAAATGAAAAATCATTGGAAAATTCTCACATAAATATTTACTAAAACAAAAGTCAATGCCAATTGGTGTGATATTAATTGAAAAACTCGTTGGCAATTGATGAACTTTTCAAATATTTCAATGGTTTTTGCTTATGTCAAAAACACAATCCCTCAGTCCCGAATTCCACAGACCAATCCTATACACACCCACCCCACCGCATACTCATATGAGCTCTCTAGAATTGACCATTGTGATTGTGGATGGGGCCGTAGTCCTTCATAGATATATATATATTGAGGGAGAGAGAGAGAACCCAAACCTCAAACCCAATTCAAATCAGTAAATGGCTCAAATTGATTGAATTTTGCACTTTGCTATTCATGATGTTAAAACAAATTTGCCTTGTTGTAAAATTTATGAACCAAAAAGTCAATTGAAATAAAAAATTTTGCAAAATAAATGAAGCATTGACTCTGAGATACCCTGTAATGAGGAAAATTAAGATAGCTGTAGATAGATTAATTTATAACTAGAAGTTTTAAAAGGAACTTTTAAAATATTTGGACTAATAATTATGCTAGTAATTAAAAATATATTCCTATTACTTATGTACATTCATCTCGGATTTACATACCCCTTTTCAAATTTTGGTTACTAGGGTATGCAAACGCGATTCTCTAAATGCCCAAAATTCCAGAACTAATCGACAACTGGCCCCTATTTTTTATAAATTCATTTCGTTGTTTTTTGATTCTATTAATGAAAAGTTTTTGGCGAAAAAAAAGAAAAAGCAATCGAAAGAGTTGGAAAATTTTCGCTTAATGGATTTTAATTATGCATTATTTAAATGGCAGAGCAAAGCCAAGATGTTGGCCATTTCGTATACTTGATTGTGAAAGTTGATCTACTAGTGAAAGTTGTGGGCGGGTTTAACGAAGCATAAGACGACTCGAATTTGCCTTTGTCCCCCCTTATCATCATGACCGCAGCAAAAGTCCTAGCCCGTGTGCCTTAAGGGCAATCTTTGACTTTGAATTCAATTTACCCACATTTCAATTTCCTTTTATTTTACGCTCTCATACGCATCAATGTCCCGCAATTGAATTATCAGACGTAGAAAGAAAATAAAAAAAAAACATCGAAATAAAAAAGTATGTATATCCACATTCATATGTGGAGAAGTTCGAATATCTTTTTGGGCATTACAATAGCCAAGGCTAAAATTTATGCATTTGCCAAGTGGATGATAGAGAGTCCTTCTTATTTTGGTTTTTTTTTTGTTTTTGTCTTGCTGGTTAGCAATTTTTGCAGTTCATTGTACTTAGTTTTGGGTTTGACAAACGAGCATCGCCTCCGGACTTAGTTTATGATAAATTATTGTTGGCCATTTGAGAGAGAGCCAAAAATTCATCACAGACAAATATGGCACTAGTTTTTTTTCTTCTTCTCTTGCCTTTTTGTTGTTCGTCCTCTTACTTATTGTTAGATTTATGCAAGTTAATTTTGGCCAAAACCAAATAAACAAAAATTGCACTAAGAACAAACAAACTAGACAAACTGCATAATTTATACATAATTCCATAGAGAATGTATTATATTTTAGATTGGAAGTATCTCAGAAATCGAATAAAGTATGATAAACATTTCTTCAAATAAATAAGAATAAGTAAATAAATAGCTTATAAACTTTTAGTTAGCCTGACAGAAATTGGGGCATCATTATATAACTTAAAAATCTCTTTGAATTGGGGTATAAAAGTGGGTAAATATAATCCCAAAAATATTAAATATTACAAATAGATTACAAAATTTAGATAACTATAAAATCTGATTAGCGCTATAATAATATAATCACAAAAATATTAAATATTACAAGTAGAATTTAAAATTAGTTTTTTTTTTTTAGGCAAAGGCATTCTGACTCAATAGATAAACTTTCTTATTTATTTGTTTTATTGCCGTTTCATCAATTTGCTCCATTCTCTAGCAGAGATACCCTTTAACTTTCATTAAGTCGTCTAATCCTTTTTTGGCTGGACAAAGCTACCGGCCACAATTATCCTAGTTGCGAGATTTTGCGAAAATTTATTGGCATATAATTGCCAAAGGATTTCAACTGGGGCGAATACTTATTAGCGGTTTTACCTCTGCATTCTGGTTCGGCAAGCATGAAATTCAAAGCTGTATAGCACAGACACTAAGTCACAATGGGGATATTATTCTGGTCGCGGACAAAAGTGATTATATTAATTAATTTGCTATCGATTGGAATATTAGCATTATATTGTCTTCAGTTGCATTCGAGCGTGGCTAAGAGGATACAGAATATATATTGACTGCGCCTGGGCAAGGAAGAGATACAGAATGAATTGAAATGGGGTTGAGATTGAATGGGGTGCAATTTGACATAAAAGACAAAGGCAAGGATAAACTTTATATATCGATTGAAAGTCTTGAAATTTTCTTTTTAGTTTAAAGGTGGAAAAAGAGAAAACAATATAAAATAATAATTTATATATTAATAAGTGCAACAAGTTTAATGATTGAATGAAAATATACAAAATATTTAAGTTAATTTGCTCTTTAGGTCGGTCAATGACAGTTTATGGAAGTAGTATTATCTCTTACATATGAAAATTTCACCATCACTCAATTCACATATGTCTATTTAAATATTCAACATTTTAAGTATGTCTGCTACTCTCTCTCTCTTACCAACAAATTTATGAAGTTAGCAAAAACCGCAAACAAAGTTTTATAGCTAAACAATTTCCGGCCACATGCGTTTACATTATTAGCATATTGACGAAAAATCATGACAGAAATGGGAAAGGGGCGAAGTGAGAGGTGGGCTAGATTCAGTTTTCCTTGCCTTGGAAAACTGTCTAGTCATAAAACTTTTGCCTAAGCTTATTTTGATGTCAGTGATGTGTGTGAGTGTGTGTGGCTGAGTGGGGTGTATGAGTGTTGGTGTGGGTGAATGGTAAAAAGTTGTTGCTGGCCTGACTTAAACTCAAGCTCAAGTCAAAACACATTATCAACGCATTTGGATTCCCTGACAGACAACATTTTTGACATCATTCAGGATTAATTGTCTGTGTTGGGAGGAGAAAAAAGCAGATATGCAGTTTTGAAGAGGAAATATTAAATAGAAATTTCGTCACAGCTGAATAAACAGATTTGTGAGAATAAAAGGCAAAAGTTTTTAATACATATTTTTAATACACAATTTTTTTTTTTTTTTTTTGATATAGCAATTAGAATTTGGTAGTTTAGATCGAAAGGCCGGCCGGCCAGAGATAATTCATCTCGAACAGCGCAAACATCAAACGTTCTTCTATCAGGCTTCATTTACAGCATAAAACGCACAATTTACTTAGCATTTATTAAAACAAACATTTCAAGAAATCATCATCATGAACATCAACATCAGAGGCCATGCCACAGTCGTCCACTTGAGGCCGAGTGAGTGACTGCATTTAGTATATACGCACATACATAGAAAGCGGAAGAACTCAATGCAAACATAATCAGAAATCAGCAGAGAAGATTTTGCCAGACAGAACAGACACTGCAGAGAAATGCAATGTAGGTACTCGAAAGTTCAAATGCATTTGCCATTCGTTGACTTTGTGTAAAAGAGAAAAGCATTGAAATAGAGAAGGGATTGTGGTAGGGCAGAAATGCAAAATTAATCTGAAACAAAACCAATAAAAACCCAGACCAAATATCAACGCAATTATGGCAATTATAAGAATTAAAAAAGTCGAGCAATATGATAAAGAAATGACATTTATACTAGTTCCGACTTTGCTAAGTTAGAGAGATGATAAGTGGATAACTTTACCTTAATGCCATACCTCTTATTAATCTTAATTACAATATATTATTGAAACAGCAAAAAATTTGTTATGAAATCTCACATTGCAGGGAATAGAAAAATAAACTTACAGGTAAATCTTTTACTGAATAGTTAAGGAACATCTAATTGTAAGATTTTATTTATTTTTTCGACACCAGAAAGTGGGTTTTAGATTGAAATAATTTTACTAACATGTTGCCTTTGTTTATATTGTAAACTTTTTAATAGCCCGCGAATAATCTACAAAGCGCCCTTCGCGCAAAACTTACATATACCCTCGTATGGTTATGAAATAAAATAATCAGTGAAGAGTTTTATTTTCTAAGAAATATTAATATTGATAAAAAAAAAAAAAAAATACAGAGCTTTTGATTCCAATCGCCAATTAAATCAAAAATTTTTATCTATGGCTTCGATATTAAGTAAAGCAGCGCGCTGCAGCGTTGAAAAATTGAGCTATCGTTAATAGTGTTGACAATCATTTCTATTATTATATTCGTTTTTTAACACTGTCAATAAAGGACTCTGGCATTTCTTTACAAGAGTTTGGCTATTAGGTAAGACTAGAGTAAGAATAAAATATTGAAAAGCAGAAGGTTTCTTTAAAAGTTTATTCATAAGGTCATATAAAACTTAAATAAATTCATTCTTCTTATGAGGATTATGACAAAATCCAAGTTTTTTTTAAACTAGTTTTAGGTTTTACATAAATAAAGAATGCTCAACTTTTGTTTTGGTAAGAGATATATATTATAACTGTTCCATATCTTTTAAATATAAATGATTTTTAACTAAAAATGTTTATTTTAAATAAGTTTTAACCTGGTGTTGGTCAAAATAAGTTTTTGGTGTTTATCTTAAATTTCGCGTCTTGATTAATATCTTTCACTCAATTTTCACCTTAACGTTAATGGAAATGTCTTTGGCCAAAAAGTTGCAATTCAATTAATTTTATTTTTTTGTCAACAAATTTACTTATTTCCCTATAAAATTAATGATGGCCAGGCATTAAAAACTTTGCACCATTTTTAAGATTAAGGAATTTCGTTGGAGGCTTTCAAGTTTGAAACTTTGGTTTTTAAGTAGAAATATACATCTATCATGTTGTATTTTTGTTGCTCTTTTTTTTTATTTTTTTTTTTTTTTTTGGTTTTTTGTCAACAATTTATTTACGTCACCTGGCACTTTGCATACTTACTTTTGTTGTTGTTGTTTGTGTATTATATTTATCCATTAAATCGTCAGACGGCGGTTTGTTGTTTTCATTAGCTGCCAGTCAGTCAAGTGTTTTTTCTCATTTTTCTTGGGGTTTTTCCCTCTCGTTTTTTTGTTTCCTTTCTTGTGGTTGCAATTTGAACACTTTTTAAGGATTTTGCGTGTTTGACATGCGTAACGCCATTAAATTTATCAATTGCCCTCTTTGGCATATTTTTTTTCTTCTCATTCTCTTTCGTTACTGTCACCTTTCAAGCGGTTGTTATGTATTATTTAAGGATTTAGTTGTATTTTGTGTACCCATTAAGCTGTCGCTAAAAGGGTATATTGGTATTGAAATAATGTGAATTAGTTGGTACTCCTTTGGAAGATGACGATGATGAGACTTAAGGGACCTAACACTCTAGGTCTGTACTTCTTTATGTTTCTTTCTTCTGCTATATATAGTCTTATTGACCAGATGTTTGGTTTATATTTATTCGAATTCTGCCAAAAATCGGAGTAAAATAATAATATATCTGTCTTGTTACCGTAAGACTCGATTGTCGAATCTTGTTAAGAACCATTTATTTATTCAATTTAATTTATTTTCTCACTTGCTACAGGGTATTACCATGTACCAAGTATAAACGTGAATTGTGCACATTATACTTTTATTTGCCATTACGAAAATTTACAACTTTTTTCAATCAGCGTAGCAATTCGAACGACGCGTGCCTTCTGCCGTTTGCTGATGCTGCGACGCGTCGGTTGATTTTGATTATTTCCTTCTTGTAGTGGCAATTTATCATTCATTAGGTGGTGAAAAGTGGTTTAGCATGGAAGGGATATAATGTGTGTGGAGACATTTATTGGCAAGCACTGTGGGCAAAGAAGTTCTGAGAAATGGATGTCGAGCTTTTTTTTTTTGCAGTAGTATTTATTCATTTAAATTTTATGACACTGTTTATCCTCCACGTAAATCGTTTCGTTCTAATAAAAATGTCACATTTTGTTGCCATAAATCGAAACACTCTTTTTTATGGTTATGACTGTGTCACAGGTGTGCCTAATATCAAGTCATATACATACAAACGAATCGGTGGCATATGATTGAAGGATAAATACCCAAGAAAAAGGTAACTAAACTGCTAAGAGAGAGAGATAGAAGATAACTTTAAAGCTCTACCCAACTAACGGTCCACCGCAATATGACAGGAATTTTCACTTTTATTGCCAACATTTAACAGGCCATGACATGGCGGCAACTTTTTTCTCATCATCAATTTGCTTTATGGCCTGGAATGGAAGCTTTGCCGTTGCCGTTGTCGTCTTGGTCGTCTATGTAGCCATCGAGCGTTGGCCACACCGTCAGCCACTTGTCATAACACAGGCGTTGAGTTACCGTTACCGTTTTCCTAAAACATTTACCCAAGACGAAAAACAAAGCAAAACAATGAAGAAAAAATAGAAAAACAACAAAAAAAAAACTGAAAAGAAACAACAGATACAAAAGTGCAAACTTCGTCATAGGCAAGGTCCTAGTTTAGTGATGGCAATGTGAGAATATAGAAACTATAAAGTGTAGTTTAGATCAAAAGCTTAAGCAAAAAATTCTTAATAAAAAATTTAGTTCAATAAACTAATCTAATCACACACTTTTATGTTACCTCAACGGGTAAATCTCACTCATACGTTTCTGAAATCGTAATAAATTAAAATGTTTATATTCATGAAAATTTCGTAGTTAATAAGTTCCAAATATTTCTCAATTTAATAAATTTATTTTATACATTTGAATTTTTACATATTACATATCCAGCTATTTTGAGCAATATCAAATCTTTTTGTTAGCCAATGCTCAAAATGGCTAGAAGAAAGGTTTGATAGGATTGGCAAAGAAATTAGCTATGGATTCACAATTGATTGGCTATTAAGTCCAAAACTTTGTCTAATAGAAAGTAGACCATTCTAAAAATCCTGGTGATATTTTGAAGCTTGTAACGATTCGGAAAAGTCATCTTAAATAGATTATACCAAGTAGGTTGGCATTTTACTTGAAAACATGGAGATTAATTAAAAAACTTTTAACTACTTATTGCTTTACATTTGGCAAGAAGTTTTTTTTTTTGTTGAAGAAACAATCCTTCCAACGATGTTTGACAGAGTTGTGTGCAATTTCTGTTTATTAACTAATAAATTATAAGTTGATTATTCCATATGTACTTTAGAAGTCTATATAAACCCAAAGTCTAATGCTTCCTAGATTCTATGATGCTTTAGCATATTTTAAGAAGCTTTCTAATCTGCTGTCAAAGTTGGTCTCTGGCTTACCATCTCTAAGCCTGCATCGCACTTGGTTTGGGCATTGTCATTTCCATTGCCACTTTGGCAGCATTTTCACACCCAAGGCAGGTCTTTGCCTGCTTTGCTGCTGCTGCTGCTGCTCGGCTCAGGCCAAAGGCAGCGACAATTTGTCTACAAATTCGCGCAGTGGGTTGGGCCACTGTTTTGAGGAACTGTGTGGAGTGGTGTGGAGTGAAGTGAAATGAAGTGGGGTGGAGCGATGAGGACGGACAAGACCTGTCTGAACCTGAAAGCGTTTAGACCCCGTTGCATGTCTATGATGGCGTGTAACTGGTTTGTATCTTTTCTTTCCTTTTGGCATTTCTCCCTGCCCCCATCTCGCTTCCCGCTTCCTGTGTTGTCCGATTTTGTCAACATTATTCAAGCATAAACATGACCCAGCGCAAAACGAAGATGATGTCGGGGAAAAGGACAGGGGAAACGTGATGCTCCCCTTGGAAAAAAAGAACAAAATTCTACAAATGGTGCAAAAATGTTTGAAACAAGCATTTAAACGTCGTTAGGTTTGTACAAATCAAGATAAATGGCAATGGGACATGTGAACAGAAAGTGGCTTAAAAGGTAAAAGGGGAAAAATGCACTGCTCCAGGAGGAGGGACGAAGTACTGGGCAGCGGAGTAGCCCATAAGGGAAATCTCATTGACTTTGTTTTTGTTAAAATGTAATGTAAATTCATCGATCGAATTAGTTGTATAACTAACTAGCTACAAAATTTAAGCTTAGTTTACAAGGTCAAAAATAGATTATCGATTTGATGGATATTGGAATTAAGTGGTAAAAACTAATGTAGAAATTTATTATAGGGATATATTTTATACCACTGAATAAAAAAATGAACTAACGAAATACAATAAATTTGAATCTAACATATACTAAATTTAATAATGAACTAACTTCGAATGGAATATCCTTTTTGGGGTAATATTTAAAAACTATTTCCTCAATCTATTTATTTTCTCATTTGTTTGGCACTAAACCCACGAAGAAATCGTGTAAATCTTAAAGCTTAACTTGAGGCATGCTTAACATTTGCCCATCCAATTAGGCCAAGAATGGCGTATCAGGTAAAATCCTGTCCAACGAAATGCATTTAAAATAGCACCAAGCCCTTCGGCGTGGCACTTGCAATAAAACCAAACCAGCAAAACTTTACACAAGCATTGTGTGGAGGACAGGAGGGGGACATAGTCTCCTCTGCTCACAGCTAAATGCATCACGTATTGGATTTTGACATAAACGCTTGTCCTCGTTAGCGCCAATGCCGTCGTGTGCACTGCTTCTTGGCCAGGCCAAAAGAAGGTGAAGGTGGAGATGGAGTCGGAGATGAAACTGGAGACGGAGTTTGATGGCGATGGGACTTGGATTTTGGATTGTAAGGCCGCCCGCGGCGCCAGTCGAAAAGTTTTTGCAGCATAAAACCAAAAACTTTCAGACAAGTAGTAGGCAGCATGTTGATAAATTGCCTTGACTTTAAGCAGCATGGCTGAGGGCGGCCACAGTGGTGCAATTCTCATTGGTAGGGTTCGACAGGACCGTCTTCAGATTGGCCGCAGGGATATAATTTCTTTTTAATTCATGAAATAATTGCAAATGAACATTTATAGGAGAAATCTGGCTTCCTAGATTCCTAGGAATCATAGCTGTAATTAGTTTCTATATAGAGTGGTGTTTGACAGTTTTTAAATTGTTCTCTTTCTAGATTTTCTCTGAAATTTTATCTGTCATACATACATAATCATAAGTAATAAAGTAATAACAGTTTTATTCTACAATTAAAAAAAAAAAAACCTTTTGAACTATGTACTCAAAGAAATTTTCTTTTATCTATTCATCTCAAGAATAACTAGCTTCTAAACTTACTTACTTATAATACTTATAAAAAGTCTTTTTTACAATTATTCATTAATCTATGTATTAGGGATAAATAAAATAAATTATGTATTTATTCAAAACTTACAGTTTTTTTGATGAGTTTTATAGTTTTATTTAAAAGCTTTTTTTATTTTAATTATTTTTTTTTTTTTGCCATTTATCCTAACTTGACAATAAGCAGATATTATGAAAGGTCAACATGATATTTGGTTGGAATAAACATTCAGTGAAAAAGTTTTTTTAAACGAATTTAATAAATTCGACCTATTAATTTACATATTTCAAAATCAGATTAAAATTTAAAAATATATCATACTGTACATGGTACATTTTTTGAAGAACAAAACTATTTAAAAGTATTTTCTAAAAAGTTTTATTTATGATTTAATACTTTCGTAAAAATCTTAAAATTATGTAACTCTTCTTCTTACAATTAGATGAGAATCTTAATCCTTTAAAGCTTATGATTAAATTCTATAAATCTTAAAGAATATTATTTTAAAGATTTAATGTGACTTGTATAAATTAATCAAATGCTTTTCCGAGTAAAGATCAAACGCAAAAAATTATCCTAAAATGTTTTACTGTAAATTTAAATGGTTTCCTAATTAAATATTGCTTATCATCTAATAGATGCTGCCAGCCCTGAGTCCAGCCCTGGTTTTCATCAATAACTGCCCTCTCGACACACAGTAAAGTGTCAGAGATTTTATGCAAAAATCATTTTGGAAAAAGAAAAAAAGCAAAAAGAAGAAATGTATGTATAAAATGCTACCCATTGGGAAGACACTCACACTCACTTCAATCCAATTGAGATCCCTCGAGTGTTGACTGACGGGCGTCGCTGTAGTCTCTCTGCTGGCGCTGAAATAATGCGGCCAATAAATGTCATTCGAAGAAGGAGCAGCAGCAGCAGTAGCAGCAGAGGGAGGAAGAGAAGGAGGAGGCGAAAAATGAAGGAGCATTGACTGCTTCTGTTTCAGCTGAGCTTTCATGTCTTTCTTTGCGGTTTGTATGTATATATTTAAATGGCAGTTAAAGTGGCAACACGTTTCGTTTTCCGTTTGATCATGGCATATGTTTACCTCAAACCAAAGCAGTGAACAATCCATTCAACCATTCACTCACTCACTCACTCACTCCATCAATATGCCTTGCATTTATGCATTCATAAATATTTCATGGTTTTGTGCAATGTAGCGGAAGCTTCTCTGTTTACAATGAATCATATTTTTATGAAATGCTCAACTCTCGGCCTATATGTATATTTAAAGTTAAATATATGCCTTCAAAGTTCGAATACAGTTCTTAAAGACAAAAGAGATTTGTATAAACAATTTGTTTCATCTTCATTTGCATTCAATGAATAGCCATGGCATTCGAGTGCCATTTGTGAGTGCCATTGTCAGTTTGAAGTACATCATTACCTTCATATATAGACATACCTACATACATATACCGATATGTAAAATACCTATATTTAGATAGACATTTGCATATCAACACTCACTGAAAAATGGCAAATCAAATTGCTGGCCCATCAGCTACATTCATGTGTATTACGAATTAAATTTGCATATACGAGTATATCAATCAGTTTAAGCCCAATTTATACAATTTTGTTGTACATATCGCCGGATAAATCAAGCTTTATTCAATTTTCTGTTGATGTCTTGTTTCATGTAAAGCATTTAATAAAGTCATCATCGTATGACTGATGGCAATGAAGATACAATCGGAAGCCTTAGGATTAGGTTTTGTTTTGGCATGCCAATGAGTAGTTTAGAGGTCAAATTTAGTTCAACCATTTCTATTGAATGATTAATAATATATCTTCTTGATTAACTACTCAACACAATAAGTCTTTCAAATGTTTCCAGTTTTATGTTCTGTTGTAAATTTATTAAGAGTGTTTATAAGGATCCTGAAAGATTTTTTTTAAAATTGTATAAACTGAAGGTTCCAAGGAAATTTTTATATATTGATATATGTTAAGTAACATTATCAATACCAGCAAAATAATAAGCTGAATAATGAAATGAATTTAATATCAAATTTTTTTTATTTTTTTTTTTTTTGAAAAGGATTTAATTGACTTGAACCACAACTAAAATTAATCTTTAGAAATATGAAAACATTGAAATGATCAGCTAGTCTTAAAAGTAAGAGAATCTATTAGTTGATAAGATTAATTGTAAATGTCGATTATGATTCAAAGGGTAGTTTATTCGAAAATATGTTTTAGTCCATACATTAAAAAAAAAAAATTCAAAACAAGTCACTGAAAAAAGTACTAAAAACTCTCACAATAAATATGCAAGAATCTAATTACATCTGACCCTAAAATTTAATTTTCTATCTTGGACTAAACATACAAAAGCCCCTCAAAATTGTTATATTACTTGATTTTGTTTACTAGCTTTAATCATCTTAAGGTAATTAACACTTTATAAAGCTTTAGACATTTCAAAAAATTTCCTTTTCTCAGCTGCTTTCATTGTTGGTTCTCACAAAACAGAAATTAAAAAGATTCCTTTTTTAATTTTTCCTTTCCCTTTTATGAGGACAAACACTTTGAGTGTTAATTAGCAATTAGCATTTGTTTAACTCTCATCAAAAAGGGACCAAAATGAGGCCAATAAGTAAAAGATTTGGACACAACAAATTGAGATAAATATTAGGAATAAAGCAAGTTTTATATATACATTTCTACTAAATAAAAAAAGGGAACGCCTTAATTTATATGTCCCCATTATTTGGCAAATATCGTTTATCACATTTATCATTTGCACACGGCTGGCGGTCGCTTTGTATCTTGTATCTCCCCCTCTCTCTCTCTCTGAACTTTTGTTCGCCAAACAAAGGAAAAGAAAGTGAGAGAAAAAAGTATTTACGATAACGCAATTTGCATAATGTGCAAATCATAATACGAGAATTTCCCTGTTGTTCCTTCCCCGTTGTATGTATATATGGGCATAAATATTGCAACATTTGTAACAGACAATGCCATTCCGTATTATACCGTGTTTCCAGATAACTTATCTCCGAGCAGGCAAAACTGCACACACACACACACACACACATGATATGGTTACAGATATGCGGATATATGCGGAGTTTGGGATAGCGGATGGCAGCAAGCGGATGTTGAATGTGGTTGGCAAAGTTTATTTCATCTAAAGAGGAATGGTGAAGAGTGTATGGGCTTTCGGTTGACTTTTTGTCTTTTGTTGTAAATGCTTTAAGCATTTAGTTGAGTTTCAATTTCGCACAACTTTTGACCATGTTACAACTATAACAAAACTGTGTTGTCTTGTTAAAAAACTACGTTTACATTGGTCAACGTCTGTTCAGCAAAAAAAAATAAAATTGGGGAAAAAAACAATTCACAGTCTGTGACAAATTTGGTTTTGGAGAATTGTTAAATCTATGTGGAATATAAATTAATGAAATACTCTTTAAATTAATAATTTCCTTAGAAATATAAATGCATGACACTTTGCATTTTAAATACATTAAATATACATTTTTACATCGTTTTGCTTTTAAAAACTTTTGAAGTCTGCTGATGACAAAACTTAGTAGTCCAAACTTACCTCAAGCCTCCACAATCGAAATAAAACGGGTCGAAAAAAAAAATAATTTAGGTTTATTGTTATAATAAGTTCTACGTCGAGACTTTTCTGATTGCCAAGCCTACCTTTAAAATAACGACTTTAAATATAAAATTTTCCATCGTGAAAATTTGGTAATATGAAAATTGATTCGAATTTTTATAAATTATAAATAAAACATATTTTTACACTTTAAATATCAAAAAAGTTGGCAAACGTCAAATAATAAATAACACACTTTTTTTTATTATTATTTCATAGAAACAAAAAATGCAATTTAACAATATTATTTTACAAACAAAAAAATTGAATAGTTTGAAAAATAACACTTTTTATATAATATTTTAATTGGATAGAAAGATAGCCTATATTAAAAAGGGCGATTGTCTATAATTGATCTTTCGCTGTTTTTTGAGAGTCGCTCTGTATTATTGCCTTAAGGGAAGTATCTAAAATGGCATTGATAAAGTAAAGTCTTTCCCCTATTTAATCTTCATTTCAAGTAGTAATAAAATTTTGAGATTTAAAAAAATAAAATTTTAAATAGACATTTCTTGAAAATTCGCACTAAAGAAAAGATTTTTATAAATATGTTGGAATATATGTAATTGTTTTAACAGTAATGTTAAATGTGTGATTTTTCCGGTTATGAACAAAAGATTTTGTTGCTCTAGCTTCTATAGTTAAAAAGCCTCATACCAGGAGGACAAATTTCAATTGTCACATCTCTAAATTCTGATTAAAAATATCTTTACCTAATACGGTTGAAATCGCTCTTTTCATCCGTTATATACAATTTGAAGACTGTAATTTTCCCCTTTATTGCCTGAAAAGCAATTGACGTTCTTCTCCGTGTTTATAATTTTGCACAGGAAAACTCATTAAAAGAGCCGTTTTCTTTTTATTTATTTTTGTTTTTAAATGCCATTAAATGCCTATTAATTATGCATAGACTCATTTATAAAGTCTTCCTGTCATATGTGAGGACAATCCATATACTCTTTCTCATCATTTTATATAATAGGCTAGGTGCCTAAAAAAGCCGTCTCTTAAGAAACATTTTGCTAATCAAGGCCACAAAAAACACCTTTCGTTTTCAACATAATAAGCAGATTGTTTCAATAGGGGGCAAAGCCATCATTAGTAGGCGCAAATATTTGCATAATGGCGAATGGTGGCCATTAGACGCAGTTTAAAGCAGCAGCAGGAGTCGCCGTTAAGTAAATATCTCAAGATTAGTTAGAGACAAAGTGATGATAAGCCCAGATGGCTGACCAAAACTGAATCCTCTGAACCCTCTTTTATGTTGTCTACTTTCTTCACTAGGCTGGGCTCTCTCATTCACTATGCTAATCATAGTAATTCGAGTCCACAAAATGTGTGACAGTTGTTTGCCCTAATCTCTGGGCGAACAAATGTCATGAAATGGAAGGAAGGTGTCAGCAAGCCAAATGTAATAATTTTAATGATTTTTCATAAATTCAAAAGCGGGCACGCGACACTTAAGGGTAGGGCTGTGGTCCTCTTTCCTCCTCTATCCCATATCCTTGTTGTGACATTGTCCTCTCATCCTGGGGTTGCGTTCTACATGCATGTACGACACCCTTTTTTTATTTGGGTTGTTTCTTTGCCCAAGCGAACAAAGCACAAGAACTTGCCATAATTGCGCATATTTTAAAATACAAATTAGCAACGCTGTAGCTAAAAATTTCAATGGCAAAATATATTCAACTCACTGCATATTATTAAGAAGTGGCCTCGAGGCTAAACAATTTGTATTACACAGGGTTGGAGAAAAGTCACAGCCAAATGCAGACATCATTTCCAAGCATCAAAAACGGGGGAAGACAGCATCAACCTTCAGTCAGTCGGCAGTTGGCATTTCATGCATAAAACACCAAGCCAGAAGTAAAACTCACCAGACGACTCCCAGAGTAGTTTGTCACAAGGAAAAATGGTTTAGGTTCAGATTCAGGTTAGGGTCCTTGGGTTTTTCCAGCTTGCTTGCTTTTATTTTTTCTTTTTTTACTTTGTTTGTTTGTGTTTCTTCGTTTTTCATACCTGCGCATAAATAGCAAACACTTTTTGGATTTTCACCTACTCACACATGAATGTGACGTCTGGCTCTACATTTATCACTGCCAATTCGCCATGACATCCAGGCAGCCAGATCGCTGCCCCATCTCCCACTCTCTCTCTCTCCTAGGAGTAGAACAAAGCTCTCGAGTGTAAATGGAATTCTTGAAAATGAAATTGGCAAGGTGAAGTGGAGTGGGGAATTGGGCCGGGGGGAAGACTACATTGTTAGCTGAAATGCAGCCACATGATTGTTGGATTGTTGGATTGCTGGGTTTTTGTTTTTGAGTTATTGGTTTTGAATTGAGGTGATGGGGATTTGTCCTGCTGGACTTAGACAATCGACCATCGTACATGTTATACATCGTTTTCAAATGCTTTAAGCTTTCAAATAATTGAGGGTGAAAATCGGTTGTAGCATATGAAATTCAATTGTTTTGAAAACTTTACCTGCAGATACATTTGTAATATACACTTGTCATATATAATATAAGTTCCTTTGTGATGCAACTAATTTGGATTTCATTTCAATTCAAACTTTTAGAAAATTCCAGAGTTTGATGTTCATCTTTATAAACCCAAAGGTTTCAATACTCACAAAAGGTTATGTTCTAAATCTGGTTGAACTAGGAATTTAAAAAAAAAAATATAACTGTCAACCGAAAAATCAATTAATCAATTAATAAAATGTAAGCTGGATACATAGTGATCTTCGATGCAAAGTTGATCATAAAGTATTTTTTACCAACTTGGCGTATTAAAAGCAATATTTTTTTCTCATTTTATCGTATTAAATTCTTTTAATGACCTTATAGGCTTAGTTTAAAATAGAAAATTGATCAATTTCAAAGTTCAACATTTTGCTAAATTGCATTAAAAAATTGAGTAGAATTTACTTACTACTAATCTTTATTTATATAAATTAATAGACTTAAGCAAATAGGAATTTAGAACTATGTAGTAGGTTAAAATAGTTTCGATGAAACTTGGATAATAAATGTGAAAAATGTAATAAATGTTACAATTCCAGTAGTTTTTTTTACAATTCCATTGAATATTTAAAGTAAGTTACACTGGTTTACTTTTTGAGTACTTTTTTTGCTACGCTTATTTAATAAATATTGAATAAATACACCTTTATATTTATATTTATAGCTACCCATCCGTGCAATATATCGATGTATATAGGATTCAATTTTTTTTAAGACATCAATAGCCTAAGTCGAAGAGTTTTTGATACTATACAGGATAACCAATCTGATTGGCTTTAATCCGGTATATCACTACCCTCTAAACCCAGTTTTGGCTTAATAAATATATCAATCGATAATGATATTCTAGAAATTCTCAAAGTAGTTGACGGTAGTTCCTTCTTAAAATCTTATACCCAATTTATATACTTGAAACCGAATTTGCTTCTGTTCTACCTTTTACCCAAAGAATTCAACGGATTAAGTACTTATTATATTCCCTGCTGTTGAAGGTCATGTTTTGTTGAGGATTTTTTTCTAAATCTGAATTATTCGATTAGCCAATTAGAACAAGGAGTATAAAACCATCATCTATTATATTCAATTAACATTCAATTACAATAGAAACTTTTTCTCATTTTTAAAAGATCTAACTCAAATAAAGAAAACATCCGGTTGTTGTTGTTTCCCCAGGAGAGTCCCAAGAGTGTCTCCCTCTCCACCTCTAAGCCACTCGAAAGAAACGCGTAGATGTACACGTACCATTTATGCCAATTATATGGCCCGGGCTAGAGAAAAATCAAAATCGAAATCTCTTAAGAGGCGAAGACAAAAGTAAATCGCAAAGGGAAATGCTTTTTCAACCAAACCAACAACAATGTGGCTCTCTGATGTGGCCTTTGTGTTATTGGAATACCATCTATGATGTACATGAAGTAGTACATTTGAGACGAAATCAAATTGCGCGGAAGCACTTGCAGGCAGGGAGCAGGCATTCAGTTTATTGGCTTCATTGTGAACCCCTTTGTGATTAGCATTGGGCGTGCCCAAAAGAGTTGGTACTACGTATTCATTCAAGCGATAATAATTCGCTTTGTTCAAATTTTTGTACAAAAATTTATTGCATTTATTTTGTGTATATCTGTAGATTCTGAGACCAAATCGTTGTTGATTCCATTTAAATGTTTCATGTCTGGCGACCATTAAAAGCGCTTTAAACAAATTGCAAATTGGGCAGACTCCGACGAATGAGCCCAAGACTTGGGACAAGAGGGACGAACAGGAGGAGTATAAGGCGGAGGAGGAGGAGTTGCCCAGTGCCCATCAAGATCGTTTCGCTTTTCGACGCTCTGTGTCTGTGTGTGTGTTTAATGATCGCTCGACTTGATGATTTTTTCAGAAAAGATAAATGACAACAACGACCAAGCAAAATTTTGTTGGAATTGTGCACTTACACATACACATGCACATGCATATGTATTTACATAAGGTATATGCAAACCATTTTATATATTTAGTTGATATTTGATTCACATTCAAAACATGATAAATCACCCCAAAACTCAATCAATCAGTCATCAATGCAGTCGAGAAAAGATCAAAGAGCAGTCCTAATTAAATATAGTGCAAACAGAAATCTTCACTTTGAGTCCTTCTTTAGAATTAGTTGTAGAACAAGAAAAAAAAAGCAAACCAGAGAACATTACGTGACAGTTGAGAAACACAAGGACCCAGCAACGGGACGGGACCAAGTGACAGCGTGAATAAATTTGTCATTAGTAAATGTCAAAGATAAAAGTCTTGCACACAGAGTTCCGCAGCTGCTGCCGGGGCCAGTGTGGAAATTGTTGAGTAAGTGAAACAACTGCCAGTTTGGCAGTCTGTCAGTTGACAACGGCAGAGCAAGGGAGCAAATGGAATGCACTTGCCAGTGGGATACACTTAAACAAATTAAAACTGATATTGCCATTTGTTCAATGATCTCTAATCACTCTAAAAACAAATAAAATATACTAATATACACTAACAGGAAGTTGAATAGAGCAAAAGGAAACAATGTAAATAACAAATTTTTAGGGATTTGTGAAGTAACCTTATACTTTGCTGAATTCTGATCATTAGTTCTTATATAAATCAAGGACATTTCAGTTCAAGCTGTATATACTCAATAGCTGTATATCTTATGTTATCTTATCGTATCTTATCAAGCGAAATATTCTACATATTATTCAGTGCAATATATTAAGAAATTTTCCAATTTGGTTAAATATATACTTCTTATTAGGAAAGCCATTTTAGTACTTATTCCTTAAATGCTTTGCTAACTGCTCATTTTAAAATACTAAACATTTTCTGAAGATCTCTAATAATGTTATTATGGGTGAATATCTAAGGAATAATAATCTGTCGCAAGACCCTTTTCCTCAAAGGAAAAATTAAAGATCTTTAAAAGGCTAAATTAATTACATTAGTGTAAATTTAATTAACCATAGAATGCTCTGATTGATTTTGTAATAAATTTTCACACAAATTCGATCGTTCAATAAAAAATTGATTGCTGATATCTGAAGCAAATCCCATAGTTAATTTTTAATTTTCTTCATTTTTTGTAGACTGTTCATTTAATAGTGAAATTCATATGAATATCGGACTTAAGTAATTCTTTTTTATTGCATAATATTAAACTAAAGTAAAAAATAAATTAATTAAAATTTTATTAGAAGACTGTAGAGGGAACTTAGTCAAACAATTGACTTTTACTTGAAGATCCCATTTCGAGAAACATTTAGTTTGCCGATAAATGTTTTTTATCTTCTGAGGGTGTCTTCAAAATTTGAAAACTTAACTAATCCAATTTGTTCTCTCAGTGTGTGGAATGCATCTTAAATACGATATCATCCATATGTTGCTTATTTGTGAGACAAGAGACAATTTGCGAAAAAAAGTAAAATGTGAAAAAAAAGGAAAAGGCAAAGAACAAGAAAAACAGTTTCCAATCAGTTTTCAGTGTGCTAATTATGAAAGTTAATGCGGCATTGAAGGCATAGCTGACTGTGCGATGTCTGTGACTTGAACTCGAACCAAATGCCGCGTGCAAAACAATTAACCATGAAATTGAAAATGCCGCCGACGACGAGGGCAACGGCGACGGCGACGGCGACGTCATCGACGGGAGCGATTTAAACTGGCTGCCCTATGTACACACATACACACATTTCGTATACACGTATATGCAAAATAGGCAGCTGTCCCAGGCACCAAGACCACTTGGTTATTCTCGTCCTGCGCCCATTTGTTCCACTTCTCTGGCCAGGCAGGCGCAAGGAAGTGCCAGAGCGTGCGCGTGCCCCACGACGCTTCTCGCTTTAACGAAAATCGCTCCATTATCCATAAGAACGATGCAGGCGAATGGGAAAAAAGTAGAAAGGGAATAAGCATGGAAACGGAAAACGTTACGCTCTTGCACCCAAACCAAAAATTACATAAGGAAAATGAAAAAGAAAACCTCTCTCTGACAAGCATTTGCAATGGCAGTTGTCGGTTATGTTGAACTACCACAGAAATCACTTTGGTTTTCTAATTGCTGTAAAGAAATGTACTCTCATATTTATATATATTCATGTTCGTAACAAATGAAATGTTTCTTTCATGTTTTCATATTCATATACACCAATAATGAAATGTGATGTTGTCCCCCCGCCACTCCTCGCCCGAAACCCTTCACTGAAGCTCAGTCTATGTAGTTAGCTAAGCGATTAAGTTGCGGCTTTGACTTTGGGACTAGGCAAGGCCGCAGACAGCTGCCAGACAGCTGATATGTGCACATGACTACATTTTCTCTTACATAGAATACATACATAATTGTTTTTTACATATAGACAGAAACACAACGTTGTCAAAGAAGTCACAGTCAAAGCCCATCATAAGAGAGGAACCCCATTCAGCATTCGAATCGGATTTGGGTCTTGACAAAAGATTCCAATACCAAAAGGAGTGAGAGTTGCCAAAATGAACTAGCTTTTGAAACCTTTATGACTGTATAATGTCTACACTAGATGACAAATGAATTGGTTTAGCCACAAGTTAACGCATATTTTACTTTAGTTAGATATTTTATTTGGTGATTTTTTGTCTCACCTTTCTGGCATATGTAGAAATTCTGTGCTAATTATAGTCAAGATAAAATAATAACCAAAGGGAAAATGGAGTGCTTAAACTCCTAATATATATTCTAGAATTTGAAATATTTTTTATCGGTTATTTAGAAAGAAATGTTGCAGTGATTTATTTACAAAAAAGTTTCAATCTTAAAGAAGCGTTGGATAAATCTGAAAGTTTTTCCAATATGGTAAAATATTCCATATTAAATGAGCCTAAATTTATTAATGTTTAGTTAAAATGCTTAACCAACTGGTTAAGCTACTATTTGTATGTCATATAACATATATGATTTTACCATATTCTTTAAGGATTTAAGTTGAAATCAAATCTAAGCTGACTCGATATTTTTCCCTTTTCCTTCATTCTAATAACGAACAGAAACTTTCCTAAAAAGTATTATAAACTTTGAATTAAACCAGTGCTTGTAAAATAAAACTTTAGAGTATATTTTTTTTTAATACTCAGACGTATCCAAATACTCAAGCGACATTTACGAGCTCTGAATAAAACAAATTTTTTAAGAATTTAAGAATTATGAAAGGACCACAAAAGATAGGTATTAATTATTTTAGCAATAGAAAGGAAATTTTTTAATTCAATTAAATTTTTTAAAAATATCTATTATATTTCAGCCTACTCTTTCTCTTTCGTTCTTAATTATTTGTATTTATTTACTATTATTTATATTTATATTATATTGGTCACTTGCTCTAAAAGTTTATTTTATAAATTTGCTATTCAGTGTAGATACATTTTTGCCTTCAATTCAATTATAAAACACATTAAAAGCAAAGTAACAACAGAAAAATGGAGTATGAAAAAAAAGAGGAGCAACAGTCTGGATGAATCTTTGCATGTCCTTTGTGCATTAAATTTACTGAAAATTGGTTAGTCATGTCTCCAGCCAGATAAACTTGCCCCTTCACCCTCTTCCAATCTGTATCTACTTTTGTCTATGCAAAATACTCTAGGGATACACGCTGAATGCAGGGCAGGTGGCAGGTGAGTTGATGCTTGTGCACTTTGTGAAAGTGATTTTCTTCATCTTTCAGAGATAGATGGGATTTGGGGAATACCCATACATTTGAGAGGAACCCGGGGATTGCATTAACTCTTCACCTTTACATTGTTTTTAAACAAATGCTGAAAGCATTAAAACTTTCGCCCCCTCTGAGTGTGAGTGTGTGCGAGAGTCCTTTGGGTTAACATCCGTAGAACGCATTCCACGAATTTCTAGTGTTTTTGTGTACGTGTTCGGCTTAGGAATTTGTTGACATATTGTGCCCACGGCCAGGCGGGCATATTAATGGTACATGTCCAACCTGGCTAGCTTTAGGGTTAAGAGCGGAAGAATGTTAATCAAGCGGTCAGTGTGGAAACTCGACTTTTAGTTTGCCGTGGGAGTTTTTCTTTTTGTTTTTCCCTGGCTTTATACTGGGCACGTTTTTCGACTGTTAATAACATTTGTTTTAGCCCCAAAAAGCCGACCAAAAAACGGAAGTTTTCTTTCTAACTTGACTTGGGTTGTGGTCAACGGCCAGGCAGATGAAGGAAATGAATTCGTACAAAAGTGTTAAGCGTTTAAACATATCTTGTAAATAAATAAATCATTTAATCGTATATCTCTGCTCAATTATTAGTATTTTAACAAGCTAATAAGATGAATTGGATGGTCATAATATACCATGCTGAGAAGACGTGAAATAAGTCTTCACCTATCAAACCTCAACTGAACTGAAAACATGAAAACATGATCCTTGTATTACTATTCCACTTCTTGTAGATTCAAAAACTAATCATAAGAAAACGAAATTTTGATTGATTTCAAGAGATAATAAAATAAATTTTTGTTTCATACAGTTCTTCAAAAGCCTACTACAACGATGTTCAATTTATTTTGAAATTATTAAATAAATTAATTTTATATTAAACTTCCGCCGTTATGAAAATAAATTTCCGTTTTATCAAAATCAAATTGAGTCAAGAGCCTGCCAGTGTGTTGTGAGTGTGGATGAAAGTGAAAGTGATTGGGGATCAAGTGAATGGGGGATGACTGTTGGAAACCCTTTCAATGTCAATTAATCACAAATTAAACGGACAAACACAACACACACACACACACATACTCCACCATCATCAGATGATGGAAATATTTTCAGGGCTATTAAGGCTAAATAGGTAATAAATTTACTGATGTCTGGCGCAAGGATATGCGAAAACATGACAGATTTTCCATGTTGACCGTCTAGACTTGTAGAGGCCAAAGAGTTTGTCACCCGCATTCCCATATCCACTTATATATATACATTAATCCATACACATATATGTACATATACATATATGATGAAAATATGAAAAAAACATTGACAGGCGACCATCTCAACGAGTTCTTGGAGAGAAAACTTCCCTTTTAAAGGGAAGGGAAAAGAAAAAAAAATGCTGTGAAACGGAAATGCTGATTGAAATCGTTTTGGCGTGAAATCAATCATCGTCGTCATCTGAAATGCTACCAAGTCAACGATTTGAAGGATGCGGCGCTGCTTTTCATTAAGAGTCCTTAATGCGATTTGTTGACGTTGTTGCTGTTGTTGGCCTGCATTCGAGTTTAACTTGGCAAAAAAAAAAAAGAAAGCTGATAAATGAACATGCTTTAGTTGGTACACAAATCTAATCTCATTTGTTTCGTTTTTCCTCTTCTCAGCTTCATTTTCGCATTTTCATGTTGCATGTTTTCCAAAAATTGAATCAAATTAACGGTACGGCCTTTTTGCTGTAGTCGTAAAGTATCGCGAAGAGATAGAAATATTGTAAACACAGTTCAATTCGCTGAATACGAAAATGTTCTGCTTGCCTCCCCCATCAACTTTGGCCAAACACACATCAACATTAACCCTTCAAAGGGCAAGTGCTTTTCATTATTGCTGATTTGATTCGTAAATGTATTTGCAGTTTTTTTTATCTCGTTTTGTAATAGGAAGCAAAAGAAAAAGCTGTCGTTCTCGATGTTTAAAGTTTCTTGTGACAAACAACTAAAAAGTCTAATGAACTTAAGTCCTACGAATTATTCCTAAATGCAAATATAATTTTAAAAAAACTTATAACTTTATCATTTTTTCATGGAGACTCTTCGCGAGTTACTGATCTCCTCTTTACTCAAAGTCTTGTTTTAATGATTTTTATCAGAAAACTCAGAACTGAAAAGATCTTAATCTGCTTCAAGGGTTTTGTTACAAGATCATTTAGCTTATTGATTTAAACTTAACTTTTAATTTCAAAAATGAAGTATTTATATATAAACGTATAGATATTCAAAGTAAAGTTTCGAAAAGTCTTAGCTTATAAAAATAAAAAAAAAATATACAAATAAAAAATATATTATAAAAATTTTGAAACATTTTTCTTAGACTTGTTTTAAATGTTTTTTCATTAAATATTTAATAATAAGATAATATCAGCTATAAATTTGAATGACTGTAAAGTTGAGAGAAAATTCTATATATCAGAAGTTAATAGATTTTTTATATTATTGTTAACCTTAATTTCAAATATTTACTTTGAGGTTGTTAAAAATTTAATTCAATAATTGGACATAATTATTAAAAGATTGTCGCCTTCGTTTCGCTCAAATATTCAGATTTTTTATTTTTAAATGAAAATTTTATCAAGACGAATTTGCCTGGCCAACCTAAGGGTTAATGATGCAATTGCAAAACACAACAAACTGCCTCTGCAAGTTTCAAGTGATTGTAATCAACAGTACTGAACCGACTGAATGACTAAGGGTTAGAATCAGCAGGCGGTATGCCAACCACGCCCCCACATTTCAGCCCCTTTCCGGTGCGTTGTGTGTGTGCATTTTGTTCTTCTTGTGGAATAAAATCAGGAGCAGGAGTAGAACTTTTTATATGTCACTGGGGTAGTTCTTAGGCCATACAACTTGATGATTTTCTTGGAAATTTACGAAATACCTTCTCCACTTATAAAAGGAATCGTTTTGCGCAGACATTAAGTAGTAAGTTGTTTTTGTTTTTTCTTTTTTTTTTTGGCAAAGTATTCATTTCCGGTTCTTAGCAGCAAACTTCAACTTCAATTAAACATTCGCTGGTTATAATCTGACCGAAATCTTTGATGGATTATGATTTATTGGTTCGCTGATGCTTGCTTCCATGGATAATTAAAACCAAAAATCGTTTACAACCACAGACATTAATCAATTATCTGTGGAATACAACGAATAAAAAAACCTTAATACCCAAGTATGCATGAAGGTTTGAATTTTGTTTGGTTTGGAGTTTGATGTGTGGGCAGGCGAACAATTAAACAAAAGACACGAGCTGGCATCTATGTAAATCACGTTCGACTGAAGGCAAAAAGGTGTTGTTCAATTCGGTATCCATTCCCTTTCCCTACTCTACTCCACCCTACGACTACTGATTGATGTATATTTAGCCTTTTGTGTGCTAGCCATGGAAAATGATAACAATGGCCATTGATACAATAGCTATAGATAGTGAGAGACAGAGCGAGAAAGGGAGAGGGGGAAAATCAAATATTGAATCTCCATTTTCATTAGTTAATTGGCATCAAATATCTGTTTAGTTTGAATATTTTTCCTTGTCTAAGCCCTTTAACTAAAGTTGCTAGCAAATTGGCCAAATCACATTCAAGTGCAAGTTCGACGGCGACATACGATGACGATATCTAAACCACTCGAGAACGTGATGTGGTCAATATTTTGTACAGTTTTTCAGCAACCATTTCGAAAAGGAAAAAGTGAGAAAAGGATTCATTTAGGGTATGTAGACAAATACCTTTACAATGAAAAGTGCAAACAATTCAATTTCAAAACTTAAAGAAATGTTAAAAATATGAATAATTTGATCTAAGCTAAATCAAAAGTTTGCTGGAAATTGATTGAATAATTGAATTTGAGTTTGATGAACGAAAAGTTATTTACAATTTTAAATAGTCAAGCAATATTATTTTAAGTGCTACATATTATCTTAAAAATATATCTTTCAACATTGAAAAATAGTTCAAAAGTTTTTGAGTTTCAAAAACTATTTTATTAACTGTTGTTAATATTTATAATAACCATTTTTAAATCTATGAGTTCTGATGTATTCAGCACTTTCTGTTTAGGTAATTTTGCCTTGCTTAAAAAATTAAAAAATTGTTGTAAATAATTTCTATGGAAGACGCCAACTTCAAAGTTCAAAGTTTATTTCAACTAAAAAATTGTTTAAATCATATCGATTTACCCATTCAACATTTGGCGTGCTTAATTGATAATAATTTTGATTAAAATGTTTTAATAATTATTATTCAGTACCTAAATGAATAATTCAATAAAGCTTAATTTAATATTTAACGAATTTAATAAGACACTGTTACATAAATAAAGCTTTGTTTTACTAATAAATTGAATTTGTTTCTTATTTTTACCTATATTTTTTTTACCGAAATTTTAAACCTAATTTTTCTGAATTTTTTTATTTATGTTTATTTGATCATGCAATTAGTAAAAATTGTAGAAATGAAATCTTTCAATTTCTTGAGCAAATTCATTTGTATTCCCTTTGCCAATGGTCAAGGCTTAACTTTCATCAGTTAATTGGCATCAAATGTTACTGAAACGAAACATCAAAGTTATCTTCTGGGCACAAGGCAAGGGCTTCCTCATCTTTCTTGTCTGTATCTACAAATTTGTAATTAAACTTTCGGGCCAAAATGCCAAACCAGTCTAACAATCCGCCAACCCCTATGACAAATCAGTTTCTCAGATTGCTTTCAATGTTAATCTTTACGTTAAATAAACCAAAAATGAAACACGCAAGATTTTTGTTGTAAGCCGCTTAGCGAACGGCGAGCGAGCGGTACACGATTCTCCCACCCTTCTTAAGGGCCATTCCCTTTCGGTAGGTAAGTCAATACACCGACATCATGACAAAGAGCTACTGTTTTTCTTGGCTATATTTATACCCTGTACTTTGAATGTTGAAAGCGTAAGACAAAGTCTGCTGAGAATAGAACTTAATAACTAACTAACTTTAACTAACAATACAGAAAACCTGGATACCTTTTTGTTCTGCCTTTAAATAATCGTTTTCTGAAGTGCCTCGAGTCGGTTTGATTTAAGGTTTTTTTTATGAGTTGTTGAAAAGTTTATATTAACTAACAAGTTATTTTTATGGTACTTAAACTCTTTTTCCTAACAGTTTCTTCATTTGAATATGGTAAAAAAAAACCCTGTTAATTAAAGTAGATATGTTTCATACACTTTGATGTATTTATTTTTAAATCTAAATTCTGTAAATAATACTATACATTGTTGCTTTCTCATCACAACATAAAGTTGCAGAAATTTCAAATCAAAGGTTTGCCAGAAAAAGGAAAATTCAACAACCAACAAGAAAATATATTATTACATTGTATTAGTAATAAAATTATTCAGACATTTCAGATGAAAAGTAAATTGACAATTATTTTAAATGTCTTCATATGACAACATTTCAAATATTTTTGAAAGTACTAAATCGAATACCATAGGAAAAATCTTATAAACGGAATCTATAGAATCTGGCTTGCGCCAGATTATTATTAATAATTTTCCAAAAAAGTTAGGAGCAATATTTTTAATTTATAACTTCTCTAATGAATGTGTAAATATGTATTCAATTTGTGGCTAACGAACTGAAGGATCCCTAAGGAGATCCATTAACTTTATTGGCATTTATTAAAAAAAACAATTAAAATAAGAATTGGTTAACTCCTTTTTTAAATTTCATATACATATCATCTTTTAATACTTTATGTTTAAAAATGAAAAGATGCCTGGAGGTAAAAAATAAACTCATAACACTTGAGTTGAAGTTACTATCCACCAAATATGCTTCTTTTTATAAGTTTTGCAACTTCTGGTTTTTTAAAAATGCATAAATTGTTTATGATTGTTGGCTTAAGTGCTTTATCAAAAATAAAAAAAAATGTAATATCAAATATTACAACTTACA
The DNA here is from genome assembly GCA_018903935.1 of Drosophila insularis. Lineage (NCBI taxonomy): Eukaryota > Metazoa > Arthropoda > Insecta > Diptera > Drosophilidae > Drosophila > Drosophila insularis. The sequence goes on along the minus strand of JAEIFP010001084.1, from coordinate 8,275,408 downwards.
ACTTCTTTGAAATATAAGTAACATTGTTCCATCTATTAATTGGCATTAAGATAAATGTCTCCTACAGGGTATAGCCGAGTCGTTGGTATCTCTCTTTGAAATATAACATTTTTTTATGTTTTTATGGCAATTTGTTTTTATTTTTCAGAAAACTGCATTCCATGTTTCATTTTTATTCACTTCACTGCAATTGGCGTCGAGGCGCAAGAAATTTTAATTAATTTTCGCAAAAGCATGCAATGTGATGCCTACTTTGTGGTTAAGTTTCATTTCTTGGCGTTTCATGTTCATTCGTTTTTGCATCGTCATTGGGCGATTAAGGCCCGCTGGATGACAGTTCAGCCACTTGGCGGATTACCAGAGCAAAAAAAAACAACAGCAACTACACGGACAATAGGCAAGCCAAGTTCAAGTTTTTGTGTCAATGTGTGTCCAGTTTGTAGACGCATGTCGGCTCAGTCTCGGATTTGGGTGTTAGTACATACATGATTTCGAGTAGAAAAACCCGATTCTTGTATTTTGTCATCAATCATTTGACAATGTTCATATCATGTTATGCAAACTGAAGGCGGAAGTGCTGAATATTAAGAAGATTGCGTTCATTAGGCCAAACAATTCCCACGCCTTCAAAAGATTCTCCTAGTTAAACGATTTTTCTTTAGTCGCTAAATTGTGTATTGCGTAGTGTCAAAAGGTCTGAAAAGACTCAAATTACCCTTTTATTTCACTGTATTTTATACATTTTTAACAGTCATCTTAGTTACCACTACAAAAAATCCAAGCAGTCGCTTAGGAAAATTCGTTTAATTAGTAGCCTTTCATTAATATAAATTCCTTAAACTTTAAATGTCAAATATGTCAAACATATCTCACTTGTCTATCAGATGAAAGTGAAGTATTCAGAGAGGTTGCCATTTCAATTTATTTGAATAGAAATAAGCATAAATTACATTGGCATATAAATATAAATGCTATCATGACAAAACAATCTATATAGAGCGTAAAAAGCTGCACAAAGAACCAGAGACACATTCATACACACACACACACACATCAACGAGAAGAGAAAGAAAAAAACGGAAAAAGGAAGTTAACAAAATAAGCCAGATAGAGCGATAGAGATACCGACACAACAACACCAAAAGACAAAAAAAAACCTAAGCCCAATAAAAGAAGAAAATAAATGTCGACACACACAAATTCACTTCGCTCCGACCAGGTAAAAATCAACTGACAAACGAAACTCAATACCAGCTGTGAGAGATTGGACGAAGAAATTGTGTCTCCTATACCCTAAGAAGCATAGACTAGAAAGAAAGTATATTAGAGACAGGATTAGATTGAGAGACATATAAGGATATATAGAAATAAGTCTAGAAACTACGTAGATACGTAATACTAATTGAGGTGGAGCTTAAAAGATTGGTGGAGAGCAACAAATAATTGTCTAACGTTAAGTAAAAAGATTTTCATTATTTTGAATTTGCAGGCTTTGTTTATCATATACAACACGATCGAATTATATCCAAGATCGAAGTAGTAGACATATCGGCAGTAATTTTATAAAAATTATAAATTTCTTTATGGTCTAAGAACCGCTTTTGGCACCCTTCTTAAAAGGAGCCAACTACGTGTTATGAAAGTAATAAAATTCTTTTAAAAACAATTTTAATTTCCACAATATATTTAAATAAAATGTAAGAAAAAAGCTAAAATGAATTTTTTTTTTTTTTAATTTGACACTACAAATTAAAAGAGGTGGTTAAGTAAATGAAACATATTACAAATGCCAACTTAACTCAAGACTTTTAATTAGGGAATAGAATTATTAAAGAGTATGTCAAAGTCGTTGTCCTAATTTCACATATTGACATTTGTTTTCCTTATAAATATATGGTTATAACTTCTTTCTTTTAATTTTTTTTTTTGGGCTGCTGTTGAGAGGCATCAGCAGAGAAGTAATAATTTTTCGTCTTCTTTCTGCAAAAGTGAGCCGGCGATGAGTGCTGGCCTGGGTTAGTGCTGGTGCCACGGATCCATCGTATCGCATTTGGATCAGATCGGATCGCATTTCACCTTCTTCGTATTCTATAGTCTTTCTTGTCTTTCAGGTGTCACCGATAGGCATCTTTCTTTTAATGCCCTGGGCACAGAGAGCGCCGCGCCGCCATGTGAATACACAAAAGCAACAACTTTTACAGGTTCCCCAGGTTCCGTCCGGTCAGGCAAAAAAAAAAAAAAAAAAAATAAATAAAATCCAAAAACAAAAAACCATCCGAAATACTCACACACAAAGGTACAGATAAAAATAATGCAGCCGTGTGGTCCAAAAATTCTCATTAAGCGAAATATTCACATAATCCCGCATTTATTTGATATGCTCGTTGTGATAATATAGACCAACTGACCAAAAAACAACACGAGAAGATGACTGTAAAAAACTATACAAAAGGAAAAGGACCAAAATAAGAAGAAAACAGGTACAAACCACAAAGCAAAAAAAAAAAAAAAAAAGAGGAAGATGTCCATAGGTAGACAGTGTTTTATATTCGTTTAATTTTTTTTTTTTTTTTTTTTTTATTTTGCAGAGTAAATTGAAAAATGAAGAGGAATTAAAATGATGATTGTACTGCTTGATAGGGGAATATATTTAATTTAATTACCGCAGGAATATACTTTTTGGCGGAAGACGATTTGCAAATTCGAAGCCAAGTTTATTTAAATAAAATTTATATTCGATTTTGATTGGACGAATATTTAGTTCATAAGATTCAAAATTACGTTAGATGCTAAATATTATTAAAGGATTAGTTAATAAATTTAAAATTTTACTTGGAATTACTATGTATGTTTATACCTACATAAATTATGCATAAGCTATCTGTAAAGTAAATTAAACTATATTTATTTATGAAATATACGAATATAATCAGTTTAGCTTTCAATTAACTCGATTGACTTACTTGTTGAAATGTGAATCATTTCGTGGCATATTCCCACCCATATATAATATATAATCAAATTGATAAGATTCATAAACCAAAACATGTCTACGAAATAAATATTAAATATAGGTCACAATTTGATTTACTCACAATAAATAAACACATATATTTAAATGAGTGATAACGTTAACACGTGACGTCATTTCGTCTAGCCTAATCTAGAATTCTATAAACATATACATTTTTAATCTGAATTCTGGATTCTCCTTTCCCGCAGTTGTTGTTAGAGCGTTATATTCAATTAGAAATCGCCCCCAAAATATAAAGTGAGAATTACTCAGCGCAATTATGCAGCTCATTGCCCTTGAGTTATGGGTTGTTGAGTCTCCGGCTCGACTCGACGGTGGTTTCGATGGCATATGCAACCTTTATGCTGCAGAGTAAGAGCAAGTAAGAAGGAGAAGGAGAGTGAGAGAAGTAACATGCCACACCATTTACCGAAGTAATATTAAACGTAGAATTCAATATGCAACCACATGTGGCAGCAGGCAATAGGCACGCACTCACGCCTGCTAGTTCTAGAGATGGACAAAATGTTGAACAATTTAAATATCAAGTATCACATCAATACTTAAAATATTATTAGATTTAACCGAAACTTTTGTAACTTTAACCAAACATTTGCTTTAAAAAGAAATGTGTCAAAATAAAAGTGAAAATGTTCTGCTTAAATGTAAAAATTATTAGTGTTTTATCGCCTTAATCAAAAAGAGTTTCTCTGAGGATAGCAAATATATACATATATTTATGGAAAGACTTATTAATATCTGTTGTTTTAAATTGTCTACTTTTTTCACTGTGCTTATAACTTTTAGAATATTAATTGATTACTCAACAATTTCAAAGAGGCACTTTCTAAAATAGATTCGTAGTATAAATGGACAGGTAATCCAGTTTAATCGCTTAATAATAATTTTAACGATTTAGTTAATAATTTTAAAGATTTCAATTTCTTAAATCATTTTATGTCCTATGAATTCGTGGTTTTTTGTTTTAATTGAATTTCATATTTTCACAACTAAGTCTAAGCTCTCAATTCCAAGCTCTCAATTATGACAGGATCATTTAAAGCTAAATTTGATCTTACGATTATTTTTGTTTCTCACATTGCCATCTCTAGTGTTCACTCTAAATATAAATATCCATTTATAATGCCAGCCTTTTTTTGGGATATTTTCTTTTTTGTTCTTTTCATTTCATTTATTGTTCGATATGCCATTGCAGCACACATGTTAGGGGCATGTCAAGAGAGGAGAGCTCTCTGCCTCTTGCAACCTTCAGTTGGGCATGCGCAACTGCTCTTATTTCTCCTTCAACATTATTCTGAAACCGAGCCCATATTTGCTGTCAAGTCAGGTATCCCCGCCCCCATCTCCCATTCAACTAGAAATTAGGTGTGTGCCTGACTCTCTTTAATGGAAAATGTCATCGAGACAAAACAAAAAGATGGACAACAAAAAAGAAACACGAACAAAAAAATAGAGAAATAATAAGTTCGAATCCTATTGACTGAAGACTTGAACTTCCACATTAGCTTTGTACACTTTAAAATGGAATTTGTTTTTTTGCTGAATCATAGTTCAATGTAAATTGATCAAGTCCACATACGAGGGTTTGGGAGGATGTGATGTGGATAAAGGGAAGCGACTCATATAGACGATCATGATCAGAATGATGATGATGAAGTTTAAGTAGAGAACCCGGTTCGCATGTGTTTTAATTAGAATATCGTGAGTTGTTTGCCTTTCGGTCATATAACAAACAATTCGAGTATATGCCGTGGGTGGCATAACCATGAGTTGGCAAGAAATCGAAAAAAAAGAGTTGATTCAGGCAAACGGAGGCGAAAGTATGTGTAAAATATATATAAGGTTGAGAGGGTATACCATAATTATATTTGATCAGCAGTTGCCGTTGTCCTCTTTTAATGAAGTAATCAAATTTCGTGTTTAACTTAGTCTTAACAAGAGAAGGGAAAACGAATTAAATTGGCTAAAGAGTTGCGTGAAACTAAAAATGATTTATTATATGGTCGGTTTTAGACCTTCTATGAAATTCCATTTAATGAAATATATTTTCTATGATTCACACTGTTAATCAAAGAGCTTGTAGTCTCTTCAAAATTTTATTATACGAAATTAGCTCACGAATAATACTTTTTGAATTTAATTAACTTCCGTTTGCTTTAATAATTCTTAATAAGAAATATCCAAAAAAAAATGTATTGATTAAATTTTATATTTTTGTTAATTGATTTTTGGGGAATTCCTATAAAATTGATATCAATTTCATTGTAAAACTTTAATAATATCTAAAACTAAATTACTTTAATTAATTTTAAATATATAAATTAGCAAAAACTATTAAATATTTCATGTTGTTTTAACTAGTTCCTTTTTTTGTCGATTTTAATCGTTTGTTTTGCTTGTTAAACACAGCTGTTGTTAATGTTGCCAAAGACACAAAACCTGTTGCCCCAAAATGTTGCTAAGCGGCCACAATGTTGCCAGCAACATACTGGAAATGAACAGATACAATCCACACACGATGCATTACAGAAAATACGAAACTCAAACCGAAACGAAACGAAATGATTTTTCGTATTCGAAAATTATTTCGATTTTGGATGGTCGCGAATCATCACCGGCTAGAAATATGAACACAATTTGTGTGTGAATCCTGGGGCAACACTTCAGATGATCAGGTTGACTTCATTAGAGGCCAGCCATAGACGTAGAGAGAGAGAGAGAGAGAAGAAAGAGTGGGTGGTAGACTGACACTGGACACTTGAAGGTGTTAACACTCGTTTTACCCGTGCGAGGTTGCCCCTAATGACACAGACACACACATAGGTACAACAACTTGAACTCTTTTGCACTGCAGTGTGCGTGATAATGATACAAGACCCACTGGTTGACATCCAAAGCATCCTTTAGGCTGCCATCCTTCTCCACAAATGGCGTGTCAAAATTTTTCGGTTCACATGCAACATGGATGAATCGCCGGACCTTGCGTGTGTCTTTAAAGTCTTATCGCAGAACAGGAGGCTTAACCTAAAAGGCGTTAAAAAAAATGCTGAATGCTCATTTAATGCAATTCATTGAAAAGAAAGAGAGAGGGGGACAGAGAGATGACGGCAACTTGGCTATGACAAATGCAGATTGATTTATTACTGCTGCTGCTGATTGCTTAGTACCACTTTAAGTATTTCAATTGTTTGCCTTAACTTTAGCTGCCCACATTGGCTGAATTCCCCAACCAACCAGGAGAACCACAAAAGCGGGGTAAGAAAGAAAATTGGTTTTTATGCAAATGCTGTAAATTTTTTTTAAAACAAACATAAATATGCTGAATGCAAAAGCACTACAAACCGATTTCAAGTGAAAACGCTAAAAGGGCTGGAGAGTTAAGAGTAAAAACAATCTCAATATAAGGCAAGGCGAATGGAAAATTTCCACGAAAGATTCCATAAAAGATTTAATGTTTACAATTTGGTGAAGTCTTAAGTGAAATTCATAGTAAATGTAAAATAGAAATATGAAATTATAAATTTTTCATTTATATTATTTCAAAGTAATTTAAAAATGTCTTATACATATATCTACACACAAACATTTTACTTTAAAGAATATTTACTGTCTATTTATTATTTATACAATTTTTATCATGAAACCTCTTATTTGCTATTTCCTTACAGTGGGGCTGGCATTTCAGAAAAAAAGGGCACAAGCCGGATAAATCAAATCAACGAATTCATTGTTCACTTTATCACAAATCCACAAAAAAAGAAGAAATAAATAAATAAGGGGTTCGCTTCTATTTTAAATATTTAAATTTGTATTTTTGTATCAACCATTAACAGTATTCAATGAAACCCGAAAGGAATGATTCCAAACAGAATAAAGGAGTTAAATTTTTGAGTTCAAAAAAATCTTTTAATTGTAATATAAATTAAACCAACATTTTTAAAATATTGACGGATTTAGATATTTTTAGATGAAGGTTAATAATATGTGATAAATATTTAAGCTCTTAGCATCTGAAGTCTTACTTAAACAACAAATAATAGGTACATACTTAAAAGTTAATTCAAAAACAAAAGCACGCAAAAATTTGTGACAATAAAATCATATTGAATTCTTCATCAGTTGTCTTCTTTCTGTGCTTTTTGAAAAATATTTCCGATTATTTTACTAAAAAAAAAAAAAAAGTAAGGCTACAAAAACCGTGTGACAAATAATGCCGCCAAATCAGCAAAAAGCATATTTTTTTTCCAGCATGCCATAAATATTATTTATCACATATAAGAAAAAGAGAAATGCCATCGTAATTGGCAAAGCCAAAGGGTCTCTGCCTCGGTTCTGCCCTTGAAGAATTGCTTTTGATAGAATTGTTCGAAAATTCAATGGAATCTGCCAAGAAGAAAGAATATGGCATACAAATGTGGCAGCAACAACTCAGGGCGGTGAGGCAGGCAGAGAGCAAAGCAGCATTTTGTGGTCTGGTTTGGCTGGGCTTCTGCTATCGATGGTAATTAATAAGCCATGGCATTGCAATTTTTTTCCTCACTCCCTTCCCTCCCCACGATTCACCCAACCCACTCATGCCGCTAATCGTTGCAACAAATTGCGGCATGTGTGCAGCACACGTTCCACCTTAAGGTGATGGGGGTCGCATGGGGCAAGCAGGCAACTGCAAAGGGGGAGACAAGACATTGGATTACAAATTGCAAATGAACGCAAATCGATTAAGTTGTTTGCTTTTTCAGAGGAAGAGAGACGGACAACGAGAGAGAGAGAGAGAGAGTGAGAGAAAGAGTGAGTTGGGGGAAAAACCGCAATGGAATGGCAAAGAAAAATATGAAATGAGCATGCAAATATGACAAGAGGTCCACAAGTGGAAGTGGTACGGGGTAGTAGGGGGGTCAAGGGAAAGGCAAATATGCGCGTGCTGAAAGACAAGACATTAGCTTTGTTCTATGGAGTGAAAGTTTACTTCACTTGCTTAAAACCTGCCCATCTCCTCCAGTTCTATGCAAAATGTTTGCCATTCTGTATTCCCTTTAACGAACAATGCGCGTTCCTTTGCCAGCAACCTGAGAAATGTTTATTTAAATGCACTAAATGCGTTGACCAAGTCGGGTCTAGCATAATATAGTAAACTCCGACTAAAATGGCTACTGTTTTGGTTAAGAAATAAGCTAAAGATAATTTTAAAGTCCTTTTCGGATACATTAACATTAATAGTTCTATTAGGAGCTGTAAAATGGGGTAAATTGGCACCTAGATTCAAGATTTAGTATTGAAAGCAGATATATTAAAACCCAATTACATGATCGGCAATACAATAGATGGTATCATATCCTACCATCTATCGTCAATTGTATTGCCTTGCATTCTCTACAAGGGGTTTCCCATTTTAAAATATTTCGGGTTTTTTCAATGTGTCTTTGTCTATGTGCTCACTATAAAAAAAAGTCATTCATTTCGCAATCCAGTCTAGATACGGTGAAAAAAAAAGTGTTACCGCCCGAGCAGGGACTTGAACCCTGGACCCTTGGATTAAAAGTCCAATGCTCTACCGACTGAGCTACCCGGGCATCTGTATTGCCAAAGAATTAGTAGAAATAATAGGCAGAGTATTACCTATAATATAAGTCACTTTTTTATTCAATTAGCAATCTGTTTTGTTTGTTTTGTTTCGGTTAAAATATATCAAATATATTTAAGATTAGTTAAGGCACATAGTGTTTGGGTTTATCAACTTCTTTTCTGACCAACTGTCTTCTTGTGTTGTCTCTTAAATCACCAAGCCGTTTTGGTCTTTATATATATTCAATTTGGTCTGCAACTGCAACAAGTTCAGAGAAGCTAGACCAAGTTTTTATTTCAAGGTCTTCACTGTACTTAGTATTTACCTGCAGTTAACTAGCCAGCATGTTGGCCCAAAAGACCAAAAAGCCACACAGCCCCATCCAAGTTGATTGCCAGGCCATTAAGTGCACCCAAACGGTTAAGCATGCGCGTATTGTGGCACTGCGCGCTCCACTTGCGGGAGCTCCCCCTTCCATTGGATGACGACCCCTCCCCCTCGTCTCACCCTCTTTTTGTCTACTACGATTGCTACTTTGCCTTCTCCTTGGACTGTGTGTAAGCCCGGCATAATGAGCCGCGCAGTTACATTTATTTTAAATCTGATATACATATTTCTCTTATTTTTTTTTTTTTTTTTTGGTTGGTTGGGGTTCTTTTTTTGCATTGTTGTTTTTTGGCCTTTGTTTTTGGGCAGGCTGCAGCAGTTCGAGCAGGAACAGCAGCAGCGGCAGCGGCAGCTGAATAGCCATTGTTACTCACCGTCTTTTTGGTTTGTTGTTGTTGTTGTTGCTATTGCCGTTGGCGACTTTGGCAAAACTCTTGGGTTTGAGCTAACCTTGCTTCTGATAGATGAAAGAGTATTTTGAGTGGGGTATATCAGTTAATTTTTTATATCTGTTAATGCCTAATCATTTACATTAGATGTTGAAAAAATATTTTTTAAACTCTCATATACTGGACAGACGGTACGTTTAATTAATTTTCTTGTTCCAATACATAGATAAAAAAATATATATTAAGGGAGTAATATTCAGTGAAATTCTCTAGTCGATATAGAGAATATTTAGAGTGGTGAGATATTTTAAATGAAATAAAATATAAAGTAATATACAACGCCCGAGCAGGGACTTGAACCCTGGACCCTTGGATTAAAAGTCCAATGCTCTACCGACTGAGCTACCCGGGCAGATAAAACTTTTGGCATAAATTTTTGCTAAGTTTCCAGAAAGCTAGGATATAGATAAAGATTATAAAATTTTTGATATTTTTTTACGTAATAGACTGAGAAGAAATGGTAGAAACTATCTCCAAAACATAAATATAAATAAAACACTGATAAGAAATGATTGCCAAATAAAAATCCCAAGTTTTATTTATTTTAAATTATCCCACTTCTGTATCTTTTCCACAGTTTTGTGTTAAAGTCTTAAATGTTTCAAAAACCAGAACGAGTGAAGCAAAAGACCTTGTTGGTTAATCGAAATAAAGATTGTAGAGTATTTGCTATTCGATTTCCTGTAATGACAGTTTACATTTGACTACTACGCATGGCTGCTTTAACGCAAATGTATGCAAAAAGCCATTGAATTTGCACCGGTAGGTATGTACCTCCCCCTACCCTCCTACCATTCATGTATGCTTCGAGGCGTCCAGGGTAGAACTTGGGGGGGAAGCAACTAGCCCGAACTACAGACTAAAACGGATGGCGACTTACTCAAAAGAATGGTTGCAGATTCTTGCCTCTAGATTCTGTGTTTATTTTGTGTTTTCTCGAAACACAATGCCCATTGCACACACATGAATAATGTGTGTGAATCGCGGCCAAAAAACAAAAACAAAAAAAAAGAATTGAGGGGAACGGACAAAATTGTAAACCTGTGAGATCACATGAAAATTTTGTATGCAGTTTGGCATTAATCAAAGCGCATTTGCCGACACAAGACCAAGTCGCCAGCCATCTCGTAATGATCACAACAGCAGCAACAACAACAACCACAACAACAGCATCAAGGGGGGAGGAGAAAAAAAAATGAAAAGTATTAAATAAACCCCCAAGAGCTGGACACAAAAGACCATCTAAATGCAATGGCAAACAGAAAAGGCATTGGCATTTCACACTTTTACAGCCGAGAGGCAAGCATTCGACCGGGCCTGACAATGGATAGAAGGAGGCGGTCAAACGACTCACTATTTTCATTTTTTCGAAAGCGTAAACTTTGTTTTTGAAATTAAAATTTAAGTCAAACGTCGCTCACATTATACACAACTACACTTGGAAAAATCATAAAACTATGATCCATAAGATAAAGCAAATTTAGGTCAAGCTTAGAAAATAAATATAGAAAAAAGCAAATGCTCTGATTAAACTTAATTAAAATAACTAACTGTCGCGATAATCGTCGAATCTATAAATAAACAACATACCTAAGTAAAATATATGTAGATACAAAACACAGAGATGTAAAAATGAATCAAGAAGAAGTTATTAATCGAAAGAGTAGGCCAAACTGCTTGAAGCTGCTCTTAAAATAAGAGATAACTAAATAAATTTCTAAAATTTTCTATAATTATGCAATCTAATTTTAATGTTTCAAGCAAAGCTTTAAAGCCTTAGGCCATTCTTAAAGCATTAAAAAGGTTGTCTTATATATTATTTATAATATTTTCATTACTGTTTCCAGGATTCTAAACTCAATACTCTGTTTGGATGCCTAAACTAGTTGGGAATTATAACTCTAACTGTAAAGGATCACCAACGAAAAGAAACGCAAAGAAACAAGAATATGTTTAATGACGAAACTTTTATTTGAAATATTAGAGTATTGAATTTTGTTACTATCTTATCTAAAAGTAATTTTCAATCAGTACAAAAGTAGAAAAATTATTTTCAGATATTTCTCCATAAGTTCTTTTCTGAAGAAGCTGGAAAAAAATAAATGAAGGAAAAGAGTAGAAAGATACATAGTTTTCAGATATTTCTCCATAAGTTCCATAAATTAGTCAGTGACATGGATAAACTGTTTTATTGGATTAATTACTAACTAAATTTTCTGAAATTAAATCAATTTGTCAGCCAGATGGTTTTCCATTTGTAATTTATGTCTTTTTTACAGTGTACATGAAACTCTCCTGAATTTTACTTGTTTTGTTTTTATATTTGCCTGGCAGCATTTTCAGTTTTTCGGCTACCAAGGTGGTCGATCGCTGGGCATAGAAGAAGGCAAACAGAGAAAAATCGAAGCTGGACTTTCGTTTGGCTGGCCATCAATGTCCGATTTGTTTGGTCTACCGCAAAGATTCAATAAACTGTCTGCTTTAAGCCAAAAAGTTTGTCTGCTCTGTCTCAGTCTCCGTCTGTTTGTCTGTCTGCCAGTCACTTTGTCGATTCGTTTTGTTTGTTTGTTTGTTTGTTTGTGTGTCTGCCTGCAGTTCTAATATGTATCGATGACCAAGATGCTGATTTCGATGCCCCAACTTGTTGATGCATCTGTTGGCATCGTTTACCGTTGGCCTTCATTATCATTTCTGCCTAACAAGAGTATCTGGTGATAGAGATGCCAGTAGATGACTCCTTCGCATTCAGGTTTTAATGGTCAAATAATATTACTTGCAGTTGCAGTTCCATTCAGACGGGGCGTTCGGTGTTAACATCGTCCCGAAACTCGTGACCAACGAAATTCTCAAATCTTCAATAACAAAGAGGAGTTAAGAACATGCACATAAAATCAGCTGCCGCTTCTTCGAGTCAAACTATGCACAATATATACAATTCCATTTTCAATTCCTATACAGTATTGTTGGATATATATATTTATATATATATGTATATATATTCAATTATTGTCTTTCTCTGCCTGGAGTGCACTAGACCATGGTACATGAAACTGCAACAAAAAGAGAGCCAAGTGGAACAAGCGGATTCAACAGATTTGGCCAACGTCGACAACATAATCACACTTATTTTTTAAAACACTTAAAAATTGTATAAAGAATATTTATAGATGATCTACTTTGATAAATACAAGAAATATGCATTAGGAATTTCGATTTTGGGTTGATGTGAGATAATATAAATTTTAAAAATTTAAATAAAAAACAAATTTACGATATGAAAATTTTTTGCCTTAGATGAAAATATATAAAAATAATAAAATTCTGGATTTCGAATCGCTTCAAATATAGTTTTGATCTGGAATTGTTTTCAAATTCGAAAATTATTTTAGACGACTTGAAGTCGAAGAAATTTATAGCACAATCCAAAGTAATATAAATTTTGATATCCCGCAATTTACTCGAAATTGAGAACTGAGATAGCCTAAATTGCCTAACTAAACAAGGTAGATCTTGACGTGGTATTGATTATACCATTATACATTATATGTATATTTCTTGAAATTATTTTTAAATTATGCTAAATCTTTACGTGAGAAGTCCAATTTTTGGAAGCTTGTCTATCGTGTAGCCAAAGATATATTTCGCTGATTTTGAGTTAGCATAAAACAAATATTACTGACAGTAATTCGTGATTTCTGACACCTGTTACAAATCGCTGGTTCTAACTAATGTGCCCCATGGTGCATGAAGTAGCTGTATATTGACTACTACCGCTGATGTTCTGTTACTGCTGCTGCTGCTGATATTGCGGGCTGTTGCAACAAGAGTCAAAAAGTTTGTTTGTGCCTCAGATGGAGGCAAGAGAGGCATAAACATAGACAGGGATAGGAAGAGAGAAAGAGTGAATGGAGCAACTGAAGAATGCAACAAGAAGCATTGATTTCAAATAAATTTTCGCTGCCGGCCAAATTGTATGCCGGTTGCTTTTTGGATAGTTGTCTGGCATATTGGGGATGGGCCTTCGTGCCTCGTGTGCAGCTGTAACTATAGATACTTGTGGGTGTGTGTGAGTGTGTGTTCATATGTGTGTGTGTGTGTGTATGTCATGGGCGCGTTCAATGGTGCACAAGCAAAGACAAAGGTTGAAGGAGTGGGAGTGGGACACACGCCCCGATGCAGGCGCTGATATGGATGCATGTAAATGCAATCGTATCTTACGGCTGTGCACTTTCTAGCCCAGGTACAAACACACACAGACATAGAGAGGAGGCATGCAACCAGCTCCAGTCACTAGGCACCAGCCACATGCACATGCACACGGACAAGTTCAAGTTGCTCTCTGAGTTCTGCTCTGCTTTTCCATCTGGCATTGTTTGTTCTTCATTGTATTTTCCTTCGTTTTTCGTTGTGTTTTTTTTTTTTTTTTTGGCGGCTGCGGCGCTTTGGCTGCTCCTGTTATTCTACTAAGTTGATAACCATGTTCAAATAAATCACCTTTTGCGTGGCTGCAAGCGAAAGGCTGCCCCAACCGCATTGGGAGGCAACAGCATCCGATCCGTGCCTTTTCGTGGCGATGGCTAAGTCGATGTCGGGGCCATATAGTAACCCGAACAACAACAACAACAACTACAGCTACTACTAGGTATGAGCGGTTGCGGTTGTCGTTGCATTTTGGCTTTTATCTTTTGTTTGCAATATTCAGATGCATCTTTAAGATAATTTGTTGCTATGCTAACCGTAAAGGTAACTTGGCTTCGATTTCTCCACCGCCCTCAATGTAGTTTGCCACATTGGTCCTAATTTTATTTAAAAGTATAATAGGAATAAATCTTTATTAACACATTCAACTTACATCAAAGTTCTTTAAAAATTAGAAAAAAACGAATTTTTTAGTAGTCAGTATCTAAAATGTACTGCACTTAACTTTCAGATTCAACTTATTATCTGAATCAATCATTAATGAAATTGTGTCAAATAGATTCGTCATAATATATACAAACGAAATAAATACTTAGGTATTTTAAATATATTCCTAAAACTAAATGATCTCTAAAAATTAACTCTAAATAGTTTATATCTTACTTTATACTAAAAGCAAACCTTAACTATATAAAGCGAAAAACTGAAATAGTTGTGATTAGTTTTTAATACAGGTCATTAAACTTATATTCACATATTTAACGAATCGAAAAAGAAATTGTTACATGCTTTAATGGAATGACTGAATTATATTAGTTAATAAAATTGAAACTATTAATCTCAATTGAAATCATAAATTTGTCAAGCTCTTTTTTTTGTTTATGTGAAATGGTAAATGAATTTGATACCACTGTGCATATTGTCTATTTGCGATTATTTTAGCATAATAAAAATATATCAGCAAGATGTTGGTAGATTCGTTTGTTGTTGCGGTCGGATTTGTTGTTGTTTTTTGTTGGCTTGGGGCCTTTCCTACGCCTAGCCTACCTCAAAATCGAGACCCTGGATAATGGCATAATGTGCCTGGGCTTTTGATGCCATATCGATTTCAGGGCAAGAAAAAGAGGGAAAAAAAATTGCCATATCCGCCCCAATGAGGCAAATGCCGCAATTCAACTTGTTGTTTTCCCTTGCCGTCAGTGTATCTGTATCTGTATCTGTGTGTGTGTGTGTGTGTGTGTCTTTTTTCTCCTTGGTATCTCTGGTTGCAGCTGCCGCCGACGCCAATTTCAAGCCGAGAAGCTAACCTAAGGCTGTCTTGGGTCTCATTAGCCAACTTGGTTGGGTAAGGTTCTCGTCCAGACATGGATGGTTACATCTTTGCGCTGTTACGTGACAAAGTCACAAACACTTGACTTGACACACACGTTCCCAACTGAACTGAACTGGCTGAAGGGCGACAACAAATTAGCAGACCTCGGAATACTTGACCTTTTCTTCTGATTAAGCTGTTGCTTATCCATTTGACATTAACTAATTGCAAAGATGTGTGCGAAACAAGTTGACAAATGTCTTCAACTCCTCCAACCCCAAACTCTCAAACCATTCTAACATTTGATGCCATTTATAAATTCACAATCCGCTTTTTTGTTTTGCTAATCTTTTAAGACCGACCCCCAATTGGAGCCAAATGACAAGTTTCAGCCATTTGATTTGGATTTTCAGGCTCAGCTGTGTGAACAAGAGCGCAAAAAAAAAAACACAGCACAGGAACAAATGGTGGGGGGGTGAAAATGGGAAATACAAATTGTCAACAAGAAAGCTTTTCCTATCGCATACAAACTTTTCCTAGGCAATTGTCAAGGGGAATGAACAGAAGCTTCTGTATATCCTTATAGATAGCCAACAGCTGGGTTCTTGTGAGAATTAAAGGGTTTACTTGTCCTGACATTGCCCTCGCCCTCAAATTGGCAGACATGGAAAAAGTTCATAAACTTGTTCTCAATTGCAAAGGAAAATGACTATTTAGAAAATTATTCCATTTTAAAATATAGCAATTGGTTTTTCCTTTCAAATAAATTATATTTTACAATTTCCCCAAACTAAAGCCAAAATGTGGTCCTAACTGACTGACTCGTTAAGTTATAGCCAAAATGTGGTACTAACCGAAGGATATAAAATTCGATTGCTTAATAGAATTTTAATCAATAACTTGATTAATGTGTGATATTACTTGCAAAATAAGAGAAAGGTCAAAACGTCAATGTATATAGAATATTTATTAGCTAAACTGGATTGATAAACGATTGTAATATACATACTCAGGATTATTTTTTCGACCTCAATTTTATGTTCAGACAAAGACAAACATTTACGATATAGTTCCCAATAAAAATTATTTTAGAGGAATACAGTTTCGAAGGAATCATTCGATGGATTCACAAAATATATCTTGTATCTTCCATTTAAAAGTTACTTACTTAAAGGCATCATCCTTACGGCCTATAACAATCGATCTGCCAATACAATAAGCTAATCAACTCTTCAACTTAAAGAGTGCTTAAAACTTTTGAATTAAACTTTGTGCAATAATTTTCTTATACTCTTGCCGCAAATTCATTTATTATAGACATATCTGTGCGGTATATTGTATATATATTTGGCACACGTTCCCATGCTCCTTAAACCTCCCACGGCCCATTGAGTGTTCAAATAAATGCGCTTAATTAATTGCATTTTTGCACTTTCAAGTGGCGGCACTCCCGTTAGCCTCCCTGCCGATTGCTGTCTCATCCCATCGCCTTGGTGAACGAATCGAACTTCAAATATGCATCAATAAACTCAATTAAACGTAAACAGGAGGCAGCTGTTTCTCTGTGTGTGTGTGTGTGTGTGTGCTTGAAAACTGAAAAATAAATGCACAACGGGTTGCTGCCACCGCATTGTTGCAACACCAACAACAGCAGCCCTTTCAGGTGGGAGTACATGATGATGATGGTGATGGTGAGGATGAGGATGATGTTATTTTTCTTATATTTTATATCCAGTTGTCATAGCATTAGTTGAAGATTCTCTCTACGGCAATCTCTCCGTCTCTGCCTGCATAGGAAGCTGGGGATTTGCAATGAAAAAGAAGTGCCAAGTGCGTTGGCAACGAGCGGCTTAAGTTTTTCTCATATTCTTGAGTTGATTTTGCCACTGTTTGGTATAGAAACCGATGTGCATCATGTTTTGGTATTAGCTGCCATTTCCTGTCAAGAGAAAATAGTTCATGCTCAGATCTTTCAGCGATCAACACACAAAAGAAATAGAAATGAAAACTTTAACAAAAACAAACTTTTTGAGACGTTGGAGCCAAACAACATTTTGGACATTGAATCAATCTCAATCATGATGAGTGGTGATTGAGCATGGAGCTAAATTGGAGGGGGCAAACAAAAACTTGAAAAAGTTTCAAATTAGCCAAAAAGAAGCAAACAAATAAAAGCATCAAATAAATAAATTAATTTCAAAATAGAAGTCCACAAGGCATAGTGATGGTAACGTGACACGATTGGCTTAACAGTTATTTGATAATTATTTTGTGATTAAATTTCACTGATCAAAATTTTTATCGAAAATTGTCGTGAATAATATTGAAATTGTATAAAAAGGTGAAATGACAAGACACAAAGATTAGAGTTCCTTACGATATGCTATTGTTTTTATTAGATTGGTTATAAAGTTTCATATGGTGTAAATTTCCATCGCTATATATCATTGGTGTGAACAAATTTAACTAAACATTTCATTTACTTGAATTTCACTTTGAAATGCAAACCAGAAAACGTGGCACACGCATCCGCTAATTACCTCATCATCAGCAGGGTAAAACCACCCATAGATGGACCATCAGATTTCTTACCCTTCCACCAGTCTTGTCAAATGTGTAAACAATTTTCCAAACATTTTCTCTCTATGTGTGTTTTTTCTAAAAGAAACTTTAAACCCTTTTTAGTGATTTTTCACCCCCGCAAAATGTTCATTCAATGCCTTTGACTGATGCGCTGGGCAGCTGCTGCTCCAGGGGGCCAAGTGAAGGGGGAAGGAGAACTTTACACACACACACACACCAAATAGAATCATATACAGATCAAAGTGCTAGATTTTCATTTTCCTCTTTCTCTTCCTCTTCATTCTTTTTGACGGAACCAACAAACATGCTCAGTGCACTTTATTTACATTGGCTTCCGGTTGAATTCGGTTTTTTAGGTTTTTCGGTTTTTGTTTTTGGTTTTGTTTTTTTTTTTTTGTCTTCTGTGTTTTTTCTTTCTTTTGTTCAGCAAATAAAAAGCCAAAAAAATATGCAATTGTAAACAATGTCGAGAGAATAAAATGAAAAGAAAATGTTATAAGGAAAATTGTTTTTTAGTGTGGAGTTCAAAGGCTGATAAATGGAAATGATATAGTGCTATTATCTACTATAATCTACAGGAATTAATATTGTCTCTAGGTTAACCTGTAGTGTTGGTTATGTAATAAGCTAAACGTTGCTTTATACCCTAACCAATTCGGGAACATAAATTTTGGAATATGATAAACTAAGTACTTAAAATAGATCAGTATTCTTAAGTAGAAATATTAAAGCTGTTTTTCATACAATGATCCTAATTCGGTTTTAAAAAGGAAAACAATTATTTCTTTCAGTTGAGCTAAGATTATTATTTTAAGAATCACTATTATAAATAATAAGACTTTAAGATGACTTTATGATAAACATAATGCCTTAAAAAAATGCAAGTCTTTTAAAGAGTATAAAAACTACTTCATGCTGGCACTCTGACTTTTTTTTTGTTCTTTTGTTCATCGTTTGATCGCTCATTTCGATTTCAAAACACGTCTAACTATATCTCGAAACGTTTATCGAAAAGCTATAAACTTAACATTATTTTTACCGTTGTCTCCTCGTTTAATTACTTTTCATATTAAACAAAGAAAACAAAAAAAAAAAATCGTGGGCCATCACACCAAAAATAAGAAGCTCTTCTTGTTTCTGTAATTTTCCCGTTTTTCTTTTGTTGAATCACGTGCCATGCCCAAAACGTTCTAAATTTCAATTGAATTCAATTTAATTAGCCCAAAAGCACAAGAAAACGTACCAAATACAGAACAAATTCTGTGTTAATTGGTATGCCATGAAGGTAATAAAGAGACAAACACAGAAATCCAAAAGAAAATAACCAGGAAAAGTATTTTGGGGGTATTTTGTCGTTTGTTACCATTAATGAAATTGACATAATTTGCATTAAATATATAATTTTTTTTTTATGTTAATGCAAGTTCGAAAGAATTATTAAGAAAGTATTCTAAATTGGTCTACAAGAATGAATATATATATTGAACTAGTTCGAAATCAACATAAACATGCTTCCATTTAATTGAAAACTTTAATTCATAAGGTTCAGAATTAATAGTTAGTAAGTTGAGCGGTTTTATAGCTTTCCAATTTCAGTTTTAGTTCAGTTTTTTTAGTCTTGGTCAATTAATCATTTGCATATATTGTACAAAATCGATTATTTGAACTTTACAAATTTATAAACTACTTGCCAAAATCTTATATTTTTTTTGTTCAAAATGACTAATAGAAATTTTCATGGTTGTCCCAACAAAATTGGCAGTTTAATTCATATTTAAAGTAACCTTCAAGTTAGTATTTATGAATGAAAAAATTATAATTCTAATTATTCATTTTTATTATTAAGAAAAAATTTTCAAAATAAAAAAGTACCAATTATAAATGATCTCCACAAGAGCATAAATAATGTAAGGAAATTTCCTAAGATAGTCAAAAATGTTTCTAAGTTGTTGCTTGAGAGTTGCGTATCAATTAACAGGTTATTGACATTTCTTAAAAATTCACAAAAATTCTGAAAAATTATTTTTTTTAAAGGGAAATATTTTAATTTTGTAAATACATATTTTTGAGAAATAGTTTAGTTTAGGCTAACATCCAGAATCAACCGATAAGAGATCTTCTCCATTCAGCCAACTTTAAGATCACCATTTCGTCAGCTTTTTTCTCAAACATAGAGTTAATATCTTGAATATTATTAAGCATTCCTTTACAGCTACTAATTTAGTACGTTTTCACTGATTAAAAAAAGTAGATGCAATTAGTTTAGTCTAAGCCAAATTATAGAAATTAATTAATGTTTACTCAATTTTTAGCTTTATGTTTTAATCTTTTACTAGTAAGAACTTAAAATCAATTTAGATTAAAAAACATTAAAATAAGATAAAATTATTTAACAATTAGTAGTCTCTAATAGATTTTTGATTTCCTTAACCTTCAATTAGCTAAGTATTAAGTAAACAATCCTTAGGTTAAAGCCCATTTACGTTAAACCTTTTTTCATGAAGCCATTGTGATTTTAGCCTCTGTTTAGCTTTAGTTACTAGATGGATAATAACATTTGCTTCTCCTCCATAGATCCCACAGTGAGCCTTTCAATTAGACAACAATACCGAGCCTATGTACCTCATTATCCATACCCAAATAGGGACACATTATCCAGCGAAATCTCTGCAAAGAAAAACACCAACATCACCCACAATCTCGTTAGCAAATCGCCACAGACTGTTGTAGTAGTTGCTGTAGTCGAGTTATATGTGGTAGCTCATTCACTAGTATTGGATATTTAATTTCCAACCATAATTTCATTTTGGGGCAATAATTCCCCCCTCTTTACAGGGCCTGTGCCCTTCGCAGCCACCACAATCATTCAGCAGCATTCGCTATTTGCGGTTGTTGGTTTGGAAATTCAATCAGAATGGCAACATGTATTTGGTGGGGACTTATCAATGGTATAGGCATTTCAAAGCAAACATTTTAGAGGCAGATTTACGTACACACACAACAGACAGTCAGACAGACAGACAGACAAACCCAACCAAATGACAGACAAGTAGACAAAAGAGACAAATCGACATACAGAGTAAAGTTTATCTTTTGCCATTTTCAAGGACAAT
Source organism: Drosophila insularis (assembly GCA_018903935.1). Taxonomy (NCBI): domain Eukaryota; kingdom Metazoa; phylum Arthropoda; class Insecta; order Diptera; family Drosophilidae; genus Drosophila; species Drosophila insularis. The sequence continues at coordinate 8,254,548 of JAEIFP010001084.1, read as the reverse complement.
TCCATATTCTGTTGGGGCAACATCTCCTATGTATGTGTGTATGTAGTAGGATATATGTATTTATTAATTTGTGTATTTGTATTTACCCGCTGCTAACATATTCATAGACAATTGGTAAATGTAATTAAATCCGTTTACAAAAGCTTTTGCTCCCTTTTTGGGTCTATCAAAACAAAACCAACTGAAGCGAGTCCCTCAAAATGTGGGCGTAGTTTTTGGGGATTTTGTGGACAGCTTTTGGCCAGACTTAAATGAGAATGGTTATTAGTTTAAGTTAAATTGTAGTTAAATGAAAGTTTACACAGCTAATAGACAAATATCTTTCTAATGACAAGGCAAGATGTTTTATGTCAATTAGTTAATTGGCAACAAGAGTGCTGCGATGCTTAAGGATATGCCATAAGACTTCCGCTGTGACCTTTTGCTATTCCAACAATTAGTTGACCGCAGGAAAAACTGAAAAATCACCACAATTCTCCCACACACACACACACAGAGTTCTTTCGTTGCCGTTGAGTTCATTAAACGCTGTGCTTCGCCTAATTAACGCACAAATCGAGTTAATTTCTCTTCTAACCGAGGCAGTTAATTAAGAGTGCAGACAGAGTCAAGGGAGTGGGAGTTCAAATGGAAGAGAGGCGCAAAATTATGCGCTAATGTGTCAGCTATATAGCAATGACTTTTCACATGATTTCCCCTATATTGGTATTCGATTCTCGATGACGATGCCTCTGCCTCTGCCAACTGTGGTCAATGGTAATTCAATTAAAAGACGCCAGCAGCCCAACGGCTGGGGCATTGTTTAGTTTATTGAACCTTACAAGCTGCATGCCAGAGCCAAAGCCATTGAGATTGCTGTTGCTGCTGCTCCGATGGTGATCCGCTTTAATGCCAAATCCAACAATGGAAGAGCTTCGTCTTTACACTGCATATGCATTGGGCCCGCATTGAGAGTGAGTGCAAATGGAGCGCCCGCAGTTTCTGGCGCCATAAACAAGGTGACTTTATGTGGCTACGGACTCAGTCATCGGCCATTCAGGCAACAGCAGCAGGAGCAGCAGGTGTGTTTACTTACAAATGGTTAGATGAAACAGTTTTACATATATACACACACACACTTAAATGCCAATGATGATGATGCTGATGGTCTCCAAGCTCAGGCCAAGAGGTGAGATCTCCGAGTTGAAGAATCAATGTAAATAAAACTCTTTAAAAGAACACTTTACCAAATTAATTATTATTGCAACTTTCAACAATGACTGAGCTTTTTACATCCCTCCAGACATCTCTCTGTCTAAGTCTGTAAAAATATATGATACTTATAATCTTTTAGTCTTAAACAATCGTTAATATATTTTCTACTAAATTGTTTAACTACTTATCATTAAGGCATTCTGTTGCCAAAATTTCGAATGGCAAAAACAAATTTCTTTTCTTTTTAATTAATAGTTATGTGTAAATTTTAAGTTTCAAAGACAGTAATTCACTTTACTGTTCACTTTAATGAGTCATAAATTAAAAAATTATTTTTTTTTATTAAATTTTGCATTATGTTTGTCTGAAGTTTGTATTATCTTACCAATTGCCAGTTAAATATCTATTACGCCTATAAATAATTTTTAAAGCAAAATAAATTAAGACCCAACCTCGCAGATTTATATAGCAGACGATGTGTAAAAGTCAAATACTCAGGTTAAACAATCTGCAAAAGCAACAAAAATGTATAGGAAATTAAAATTGGACACCATCAAGAAAATAAAAAGGTCTGTCTTAAGACTTAAGAGATTTGTTAAACTTATAAAAGTTTATAGCCAACAAACGTTTTAAATGTTAAAACAGTTTCATTCATTATAGTAAGGAAAATGTTTGTAAAATGTTTATATTTTTCTCAGTTGCCCCCAGAAATTTTTGTTGCTAAAACTACTTTCTTTAATTCACTTTCTTTTATAACAAACATCATAAATTTTTATTAAGTAATTAATTATTATTTTTGAAATAATTAAGTAAGGTTGAAAAAATGAAAATTTTTTTCTCTCTATAATTTTTAATGCACCCTTCAAAATAATGCAATTTCTACACTATTTTAAGTATTTTAATTAATCAAGGACAAAAGTATTAACTATCCTGTTGGAAAACCTTAATATTTAAATGACAAGTTTAGTGCTTTAATTATTTTTACTTTATAAATATTTTGTCATATTTATTGATTGCACATGCAATTAAGAAGGCATTTTCTTTCGAAACTTAAATTTTTAAATAATAACACAAATCGTAATTCTAATTGTTATTTGTTCTAAAAGTTATAGATGATATTTCCTGATTGATATAAAATTTATAAAATTTTGAAAACTGGAATTCATTAAAAACCACAATTCTAAGAAATGAAAAGAAGAAATGAAATAATATAAATATTAATGCTCTGCTTTGCCTTATACCAACTAAAGTTTTAAACTAAATTTGTTTTTTTTTTTTTTGTAGAGCTCTTAAAACAACCCTCGCTTTAAATTTTACTGACTACATCAAGTTTATCTATGACTCCCATAAAATGAACGAATATGTCCAAATGCATTTGCATGCCAACTTTAAGAGGTCTCCCACTCGTCACGCACATCTCACACTTTGGCGTGAAAATTGTAATCGAATTCAATAAACTTGTCAAATGTAATGGCATTTTGGTTTATTTTCTTTCCTAATTGCCCCATCCAACATAAAATGGCAAATCTTACGATTTCAATTAACGACGAGTGTCAAAGAGAGAGAGGAAGAACGAAGAGGTGGGGAGATAAAACGATGGTTTGCAGGGTCAAAAGCCACCACTTCAATCTATAAGGCATTAAATTACGTTTTTATTTCGTTTTGCCGTAAACCGGAAATTGCGACATACGCACGGAAGTCAAGTCAATAAATGGGAAAAGCAAAAAAAAAAAAAACAAAAAAACTGTGAGAAAGAGAGAGAAAAAGTGAATGGCAAAAGAAATGAGAACGAAACTAGTTATACAAAAATTGCATGAGGCAAACTCAATAACATTTATGAAACTTGAGTGTTCTGTCCGAAAAATTGTGCAACAGTGAAAAACCCGAAATGAAAATAAAAATTGAGCAGGAAAAATTGTTTTTCAATTAAAAAGTTTATGTTGTTGCTGCTGCTGCGTGCAGACAAATTTGCCATTCAATTTGCCCGCTGGACACGGCATTGGATGAGAGTGAGTGAAAAGGGGATAGAACGTAAGGGGGGATTCCAGGTGATGGAGTCGAGCCAAAGCTGCAGGTTACACGAAATTCCCCCCTCGTACAAACTTGGCATGTGAATGTTCTCAGTTATTGCAGTCAGATGCTGCTTTTTGTTACTCTTAAATTTAAATCCTTTTATAGAGAAGGAAAGATAAAGGAAGAAAATAAATAAATTGCTAAAGTTTCATTCAGCCATGCTTCAAGTGGTTTAAGGACTTCCCTGAAAAAAGCACCAGTCATCTGGAATTAAGCAAAAAATATCGAGTTCAATTATAGTCAATTATGAATATATATCTAGGTTGATAATATCAAAAATGTATTATCATTTGATAAAGTTTGAATTACTTTCATTCGACATTTAGGCTTATCTTTGAATTCTTCAAATCCTAAACTCTTGCAGATTTATGGTCAATAGCCCCTATCGATCAAGTTTCGTCCATGCTCAATATTTTCAAAAAAAAATATTAAAGAAAGAAAATGCAGATCTTGTCCCATTAATATAGAAGGGCCACTTCTTCATAAAATTTCCAATTTAGAGTAACTAATGGAAACTTTAACTAGCAAGAGTATAAAAACTTCGGCAATGCTTTTATAACAATTTGACAATGACATAACATAGAGAAAATTGACCACCCACCAAGTTGCCTGAGGTGTTAAATTTGTTGTCTTTGTCATTTTGATTCTATGTATGTTTGTTTGAGGCTCTACATATGATAAGCCATCTAGTGTTTACTGTACCAACTTTACATAGCATTTAACACTCATCATAAATTATGCAGAATGTACTATATAGCACCTGCTCTCAACTTCCTCCAAAGAGCATTAGCAGTCAAAAGGCATAGTCCGGCATGAAAAACGAAATGAAATGTTTTCCTTTTTTTCTTCTCCTATGTACATGCCGATAATGTCGCCCGCATTGCCCCTTCTATCCCCCCGCCACCCACACCAAAAAAAGGAAAATTTTTATTAATGCCTAGCACGTAGAAAAGAAGGTTAAAGAAAGAAAAAAAAAGAAAAACCCTTCTCATGGCAAAAACTCGATAAGCTGCTTTTGTGGTCGGCTGCTGTTAATCTTAACACAACATTTAACTTTGCCTGGCTATCTCGAACAAAAAAGGGGGTCAACCACCCAACCACCCACAACCCCCCCAAAAAAAACATATACACGTCCACCCAACCACCCACTGCGAGTGCAACATTCGCATTTGCCACGTGTGCAACATTAGATTCGTCTCATTGCTGCACGCGTCGTCATCGTCCCCCTCTTCTATCATTCGCCAGCAAGAATAAGAAAACGGAAACCTCTTTGCCCAGATGCAATTGACTTGAACTAATCCAAATATTATCGCAGCCGTGCAAAGACAACATTGGCAACAAATATAAAGAGAACCAGGCCAACATCATTAAAAACACTTTTGATTAATAACCCAGAACAAGGCAAAGCACGCACACTTCGCGGCCCCAGCCCTTTGATCATACTTTTTGTTTTCCCTTTTAACATTTTTTCTTTCATTTTGGGTAAATATTTGCAAGTGATAGGAAATCTACACTGGGGATGGCCAAAGAGAGTTATCAGTTGAAGGCAAAGCAAATAACTAATCAAATGGATATAATGTATATACAGATATAAAAGAAAAGTAAAACCCAAACAAGACAAACAAATTTTCCTTGTTAATTTCCTTATTCGTTTTTGCTTTGTTTGCTTGCAAATTGCTCGAAATGGCAGGTGTTGGCCAGTCATTGGGATTAGCCAACCGAGAATTATATCACAATATCACACAATCTGACAGCTGAAAATTCAAGTACAAATAGCAAAAGGGTCTTTACATTAATCAGTGTGAATATGCGAGAAATTTATTTGAAATTCTGAAAAAGTGAGAAATAAATTTCAACTGATATAACATTTTGACATTCATTTCCCCTCTTGATTTCCCATTGCATTTATTATTTAACGTTTGAAACTGCAAGAACCAATATATTTAAATAATTTTGTAATGTTTTTTCTCCAAATAATAATAAATTCTTTAATTATTAAGAGTAAAATCAATGAATTTTTAATTACTTCCAGCAGAAAGATAATTAAAAAACTAAAAAGAGTTTACCTTAACCTTTAGTTTTGCTCATTCTAATTCACTCAAAACTCTTTAACATAATCACTCTTATTCATATTCATTTTCATTAACTAATATTAATTCTTGAAAGATTTTTATTCTCTTTAAATTCAATGTTGAATTTGATTTAACATTTCTATTTTATTTACCTAAAGCTTTTAATATATATCATATTTACTCAAAATACACACCCAGATGCAAATATATTTTCTAAAGCCACAAGCCAAAAGTTATGATAGCAGGTTATTATTTTTAGGTGTCTATTAATATTACAAACTAAATATTTGATTACAGGTTCACAGCATTTGCCCTTTAAGTAATTTTGTTTTGTTTTTTTTTTCTTTGACGATTGACACTGTCATTAACCTGGCGCCATTTCATCTCGAGTGCCTCACCTGTTCGATTTGTGTTCGAATCGTAAAACAGATGCATTTTATAATTTGTTTGTATCGCTAGTTGATCATAACGACCTCTTCTCTTTTGCCCCCTCTGTATCTGAATTTGTGCATATATTGTATATTTTAAGATCTTATTCAAATGTAAAATGCTACTCGATTTGGTTTTTCTAGCAGGGAATGGTGGGGGGTTGGGTCTAAGTGAAAGTAAAAATTTAACATCGTCTGGTATTTTTATGGCCTTCTCTCTAAGAAACGCCATTAGAGGTGCATTCTTTGTCAAACATTTTTGAGTGTTGAAAGCTCTTTTGCAGTGAATTGCTTAATCTTCTTGTTCTTTCGACTTTTATATATACTTAAGTATAGATATATGTACATATGTATGTATATTGAGTGTATTTTTGTATGTATTGTTGTGGCGACTCCGCCTTGACAAAAACGATTAAAATAATTGGCTTGCGACGAAACGTTGTCAACTTCTTTTGAGTGTGTGTGTCTGTGTGGTTGTGTGTGCCTAAGTGTGTAAAAGCCATTTCCAACTGATTTATTACATTATAAATTGTGCGCATGCCTAAGTAGCTATGATTTTGAAATTTTAGAAAGTTGTGATCAGACAACATACCGAGTCAGAGGCAACTCACAATCAGACAGAGAGACCAACAGACAGACAAGAATAATTTTTATTATTGGCGACGCGTCCATAAATTATGCCTAATGAGCCGTCGACTAAAGACTTCTTTTCTCCTCTGAATGAATGCCATCGTGCGGAGTGTTTCTTGTTTCGTGTTTCGGTTATTGGTGTGAAATTGTAATTGGATTTATTTCGGAATGTGCAATCGAGCGTATTGGATGTAATGCAAAATGTTGAAATAGAATTATATGTTGTATATCAATTAGAGAAGTGTCTGACCATAAAACATGTCACAATCGTACATACGAATTGATGGCCTAGAAACACTTTATGGCTGTCGAAATTAACATATGCTCCATTTTAACCAATAAACTCAATTAGCTAATGGTTACATTTAATTTGATTTTGAACAAATCATTGCCAATGTGATTCTACATTATCATTAACTTGAACCAATTTAATTGCTGAAGAATTTTGTGCAAATTCTTTTAAAAGAATTCTCTGAAACTCGTCAATGTTTAAAACTTATTTGTCAATTAATTAAAAGTTTAGTCTAATGATTGTGAATTTCAATTTATTTTTGTTTGTATAAATTGGTGACTGTTGGAGTAGGATTTAAATAATACACTAGATATATATCTAATAAAATAAAATTTATTAATCTAAATGAGTAAAATCGCACTGACTTATACCCTTCATATGATAAAAGTTGTGTTTATCGTAATCATAGGAGTTAGTCCATAACACAAACATGATACCCATTACCATTTCTACAAATTTACTATTTAATCTATGAAATTTTGTTAGGTCTGTAGTAATTTAAAGGATAACTTTAACTTATACCCTTCGCACTGACTTATACCCTTCATATGATAAAAGTTGTGTTTATCGTAATCATAGGAGTTAGTCCATAATACAAACATGATACCCATTACCGTTTTTACAAATTTACAATTTAATCTATGAAAGTTTGTTAGGTCTGTAGTAATTTAAAGAATAACTGGCTGTTAATGAGGTATCTATGTACTTATAAACAGATAAAAAAGGACTTGTTTCATTATTATGGAGGAATTTGGGGATAATGATAGACTTAATTTTATTCAAAACATTTCGGTAGGCTTTAAAGATCTGTTTACAAATTTAATATTCCTTTCAAAACCTTGTTTACAAATTATTTATTTGGTTCCCCCAAAATATGTTGTATCAATTACAAATGGAATTGCTAAAAAACTGCACTACATGATTTGTTTATATTCGAAAATATATACATGAAATGCTTAAAAGTTTGACATTTTAACTAATGAATGACTTAAAAATTTAGAATTGTAATTAGAGTTGGAAAATTTTTGGAAATTTTTGATCGGCTTGATTATCTTAGGTTTCCTTTAAGTCTAAAACCTGAAAGAAATGTTTCATTTTTTTGTGGTAGACTTTAACTTATTAATTTTCCTTCTTTAACTAGTTAAAAAAAAAAATAATCTCCGTTTAACATCATTTTGTTTTTTTTTTAATTTTTTATTAATATTATCTAGGCCAATAATAATGGTTTATCATTTGCCGTAAATATCAAAGTTTTCTAGCTCTATGTAGTTTAGTTGTTTTCATATTCAAAAATCATTAAACCGTAAATTCACAAATTTTTAACTAATGTTCAATGCAAAATGACAGTTAAAATATCCTTTCAGCTGCCAGTTAATGCAATATTTAAAGTTTACCTGACAAACAGCAAAAGGATAACACAGACATTATCGATAAGTCTCAATGTCAGACGAAATCAATAAAGTGCGAGAACTCGCATTGTTTTTGGGCCTCTTTAATGTATGTATTTGGGTATTACTTCCAGGTGATTAGGTAATGTGCCCATGGCTTACACTCGACTGCATATGCTCGGCCGATGAAAAGGTAGACTGAACGGCTACTACCTTTTTGCATGCAAACATATTTTTCGCCTGCAATGAACCCAAAATCGCAAAAATTCTCGAACGCACTTACGCCTCAGTGAGTTTTTCACACGTTTCCAACTCTCCGTTCTCTCGTGAGCATTGCTCATCCTTATTTTCTTTTTTGTTTATTTTCTTGGCAAGAAACCCGAAATCTGAGATCATAAAGCAAATTACCCAGGTTCTGGTCCAGGTCATGGTAAACTTGGGCTACATATGCTCGGTCGGTCGGTTGGTCGGTTGGTTAGTTGGTTTGGATTGCCTACCAAAAATAGCTGTCAATGGCCAATGCCAAAAGTTCTCTCTCTCCTTGGGCACGTTTTTCGAGATTCTCGAGCCAGTTGGCAGCCAGCAGGCAGCGCACACAAATCAAGGCAGGCATAATTTATAATTCAATGAGTTAAAGTTGAATGCAAGCAGCAGCGGCAACGGCAACAGCGTTTAACCCACCATCATTAGGGAAGCAGGGAACTGAGGACGGGTATGGAGGACGGGTTGGCGGTTGCGGGGGGAACCAAAAACAGACACATGTGCCCTCAGGCGCATGCCACACAATTCACCTTGAAGCCAAACTCAGAAGCGAAGATTAATTGCTGCAGCCTTTTGTTGCTGAATATCTGGCCTATGCATCTTTCTCTCTCTCACTCTTTCTCGATTGCCTTAGTGTTATGGCGATAAGGAATTTTATTCACAAGACCAAGACCCCAAAAGTCACAACTCAAAAGGGCAGGCAAAGGCACACGTAATTGCTTTTTGTTTGGCGTCTCATTTTAGTTACGGTCTGGCAACTGGCAAACCTCATCATGATGACGATGATGATGCTGCTCAATGTGGATGTGACTCTAAATGTGGACGATGTCGCGCGCCTACGAAAATTCATAGGTGTCGCCAAGGCGATTAGGCTCCATACCCAAACCCTGGACCTTCCATGGCCCAGACAACGAGTACCCCATAATGAATCAAAACCAAGTTCACCTCTGTCACACAAAATGCTTGGAATAATCCCAACATTCATTTGAATTATTACCATGGCCATCAAACCACAAAAACCACCATTTCGACCACTTAGCCAAAAAAGAAAAATTAAACAAAAAATTCATTGGGATTTACCTAGAATTGTTGACGGATTCAACTGATGCCCTTTTGTCTTTAAATTTGATAACGACAATTTCTAGCCAACTTTTTAAACTGAACTTAATTTTGAGTCATCTTCATTGGTTAACTAGCGAACTATTTCAAATTGTTCGATTGTAAAGGAATATGAATCAAAATCAAAAGCAAAAATATCCTACAGATTCTTAGTGTTCTTTTTTATTATCGTTTATTGTTTAAGAAAATCAATAAACCAATAATTAAAATCAATAAGATTTTCCTTAATTCCTTTATCTTTATGTTTGATTTTTCTTTCTTTTTTATAAAAGCATCAAAATCTGTTGTAGTTAATTTAATATGCCATTAAATCTAGTTATCAACTTGGAAATAAATTCAAATCAAATTGAAGTGACCAACTTGACCCACATTTCATTAAGTTTTGGATTCCATATGGCACTTCTCTTTCACTCTTTTTGTCTCTTAACCAAAAACCCCTCCTACTTACCATCCTAACCATCTTTTGTTGTGGCTTCTTTATCTTAAGTGCACTTTTCAAGCGTTTTATTTATTGCACGACTTTTTCTTTTTGTTTTTGTGTCGTCTTTCGCTCTCTCTCTCTCTCCCTCTATGTCTATCTGTCTTTGGAAAATGCGGAAAGTCGAAACATCAAGTCCAATTTCCAATTCCCCAGGCTGGACCACCAAGACACGTTGCAGCCATTGTCAAGTGTCGCTTAGATATTATGATGGTTCCCATTGGCATGGCCATGTGTGTGGCTTTTATTGTTGGGTCATAAAAAACAACACAACAACAAAAAGAACTAAATTTTTGTTTTTTTATATATTCTGTTACATTTTGAGCGCATCATTTTGGTCTTCTTTTTTTATCTATTTATCTCTGTCTCTAATTGCATAGAAATGCGTTCACATTTATCGAATTCTGCTGGTCCAGAGAGGAAAACTTCCCCAGCCGATTTCACGATTCAGTCAAGCATGTCAAATTCATATAAAAGATTACTTTCAGAGGCAACTCATGAGCAGATATCTCGTTTCATGTACAAAAGTTTTCAATATAGACAAGTCGAACTTGACCTAGTTTTCTTCTTTCTGAAATTAAAGATTTTACTAATTTTTAAAGAATGTTTTGCAAATTGATAAATTTTGTTTTTGAAACTTTTTCTTTAGTTAGTGATATAAGAGTCTTCAGTTTATTGTTTGTTTAGAATCTATTTTTGACTTAAGCATCATGTGAACCGATTTCAAAGGATATTTTATATTATTTCTCTTGGACCACATAATAGTTTTTAACATATCCTTATCTGAGACTCGATGGGTGTGATATAAGCCATTGAGATTGCTAAAAATGTAAAAGGAAAATTTAGTTGAAAAAAGTGTATTCACTTTTAAGTTTACCTCGCCCCAGGACACCAATTATTCCACCATGGACTGACATAGCGATTGGCACATCCTTGACCATTATCCCTGTCGTATGTTGTGAATTTTCTGTTTTTTAATTGTATAAGAGAATTACCAGCATTGCCTTTGTATTTTCCGATCGATTTCAGTTGGAAACCGGAACTCTCTGGACCAATCACAAAATTATCATATTGAGCGTATCTGATGATGTTATCAAAGTCTTTAAGCTCAATTTTAAGTTCATATTGTTGAAATGTTGTAAGGCGATGCAACTTTTGAAGGCCCAGAAAGAACTCGCCCTGGAGTTGGCCGAAACCTTGAGTGTATTCAGTCCAATTGCGTAAAAAATTTACACTTCCATTGAAACGGTTATGTATCACAATCCAACCATACAAACAGAGCACAGAAAAATTTGGAAAATTGGGTAAAGATATTTCCGAAACACCAGTGGAGTTTGTTAAGCTCGAGCAAGTATGTGATGGATCCTTGGAAGAGGGTATAGAATTATTTAATTTGATTTGTAACTGCTTTATTTGGTCTTCCTTTTGCTGTAACATTTCCTCATACATAGTTAACTGCTCACAAAGTAAATCTATTTGAGTTTTCAAGTCAATTTCTTGTTGAATTTTACAGTCGTTCCGTGTTATATTATTAAACACAATCAATTGATCTCTTATCTGATCGGTTTGTGTAAATTTCGGAGAAATAACATATATAAATAAAACCAAAAGAAATTGTTTCGAATATGCAAACATTTTGATGTCACAAAACACTAACAAATTGCTGCAAACTCAACTTTATACTGATTGTGAAAGCGCAACAAATAAATGTACAGAAAATATTGTTGATAATTTTTTATTTTATAATACAAATGAATGCAAGGTCAAATGAAGTACATATATACATAATAAGAGACTGTATTTTGATAATAATATTGCGCATTTCCTGACATTTTTATATTTCATATTTTATTCATTAAATTTCTAGACAAAGACAAGAACAAATATATTTAAAAATATTAAGAACCAAGATATTTAAAGCCATATATTAATAAACATAAATGAAGGTTTGAATTTGTAATTAAAATGTAACAAAACTATTGTCGCAGTTCAGTTAATTCTGTATTGGACGAATCATCATGGTTATAGATTTAAAAAGATATCTATTCCAATAAATTCCAAATTGCTGGTAATTACCAGTAGGGGAAAGCCGACCATTTGGACTAAAATAAAAAATTAATAAAATGGTATAAATTAAACACCACAATTGATATAGTGTTCATAAATTCACCTGTCTGTGCAAGATTTATACCACCAACCTCCATGGTTATATTTTGCACAATGGTTAAAGACTTCATTGTCATTATCGCGGTCAATAGTACTAAATGCCGCGTTGACTCCAATTCTTAAGCCATCTCCAGCATTCCCAGTGAAGGTTCCAATAGATTTAAGTTTGTAGTTTTCTTCTTCATTGCCAATTAGAAAGTTATCATACTTGGCAAACCAGACTTCATTTCTGAAGCCCTCCAAGTGAATATAAAGCTCATGGCGATTAATCGATGTCAATTTGTATAACTTTTCTAATCCAATGAAATAATAATCAAAATAAAAGTTTCCAAATCCAATTTTGAATGATGACCATCTTGTCTTAAAAGTGTAATCATAATTGTATCTTGATCTCCGACGATGTACCACAATCCATCCAGGATCATTCACTTCATCATTACACAGGACGGTGAAAAGTTGAGTATAGGGAAGTTTTATAGTGGTAGTATTCGAGGACTTATCCGTTGGCTTGCGATATGTAGAGCACACTGACTGACAATCATTTACATCATTTCGTCCTTTACTTGTTAGGTCATCTAGAGATTTTTGAAGATCGAATTTGGTCTCTTCACACTTTGCTAAAAGGACTTTCTTTTGCTCGATGTCTGACTGGCATTCTGATTCACTTTTTCTTATTTTATCGATTCTATTTGAAAGATCCTCAGATATCCTGGTATTATTCCCTTCAAGATCGGAATAGTTCTTTTTCATTGATTTTAGTTTGGATTGCAGATCTGCAATTTCTAAAGAAATTGAATAGATTTTATTCCGATTTGCATTTAAATCTGATTTCAAAATTTCTGCGTTAATGTTGCATGTCTCCAACTCCTTTTCTTTATTTTGAGCTTCGGTTTTTGAAGTAGATAACTGATCATCATTATTTTTAATTATGGCATTTAATTTTATATACTCATCTCTGTAAAAATCAACATACCATTGTAAATTAGATATTGTATTGTTAAGTTTATTTATTTGGCTGTCATTTTGGGTTGTAAATTTTCCTTCATATTTGGCAATCTGCTCGTCCTTTTCCTTGATTCTTGCCTCCAAGTCAGTTATCTCTTTTCTTAATTCGAATATTTCCTCTTCTTTTTTAGACAATGTTAAGTTCAACTTGTCGTTGTTATATTTTAATATTTCTAGTTCAGTTTCTTGTATTGTAGATATTGATTTTTTTTTTTGATCTTCTGCAATCTGAATTGCTTCGCTTTGTTCCTTTTGGTCGTTGTTTTTTTTAGTCTGCTGACCTAATTGTAGAGATTCCAAACTATTTTTAAGCTCAGTTAATTCTGTTTCCTTCATTTTATTAGTTGATTTCAGTTCATCTATCTCTTTGCTTAAATCGGCCAACTTTATATTAGCATTTTGCAGTTCGTTTTCCTTTTGAGTCAGTTTCAATTGAAACGTTTTGTTATCCGATTGACAATTTTCCAATTTATTCGCTGTTGTTGCTAATTCTGCACTTTTCATAACAATTTTCTTATTAAGATCCATTTTTAGATTGACTATCTCTTCGATAAGTTTATTTTGCTCTTCAGTCTTCTCCTTGTTAGTTAAGGCCAGTTCAGTAATGTTTTTGTTGAACTTTTCCAAATGATTTTCTCTTTCCATATTCTTGTTATATTCTTCTGAGATGTTAGCTATTAGTCCTTGAATTTGAAATTTCAATTGCTTTATTTGATCTTTATACTCTTCATTTTCCTTTCGCAACAATTTGGCAATTTTATTTTCCGTTTGCTCAAAAATTGATTTGCAATTTAGTTCTCTTATGACATCTGTTTTATGAAATATTTCATCACCTTCATTTTCGATTTCGTTCAAAATAATTTGCAATCGTTTTATTTCAATTTCATTGGAATCAATTTGATTTAGTATTTCGTTCGTATCAGGCGAATCATTTTTATTTGACTCTAGTTCTTCAGAATTTGCCTGAATAATTTCGCTTGATAACAGCAACGATAAGGTAATAAAAATAAAACACTTCACCATTTCAGCGAATGCTGCTTCGGACGAGTGCTAAATAAAACTAATTCTATATAGTAGACGGACATAAGATTTATGCAAAGAGCTAAGAAAAAAAATAAAAGTCCAACAAAGTTTGTATACCCTTGAATTCTTTATTTGATTCTACCTTTTAATTTTGTATTTGTATGTTGTTGCCCAGTTATTATTATTAAAACTGAATTGGAGACACAAACCTATGAATTAGGTTCAATTAGGTTTAAAAAAATTTACAATTAAAAGACAGAAAGACAAAGTCTTAACTTACACTTTATTTTATGAGAAAGTGCTTAAAATCTGATGAAATAAATATGTGTAAAAAACTATATATTTTATTAACATTGTAATCTTTGATGAGAATCGAAAAAAACGCCACCCATTGATATATAGTTGATGTCGACCACTCATATTTTATAACTTTAACTTATTAACCTATTATTCAATTAAAAAAATCTACAAACAAATATTTTAAATTAGTTTCCTTGTCAGAAATTATACCCTTTATTTGGTTTTTTAAAATTTTTTATACACAAACACTTTGCAATCATTGTAGTGTATTAACAGTTCGGGTTCCCACACTTAGAGTACTTAATAATATTTGTATTAATGTTAAAATTTATATATTGGGTTTTTTTAATAGCTCATTTCAATTGAAATTTGATGCTATATTTCTCACTTTTTTTATTCTCCCTCTATTGTCATCTCTAAGTTGTAAGAGACAAGGGAAACAATTCTCAAGTGACAACGCATTGAAAAGTTCCTTCTTCTTTTGTTTTTTTTTTCTTATCGTCATTTACTGATAACCCCAGAAACGAATTCAATTGAAATTCTCTTGTTTCTATTTCACAGATTTCAACCCTCCCCCCACCCCTCTCACACATTCATAGTCATTCTTTATCGGTCTCTCATTGGATCTACTCCTTGTTCCCACATTTAAATTGCAACAAAATATAGCCAAAGCTGATTCTTTGATCTATTCAGCAACAGTCTCGTGTGTCATTGGCAAGCCAATTGATTGATATTCGAGCTGGCCAGAGCTCAGAAGCTAGTTGGCGGTGGAGGGGGAGGAGTACTGCTGCTGATGTTTACCAAAGTGATAACCTAGCCCCAGATTATGTTGTGATCCGATCATCCGTGTGAGTGCGAGTGTTACTCATTTTTCACATCACGTGCCACACGCGACCTTCAAATTGCGACATTTTGCATTGCTCTTGAATTTCAACAATTGTCGCATCGAGTGCGCCGGGAATTCAACGGGAGGGATGTCCAAAGTGCCAAAGGAGGGGGGTGCCTGTTTGTTAAATGGAAAGTTTCTCTAAACCCCTCCTTTTCTCTCTCCCTTTTGCAAATGGCGGCGCTTCAAAAGCAGCTGCAGCAACATTTTCCTGCCAAAACACAGATATATAGAGAGGGAGAGATAGAGAAAAAAAGGACTACAGAAAGAAAGGAAAACTCACACCAAATTTTGATGAAAAACTCTTGCAGGGGCTTTGCCTTGTCTGCAGCATCCACTCATATTTCTATGCCGCTCTTTTTGGCATCTTTCTCTATGCACTGTGTCTATGCGGCAATAAACTGAATTAAAAGCACAAATTAGCTTGTTGCAGTAAAAAAAAAGTCTCTAAAAGAGACACATTAAAATATTACTAAATTTTGGTTTCTTGTTTTCCACTTTTTCAAGTTCAAGTTTGTTAAATTTAATGACGAATTTAATGACCACATTATTTGAAGCTGCTGAATGGAGGCAATAGGATAAAATGTTTTTACGATCCATTCTTCAGTTTGTTCATATTTTAATTAAGTTTATAAAATATATTTCCATATGTTTGGAATCTGCAAGTCGCAGTAATTCAAGACCTCAAGCCTAAAGAACGCAACAAGAAAAAGATTAACAATAATTTGATATCTTTTTAGGATGTCTGGCCAACTTAAATATTTAAATAAAAAACTAGATATTAAAACAAAAGAACATTAGCAATCATAATTTTGAGACAAACTTTTAAAATTTGAACAATTAGAACTTCCAATCAAAACTTTTATTTCAAAAAACTATTGAGCTATTTGTATCATCTATCCCAGCAAAAAAATAATTCGATCAAATTATTTTAAAATTTATATATATAAACTTTGATTACTTGAATTCCGATAGAATACAATGACTGAAGTTGAAGTTGATTCAAATAATAAAAATCCTTCAAATGCACGTTACTTGAAAATGATCCGCCATGGCATCAACCAATTCCATTCTTTTCTGCTACAACTTGTTTTTATTAAAACTGTTTACATAATTCTTTCCCATTGCAAAAATTGCACATTTAAATTGCACAAGTACTTATCTAGTTGGTCATTATCAACCCTGTGCTGTCACCACCCTCCAAAAAAAAAAAAGAAAAGGGCAAAACTTCCCACACAGTGGCATGATGTAGTCGAAGGACCTAAGGACACCGCAATCAGTGGCCCATTGAATTCGGCTCGAACATGGCCGGATTTATGCGCCATTATTACATGTAATCCCTGCGACATGGACAACCGCTGAGTGACCCATGTGAAATAGGGGCAACAAACATGCAACGCGAACAATTTCTGAGTGAAAAGCGCACTCAAGTGCGAAACGAAGAATTATTACAGTGATGCAATTGCGAAAATGGTACGCGTGCGTATATAGTAAGTACGTTTTTTTCTATGAATCGTGATGCGAAGAGGGTCACATTAGCCGGATGTCCGTTATGGTGGCTAACACGGACAGCTGCTTGAGTAACATCCCCGTGAACCTTTTTGTTCACTGGCAAATAAAATTTGCAAACAATCGAAATTGAATTGGTAGATACAATTTGATTTTAGAGTGGAGGCAAAGCGATAATGTAATGATGATAATGATGATCATCAACATTTTGAGGGTAGCAAAGAGGGGAAATTGTAATCAGTGGTAGGGGCAAGTTTCTTCATAATAAAAATTGACAACTTGATCGCTCTTTGGCTACAAAGTTGCATTTGCCACGCCCCCGCATCCAACTACAAATCACTCATCGAGTCACGAATGTCTCGCCATAAATGTCTTACAACAAAAACTGCAGTTTAATTGCCCAGCGGTATATGGTGGGTAGTGGGGACTGTCTTTTCTTTTCGTTTTTGTGTAGTGTATAAGTATATTTTGTTTGTTTGAAAATGACAGCAAACAAATGGCAAACGAAAATACAAATAATTCATAAGTATTCTCTTCTCGAACTTGAGATACCCTGTTTTTTTAATAAAATGGCGATAGACATTTTTATCCAAAGACATTTTGGAAAATTTTATAAAGTCAAGTGAATAAAAAGTTTCAAATGTCTGATAATACTTATGAAACTATGCACTTTTACTAAGTAAATAACTTTAAAAATATTCCAAAATTTTATTTTATAATAGTGAATTTATTTTAAAAAGAAAACTAAAAATTCAAGGTAACAGATTTAAATATTTCTGATCCAATAGAGACAATTATAAATTCTTTCAGCTTCTATATAATGCCATGTAATCTATTCATATAGGTGTTCATATGCCCGTCTGGTCATAGGGTATACTAATTGTGACCTCACCTCACCGCAAGGCGAAAACAAACAGCAATCTGAGCGATAGGCTCATAAACCAAGCGGTGCCAACTTTAAAGCAGAAAGAAAAAAGGTTTTATCTGCGGTCGAAACTGAATAACAACAGAAAATACTAAAAAGACAATTATGAAGTAAACAAAATAACTTGGAATCATGCAATGTCCATACAGTGGGCTAAGATGTCATTTAATATAAAACAAGAAATTATATACAAAATTTAACCCCATGCAGATGATTTAGAAAGCTCATGAAATAATGGTAATACAATAAATATATAATATTGTTAGGAATACATTTTAAAAGTCATATTTATCACTTGATTAAATGTTGAACCAACAACTTATCAGGATTATTATAATTCTCAACTAGTTTTGGCTTTGAAGTATAAGTATATTAATTTGAAGCTGGACAGATTAGAGAGTCTTCTAATATACACTTCTTAATTTTCATTTATTCACATTTACCTTTCATTGTTTTCCATTTCGTATAAGCCAAAACCACTGTGCAGCATCTTCACCCCAGTCAGGCGATGCAAGGGAAATGCAACATGTGTTCCGGGAATAAGCCGCGTGCCGTTTTATACACGTGTGCTATAAATTTTATAGTTACATTTATATGTATATGTATAAAGATGTATATACAGACAATATATCCATATGAGTTGTTGGCCAATGTCTTTTCCGGTCTTCTTTGAAGCGCCTGACTGTCAAAGGGCATCCCGATCATAAACCATCTGACATTTATGATCGATGTACTAGTTAGAAGAGGCCAGTTGAGGCCATCAAACAAACAGCGACTACCACAAACTTGGTTCTTAGGGCGTCTTTGGGTCTTTAGCCAGAGTATTTGGATTATTTGTCGCCAGCAATTTGCTTTTTTCTCTTTTCTTTTCTTTCACTTACATATCTACTACATGTTTGTGGCCTTCTTTTTTTTCCATGTTAGTCGCCCACACAAACTTGCAATTACGTTGTTTATTCTAGACGACAAGAGCCAAATGGTAGAAGCGCAATGTATGAGAGAAAAATAATACAAGTAATATGCAAAAAGGGAGGCGGATGCAAACCAAATGGAGCAGATGGCATATAGGCATGGGGCAGGAGGATGCGGCATCATTATTATCCTTTTGTCAGGGCATGCAAACATGCAGACATGGATGAGAAATGGTTCGAATCAAACGGCAAATAATGCAGACAACTACCAACATAGATGACAACGAAAACTAAAGATAATGGGAATTGTGTATAGGAAACCGAATTAATAATGCTCTTTAAATTGACAACCAGTAGCTTTGAATGCTTTATTCACTTAAACTTTTCAATTTATTGGACTTATTGGTCACTAAAGGGGACTTTTCCTCCAGCTTAATATGGCTTTTTACTCTTTACTTTCCTGAATCTTTATTTTGCCTTTTAAATTTGGAATACCCAGCAAACCAAATTTAAAATTAATTAGAGTAACATTATAATTTCGCGTACCTTCAATAATTTATAAACTATTACTTAGTATGGAGTTCTTTAAATCTTTTAAATAGTTATAAATGGATCTTAAGTATTAAGATTAAATTTGACTCAAAAATGTAAATCTTTGTTTTAGTTTTGTTCAGAAATTTTTTTTATTTATTTTATTTATAATGTGATTGTAAATTGCAGCCCATCTTCTTACTAGCTGTAGCTACTAGGCCTTAAGCTAAAATTTTTTATATTTTGACAAAGTATTCATAAATATATGGTCTCTAAGGAGAATTAATCATTCTTAGTAATTGATTACTGTCACGAATAAAAAAAAGATTACTGATATCTCATAAGATCTACAAGGATATAAGTATTTTATGAAATTGGTAAATTGGGTAAATTAAAAACTCATCTCAAAATTAAAATAACTTTTGTTTCTGAAGATCTCAAAACACATAACATAGACTCACTTATGTTTGGATAAAAACGAATATCAAACTGATTTCATCTACTTTATTCATAAAGATAAAACTAATAACAGTTCAGAGAAAAATGTTTATGAAATAAATTTACGAAAATATTATTCATTTTAATTCGTAACTAAATTGTAAAATTTAAGTCCTGATGAGGATAGTTGAGGTTATAAAAAGTCAAATAAAAATATATATCTAAAGGGGACACCCGGGTTTGAACCGGGGACCTCTCGATCTGCAGTCGAATGCTCTACCACTGAGCTATATCCCCATATATATCATAACTGATTATACATATAAAAAATGTGTACATGTCACAAAATATCAAAGACAAGATTAAAAAATTAATATATGTTTATTCAAGTTTGCAGTATATGATGTTAAGTACCTCTTATCTAAGCTAAAATCATCCTATGGCAGTATTGAAAATAAATCATCCTATAGAATTGGTGTTTGAAAGACTATAATTAAATGAACCTTAATTGCAAACAGATTGTAAACTAATCATAAATTTATAATTATATATAATTAGTTATAAACATTGACACCAATTGACAACAATTAAAGCATCTTCTTCCCTAACCTCGTTATAATTTTCCAAGTTTAATGACAAAGTCGTTTTGCCCAATTTTCCTTTTCTTCACAAACTCGAAATAACAACGACTCCAAACTGACAATGCCTTGTGCCAGTTTCTTGTTGTCTTTGTGTGTGTGTTGTTATTTTTTTTTTGCATATTTCTGCACAAAATGAAGAAATAATTTGAAATCATCATACAAACACAGACACAAATGCCTTGAGTTGCATTTGCAGTTTCGCTTCGTCCTAGTCATGGTGTCAACACAATGGCACCAAATTATTTAATACTTCAAGTGTCTCAGTTCTTTCTCGTTTTGTATCTCTCTGCTTGACTCTACATTATACTTTTTCTTTCTCCATTTGTCCTGACGAAAAAAAAATGGTTGGCAAATGAATAGCCTATGTGTGAATACCCTTTATATATCTATTTACAAGTCTCCATTTATCAATATTTTATTTAACTTTCCACAAGTAAAGTGAAAGTATATAGATACTTTTTAACTACTCCTGTAGATCCAGGTAAAGAAAATATTTGAATTTCACATATCATAATATACCCATTCATTTTATGAGCAAAAAGAAGTTGGTAAAAACTCTCTGTATATTTAGATTTTTGGCACAAAATGTGGTCATACGATGCATATTCATTTCCTTTTTATTCGTCTCCCTGCCCCATTCTCTTTTTTTGTCCAAGCTTTTAGTTAGAGTTTCATATTTAATGAAGCAAACATTTTCTCTCTGCCCATTGTTGGTTACCAAAATTGTTGAAAATTTGTGAGGAAAATTGATAGAAAGCCTAAGGAAATTGAGAACAATATTTTGACAAGATGAAAATGAAATGCTTGCTTGGAAAATTACACAATAATCCCTCTTCTATACATGGAGCAGCAATAGGAAACTTTGTCACCGAAAAGGCAAATGACTTTGATATCGCAAAGAAAAAGAGAGAGAGAGAGAGAGAGAGAGAGGGAAAGAGAGCTGGAGGCAAAGAAATTCATGTAGGCGAAAAGACATTGGGCATTGATTTTGTAAAATGCATTAAACACAAATCAAATTTCAAGTTGAATGCATCCCTCGGCCATTTTCTGCAGGTCCTCTATCACCCCTTGTCAAGGACCAACGAGGACAAGTCAGCAAATTCCTGGATCATTAACTCAACATGCAACCGTAAGCACAATTCGACTTTAACAAGCAATTAAATCGAAACAAAAAACACACCATTCATAGAAAGAGAGAGCAAAGAGAGCAACCCTCAAACCCAACCTCTACCCTACCATTGCAATACTTTGAAGAGGTGACAGCATTCGAATGACTTTGATTTATTCCAACAATTAACAATAAAACGTAAAATTTTATAATTATTGTCCATGTAAACAAGCTGAGAAAAAGAGAAAGCTAAAACAGATGAGGAGGAGAAGTGAGTGAAAACGAAATTGAGAATTGAGCCAATGTCGCCGCCCCTGAAATGTCAAAATGAAGTGACAGCTGCAACGCAAGACAAACCAGGCGCCATCGCCTTTTGCCTGAAATAATTACTTTTTGAACCAAACCTCTTTTATTCACCCCCCTTCTCTGGTGTATTGAGAAAAAATAAAATCAAATAGAAGCAACAACCCCTTGCCTAAACCTTCTCGCCCCCTTTTTGGCCACTCCCTCGCGCATATGTCACCGTTGCGATTTTAATTTTGAAATTTATGCTAACATCAGTTTCTCAAGCAGCACAGAAAAACTCAAGAAGGTGTCATTGAATAGAATTGACTTGTTTGATACCCTACAATACAGAGAAATGCTCCATTTACAATTAATAAGTAAATGTCAAACTATTTCGTTTTCATTCGGCCAATGCGTTTATTTATCTAATTTTGGATAAATTATACATTATCGATTTACTAGATCGATAATTAGTAATGCTAACGATATCATTTGATTGATAATGTTGATGAAACTTCGTTTTGAAAAGGTATTGGTACAGATTTCGTATTAAAAGTCATTAAAATTCGAACCCCAGTGAGTTTTTTCCATATTAATATTCTGACTCAACTTCAAACTGTAAAATTGATAACATGAAAATTATACAATAAATATTACCTTATGAAAACTTATATATCAAGTTGAAATATCTTATTCTCCTTATTAGACTATGCAGTGTTGCTTTTTTTCTCTTCAGTTTTTCGCATCCTGATGCATTACAAGTGTACCCAATATACCCCTTTAAACAATGGATGTTATGGTTATAAAAAACGCAGTCAGCATCATCATCAGAAGCAGCAGGTTGCAAAGGGGTTGGCCAATTTCCGTGCATTGAGCATTGAGTGGGGTGAGGGTTGGGTAGAGAGCAAATGAGGCAGGGCCGTAGAAGCCGTATGACATTATTTGTGCAGCACTTTTTGCCATTTACCATTCCGGCTATCCCCTTACCATCATGCCCATTCCTATTTTACTTCTCTATTTTTTTTTTTCTCCAGGCCAGGAGTGGCTTCATCAATGGACTTCTCCGTTCGCAGTGGCGTTCTGCGTTCATCAGCCTCATCAACGTAAAGTAAATATTTGCATAATGTGCAGCTGTGTGTGTGTGCCGATGCGTATGTGTGTGTGTAATTTGTGGGTGGCAATGGGCGACAGCAGCAGCACTTGCCATGTTTACTTTACAAAATGCAATAACATCCCAGCAAAACGTATTCACCACAGGGGGGAAGTAAGGCCAACAAGCCCAGTCCGATGCAGCATCATGGCCGAACAAAAAAAAAACAGCAGCATTTTGTGGTTAGTCCCGAAAATATAACAAATTAATTGAAAACTCGCTGCCTGTTGAGCAGTTAACAATATGACCAATCAATAATTATACAAAAAATAAAAACCGAATTCCCCAATGAGCTCATCACAAAATTTGAAACTCATCATCGAAGCTCATGAAAGGCTAATCCTTTGAGTGGCTTCGATTGAAGTGCATAAGAAATGCATGATGAATCATCATTTGAGTATTACCTGAATCCAAATGAATAAGCAATCAAGCAGGTCTTAAATGAATTAAATAAACTTCTTTATGGCATCTTAACAAGGGCTGGGATCAATTGAAAATAAATTTCATCGGTAGTATCAAGACTTACGATCTACATCAACTTGGTTAAAGTTATAAAGAATTTAACTAATAAGTTGTATAGGCTTAAAAGAAGTTTCTTTATTTTAAAGTTAGATTTTAAATAAAGCGAAAGAAAATTTTGTTAAAATTTTAGAGGAGATAGTATAACTTAGGATTAGGATTATGAAAATTGAACAATATTTTCTTTATTTAATTAGAGTAATAATTAATACTTTTCCCATGCAAAATTTCAACATCTATCACTTTTTAAGTAAAACTGATAGATTTTCTCTCTTTGAAATGGCAGAACCTTTGCTTAAATCTCTGAGTTTTTCAGGAAATAGCTGAATTAATTACCAATATCTTGACAATATTAAAGCTTGATAATCGATTTCTTATCAAGTAGCTGAATTTTCTAACTTTTGCAATGTTGTAATTTCAGTTTGTTATTTCAACATTGCTCGATATAAGTCATAAGGTTAGCAGCAGAGCTACTATTTCATTTTTAGTGAGAATACTTTTTTATTTTTAATTGCTTTAATAAATTCAAAAAAAAGTAGTAGGTCGCATCAAATTTACATTTTTAAATATTTTTAAAGGCTAATAAAATCTGTATTTAACTAACTAGCGACTCGTTTTGCCATTAAACATATTCCAAATATTCAACGGTTAATAACTTTAGCTCTTAAAATTGAACTATAATTTAATGTTAGTTGAAAAATGTTGAAAGTGTCCCTCTTTGAAAATATACATTAAAATATTTAAAATATGAAGGTCTGTTTAGGGCTTACCCTTATTCTTATTTCAAAAAAATGACTTAACAATATCTGCAGATATCCAATTGTCATGTAACCAAAGCATAAAAGTCATTATCTGCCCTTTAGTTCAGTTTAATTTTTTTTTGCTTTTGATGTGGCTTTGTGAACAAAAGAAACTGAAAACTGCAAAGTTTTATTCCTTTGCTTAGATTCCCATCTAGCATCTAGGAAATCGCATTTTCTCTTTGACATTTATCAAATGCAGGCCACTCTCTTCGGCTGTCACATACCAAAAATTACTGACTTTCTAAAGGAGGATTCATGGTTAGACAGATAGAGTGAGAGTCAGGCATATATAACCATATCATCATATCATACAATTCACTGTCAATGACAAACCATAGCTAAAACTCTGTGTGAGTGTCTCTTTCTGTGTCTTTTGCTTTCAGTTAAGAAGAGAAGAGCCGTAAACGGGACACGCCTTTTGGCTATCAAGAACGTAAGGATGTTTAATGGTTTATGGAACTAGAACTGGGAATTGGAATTCGAATTGCACTTCATGGATTCGTCACATGTGATTTGGGTCTATGTAAATAACGAGAAGTCTCTGAAGGGTGTGTATTGTGTGTGTGTATAAAAAGAGTGTGGTCTCAAGTGAAATTGATAGTTTGTGAATGCCATCGACACGCTGTTGCTAATTAAAATGGATGATCGATCGACTCAATGCCAAAAAGAGGGTTGAGATACATATAAAAAACAGCCCTTGAGAACCAGCAGCTCCCTTTATGATAATATGGTGTCAAAAGCCTGGTTCTATCTTTAAGCCGGCTTACCAACACCTCTCCAAAAAGCTGAGCTGACCCTGAAGCTTGGATCACTTTTTAGTTGTTTTTTTTTCCTGGTGAATTCATTAACTGGCGGAACTGAACGCAAATCTCTTGTGACAACATAAATAGAAACATGATTTAAGAGTTCGGCATTGATCCTGTCGGTTGTTGCGGGATCAGCGGGCAAATTTACAGCTGGGATTACAATGTACCTCCTGTGCCCTTGGCGATGCTTCTGGGGATGCTGAGTGAACACGAGACTCACCCCGGGTGGCGGCAGTTCGTCATTCCGCTTGAGGGTTAAAAAATTAAAAACAAAATGTTGATTAGCCTTCTGCGCAATGCGGAAATGGGTTGGCATTGCAGTTTCACTTTTTCTCTCATTTATTTTTTTGTTGTTTTTTGTTTTGTATGTCCCATAAATTATAAACTAAATTTCTATTCTTATTTTTTTGTTGCCTGACATGTAATTTGGTTTTTCCTCCTTTTTTGTTCTTGTTGTGCGTTAGGGGAATCTAAAAAAAAATTACAAACTGTGCACAGTAATTGTGTTTTGTATGGCAAATAATGAAACTAAAATGCTGAATTGATGAAGTGTCAGGTAAAAATGTAACAGTTTAGATATCAAGTCAAAAATGTTTTTTTTTTTTAAGTCATTTGCATTTGAATCTTGTGATTTCTAACTAAATTTGATATTACTAATCAGTTATAAAACTTTTGACTTTAAAGGTTACACTTTTTACACTTCATACTTTTTTTTTTAAATTTTCATTGTGGCATAGTCTTTTTAAATTTTTTATATACAAATACAAGCGATCCATACTTCGTAGTATTGCAGAAGGCAATTTCCCAAAAATTTATTAAATGGTGTTACTTGAAATTTGTGAATATTCCTCAATCAATGGCACATTATTAGTTTCAGCAACTACTTTAATGCCAATTTATATCTTTTAATCTTTGTTTAGGAAATCCAAACGAATTTTATGTTCACTTTTATTTTAGTTTCTTTCGAATGTATCTGTGGTATGTTTTGGTTAACAAAAACCATAAATGGTTTCAGTTGTTCTTTTCTTTCAGTCCTAAACTTAAATTCTTGGTTGATATTGCTGGGTTTATTCACAAAAATTTGAATTCTTTATTTCATATGAAAATCGTATATTGAATTGGGATGGTTGTAGAGTTTCCCCTTCTCCTCATATCCCCTAGATTGCAGCTCTTGCAGCTAAGTGCACTGGAAATGAAAGAAAAATATGAATTATGTAAATATGTCAAAGATGAGAAACTATTAAATTAGCACAGAGTGTTTTCCTGAAACTAATTGCATTAATATGTCAACATGGTTGAAAGTCTGTGTCCGTCTATCTGTCTTTCTGCCTGCCTATCTATTTGTTGGGTATATGTGTGTGAGTGTGTGAATCATTGCGAGTGTTTTTATGAGTATGCACGCCGAACTACTTAAGATTACACAATAACAAATTTCGAAAAGTACTTAAAGTTTATTTATTTTGCCTCAGCCTCTTCGACACGCAAACATAAAAATCCGAAAAAGAAAAATTGATGAAAGCGCCACACAACAAAGTAGCTAGAGCCAAAAAAAAGAAGGGCCCAAGTGAGGCAGATGGAAATGGGGAAGGGGCAGGGGTATGGCCGCAAATTAATTCAGTTGCCACCCACTTGGCAAATGCCCTGAAAAATGCTATTTTCCCTTTCTTCTTTTATATCTCTCTGGCTGTTTTATTTTATTTATGATTTATGCCTATCATCAAAAATCAACACATTAGACCGCCCTTTGAAGTGCATTCGATGTAGTCGACTGAGGGACAGAGAGAAGGGAGTAAAAAACGATGTGCTAATTTGGCGAAATATTTTTATACAAAATGCAAGAACAATTTAAAAACTCATTTACAGTGTCAATTGGAATGCATTTTCAAGAGCTCTCTGTTTGTTTTTTAGTTTTTTTTTTTTGTGTTTTGGGTTGCCTATTTTGGGAACAAATTGTGAAATTGATTTTATGAATTCTGTTGAAAGGGTTAATTGGGCGAGTATATAGAAATGCATTATGCAGTCGTACAAATTCCCATTAGCATACTTTTGTCATTCTCTTGTGCAATTAATCAACATTTTTTAGGTCGCAAAGATCAATCTTATTAATCTTTTCTAAAATAAAGGAAACTAAGTAGTGTGTAGCCATCCTCCCTTTATCTTTTTACATATGCTTTTAGTGGACAATATTTTAAAAATAATAAAACCTGGAATCTCCAGTTTTAAGCTTTGCCGTTCTTTTTCACTTTAAAAATTAAAAATTTTACAAACTAGTAAGATTTGTAGGCCTCAAGCCGGAAAAAACCCCAGTTTTCGCTTTAGGAATAAACTATATATAAACTTATATATATTACATTATAAAGACAAATCCAAATCCATTTTTCCTAGTAGTGTAGGTAATGCTTATTGTTCAATATTTATATTTAGTAATTATTACTAGTTAAAATTTTGTTAAATAAGTGAATAACCATTTCATTTTTATGTATACAATGTTGGATAAGGTTCACACAATAAAATAATTCAAATATTGCAAGTTGCAACTGAACTTTATCAAATTTTTATGTCAAATAAATTTATTTGTTTTTTCCCCCATTTTATAAAATATATATTTTTTATTGCAATATGTATACTTTATTATAAAATTGAGTCGAGTGAACTATGGGTAATCCAGCAAAGTAATAAGCAAATATTTTTGATCTATTTTTATGTCTCAATGTTACAGATTGTTTTTGACTCCATAAGCTCATTATGAATGTATTTAATATGGAAACAGATCGACAGGTTTTTTTTTACAACAATGGGCATGTGACAGGCAAGTAAAAATTATTCATATTTTCAAGAGCTTAGTTTACCAAGATGAAATAGAAACAAGTTTTGATTTTGAGGTTGATTACTTATGTATAATATAAAAAAATTACACAAAATGCCAACCACACGATTCCAAGTGTTTGTATTATAATATTTCCAGAAATGATTTCTTGACACTTTGCTAATAAAGTGAACAAGAATTGCTATACTTTATTAGTCATATACATACAGATGAATAAATTTGTTTGTTGAACTGGTTTTCGCAAGTCACTTATCAGAGAGAGAGAATGGAAAACCGAAACCAAAGCTGAAAGTTCATAATCGCTTTTGGTGTTTCTGTTTTTTGCTATTTCCCAGCACACAAAAATTCCAAGTCATGACAGAAACTTTTCGACTGTAGCATGTGTGGCCCAGGCACGGCCCCTATGCAAATTAGATCGAGTCCCCCCTCCTTTAATACTCTTCTATGGCGCACTCTCAACTCTCACCCTCGAAAAATGTAATTTATGCGACGGCAATTAAACATGCATCATTTAGGTTCGCATCTGAAACGGATGACATCGACAGCGTCGCCATCGTCATCGTCATCGTCATCATCATCGTTCGCGGAAGAGAAGGCGGCTACCATGTCACAAGCTACCGTCCCGGTCCGCCTACACCTCCTCCGACACTATCTGCGGCATCGGCATCACCATCCATAGATCTGTCAACACTTGACGGAGGCATCAGACATCGGAAACTTCGGTCTGACACATCTTGGCATTGTCCATTTGCCAACGCCCCATCATTTGTCAATATTAAGTTTAATTAGCAAAACCCAAGCCCACCAAGAGCAACGAAAGAATATCTTTTACTTTTAGTCGGAGAAAATTTGTTGTTTGTTAATTTAATGAGAGACAATTTGCTTTATTCGATTGGGCAGTCAACCAAACATAAAAAAAACAACAGAGTAGAGGCGTTTCTCGAAATTATTAAATAATATAGAGACAAAAATAAATGTTCTTCTATATTGTATTATTCCAAGAATTGTTTTATTACAGCCAAGTTTCTAGCGAGAATAAATATACATATGTAGACAGGGTCATCATCAAGGTCGATTTTTATCAACGCTACATTTATCATATTTGTGGTGAAGTGACCAAGCGACAGAACTATATTATTCACAACCTTACTTAAAAGTTTTAACTTTTTAATTAACCATTTTTTAGTAGTTTCTCAAGCCCAATTTTGCATGATCGAATCAATTCGAATCAGCGAGGCAAAACCCACAGAAATAGTATATAGTAATTTAGGTTTATCTTTCATTTTGTAAAATTCTGAAAACTAAGTTGATAGTTTAGTGCAAAATTTTGATACACATGATACATCTATTAAAGAAATTATCGTTTTAAAGAAATAATTAAGCATTATAATATTAATTGATTAGCTTAAGCTGAATCTTTCATTATATTCCATCATTTGGTTATAATTCGCAACTTGTTATGGCATTGAACTGGAGTTTGGAAATTGCAATCCAAAAGTTGTTAAAAGGTCAGGGACCTTCGTAAGTTCTGCTCAAATCGAAAATAAAAGTGAGATTTAGAAAACTTACATAATTTTATTTAAGAATCGATAGATATAAAAAATTCAACATCAATAATATTTGTGGTTTATTTATTACCAAAAAAATTAATGATGTTTTCCCATTAAATTCTCCATATTAGCCACTGGGTATGGTTAAAGTTCAAGTTCAACCGAAATGTAATTTACAGATACATTTCTATCTCATTTGGCTATCAGCGCAATTGTCAGGTGATTAATGCCGAAATCCCCCCACAAAATCAAACACGCAGACACCTCGGCTCAATACATGCCACGCCCCCATTAGCCATGACTGAATGAATGATGAAATGAAACAGAGGCAAATTTTGATACTAATGCTGTGTGGTCCACTCATCTTCATCTCACCCAAAAATCAAACCGAATACTCGGACAGAGACTGAGTATGTCTGATTTTCGGTGAGAGAGAGAGAGAGAGAGAGAGAGATAGAGAAAGAGAAAGAGAGAGAGAGACTGCAAGGCATGTGTCGTCTGTTTCGTCTTATCGCCTGTTATTGTCTTGACCCCCAAGACGATTGTCTGCCATGTGATTCATTCATTTGCCACAATAATGCCAACCGAAATACAATTTATCTGGGCTACCCATTTGATAGCCCGCACCCACCAAAATCCTTTGGCCACTTGACTCATTAGGCGCGTATTGATACGACGGCCACTGCATCATCATCATCAACATCATCCTCTGAATCTCCTACGTTGTCTGTTCGCATGATTTGCATTAATTTGGCAAATGTTTTCGATACCACAAAATCCCCACCTCTGGATACCTTCATACATCCATATAGTCTGTTTGCATGTCCGTAGGCTGTTGCTGCCGATAAGCGCTGACATGACCAGATCCGTTTTCTGGTCATTAATTAGCCCCTGCCAATGACGTTGCATAATAAATTATACAGTATTCATTTCGCATTTCGCTTGTTCGCATGAAACCTCTGTTAAACATATAAAGTTCTTAATATAGGCTACTATAATCATTTTTGAAAAGGTTCTTAGAAAAATGTAGATGACTCTTTCACAGATAATTCATTTTTCATATATAACGAAATTTTATTTATGGAATTAATCCTTTGGCTCTTCATCTTGGGCTTGACGACGACTCTTGACCAGGCATAGTACAAATTTATAAGCTGTGAGTATAAGCCAAATAATACCAGCTAAAGAGTAGCAATTGTAAACAAACTGTTTGGGTAGCATCTCACACTTGGTCACCTTATAGTCATCGGGAGTTATGGTGGCCTATTGATTAAATATTTCATATTTTCATTTTCATTGAGTAAATGTTAAGTACTTTAAGTGACTTACCATTAGAAAACTTGGATTGTCTTTATTACGCCAGCAAAACGAAGCCACTGTGAACTCATTAATACCCAAACGATTCACACTGTGGCAATAGTGATGCGAATGACCAGCAAAGGCCAAACGTGGCTTGAACCAATCACCCAACATGTCTGTCAAATTTTTGGAGAGTACATCACAATTTTCACGAAAGTTTTCTATATAGGGAGCATCGTGCTCAATGCAGTTTTCATCCGAAATACGATATGTTGGTATATGTTGTAATAAAATCGGTGGGCTATATAACTGACCAGAATCCGCTGCATCACTGCATTCCCCTTCCTTGGGATCTTTCATGCAGTTAAGTGTTTGCGATACATTTTTTAAAGCAGTTTCGGCCATTTCACAAAATGTGCAACCATCATTACCCAAGACCATTGAATTGATTAGTACAAAGTGCACGTCTTTAATGGTGTATAGATGAATCAGAGAATGTTTGAAATGGTCTTCAAAACGTTTCAAATAGTAGGGGTGTAATCTGCAAACATAAAGCGATTCTTTATCGAAACTTAATAACTTTTATTCCGATTTACTCACTTTAAATGAAAACCAACATCGTGATTACCAGCCACACTAATTAGAGGTATGTCTGGTGGTAGATTGAACATTTTTAAAAATCGTATCATATGCTCGTGAAACTGTTTATTATTCAGCTTGTCCCCCTCGTCGAATAGATCGCCCAAAATGAATACCACATCGGGTTTAAGTAATTTTATGGAAGCCTGAAAAGCCCGTTTCATGTGCCATTCCGTATAGGTTCTATCACGCCATCCGTTAAAATGTGGTCCAGCTAAATGGGGATCGGATAGGATCAATGCCTGCAAAGGATCTTCGACGTATCTCTGGCTTTGAATTATTGGCCATTTACATTTTCTTAGATATACAAAATCTGCCAAATATTCGCAAAATATTAGGGCACTTAGGCCAATCAAGATAGACCCGATTATCCAACGCATCAATCAATGTATTTAGAAATTTCAGGAAATATAAAAATCAAACAGAATATTGAAATCGAATTTCTACCTCCGTTATCAGTTGAAGATATGAAAAAGTAAGCCTACTTGATGAGTACGAAAATAAAGAAGAATACATCAAAGTTTGTGAATATATTCTTAGTAGAGACTTGGACAAATAATTGACCTAAATTTATTTTTGAATTTAAATAAAAATTGCTGCTTTTTCAAGTGGTATTTTAAACGGAATTAAACAAAACTCTCTGCAGCGCTATTAGTAGCAATTTACCAACACTGCCCTGTGGATCTAGCCTTTGCAATATTCCGACCTTTCTCAATACTTATGTATACTTATGTACTGTAATATGTAAAAGTGTTTTTCTTTGAATTCAATTTTACAAAAAAATAAGTATATTTAATAAATTGTTAAATTTTAACAGTTTTTAAAAAAGATTTAAAGATTGATTGAAAATTTGAAGTTAAATATATATATTCTTAAATGGATCTTCCTCAATTAGGCTTTAGTATTTCTTTTATCTTCACCTTTTCAATCTTTTTGTGTAAAAGATTCATTCTGCAGTATTTTAATTGCTGCTTAAAATTTTTAGTAGGAGGCCATATTACCTCTTAACTCTTGACATAATCAAAGCATCAAGAAAAAAGAAAAGAAAGAAATGTAGGCCTCCTTTTTTTTTGTCGTGAAAGTGTGAAATGTATTCGAGAAATGCCAATGAATTTCTTCTGTCTTTCTTTTCCGCTGAAATGGCCCGACACTTGACGTGGCCGAAACATGAGAAAGACGGCAGGTTGGGGAAGATGCGTTGAGTTACGCTCATCCAATGGCCATAAATAAATGCAAAATGCATTTACAACAAACCAAAACGCAAACACAAACGAAAAAAAAAAAAAATACGCAACCGAAAAAAGTGAGATAAACTTTACAACTCAGATCGGAGAAGATCCGCAAGTCGCACGTCTCAGTAATTAATTAAAGCATTAAGTGCTAATTTTACGACAACTCGATTTGTGCGTTGGCCCCTTAAGCAAATTTGCATGCAGCCATTGGAATTTGGCTGAATGGCAGAAGAAGGAAGCAAATGACAGGCAGACAGGCAGCGGAGTCAGACAGCCAGGAAGACAGACAGTGCAAGAGACACACAAAGGACGGGGGACAGTGGAGCAGACAGACAGCCAAATGAAGACGAGGCAGTCGAAGAGCTGCAAGAACAACAACAACAACAACTGTTCAACTTTTCAACTGTCGCCAAGATTTTCAAAAATATGTATATATATATATATGTATATATATGTATATACCTCCGTATGCCAGTCTCATTGGGCTTGGCTTCTGCCCAATTGCCGCAGTTTGCAGTTTATACTTATTTTTCCTTCAGTTTCGGCCTTTTGTTTCGCTTTGATGTTTATTTTTGAAACATAAAAATGATCAT
Source organism: Drosophila insularis (assembly GCA_018903935.1). Lineage (NCBI taxonomy): Eukaryota > Metazoa > Arthropoda > Insecta > Diptera > Drosophilidae > Drosophila > Drosophila insularis. Next base: position 8,221,467 of record JAEIFP010001084.1, on the reverse strand, counting down.
TTCTGTTGCTGATGTCGTTGTTGTTGTTGCTGTCAGAGAGTCAGTCGTCGGGGAAACTCCACTCGTAATTAATCATATGCATTTGCTTTTCCTTATTGAAAATATCATCCCATACCCTGGACAAAATGGGAAAAGCTTTTGCCTTGAGTTTAGTTTATAAATTGCGAGTTGTAAAAAGTAAAACTTGACGTTTTATATTAGCTTTCTTTTATTTTTTATTTACTTCAAATTAATTTACTCATTTATAGAAAATGTCTTTTGTGTTACCTATATTTACTATTATTGGTTAGGCTTTTTATTTAACATATGCATATCATTCGTTTAACTGCCTGAAATTTTAAAAATCATTATTTTTATCTCTTTTAAATTCCATTTACCTCCTTTATTGACGTAAATAGACAAACGTACAAGCATATATTGTGATATAGGCACGAGAAAATAATTTAAAACGATTTCTGTTCATAAAAAGGGAAGATGGGTTAATAGAAAGGGTGTAAAAAGGTTTTACAAGTGCTGTATTCCTGTTATAAATATGGTTTTATCAGTTAATAATAAAAAGAATAACTTATAAAAAAATTGTTTGCTGTTTTTGACTCTTTAAGACCTTTATGAGCCTTTATTAAGTTAGAATCGAAATGCCAATTTTTTCTATCTGCTCTATGTAATTTTTTTTTCTGCAAGCCGAATAGAAGTAATTTTATAAATATTAAATAATATTTCCAAGATCCTAAAGTGTTTCCCAAATTAATTGAAATACGCAAAAAAAGAAATCTATTTCATTTGTAAGTATATACTATTTGCTCAATAAGAAATGAAATCTATACTAATTTAGTCATTCGATCAGATAGTTTTGTTATATCAAATGAATAATGTAATATACTCTTTCAGACAGTGCATTTCGCTGTTCCTTTCTCTCATTCTTAACATATGTATTGACTCCCTGGAGTCAGAATCTCAAGTGCTTACTCATCTACAACAATGGGAGATGAAATTTATCAAACGCTTTGTGGTGGACAGGACAGAACTATTAAAGGATTATAAATTATGCTTTGATCAGTGACATTCGGAATTGCCTTAAATGTCTGTGTGGCTCTCTCACTCTTTCTTTCTCTTTCTTACAGAGATTGCAACACAGATTTGTGGTAGAATGCAATTGTAAATATTGTATATAAGATCTTATCCATTGAGCTCACATACAAAGTCAAAATAGCAAAAATAATATGAAAAATACAAAGATTATGGGTAAGTTAAGACATGGCGAGATCTTTATACTCTATACACTCGTTTAAACTTAAAAGGTTGTCTTACATTTCATAGTTAGTATTTTTTAGTCATTGGCTCTAATATCAATATTACGATAATACTTAAAATATAGACTGATTTTCAAGATACACGAAACTAATCCAAAGGAATTATTTACTTTTGTTAGGGTATTGAAATGTGTATATGTATGTTTAATTTCTGTTCCTGGTTACGTTTTTTGCATATATGGCAATTTGGTTTCATTCCTCAGGTAGAAATCCATTAAATTTGTAACACAATAGTTGCAAAAATGTCTATAATTACACGAAATGGCTGTGGAAATGGTTCGAGGACAAAGATCCGAACAGGGGTTGCACACACACGCACACACACTCACACGCATAACACATATTTTTGACTGCACTTCCGATGCATTTGCAGGATATGCGGAATACTCTCTCATCACACACACACACACACAGATAGAGAGAAATGTGTTGGTAAATAATTGGTTACGGACTCTGACCATAAATGGTGCAGGCCCTTTCGTTGTCTGGAAAAATAGGAAAATCGAATACAAATACCACTTCATTTTCCCACTGTTTTCCATGCTGTCCATTGACATCGATTCGATTTCTCAGTAGTTTTTATGCACGCATTTCTCAGTTTTTGACGTCTGTCAGCTACATTTTATATAGTTTTATTGAGCGCGTGAGAGTTTTATTTAATTATTGTTGTAAATCTGTTCAGAAATAACATAAATTTTCCCCAACACACACATACACACTTGCATAGAAATATCTTAGATGCACGAATTATGAATTCAATAAATAAAATTAAAGACCACAAAGTTTTTATGTATAATTTTTTACTTATACATTTTATCTACTTTTCAAATATAAATCTGAAGTTTAATATGCTGCTATTTTAATGCACTTCTAAAAAGGCAAGTACATTAGTTTAATCAATCCTACGACCCTTTTATGTGAAAAACAAACTTGTTATAGACTGTCCCCTTCTTCTTAGATTTCCATTTCGAAAACATTTTTGAAAATCTTATGACACATTTTCATACTTGCCAAAAAGGGAATACTAATTAGATTTTGATAGCGGTGTGTTTTTGTTTCAGTTTTGGTTTGTTTGAGTTTTCTTTTTTAATTTTCAATTTTAAATTTCCTTTAAAATAAATTTATGATCACCATTCAAAGATGATTTCAAGTGGCAAAATATCTTTAAACTATTTTAATAAAGTGACAATACAGATATGTTTTAGGGGTATAAGTTCCCTTGATGCTGAAATCCTTTGATCCTGAAAATGATAAAGCTTTTTGGAAACAGCAAAATTATTAAGGTTACAAAATTAATTATTAAGCAAAAAAATTAAGGTTAATAACTGTCTACTACTAAGTGATCAAAAATGTAAGTACAATAGGGAAAGCAAACGAAAGGACTGTTAAAATTCTTAAAAATGCATTTTTTCCTTTTGCATTAATCTTTATTGAAGTAAATTTTCTTTTCTTCAGTTAAATTACATATCTTTGACACTCTCCTTTATTCATTCCCTGATGCAAATTTCAGAGCTGCTTAACTAAAAATCATAAAGATCATTAATATTCATATGTTGCCATATGAATGAAATGAATTGAACTGAACAACCATTTTCCTGTGACATTTTTGGGCACTTCAGATCTAAGTAAGTATGAATATATGTAGCTTCTACCCTCTGCTACTTACTACTTAGTCGCATTAAAGTGACTTCTACTTAAGCCTGTTTGTGCAATATATGCCCGAACAAAGGAATGTTAATGCGGCTACAAATACTAAAAACATCTTTCGAGTCATTAAGGGCAGTGTGTTTTTGGTGAGAAGGAGGGGGTGGCAGAAGTTGCACATCAATTTGAAACATTTCTGACACGCACAACGAAAAACCAAAAAAAAAAAAATTTTAACCTAAAAACGTAAAACGAAAAACTTCAACAAAATCGATGGCACGCCTCCACAAAACATCAGCAAATGCTTCGAATGCTCTATTGTAGGTGTTCATCAGTTGTCGTCTCCATCATTTTGTCTGAAATCGGGGAGACGGGCCACAGCGAAGGGGGGGGCTGGGTGTCTTGGGTGAGAGGGGGAACATGGGCAGAGGCCTTAACCGATTTTTCGCTGTGGCCACACAATTATGCTCATCAACATCCGTCAGTCGGCGGTGGAAAAGTGTTAAGTAATGAGTTAATCTACGCAAACCTCGCATGATTAAGTGCTCTGGGCTGCTGATGCGTTGATTTTGCCCAAGAAATGATGGGGTGACCGTTGCTAGAGGGGGAGGAGGGAAGACACATGCCAAGGTCTTTAAATAGAAACGTTTTGGCTAGGATGGCTAGTCAGGTTATGATGTACAGTGGTCGAAATTTTCCATCAGATATACAAAAATGATTTACAATAGGTTTTCAATTAAAGAAGAAGACTTAAATCTATATTTTAGCCTATATATAAAGACTTTTTAATATTTTTATGACAAGAAAGAATTCTCAAAACTTCAAGTAACAATTAATAGCAAGACTTAGACTAATTTTAATATTAAAAGTCGAATTTTCACTAATTTTATTTTTACCTCCTCTATATATTTGCGTTCTTTCATCATTAATTGCGATAAATATATCTAAAAATATATTATATAAATATCAATAATTTCACAAAATATATGAACTCATTCAACAAACATTTAGAATGATAATAAGAGAGAATATCTCATGGTGAAAGAAATTTCAAAAAATTTGTAGGAAAATAACTCTTTATTATTTCTAGAATTTTTTTTGACGATGTCCCTATTTTTTAAAATAAGTAAGTTTAATAAGGAGTAATCCTTACTAGAATTTTGAGAATTTTTAGAATTTATTTTACAATACAAAAGAATTAACTTTGAGTTTTGTTCAAGTTTTGTTCAAGAGATTAACATTATTAACATATAAATCTATTAAATGATTTCAGTTTCATTTACTGAAGATTATTGTTTATTATTATTTTGTACCTCATTAATTAAATAATATTAGTTTACATTCTTTATTGCTATTGGTTGAATTTTGTCCACTGTGCGTTGATTTCTGTTGATAAATTATGATTGAGACTGCATTTTATTTGAGTCGATTTGCCTGAATTCTCTTCGCACATTTGTTTTGCCAGCCGATTATTTATCACATCAATTGAGTTAATGTGCCCTAAGATTAAGGACAAGGAGCGATCATTGCCATACATTGATCATTTTTGGCATAAAAGCAAAACTAGTTGAGTTGCACTCACATTCATTTATCTCATAGCTGGCGGCACAGTGTCTTGCCCCAAAACTCAATCGTATGGGGTTGGGGGGCGAATTTTTTGTGTGGGCACCATAATATTTATCAATATGATAAATTGTGATATGAAGCGAGATATCTAACTAGGTGGGAAAACATTGAAAACAAAAAACAAAAAACTAGCAAGTAACTATATAGTGGGTAAAAAAGGCAGTAGCCCGTAACTGTGATTGACATAATTGGGTAAGCTATAAAAAAATGTATATATACATATAGCCACATGCGCATATAGTTTATGATCGCCACAGACAATGATCAATTACAATGAGCAATCTGGATCATAAATATTGTCAGTTTGACATTATGAACGAATGAAAAGAAGAAAAGTCAATGCGTTTTTTTTTTTTTGTTTCGTGTGCCGAAACTCCAATTAAAAAACTGTGATTATGATGAAGCACGAAAAAGGAAAAGAAAAGAATAAACCACAAAAAAACAAAATATAACGAAAAGTGAGTCGTAGAACAACATGCATAAGAGTGAAGAGACCAAATTGAACTGCATAATACAAACGAATGTATAAAGTTGGAGCAGTTTGAAGAAGGTGAACACACAGCGAGCCATAAATTATAATTATCAACAAGATTAACTCTTTGCCGCGGCACTTAACGTCCGATGACACATACAAAGACAGCCCAAGGAGTGAAGAGGATACAAGCAGACGCGAATTGGTAAGGGGCCGGGGGCAACGGGTTGGGCCCAACGGGAGAATGGGGCAAAAACCAAAGCCAAGACCGAAGAAAGAAAGCAACCGCAGATAAGCAACAAAGACGACACTAAATCGTATGCGATAGCATGGGTCACAACTGACTGAGCCGAAAAACAACCAAAATAAAATACTTTCAAATTGAAACGACTTCGAAATGACCTGTAAAAGTTAAGTGAACCAGTTATTGAGGGATTTTTAGTTTCCTTCTGATATCATTTCACTTTAGAAAGAAAGGTCAAGCGAACAGTTTAAATGTGCAGAAAATCTGAAAATACAGAGAAAAAAGTTTATCAGAATTCGAGGAGTTCGATATTTGTGATTTTGAATAGTTATTGATATTAATTATCTATAAATATATAAGAATGTATTATGAATATTCATTTATAATACAAAGAGGTTAGAGTGCAGACTGAATTTAGATCTTTTCTACTAATGAATATGATATACATTTAAGAAATAAAATGTTACAAATTGTCACTTTCTAAGAAATTCAAAAAGTTTTAAAAGACGAGCAATTAGAAACCTAATTAAATGAATACAATGATATACAACTGAAAAGAATATTATAATGATATATGTATGTATGTATCTGCAAACGGTCAATAAATCTTACTAATTTATAAGATTTTTACATGAAGCGAAAAAAGAACTGCAGTTCCACCTTTTTTATATGCGTCCCTTGGACGCCATAAGAATTAGTGTAAAGGGCTCCGCCTTAACCAACTAACTAAAACTATTATTAAAATTTCAGTTCATGCTCTAGTGTTAGTACCTATTGCTTATAATTAATTTGTGTATTTTAAACACAGTTTATTGAAAGTTGTAAATAATTAAATGCAATTTATTGCCTTCAAGCCACAGTATCATAAACATATAGTATATATATGTATGTAGGTATGAATCGGCAATAACCAGCGAAAATGTCCAATATTCATTTAAATCGTGTGCTATTATCATTATAAACTAAATTTCCAAAAAATATATAGAAAATCAGTTTTCATCAATAAATTAATTACTAATTCCCTTTTACATGAACAAGCATTTTTCACGAAGAAATGAAAAGATGCAAAGTTCGGAAAAACAATATATTATTGACACAAATAGCTCCAAATAGCTCCAAAGAAGCACACTGAAATACCCACTAATAATTTGACTACTACATCAACAAGTAAACAAATTAAACTCTCTATAGGTGTACTTATATCTTTTTATACCCTTTAGTTTGATACAAACATGACGCATAACTGAGGGCAACAAAAACGGCAACAATAAGAGTCACCACAAAAAGTGCATTAAAACAGATTGCAGGTTCTGCAGGTTCAGGTAACCAGGAGAACCATTCAAAAAGCTACATATACACGAAATACATTCTTGAATCTTTTTTTTGTTTTTTTTTTTTTTTTGGCGATAACTTTTCAAAGACGACAACTGCAAAGGGAAAAAAAGAAAGGCGGCATTTTTCAATTGATATCTCAAGTAAATAAAAACCAACGCAAGAAGCTTAAGAATTTATGACCCCCTGTGGTTTTATCGACGCCTCTGTTCCACACACAAACACACAAAAACAAGGGGACAAGCGACAACCCTTGGACTGTCGATTGAAAGGCGAGTGAAAGATATGAGTAAACCAAAAAAAAAAAACTCGAAATAACAAACGAAATGAGGATGCGTTGATTTCAATTCGCCATGCCTTTAGATAGAGAATCCATGTGATCCCTTGGCGATGCTTGAGTATTCATATCTGTATACCCATTTCATTCATTACACAATTCATTTCATTCATATTCTATTCTCTTATCCTCTTCTCAATCACACTCAATCTTGACCTGCAGCGTGGTGTGTCAAGATTACTCTGGGACAATGTCTGCCTAGCAGGGATTTCATCTACAGATTTATGAGACACTCAAAAGTTAATGCTTAATTATTGCAAATTGCAAATCGAAGCATTAAAACTTAACACGAATTTCAGTTTTATTATTTTCTTCTGCTTAATATTTTAATTATTGTGTGGCGTTCATAAAAAAAGGAAAGAAAGAAAACAATAACAACAACCAAACACAAAACGATACAAAAAACGATCTAAAGCGTAAAAATAAAAACCCCGAGAAATTTTTTACGACCTAGCAGTAGCATGTCTCGTCTTTATCCCATATATATATACATATATACTCTGTCCCCTATCCCCCACCGATCAATACTCCATATGGAAGAAAGAGTTTTGCACAAGGTAATGCTTAGAGGCGTGTTAAAATGAAACCTCTTAAAAAAGGCATTAAACATTTAAGACCCTTGCATAGGCCCATGAGGGAAAATTTCTTTTGCTATAAAAAAAAGGAAAAAATTCTTTAAACTTGTTGGTTAAATTAAAAAAACGTCACCCAGGGGAAAGACCTTTGATATTTGTGGATAAATATATTTTTCACTTATATCTCAAAGTTTTAGGTAATTAGTTACTTTCAGTAGCTAACAAATAAGACAAACGACTTGCTTAGAATAGAAAGGTAATTATTTTATTAAACCTACAAGGGCTAATTAAAGAAAAGTTAAAAAATCGCCATAAATTTTAGTTTAGTCTAAAGTTAGTCTTAGTCAATTTATTTGGCCATAAGAATTGAGTTTCAAATAATTTTTTGGTGGTAAACAAGCACTGAATGTCATAACATTATATATATCACCAGCGATTTTCTTTTTTTAACTCCAAAGTCTTTTACAAAATCCTTCTTATAAATACTTAAAAACAAAAAACAAAAAATTATCGCTGACTTTACAAAATTTGAACTTATAGAGAGTTTATAGAAACATTATTTTATATTAGCAAAGAATCCTAAAATTAGCTTAAAAAAAAACTTAATTTATTGCTAATCAATCGTTTTGATTATTTTCTTTCTTTCTACTGTTTAATGTGCCCAGTTGAAAATCAGCAACGACTTTAATCTAGAATATATTCCTTCTCCATGTTTTAGTTTCATCGTTTTGTGGAGTTTTGATCTTCTTGGAAACATTATTATTATCATTGGTTTTCATCGTTGACTCTATCATGATCATCGTGATCATTATTATCCGATTGGCGCTTCCTGTCTGTTTGCCCAAGTTTTTGTTTTGTGGCCGTTTTGTCTGCGATCAATCGAATCGGCAGGGACGTTTCAAAGTCCCATAATGCCACGTCTGCATTTTAAATTTATAAATTCTCAAATTATCAGTTTATGGGCTGCTTTAGAGTTTTTTATGAACCGATCACGTACAAACCATTTCCAGTTACTCCAAAGCCCGATCCCCCATACTATTTCAAGCTCTTTGGCTGCCTGCGTGCGAATCTTTTGCCAGTTTATTTTATTTTTCATTTTTTCACTTTTATTTTGTTCTTGTTTTCTCTCCTTTTTGTGTATTTGTATGTGTTTTTTTTTATGTTGCTTTGCCTTTGGTCTCGCATTTTTATCGACTGCACACAACTAATTAAAAAACGCTTGGATCTCCCTTGGGTCTTTCGGACGTTTGGACGGATTGTCGGTTGGTCGGTTGGTTGGTTGTTTAGGTCTTTCTGTTGAGTTTGTGGTTCGTGGCGCTTTTAGTTTGAAAATTTAACAAATTATTTAATGATAGATGGTTGTTAAATTGACGTGGCCACGCTACAAACTGACATACATATAGATATATAGTTTGCTTATAGATCGCTGTCTGTCTGGCCATCATTAGTATCGGGGTATTGGGAGATATTAAGTGATTATAGGACTTATCATGATTGTAGACCATTCGCCTATACTGTACATCAGAGTTTGCAATTAACTATAACGAAACGTTTGTGTGTAAAATTAGTATGGAATGGGGTCATAATGGGGCAACATCCTAGTTAATCTCTGCTATGCAAATGAAGTCAACGATCAAAACGATGAGTCACGGTCAGAAGACTAATCATTATTTCAATATGACCATCACTTTTCACTTCAATCTTCTTCAATTTCTACAATCTCTTTTATCTATATATGATCCACTTTTTTTTTATATCTATGACAGGGTGGACCTAAATACCCAAATGAAGGTTTAACTAAAATTACAGTTTAAAAAATGTTTCTTATCTTCACAAATTTTCTTTGAGGTTGTTTCACAACTCACTCAAATTACATTTTATGAGTAGCTCAATGTTTTGATTCGATTCTTTAAACAGGCTAAAATATTTCCCATACTTTTCAATACAAATTAATATGTTTAATTTGCTTTAATGCCCACTTGATGACATTCCGTTTACTTCATTTGTTATTTCATCTAAATCCATTCACCTATTCAAACCGCCCACAATAACAAAAATATCAACAGATGATGTGCGGCAATAAAAGCCGCAAAAATACATATACATATTTATTTTTCTACAATAAACTGCCAAAATGTCATAAAAATAAATCCCTATTAACATAAAGTAAATAAAACTAATGAAATTAAAAGTCAATAAAAAAATTTTTTTTAACTTGCACCACAAATGAAATAAAAATCAGTCACTCATAAATTAACCAGTCCCAAAATGTTAAATATGCTGCATCGACTATGAAATACCCATTATCCGGTGAAAGAGTACTTTAAAGTTGTCAAAACTTTACTTCATAACAATCTGAAATATATTTTACTACCCCAAAAAGAAGGCAGTTCTTTTTGTAATCTTATATCTTATATTTAAAATGTTTGTTCAATTGTCCATTTTAGTCCTATAGAATAGAAATGAATAGTACTTACATAGAAAGACATCCTTTCACCTTTCAATACATTGTTTATTATTATTATTACACAATTAAAAATATGAATAATTTTGTATTTGCAATGCAAACATAATTGTGTTTGAATTGTGTCATTGACATTAATTTGAATGTGGAAGTCAATGATAACAATTCATTAATTAATATAGTTTTTGTTTTTCTTCTGGGGACCACCAACAAACCGAAAATTCAAAATACATATCGTGTTTAGGGATTCAGAGTGGGCGTAAGAGTGGCTTTTTGGAAAATTGTTACGAAATCAAGATAATCAGATACATAGATTCAAACGCTCACTGTAGGGAGGGGGTGGGGAGAGCTCATTAAAAATTGAAACGAAATATGAACAACATAGAAAGACAAAAGCAATACAAAACGGGGCAGCCGCTTTTGGAGTTGCTGGTTGGCACACAGTGGGTTAAAATCGCACATTAAATTCATTTCGTTCTATGAGTCATCATTTTAAAGTTGGTGAAGAGAAAAGTAGCAAAATAATTTTAGACTGGTAGACTGGTAATACGCATTCATGGAATCCAAATCTAAAGAAGTGCTACCCGTTTTATTTTGGACAGAACCGACTCTTCTAAGAGTTAATTTTAAAGTACACGTTAGATCTGTCTTAACATTTTAACTTATATTCAAATGTTTTGAAGTATTTGCAATAACTTACAATATATTGTATTGTGCAACATATGTATATGAAATATGGTCTGAAATTAAGATATTTTGAAAGCTTTACATAGACCCAAAAAATTTAAAACATTGGGAAAAATACTATTTTTCCTTGAAATTCAACAAATCAAACTAACTGTATATTTTTTTTTAAATTTAAATATAATCAAATACGGAAATACAGAATTTTAAAAACATACAAACTTTACTAATCAAAAAGTTGAAGGCGGTTATAAATGTGAATTAGTTAGTTTAATCTAAAATGTTCTCCCTATTCCTTATCTTAATTTCTAAAACCATACACATTCTTGCAAAATTATAAATTCTTCTTATAAGTTTCTTATAACATACATATGTTAGGGTGATCTGTTTTTTTTTTTTTTTATTTCTGTTTAAGACTTGTTTTTTTTCTGATTGATTACAACTAACTTAACTAATGTCAAATGTAAAAATCTCGCAAGACTTTCAATAAAATCATTTTGACATTTTCTTCGCATATTTTTGTTTCTTTTGAATAACCCTAATTTACAGATTGCTTCTATAAGATTCTTACTGGAATATATGTAGCTAATTTTTTCAAAATTGACTCAGTTTCTACCCAACATTTAAAGAGCAAGCACCCAAAAAAATGTGTAAATTAATTAGTTTTATTCTGTTAATCATAATATCAAGTTCTAAAACTCTATCAGAAGCATTTGATGATGAAATAAATCTTACTCCTTTGGATGAGCCGCTTGGTTCAACCGAAAGCTTCAATACAGAATCTACCACTTTTGAACCAGAAGAAAATAAAGAAGTAAAGGCGCTAAAAAAAACTCTTTACGACTGCGAGAATTCTAGGCAGTTTTTGGTACTTAAAGATCAAGCCAAAAGTGAACAAATAGATAGTATATTAAAAAATTGTAAAGATGAGGTAAATCGAGTATACATTAAGTGGGAGGAAGGTCGGAATGTCTATGAAAACAGGATTGAAAGCCTATTTCAAAGGAATAAGCGATTTCAACAGCTTTATCTGTATCCAACATTGTGCCTTCCGGATGAGAATTCAAACACTCGTTTTATACATATTGTTGGAGGTAAACGTTTTCTAGTTCTCTGTGACGGCTCTATAGCTGGTCAGGGATGGCTCATAATACAACGTCGGAGCCAAAAGAATGAGTCCTTCAATAAAGATTGGACATCATACAAATACGGTGTCGGATATTTATCAGATGATTTCTTTTTGGGACTAGAGTTTCAGCATCAATTAACATCTACACAGCAGCACGAGCTTTACATTTACCTAAAGGACTTTAATAACAATTCCTTCTATGCTCATTACACTAACTTTTTAGTTGGGAATGACAAGGAAGATTATAAACTCCTTTCTATTGGAGAATACTCCGGTAATGCTGGAGACGGATTACGTGACAGCGAGGGTATGATGTTTTCATCTTTGGACAACAATAATGATAATATATCTATATGGAAATTTTGGTGTCGGAGTTGTGCCAAACAGGAGAAAAGTGGATGGTGGTTTAATGCATGTGGTTCAAGGTAAGACAAAAATTTTCACAAAAAAGTGCAGAATAATATATAAACTTTAACCCACAGCAATCTGAATGTATTTAAATGGAATGGCGAATTTTACAAGGAAGTTCAAATGATGATTCGTCCAGTTATTAATGACATGTTATTTTCTTAATTTTTTATCCTATATACAAACGTATATATACCTATGTATATTTATCTTTCTTTATTCGATATTCATTTTGTCATAATCTATGTCAAATCCTTTTTAAAAAAAAGTTAACATAATAATAATAAAATAATTCTCCTTACAAACCGTTTTCAGACCACTGTTGGACAGTCTGACTCGAACTTTGAGTCTCACTCTGTGTGGCAAATAGTTTTGTAGATTTTTATCGAATTTTTGGTAGCACAAAATAAGCAGCGGGCGGCCAAAATGCTGATGTTGGCTGCTGCCTTTACAAACACACACACATATATATATATATCTACATATATATGAATGTGTATAATTAATTACATATTTCAATTGTGTGACATTTGTACATATGACGAAATATTCAGTTGCTTTCTGTTTTACATACAAACATATAAAAATGTTTGTTTGTTTATTATTTGTTTGCTATTGCGCAGCTCGATCGACACACACACATGGTAGTGTGTGTGAGTGTGTTCCTGCGGGAGGGGGAGGAATGAATGTATCGAGCATTGTTTTTCCTATGAAATGACTAGCTTACATACATACATGTTTTCTGCTGTAATTTCTAATTGAAAATGCGTAATATTTACAGATGTTTGAATATATTTCTTTTCAGATTTTTCAGATCAAATTAAAAATAATTTACAAAAAAAAATTAAACTGAAAAGTTCAGCCAAACTTGACCAAGGATATGGTATTTTATAAAAGTTCTATGAAAAAGTGTGAGTAAAAAAATTGATAATAACCCTTAATCAATTTTTCATTAATAGAGATTTATTTTTGTTATTTTGTATCAAACTGTTTTGAAGCTTAAATGAGAAATGAGACATCCAACTAAGCCTCATAAAGTTAGATAAACCCACAAGAATTATTCAATGCACTTTAATAGAGAAAATTTTAGAGTCATTGAAATACAATTAGATATAAAATAATTAAATCTCTTCGAAGGCACCAAAAAATGAATTTCAATATATAAGACTTTTCAAATCTCGGAACTGTGATTATAGTTATAACACTTGTACATTAAAAAAAATTTACACAAATCTATGATAATGTATGTACACATTTTAATTGATAAATTTTATTTTGACATCTATCAAAGTAACATAAACATAATTTTCCCATGTATCATTTGGTTGGAAACACCAAAAATTTTTAATTACAGACATTACTTATGTTTGAAGAAGGGGTTGGTTTTGGGCCATAGACAAAAAACAAAACCCAAAAAACAAAAAAATAAAGGAACACTCCTGCCCATAAATTTCACACTCAACTCATTTCCTGCTCATTATCATATCCATATCCACAATTGTACATACATACTCATGCCTCTGATGCAGGAAAAGACCCAAATGTGAACCGAAACGAAACTCAAGTCACAATCATCCAAGTGCGTGCGGATGAGACCAGAGCCAAAAGCCAAGACCAAGACCAAGACCAAGACCAAGACCAAGACCAAGACCAAAGACCCAGACCAAGACAAGTCTGTCCAAGGAGCCCACTCAATTGGGGTTTGGCTTTTGAGTGGGCGTTTGCCAAGACTTTCAGTTGCATGCGTGGCTAAAAACAAAAGCAAAACACCTAAAACTGAACACAGAAAACGAGAAAGATTTGTGGTTTGCCAAAGATTTGACCCCCCCGCCGACCATCCCGACCCCAACGACCACAAGACTTGTCTCAAAAGGTAATCATGCTGTCACAGACGCTAATTTCAATTATCTTGAATGTACACGTACGTAATTTGTTGAAGAGTTGCAGGAAACAGAAGAATAAATTAATTACAAGACAAGAACAACGACAACAACAAAAAAAGAAATAAAATAAAATACAAAATTGTAAATCTCCAATGAACTTTGCTTTCTTCTGTTGCTGTTGCTCTTGCTGTTTGGGAAGCCAAGAAAACAAAAATTGTCATTTCATTTTGATGCTTGCTGAGCTACAAATCCGCAATTGAGACGCAACTTACATGTCATTAACAAGGCTTAAGGCAAAACACATGACAGACAGGCAGACAAACAGACATACAGACAGATAGACAGAGGAAAAGTGAAGAACATAAACATTTACATGCCTCAAAGGCTATGTAAATATTTTGCCCAACAGAAAACTGTGTCTATGCATTGTTGCCAAGTTTCTTAAGTAAGTGAATATTCGAATAAACTATCATCTATCCTTAGATGATTTATATTTAAAGTAAATCCTATGCCATGTTGTCAAATTTCTTAAAAGACCTGGCCATAGACTTCGCTTCGTGGTTGTAAATTGGCCAATTATCAACATTTGAAATGTGTTTTACCTGCCTTGAAATTCAATTTCTACCTGCATCTCAAAACGACATCAAAGGTAAACTCAGCAAGGAACTGCAGGGCTCACAGTTTTCTATGCACTTTGACCTTTCTTTCAAGCGGGAGAGAGAAAGAGACATACAATGCATATTGTTAAAGGTTCCAACACCTGCCCGAACATCAATGCACGCACAATTCTCCTATGGCCCATACACACACCTTTATTTTACACTTCCAAAAGTAAATGTATCTGTATCTTTTGATGACTACGGCTAGGGCTACAACGGTGACGACTTTGCCCTGCATTAATGAACAGTCTTCACACTCGACACGGGATAGACAAAGCCAGAGTGAGAGGGAAGGACAGAGAGGATGGAGAGGGAATCTACCTGAGAAAAGTTATTGATTATTTAACAAACGTTGGGAAATTAGGCAGCGATTTATATATAGAAGAAAAAATAAAGGCTTTTTGGATATGCACTTTTGATAAATTAATACAATATCGTCCATCGTTTGGCCAGTCAATTGATTTTACGAAATTCATTAGCGGCTTCTAACGGCAGACGACGACGACGACGACGCCTCCAACGTGATATCTTTGCTGACCGGAATGGGGTCTCAGTGTATCTTATTGTGCCTTGATTTTCTACTTGTTGTTCTTATTTTTTTTTCTTTTCGTGGGTTGTGAAATGTGCGTCCGAGAAAATGGTTTGGGTTCTTCAAAACTTTTTGTCAGTCTCTGTCCATGTCTTTGGGGTCGTTTATTGCAGTTTGAAAATAGATGAGCTAACAGCTGGAGAGTGAGTGAGGGCACTCGAAAAGATTAGATAGCAAATGGTCGTCTGTTCTAAAAGAACGACAAAAAGTAAGAGGAAAAGAGATAGCGAGTGAGAGAGCATACTTAACAATGAACTGACTACATGAACTGAAAAGATTATCCAAAGAAATGGAGATGAAGGGGCGAAAAAAAAGGAATGTAGAACACTAAAGGAGTACAAAGGAATGTAATTTGTACGATTGAAGAGCTGAAAAAGTGTCGAAATTGTAAGAAATATTGATATTCTAATGGAAAATAATGTTCACACGAATCAAATATGGAATGGGAAAATATATTTGTCGATGCACTTTACATTGATTATGCGAGCAGTTAAATGTGATTCTAAGGTCAAAGGATTGATAAAAATAAAATCAAATTAAAACATGTTTTGGATTTAATACATAAACCAATTATCATTGAGAAGGTTTCATTCACATTTAAGTGGACAATTTCGAATCTTCATGCAATAGAATTAAATTTTATTCCTTTTTTCGAGACATTCAAATCCATATCAAAAGTACTGAACTGAAATCAAATAGGCCTCGAATTAAAGTCTGTTTCGACCAAATAAACATCTGTAGATCGTATTTAAAATGTATCTACAACCAAATGCTGATTCCTTTATAGCCAAGAGTTATGGAGATTTTGCCATAGAGTTTATCAGGAAAATAGTATAGAATATATTTTACATAGTCTCAAATGAAGGAGTATTCCAAAACATAAACAAAATTCATATAAATCGGTTACCTGAATGTATCTTTCGCCTTTGATTCCAAATGTATCGCAACATTGTGGACATGATGGAACTCGAGTGAAACAAAACAAACCCCGAATGCGTTGCACGTAAACAAAAGATACAGATACAATCCACAGCATGCAACAAGCGTTACCACTGACAATATATTTTACATAGTCTCAAATGACGTAGTATTCTTTCGCCTTAGATACGAAATGTATCTCAACATTGTGGACACGATGGAACTCGAGTGAAACAAAACAAACCCCGAATGCGTTGCATGTAAACAAAAGATACAGATACAATCCACAGCCCGTTTCGTGTTTTCAGTCAACAACATAGCTCTCGTCGTCGTCTACCTCGTGGTCGTCGTCATCCATCGTCGTCGTGGTCGTCGTCATCTGGTTGCCGGCGCCACCACCATGTCATTCGTTAAAGAAACTCTGGCCGAGACGGTTCTCCGGTCGTCCGGTTGAATATTTTCGGATGAGTTTTGAATCGTGAATCGCGTTTTTCGTATCACCGATTTCTGAATGCAAGTTGGATTAACATTAACGCAGTGAATGTATAATATAAATGGAAACAAAAACCACAGAATAAAGTAAATTTGCTTGAGTGCAAGTTTGTGAAGTTTTTTAGGGATTAATTTGCCAACAATTCAAATTCATATTTAAAGTGCGGCAAAATTATTAAATTGGAATAAAAAGTGAATTGATAAAATGCAAATATTTTCTAAAAGATGTACTAAAATAAATCAGTCAATTGCGGCCGCGCGGCCGTTAGTTGATTTTCGTTAGCCAAACGGTTCGCATGGTTCTTTGGCATTGAGTTCCGTCGTTCTCGTCGTCGTCTCCGTCGTGAATTGTGGGTGGTTAGCTCATCGTCGTCGTGGTCGTGCTTCTGTGTCTGGTTACCGGCGCCATGGATTAATATTTATTATATGATTAAATTGAGAATTTTATGAAATATCAAAATCGTTGTTTACACAAAATATCTGTGAAAATCAGAAACCCAGAAAATAGAAAAAAAAAAAATGAGTGCAAGTCTATTTTGAAAGAAGGTGTCTCGCTGGTGCCAAGAAAGATTGCGGGCAATTAAATTAACAGAGAGTTCGAGCACAGAGAGTGAAAGCGTGAGGATAGATACAAAGAAAACTTTTGACAAAATGCATTTATGTGAAATCCGTGCCACAAGGCAGCAGCAACAGCAGCATCCACCTCAGCATTTATCTAACGCATACAAGATTAAAAATACCAACAGCGAGATCAAACGTCGACAACATAGAAACAATCAAAATGTCGCCCCAACGGCGTCGCCACTAAGGCATCTAAAAATAATCAAACCAAAGATGCTGCTGTCATCCCATTTTGGGATGCAGTGGCTCTTGCTCCTGCTGTTCCTATGCGACGGAGGATTGGGATTATATGGATTAACACAAGTTTCAGCGCTCAAGGGTAAGTAGTGTCAGCGTGGCACCAACTAACTCTAAAACAGATGCCAACCATTTGAAGGGCAACAAAAAATTATGACAAACTATTTCCTTCTGCTCCTCCCCTCAACATAATTTTCTTTTAGCTCTAATGACCAAAACAAATCCTTTGTGGAAATATGGCTTTTTAGAGTCTTTGGATCTTTGCTAACGTTTCCTTCATTGCTCCCTCTAACCTCTGACTATTTTATTTATTAGCGTCATTTGTTTCCATTTACGTATTTCGGCTATTTTTGGACTGGCCAACAATTTGGTTGCTGCAGTTGCAACAACAGACAGTCAGAGAGTCAAACACACGGGGGAAGAAAAAAAAATTAAGGCACTGCGGTTTTTATTTATGTTGGCGACGTTCGCTAATGGATTTTAATGCCGCTTTATAGGCAACGACATCGACTATATTCATAGGGCATTATTCATGCGATTCATTCACAGTCTGTCTATTTGTTTCTCTTATTTTTTTTATTTTTCATTGACTCTAACTGACTCTGTGTCTCTTTGTCTATTCACACATGTGGACAAAGTTTTCACAAGCTAAAAATTTAACTTTTATTTTGTTCATACACAAATTAACTTTGAAATTATGATTTTGTTAGAATTCGTATTTGAATAGAGTGGAAAGTAATCAGTAAACAAAGAGAATTGAGTAGAGAAGGGATAGTTCTATATAAATTCCATTATAAAGCAGATGTTGGGATAAATTTTGAAGTCATAGTTAAAGTCTCTTGATCTCTACAATATAATCAAATTTGTTTGTGAGATTTAGTTGGATATATTCTTTGGTAAACAGCCATTTTATTTTCAAAGTTTTTAAAATTATTTAGGCAAAATTTCTTGAATTTATCAAATAGATTATACAGTAAAGTTTTGGGTCGAAAAAAAAGTATCAAAGAAATATTATTAGTTCTTGGAAACTGCATCGAAACAGAATAATCAAATACTAATTACTTTCAAATGATTGATCAACTTATAGTGAAAGGGTATAGAAACTTTGCCACAAATCCATTGCCTCTTTATTACAACAGATCGTGATATATAAATTTTACTTGATTTTATTTGGTTTTGCTTCCCCAAAATTTGTAGATTTTGAAATACTTTTAAAGAGAAAGGAATTCTAAATTGTTTTTACTAATAAATTTTGCTTAAAACTTCATCAAAATAAATTCATTTGTCTAAATATATGTGTTAGTATTCTTATGCTTTATAAAATATATAAATCTGCTTTTGAAAATAGACAAAAATCAAAATGATTCTTCTTTAAGGATTTATGTTACTTTGCCAAAATTTTAACCACCGATTTCTTCTATATTAATTTGTTGAATTTACTCAGATCAAATTACTTTAACCCTATAGAAGAATTGATAAAAATTGGTAGATCACAAACTTCCCAAACTCAAATAAAAGTTATTCCATCAGCTTTGTGTCTAAAAGTAGGAAATTTGATCCATAACAAACTCTTGGCAATGATGTGTTTACCTTTGTTCAAAGACTTCCTAGAATTTTTAGTGCAAAAAGGTTGCCTCAATGCAGGCAAGGCATTCGGAACCCCTGGACACGACTTCTTCGACCTTTCTTGATTAAGGGACACTTTAAATTTATGACTTTGCACGTTTACATTTTGTTGGTTGTTTTTGTACAATCGAAAATGAGAAAAACTAGTTAAAATTTTGTAGTTTCCTTTTCACTGTATTGCAATTACAATAAAGCATCAAAATGAAGTAAGATATACGATTCTTTTTGTGGTTTTTGCGGTCTCTATGTAATCACATAGATATAAGTTTTAAGTTTGTGGTTGGTTTTTCCAGAAACTGGTTAAAAATGGAGATACAAAAAATGATGTTAGACCATTTCATGGCTACCATTTTTTATTTTTTTTTGGAAAAATTCTTAAGCTGATTGACTTGCAACTGCCAGGCATTAAATTGGATGAGAGATAATACCAATAACAGACATCAGCCCCTTGACCCGCCACCATTCACTCACTTTATATGCTTATATATATGTTGTAATCTAATGCTTATTAAACGCTTTTTAATGCAAGCGCCTGATAAGCTGGAGAATGGTTGTTGAAGAAGGGGCCACAAGAGGGTTAAGAGAGACAACACGCAATATAGTCTATAGCCGATTTCGGACGGGGATTTTCATTTTCAGAAAATGTTTCATGTGCGCCACGTGAAAACATTTAACACGCAACACACACAAACACAATATTCGAAGCTGTGGCAAGTGTTGCACGCGACGATGATAATAAATTGTATAAAATTATCTGCAGTGGCACACGGCAAGCAGTTGAAAGAGCGTGTGGGCGGGGGTAAGGGGTGTGTGTGTGTGTCTGTATGACCAATTTCTGGGTGGTACTACTGTGTGGGTCAATTCTGCTCGGCTTGAGAATCAAAGCGGGTCATAAAAATTATTGCCCAGGGTTGACAACGAAAAAGCTACAGAACTGAACTGAACTGAGAGCTAAGAGCTGACTTTGCTTGTAATGTGACTCTGGGGACCATTTTCCCAGCTTTGGCTGCAATTTTCCGCAAAACCAAACGAGTTGCATAAAGTAAGAGAGGAAAGGAAAAAAAGATAGAGAGAGAGAGAGAGAGATGGATAGAGAGAAAAGGAAGTTTTTTGGCGTGCATTTTGTCTCGGGGGAATTTTCATGAAACAATTTTTTATATTGCCTAGTTTAGGATGCAGAAAAATAAAATGGTGAGAGGGAGGGTATAGAAAAAAAGTGTTACAATTGCTGCAGCTCATTTTGTGCTTGGTCTTTTGCCTTTTGGCTTTTGTGTAATTTTCCAAGCAACTGGAGATTTTCCCTCCCCCATTCCCATCCCATCCTTTACCCTCACTTGAGTGCATTATACAAAAAAAAATGGGCTAAGTAGCGGGTTACTTTCTTTCTGGGAAATGAAGTCAAGTGCTGGGTACTCTCTATGGCTAACATATTATTTCTTCAATCACATGATTGCACTTGGTTTAAGAAGGTTTTTTTGGCAAGCTGGCAGCTCCATCAAAATATCTGCCAAAAGGCTGTCAAGTGTTGTGGTTGTTGTTGTTGTTGTTGTTATTGCCATGTCTCCTTTGGAAAACAATTTTCTAATTACAACTATCTATGGCAAGTTGTTGAGCTATTTGGTATCTGACTATGTTAGTTTGCTGACTATTTTCCAACTAAACAATAATTAATTATTAAAAACAACAGCCAAGTGAAGTCAAGACAAGTCAAGAATCTGAAAGGCGAGTCAGACAAGACAACAACAAGAACAACGAACCAAGTTTTGCCTACGCAAATACGCCAAGTCTCCTTCTCCTTCCCTTCTTCTTCTTCTTCTTCTTTGTTTGCTTCCTGGAGCCGGGGGACCGGCTTGAAAATCTTGACGTGGTCGCCACACGCCAACAGCCCCATTGCGAATGTGTGTGTATCTGTGTGTGTAGCTGTACTTTATATAGCCGTGGGTTTTCCACTCAGTTTTTTTTTTTTGCCTTTTATTTTTGTGTTCGCTCTCTCGTCTTGTGATATTAAAAAATAAAGGAAAATTAAGCCTGGCAGCCGCTTAAAATGCAAACTTGCAGCCGAAAATGTTGCAGTTATGCCATGTTGTTGCAGTTGCCCACATTTTTGCATGCAATCCAATGCAATTGGCAATGAGAAGGCGTTACTGGGTTTTTGCGCTTCAAGCAACCAAATCCCAAAAAAAAAAAATATATATATAGTAAACTGCAGTTGAGAAACATCATAATGATGTTGGTGATGGGGAATAGTGCTGCTTGGTGAATGGGTGAGAAAAGGTTTGCAAATTGCATTTGAAATGGTTTAGGGATGCAAAATTTACAGTTCGTCGCAATGTGGAAAAGAATTTGAAAGGATCAAATCAAAAACTGGTAAATACTTGAAGCGAAGTAGGAATTTTTTCAAAAATGGACTTAAGTCGGCATTATAAATGCTTTCTAAAAATAGGAGAAATGCAAGTTTTATTGGTTTCTTTGATATAAAAGTTTTTCTTTTAAATGAATGATAACTTTTTACTAATTTTAAAAAACAAAAATAAAGACAAATATTTCATTGTGAAATGTAATATAATTCTTTAGCTACATATATATAAAAGATTTTTTGTCACTATAAGGAAAATCTTGAACTACTTTTGTAACTAACTTTTTTTTTCAAATGCATATATCCAATAAATACATTGATTAACCATTTTGATATTATTCCTATTTGAGACCAATATATGTATATGATAATGCCAAGAGAGTTCTCACATAATTTTAGGCTCTTTTCAGACTGTTAAATTGGATTTATTGAAACTTTAAAAAAGTCTTTTTGATGATCATTATTTTAATAATAGAGCAGACTTTATTATATTTTTTAAATATTTTTAGTATGTAGTTTAGTTTAGTTTCCCTGACAACTTGTTTAAACATATTTTAAATTACTTTTCTTCTTTTTGATTATTTTTAGTATCATTGTTGTAGCATTAGTTCATTTGTTTTTACTTAGTTAGTCACTGATCGCATCATCATTTTCATGCGTGTCATTCCGCCCCTTTTTTTTTTTTCTTTGAAGACGGCAAAAAGTTAATTTATCTTTAATTATAAGCAACCCAAGCGAAACAGCCAAGGAGGTTTGTCTTTGTCATCATTTCCTTCATAGAAGGCAAAGAAATGAAAAGGAAAAACCAGCTCTGACCAGAGAGATTTGCATATTTGCACTTGATGAAGTTGAAGTTGGGATTGGAGCTCCAAGTTGCGAGTTGTTGTTGTTGTTGTCGTTGTCGTTGTCGTCGTCGCCGTTGTTTGCCGCCGGCAGTCGTCAAGATTTTGGGATTTTTTTCACGTTTATTTTTTCTCGTTTTTCTCTTCTTTTTTTTTGATTTTTCAGCCTACGCGCCAGCGCAAGAGAAAAATTATGAAAAATTTTCACAGAATTGCCTTGAGTCATCGTTGGCGTCGCCGTCGCGGAAAAGTTTATAATTTGCTAACAAGCCGATCGCAACGGGCGCCGTTTTATTTTTTTCTTCCTTTTTTCGTGGTCTGCAATTATGACAAGTTGACAAACGGCTTAATCTTAATCTAAGCGACTAAGAGTGAAGAGGAGAATGATGGCAATAAACTTAACAGTTTTGTGGCCAAAATGCCTTCAGATGAGGCGGCATTTAAATCAATAAAACCGACTCTTTCTCTGCATGCAGGCGCATATGGCTATTATCGCATTTCGGATATCTAATATCAGACCTGGAGCCACGTTCCTGTTGCAGTTGTCGTTGTCGTCGTCGAGTGCGACACATGCAAATTGGTCAATGTTGCTAAACAAGTTTGTTTTTGAGTTTGCCCCCGCAATGGCCCACTCTATCCCTCTCCTTTCCCTATCTCCCTGTCTCTCTATCACTGTCTCTGTCTCTGTTGTACTCACCTGCGTACAACAACATGCAAAAATTGGACTGCGGCTGCGTGCAAATAAGGGAAAAGCAACAACAACAAAGCTACAAGCCTGTTGCTATAAAAAGGCGCTGCTGTTGCTTTTGGCTTGCCACACAGACAATCAGCCATAAATCTAAATGACTGTCAACCCAAACCTACAACGAACGGCGGGTCTACGGGGCAACATGTTGCCAACTGACAGCCAGTTGCTCCACCAGACTCAGACTCATTTGCTGCCATTGGCCTGATAAGACTCTAAAATATGCTAAAGAGAGAAGCAGAAACAACAAAAACAACAACAACAACAAAATA
The DNA here is from genome assembly GCA_018903935.1 of Drosophila insularis. NCBI lineage: Eukaryota > Metazoa > Arthropoda > Insecta > Diptera > Drosophilidae > Drosophila > Drosophila insularis. Next base: position 8,198,002 of record JAEIFP010001084.1, on the reverse strand, counting down.
CAACTTGATATTGATATGGCAGTGGCATTGCATTTGCCATAAACCTTTAGCAATTAGTTATTGCTCATGGAAATTCGATGATGTTGGGAACGATTCAAGTAATATGAATATCCAATTCAATTTTCAATGCCCATAAACTCAATTTCAAAAACTAGTTCTATTAATTCTCTTGAAAAACTGTAGCAGAATGTTGATAAGGAAGAGTCTTTAAACCTAAATGCCATAAATTTGTACTTCATTTAAAAACTTGTCTTTAAGTTTCTAAATTATTCTTTCAAATAATTCTTGTTTGTAACTGCAAAGAGTTTAATTACATTTTTATTTCAAAAGAAATTGTTAACTTTGCTTTCTCCATGATCTGTTCATTTTATAGTTTCTGTATTCCATATCTTTTTGATGATTTCCCTCTCTATCTAACTAGCTATTACAAATGATATCAACACTTTAGCCATCACCCAATTCAGATAGCTAAAAACAATTTTCTATCTGCTGTCTTTCCCACCATTTCTCGATGGTAGCTTTTTAGCCATTTAACAAGTTTGTCATAAAATTAATTTAGTTTTGAGTGTGTTGCCTATTTCACTCACTTATTTGGTTGATATAGGCCTCGGCATAGCAGCAGCAGCAGAACCAATCCAAATGCGTTAGAAACAACTTGTCAGGCAAGAAACTCAACTTAAGTTTTTCCTTCTTTTTTTCCATCCATTTTCATATAATTTATTGCACTTTTGCCTGAGCAAATGGGGAAATGCGATATGCCAATCACTTGAGAGTGCCGGCGACACTTTCCGTCTCCCTCTCTTGTGCTGGCTCTATCTCTCTTTACTCTTTAGAAAGGGGCATGCATTTAAGATAAGGCCTCAACTTGTCGCCTTGGCATTTTCTCTCTAAATATATATATATATTGTGTCTCTGTTTTTAGCATTATTTACATTTGAAGAGGAACGTCGAGGCCTGCATTTGGTTTTTCTCGTTTTACTTTAGTCTCAAATTACAGAATTGTTTACACAACAACAAAGACAGAGATAGAGAGAAGGGAGGGAAAAAATAAACCAACATTGCAATCAAAATTTAGAACTGGGTTAGAGACTCCGGGTGAGGCACCCACGCATACATCCATCCATCCAGCCAACCAACCATACTACATAGGTAGAGTCTCGGGGAGTAAATATTTGATTTGGTGACCAACCTTTTGTGGGAAAGAACAATTTTTCGAATGCAAATGGCGGCAGGTTCTTTTGAATGAATTCAAATTCTACGAAATCGTTTCAGGGATTTTGCCAGTCATCGGCCCAAAAGGGGCCCAAAAAAAGATGAAGTCTACTAATTGAACTGCCAGCTCAAAGAATTTGTATTTCTTAATTACACTTGAAGAAAATATGTTTCTGGGAAGAAAAAGTGATAGATTTAATTATAATCAAACGGCTTTTGATAGAATATAATACAAAAGATTGATGCTAATCAGAAATATATATTTGAAAGAGTTAAAAATTAATAGAGATGTCGAAACTGAAATCTTTTATGTTCTATATTGAATATTTTAAAAAAGAAAGTAATTTAAAATTTAATAATATTAATAGTTAATCAGATGAAGGGATTTATCACAAAGTTATAAAACAATTTTTCTTCAAGTGTTTAAGAGTAAAAAACGAATCTGAGTAACAAGAGGAAGGAGAGGAAAATTAATTAAAAATTGCATCAACAATTAATCAAGCGAAATGAGAGTCTATCTCGACTGTGAGAGAAAGAGATACAAAGGCAGGGGAGAAGATCGAATTTGCATCTAGTCGTACGACAGTTGAGTGATCTTTGTCTGAGATTGATGCGCATCGCGTGCAAAAGATTCTGACTTTGACTTGGACCTCCATAACCATAGCCATCTCCAACCCGAGCCCATCTCCTGCTATCATCTGTTTGGGATCGCCTTTCTGTGTGCAAGCACAGGCCCAGCACGATCATTAATAAACCGCTGTGAGCTGTCAATAAAAATCAATGTCCATGCTTCATGGCGTGCAAAATGAAACGAGGAGTAAGAAAGACAGACAGACACACACACACACACACACTCGGCGGATCACAGCAAGATCACTGATCAGAGGCATCAACACGAGGATCAACTCAAGAGATTGACATTGTTTGCCACTTTGGCTGTTGATGATGATTCCAATCTCTCGTTTTGATTCTCTGTGACGATTGCCAACTTCTTTTTGACTAGTGATAACTTAATGCCAACCAATTGAACTCGAAGTCGTTGCAGGGGAGGAGGCATTCATCCTGATTCCCATCCTTCTATCCCATCTCTTCTTGGTCTTGGATCCGCTCTTGACATTTGTGTAAATATTCTCAGGAATGAATCTTGAATTTATGTATATAATTGCTTGGCAGGCACAAAATGTCGCTTTATAAACAAAACAAAAAAATTCAATAATGCATAAATACAACAACACAAAAAAAAAAGGAAAATAAAGCAGAAAAAGATGAAACAACAACCAAACGAGTGGAAAGAAAAAGGAAACGAAGTTGGGCAGCCTTTGGGGTTGCCTTCTGCAGCATGAAATAATGATGATGAAAATGTTGCACATGCTGACGACAACAACAACAACAACAATAGCAAGAGAAAAGAGTCAAAGAGTGGGCAAGAGGCAGGAGTCGCGAGTCGGCGGCTGACAATGATGAGGCATGATGACAGACTAACAAATCGAAGGGACCAAAATGAGAGTTGGAGTTGGAGTTGGCGATGTCGATGTGGATGGTTTAGCCTGCAGGCCAAAGTTGCCACCGTTGTTGTTGCTGTTGCTATTGGTGGTGGTGCTGATAGTGGTGGTATTGGTGGTGGCATCGACAGCAATCGTCATCGTTACCACAACAGTGGAATGTATTGTAAAACATAAACACAAAAGAGCAGCAAGCACATGGTAGTCGAACAGACACAAAAACAACAACAGACACAGCAATTGCAACTAAGTAAGGGGCATCAGCAAAAAAATACAACAACGAAAAAAATAACAAAAAAAAAAAAACGCACATGCAGAGACCCAAAGCGTGATGGGAGAATTTTATTTCTATGGAATGTGTGAACACAAACAGTTTATGCGGGATTCCAACAACAATTTGATACCAAAAAGAAAATACCAACACAAAGTCTCAAGTAGCAAAAAAAGAAACTCTGAAATCATTCCATTCTTAAAATGAAAAGTTTATAGAGTCAATGCAACTAGGTCTTACTTACACCTACTTAAAAAACATCCTACATTGTATGACCATTGGACCAAAGGACTTCTTAGCTTAGCAAATACAGCCACATAGTTCTATATATTCAGTCATATTTCTATCTCAAGATGGGCTTTAAGTGACAAAAAGGAGATTAAACACATTTTTCACTTCGAAGATAGAATGCATATCACATAGAGAGACAAACTAAATTAAGCTATTTAGTTTTCAAAGATTTCTTACAGTTAGATAAATTTGGAATCAAATGAATTTTAATATAAAGAATCCTTTTTAAAATTAATACAGTTTAAAAGAATAACATCTTAAAAGAAACTCTACAATATCTAACCTGATGAGATTCTTTATTATATTATTTTAACTCGTTGAAATTTTTCCGCATATAAAGGCATTCGAAATTCGTTTTTGTCTCTCAGTGGCAAATATTCATGATTCAATTATCTGACACGCATAAACATTATCGTTGACCCTTGCAACAGTTTTATGTCTGTCTGTCTACCCAAAGATGCCAACAACAACAAAAACAAAAAAAAAATTGCTCAGCCGTCGGGCAGAAATTAATTTTTCATAATTTTTTTGCGCCCTTTTTGCTCGTCGTTTGGTTTTTTATTTTTTTCCTGTTCTCTGCTGTTGTTATCGTAACTTGTTCCCCTTTTTGGCCCTTAACTTCTGACTTTACAATGTTTTTCCAGTTAACAAAAAAACAAGGGGGGGGAGGTAAAAAAAATCCTTACTGTGGGTCCAGGTCAAGGTTGAGGAGGGAGAAAAAGAGAGTTGGGTGAAAACGATTATTAAAGTTGATTGTCAAATGCGCGGGCCCTTGAGTGATTTTTATAGAGCTTTAATTGGACAAAGGACGGGTCGGCACTTGACGTTTGAAGAGTACCAGCAGAGGGATAGGGGATAGGTAGGGACTAAGGAAGGGTGGACGATAGGCAGCCAGCTGACTTAATTACTCACGGTAGCAACAGCTAAAGAGAAAAAATAAAAGCAACAAAAAAAAGGCGGGGAAAAAAAAACTCAACTTAAGTATTTTTCTCCTTTGAATTGGCAATTGAGTGTGGCGACTCCTTTAGGCATCAAAAGGCGTGGCAGAGAGTCACCAAGGTGCCAGTTCGCGCACCTTTCAACCGACATATCTGTTATGCTGGTTGGTAGCCTGTTGTTGTTGCCTTCTGGTTGATGTTGTTGTTGTTGTTGTTGGGCTGGGATAATTCACGGCCAGCGCAAACTGTTGACAGCATGACGTGACAACATGCAATGTAAATCGTGTGACACGATGCTGCTGCTGCTGCCGAGGAGTAACGCGAAACATGACCAAAGGGGTTAATGTATAAATTAAATTTTCCACAGATACATATGGCATTCATATCTTTACATAAATATATATATATATATATATTACCGATACAAGTTGAAGATAAAGATTCAAAGTCCACAAAAGAAAAGTTAAATTCAACTTCAACTTTGCCATACTCTATATTCAAAAAAAGTTGCCGCCGAATATTAAGTTTGGGTTTGGGTAATAAATTTAAGTTCTGATTTAATAGTTTTTAGTTTCAAAAGTCACCAATAGATTTAAAAATCTATGTGGAGATTAAATCCTAGAATATTAATTCAGAGTATATAAAAGTTAGGTCTTGACTTTCTGAGGTTCTCTTAGGTATATCCTTGTAATACTTAAAATCGATAATGGATCTCAAAAAATGTTTAAATACAGCTCTTTTAGAGAATCGTAGTATAACATTATAATATTCGTAAAATTGCTGTATTTATGTTAAATTCTAAAATATTATTTTAAAATAATATGAAGATACACATGATCTTCTTTAAACTGGAATTTATAAGTATAATTATATCTCTTGGAGAAAGGTCAACTTTAATATTTAATATTTGCACCACTTATATGTTTACATTATATGTACATATACAAAAATATCTATATGTATATCAGTAGATAATATCTCTGTTTTAATGATATGTATATCGATTATTTTTTGATCTCATCTTTCCATTATCATTTGATGTTTTCTATCTTTCCATTATCAATTTCATTTTATATTATCTCTTGATAAGTTGGATTCCTTTTATTTTCTCTAAGATCAGAAACTTCCTTTTAAATTAATTATACCCGTTGCAAAGTGTATCGAGATCACAAGAAAAGGAGCAGGTCAAGATCCAAGACAACAGTGAAAACAATGCGTACGGCTTAATCCTTATACCAAAATAAAACAAGAGGAAAGGAAAGGAAGAGACTGTGAACAAGAAGAAAAAAAAACCTGGCAAAAGAAGTTGCATTAAGTTGGCTTAGCGAAATTTTCATGCTTACTTGCACCCACACAAATACACGCACACACACACACACACAATAACTCACAGTACGAGTCTAAAAGCAATAAGCAACAATTTTTCGTAGAAGGCAGCAAAAAAAAAACTAAAAATAATATAAAAGAAAAGAGAACAAAACCAAAAGCAAAGTCCCTTGCCCTACCCCTGCTTCCTGCTGCCCTTGCCATCGCCCTTTTTCCTACTACTGACCAGAAAGTTGTATAATTTCGCATTGGCAGGGATAATCCCACACAGAGTCAGGTAACAAAAAAAAAACACCAAACTGAAACCAAAAAGGGAAAAAAGTACGAAATCTATATAGGAAAAAGTATTTATGATTATATTTTTTGCGTTGTTTTTCCTCTTGGCAGCTGCTGCTTTTGATGTTATTTTGGCAAAAAGGCGCAAATTAAATTCAAACAAAGAAGTTTGCCAATAAAATTTAACAGACGGAAAGCGGCTAAATTTTTATGATTATCTCTTTTACACAGTAAGAGAGAGACCAAGCAACTGTTTTTCCTCACTTAATGTGCAAAAGTTTTACTTCAAAATGTTTGCCTAATTGAAGCTGAGGGCGAAACGACAACCAAAGAAATTCGGCAAAGGCGGGAAAAATCTTCAATCTACATAGTTCTCTGGCAGTTCCTCTCCTTCATCTCTCACCCTGTTAAACGCAAGGTCAAAGGCAATTTGTGCCGCCGCCGCCATCGTTGAATTTGAGTCAGACTTTTGCGTAGGTAGGTAAAGAAGATTCGACTTGGATTCTTGGGTTCTGACTCTAAAAGAAAAACCAAACAATGAAACGCAACAAGAAACGCATTCTCAAGCCAAGACAAGGCGAGGTCATAAATTTTCCCTTAGAGAACCAAAAAAAATACAAAAACAACATCACACACACACAACAAGAACATTGAGAAAATAATAATAAAAACCAAATAGTTGAAGAAGAGAAAAAAAACAATATAGCATAGGGCAAACAAAAGATGCGTTAGATACACACACACACACACACACACATTAACACACCCAGGCGCAGATACAAAGACACTGGCATAAGAAAAATTTGAAAAAAAAACTAGTTGAAGTGGATAAAAGTAGAATAGAAAAAAAGGTTCTACAACATTTCCAAAATTTGGTTAGGTAGGCGGCGGCGGCTTCGGTTAGAGATCTACAAAATGTATCTTAAGTATCTCAAAAAGAAAATGGAATGCAGGTGTTATATAGCCTAAAGGGACAACATATCCAAAAAGGCCAAAAGAAAAAGCCATTTGGTGATAGCCAGATAATGAAAGTATGTAACAAAATAGAAAAGAAACAACAGAATGCATGCTTAGTTCAAAATGGTAGAAAAAAAATCTAAAAATCGATATCATTTCATTTGTGGATGTGGCAAATGCATTTTACTTGAAAATGTAGCTCAAATTGCCAGTTATTGTAGATCATTTAGCTAAAAAGATTTCCTCATTGTTTGCCTCTACGTTGCCACTCCGTTTAGACAAATTACCGACAATTTAGCTTTTTGCAAATTTGGCGCCCACACACACGAGACCGAAAATGGCAGCTAATTGGAACTAAATCGAGTTAAACTTTCTTTCCTCAACAGAAAAACGTCTAAAACTTAAACTACAAACCATGGATTACACGCATGAAGCCGCAGGCATTCCTCCAAGACTTCGTCTTTTGCAAATACCTGGTATCTTGTGTTGTGTATCTCATAGTTTGCATAGCTAATTAGGCACCAGGCAGGCAACTGTTTTTGGCCGATGCTGTCGGTGTCTGATCATTGATCAAGGCTAAAATGTACAAAATATCTACATAGATACATACATACATACATACGAACGAATATATATGTATGTATATGTCCATGTTTGAATGTATCTCATGGAACGTTCTCACATTAGTCACGCGTTTAACATATTTCGTTTCGTCTGTTGGTCGTTTTAAATTTCATATACCTACACTTTTTGCATGGTGAGAGAGAGAGAGAGAGAGGAGGAAGAGATAGATGGAGGGGGGGGGCCTAACGTATGCAAATATTTTGTGTAGCAAATCAAGCGTGCGTAACCAGCAAACTATCTGCATATGCTAAACAACAACAAGAACAAACCTCAAGAGAAGAACAGGGACAAGTCAGGCCACTACACTCGAGTCCACTCCAGTCCAGTTCAGCCTCAGCTTTGTCTTACCCCATTATCTTCCTCAACCACCTTCTTCTCCTCCTCCTCCTCTTTGTGTTGGTATCTTTTTCTACAGTCTTCTTCCTGCTGTATCTGATTTGCGACAGTCAAGGCAAAAGACTCTTTGCTATCTGCTGAATATGGTAAAAAGAAGCTGCTGCTTGCAAAATGCTAGCGAATTAGGAACGCGGAATGCGATCGATACGTGCGGCCAATGTCCAGTGGTTGGTAGTCCACTGACAAGGGAGCAGCAACATGTTGCACATGCCGCTATGTTGCCACTGTCAGAGATGAGGCAATTGCCTAGCACGAAACTCTTTCACATGATCAAGGTTTCCAAACTCAAATCTTTTTGCTTATATCTCTTGATTTGATACAATGCAAAAACGTTGGATTAAAACTAAAACAAATATTTCAAGTTACTTTTTGTTTCTAAATTACATTCAATTAAATCTCAGAGATATGTATTTGTGAGAGATCATTCGTGAGTATGATTTTAAAAATCTATCTAACAATAAGAGTCATCTCTGTTTAGTCCTCTAACTTGTGAGATGGTCAGCGATTCGTTTCCCATATTGCTAATGCGAGTCAGAAGGCAGAAAATCGTGCTCTTGGCCACAGGCAGGCAGCTGTAGTTGGTCGGATGGTTGGTTGCTTGGTTGGTTGGTGTTGCTGCCTCTGTCTCTGTGGCTAACTCTGTTTCTTTGTGTCTGCCACCAAATGGTTGCACTAAAGGCAATTAAGGGGGACCCAAAACGTTCTGTTTTTTCGCTGTCTGTTGTTGCTCACAATTCTTAACGGTAATTATGTTGTTCGTTTTGGCAGGCCGCATTTTGCGTATAAGATGACTGTGGACCCTCGAAAAAAATAAAACAGAAAAGAAAAAACCCATTTTCTACTCCTGTAAATTGGATTAATTTGACAGTAAAATGCAAATGAGCCAAATGCCAAATGCAAAAATGCGAAATTAAAGTTAAAGGCTGAAAAGAACACACGACCATCATGTTGCTGGCAACAAATTATGTTGCTGTTGCTGTTGCTGCTGCTGCGTACGGCAACAACAAGGCACTGAGACTCTGCTGGTCTTCTCTCCTCCAACTCTTGAGAGACATGCTCTAAACTGTCTTCTGTTGACTAGTTGCTGGTTGTTTTCCTTCTCCTTTTTTTTTTTTTGTTGTTAAATAATCAACATGTTTTGGAGGCAGGCTGAGGCACATGTTGCTGCCGTGCAACAAGCAAAGTGCAGCAATAATTTTTAAATTGAATTTTTTTTTTCGTCGTCGATGTTGTTGTTCTTCTTGCTATGCCGCCAAAGTGAAGCAAAAGGAAAACAAATATGCCAAAAGAGAAGACAAGTTGCCTGAGCTAAGGCTGCCTCCACCTTCTCCAACTCCTTTCTGGCTGGTAGTAGGACCTGCTCGTTGCTAGTTGCCGAAGGTTTGCCCTTTGGCAACATGCATCAAAAAGTCGGCGCCGTTTTTCATATTTTTCACTCACATGCTTGCCTCCATTTATTATTATTTTTTTCTCTACCCCCTCTCTACATGTTTTTGTTTTTGCAATTTTAATTCATTTTGTTGTTGTTGTTGTTGTTGTTGCTGCTGCTGTTGTCTGTTGTGAGATTGCTTAATCGATTTGCCAGCAGCAGCAACAGCAAACAAAAAAAAGCATGACAAAAATAACTGGAAACCTGATAAATTGTTTTGCCATGTGTTTATTAATTATGCTGAATCGAAATAGAAAAGAGAAAGAAAAAAAGCATAGGGATTTTTCTGCATGATCATTATAGGATACACATATCTATGTGGCTTTCCTTTTGCATCTTCAAGGTGGTCTCATAACTTGCAATCGACCAGCAGCAGCAACATGTTGCTGCCGACTGCACGACAGCAACAATTTTTTTTTGTTCCCTCCCTCTCGGTCTGTGTTTATGTCTGAGTTTAGTTGCTGTTGTTGCTCATTTTGGTCATTTACAAATAGAAATTGCATTGTTTTTCCTCCACTTCACCCGCCGCTTGCTTAGTGGTTGAGTGGCCTGATCTATCTCTCTTGGTCCGAGCTTCCACTTTGATGATATATTGCCGCCGTTGTTTCTTGGTTGGGGTCTATCCATATTTGATGCCCAGGTAACATGTTACATGACGTTGTTGTTTCTGTTTCTGTTGTCCCCAAGTCCGAGGTTGCTAAACGAGCCACAATGTTATGTTTAGAGTTGATTTTCTTCTTCTGCTTTTTTTTTTTTTTTTTTTTATTATTAGCATTTTGCCCTTTACTTTAGCTTGTTGCTTGTCAGTTCGATGGTTGCTGCTGCTTCTGTGTGTGGCAACAGTTTTCAATTCAATTATATTTCATGTTCATGTTGCATCGATTTACATTATAATTTGTGTCTGTAACGGAAGTCATTTGAGCTGAAGCAAAATGCCAATCAACAAATAGTTGACTACAGTTTAACTATATAAATAAATATTTCGATTCCATCATAAATTTTAATCTCTCATGAACTCCCTCACCCCTGCCCTGCACTGCCATGCCCTGCTATCGCTCTCTTCGACTTCCCACAATTCGTTCTACTTGCATTAATACTCATTTTTATTCATTTCTGCCCACATCTCAATCAAGATTCATTCATTCTTTCACACTTTCCAACTTGACAATATTTCTCTCATTGAGCTCAATGGCATTTTAATAGCGGAGTGTAACAAATTGTCTCATCATTTTCGTTGATTAGTCATATACATATATGTATGTATATATACATAAGTTGCTTTCATTAGGCTTAACGAATTTTCTTCTCTCCCTTATCATCTGCGTCATCTGCGTGTGGAAACTAAGCCAAATAAATATTTCGGTAAGTTAGTTCAAAAAGCACAAACAACTTTTTGGTTTGACACCTTTGACATTGGCATATGGCTTCTTGAAGATCCATTCAATCTATCAATCAATCAACTATACACTCGTTCATTCACTCACTCAATCCATCTTTACGTCAATCAATCAATTAGAGCAGTTTTCTTTAGACCTAAATTAAGTTAAACATTGCCAAGTTAAAGTCGTCGCATCTTTTCTTTTCTTCCATTTTCCACTTTTCTTTTTTATTAATGTTAATAATACTAAGCAAAAGTAAACATTTATCCGTCCCCTCCCTGTGGACTAATGAGACCCCCAGCTCCAGCTTAGTTTCTCGTTTTTCTCAGGTCGTTCTTCTTTGCCATGAGATCTAATGTTATGACAGGGCTCATCAAGTGTCAGAAAGAAGATGGAAGCCGTCTGTGAGAGTAAATTTCAGTTAGTTGCCTCTAATGGCATTTACTTTTAACGTTTATTAAATGTTTTTGCAACTGTATGGGTGAGTGTAGGTGTGGGTGTGTCAATGGGGGTAAATGCTGGACATTTGTTGAGGATTTGTTAGGGGGTTGTACGTAAAGTTTAAGGGTAAGGGTAGTATGGGTTTCTACCCAAAAGTTGAGTGGGTTGCATAACAAAGAGTATATTTCATTCCAACTGGGTTTCATTTTAATTGAAGTCCTCTTTGTAATGGAACCGTTGGTTATATAAGTATCCAAAACAGAAATTAGTTTATATTGCTCTAATTGTGGTTTTATCTTGAAATACAGAAAATTAGGTCTCTATTCGCCGCCTGAGTCTATTTTGAGGTTTTAGTTTTCAGAGTTTTTCTCTTTCTAATTATAAGCCTGGAATAGAAAACTGCAATTAAATGTTGTCTTTTATATGAACTAACTTTTTTTCTTCATCCAATAATATATTGTTTTTGCTTACATATATCTTTGACTGTTCTTTTACTGAATTGTAGTATTTCAATTCGAACCTTAATTTTTGGTTAAGTTTCAAGTTGACTTCCTTCCTGTATTTGATACACAATCATTTTGCTCTCCCACATAATTTTCTGCTTCTTCTTTTGTCACTCTAATAACAGCAATTTGTATCATCTTCTTCATCATCATCAGATTCGAGGCTCCTTCAATATAATAATGCTTAGCATTTTTGATTTGCTTTTGCTTTTATTTTTCTTTCTCCCTCTGCTCTCTTGATGTTGTTGTTTCTTTTTATCGTTGCCTTCCAATGCGATTTCATGGCTCTTGATTAAAGTTAAGTTCTTCGTTTTTTGTTTTGCTGGTATCATAAAAAAAAGAAAAGACCAAACGAGACCCATACCATGGACGACAAAAGTTCGGGGGAATATAGCCCCAGTGGCAAAATAAAAAGCCTATTAACTTCTTTTTTTCTTCTGTCTTTTTTTGCTTTGGAGGTTCTTATAATTATATAAGCTCTCAGCAATTAAACGACACAAATAGCCAGAGACTTGATCGCCAAATATGGTTAGTGTCATAATTCTTGTCAAGAGGCAACCCCCAAGCGGCCACAAAAAGAGGCAGAGACCGACACAAAGCAATGGAGCAACGAAAAAAAAAGCTGCATAAAATTTGCTGATTGAAATCAACTTTGGCATGAAATCAATCATCGCCAGCGACGACGCGACGGCTTGGCAGCCCTTTTTTCTTGAAGTCTCCTTGTCTGATCTGGTCTTGTCTGGTCAGGAACTAGCCTGGGGTCTGTCCTGCTCTGATGCTGCTTATCCGAGTTGAAAATCTTTTGCCAATGGAATTTTTCGTTGACCGTGTTGAGCCAGTGTTGAGTTTCGCGCTTTGAGTGGCCTCGCCTCCGAGACCTGAGGACATGCAACATGTGACATTGAGAGCACAGAAGCGGCTCCACTTCCACTTTCTGAAGACCCTCAAGCCGCAGCACTTTTATTTATGATACACATATACTTAAGCATTTTTTTTGCTTTGTCCTTAACCATTTTTCAGCTCATTTATTCATATTTACATTTAACATGCGTTTGTCTCTCTAACGAAGTCAACGTAAATCGATATTCAATAAACGACATCTGTGAACATTTCTTTCTCTTTCCCCCTCCTCACTAACTCAACCCTCTTCTCAAATTGATAATGATCTCTTTGTGTTGCCCAGCAGCAGCAGCAGCAGCTGGCCCTGGGGGTTATATAGTACAATCGTATATATGTATATATATATATACGGATATGCTTACAAACCTATATGTATGAATGTATGTATGTAGAGAGGCCAGTCGAGGAAAGAGAGAGCTCAAGTCCGATGCATATCTGTCAGGGATGTCAAAACGACATAAAGACAAAACATAATTTATGCTGCACATGCGACGAAAATGTCGGAAAAGCCAATCCCAAACCTAAAACCCAAATCCAAAAAAGGTTTATGTGCAATTGTTTATGACTTTTGTTGCTACTGTTCCTCTCTGTTGTCTTGAAAGATCTTTAACTAATTTCTTATGCTCAACATGATTGACTAATAAATTTTCTTCTTTTTTTTTCATTTTTCTTCTTCTAGGTAAGCAAAATGGGACTGACAACATATACATACATACATACCACAAGATCTTCAAAATGATTGGAAGCGATTTGTAACAGTAAACTATATAATATAGATCATGCAATAACGATTTCAACAATACCCTGTAGCAGCTAAACTATTAAAAAAAAGAGTCTTTTTGGATCTTTGGCGCCAACTACTGACCTGAACTGATCTACGATGATAAACATATTTCTAGAATCACAATTGATGATTTTATTTTAGACCTATTTCAATTAAAATTGAATTGAGTGCTACTAGATTTAGTCAACACTCATATACCCTTCTGCTCAATTAATACAAGGCATTGATTTAAATGAAAATTTAGAAATTGTAGAAAAATCTGTTTCTCTCACAAATGTGGAGCATTTTTCGTTTTGTTTTTTTCGAAACTGTGTCGGACTCATAAATCAGACAAGCCATTGACACATTTTCTTTGTAGTTGCTGTAGAGCTTTTTTTCTTACCACATCTATCAAAAATAATTAATAGAAAAGTTGTCGAAATGTCAATGGAAATGACAAATCTAATTAATTGAATGTCTGATTTTTTTTTCTTTTTTGTTGAAAAAATTGACAAATTATAAAAATTATTATATGTATTATGCATAATACTATTTTGGCGGCTGTGTGAACTATGAAATTGTTTAAAGCGGCTTACGAAATGAAACAACAAAAATCTAAATAAAATACAATTAAGAGATTAGAGTAAATGATTAATTGGATTTTACCATCTCATTTTGTATACACACAAACATATACATGTATATATAGTCAAATAAATTTAATTTTTGTTGTTGTTGTGTGGCTAGACAAAACACAAAAGATCGAATGTTAGGGTAGGGCCAGATATATATTGTGTTTATATTTTTAGCAGGTGTCATTTGGATGGAGGCGAAAAATAAAAAAAAATAGAATTCAATTTAATTTATATATAGATGGAATTAATTTTTTAATTCCTGATTTCAAAATACTGATTAGAACAGATTTCACTGGGTATATTAAATTAGTTTAGGCAAATGAAAATGAATGGGATAACATTTGAAACATTTTGAATTGAAAAAAACTGTTAATATAATTATTACTCAAATGTTTATAATTTATAAAAAACAAAAATGAATGGGATCTCATTTAAAACATTTTGAATTGAAAAAAAAGTTAATATAACTATTACTCAAATGTTATTAATTTATACTTCATTTAATATTAGAGAGTGATTAAGTGTCTTTTGGCCAGTTAAAACTTAGTAATATATATTAAATGCTCTCAAATAAAAACTTCCATCAAATTTTTTTCCAAAAAAATATTCTTATATAAATTTTCATATATACACATACATATGTGTATGTGATATAATTAATCTTTAATTTATATCAATATTTTCAAGAGCAATAACAATACAATCAATTCATAATAATTTTAATATTTTTAAATCTCTTCTGGTATATTATTGCACAAATAGTTCCTCTGCCAAAGAGTATTTCATATTCGCCTTATTTTAGACTAAACCCTTTTCTTTACATAAAAAAATCTATTTATCACTTCATCTTATGATAAATAGTTGCCTATTATAATGCATATTTCTTATATTAACATAGTCCAAACTGGCCATAATCCAATCTTTGAGTCAAGTTCTTTTCATTAATAAACTTACATCATTCGCCATAAAATATTTACATAATTTTATCTTTATGATAAAAGTTCCGCCTAAAAGCCACTCCACATTTCACTTTACTTCTCCGAGTTCAATGCCAATGCAATTTTTCAACATGCCAAAAAAAAGTTGTAGGGATAAACGAACGAATGAGAAAAAAAGGGAGCAAGATTGAATTCCATCCAAAAGAGGGACATAAAAAGTGTAGATAGAAAACAAAGATATAAACTATAAAGAGTTGATAAGAGACAGAGAGAAAAAATGACTAGAGTGGGGGGAAAATATGACATTGATCGCTGCCTGCTGCTGGCTTTCTCATGTATACATGAGTCCTGTTCTGTTCTGTTCTTCTGTCCTGCCTCGGCCACATCCTATCCCATATGCAGCCCTTTTTTTCCTCTGTCATATATAAGTATTTATGACTGGGTTCAATTTGTGGGTTTTGCAGTATCTGTTTTTTTTGTGTTTGCAATGGGCAAAACTTTAAAAGGATTTCAGTGTTTTTCGTTTATGAAATTATTGATAAGAGCTTACACTGGCGACCCTTTTTATGGCGGTTTCTTTTAGCCAGTGCAAAATGCATATTTAAAACTTGCAAAAAGTTGATAAGCAAACGAAAGCCCCTTAACTCCCTTTAGCAAAATGTGGTTTTCCCAACACACACACACGAACTCCCATACCCCACACACACACAAGCACATACACTTACACATGTCGAATTTAATTAACAGCGCAAAAGTCGCAGAGGAAAAGAAAACCAAAAGCCAAAAAAGAAAAAAAAAAACACCCAAAGAACTTGGGGTTCCAGACAATGGAAAATTGTTGTAAAGTGAGTGGGAGGCGAGTCTGGGAATTGCCCGGCGGCGCCAAATTAACAATATGCGTACAATGTGCGAAAAAACACAAGTCTTTAGCCCATTCCCTGTCAGATCTCCTTCACTCTCTCTCTCTCTCTCTCTCTCTCTCTCTCTTCGTGTATCTTTCTCTGTCTGATAGCTAGCACATTTCCCAGGCACCTTCAGGCGTTTTGGCTCATTAGCGACGACGTTTTCAAAGTCTCTGGCAGTCTGAGACATGCCCTGGCATAAATTTGACATTGAAAATGTGCTAAGAAAAGTGCTCAAGTAGTTGAAATCGCTCCCTCATCATTGGCCACAGTGGCTCAAAACAAATAAAACTGTTTGGAAATTGACTAATTTAAAAAGTAATAGTGTTTAGAACTAAATCATGCATAACTAGCATTAGCAAAGAGGTTTTCAGAAATAAGTTATTAAGATTTAAAAATTTAAAAAAGAATTACTTGTGTTCTTAATAAAACCAACAGAGGGTAATTAAAGGTTTGAATTTGTAATCAATCGATTAAATAGAAACAAGAAACTACATTTAATTTCTATATTTCGTTAAGATAGGTAAAAATAGGATCCTTAAAAAATCGTCCAAGTAGTGACAAGTTGATATTTCAAATTGAGTAATATTTAACCCTTATCTAATTTGTTTCCTACTTATTAATTCTTCAACCACTGTGCATATGGAACTTACGTATACATACAACTCAATAGGGAGTTGCCTGCGGTTTTCAGGTCTTGTTGTTGTTATTGTTGTTTTGCCTAATCAAATGTTTAGCCCAGTGAAAAGGCAAAAAGGGATGGCATTTTGGTCCTTTTGGGGTTTGCCAGAAGGGGCCTAAGGACATATGCCAATATGTTTGTTATATTAATATGCCAAAATAGCATTTTGAATAATTTATTTGATTTTTTGATTTCTCGAGCATTTTTTTCTTCCTTCTTCCTTTTCTCTTGGCATCGATGTCTGCGTTTTCTTGATGCAACAATAAAAACAATAAAAGTTGCCCCTAGACTTTCATTACTTAAATGTGGTGTGTGTGTGTGTGTTTTGGTCCTTGTTGAAAATCCTCACATTATGAACCATAATCCCTGTTGGTTTATTGCGGTTTTTATTGCCCTCCCTGGTCGAGGACCTCAAAAGCAGGAGGCAAAGCAAAATGGGCAAATATTTGGCTGCTCTTTTGGCTGTCTCCTTTTGGGTATTTTTTGTTTTGCTTCTCATATATACGTATATACATATATATTTTCATTCCTGCATATTACATAAATGTGATAATGATTTATGTTCCCGGCTTCTATTTACTCTCTTCCTTTCTCTTATACTCTCTTGGCTGCTTTGTGCCTTCTTTCGTCGTTTTCTTCTGCTTCTTGTCTTGGCCCACATCCGCCGTGTTGGTAGGTAAATACCAGCATTTAAATAATTGGCAACCAGGCAGCTTCCGCTTTAGCCTGCTAAAAGTTGTTGCTCTCGGCACCTAAGCAAACAAACAACACAGCAGCAACAAATACAACAATAACAATAGCAACACCAACAACAATCACAAGGCGCGCAAATACAAAGACAAACAAATAAAAATTAAACAAAAAAAAAAAAAAACGGAAGAACATTTTCCTCCAGCATTGCAATCTGAAAAACAATAAGACATTTGGGATGAAATTTTATAGAATTCTAAATGCTCTGCAATTGAGAGCAATTACAGGTGCTTCATTTAAGACCCGTTGTTCATTTATATATGTAGATATATTTGATATCTTTAACCAATCAGATGTTCTAGATTTCTCAAAGTTATCATCAACAAAATCTTGGCCATTAAACTATGTATATTAATGTTACAAAAAAAAAATATAATTAGCCACATATAAATTTAACTAAATTAATAATATATGTCCTGATGTCTACAGGGGTTGTAACGATTCGTTTAAAAGAATCTATAAATTCAACAAGTTTCAACTTTTAAATTTTATTAATATTAATTGCCTTTAAAGTCTTTATTAACAATCTACGAACTAAGAGTCAAACGTATTAAGATCGCTCCCAAAAATATGCCTTATTTATGAATTTTCATGTTTAATGCAATGTAAGTGTATTTTGACAAATTGAATTCCATTAAATATGCCATATGCCCCAGTTTTACCCTAACCCATCAACGCCAAGCATAAAAAACGAAACATTTATAAGCGCCTTGGCGTATTTAGCTCCACAGCAACAACAAGTAAATATAAATCTGACACACACACACACACACACACACACACACACACACACACACACACAGCCATACAGTCACTCATTCATATTTACTTACAACAAAGCTTAAGTGGCAAAAGTTGTGCAAAAGGCTTACAAACTCCTCAAGCTTTCAAACAAGCAAAGGCAGCTCCTTTTTTTTCCACCTCACACCAATCAAACAGATACCCGCTTCTTCCTCCCACCCCCATCCACCACTCTCATCAAACAACAACTCCTTGTTACTCTTTCTTAAGACAAGCAACCCTTTGGACAAAGTTGCATGCACATTAATAATTAAACATTTCAGCATAAATAAATAAATGGTAGCAAAAAGTTGAAATAGAAACAAAAACAAAGGCAACATCAGCAGCTGGCGGCAAATCAAAAGCAACAACTACCAACAACAAAACGAAAAAAAAACCAATGAAAAGAAAAACGGAAAACAGAAAAAAAAGGACAGGGAAAACTTGAAGTCGCGTTGCACTAAAAGCTTATAAATTATTGTTGCAACAACAAGGAGATACAGGAAAAGGAACCAGGAATCGAATGTGTCCTACAGCTTGCCCCTTTGTCCCTGTTAAATTTTTATACTCTCTATCTCTCTCTTAGTTTCCCTTTCTTTCTCACTCTCAGTCTTTTCAAAGAACAAAATGTCACAACTTCCCTGAGTCAAGCAACTAAATTTACAAACGCGAACATTCTGCGAAAGGGAATGATTTTTTGTCACATTTTGATTTGTGACAATAAACAAAACAAAACTTTGACTTACTTTTCACTTTTGATAAGGGCAAAACCAATCATATCACAAGACATTAAAAAATCTGCTAGAAATAAAATCAATTATAAAGATTAATTTTTTTCTTAAAAAGTTGTAGGATTGAATTTCTCTCTATTTTTTCATAAGAAATATTACATTTTCTTAAGGCTCAATTTTTTGAATTTATGGTTTTTAGAATCATATTTGAGTTATAATGATGGAATGAATTCAAACCAGGATGCTTTATGAAAAGATAGATAAGAGGACATGATCAAATCAATATGGTCTATAAATTATGGAACAAATTTTGGTGTTTTCTTGTTTTTTTTTTTTGTTTTTTTGAGAATATCAGGGGTTTTTTTTTTAAGGGAAGTGTTTCCTAAACTAAATTAAGCTAAAATCCAAGAGTGGAATTCTTCTCAAATAGTTTTACTAACGTTACGTCCTAACTTAAAAGTTTACTCTTAACGTTGCTTTAGACGCTTCACTTTTGCTTGTAATGAGCTTTGGTTATATCATTTCTATGCACATATCGTCTTAATTAGTGGTTTTCCTATAGACTACCCCAATATATGCCAACATATTTACTTCACACACACACATAGGCGTATCACCCACACCACACACACATTCACAGTCTTACGCACACACTCAAACATTGGGTAGACAATTTGCATCTTCCACTTAGTTGCGGCTATTTGTTGTTTGATTACAAGCCTGTCTTGTGGGTGCTATAACATGTAAAGAGTAGGAGAAACTGGCCAAATGATTTGCATATGTATAAATTTAAAGCAAATGTTTAGAGTAATGAGAGAACGAACAGAGAAGTGGAGTGAGAAAGAAAGGGAAGGGGACTCTGTTTAAAGTTTTGCCGTGTGATTTGTGGAAAGTTGTGATTTTTCTTGTCATGCTAATAATGATTGCACATAGCATGTATGTTTCGGCACCAAGATGCTTGAAAGAACTTCAATGGCTTTTAGCACCTTTGGCCAAATGTAAATTAGCAGAAATTCAAATGGATCTGCAACTGCAACATCAATGCCAACAGTGGCAACAGGCAGTGGCAGATGCTGTTGACGGTTTCTTTTGCTTGGTTTTTTTTTCTCATTTTTCGTTGTATGCTTATGTTGGGCAAACAACAAGAACAACATACATAAACTAAGATAACAGACAGAAGTAAGAAAAGATTTTCCTAACAGCAGCAACAGCAAATGCATTTCCTGTTATTATTGTGGCTGCTGCTGTTCCTGCAACTCCAACACGTTAGTGGCGCATTATGAGCTGTGGGTTTCACTTCATTGCTCAGCCCCCGCAATTACCCTCTCTGTCTCACCCACACATTTGTTGCTTTACTGCTTGCACTCACTGTGTTTACTAAGGTGCATGCCAGCAGCACTTTTTGCCGTTGCTGCTGCTGTTTATTTACTTAAGACTTCTTTCAAATTTGAATTTTTCTTTTTCGTTTCATATGCATAAATTGCCAAAGCCACCCACAAATACCTACAAAACACATACACACACACACATACGCACACATACACAACAAATGAGGAGTATCTACTAGTATGCCAAATGAACGTAATTAAGTGCTCTATGCTATGCCATACTCTATGAGAAACATTTATACGAGGGCTAGTATAAGACTTTACTGCTGGACGATATTTGTTTTCTTTTTTTTTTTTGGGGATTTCCTAGCAGTATTAGTGTATTACTAATCCTAGTAGCCACTAAATTTAAACGACTCAAACTAGATTATATTTTTGACCATATTTTGAAAATTTTAGGTGAACTTCTTTTCTT
The DNA here is from genome assembly GCA_018903935.1 of Drosophila insularis. Classification (NCBI taxonomy): domain Eukaryota; kingdom Metazoa; phylum Arthropoda; class Insecta; order Diptera; family Drosophilidae; genus Drosophila; species Drosophila insularis. Next base: position 8,177,573 of record JAEIFP010001084.1, on the reverse strand, counting down.
TAATTTAAACATTAAGTTTATTAAATTTCAAAGAACTTGTTAACTACTGATATTTTATAAACAAATCATTTGGAAATTAATTAACTCAAAATTTAAGCTGAAAAACTCGTTAATCAATTAATTTTGAAAGGTCAAACGGAAATCTATAAAGCTCTAGGGATAAAAATTACAATTTAGTTTAAATTCTTTTGTCTTTTCGAACTGCTGTCAAACTAAAAAAGAATATCGAAATTAACCCTCGTAATAAGCCCTCAAATAAAGCCATATTTAGGAATAGTTTGATGTTGCAATAAAAAATGTAAAAAAATCACTTGCTGAAAAGGATTTCGCATCCACATTAGTCCGCTTTCTTTTGTTGGCTAGTGTCACTGAAACATTTCAGTATGAATTCTTGTATGGAACACTGTTGCATCTGTTGCTACCAGCATAATCAGCTTCAACCTAGAGCTTACATCAGTTCAGTTTTGACGTGAAATGAAAAGTTTTGCTTTCTGTTTTTGCATTTCTACCATACATATTAATATGTAAAAAATTCCAACTGTTTTTCCTCAGTTTTCCATTTTCACTCACATACACTTCCTCTCTGTGTGTGTGTGTGTGTGTGGATGAAAATTCTTGAAGCAAAGTTCAGTTATTTCATTTTTACCTGATTTGTTTTTGCTCCTGGCTAAGTTATCGAAGTTACTTCCTCTGTTTCTCAGTTATTTTTTCATGTGGTCTTCTAGTAAATGCAGAACAGAAAATATAAGGGAAAAATCTAAAGTTTTCAGTGTTTATTTCACTGCAACATATTTTTCCTTAATTAAATATTTTGTTAGTCCTGGCAAAAGAATTTTCTTACATTTGGTTTTTGTGGTGCCGGCTCGTATGAACAAAAAGGTTTTCTGTTTTTTCTTGTACTTCTTATTAAATTTTAATAAGCAACTGGTAGACAAATATTTCATCTGAGCTATTTCATCATTTAAATTAGCATGCAAAACTAAAAAGAGAAAGAGTGAAAATACTTTGAGATATACATAGATAGTCATTTACTTGGTAGCCATGACAACATGAACAATGGCTTTTTGGCATCATGGCCAAAATCAGACAATGACTCAAAGCTGGTCAACAAAGCAGAGAGGAAGCCAAAGCACCAGCAATACAAAAGGCTGCTTGTTGCCTGGATTGGTGAGCAGAGCACAAAAGAGATAGTCAAAACCGAGTTACCCCAGCCAAAACTATGGCCAGCCAAGGTGCTCCCCACTCACATTTGACAAATATCATTTGTGACTGGGGATGAAACAAAATCACTGTGAATACTGATTTTTTCAATGGTGATAACAATGTCACGATAAACTGGCAACGTGATTTGCAAATTTCTGCAATGAAGGTGTAAAAAATGGCCAAAATTAATCCTTTAGCTCCGATGTGGTAATCTGAGAATGTAGGTCTGTAATTTTCAATTCTGTAGATAGACTTTGCTTTGGAACGGAATGAAAAAGGCGTTTTCTTATAAAAAATATTATATGAACCTTTGTCTTCTTTAAAGATTCTTTTAAATATTAGAATTCTAATTTATTTTTGCCAAAAGTTTTAAACATATTTCAGTTTTTATAAATGAAATGTTTTATTACTTTTTAACATCAACAGTTTAAAAAAGACAATAATATTAATATTTTAGATGAGAATGTCTATTTAATGATTCATTCTATTGAAGTGATTTACTTAGAAAATCCTTTCCACTGTCCTCTTAATTACTCTCCATTGTCTTTCTTACCATTTCTACTTAGTTTTGTAAATTTATCAAATGTCTTTGGTGATTTATATACCTTGTGACCTGCAGCTGTCTCTGCTCATCTCTATACCAAACAGAATTCACTTTTGCAGTCATTCTCTCATTACTATCCGCTTTCAATAAATCTGCAAAACTTAATTTCCGGCTGAATGATGTTACCTAACCAGGAACCTACTATACCTCCCTTCCTCCGCTAACTCCAATCGACATACAGATACAAAGCTATGCTTTCTCTCTCTTCCCCACACAATTTCTCTTTCACTCTCCATCCATGCTCAATATACACATTTTTCACCTTTAAGCGCTTTTTGTAATTACATTTCAGCTGTTCTCGGTTACTCCGCATAACTGTTGTTTTCTGGTACTATGTTGGATGTTGAATCTGGCTCCTACTGGCTGGCTCTGGTTGTTCCTGGTTTTAATAAAGTTTATCTAGCGTTTGTCCTTTGTCTCATCCTTATCGACATGCAGAAATTTATGTTTAGTCTTCTGTTTTCTGTCTCCTCTCCATGTGGCACCCTGGGCGAGCAAATATTTTCTTGAAGTTAATTGAATTTAAGAAGTGGAATGGTGGGGAGAGAGGCAGAGGCGAGAGTACAAAGCCTCAAGGAGGTTTTTCTTTTTTAACATAATTTGAACTTAGATTTTGAAACGTTAATGGCATCTTAATTGCTGGACTCACTCCTTAAGTGACAAAACTTGTTTCGAAAACGAGCAGACTTAAGATAAATCCCTAGAGCAGGGAATGATAACATATGTGAGCTCTTCAAAAACACATCGACGAGATGATGATGAGTGAGTTAGGGATCCTTGTCATTATGGGTGAAATATTAGCTGACGCTCTCTCTTGGTGGGCAACAAAAGAAAACCGAAGAAAATGAGAAGATGAGTGGCCTGTAAGGGTTTCCGCTGTCAATTGAAAAGATCTTTTCAATGTTTTGTTTTTTTTTTCTTCTTTCACAAAAGTCTTGTTTTACTTATAACTAATTTTTTTCTTGGGTTTCCCTTTTTTTGTTTCAGGTGAAAATCCGCGCATCATTGAGCACCCTATGGATACGACAGTGCCAAAAAATGATCCATTTACGTTTAATTGCAAAGCCGAAGGCAATCCAACACCAACCATACAATGGTATAAAGATGGACGGGAACTGAAAACGGATGCGGGTTCACATCGCATAATGCTGCCCGCGGGTGGCTTATTCTTTCTGAAGGTAAAAACATAACCTCTATCATTATGATGAATTTTACAGCTGCTGATAAAAGGAGAGAGTGAGAAAGAGAGAGAGAGAGAGAGAGAGAGGCACACTATTTCGCCCCTACTGCTGAACAGATCTTTGTCTCATGAGAAAGGCAACATTTGTGCATAAATTTCTCATTCTCATATTATTTTATGCACTTCCGTTTCAATGCATATTCGATCGAAAACCAAAATAAATTTCCAAATGGTATGATAAAAATAACAAAACAATGGCTTCGAAGCCCATTCTCTACTTTGTGGGGAGAGACACAAGGGTACATCATAGGCCTTCTCCACCTTCTGTGACTTGAAAGGGGTCTTCTATGTCTCATCCCTGCGTAACATTTCGTGCGTGCACATTTCACAATTTTAGCTAACGAGAGACTCAAATCTAAACATTACTGAGGGGGCAAAATGGGGGCAAAAGTCGCTCTCATTCTATTCGATTGCAATTTTCTCGGACTCTCTCTCTGTGTGTGTGTATATTTATTAAATTCCTTCAACCCTTCGCTCTTGTCATGTTGTTATTTTCATTAAATGCAACATTTTGTTTTTTATTTATTGTTTTCATTTCAAATTATTGCTAGATGACTGAGTTTTAAATTGAAATAATATACAAAAGAAGACAAGAGAAAAAAAGTAAAGGAAATGGCCAGCAGCCATTAAATTGACTTAAACTTACCGAGTTTTGGAGCCAAAAGTGAGGAGAGGGGTGGCAAAGTTGGGGTCTTATCTCAAGCCTAACACTTCAACAATTTGTTGAATTTTTCACCCTTCCCCATATAATTTTATTTTCTTTTCCCTTTTTTTTTTTATTTTGCCTAAAAACGTAAGTGACTTGTCGTCGACGAGCTTACAGTTTGTTGCCAATTAAAATTGAAGTGGCCAAGTGATTAAGGGCCGCACACAGACCCCCAATTGGACCCTCAAATACTATACTAAATGTGTGTTTGTGTGTGTGTGTACATGGGGTGGATCTGACATTAAAGTCTTATTCAATGTATTTTTTAATTAAATTAAATTGCGTATACGCAGGGACTGGTCAAGAGCAATGGTAACAACAGGAAGAGACTTAACTGAGGAGACACGTTTCACGTTTTATTTGATTTCGGTTGAGCAATTTTAGAAAGACTTTTGATCTCATATGCCGCACACACTCACACACACACATATCCCTCGTATCAGGGACACGTGTCTGGACCCATCAAAAAGCCTATTAAACTATAGTACTTAAAATCTCTAATAATCTTTTTCACAGTATTTTTCTCTCTCTATAATCATTTCTCTTTTCGTTTTCTATTCATTGCATTGCAGGTCATACATTCACGTAGAGAAAGCGATGCGGGCACATATTGGTGCCAGGCCAAAAATGAGTTTGGTGTGGCACGTTCAAGGAATGCAACACTTCAAGTGGCATGTAAGTAGATTTAGATAATTACTAACTAAAATAGTTTTAGCTCTGAATTTGAAAGCAAAAGGCGGGAATTGCTGTTTTATACCTTGAAACTAAAAGAGACTACTTTTACTTAGTATTAGATCTCTGGCTTCTTGCAATAGACTTTCTGAATGGCATTGGAAGTTAGTTAGTTTGGAAGTGTACTCTAAATAAAAGGTATATACCTATATATATATATATAAAGAAAGAAAGAAAGCAATATGTTTTCCAACCTTTGAAGAAATTTAAAAATATTTATTAATTATTTCTAAAATGAAGTAATATAAATTGAAGAACACATTTAAAGATAAGAATTGCCTCCTTATAAATGATCATGGGAAATTTTTTCCACAAATATTCTCATTTAACTAACTAAGAATAAAACAGTTTTGACTATTTAATCGGTTTATATTTAAAATTAGTTAGAAATAGAGTTCCCTGAAAATCTGTTTCTTTAGAGCTTTTCTATATTTCGTTATTATTTGATATTTCAAGATAATAAATTTTAAAGTTTTTGTTAATCAAAAAAACATCCTAATTTGTTAACTTACATAAGCTGAAACTATCTTCCGAGTGCGTTTTAGGGCTTATCCTGTTTCTGGTGTGTCATAAAAAGTCCACTTTTCTTGTAGAGTATTACTCTAGTCGTTAATACTGCTAAAAACCGTGCAAACGAAGGACATTGATCGATTACAGTCCATGTACAAATTTCAGCTAATGAACAATTTGGAGGGTTGTTGCATTTCATTCGACTTATTTCTCCTCCTACTCCATGCCAGACAGCTGCAATTCCTCATGTTACATTGAAGAACTCATTCCATCTCCAGTTTGTGTCCTGTCATTCTCATCATGCGGATGATGTACAATAATCCCACATTGCTTTCTAATTAATAAAATAAAGCAATTGCAAAATATGTTTCTTCTTCTCTTTTTGGGTAATTGATATTCTGACCATTAATTAAATGGCTAAAATGTATAAAATGAACTTTGAAGAGCTTTAAACATTTGATCATCTCTTTGGCATTGATGGCCAAAGTAAAGTCCAATCCAGTCAGTCAGTCAGTTATTCAGTTAGGTCTTCCCTTTTGCCTTTGGCGTGCAATGGAGCGCATTATGCGTTTATTGAAGTGCAGTTTTTTGCATTTTACAGCAATAAAAATACACAAAAAGAAATATGAGAAAAAAAAGAGTGAAAGAAGAAAAAATACGTATTGCAAATGCCAAAGCTTATTAATATTTCAGTTAGCTGCTGCCGCTGCTGCTGCTGCTGGCTTCGGGGCAAAGTACAGACCAGAGAAGGTTCAAAGCCAAGCCAAGAACCTGGGCATCATTATCAAGCTTTTATTGGCAAATGGGCGACTCATAAAATATGAGCAAAATGGGAGTTGCTGGGCTTGGTTGGGCAGGGGGAAAAAGAAACGAAAAAGGGGATTGGAAAAGAATATGCCGGGGACGAGCTTACTTTACTAGCCAAAAGGATGGATGGATAAAGGGCAAAGGCAAAATGGACGTGGTTATAGTACCTGTTCAACTGACAGTTATTAATATTGAATCAATCAAAGCACTGCCACTCATTCTCACTGGCAGCCCATGAACCACCCATTTAGTGACTCTTTCTCCTCTCTCTCTCGCTCTCTCTCTCTGTCTCACTATAGTTCTGCGCGACGAGTTTCGTTTGGAGCCGCAAAACACCCGAGTGGCCCAGGGCGAGGTGGCTTTGATGGAGTGCGGTGCACCTCGCGGTTCACCTGAACCCCAAATCTCATGGCGCAAGAATGGTCAAACATTGAACCTGAGCGGTGGCAACAAACGTATTCGCATTGTCGATGGCGGCAATTTGGCCATACAGGATGCCCGTCAATCGGATGATGGTCGTTATCAATGTGTGGTTAAGAATGTTGTGGGCATACGTGAATCGGCGACTGCATTCTTAAAGGTTCATGGTAAGTAACACCTTACTAACGATTGCAAAAATTCATTCTCAATTTTCCTTCTGTTTTCTTTTTGTTTTTCTAGTGCGCCCATTCCTCATACGTGGCCCACAGAATCAAACGGCTGTGGTGGGCAGTTCCGTTGTATTCCAGTGTCGTATCGGTGGTGATCCTTTGCCAGATGTCTTGTGGCGTCGTGCCGCCTCCGGTGGCCATATGCCTTTGAGTAAGTTTCACTCGAGTTCAATTAACCGGAAATACCCTGCTAGCCATCTTGTTGGTTTACAATTTTTTTCGTTTTTCTGTTTTTTTTTTTATATCTTGTTCGTTTTGTTGTTGTTTTGGTAGTTTTTCATTCGGCGTGTGCGTACATTTGAAATGAAATTAAAGCTTTTTGTTTACCATACGAGAGAGAGAAAGAGATGGCATAGAGTTGGGGGTGGAAATAAAGTTAGTTTATGCGGTTGCTTTGGCCTGTGGCTTTTTTGTGTTTCTCATTCGGCCAGTGTGTGTAGAGCAATGAACACTACCAGAAATTTTTGTATGGCAGAGAGAAAATTTACCTAAAATTTTAACCAGTCTATATTATAACCCTTTAAAAAATATATAAGAGAAGAAATCCTAAGAACCTTGTGTCTTCGAAAATAAACTGATCTCTTAAAAAATCGACATCCGATAAGAATCAAAAGCAGAACAGACTAGCAAATGTGTTAGACAAAAGAATATCTATTTTAGACCACGCTAAAAATCAATCAAATAGTGCTAGATTTCCATAGACATTAAAAGGGTAAAAGATTTCTGTTAGTTTTAATAACTTTTGTAGATTTTCTCTCAGTGTATGCAACACCTAAATAAAGTAACACCGCTCCTTCTTGACTCTCACACTCTGACTTTGTTCTAGGTTGTTGTTATTCTTTTCGTGTTGTGGTTGGGCCCCCTCTATGAACCCCTCTGGCCTCTAAGGCCCTTGGTGTCCGTTGGCCTGGTCTCTCCCCTTGAGCTCTTTTTGCCTAGGTCACCCAACTGGGCAAACACAACTGTAACTTTTAATTCCGTTAATTGCCAATCTCTGTTGGCAGCAATCAACAATTTTGCTTGCACAACACTCGACTGTTGCAATGTTGTTGTCCTTCCAGACACACTAAAAACGAGTGCAACTACTCACCGAGTGCTGGAGGAGGAGGATGATAGAGAGAGAGAGAGAGGCAGTATGTAAGGAGGGGTTCCTTCATCCTTCATCATCGTCATAGTCACCGTCATCATCATCATCATCATCATCAACAGAGGCGAAGTAGGAAATGGAGCTCACCCTCATCCAAGCAGCTAGTTTACGCTTCTTTAAATTGCTGTCGTAGCCAAAGCAGTAAAAGAAAATAATAGCAGAACCACCCACCCGTCCTCCATTCCCTTCCCCCCTCACAACCCAGCGCCCACCACATCGTATCAACCATGCTGTGTGTTGTGTTGTCCTAAACTTTTGTTAAGCAAACAATTGGCACAGTGGCGCACATTTAAAACCTATTTCGCAGTCAACCAACCAAAAAGAAAGCAAAGTCCTGGTCTTCGTTTCATTCGTTTTTTTTCCTCTATCCCTCTCTGTCTCTCTCTCTCTCGCTCTCTCTTTTCTATTTGTAAGAAAAACCACAAAAGGTGATGCCCAATGTGTGTGAGTGGATGCGTGGGGTGGGTTCCCCCCTCTTTTTGTCTAGGTTTTGCTATCTTGGCTTACTTTGCTGCGGTTATTTGCTATTCTTCTTCTTGTGGCATCTCCATTTTTACGCTACTTGAACTACTAACGAAGTAGAAGAAGAGGACAACGTGAAAGTTGAGTTCAGTGGCTACGTTTGTTTTTCTTTGCTTCTTCGTCTTTGGCTTGAAAGTGGGTGGAGACTTTCATCTCCTCCACCTTAATGGCATTTTTTCCTTTTTTTGACCATCCGAAACTCATATGAGCTCTTCTTTCATTGCACTTGCCACAGGTCGTGTGCGCATACTTGAGGACCGAAGTCTGAAACTGGACGACGTTACGCTGGAGGATATGGGCGAGTATAGTTGTGAGGCGGACAATGCGGTGGGCTCAATTACGGCCACGAGCGTCCTCACCGTTCACGGTAAGTTAATTGCTTCAAAATGAGAGATGGGGATGAGATAGGGATGAGATGGGAATGAGTTGGTTATATGATGTGGGGGCTTAAATCTAATCTCCTATTTTCTCTTGCAGCGCCACCCAAGTTTGTTATACGCCCCAAAAATCAACTTGTCGAGATCGGTGATGAAGTGCTCTTTGAATGCCAGGCCAGCGGTCATCCTCGACCCACTCTCTACTGGTCGGTGGAGGGCAATAGCTCTCTCCTTCTGCCCGGCTATCGTGATGGACGTCTAGAGGTCACTTTAACCCCTGAAGGACGCTCCGTATTGTCTATAACACGTTTCGCCCGCGAGGATTCTGGTAAAGTGGTCGTTTGTAATGCCCTCAATGCGGTCGGCAGTGTCAGCAGTCGTACAGTGGTCAGTGTGGATACACAATTTGAGTTACCGCCGCCGATTATTGAACAAGGCCCAGTGAATCAAACCTTGCCCGTAAAGTCCATAGTGGTTCTGCCGTGCCGCACTCTAGGTTCACCGGCACCCGAGATCTCTTGGTATTTGGATGGCATACCCATTGATGTGCAAGAGCATGAACGTCGGAATCTAACCGATTCGGGCTCTCTGACCATATCCGATTTGCAAAGACACGAGGACGAGGGTCTCTACACTTGTGTGGCCAGCAATCGTAATGGCAAATCGTCGTGGAGTGGTTACTTACGCCTGGATACGCCAACAAATCCCAATATTAAGTTTTATCGAGCACCCGAACTGTCTACTTATCCCGGACCACCGGGTAAGCCACAATTGGTGGAGAAGGGTGAAGATTCCCTAACACTGAGCTGGACACGAAGCAACAAAGTGGGCGGCTCTAGCCTGGTGGGTTATGTGATTGAAATGTTTGGCAAAAATGAGACAGACGGTTGGATGGCAGTGGCCACTAGAGTACAGAATACAACCTATACCCAATTGGGTTTAGTGCCGGGTGTTAATTACTTTTTCCTAATACGAGCGGAAAACTCACATGGCCTCTCCCTGCCCAGCCCCATGTCGGAGCCCATAACAGTGGGAACGGTAAGTTAATGATGAATCCATTAGGGGAATGATATTAATATTTAGTACCACTTGCAGCGTTACTTCAACAGTGGCTTGGATCTAAGTGAGGCTCGAGCTAGTCTCCTTTCCGGTGATGTGGTTGAGCTTACCAATGCCAGCGTTGTGGATTCCACCAGCATGAAACTCACATGGCAGGTTCGTAGCAATAGTGTAAACATTTCCCATTCCATTCCTCTTTTCAAATGCTTTCCATATGCTTACTCATGCAGATCATCAATGGCAAATACGTCGAGGGCTTCTACATCTATGCACGTCAGCTACCAAACCCAATAGCAAATAATCCAGCTCCTGTAACGCCAAACACCAATCCACTGATGGACTCTGCATCTGCATCGGAATCGGCCTCGGCATCGGCATCGGCATTGATTTCGACAAAACCAAATATTGCCGCGGCCGGAAAACGTGATGAGACGCCACAGCAGTCACCGCCGTCGACTTTCAGTACCAAATATCGTATGCTGACTATTCTGAATGGCGGTGGGGCCTCATCCTGTACTTTAACCGGTCTCGTACAGTATACGTTATATGAATTCTTCATTGTGCCATTTTACAAATCCGTTGAGGGCAAACCTTCAAATTCACGCGTGGCGCGTACCCTCGAAGATGGTGAGTTACAATTGTTTTTTTCACTATATTCAAGGGGGGTGTGATAGGGGGAAGGGAGGGTCTAATGAAGCATATGCAGACAAATCCAGGGAAATCCAACTAACCATATAACATACCTTTACAACAATGACAAAACTACCCCCGACAATGGGAAAAGAGAGATGACAAATGCAGAAGGCGGTGCGGGGCTATAGCTCTTCGATTGCAACAATAACCTAATTCAATAAAAAGAAAAAAACTGCAGAAACCTTGCTCTTATCCTTATCCGACATCAGCTGTCGAGCCATGCGGGTCGCATAATCGCATATAATTTTCGAGGGGTCGTCGCAACAACAAAAAAAAAGGAAAAAAAAGAAAAGAAGAGAAACCCAAAAAAAAAGAGGCCAGATTGGGCCTGGATTGGTTGGGGGGGTGGGTGATGCTGCTGCTCGGATATGGCAAATAAAAAAGTATGTCAATCATTGAACACAACAAAAAGCGAATCATGCGTAAGTAAATGCCGAACAATGGCTGAGGGAAATCCTATACGCATGATGTAGGCTCAGACCAGGTGGGGGATATCTTTCTCTTTCCCTGCTAGTGTGTGTACGTGTGTGTGTGTGTGTGTGGAATACTTGATGTTGAGATTTACATGTGTAATGTTGTGGGTGGTAAAGGATTGGACAGGCATTGACATCATTGATTCAATGGAATTTGCCTTTAAAGGTTTTCACTGAAAAGCTTTTATCAACTGAGGTCACTTTATAGACCAAGTCTTTGTTCCAAGAAGAAGATTAGCTTATGTGCTTATGCAATTTTAATGAGATCATGACTTTCGGTATTTTCTCTATTATATACTTTCATTAATTATATTGCTTAGATGCATTCTTAGAACACAAACTAAATACAAAGCCTTTTCAAACCATAATCCCCTATAGTTTTGCCGCAATCTATTGCCCAGATGTCACTTCAAAGCTTTGGCAGGGAAACATATCTCGTTTAGATAAGATTTTTGTCCAAAAAAACTTTTTCAAACACAAGAAGAAAAATGCCAACTCCACAACAAGAGACAGAGAAAAGAGTAGAACAAAAAAATATCGTAAACTTTCCAGACAGGTTTATCACTTCATTTTATCACCGACGAAAACTTCAACGCAAAATGCAATGCAACTGCACTGCAATATAATCACAAAAAAAAAATAGAAAATAGAGTGAAAAATTCTGTTGGAAAAAAGTTAAAAAATAATTAAAATAAAAAAGAATTGGTAGAAACAGTCAAAGAGCCTGAGAGAGGCGGTGACACAAACCGCAGCGACAAACATCGAAACTCTTACCACCGCACAGTCCCGCGAAAAAGTCAACAAAAGTCGACAACGTCGACACAAAGCAAAGCGGTTGCAATATAAAATGCACAAACGTCACCAGGTCCTTTCCCCCACCCCCTTCCCCCTATCTCTATCCTTGTCTTCAAATCAAAACTCATTTCGTATGCATCACATTTCCACTTGAGTGTCTGAATTTGGCTGGCAACTCAAAGAAATTGCCAACGCAATTGTGTAAAGATAAACAACAATTATTGCTGCTATGTGTGTATATATGTGGAAGGGACACCCTTCTAGCCCAACTTGAACCAATGTGCACAGTGGGCCAAAGGCAGGGCAATGCAAATGTGTTGATTTGGGGAGCGATGAAAACGTTTTCAGTTAGCAAAACGGAAGTTGGCAAATAAAGGTGTGCTATTTAACTGAGGTGGGAAATATAGAGCAACAGCAACTGAACTATAATGAAATGGTGGGGTAGAATTGCACATTTTTAATAACTAGGCGACTGGGAAAATGCTCTATAATACATGAAAAGAGACTTTTAACAGCTGAAAATTAGTAACTGACAGCAACTTTCTTACACATCTAACTTAAAACATTAAACTTAAGGCTAGTTCTTCTATGAAAACGTCGGGGTCACCATTAGAAATGTTAACCCTTTTCCTAACAATAAAGGAATGTAACATAGTCAAACTACTTTCATTATCCATCCATTGGGATGCAAGAGTATACTAAAAACTGTCTCTCTTGATTTCACCCTCACGAACGAGTATGAAAACAAGAAGCAAAAAAAAAAAAGAAGAATAGGAATGACATGCAGACGTGCAAAATAACCCCTGAAGTGAACTACTCCCACTACATGAGTCATTCCCAAGTTGACTAACTATTTCTTTTCTTTGGTAACAAATCAAATTAACCCCTAGTTGAGCCACTAAGAGATAAGCTCTGCCGCCAACAGCAAAGATCATACTATAGGTTTTTATATAGCTGTATCTAGGTAGTATTTGTGCAATATATTCAATTGCATGTTGCCACGGTGAATGCCGTTTATTTAACAAGGCGGCTGCCTTGGGGGTCATTTGTGGCACACAATGGCAGCTACGTGTTAAGCGTATGCATGCACCGCGTTGCAACATCGTCATCATCATCATCAAGAACAAAAGCACGACAAGGCACTTTAGCATGTAGCACACACAAACACAGAGAGAGAAAGAGGTACGCACACATGGGAACACACAGGTAGAACAACAAAAGCCAAAAAAGAACTTCACACTCCCTAGACGTAGCCTATTTGGAGAGACTTTACTCTTTCCCTTTCTCGTTCGTACTTTCTTTCTTTCTATCTATCTTTCTGTTGTTTTGCACGTGTGTTTATTTAAAGAAATTGCTTCACTCAGCTTCAAAAAAAAAGAAAAAAATAGAAAAGGAGGCAGGGAGTTGGGTGAGTTGCTCTTGTTAAAAGCGACATCAGGAAATAAATAAACAAATGAGGATTAGTCTAAGTGAAGTGTGGCAACGTGTATGAGAACAGGAAATAAAGGATACTTTTATATCCTTCCCACAAACATACAGACACAAAAACACACACAAGGGAACTAACCAACTAAATGCTAATTAATTACAATAAAAACACCAAAACGAATCGGGAAAAAAAACAAACTCATTACGACAAAACGTCAGCTGTTCAGGGTATCAAAAACGCATTTTAACCAACCAAAACTCATCTCTAACCTTGTCCTCTCGTTTGTTTCGTTACTTACAGTGCCCAATGAGGCGCCATTTGGCATGGAGGCAGTTCTACTCAATTCCTCGGCTGTGTTCTTGAAATGGAAGGCACCCGAAATGAAGGCTCAACATGGTAAGTTATCTAACCCTGTCGCTCATAAGTGCCAAATTCTGACCAAAATATGCGATATTCCTTTTTAGGCATTTTGCTCAACTATCATGTGATTGTCCGTGGCATTGATACGGCTCATAATTTCTCAAGAATTTTGACAAATGTCACCATTGATGCTGCCTCACCCACTCTGGTCTTGGCCAATCTCACTGAGGGTGTCATGTACACTGTGGGCGTGGCAGCTGGTAATAATGCAGGCGTTGGTCCCTATTGTACACCAGCCACATTACGTTTGGATCCCATTACCAAGCGTCTGGATCCGTTTATCAATCAGCGGTAAGTTGGCAAAAAAAAAAACTACTTTAAGCTCATTTGGCAAGTTATTACACAGGACGACATGGTCCTGAAATGGATAAATAAACCATAGTAGGCAGTGATTTGGAAGATAAAAATTTAAATAAATTAAAAGTTTAGAAAAATTGACAAAGAGACATTTCTTGGTACATTTACATCTTTTTAAAGCGTTTAAATGTTGTTGACTAAAAGGATTGGCAACCTTTTTTTCAATTAACTTATTTTTAGCAAAGAATATAAATTAAAATAATATTTAGATTAAAGTTTATTGCCATAATTTCTTTATTCCTGTTGACCTGTGTAATATGTTCTATTTATAAATTTTTGTCTGTATTGTTATTTATTTCTTCTCTTTTTTATTTCGTCTGAATATAGCTATCCCATCAATCAGGATCATGTAAACGATGTGCTGACACAGCCGTGGTTCATTATACTCCTGGGCGCCATATTGGCCATCCTGATGTTGTCCTTCGGTGCGATGGTCTTTGTGAAGCGCAAGCATATGATGATGAAGCAGTCGGCATTGAATACCATGCGTGGTGAGTACCAGTAGCAGCACCCAACATCCGGCTACCTTTAGGGCTGGAGGCCATAGTTTTTGCACTTCCTTCCTAGCCCGTAGAGCAGGAGGACCCAAGCAGCCAACCAACTAACGAGCAAGCGAACGAACATTTGCATATATAAATAGCGCTAATTTTCCATTGTGTGCATGTGTGTGTGTGTGTGTGTGTGTGTGTGTGTGTGTGTGGAGGGAATCCATGTAGGTGCAAATAAATATTTTAGCAGGCACGAATTTTCGAAATTAACATTTTGCACGTGACGGGGACTTCCCCTTCCGATGCCAGTGCAATTATGCATTTAGTTTTGTGTGCATTATTAACCAGCCAGCCAACCAGCCAACTAACAAACTAACCAAGCAACCAACAAGTTGTGCAACGAATCCTCTGGGAGATGCAGGGAGGGAGCTAGGTTGGCCATTTAATGTGGAGTCGGCCTAATTGAAATTAGCAGCCTTTTTACCAGGTAGCTCGGCATTGAAATAGGAATTTAATGGCAGTTAGAGGTGCAAATGTTTTAGTTAGATTCTTTTATTTACTAAATGATTTTGTTTAGGCGAAAAACATTTCTACTTGCATTGTCCTGTCAGAGTCAAAATGTTAACAACGAACAAAAAAAAGAAATCAAAAAAAGAGAGCAGGATATAACATTTTTTTTTATTTTCCATATTCATGCTACCTAGTCATTTGCCGTGGAAAAAAACTAACAATAAGCTGCATAGGAAAAACCTTTTCACAGCCACCACCTGAAAAAAGAGTCAACGACAACAATAAGAAAAAAGCAACAACAACAAAAAATATATAGGGTAAAACTACAACAATGAGAGAGCTGTGTGGCATCCCATAAAACACTCGCTTGATGCGCAGTTATAACCCGGGGACAGTTTAATTGGTGCATTTTTTATGCAATACGCTGGCTGAAAAGTATGCAACACATTTTTTTATTCTATGCAATGGATGACCAAGCGGTGCTTAAGGGGTGAAATGGGGGGCAAAAGCGAGGGCGTCAACTGGAAAATTGACAATAATTTATTTGATTTTATGTGTGTGTGAGTGTGTGTGGGTGTTTGTAGGGGTGAGATGCCATGTGTGTGAGTTGAGTTAAGCCAGCTATAGCAAGCATAATATTATTTTAATGCGCTGAATTTATAGCTCTGCAATGTTGCTGGCCATGGGATTCTGAGGATTTAGCGAAAAGCATTCCCGACGTATATTTCAACCGAAAAATTAAACTAAATATTTTGAGTTTCCCCCCACAAAATGCAAATTCATGCAGTTGAAAAGCTTTAATACGTTTTGAAAATGGAAAAAAAATACGATATATATTGATATACGATTTATATTGAGATATATAGACTGCTTCTACTTTTAACTTAAAACTTAATGCTTAGTGATAGCAAGTTGTCTACGCTGTTTCAAAAAAAAAAAAAAAAACGTCGTTGAATAATCTTCTAACCCAAATCTAAAAAAAATAAAATAAGAACTACATAGTCTTTTCAAAAAAACTTGTTAGGAATATTGACTTTATATTAAATATTTTCACCTTATAATTTGTTCAGTTTTTTAAAAATATTTATTGATAATAACCAAATAGATTCTGATTTTTTTTTATTGACCGAATAAAAATCCTGTGAAATTTGGTAATGGAACTGAGGGAAAACTTTTTTCTCGTCATTAATTTCCGGCTAGAATTTATTTGTAATAAATGTTGTACATTTAATTGCTCTGTCTGCCCCTATGATAACAAAAATAAACCCCTTTCTATCTCTTACTCATCTCTCTCATTCTGTTCTGTTCACCTGCAGGCAATCATCCTAGCGACGTGCTCAAAATGCCGAGTCTATCGACGCGCAATGGAAATGGCTACTGGTTGGATGCCTCGACAGGCGGCATGGTGTGGCGTCCCTCGCCCAGCGGCGACTCACTCGAGATGCAAAAGGATCACATTGCCGACTATGCTCCAGTCTGTGGTGCAAGCGGCGGTGGCAGTGGCAGCAGCGGTACCAGCGGCGCCAGCAGCGGCAACAGCAGCAGCGGTATTGGCGGACCCGGCTGCATTGATGACATTCATGGACATGGCAATGAACGCAATCAGCAGCGGTAAGTTTTTACTTTATCCTCAAACCCCAAAAATAAAAAACAACAAAATTTATAGAGGTAAGGGAGGTAAAAAAAAAAAAACCAAAAATAAAGTTGAAACTCAAAAGCGACGACAATAAAAATTCACCAAACTGTGAAATTGCATTTTTCTGGCGACACAGAGCAACAGAAAAAAAAGAGCACAGCGGCATTTCCCCGTGAGTTTTTTCTCTTTTGCATACATTTTTTTTTTTTTTTTTGGTTTTTCCTTTTTTTTTGTTTTTTCGTCGTCGCCATGAAAATCAAGTTAGGAATAGAAACGTTGGCACGCTATTTATGTTGATTTTGGGCAATGCCCAGTGGACAGTAGTTTTTTTCAGTTGGCACCCACACACACACACACTCGACGAGACGGTTTTTTCATTGTGTAATTATCAAATGACTTTAAGGGCTTTAAACCATTTTTTTAAATGAAGATTTTCTTCTTCTGAAATTTATATCCAAAGTCCATCGTATAAGAATTACGAGGACGTAAAGTTTGAGAACAGAAATCTTGTGAGGTTTCACTTTTTTGATCATCAATTCAAACTCTTTCTTTCGTTTATTTTCAATATTTCTGTAGACTCAATAAAGCTTTTAACTCTGAGTACTGCGCATATAGCAATTAAATTTGCCATCAGATTTCTCACTTTTAAAATATTTTATTTACGCAGTTCGAATTAGTTTTTTTTCGCTGCGACTCTCTGGCTGTGAGTTAAAATCATTTATAACAATTGCAGGCCTAAAACGAGTTCTCAATAATTTATTTGTCTGGCCGCTGGCAAATGCAGACTAAAAACAAAAACCAATTGAAATAGGGGGAAACAAGATGCATATAAAATATGTTTCGAAAAGCAGCATGCGGAAAAAAAAACGGGTCTAAAACCGTAATTGTTATTTATTTGTGGCTAATTTTTGTGTTCCCCTTTATTAATGGGAAGGAAATAATTATAACAAATATCAAATTGCAAAATACTCACAAAATAACCGGAAATGAGTTTTGGCGAAATAAAATTTTAAAATAAATTTATTGTCCCATCAATATTGACATGAGATTAAGGATCTCTTGTTCAGCAGTGTTCATACTAGGCACAAAAATTATAGTATACTTTTTTGGGCATTTATTTAAAGTTCATATTTTAATCGCTTAATTACAAATTTGCCTCTTTGTATATTGAAATCTAGCTCATGTTGTGAAAAAATAAATTAATGTTGAGTGTGTATGTGTGTGTAAGGGCAAATGGATTCACATTCATGCCAATTCAGTTGCTGTCCCACACAAATAGCAATTAAATGCCAATCAACCATCAAAAGCTGAAGAGTCATGCAAAAAAATGTATAGAAGGAGAACAATGGCAAAAAAAAGCAAACACAAAATAAATATTAAACACAATAAAAATTTAAATAAATTGTCTCATTTATATTTATTTTACTACCGACCTACTGGTAAAATATAATAATATTTGCTAGCAATTTTTTTGTTTTTTTCGTTGGCCAGATAATAATAATTATTTTGCACACTTAATTAGTCATTAAAAACGCAAATTGAAAATGCTCTCTCCTTTCGACCAGTCATACACACACACACATACACAAAGAGTGGGAGTGAAAGAGAGAATGATATTAATAATTGCAACAAAATAGTGTGCGAAATGTGGTAATAACAATAACAATAAAAGTAATCATACAGTAATGACTATCATATGTGTGCAAAAAGAACCCTTCATAATGGCAATAATGGGAAATAAAAGCATATCCTGTTAATTCAAAGAGCGAGAGGATATATTCACTCAAACTTTATCTCTTTTTAAAGGATAGAATTTCAATCAAGCAAATTATACAATTTTGTAGTTTCAATGAAAAAACTGCAAAAATGCTTTGAAAAGAATAGAAAATGTTTATTAAAGAATCCAATGAGATTTTCCAATATTTTGTGGATAACATTTTGTTTTCCCTTTTCCATAACTTTATACCCCACTCCCATCTACGAAATGTACCTGCTCCTCTGCTATGCCTTTTCATTAAGGGCATTAAAAACTCATTGAAACTCTTCGCCATGGCGACTCCATCAATACGCCGTATATTTTGTACAAGGATTTTCCTTAAAATGAATAAAAAAAGGCAGCGCATTTCTGGTTTTTGGTTCGCTGGGCGCCATGTTAATCCGCTTTCAGTATTTAAATACGAAAATAAACGGACAGGGGGGTCGGAGTGGGTGCTGGGGCGGAAGAAGGTTTAAAAAACATTTTCACCTTGTTGTTACCCATATCATCGTTTTTCACCTTTTTTCGATTTTAATCCCATAATTTATTTAATGGCTGATTCTAGACTAACGATGATAATACCCACTAACTATTCCCAGTACATGGTCTTAGCGCTTAGTTGCTACCAAAAAAAAACAAATCCATTTTTGCCACATGAGACCAAAGAGACCAACAAAAAAAAACAAAATTGTATGCAAATTTTTTACCTCACATAAATTCTGAGAACCGACAAATTTATAACAGACCAAAAATATGGCCATGAGTTTTCTCTGGGAGGAAGGGTTGTGTTTTTACCCCCTCCCCACTGGGTTGAGGAAATATTGTAATAAACATGCCGCAGCCAGAGCCACAGTACAAGTAATAACTGTTTTTCCCTCTTCTTCTCTTTTTTTTATCTCTTCATTTGCAGGTATGTGGGCGAATACTCGAATATACCCACCGACTATGCCGAGGTGTCCAGTTTCGGCAAGGCACCAAGTGAATATGGAAGGGGCTCACCGGCTCCCTATGCCACTTCGGCCATACTCAATCCTAACCAACAGCAACAGCAGCAGCAGCCACAGCCACGTTATCAACAACGGCCAGGTGCAGTCGGTTATGGCCTTCAACGACCCATGCATCCCCATTACCAGCAACAGCAGCAACAACACCAGCAACAACAAGAGCAACAGCAACAGCTTCATCCGGGAGTCTCGCACTCGAATAATATCTATCAGCAAATGTCCACCACAAGCGAGATATATCCCAGTAATAATCCCACGGCCAGATCAGTGTATTCGGAGCAGAATTATTATTATCCCAAGGATAAGCATATGCATATGCATATTACGGAAAATAAACTGAGCAATTGTCATACCTATGAGGCGGCACCAGGTCCAGTTGTAGTTATTGGCCAGACCAAACCATCGTCTGCTTCATCAACGCAGTTTTCTAGTGTTCGTCGTCATCCGCAGATGGCGCCCAACTGCAGCATTGGACGAGATAGTGCTCGATTTAAGGTCCTTAATGCGCAAAATGTTGGCGATTCTAAGCTGCAGCAGAATCTGCTCGATCTAGATGGCTCTTCATTCTGTTACAATGGCCTAGCCGATTCCGGATGCGGTGGTTCACCATCACCCATGGCCATGCTAATGTCCCATGAAGATGAACAGGCCCTCTATCATACTGCTGATGGTGATCTTGATGATATGGAGAGACTTTATGTGAAGGTCGATGAGCAGCAGCAGCAACAACAGCCACCGCAACAGCAGCACCAGCAACAGCAACAGCAACAAGTATCCCAGCAGCAACAACAATTGCTGCCACTGGTACCCCAGCATGCTACAGGTGAACATAGTATGCCAACAAATCATCCGCATCATCCACATCACCATCATCAGCAATCATGGCGTGGCCAGAGTCTGCGGAGCAATCGTAGCAAGGCCGGCGTTTGCCCGGATCCAAAGGAGAATAATGAACTGATCTATGCACCCGGCAGTGTGGCCAGCGAAAGAAGTTTGCTAAGCAACACTGGCAGTGGCAGCAGCAGCAATCAGCCACACAATGTCTGACCCTTGGCCGGCAGCACCAATTCATCTCTACTCCCATCCCAAACTCAATCCCAATCCCAAGAACAATTGTACGCCAGGGAGGTAAGGGAGTTGCTCGCTTGGTGCGAACGTTTCAATAATGGTGGAGTCGAGAATTTTGAGTAAGAACGGAATGATAAAGTGACTCAAGGATTGCAGGAATAATCACTGTGAGCCTGCACATGTGATAGAATAGATATGGAAAATGAATAAAATATAATTGGAAAGCATTTACTTTAATACTTCAAGGCTACTTCATCGACTAGCTTTTAATCAAGTTAAATTTTCTTTGATTATTCCTTGCAATGATTTTTTTACGCCTTGTCACATTATCTGAGACATCTCGATTAAAAACTATTGTAAAAGCCAATGCCAATTTTGTCACTTTATATGCATACGATAAGTGACCATGATTGAGACTGATTCTGATGAACGGATATGAATTGTTCATTTAATTTTAGCATTAAACTGGTTTCATTTTCTAAACAAAAAACTTTAACAAACTTTTTGTAAACGCATCAAGTGTGCGACAAGCTTTATCCAAGGATTTGTCTAGTGCTAGTGATAGACTTACTTATTACTTTCTCTCAATTCTACCTATCCTATCTATATAGATATCCAAAAAGATAAATCTATTTCCATTCTCTATCCTCACCTTTGTGTGTTTAAATGTAGTTTAGATATAGAGAATCATTGTACATGTTATTGAGAACAAAACGTATGATAAGTTCCTCCAAGTATGCAGGCCTCAACTAGTTAAAGCCTGCTCCTAGTTACCGATAACACATATATATATATACATATATCTTTAGTTTAGATGGGTCATGCATAAGTTGACAGACAGAGCATTTCGTTTGTTACTTAACTGCAAGCATAAGTTATATATAAATTAATTATATTAGCCATAAATGTAAATAAAAACAATATAAAAAAAAAAATTATGCAAATGTGAACGTAAAATATAAATAAATAACTTTACAATAAATTAACTTAACAGCTGAGTATCAATTGTGCATATATATATATATATATATATATACATATATAAATAGTTATTTAACAATTATATTATATACCTATTTAGTTGTTGTTTAATACAAATCATAATTAACTCTCATAAATACCACCAAGGCAACTCCTTCAATTTCACATATTTTGATTAAAATGCATTTATGCATTTTCATAAACAAGATATGCACTAATGAACTGTACTTTTAAAGCAGACAATTACATATATATAACATCTAATCCCATATTGCATAATCATAATTAGATAATATGGATAAATGTGCCGAAAAATGTCTTTATATACATAATTCAAACATACATAAATGTGTATTAATTATCTATTAACGTAAGTTCATTATGAAAACGATTAAATGCATAAAAAAACATGATAAATATTATATATATACATATTATATGATAGGAATGTAATTTGATTAGCATTTTGTTGTTTTTTGTCGCAAGTGAAATGAAGTGTACTATGTCTATGTGTAATTGTAATTGTAATTGTAATTATTATTATTGATATTGAATACGCACAAGTATTCACAAATGTAGCAATTAATATGCAAATAATAAAAACAAAAATGCAAATGCCATAATTATGAACAAATATGCAAGAAAGAAAGTGTTTTTAATTAATTAGATAGAAATTAAAAAAACAAAAAACTATTTAGAAATGGATATAATCACAGTAAGCATTAAAAAATCAAGTATACGCCGCATCAAACAGGCCATGCCAAATAATTCCCGTTGACTTTTGTTTAGTTATTACAGATAATGAACATTTGGTCATTATTTTGATTCAGCTTTTCAGTTAACTAACTTTGAGTCAAGAATCTTTTGTCAAACAAAAAGTCACATAGCCATTCTCTATTCAAACCAGGCCAAAAAACATGCGTCTGCCGGAACCCTTTTTCCTGTCGACTAATTTCAACAAAACGACGCGCTTTTAATTAGCTGCAAACTCTAAAAACCCAAATTATGCATGGCTTGTTGTAAAGTCAGTTGGCTGAGAGATGTGAGTGTGAAAACCTCGCCCATTTTAACTACAAAATAATTACGTGCTAGGCAATTAATGGCCCAAAGGGTTTGAGTTACGGTGAGTAGAACAAAAAAAGAAAACCATGGAAGGGAAAAATGTTTTCAGGGTTTTGCAGTCTCACGTGCGTCATGCGGTAACATCCGGCGGCCATTTGTTGCAAATCGACAACCATTTCCGGTGCCTGGAATGGATGGGGCAACATTTGTGAACTGCGGTTTCAGATTGCGCATGGCAAGGCAAGGCAAACAGAAAAATCATAATCATAATGCTTAATGTAAATTTAATCAGTATTAAGCAAAAGAAATGAGAATAAATGCTTTGTTCGCTAAAATTGATGATATTTAAACGGATGGAGCTCAAAATGGTAAACATTTTTTAAATATGTCCGAATTCTTGCTAAATTTCTACATCGATAACTATGCTTCGCTTGCAAACTTACTAAATTGATTAAAGAAGAAATAAAAAATAAATTGTCTTTGGATAACTACTTTAACATGCATACATAGATCAGATTTTTTTAAAATAATATTTACATGTAATCACGACCGCATCAAATGACAGTATGTATTTGATAAGAGTTTTCGTAGAAAAGATTAGAAAAATAAATAAGAAATTTTTATTGCACTAATTAAGATTTTAGTTTGACCCGCAAGTGTCTATTTCTTTAGAATTCGTTGATAGCAAACAAATAAAGTGAACGAAATTATTGATTATTTCTAATTGTTGTTTGGTTTTATTTACTTGGCATTTTTGCTTTACCTCCTAGGCCCTCGAAAAAGTCATATAGTGTTTATAGTAAACGAAATACAAATTAAATTGAAAAAATATATGAGACTTTTGAATAATATATGCATAAACTTAAAATAGTTTTAGAACTAAATTTTTAATGCGGACTTTTGAACAAGTTTTAATAAATATTCCCATTTACTCATTGAAAAGAAAAGGAAAGGTTTAATGCATCTATCCGCTTGCCAGGATCGACAGGCATTAGAATGGACTTGCATCATGATTGGAACCAGTTTGTGTTGGCTTCAGCTTGTCACATAACGTTTAACGATAAATTTGCTGACAGTGACAACGGATAATTAGTTTCACTAACGAGAAAACTTCAACTGACTGGATGGTCGTACCAGCTCGTTCACACACACACACACACCCACAGGAACATACACACATGATTGGAGCCTTTAATGCAACATGTTAACTCAAGTAGCAGCAATAACAACACCAAGAACAACAACAACATCAACTGTGATATTAACGCCAACACGTCCTCAACTTGGCTCAGTCATTGCCAACAACTTTCTCTCTAGCTCTAACGTTGCTCACCCTGTCTCTCTCTCTCTCTCTCTCTCTCTCTCTCTCTCACACACATATCTGATGATAGCAACAGGATGAACAATCCGCCGGAACGTTGCTACGCTTCAGTGAACCAACGTCCTTTCGTTCCTTCAAGCTAATAAAATGATTATGTGTTATTTTTACGCTGTCAGAGTGTGGCATACGAAGGGGTAATGGGAAAGAGTCTATGTGGCCAGAGGGGAAAGGCAAGAGAAAGGCGAGCTAAAGCATCATAACGATGTGTTGTCTGATGTCCTAAAGATACTTGCAAAAACAATTGCCCATGATTGTTCACATACATATTAATGACAGCTTTTTACTATGCGAAAAAAAATTGGAAGGAAAACAATTTGCAACCATAAAACCCATGCAATAATTATCAAGTCGATATTGACTAATCAAATTTACTACATCTTCTGGAACCACATAAGCAATTAACTGGTGAGGAAGCCATCTGTCAAGAAAAAGGTCAATTAAAAATTAAAATAATCGTTATACTTTTAATGCAATTGAAGAAAATTTTAATTCAATTTTTCTGAAATTCTATCAAGTAATTGAAGTGAATAATATTAAACAGAATTTGATCGTGGTGACTTTTTTATTTTGTAAGCTTAACTTGTTTTTTATAATAAATGACATCCATATTTTCTAATTCTTTAATAAATTATTTGTATAACTGCTGCCGAAGAAGAATTTATTCTCCAGAATTAAAATTTTTATTTCTTTTTTACTCATTAATTTAGGATATTCTCAGAGCCTATATTCTCTAGATTTACGAGATATTTATTTTTGGCTATTAAGGACAGCCTATAATTTTGAAGGTCTTCTATTAATTCAACTATTTTAATGGTATTGTTAAATGTAATAAACCAAATTAATAAACTCAGCTTATCCCCTATAGAATAAGTTTCATTTCGCTTATTTAAGATTAATTTAACTTTGTGTCAATCAGCTGATAAAGATAAAGTCTATATAAACAAAAATTAAATTGAAATTTGCGATTCTCAAAAACTGCTTCTAAATTAAATTGAAATTCATTTCAAGCAGATAACTAACGCTTAATATATTGAAAGCGCTCAAATTTTTTATCCTTATAAAAATTGCCCACTATTCGCAATTATTTGTCAATAAGTTTCTCTCCACGATAATCAGATTATAATAGATTTTACTTAAATACAAAAATCACAGCTGAATTTCTCTTGCTATATTATTTAAGTGAGCAAAAAAAGGGATATCGAGAGAGCAATGGGAAAACCTGTTTAAGTAAATTAACAATTCATTGCAGGCAAAGTTTTTCAAGCTTTATGCCCTCCCACATTGAGTTCGCATTTTTATATTGTTAGGTGAAAATGGAAGAAAAAAAAAACGAAACGAACTGAACTGAACAACAAAGCAAACAAACAAACAAAAAACGGAAACTGGCAAACAAGCGGAAGTCTCTGGCACTCAACTAATGGCAGCATAATGCGTTTATTGTGGAAAAATACAAGCAGAACAAAAGTGAAAATGGGGAAAGCCCCTTCAGCTCTACAATCTACCCACACCCCACACCTTGACTGAAAGATAACCCAGCGTAAATGTCAACGCAAAAGTCAATTAGTGCATTCTGTTGTAGGCGTGGCAGACATACAACCAGACAAAAAAAAAATTTCATTCAATTCTCCTGAGGGTGGGGAGTCGAAATTTCAGTTAGTACGCACTTTTCAATGGCGATGGACCAGACCAGACAACAGACAGAGACAGAGTGAGAGAGAGAGAGTCGAAACGCATTCAAAATCAATTCAATTGAAAAGTATTTTTCCTCCTCTTTCCTTTTAGGTACATTTTTTTTGTTTGTTTGAGGGTGACTTTCTTTCTTTCTTTTTTGCGTTGCTTTACTTTATGTTTGTTTTTCAACTTGAAAAATCACTTGAAAAAGTGACGGAAAAATGTTCGGTTCATTTTCATTTCTGGTGTGGAAATGAATGATTTCCCTTCTGCGGTAATGAGACGTAATGTGATGGCCATGACTTGAAATTTTTGTATATATACTTATATATAGTAAGACATGGTAAATTTTGCTCTGCAATATATACATGTATAACTGCCAACTCATCAAGTTAACAATTAATAGCCTGGTCGCCGAGAAGCATCGTTTGTCAAAAGTTTTGTTGCATACTTAGCGGCGCCATCATCATCAACATGCTCCATGAGAATTTCTCATCCTCAGCCCTACACAATGCCTTCACACAGTTTTCAGATACTTATAGCTCATTAAACAACCGCATTAATATAAACAACATTTTGGCAAAGTCATGACACGCCCACAAAATGCTAGAAATAAGATTAGCTGACAAATTTATAGAGCAAAATAAATGTTTAAAATGCAAAAAAAATTGTGCAAGTTGTCTAGAGTAGCGAAAAAATATGCAAAGACCTACAATTTTACAACTGAAACTCTCTTCTTGCCTATCTGTTGGCTATCTCTAATTTTAAAAGTCATTTAAAGTAAAGCAACATTATTAGTTCTACTAAATAATTTACAATTATGTGACTTACAGCTATTTTCTTTTTTTTTTTCAAACTAGAGCCAAAAGCTTATTAGAACTGCATACTTTAGTACTCAGGATGCCAATAGAAAAATTATAATGCCAATGAGTATGTGCACAGTACATAATGCCAGCTTTCATTCACAATTATGTAATGGATGGGCCAGAAGAACAACACGCCATGTGCATTGTTGGCTAATAAAAACGAAGCAAGCTAGAGAGACTGAGTTGAAGAGGGAGCAAAGCCTTTAAGCGGCTTCTGGCAGGTTACTTCTGATAGCTGAAAACAATGGAGACAGTCAGCCAACAACTATTTATGTTTGCATAGGTATGCCATTCAAGGCAATTTCCTTAATGCGATTTCAGGGCAAAACCAGGCAACATTTACCATTTCTCTCTCTCTCTCTCGGTGCTCGTCTAACAGATGGCCATAATTAACACACGTTGTCAGTCAGTAAATGAGGAGTTGAAGGCGTGACACACTGGTCTATATATAGATGTTTTACTTCGTCAAAATTCTATAGTAGTTTTGGTCTTTGTTCACAATTTTTGAACAATTTTACAATAGTTATATCGAGTAAAAAACTATATCTATAACTTGCTGATAGATTTTTAAACCATTCCAAGTCCATTATTTTTATTTGTAGCACCTTTTTTGTGGGTTATTCGTCCCAGTGTGAGTGGTTGAATAAAATAGTTGAATATCTACCAGACGAAACGAAAGTTCTTTATGTAGACATGTGAAACTTTTGGTACAAAATACACACATGACAATAATAATTATTGTCTTGATTATGCTCTGGAGCATGTTTTACTTATCCAAAGTTTGCCATTTAGCCAAATTGCCAGACATTTGTCTTGTCTCGTTTTTGTTCTTATTCTTGGCCTTGTCTTTGTCTCGTCGCTCTTGTATTTGATATATTTATCTCCATCATTCGACTCCCCGAGTCGTTTTACCTTTACCTTTATGGTCTTTTGGGGTTCTGCTTTTTCGCTCAGCTCATGAGCTCATAAAGCATTGCTTAAAGGCTTTTCATTTAGCTTAATTAACTTATAACAATTTTTGGTGGTTTATTAGCTTAATTTATAACCTCAAGTATATAAATTTCACTCGCTTGGCATTTTTAATTAAAGTTAAAGAGGACTACATCAATTTCTCATCTCAATTTTCTTTGATTTATATACTTACTCATAAGTATATATGTATATGTATGTATTAGGGGTTCCAATGTAAATCTCAAGGCTCATTCAATTTAGCTATAAGCATATCTTTGGACATTCGTTTTTAATGCAACTAATTTATTTAAAATGCTCTCATTCATGTCATGTCGAATTCTTGTCCATTCATCAAAAGTCAAAATGGAGGGAAATGTTCGGTCAAAGACATGGGTACGGTCCTTTGCACAAATCCTTTGTGTTCAAGCAAACTGACCCCAAACAAGGATTTCAGATTTCGGATTTCTCATTCTTCGTCCATGCAATTAATATTGAAAAGCTCCAAGGATAAGGGCAAACGACATGCAATCAGAATGATATACGAATGAGTCCGATGAAAGGAAGCGTGTGACAAATGTGCGTAGCTCTTCAAAAAGATTTCCAAAAAAAGATCTAAATGAAGTGTGTAATTAATTGAACTTTTGGTCAAACAACCAACAGAGCAAGCAGTCACCAAGACAGACAGAGTTGATGGATTGAATGTTACATATATATTTATATGTTATATATTTTGCTGAGGACAGGTCAAATGCTTTTGAAATTTTAAATCAATTGAAAAAGTTTGGGCTATTAATTTTGCTTGAGAATAGTTTTATGATTTAACCAAAGGCGAAATTATTTTCCTTATTTTACAATTATGGCTGATAATACATCTAATACACAATACTCTATATAATTATGCTTTATTCAGGGTGTTTATTTACATTTTTCTTGGTATTAAATTTGATTTCTTGAAATTTAAAATCCACCACCAGTACAGGTCTTACATCCTTCAAGCCATAGAGCACCAATCATCATCACCCCTCCCACACACACACACACACACACAAACGTACACAGTTACCACCCTCAACTCACTATAAGGACAACAAAGCATAAATCTACTTCACCCAGCAAGCATCTGAGCTTTGAGTAACTCCACAAGCAAAAGTGAATGGAAAAAACCAGCAGGCAACATTTTTGGTATAAGATTTATGAAACAGTCAAGTATTTTCTATTTAAGTTAATAACAATCATAATATGTAATGTAACTGGAACTATGAAAATTGATGCACCAGCTCAAACAAAGAGAGAGAGAGAGAGAGAGAGAGAGAGAGAGAGTAGGGGAATGGAGACAGACTTTCTCTTGATGATAGATGATGTGCATATAAGCACAAATAAACACCAAAAACAAGCTATTGTCTACAAAATGTGTTCTTTTTTTCTATCCCCTATTCTGCTTTTGATGCCATTTTCTTTCTATCTCATAAATACACATGAAGAGGATATTACATGGGTGTGTCTGTGTGCGTGTGTGTGTATAAAAAGTCTTTGCATATTTGAGCAGACTTCTTGCTGTTATTTTGTATTTCTTGCATTTCGGTGACATTCACTTAAAAATTCCATTACTGTAAGCTCAAATTACAAATATAAGACATAAGAAATGCTTATAGCACCCTGTTTGGGGTCGAAAAAATCTTATTTCAGGCAGCATTAAACACAAAAATTGCATTTGACAATTGTATATGGATATATTGAGACATACACATATCAGCGGGTTGTCTTAAAAAAAACTTTTCTTCATTAAACACTCAAAAGTACTCGACCAGCTGCCATGAAAACATTTGTATAACCAGAAGGCATATTTATTGACTCTCGCACCATGTTCATAGCAAAAGATCCTGACTAACAATAAAGGGTGAAGAAAGTCTTACATATTTTCAAACATTAGCAGGATTTTTTTTTCGAGTATATATGTAATTTTTGGACAGGGCCGAATTCATCATCGGTGAAGCAAGAATTTGTAAATTCCTCGAATTTTTTTAGAATAGTAAAAAATTATAGATATTTCGTTGCATTTATTATTTTGATTTATTTATTTACACCTTATTATTTTTGTAACCGTTGCCTTACTTAAAAAGGTTTAATATATTCCGACCACAAATCATTGACATACTCCACCATATTAATACTTGGTTGCAGTTTTTTAATATTTGGTAGATGAGCGTGGCTAATAATCAAGCGTCTGATTTCACCCATCAAGTGGGCATCATTCTGGAAAAGAAACTTACAAGACGGTATTATGTTTTCCAAAGAAATGATTTTCCATTTTTGTTGGTCATCTAGGTTAACCTTGTAGGATTGCATATCTTTTGCCCCATCCACCGTGGTAGTCACTTTTTCTTTTTCAGTAAATTGTGCGTTCAATCCATTCCATTGGTAATCGACTTTCGTTTCAATAGTCTTAAAAATTGAGTCAGGATTCTTATTTTTAGTTAACTGTATAGAAACATCGAATCTTCCACCAAGAACAAAGTGATTTGCGATGTACCAACCAAAATTATTTAATACTTCGATTATTTCCGTTACACGCTCCACATTGGTTAAGTTATTTTTATTGGCAGCCTCATAGAGTTTATCGCGAAATTCCGGATTCAGTGCGATTTGGTTTTCATTAACAAGCAATTGAGATTTTTCATTTATAAGCGACACAACACCGTATTGCATTATAACATCATTTTTTTTTTTGGAGTCCTTTGCACTTTGCCTAGGTATAATAATTGAAGGAATTACATCTAAGAAACTATCAAACTCAAGTGTATTGGTGCTAGCTACTTTCCAGTTATTCAAATAATCCATGTTTCTCGAAAATAATTGTATGGGTTGGAAGTTTTTGTCGAGTGTAATTGGCGATAAGCCACCCAACTTAAAAAGCCTGGTTCGTTGATCGAAGATGAGGCCTTTTATAAATCTCTTTGTTAGATTCTGCGGCGTCGTTAAGTATGTGCCTACATATAAAACATATTGAACTTGACTTGAGTTTCCATTTCTCGATGCATCAATCACTTCACACAAAGGAGTGTCCAACGAAACGGTAGAATAAGGTTTGTCTTCCTCATTATGACTAGTTACTTTCACCCAAGCGGCTTGCGAGCTAAATGGCAAGACTTTGTGTTCTCTTTGAAGATCGTCGAAAAATTTACCAACAGTTTTAATTTTCATTTCTGCGACACTACGATAAACCGCCGTTTTCAAACCATAACTCAAATCGTAAATGTAAAGTATAAATTTATCTGATTTTATAGATGAACAGTTTCGTAGAGGCTCAGCAGTCACGTTATCTGAAAAACAATTAAATTAAATAGAAAATGTAAAAGTCGCCGATGGTTATTTTTTGAAAGTACCCACTTTTAAAAATGATTAAAAACCCCAGCAGAGGAAGAATATGAGAATATAAATACTTCATTTTGTTTTTGAATTAAAAAACACATACAGCCAACTCGCCGGACTGACATATACTAAATTGCTAGGAAGCAATTGCTAATCTACTCAAATCATTTCTCATTTTCCCTATCGCAAAGTACGAGGAACATTCTCGTCAAGCGCGATTTCTGAGAATTCTGTCTTTATCTGTTTGTTTTCTACATACGCATTTACATATACTTATAGACTTAATCGCTTATTAACCTAAGATCATCGCACAGTGGACAACATTACTATTGGCGAAAATCGAAATTACATTAAATGCCAGGCAACAATCAGTTCCAATTCAAATATTACATTGTTTACTTACATCTCGTCCAACCCTGTAAATACAAATATTTTATAAACCTAAAAATACGCTGTACATACAAAAAATAAAAAAAAACCAACTGTTTTTGAAGTGTGTTATATTCCACAGTAAAATTGCCAATTATAGGTTTGAACAGAAAGTACGTACTAAATTGATATTATTTGTTTATATATACATATACTATAATTTAAATTTAAAAAAAAAATTTTATTTCCTCGTCGATTCAAAAAATTTTTATTAATCTTGCATTAGCATTAGATAAACTTACTAATGCTAATGCTGACTCCTTGCAAAATTATATGTTAATACATTTAAACTGTTAACTAAATAGAAACATTTACATTTTAAGATTCTTTTTTGAATATTTTTTTTATCAAATTTCAGTTCCACCACTGTGCATTGACCAAAAATATATTTCAATGTAATTGATAGATTTATTACAAGTTTTCATTTTGCACCGATCAGATGTAATTGCAAAAACTCGTAATGAAATTTATATATTTGTTATTAGTTTACCTCTTTTTAAATACCATTACTATATTCATTGCCGGTGCTAAGGCGGCGGTATCGATTTGCTTTGAAATTAATGGCAAAAGGGCAAATTACTCCTTCGATTCGGATAAGGTATCCTTTAAAGAGGCCCGACACATTTTACATCTTTCATCCAATGACTCTTTCTTGGATGAAGGACAAGTCATTCTTAGAAGGAATGAACGACGAAAACTAGTGGATACCGAAGAATGTAACAAAGTGTTTAGTGATCATCAAAATGCCGCAATCACCATTCAGATAAGTGACGATCAAGAAACATCTATCACTCTAATAAACGATGCCAGACTGGATACAGTGCGTGATGAATTAATGAAATCATTGCCTGAATATTATGGAAACAAAAACTGTGCGGATTTGTACTTTGTCGACAAAGAAGGTTCTGAAGTGCCAAAAGCCAACGAAGTGAATACCCAGTTCCAGAATATTTTCTCACTCAATGCCAAGATAATTGTGAAAAACAGATTCATACAAAATCAAACAAATGTGGAAATTGAATGGCTCTTAGAAAGTTGGCGAGTTCAAGTTAACATGGGTGCGTCTCTAAGGGATTTGCGCTATTGGATCATCAATCCAGACAATTGTCCGAACTTGAAGGGCCCACTAAATCTTCCAAAAAAAGCATTATTCAATACTAAGAACAAAGCAGACAGCACCAATTGGCTTGCCAGAGACAAATATGCAGAACTTGAAAGAATACCAAATTTCAAGACAATGGAAACGTATTCGACGGCTTTGACTGCACCGTACCGGAAAGAGAAGGAGCTGACCATCGAGTCTTACGTTTATACCACAGAGTCCTTGAGCAAAAGAATGTACTACGTTGACGTTTTGGAAATGGAAAAAACTTCATTTGCTGGTTCGAAAACTGATGATTTTTCTGGTAATGGATTGAAAGTCATAGTAAGACTCGCAAATCGAACAAGTTCCTCCAGTCAAAAGCTTTTGTTATTGAAAGATGTTCGATCGACTAATAAATTAGCCTTAACTTGGGAAAGCGTTGTCATTTTAACAAATAATACTGAAGCAGTTATTGAAGTGGAATACTTTAGTCACAAGGCTGGTGATTTCTATCATTGCAAATTATTTGAACACCGTGAGAAATACAGGGCTCATTCCTTGATGGAATTTTCAGTTACCAGTAGAAACAAATGCATCTTTCGCACTGTGGGAAGTCTGCAAAGCGCCAACACTTTGATTTTTAACAAGGAGACTCTTATTGAGAACGGTGAAGATCTTACAAAATATCGATATGAAATAGGTGTAAATATGACTCCCTATCGTCCCGGCACATATAGATGTTGGACTGAGCGTAGTCGTCGTCGCAGGAACCCTAGAACGGGCAATGTTGATATACAACATGACGAGATAACAAAGGGTAACATCGGAAAAGGAAAATATTTAGGCGACATATCGAACGGTCGTACTTGTACAACTATCAGCAACGACTTTTCTGATAATAACAAAAAAACATTTCACTTTGATGTATTTATTTTCAAGTCACAACAAATAGCCGAAAAAATAATCGGTACTATTCCAGCTATGTAAGAAAATTTTTAACTACAGATTTTATTTGTTTAGTTGATTCTGTAAGAAAATGTTAATTCCATAAAATGTTAATTCCATAAAATGTTAATTCCATAAAATGTTAATTCCATAAATGTAAACATCTTGATGTCCCCTTTCAAATTTGACACATTCACTCTAAAAGCTTGAAGCAATCTCGACAATTGCCTTGAAAGTTTTGTAATCAAATTAAATTGTGTTGTGTGTATTTAGCCAACTAACAAACAAGTTCAACACAATTTCATTCGAAACTGCAATCGAAAACGTTTTTTTTTTATTTCCCTTTGGGCACTTTGTGGTATTTTCAAATCAAATGTCCAACAATTCGACAAGCAGACAGACGAGATAGACTTTTGATATATTGCACCAAAAAGAAAAACAAAAATCCTTTGAAATTGAAAAGTACGGGAAAGTGCTTGAGTCCCTGTTGTGTGCCTTGAGGCGGCTCTCACTTATTCTCATTTAATTTTTAATCACCAGAAGGGAGCCAAAGTTATGTTCGTATTTTAGCCATACCCAAAATCCCATAACTGTCAATACCAATTAGTTGAGGTGGATAAGAAACGACTTACAATTAGTAAATACACCAAACGAAAAAAATTACCTAATTTTTATTATCAAAAAAAAAAAAAAAAAAAAAAAAAAAAAAAAAATTGGAAAAATAATCGCAATTTTTTTTTTTATTATTTTTAATTTTGACATTATGGGAATATTTTTTTTTGTTCATAATAATACAAATTATCCTGAGGTATAAAATTTCTGCACTGCCGTAAATATTTTACTTTTAATTTACGAAAAGATACAAATATTTTAATTAATAATTTGGGGAAAAAAGAAATTTCAAAGTTAGTAAAAATGCAATTGATTTTATAAATAGGCTTGTTCTAATTTCAATATAATGTTTTATTATGGCCCTATAAATTATTATCAAGTCGTTTGCATCTTAAATATTGTATCATTCACAAGGGACCTGAAAATATTTTCGTGCATGGATTTTAACAAGTTTACTATATGAAATTTAAAGCCTTTTCATTTGATTAGTTTTCCATGCAAAGTGCTAAAGACTTAACAAATTTTTCCAAGTGCATGAAGAATTAAATATTTATCATCTATGTACATATGTGGTCCAAATTTTGTGGGTCAAACTCAAGAGAAGTGGATTATATGTCGAATTGTGTGCCTCAAATATCAATTTAATAATAATTGTGGCCGATGTGTCACCAGGGAGACTTCATTTATGTAAGGTGCATGTTTCAGTTTCGATACTCGAAATTAAAAATGGGTCTAGGATAGAAGGTCAACTTCAAATGTATCCTTGGACAATTTCAAACAAGCTTTGCTAAAAAGAAACAATAAATCAGTTAGTCTTATTCTAAACATTTAAATTAATTTTCATCTAAAATAAGCTCGGCTATTTAGCAATTTGGCTTGAAAATTGTGGTAATTGGCTTTGTTTACAACAAAGAAAACCTCAGCGACAAAAAAAAAGAAGGAGAACAAAAACTTTTAATAAATCTGCAAATTACTTTATAAGCAACTCGTTTTGCTCTTGTTCTTGTTGTTGTGTCCCTGTGCCAGATGATGACAATGGGAGGCGCGATAAGGATTTGTGGGAACCATAAACCAAAGGACAAGATGTAAACTGGCCTGTTTGGCATTAAAGTTAATTCTAGCTGATGGCAGATGTCCAGACAGGAGTTCTGTTCAAGTCAGAGCGTAAAAATTGCCGCGTTGGCAGTTTTTATTTAGCTTTTGTTGGTTAATTTGTACACCATTGTGTTGCATGGAGTGTCCAGGACCTTGCCAATGTCCCTGTAAGCTTAAAAACTACATGGCAACTAACTATGTCTATATGTATACGAATGTATGTATATATGTGTATAAAAAGCGTTCGCCTTTTGCACTTTTTAATGTAATTCAATTTCAATGAAATTTAATCGTCCATACAACAAACTCCAGCCATCATTCCTCTTTTTTCCAGCTCTATTTTCCATTCACTATCGTTCATCCTTGGGTCCATGCTGCTCTTAACATTATTTGCGTCATTTTGTGGTGGTTAATTTTGCAGTGCAATGCCGCTTTTACTATTCAATTATGTTGCCGCTTGTCGCCTCATAGCAATTTTTTATACACTCTCTCCACAAACTCCTTGCAACCTTCGCCACAAACTCCACCCACATCGCTCCAGTGTGTTTCCTTCTCTTGTTTATGGTGGACAAGAGTCGGCATCCTGTTCCTGCTGTTGCCGCTGCCTTTTGTCCTCTTATGAAGCACATCAACGCGCTAATGTCACACTGGTTGTATTGGTGTGGGTGTGTGTGTGTGTGTGGATTGTAGTTGTTCTTCCCTTTTTTCATTGTTATGAAAAATTAAATAGGCATAAATCATGCTAATGGCGCATTTAAAATTTATTATGCTTTAAAGCATCGCAACAAAAACGAGACAAAACGAGAATTTATTTATGTATTTGCAATTATATGAGCTTGCATTTTGATCGGTTCAGGGTGGATTATTTAAATGACAGCCAGTGAAACAAACTACACAAGCAATATACGACTATATATCCATAGTAAAAAGAAGGGTGTCCAGTTAGGTCCCCTCAATTGAGACCAGAGTTTGGTGTTTGATGTTGACGAGCGGGTGGAATTTGATTTCAATTAGATGATTAAGGCAACTCATTTCATTAGAAGAAATGATGTCACACAATTGATGATGTTTTTGGGGGGTAAACTTTTTTCTAAGGTTGCTTGACATTTTGTCTTTTGTACGAATATCTTTTGTACTCCATTAAATAAGCAATTGTTTAGTTAAAAGGATTTTTCTATCAAGTCAAATAACCTACGAGCTAATGTTTATATTAAATAAATGTGATTTAAAAACCTTTCATTACATTCTTCTTAGCCTTTAAAATTTTATTTAATATTTATAACTTCAAAGGGCGATTTCGATTCGACTCAGCCATTTTAAGAGCTATCGGGAAATCTCTCGGATCGGAGCACAATATCATATACTCATATAGGAAAAGTAGGTGAAGCAGTGGAATTTACTAATGTGATGGAATACATACCTACCTGGTGTCCTTGCTACCAAACCCATCTCCTTGAGCCGACGTTGAATAGTCCGAGCCGAAATTTCTTTCGTAAATCGTTGCTGCACTTCAGATGCAATTTCGACGGCATTTTTGAAGCGATTCTGGAGGCTCGTTCTCATAATAACGCGATTCTCCCGTTCATTTGTGCAATTTTTTCTGCCTGATCCTTTCGTCCTCCCCAATTCCTCCGTCTCACGATATTTTTTCAAAAAGCGTCGAACTGAACTTTCATTAAAATTAGTTTTATTAGCTATTTCACGATTCGACACGTTTTGCTGAGCCAAAGCAATAATTTTGGCCTTTTCAGTGAGGGTCATCTGTTTTCCTTTAACCATAATGTTTAATGTTCACCAAATTAAATCTCCGCAAAATGAAATTTTAGCAACCGACAAGTCGAAAATTTTGCAAAAAGTGAAGAAAACAATCGAGGGGATTCCCCAAAATAAAAGTTAAGCGACTAGAATACAATTTGGGGAAACCCCGAGCTAGAGAAGGCAAAAGTTGCAATAACCTTAAAGTGCGGCTTTTTTTTTGTCGCTGGGTGTATCTATAAATTCTCTCCATTGATTCTTGCAAACATGTTGAGATCAACTTTGAAAGTGTTCCAGTTCAAAACCCATTGAAGATTTCTTTTCTCGAATTGAGAAAAAGGAAAAGGATCTTGAGTACAATAATTGGAAAAACTTTCATCGCAATATCTTGGAGAACTAGGATTCTGCAATATATAGAAAAATGTCCGTTTCGAATGCAACAAAAATCATAGTACAAAAAAAAGACTTTGTTTAAAAAGACACGTCTTTAAATAAATAGAAAGCTTCTGTTTAAAGATTGAAAAAAAATTTTCTAATAGAATATAATATAGAAAATTATATTTCCCAGCAATCTTTTTGGCCTTAGTTTCTTCCCTTTTGAAAATGTTTCAAGTGCATACCAATGTCGGTACAATTATCTACTTTACGCATAGTTTTCGGTTTAAAATCTAAAATTTCATTTCGCAACTCAGCTGAGAGAAATGCGCTTACTCCGCGTTGGTTATAATATTTAATCCGAAAAATTGGGGGCGCCCAAGGCGACCCACATAATGCAAATTGCTCTTATAATTTGCACAGCAGCGACGTCATTCATCAGCCTTACAACACAACAAAAAAAGGCAGTCGAGCTGGCAGGCGGTTAGTTTAGACAAATTTCCAGGGATTAGTAGCAACTGCAGCAGCAACGTTGCCAGTTGGCTGTTGCCGCTGATGTTGCAACATTC
The DNA here is from genome assembly GCA_018903935.1 of Drosophila insularis. Taxonomy (NCBI): domain Eukaryota; kingdom Metazoa; phylum Arthropoda; class Insecta; order Diptera; family Drosophilidae; genus Drosophila; species Drosophila insularis. The sequence goes on along the minus strand of JAEIFP010001084.1, from coordinate 8,140,242 downwards.
TGCAGCAGCTCAACGCTTTAGCGCTTCGTCCCATTTATTATGACTGCGTTTTATCTCGTTTTTCTCAACTTTTCTTTTTTTTATCTCTTTTTTAGGTTATTTTCATGGCCAAATATATATTTCAAGTGGGTTCAACTGCGTCGAGCATTTTATTTGGTTTTAGGATTTTCTCTCAGCCCTTTGCAGGAGTTTGTTGCAAATTTTTCATACGCACACCCAAAAGTTGACGCCTGCTGTGAAATACATATACAAACAAAAAAAAAACTATCTGTATATGTATCCTTTTTGTGCGGATACATTGCAGTTCTAGGGTATAAAGTTACAAACATTGGCACTGAATGCAAAAAACAAAAACCCCTGTAGAGTGAACTATGTCATATTTGTCGGGTATATTCGTGATGTTTAGGGAAATTGATTAATTTTACTGTACTGAGAAAATTTCCAATACTAAAGTTCTTTCTATTCACTTTTTTCAAAAAATGTAAGTTACAATCCTGACTAGCATTTAAATATGGACCAGTAGAAATTCTAATTGAGTTTCTGGTATTAATAAATGCAGGATTAAAAGTGACAAATTAAATATCAAAAACCATAATTGAAAAATATTGAAATCTTTCATCTTTTTCATAGTATCGTAGTAAATCATTAACAACATATGTACTGATTAATGTACATATGTATAACTATGGTTCATACACCAATGATTTTATAGTTTATAAATGTATTCATATCTGAATAAGAAGATATTATTTTGAATCGTGAAAGTCATTGAAAAAATCTTATTGGTATTAATAATGATAAGAGGAAAGATTACAATGCAAATTTTTAACGCATCAATAAAACTAACTAATTTTAGTAAACTGAAAAATTTTATAATCCAATTTGGAACCGGAAATGCAATTAGTTTAATTAGCAATAAATAATAAAAAGAATTAATACTATTAAATCCCAAGTCAATTTAATAAAATCAATTTTTTAGTTGCTTGAACTGACGTGAAATTTGGAATATTGCCAATACACATTAGGGAAAAGTAAAAAACAAAACTAGATACCTGCTAGTTTCTCCCATTGGTCGATTGATTCGGTTTTTGTTTTTGTTACTTGACTTCAATATTAAATATCATTCGTAAGGCTTCGATTGTGCTTTTCCTTAATTAACTTTTTGAAAATTATATAAATCTGTGGATAAATCTAAAATTTACTGATTCGTGGACATTATACATGTCTATTGTATTCCAGGTGCTCTATTTAGTCTACTAACTGCAGAAGGAAAATATTCAGTGCTTTTAGTAAGCATTTTTCTTGCATGTTGCAGGATCTTTTTGTTTCTCACGTTGGTAGGTGGATGGTGCACCTAGCATTGTGTTGTTTACATGTTCATTCGCGGGATTTTTCACTTGAAATTGGAAAGTCGATGTCGACATTTGTATATGTTTCAGTCTGTGTGTATGTGGGTGTGTGTGCGGCATACAAAAGAGTTAAGTCCTCACCAAAGTTTCCTTTAGTCTGTGTGGGATGCTTTTACGTACCCACCTTATAGCTATCCATTCATTTTTTGGGCTCTTGGCCAGTCTTCCTCCCATTCGCCATTGTTGCATTAAATGAAGTTTGCGATTTGGTTTTCTTTTTTTTTTTTTTGCTCTGGTATTTTATCCTGCTTTGCGGTTGTCCTGTATTAAGCTTGTTATGGCTTTAATTTAGAGGCATCCTTTGCGAAATCGCATCAACGCAGCTGGAGATCGTTAAATAATTCATGTCAGACTAAAGGAAAATCGGAGGGGAATCATACACACACTTATACACATCTATATACAAATACATCCATAGACAAAACGAAATGAAACGAAAACGAATGAAAGTCAAATTAAGCAGTTGAAAACGTTTAGCCTGGATATTTGAGAGTGTAGCTGGCGGAGAGGGGGGCTATGGAAAGATAGAGACGACCCAGCTGGGCGTCCAGGATGCCGGGACACACGCCTGATTTACGTTGCAATAATTTTCATCTCATTTTCATTACTTGCTTGGAGAGGCAAAAAGGTGAGAAACACAGAAAGTAACAGCTTGAACCTGCTTGCCACTTGAGTTTGGCTATTTATCATTCCCCTAGAGTGGAGTATGGAATATAAGCCATCTTTGGGGTTCCTTTTTGGTTATATGTAGGCCTTACCTAGTCTGTAGTCCCGGGTTACTATCTGTTCTATGTTCACTTCTCCTCACCCTCTTGTACACGCAGCTGTGAAGTTTCCATGGTGGATACACATACTTGTTTGTGTTTTGTTTTTCATCTTGAAATACCCTCTCACCAGAAAGTTGTGAACAAAAAGGATCAACAAGGCACTCAACACCCAACCAAAAACAGCAGCAACAACAACAATAACATCATTGGGAATGAAAATGTCTCTGACACTTCACAGTGGCAACAGATTTACATCAATTATTGAACTGGTTCAGGGGTAACAGGTGGATTGAAGGTAAAAAATTAAGGACGAGGCCAGTCAATATTAACCAATGACAACCAAATTTCACTATATGTGTTTGCTGTGCTGTTCAGGAGTGGACTTTGCATGAGGAATGCCTAAATAGGGTTTTAAAAAAAGTAAGTAAGTTCATTTTTCTACCTTTAATTGAGTTATTATTTTTAGTTTAAAGGAATTTAAAAAGTTGGTTAATTCTCATATTTTGGTTCATTAGATTAGAATCTAAAAATATAGTTTAATGTTTCCAATTATATTTTAATTTATGTAAAAAAAACTTATGTATAAGCTCATCTCATCTATTGACTATAAAGTAGATATTTGCTTAAAAGAATGCAATGAAACAAAAACATAAATTTGAATTTTCTTTTTCTATTCTTGACCTAATTAAGTTTATATTTTCCTTTGAAAAAAATTAGGTTTTTCCTCTCACAAATCCTTTGACTACATCCGCTTCATTAGGGGCAAAGCCATTTTACGTTTTTATTCCATTTAATGCCGTTTGCAAATGTAAAGCGGATTTACCAAAGCCTCTTCTCCATCCATTTATTCATCTCTCAAGCCTTTTTGGCCGCAAAACTAAAAAGGCAACTCAATTAGTTGCACGCATCCATTAGATATTCCAAGCACAGTTCGAGAGGAAACGATTGCAAAGCCATAAAATAGCCAAAGGCCGCATTCAAAAAAGGACCAACAATTGCCAAGGATATATAATCTGTTCATATTTGAGAGGTCAAACCACAAACAAAATGCTAACCAAAGAAGATGTCACGCAATGGCCATGGCCCAAAGGGATTTTGGGACCAGAGAAACAACAGAAAATATTATATATGACATTTGGTTATGAATACTAATGTAAGGCAAAAGAGGAGTAGCTGGGCGACAAACGGATAATATCGAACTTTAAAAAGAACAAGAGTTTTCGACTCGTAAGGTAGGAGGAAAATTCTTAAATGTGAACGATGTGAACATTTGTATACCCTAAGACAAGAATAAAACTATTCACTATTCAAGACCCAAAGTCGTGGTCTACCCTGTTAAGGTCAGGGTAGAAAAAATGAAATTATTTTCAAGATTTTATCATACTTCATCGAACTAAAGAGGAAAAAATTGTCCGCCATAATCAATTTGCAAACAACAGAGCAGACAGAGTTCTCCAGCTCAGTCAACTGAAACTAATATGTCTCCATCAGATACTGGCTATAGCCAGAAAAGTTTATTCAGTATAACCAAATAAATAAAAATAAATGCACTGAGACAACTTGGTTGGGGCAGAAGAAAATTTTACTATTATTCAATTATTCTTTTTGTAGGTATGCTGCTTTCGGCATAGATTGCGCAGGACATCTGGCAGTGTCCTGCCTGATAAGCTCATCACTTGATGTGGCTGCAGTTTGCTCACCATATTATAGACACGCTGATGTTGATAGTTGATCGCGGGAGTGCCATGATAGATTTTATCATCTACATAGACAATGTCGATTCCCTCGTCGACGATGCGAACATGATAATGATGAGAGTGTGGAAAGAAATTAAGCTCATTGCCCAATTCTTTAGTAATCAGAACATTCTTATCACTGGCCGTAAGCTTGATCAGAAAAACAACCACATCAGACTCACTGTGCAGCGATTGACCAGCTGGTAAAGCGGTTATCTCCAAAACACAACGTTCGCAGCAAATAAGCTCTGGTTCGTAAGGTTGAAGAGCATGAAATGTCAGCAATGTGGATTTTGGCTAAGGTTGAAAAAATACTCAATAGATTGCAGAATAAAAATCAATTTCCACTCAACTTACATTAAAACGCCTGCGATAATTATCCAAAAGTTCCTCCGTGCTATAGATGGTGCCATGCCAACGTGGTGGTATGTAGACCTCGAAATCGGACGAGGTCAACAACATAGTTCCGTGCTGGCCAAAGATTGACATTATATTTGAATCACTTTTAGTTTTTATCAATTCTTACCAAGTCATAGGGATATTCTTTCAAATTATCGGCTGTCACCTCTTTGGGTGCACCAAAAGCGTCTAGAAACATGGCAAAAGTATTTCCGTATATTATTTCGCTATCAATACCAATTAATTTTGCTAAAACTCACTTTTAATGTCACATAAAATATTAAATTTAACTCAGAGCCTACTATTGCTAGGAAAATAATTAACAATTTATCGATATTATTTGTATATTGGAGTCTGGCCACACCAAATAAACTTTTTAATTGCCAACGAATTAGTTTATTGGTAAAGCTATTCATAATTATTCACTGACTCACTGACTCAAATGTTCAGTTGTTCTTTGACCAGGTAACTCCATTCCAATCAAGAAATGTTATTTGCAATTTAAAGAAACACATATAGTTATATAGTTGGAGAACTCCTCAAACAATAAAAGTAAGCTAATGAATATTTCCTTAAATATTCCCAAAAAGCTGTTAGCGATTGCCCCCTAAAAGGACAGTGTTAGAAATAGATACTTTTCTAACTGCAAAATGAAAGTATTTATAAGATTGAATCAATTGAACCATAAAATACATTCAATTTTCACTATTAAACTATTCTAGATTTAGACACTGTCCAACTTAAGACTATTTGACAATCGAGCGGAACTAAAATGATTTATTCAAGTGTTATCTCTTTGCATTCTTTGAAACTATCACCAGTTGTCAGACTCCGCTAAAACATGCTGACCCAGAACCTCCTTTTGAGTCTGCATTGCAAACGGGTTTAAGTCTTACCACTAAATAAGCCTAAGCATTGTCAAAACTGGACATAGTAAGGCCGCTTAATAGACTTGTCCATGGGTGGGTCATCCCGACGACAGGACTTATAATTTATTACTCTCAATGTGTGTGTGTGAGTGTGTATAGCTGGCAAAGAGGAAGTGGAACGAAAACAAGGATGGGGATGAGAAAACGGGATATAGTTACGTTAGGCTATGTGTGCGTATCTTTGAATTGCACATGGAGTTGCTTTTGTGGCTGTCAGTGTCGTCTGTAATTGTTTTCCTAATGGAAAGCCAAAACCCGAAAGCATAACCGCCGCACTTAAGTTGTCAGGCAAGTGTGGTGTGCAGGCTCACTTTGAACGCAATTTATGAGATTTTACCTCCAAAACCCTCTTGCCAAAAATAAACCAAGTGACTTGAATAACTAACTAGCAATTGGGCTAATTAGAAGTTTTGGCAAAAACTTCAAAACTCAAATTTGTTTAAGAATTTTCATGCGACTAGTTGCAATTCGTCACGCTTATCATAAGGTTAAGCCCAGTGGCATTTTCCTTCTTTTTTTTTTTTTTTTTTTTGTGGGATAAATTCTTGTGTTTTTCCTCTGAAATGTGCAAACATAAATTATACAAAGTGTTTTGGTTCCATTTTCTTTGCTCACGTAACGATTTGGCGTCACATGTGTGTCTAAGTGATTTTCAATAAGTTGGATTATATATATATGTACATTTTTTTTTCCTTCACGGTTTTAGTTGACGTGGGTTTGGGTCAAAGTTTTTGGGGCACGATTTTTCACACAGCTACAGATGTCTATATATACATATATAGAGAACTGGCATAATTTATGGAGCTTGGAGCAGACATGTGTGTGTGTGTGTGTGGGTGAATGTGGGGAGTTTTCACAGGCTTCGATAATGACGAGTGATTTCTCATGGCATAGAGAAACTCTGTTGAGGGTTTCCTCATTTTGCCAAAGCACCAGCCATTTGCAGCAGCTGCGACCTTTGACATCCCAGAACCGCCAACACCAACACCAATGTCGACGCCGTCGCCGACGCCTCCGAACGAATCAACCACGTTCCAAGTCACTGCATGGCACGTAAAAACAAACTTGATTTTCGGCCATCAAAAACGCCATCAGTCTTACAGTCGTTTCCCTTCTCTCCTAAAATCCCTACGCGGAGTTTCTTACAAATGTTTCGCTTTGACTTGACTTGAGCATATACAAGACGTGCTTCAATATTTCTGTGAAATTATTTTTTAATCATAGTGTCAAAATGAAGAAGAAGAAAGTTGGGATTTCAACTTTTTGGCATTGCTTGCATTTTGGTTTCAAGTTTCCCATAAAAAATCACTAGAAAAACCAAGATCTTCATCTTAATTAACTTAATTTCACCACAAAACTTTTCTAATTTCAAAATAAAGGAACCTCAAAAACTACGATTCGCCATCGATGGTCATTTGTTGGCTTTGGCTTTTGTAGTTGGTTTTTTTCTGCTCCTCCAAAGTTCCACAAAATGGCAAGCAAATCACAAAGCCAGACAAGGCAGGAAAAAAAGAGAAGACAGGGATATGGCAAAAATTGCAATTGTGACAATGCTGACAATCTGCAGGCGACAGGCAGAAAGCAGAAACAGGCATCTCTAGACAGGCAGACGGCAATTTCTTCTCCTTCCCAATCACATCTACTCATTCTCTCTTTCATTCTCGTTCCTTGGCCACGTCAAGCAAAACGGCGACACTTACAATCAGTATGAAATTTACGCGATTTTCATTGCGGCAAATGGTTCGTTTTTGGTATTAACATTTCTCAGATGTGGGCGAAGTATGATAGGGGGGAGAGAGGGAAAGTTAGCAGCCGACAACTTGTGCCAATTCTCATATCTCTATACACTTTAAAGCTAAAAGAAAGGAGCATTTCTCTTAGACATCTTGAAGAAACTAACATTGTATAATAGATTTATACTTTATCAATAAATAACAGAGCCAATATTCAAAATACATATTTAATTAGGCAAATCCTTTTTAAGAATAGAAAATAAAATTGTTTTAAATATAAAAGTGAAAGACTTTCATTAGGCCATCTACTACAATGAGGACGACTCTATCCCAATAACAGTGTCGAATTGGTTTTTCTTTTAATAACAGTAAATAATTTTCATTCATTTTACCGAATTTTAGTTTGAATAAATCTAACAAAACATCGAAAACGTTTTAGATAGAAAATTAAAGGTATTTTCTCTTTGTTCCTCAGTTATTCTAATAATTCCCTTGATACTTTTGCTAAGACCCGAGATAATGTTGAAAATTTTTATGCCAAGGATAAGGGACATTTTCTTAAATAAACACTTGTTTTATTATTATAAATTTTAATTTAAAAAACAATCTGAAATTCGGGTTAAACTATATATTATAGCATAATACTAAAAATACTAAGCTAAAAATTTAGGTTAGATTTATATTGTATGGGGTATTGGCGTATTCGTCTTGATAGAAATTTCGAATAACTTTCATCTCATTTTTCCATTTTCTTCGGTTTCTTTTTCTTTTCTTCGTTTTTTTACACGCCATAACCAACAAACAGGCAAACAGCTCGCGGCTGCCACGAGCCAAAAGTGGCATCAGCTGCACTTGGCTAGGATATATCCTGCTTGCCACCGCCTTTGCTCTCCTCTTGTATGTGTATGGGTGTCTCTCCCTCGTCCTATCTGGGCACGCACATGACTCCCAACTCCTATGCTGACTCTCTGGGATAATGCAATAAGCGTTGCCAAACGACGCCGTCGACGTCTTCGTCTTCTTGTAACTTTGAGCCTTACAACAAACAACACGGCGCTAAGTCGACGGCCACGATAATAAAGAGAAGGGGGGGCTGCGGGAAAAAGAAAGGCAAGAATATGTGGGGTGGGAGTCCTGCCTAGCGTAACCCATGTGTGCCAGACAGGTTATGCGCTATAAAAAATTTAAGAAATTGCCAGCCAAAAAACGACAATACTTACGAGCATTTCACAAATCAAAAATACTTTTTTCATGATTCCAACCCCGACCCCTCACCGTCTCTCTCTCTCTCTACCTTTTTCTATTCCTTTGTGTTCGATATTCCCCCAATACAGGACTTGTTGTCTGCAACTGATGCCCAACTTGGGTAAGACGAAAAAACAATGTGCTAAATAAATTATTTGTACCAAGCTGAAGGAAAAAGTTGCATACGATGGAATCTATAAGTGTTTAAGTTGCGGAAAAGTATTTACGATATTTTCGTTTTACGATGCCATAAGCTGAAGACAATTCAAAACTATAGCGAAGTTGTCTACGTGAATATTGAAATAGACTTTTTGGGTGACATTAAAAATCAGTTTTAAAAAAATGGAACAACACCTCAAAGAAGGCTAAAAGAAAATAGTTGCAGAATTTCAACATGATATTTAGATTAGAAACTGGTTAACAATTAAACTATTATTATTGCATATTGAACTGTCACATACAAATGGAAAGAACTAGGGAAAATTTCTACATCCAATCATCCATCAAAAATGTTTGAAGAAAATAAAATTCTTCTTGTAAAATCTGTTACAATAAAATATTTATCACAAATAAAAACAATTTTCTGAAAGTTGCCCCAAAAATTTCCCTGTGAATGCACCCTGGGATATAATTTAACTATATATCTGTTGATGTTTAATAATTTTAAAGTAATTAAAATTTAAAAGCAAATCTAAAACATGAGTTTCAAGAAAAACATATCTAAAGATTTTATTAACAAATAAGTTGCTATTAAAAAATTATAAAAGAAGCAGACTTGAAGTTTTTGCGCAATATTCTTTAAATATATCCAAAATAAACTATCATCGAGTAAATAAAACTAAAAATTTTGAAATCATCAAACTGGTTCTTTCAGTACCCAATAATTGCTTAAAGAATTTCAATTTTAAAAAAACTTTCTTCAGTTAAGATCAGTTTCAGCATTATACAAAATATTAAGCAAATAGTTAACATAATATTTAAGAAAGGAACCAAATTAGTCAACAAGAATCAAGAAGATAATATTAAGTAAAGTTATTTTTACTAAACATTCATTTATATGTTAAATAAAATATTGATAAAAATCATAAGAATATAATATAAACATTAAGCAACAGTTTAAACAAATTCACTTATAAAATTCGAAAACCAATTTGAATTTGATAGCTTCTCCTCTTCAGTTAACTGGTAATCTCTGCAGTTGAGGAGAGTTTCTCCATTGTCCGAATCTCGTCTCGTTTAATCTGCCAGGGAATTTGAAAAACTCTACTTAATTGCAGCTGTGCTCAGAGCATTCAGTTTTTCCCTTTGATAAATGCAGGAAAACAGTTTTTCTCAGCGCGTAATATCCTTGCAACATGCAAAAAGGACTGCAGCAGCAGCAGCAGCAACAGAAGTGGAAGTGGCAGCAACAACAAAAGGGAGGAGAAGCAAAAATTGCGTCATGTTTTCCTATTCCCACGCATTCTTTTGCCAGGGATAAAGGTCATGAGTGCATCTCCGCCCAGTTGATGTTTGTTATTTAGTTAGATGAAGCTCGGAATCTGCTCCATTTGGTTGCAATATTGTTGTCATTAATTCAATTTTGGTCAGCAATTGGTAGTTTTTAAAGGTAGCCACTTAATTAAATGGCCGGCGCACGCATATCCTGTGGCCAGGACACTGATTTCATTTTAAACCCATATATGTAAATATTTTTTTTTGTTAAAATAAATCAAATTATATTGAACAAAATGTGCCCATAAAGCGGCATAACCGCAAAATATTCATGCACTTAAAAGGGTCATATGATTGAATTGTGTGTGCATGTGTATGTGAATACCCTAGATATACATATATGTAGGTGCAGGCATACATATGTATGTGTATTTGTATAGGATTGAATGTTTTTAACGAACAGGTCATGGCAGGCTTTCGTACATCGGCTTATGGTTTATACTCCTTTTGATCAAATTATCCCTCTCTGGCATGGTCTGGACTTGGCTTGGGGCTGGTGGGGCAAGGAGATCCTCAGACACAAATTGCACCTGTTTTTAAACTCAGATGTCCGGCAAATGTGTACATATTTTAAATTTAATTACTACACACCGCCAGCTACAATGTTTAAAACAACAACAGCAACAGCAACAAATCCAAGCTACCGTCTATCCATCCAACCATCCATCCATCTGACCAACAGGCAACGCAATCCTTTCATTTGTCGCCCTGCAAGTGGCCAACGTCATAAATTCTCTTTCAAAAATAGTTGACCTGGCCATTCCGCATTTCTCGCTAGCCGCATATGCATGAATAAATGGTTTTCTACCTTTAATGACGAGGGCCAAATTAGAAGTTGCAAACACTTTCTAACCGCAGCAATGTCCTTTTTACGATTTAAGCCTCAGGCACGTAGAGAAAATTAATTTAAAAATTTAAAATAAATTTTCTTAAATCCCATTTACCGGTTTCTTTCTTTAAAAAACGCAAGGAACGATTTAACAAAGAGCTTAGACAGCATTTGTCTTCGCCTTTCTTAATACAAAACTAGACTTTTTAACACTTTAGGAAATATATTTATACTTTTACCTTATTTTTTTTATTATGGTTTCAGAGAGTCTATAGAGATATTTATAAGATATCTAAATAATAAATATAGATTTAAAGATAGATATATATTTTCATACATATTGTTTAGCATCAAACCCCAGAAGAGCTCTATATATTTTCAACTTTTCGCTTGTATCTCTGTTAATTTCTCTGTACATACTATTATTTTCTTAAAATTCAGAAAAAAACACTTTCTATATATTTAAAGTATAGTCACTTGAAGAGAGAACTATTTTTTATTTTTCAGTCACTATCCTTAGTCCCATCAAACATCCCTCGTGTCTGTTCAAACATATCTTCCATATAAGTATTTGTTTACCTATTTTAACTTTAAATGTTTGCCCCAGGGAAAATTGTTGCACATTTAACTCAATTTGTGGTTGACATTTAATTAATTTAATCATATGTAAACGGATTTTTTATTGCAAATTAACCGCATAACATCTGGATCTGACTACAGACAGAAAATCCATGCCAAGAGAATTACTGAAATCGCCATATTGAAGCATGCCACAGATGGCGCCACTTAAAAACAACACATTGAAGGCAATAGATGGCGGAAGTAAATGGATTCCACTGTTGGATAAAAGCTTTTTGCCACCCATGTGGAAGGCAAGTGAAATACATTTTTCTATATCTAAAATATATGACAAAAACAAATAATTTAAAATTTTAAATAAACTTAGTCTTACAGAGTTTTCAAGTGATTAGTTCCCTTTATAAGTAATGTCTAATCTTTTTTTGATTTATATAGTCAGAGCATACTATTTCTTTTTTTTGTATTGTTTTTAGTTATTTTAAAAGGTGTTTAGCCATTCCCTAAATGAATTATATTCATAAAGTATTTAGCTATTGAGGAAGTAAATATGTAAGAATATTTTCTAAAATTACAATTAGTTTAATTTTATATCCCACTTTCAACCAAAAATTTCTATTGTTATTCTAACCGCCACGAGAAATATGTGACATAATTTCCAATTATTATTGCTGTACAATACGTTTAATCATTAGCAATAATACATTTTAAATAATCTTTAAAATGCTATTATCTACCATTTGTAAACTGTAGTACTAGTATATTTTAAATAATCAGCAAATACTAAACGGCTATTGCTCTATGAGATGATATTTATAATTTATAAATCTTGTGACTCCCACCAATTCGCTCTTGCTAAATGTGCAAGTCAATGCTGATTGAGTAATCAGAAGACTATTCAACTAACCTTGTATGAAAAACTTTGAGTAAGGTCAAGTTAAAACCAGAGGTTCACGTTTACTTTGACATTGCCGAAGTTTACATACCCTAACTAGTACAATTTGTAATCAATTGAAACTATTCCCTTTCCGCAGATAGATTTCATAGATAGATTTCATAATTGTATAAAAACTTAAGCTTGGCTGATAAGCACGATTTGTTTTGCTTTTTTACCTCCTCAAATAACCAAACATTTACCTTACAATAGCAATAATAATTATCTATTTGTAAATTTGAACATAAATCGTCTAGTTGTAGGGTAAATAAAAACTAAAAGACTTTAAAGTTTATGTAGGTCGTTCACACATTGAACTGAAAATTCAGCTAAGCCAATTGTTTGACTCAGTTTATATGTTAACCTATCATGAACGGAAATCTATTATCAGAACAAAGCAATGAAAGCAAAAACGCATCACGCTTATCAATAACTGCACACATTTCTAATCAATGTAATTAAAATTTCTTTGCACATTTTGCATGTGAGTCTGTCTGGTAAAAGCGACGCGCTCAGCTAGTGTAACGAGAACATTACGAACTCACCTTATCTGGAGATCGGCTAACTATTACATACATATATGTATGTAGCTATATATGCATATGAACATTTCACTTTTCATTTTCCACATTCGGCGTCGGCGCAGTTGGACAAAGCTTTTGACTCAAAAGCTTGTGCCGCAGATGCAACATCTATAAATGATGCACTGCAGCGGGAATTGAGTTTCAGTTCTAATTGAACCACATCGAGAAGACGAACTTCAGTCAATATGAATCATCATTATCAGCTGGTGTAGGCATATGTTTATTTATTTTGAGATCTTAACTTATTTTCGTTTTGGCATTACAGATACAAAGTGATATTTCTAATCTGGTTATGTGGAAAGGGTAGGGCACAGTTGCCATTTCCTGGTCAATGTCCAGAGGTTAAAATAATGGATACATTTGATTTGAATGCGGTAAGCTATTCGTATTATTTCAATTGCAATTGATTGCATGAAATTGGACTCTCAAATTGATATAAAAAATTTGTCATCAAATTGTTGAAGTATTATATTTATATGGCGTTTTGAAGGGCCTTTTGTTTACCAGAGATCTTATGCAACAACTAAAATTACATTTATTGTAATTAAAAGATGTCAAATATTTTTTAGATTCAAGTGATACAACTTTATTTATAGATTCTTTCTTTCTTAAAATTAGTTAAAGAGATTTCATATTGATCATACGAAATGGCAATGTGATAGGAAAATATATGATTTTCTCTCAGTCATTGTCAATTAAGCCATTCTTAATGCTTAATTTTGTATATAATCATTGGACAGAAGTCCAATATAAAATTGAGTTTAAAATTTTAGTTCACCATTAGTCTTCATTACATCAGCATAAAGAGTTGCTTGATACCTATGCCACACATTCTTCAATATCTTTAAAACTTGAGTATAATTTCTAAAATTCTTGTTTCAGTACTTGGGAATTTGGTACGAGTATTCAAAATATCCATTTGTCTTTGAAATCGGAAAAAAATGTATTTATGCCAATTATGGACTTATTGATAACAGCACCGTTTCTGTAGTCAATGCGGCCATCAATCGTTTGTGAGTAGTTATTATGATTATTATTCTTGCATGATTAAATATTAATGTCTACTTTAGCACTGGTAACCCGAGCAATGTTACAGGAACGGCCAAAGTTATAGCACCAGCTCAATTGGCTGTCACTTTCTCTGCAAATCGTAAGTATCGAATTTGGTTAAACTTAGCCCCGATTTAAATGCTCTTTATTTCACAACAGAACAAGCAACTAAACCCAATTATCTGGTATTGGGCACCGATTACATATCATATGCCGTTGTCTATAGCTGCAGCAGTGTAACGCCCTTGGCTAATCTAAGTAAGTTGAAATGAGGAAATCGAAAAATTTGCCCATTGTTATTCATCACACAACTCAAGCTTAGAACTTAACTGACTATAGGGACTGAGTCTTTGGCTAATTTGTCATGCAAACGACAAATCAATTATTCCATTTGGCATAATTAATGCCAGACCATAATTAATTGCAGTTTCAAGTCAGTCTCGGTCTCGTCGCGTCTCGCCTTTGGGGGCGTCATTTGAACATGCTAATTACAAGCTTGTGACCTTTGGAGATTTCTCAATTTGCAGGAATTGTTTGGATATTGACACGTCAACCTCAACCCACGCAGGATGCCATCGATGCGGCTTTAAAAGTTTTAGATGATAATAATCTATCAAGATCATTGCTTATCGATACCATACAAAACGATAATTGCCCTCAATTGGATGAAAATGGCAATGCTATCAATGTACAATCGGATAATGCCGATCCAATAGATGAATTTGCCACAACTGTTCTGCCCGATGCCATAGCCAAGGCATGAGAATGGCTAAGACGCTTCTATGAGCGTCTGTTTGATATATTTGTCAATTTTGTAAGTAATTAAATGTGAAATATATACAAAAACATGGCCAAAAAATATGTTGGGGCAATTTTTTAAAAGCTCCTACTCAATACTTAACCAATAAACGATATCATTGTTTTATTACAAATAAATAAAAACAAAATTGTTTTAGCTAAATGTTATCATTAAGCATATTGGGTAGTTATAGACAAGAATAGATAAAGATCTGTACTGATAACCAACATTATTGAAATTTTAGACTCAAGAGTGATAATTTTTCCTGCTGGTTTCGGCTTAGAATTACAACTGCCTGCTGCCGTTTGAAATGTATTTAAATGATCAAATATTCCCCTTCTCTGGCGTTTTCAATGTAATAAGACAGTTGGATACTTTGGTTTCCATTCGTATTTTTATTTTCCGTGGATGGATATTTATATTGCTTTTGGCGTGGATGTGAGTAAGATAAAGTGTTATGAGTCTAAAGGTTTCGAATCATTCAAAACCCAACAGAAAATGTACGTGAGTATAAACCAATTGATACCCAATCAGATGTGATTGGAATGGCCCACAAAGTTATCACTGGCAGGTTGGACAGATCGGCTTATCACCGACCACGGTGAAAGTCTGACTAGTAATGGGATTCTCGCATCGATTGCAACAGAAGCAGTCGCGATGCCACTTCATATTCATGGCCACCAAAGCGCTATCTGTGATTGGCTTCTCGCACTTGGCGCACTTGGTGGCGAACGCATCCTCGTAGTCCTGCTTGCAGTACACCTTGCCCTGTCGTTCAAAGAATGGCTGATCGACCAAAGGTTTCTTGCAGGCTCCATCGCAACAGAAGCACTTATCATGCCAGTTCTCACCCAGGGCACAGATAGTGCGTTCCATTATTGGCTCCTTGCAGCCGGCACAAATGTGGGTATATCGTTCCACAAAGCATTTGGCACAAACTGGCTCACCATCGTGAATATTGAAAGTGGCATCCTGGATCTGGTTCTCACAGTGACGGCATAGGAAGTGCTCTGGATGCCAAGTCTTACCCAAAGCTGTAATCATTCTCTGTGTGATGACCTCGTTGCATTTGTGACACACAATTTGTTCACTCATCTTGATTGCTTTTAGCTGAAATTAGACTTTGTGGATTATTGAGACTTTTAATTTCACCAATTATATTTACTATATGTGAAGAAAGAGAATGGAAAAATTAAGGAAAAGACTAATCTGAATTTTTTGACAAATTTTTACGATTTTTCTTGTTACCTAAACAAATAAAATTTCTGAATTAAAAGTTAACACAGACAATTCAGGAATAATGAAAATATTTCAAATTTGCTGCAAATTTCAAAGCCTTCTTTGTATATAAAAAATAAAAAATTTAGAACGCATAAATCTATTTTTTTTTTTCCATATGTTGCCTTTTCAAAGAAAATAATTTTAGGGATTGATGATCTCAAATTAGGAATTTAATTTATGCACTGAATAAATGTTGCAATATAATATACCATAAAGTAGAAAAATCGGTATGAAAAATTATATTAGATAATTTCAACCATTCAACAACCATGAATAAAAAACTTTAAAAAAATTACACCGTAACTTTTTTTCCAGTCCTGATCTCTAACTATAGATGGCCGCTAATGCCATTTATAATTTATTCCCCTGAATACTTTAGCAGGATGAACAAGTCAACGAGCGTCAACACTATTTGCTATTATCTAACAATAGTGAGCCAATTAATGATTGGCAGCAGATTCTTCATTTTCATTTTTTTATTTGGGCAACCATCATTGGCCCTCTTGGCCTTTGATAACTCTTGTCCAAGCAATATGACAGCTGTTGCTGATTTAAATATGGAGCGTTTACTTGGCAGATGGTATACATACTCAATGTATCCCAATCTATCGCTGAAGGTACCCAAGTGTCAGTCAGTTGACTTTGTACCAATGGAGGATTCAATATATGTTAGATCGACACAGTTAAGCTCTAAGTAAGTCGAATGATATTTATCTTTAATCTATACCAAACATGCTTAATATGTAGAACTGGAACGTTGAAGATACGCGTGGACAAGGTTATTAACGTAGAACCTGCCTTAGGAAAATATCAATTGGCTGGCGGTGATAATAAGGGTAAGTAAAGTTTTCATATGAACTCTTCCTATTTTATGCTCCGATGTTTTTTTTTAAAGCGTTTCCTGATGGCATTACAATCTACGTACTAGATACAGACTATGACAATTTTATTATACGATATTTGTGCTTCGATTCCAATGACATTATAAATTTTCGTGAGTTATCTAAGAGCATTTTCTAATTTTGATTGATTATAAAAGATCTAATTTCAGAATGGGCTGTTATACAAACTCGTCATCGTTTGCCTTCCTCAGAGACAATATTCACAGTTCAAGCTCTGGCTAGAAATTCGGGTATTTTATTAAGCAAAATGGTTAAAGTGCGACAAGAAGCTTGCCCTCCAGATACTTAAAAAACTTTCAATTAAAAAAAAGATCGACTTTAATACATGGGATTGGCTGCTATCGCTTTGCATTTTTAGACCCTAATTAGAATAAATCCGGGGAAAGATTAGTGGGTAAAGTGTTATTCGGAACCCGGGAGAAATCCTCTATAAGAGCTCTTTTTATATGAATTTTTTGATGTCAAATAAAAATCTAAAATCTAAAAATCTAAAATGTAAATATTCAATGTTTCTAGCTGTCACATTTTTTTTAGTTTCAAAAAAATTTCACCCTGATTATTTTTACAACTTATCTAAATCTCAAATTATACTTAACAAATCAATTTGTTTAGGTTAATTAAAATTTTGTTTTAAATATGAATTGAATAAAACTAGTCAGTAAAGTGAGAACAATGCAGCATTTAAGACTGTAAGTCGGGAAAATACTTAAAAAAACTATTTCATTTTAATTGTGTAACCGATTTTTAGTTTTCTCGTTTGGACATGTCTTTGGGGAGCTGTTATCGACGCTGTTCTTCCAAAGGAAAAAAGCTGTGAGGAGCCAAATCATTATATGATTAACTTTGACATAAATAAATATCTAGGAACTTGGTACACCCATTCAAGAACCCCATTTTTTGGTGAGCATATAGCGAGATGCACACGCCAATCGATCAGTAAGACTAAAGGTAAATCGAAATATTTTTCAAAAGTATGGGAAATTCCACACGGGTGAGTACTTACAAGTTTAATTGGTAGAGCTTTTAATATTCAGAAAGATTTTGAATTTCAGGAGTATAAAGCCATTTATAAAAAATATTCCATTAATTGACATAAAAAACGGAACCTTTGAAATGAAAACTAGTGGTAAGTTAAAAACTCTGCCAAAGTCTTTGTCTTTGAATCTAGGTAATTGTGCTTTGCCTACATAGCTAACGAAAAAGGTGCAAGGACATTTGTCTTAGGTACGGACTATAAACATTATGCTGTTCGTTATTCTTGTTTTGATATTTTAGGCTTTATATCATTCGGTAAAGTATTTAAGAATATTTTAATTATTGGCTTTATAACAAATAGTTTTTGTTTCCGCTTCATTTAGATTCGTGGCTGATCCAGACACGTCACCTCAATACAAAAAATATATATATTGAAAAAGCTAAAAACTTGATAAAAGCGGCCAACTTGCGTTATGATCAAATGATGACGGTTGATCACAAAAATTGTACTCATACCGTTCAGAAACCGAAACAGCACAAAAAACCAAAACCAAAAGTTTAACAAATGCTTAGAAGTCGGCACTAAGTTATATTCTTGAGGTTTGCTATATAAAAAAGAGAACAATACGAAAAAAAAAGCAATAAGAAATAAAAATGTTGACCAACAAGAAAGACAAACAGAAACATAAATCACAAACCGCACACGAAACGGATGCGCATAGATAACTCTAACTGTACTTGCCTAACCCACACACACACACACGCACAGAAACACAGAAAAAGGACAATTGTAAAATTAAACAGCGAAAAGGCAGGAGACTTGTCCTTCCTCAAAAGCAAACAACGTCCAATGGGGAAATTTTATGCTACACCGATTTTAGAAATTTCTACATATTTATATATTGTGATTTGGTACATAGATACAACATAAGGTCTGTATTGAAAATAAACTCTTCATTCAGTTTTTTTACATTGGTTCAGCAGAAGCAACTCATTGCTAAAACTTGCTCAAATTAAATACGATTTTAAAATTCAAAAAAATTTATTACAATTAATTACCTACCAATTATTTTCTGTTACCAATCCCATATAGAAATATGACACATTGATATCTTTACTTGGCAATTATATAAATTAAATTTAATTTACACTCATTCAGCCTTAACAATATCGAGAAATCGAAAATCTTATAATGTAAAGAAATTGTTTAAACGTTTGGAAACTTTTTTTGCTATTTTTAAAATTTGGAAATCATTCCTGGAAAAGTCGACTAGAGCTCTTTAATATTATTTTACAGACAAATAAATTATATATTTTACTGTTTGTCAGTTGTGATTGTAAGTTTAGAATTCTTTGAGACTAACGTTTTCGGTATAGTCCTAATGTGTTGGTGTCAGTTTGAGTTGAGTTTTAGCTTGCAGCATGTGGGTGGCTATTCTATCCCCCCTTCTTTCGGGATCCCATGGTTCTTCTGCTGCTTCTCTGGCCCTTTCCTGCCCCCAAATCCAACAACTACTCGCTATGCATACAAAATTTATTTTGTAAACAAAGTAATGCCATTACAAACAAATTGGACTTTATGCCAATGCTTGTTGTACTTTGTTGCGGAATCGTGTGCACTTTTTTTGTTCTACTTGGGTTTTCATTTTTGGCTTCTAACTCGTACCGCTGGGAAATCGCTTCACAGAGAGTGTGAGAAAGGAATACAGGAAAAGCGAGTCTTGAGATGATTGAAGGAATATGTGACTGACATTTGAGACCCCATTTTTTGCCCATTGAAACTATTCATTCAATGCAAAAAGAAAACTCTGTGCATTGCCGCCAGCTATTGGTTATGTGGTATTTATTTAATTTTGTATTCCGATTCCCGGCGGGGACTAAAAAAAAGGTTATAGTTTGGCAAGAGGCGTGCAAAGAGTGGGAGTGCTTTTCCTAGGCCAAAAAAAAAAACTTGATTTCTAAATTCAAAATCAAGAAATGGCATGTGCGTTAAAGTCCTCGTATTAAAGGTTTATTAAATGAAATTCCAGGATGAAGACCGATGATAATCAATTACTGTTATACCAAATTTTTGTCAAGAATTCCTAAGAAACTTAACATTTGCAGCTAGTGAATTTAATTTATAAAGTTTTAAGCTTCACCTCACAAACAACAAAAAATACAACATTGCGGTTGCGCAATATTTTTAAGAAGATTTGGTATGTTAATCTCATTACCTAATTTTTTCAAACAAATTGTACAAAATTTTATGACGTTTTTACAAATAAACTTTAAGAAACTAGTTTTAGTTTTACTTGGCCGTATGCCAAGTGGGTGGAAAACAATTCTTTATACTAAATCTTTATATGCTCATTATGTTTTTCATTTTATAGAGAAAACATAAGGTCGATATTTTTATTTCTTGGGTTTTCCATTTTAATCGTGAAAATATGCCATAGAATTGAACATTTATCTGACCATTTTATTACATTTCATTGCCAAACATGGATGCTCGGTCTCAATCGCTGCAGTCAAAACCATTGACCGTAACGCATTAATGTGTCTCTGGCCGCGTCTCTCTATCAGTATTTCGCTTGGCAAAGTCATCTGAACTTTTTACGTGCTTTCGAGGATTTTTTGGCTTGCATATTTTATGACCAAGTCGAACTTTAATTGGAACAATACCAATAAATGCCAAATGCAGAGAAAGACTGAAAGAACGAGCCAGAAAAGTTTGATGTGCATTGACCGGGATTTCCACGGGGGCAGTCAGGCGGCAATAGAGCTGAACTCAATTCCCAATGGGCCGTAGCCGTTGGAAATCAACTTAAGGGACCTAAAACAGAGCAGTTTCCTCTGCCGCTGCCGCTGCCGTTGCCGTTGCCGTTGCCGACCACAAGGATAACAACGGCTTTTAGCTGCCGCTGCAAGAGTTGCGGTTTTGTGGGCCGCAGACAACCAGACCTGTTAACAATTCAATGAACGCAATTACTGGTTGAATGGGATGAGAATTGTGGACTGAATGTGGGGAACTGATGCAGAGGCACACGTTGCCAGGACAGCGGCGATTAGAGACGCGTGCAAATTAAACGTTTACAACATATTGTCCTGTGGCCAAAAAAGCAAAGGCCCTGAAATTGGTTAGCTGCATAATTTATGCGCACAATTCATCCTCGTTTGCTGACTGCATTCAAATGGCTGTCCAATGTCCGTGTTTTCTCTCATTTCTCGTTTTACCATTGTGTGTGTGTGTGTGTGTGTGTGTGTGGTAACAGCTGACGCAGTTTCCCCGATTAATTAAAGGCATTTTATTGACCAAAAAAAGAGAAAAGGCGCTAGAGAATGACAGACTGTGAGGTTTACATTAGTGGTTACGGTTAGATTTTTCTTTCCATAGAACAGAATTACCTGATTAGACTAATTCACATGCTCTCAGTCATGTTGCCACCTGTTCTAACTTTCAGCCAGGGATCAACTGTCGCCACAATTCGTCCATTCAGCTTTATTTCCCCAACCAGTCTACCACCATCACGTTGCGAAAAGTTTTTGGCGACGTGTCGCCGCACCGTCCTGCCCTCACTCGGTTTGTCTTGGCTTGTTGGCAACTGCTTAATCAATTACGCAACTTTGTAACAACAGGCGTCCTAACCAAAATCCAGAGCGTGCATGGCATGCATTAGAAAAAAAATTGAAGAAAAATCGAAAAGAAAATAAAAGAAAAACTTATATAAATCCAAGCATCCCGAAAGACGACAACTCCTACAGCTGCAACAGCTGCTGTTGCTGCTTTTACTACTCTCTGAGTCATCCGCACATTGAGAAGTCCTAAAAGTTGCCAAACTATTTTAAATGGCACGTCACAAAGTCAGAAATAGTTTAATTAAAATTTGTTGGCGTCAATTAGACTTGGGCCGCAAATGTCATGAATTCATACGTTAAATAAAACTTAAATAGAAAATTTAAAACAACAACACTAAAAGTTTGAAAAGCACTTTCAAAATGTGCAGGACAATTACCTTTATTGTGTATCTTTGAAAATTTTTCTTTAGAAAGAAAATAAATGAAATTGAGCCCAAAATATTGTAGGATTAAGAACAGTCAAAAATTAAGTTCACATTTTTTTTTTCCATAGAATCGGCAAAAGTTATAGTCAAAAATGCAATGCCAAACGTTTCTTAATTAATTAGCAAGGGTTTTTGTAATTTGTAATACATATACATAAGTCATAAATATAAATTTCACAAGATTCACAAATAATTCTCCATCCAAAACTAAACTTGGCTATTGCCAAACCTATTGTCTTATAACTCAAAAATTAAACACTTGCTGTTGCTGAATTTCCAATATCTTAATTTAAATTTGAATGTACATATGTAAACGATATTTTGTATTTCATTATTTTGGTCCTTAAACTGCATGGTCACACATTTTTTTGGCTGATGCAATAAGAAGGGTCTTGTGAAATAAGAATGTACATACATACATATGTCAAAAACATAACATGGAGTAAATAATATTTTATAAATAAATAAATAAAAATAAATCTATTTTTTAAAAAAAAAGGAACCAGCAAAGTTATTTTATGTATCACCATACGATGCCATACGAAATCCAATACTTAAATATGCAATATCCAAAACATAAGCAACCTTTAAAACTTTAAATATTCTTTTCCAATAACTTTGAATAGTCAAAACCTTTGATGGCGATCTATTTTTAAAATTACAATAATATGTTTCAATTTATTTGGTGAACATTAATGCATTCATTGGCAAATAATTTTATTTTCTTTATAAAATAAACGTAAAAAAAGTGTAAAAAAGTATTCAAGAAAATTACAAATAATAAGACTGTATCTTTAATCTGTTCTAATTTAAATTATACAGATTTATTATGGTACATCTTGAGCGTTATATTATTTTCCGATTTCTATACATAAATATACTTTCAAAAATTAAAAATAAAAAAAAAATCAGATTGAGTTTGTCAGAAGAACCATTATTCATTTTGATAATGACTGCTTCATTTTATCTAAAAACTCTATTAACTATATTTCAATTTATAATTTTAATCTTTTAAACGAGATATACATATGTACATGGAAAGGTATAAGATCCAAAGTACAAGTAGGTTGATCCAATGACTATTTTTCACCACTGGGGAACTGGAGAGTTCAATGAGTGTCATCATGCTGTGGTGGGTCAGCAAGGGCAACTTATACAATACCAAAAAAAAATTGAAGTGAAAATTTAAATGGTATCTCAGATACTATTGATTATTGATACTCCTCTCTCTATAAGTTAAATATTCATTTTTTTTTTGGTTAAGTATATATGTAATAACATTAAATAATAAAACAAAGAAAATTTAGTTCCTTAACGCTTAACCAAAGTCTAACAAAAAGTTGAAATTTGTACAGGTATTTCATATTATTGTTGAATTTGTTTTACAATACTTTTAAAAATCAAACAAAGCACATTTAGTTAAATCTATCAAAATTTCGAGTTAAAAATAAAAAAAATAAATTATTTCAAAAAATATTAAAGTATTTTAAAAATGTCAGAGTCGGAACTAGTTGCCAAGTCATCATCGCGGCAATGTTGCTTCCAGCCTATAACCCATTGCATTTTCGAATTGGACGGCCTGCTGATCGACAGCGATCGTTTGTATACACAGACAGTGCAAAAGATACTCGATCCTTTTGGCCATATCTATGGATTTGACCAGAAAGTACGATGTATGGGTAAACATATGTCAGAGATAGCGGATATGATAATAGCCAGCTACGACTTACCATACAGTCGGGCGCAATTTCAACGACTGTTGCGCATACACAGTCGAGATCAGATGCATAAGGTGAACTTGAGGCCAGGGGTCGAGCGCCTGCTACGTCATTTGCAGGACACCCATGTGCCCATGGCAATTGGAAGTAGCTCAACGAGAGAGTTTTACGAGTTGATTACTCGTCCGCATAAGGAACTTTTTCAGTGCTTTCATCACGCAGTCTTTGGCAGTTCAGATTCGGAGGTGAAGCTCAGTAAACCTGCTCCAGATGTATTCCTATTGGCCGCCTCACGTTTCGAAGATAAACCACGGCCGGAACGTTGTTTGGTCTTTGAGCATTCGCTGTTGGGCATGCAGGCTGGACTGGCGGCTGGCATGCAAGTGGTGCTCATACCCGATCCTTTGCTATCAACACAATTGAGTGCTCCTGCCACGCTAAGATTACGCTCTATGGAGGCCTTCAGGCCACAGTATTTCGGTTTGAGGCCACTCTAAATGAAATAATTAGTTGATTGCAAATTGTTTTACGAATGACTTGTTTTTGAATTATTTTTGGATATAAAAATAGAGGACCTTAGCTTCCCTTCTCCCCTTCTTAGTCTCTATTGTCATTATTTGGTTGAAAATTCTAGTCAGTTAAATTGGAAAAACAAAAGTTGATTTTAAACATTTTTGGCCATGTATAAAAGAAATTGTAGTAGTTGCCGCAAACCGCCCCCAGGATGTGCCCGCTGCTGTGCACCATCTGTGGTGAATTGCATTTTCGATCTAGAAAGCGCAGTGTTTGGTGAGATTTGAGTTTGAATATTTTCTTTCTAAAAGTTTTGAAAATATAAATTTTCTCTTCTGGTTGACCTAGACACACGTCACATTTATCAACGCGCCTGCATCGAATTGGTTGCCAGCTTTAATCGCACGATACCCGAAGCTCTTCTGATGCGCATAGCAGCCATGGAAACGCAGGAGATGGCCGAAACGATTTGCCATAAATGTAAAATTCCATTGTCATGGGAAATGTTTCTATTATTGGTCAATGAACGCGCCGCCGAAATGATAGCAAATCCGCCACTCATGAACGGTGTGGAGAAACTACTGCGGCATCTTGATAAATGTTGCATACGCATGGCTCTCGTGACCTCCTGTCCAAGTGAGCTCTTTTTGAAAAAGATACGTGGCCAAGAGGAGCTCTTCGAGTTCTTTTGCACTATCTTGTGTGCAGATGATCCCGATTTGGTCAATTCACTCCCCAAACCGGAACCGGATATCCTCTTGAAGGCCATGTTTCATCTGGGCGAGGCCACCAGAGATTCCACTTTAGTCTTTGATGGCAGTCTTAAGGGCCTGCAGGCAGCTAACAATGCTCGCTTGCCAGTGATCATGCCAGCCGAAAGGGATTTGCCTTGTTGCTGGTCTGAGTTGGCTACGAAGCGTCTACAGACGCTTGAAGAGTTTCAACCGGAGGAATTTGGCATACCACCCTATAAATGCGATGAACCACCACCAAGTCCTGAGAAGAAAATCAAAAAAAAACGCAAAAGTAAACAGACAAAGAGTCCAAGACGAAGCTCCGTGAAGTCAGTAAAAGATGAACCCAAGGAAGAACCCAAAGAAGAAGAAGCAGGGGAAGAGGAGCAGGAATAAATCCAAGTAACTCGAGATGTCTTCTTCTGCCAATCCTATATCTGCTTACTTGTATCTCTATATTTTGTTTCATTAAAATTTTCAGTATGTTAGTTTAAATTTAATGTATGAAATAATTTATTAGGCAACTTGTTCAACTCTTTTAGGGTTAACCTACATATGGTAAATGGTTTCTTTTTTTTTTTTATTTTAAAAAATTGAAATTAAAATGCAAATACTCAAACAGTTGCATATCAATTTACTACAACAAATCCAGAGGCGGCATATTCATTCATATTAAAATAACAACTCGAATGGCTTTGTGGTTAATCTACATAAAAGCTTTTACCATTCACACCCAATGAATCATTCAAAGCATTCATATACATTGTGTGTCTGTGTGTGTGTGCTATTTGAGATGAGCTAGAACTTAGTTTTGTTTAGATGTTTAGCTATTTGTTGATTTCTAATTAATTTTTTTTATATTGACCAAGCTATTTTAGTCCCAAATTGATAATAATAGAAGAGAGCAAAAAAAATAAACAATCAAAATGAAAATTCTAATTGAAAAATCATTGAAAATGTCAAGGAAATCGAATTGAAATCAAAATGCAAATGGAAAATGCAGATTAAAAAGCATTATTAATAATGCATGCACATATACGGCTAACACCAAAAAACAATTTATATTGTTTATAAATATCGAGTTATGTGTGTATATGAATAGGGGAATTTTTGTCTATGTCATCAAATGCATTTCAATTAAAGATGATTAAGCGTTTATAGGCTCTTTTGTCTTTTGTGAATATTTCTCTAAACAGGATGAACTAGACAATAAATCGTAAGTAAATTTCAACATTTTCCTGTCATCATCATCTCAACGATTTTGACTTCTTCTATTTCCACTTCTTCATTTTCAATTGTTTGACAATTTAATTATTCAACACATTACGCATACGACGTGTGTACGTTGATAGATATATGTACATACAGTTTATTTGAATGTACATGTGTGTGTGTCTGGTGCATACAGATGCCAACTTGCAACTTTCTGCCAAACTCTCGAGCAACTTATAATTACTTAATGTTAACCAGCCGACAACCAACCAGTCAGTCTGCTAACTTGCTTCTGCTTCAAATTGTGTGTCTATCCCGTCATAAAAGTAAAGTGAATAAACCTTTTAACTCTTTAGACTTTGACTATGAGAGTGCTGAGCATTTGCTTCATCTTTTTTTTTCTCTCGTTTTATTTTATAATCATTATTTTTTCACTCCTTATTCCCCTCAAGCTTCCGTTTTACCTAATGAACGAACGCCACAGGAAGCACTCAAGGGCAAAAAACTCGGAACGAAAACCAAGAGAAACAAAGAAAAAAAATGCTGAAAAGAAAAAAAAAAAATGAAAAAATGAAAGTGCAAAATATAATCACAGACTCTCTCTGGAAGTATGATGTTCAAACAAATTCTGTAGAGTTTTTAATTTCTTAATTTAATTAAGTTAGCCAAATGCCGTAGGAGTTTAGATAGTAAAAGATTTGTTCATAAAATGCAAAGAGAAAAAGAAGGTTTTTTTTTTTTAAAAGATTGTTTAAAAAAGATTAAACTTTTTACACATTCCACATAAATGAAAAGAAATGTTAGCCAAATTCGAATTTCGAACAACAATCATAGGCGGGCAAACCAAAATCCTGTGGATCAAAATCAGCCATGGAGTTCAACACTTGGGTGGCTCCTTTTCTTAGCTGAAGCGGCACTCGGGGTCCGGGTATCATAATTACTTGCATGCCAGCAGCTACACCCGCCTGAAGGCCATTTGGTGAATCCTCGAATACCAAACAATTCTCGGGTCGAGGCGGGGGATTAAAGCGTGAAGCGGCTAGAAAGAATATATCCGGTTTAGGTTTACCCCGACCACGCATCAGTTCCGGATCATCACCACAAACAATATGATGGAAGACAGGCATTAGTCGACAATGCGGCCTAGCTTTGATGTCGAAGGTGGCCCTCGATGAACTTGTGGCTATGGCGATATTAATCCTATAGTCGTGCAAATGGAGAAGAAGATCTCTAACTCCTGGCATTAGTTTAACATTCCGGGCATTTGTCTTTATAATGGCATGCAACATTTTTATGAATTCCTTTTTTGATATGGGCAAATTAAGGCTTTTGATCAAAGATTTAGCAATCTCTGCACCTGGCTTGCCCATATAATTTAATTCCATTTCATAGGTAAATTTATGGCCAAACTTTTGTAGAATATTATTAATAGCACTTGCGAAAATATTCTCGGTATCTGTTAAGCATGAAAAGAATGGATGATTTTTAAGATAGAGTGTTAGTTAAGGGCTTACCCATCAAGGTTCCATCATTGTCGAAGATTATATGAGTGACTGGACTGAAGCGTGGACGACCCGCCATTGTTAGATTTTGGCTGCCCATTTGTTAAATTTATTTATTATATTTTTGTTCTTATTTACACATTATAAACTTGAAATTAACAAAGACTAATAATTTTAAATTATACTGACAAATTAAAGTGACAAAAAATTCAAATGAAAACTGAAACTTAGTTTGATGAGTAGTAACGAAGCGAATTGTTGCCTGGGATTTAACATGTGTCGACGTTTGCGAAAAGTCCTCTTCAAAGTCCTTATGCAGCATTCCACTAAATTAATGTTAAAACGCAGGCATGTCGATGGCGACAGACAGGATGGAGAAGAGAAGGGGAGACAGAGGATTTTGCCTTGTTATAAAGCATTAATCAAGCATACCTGCTGGGCAGTAAAGCCTACAGGCTTTGGCTTTGGCCTTTTGCTTGTTTGCGGTGGCGACAACGACCCACACACACACACGCACATACATACACAAAAAGGATGGGAACAAGGGACATACATGAAATTGCCGCTCATTATGATGTCCACATATATGTATATACATATGTTAGTATGTCTGTATATATGACTGCCTCCCTTTTGCAATTTTCCAGCTAAATGGCGTACATTAATTAACGGTTTTGTATACGACAGACTCAGACTCATAGCTACTACCAACCTCATTCTCTCTCTTTCTTTCTTTCCCACCTCTATTCATTCATTTTGTCCGGCAAAAAGATTAATGGTCCGCTATTAATGTATAATGACAAATGTTAGTGCGGCCCTATCACAACATCTGAGCATGAGATCTTATTCAACCGCTTGGATTTTGCTCATGTGTTTTTGTCCCCAAAATGATTGAAATAAATATTTAATTAAAGTGCCAAAGTGTAACAAGAAAAATCAGCAAGAAAGAAACAGAAAAAAAAACGTTATTGCTCTAAATTTTCATAAAAAATTCAATGGCACGTTCCGACAACATTCAGCGACAACGATATGCAATAAAGTGCGGGCAGCACAAAATGTGTCACAAAATGTTACAAATAAAACAGAATAGGAATGGGAATAAGGTTACAACAGACTTGACAACGAAACAATTTATACTCTTTTTATGAATTTAAATGAAAAAGTAGAGGAAATAGAGGAAAGTTGTGCATGAGAGTTAAGACAGACGGGAAGATTGATAAGATCTAATTCCAAAAAATATTTACCGACTCAACCTATTTTAAAGCTTTGGGAAAACTCTTTGGCATTATAGTGATCCATGACTTTATTTTTCTTTCTTTCTTATAACTATTAATAGATTAACTTCCAATCCATATTTTGCCAATGAAATGAGAAATTCCATATACCCTGCCCCCCAAAAAAAAAGAAAGCAAAGCGCAACAAAGGCCACACTGCACGTCAGCATCAAAGTGACAACAACAGACATTAGAGACGCACACGAACGAACATTCACACACATAGACACACACACAAACAAACACAGGGTCGAGGTAGCCGAGATAGAGATAAGACTAGAAGTGTGTGAAAGAGACACAAAATGAGTGAGTGAATGAGAAAGATGGGGAGAAGAGGCCAGACTTGGCAGCCTGTTGTTGTGGCAAACAAGTAAATAAATGACAAACTAAAGCCAAATTAAGTAAATAAAATTGTTGCCGCTGTCAGGCGCATAAAGTGACGCCTGACACGGACACAGACATGGACATGGACACGGACACAGGCTGACAGGATGTGTTGTGCCCGGCTCAGGCTCAGGCTCGAGTTCGGGCTCGGGCTCGGGCTCGGGCAGAGTATTTAGGTTTTAGGTTCAGGTTCCGAGTCATTCGCAACACTTGGGTCGCCCTCTGCTGTCAGTTTGTGTTTTGTGACAAGCAGCAAAATGTCAACAAGTTGACTGCAAGCAACAACAACAACAACAACAACAACGGCAGCAGTTACAGCTAAAAATACATTACGGGGTCACTGAAAGGTCAAAGGTTGCAGCAGCCGATCTGCTATATCAACAAACCATTAATTGGTAATACAATCTTTAGTAATAATTCACCTTAAATTCATGAAAAGAAGAAAGGACTTGCTTGAATTTTAGTATTAACCCTTAAAAGTATGCTATATTCTTGTGCGATACTTTTCAGTCTCTGCTTCTGCAAGATTCAAAAGAAATTTACTGAATTACTTTTAGATTTTGCAAACGAAAGGCTATTAATTTTCATTTGTGAAAGTTGTTTTCTTAATTTTTTACAATCTTGTTTTTTTTGTGTGTTTCTTTAATGCTTTAATTGTCTTCAGTCTGGCAATTGAAAAGTACAATCACCTTCCAAACTGCCCCCCAGAATAAACAGAAAATGAGCAAATAAAAGCCAGCCTATGTAATGAACCACACAAACGCCCAAACCCTGCATATAGGCCTTCTCACAACAGGCAGACAAACGCTGACATGTGTCAAAACGAAAGGCGAACAATTTATCAAACGGCAACAATAACAAAAGAAAAGAAGGAAACCAAAAAAAAAAACCATACAAAAACCCCACACGAAAATCCAAACTACTAAGAGGAAGGAAAAGAATGAGTGGGGAGTGTGGAGAGAAAGAGTAGAAGATTTAAAACGACAAATGTCCACCAAACCGAGACCAAAACCAAAATCGAGTCCAAGCCAAGACAGGAGCTTAGTTGAAAATGTAAAGAAAAATGCAAAAAGGAAGAAGGAAAAAAACCCATGACGACAATGAAAATGGTCAGGGAGCCGCTAGAGAGCTAGAGACAAGTTCCAAATGAAAAATCGACGCCAGCATAAGAGACTCTTTTGGAGTTCGTTTTGCGTGGGCTTTTGCCCCGGTTGCTCATTCATCACGCCCCGAAAAAGAAGAGGCAAGTTTCCGTCCGCCAGCGATGCATGCAGCATCCTGTGAGTCTATGTGTTTATGTATGTGTGACTTCAACGGAAGCTCTCAAAAAGAATCATCCTGCTGTAAAGAAATTTTCATTTATTTATACTTTATTTTTTCTTTTGCCCTGCTACTATGTATTTTTATTGTTTATGTGTGTGATTATCTGTAGGGAAATTTTTAGTCAAGCCCACACAATTTATTTTCTGAGTGCCTTTGTGATATATGATGAAATCTTTTTAGCCAAGATACAATAAAAGTAAACACTAGCAAAGTTATTTTAGACATGATAATTTGAAACAAAACATAAAGTTTATTTATATTTATTTTACTCTCGACGAATTAGAAAGTCCAATATTTCAATACATGTGTTAAGTGAATGTCAGTAGGGCAGATTAAAAGCTTTGACAGTTGTCTTAATTACTTTTAATTATTCTTAAGAATGAACCAATTACATATGTATAGATAAAACACTTGAGAATAACAAAGACAGAATGACAAAAAACAAAAACTTTTATTTAAGATAAAGAAGCCAAAGTTATTTTAGAATATTTTATGCAGTCTCTCTCAATCTATTTGTACGATTTGTTAGCACATTTTAAGTAATATTAGGTATTCTGTATCCTGTATCTTTGTTTTGAATGAATCAATTTAATTTACTACATAGTGTGTTTATGGACAAAAATATATGAAACAATATTTGGTAATCAACCCAAATACTATAATATTTTTTTCCTGAACCATATAAAAACAAATTGCTGTACATTAGCTATATATGTCAATAACTGGAAAAATAATATATTAAGAATTTATTTTAATCATACTTTTATTATTAGACGGCTCAAAGTCGTTGAAATATACATATACATACATATAAATAGACAACCTGCTCAACTTTTTATTCCTTATAAGATTGCCCTTAGATTGAAAATCTAGACGAATATTTCATTGTTATTTAATCAGTTTCAATACACTAGTGACTAGTCTATGGCCATCGTTATCAATTTTGTAAGGCAATAAGTAATTAGTTGAAAATTTGTTAACCCCAATAGATTAATTGGAAAGTCGTGTAACTGGATCATCGATTATAGATTGTAATCAACCCAAGACTAAACTTCGGAATAATTTTATTTTTATCAGTTAATAAAAAAAAAAATAGCTTTTACTTAATTGCTCGGCAAATTTTTAAATTTTTCGCAAATGTCTACTGGTTTTTATTATTGTTTGGCTAAAGAGAAGTTGTTCTTCCCCTTTTTGTTTATGTTTCATTAAGTTTTCTGTTTTCATTCTTGTTTTTTTGTCATTGTCAGTTTGGTCTAGTGTTGACTTTGCCATGGTCATAACAAGTGACCCGCTTTGTTGCTGCATTTCTCCTGCCCTCAGAGTTACAAATGAACAACGGAGGACAAAACAAAAAAAAAAATAAATAAAAATAATAATAATTGCCACAAATGGAGGCAAAAATTTCACCCACACAATGGTAGACAAAGTTGTATGGATACAGACATATGTTCATGTGT
This sequence comes from Drosophila insularis, assembly GCA_018903935.1. Taxonomy (NCBI): domain Eukaryota; kingdom Metazoa; phylum Arthropoda; class Insecta; order Diptera; family Drosophilidae; genus Drosophila; species Drosophila insularis. The sequence goes on along the minus strand of JAEIFP010001084.1, from coordinate 8,108,440 downwards.
TTTTCCTGCGGTTGGTTTGGTTTGGTTTTTCTAGCCTTTCGCCTCAGCTGCAAATGCAAACAAAGTGAAATGCAATTACATTTGTATCTATTGCATTTGCAATTGTTACCATTATTCTTTTTGTTTCGCAGTGGTTGTGCTTATGTGTGTGTGTGTGTGTGGGTGGGTTAAGTTATATAGTGTAATTTGATATTGAGGTCAGAGCTGCTGACAATAAATTATAAAACTTGTTTCTAGTTTAAATTGCAAATAAGTGGTCAAGTTTTTTTTTAGAAACTGTATACAATTAATGAGATAGATATATCCACATTATCTTTAGGATATCTATATATATTTTTCTCTTCTGTCATTAACAGACAGGATCAAAGAAAACGTTGAAAATAATTGCAAATTTAAGCAAAATTAACCTACAAGTAAAGTCATTCCTTACAATATATAGAATTGAAATCAGAATTATGTCTTTTCTCAAGCGATTGTAATAAAATTCAGTATCAAATTAAGTATTAGTTAAACTAATGTTTTTCTTTATTGTTATGAGAAACTTTAAAAATAATCGTGCGAATATATCACGATAGTTATAGAAATATAAAAATAATTTTCTGCAGAAAAAACATTTTTTCCTTTGGTATTTTTTCCAATCTTTGTTTTAATTACTTACGCACATAACATGCATTTTGAAAGGGTGTTTAAACTTTGGCAAAACTTCTTTTGTTTTTGCTATTTTTACATATTTTTTTTATTATTTATATATAATTAGCTAACAACTATGTCTATGCAGGAATACTCTCTATAATCTCTTTTGATTATAATAATAATCTTGATGACCTATTAATTGCGTTGCCCGGATCAATATAAAATTCTGTCTACTATAGATTCATTGCCTGTTCAGTTATCAATAATAATACTAACAGAATCAGAAACTCATAGAGATTTTAGCGACTTTTGTTGATGTTTGATACCTTCTCACTTTAGTCGAATTCAAAACAAGCTCTTAAATAGACATTTTAATAGAAACAGAAAGTTGTAAGAGACATAAAAGCTACATTCGATCGAAATTGGTTATCAAATAAAAATGGATTTGGCAGCTTAAGGGAAGAAAAAAAATATCAACTTAAATTTGTTGGAAATTACATCGGGAATGTTGAAAATGGTTTAGAAAGTAAGTCATATCAGTACTTATGATCATGATTAGTGCTGGTAGTTGGTGATTTAATCCTTATTAAGACAGGTAAACTTATAAAGCGATATTATTAAAGTATATAAATGATAACTTTGAATTTTTATTTAATTTCAGACCAAATGGTTATCATTGCAAAGCTAGCATTAAAAAGACATATGGAATAAATTGGAGTGACTTATCCCAAATTAGATGAAAGCAAATGTGAAATGTGTTTCTGTTTTCAATTCCGAATAAATTTGACGGAATTTAAATTATTTCCAAATTATTTTTTAATTCGATTTCCTATCTTTGAATTTTTAGACAATTTATAAGACCTTAACATTTTTTATTGAATTTTTCTTTTTAAAGACATTTGGAAATGTAAACGATTTCCCTTTTGAAAACGATTTGGAAACGAGAGCAGGCCTGATAGATTGAAAAGTATAAAATTGATTGATTACAAAATTTTTTATTTCTGTTATTTAGCCAATTTTTTGACCTAAAGCTGCAACTTTTTCAAGCAGTTTTGCTTAGTCCATTCGAATGTATGAGCTTACGTTATATATTCGCATGTGATTTATAAAACAGAAATTAATAATAATTAACAACAAAATTAATAAAAATTAACTTCAAAAATCTAATCTGAAAAATCGCAAGACAATCTATTTGCAACGAGAACTTCAAATATCTGGCGCCATCTACACTCGTTGGAGAGAAACGCGTTCTCCTCGACTCATGAATACAATTGCGCAGACTCAACACAAAATTGTGGCCCTTGTTCGTATTCAGCGCTCAGTGCCCAGTTAGCAAGTCCATTCAAATGGCTAAAACAGCTGGCTAACAGGAAGTGAAATGACTTCAATTCACATCTTCAAAACTTCAGAGACCAGAACAGAACCCAAATCCACATTCGCATTTCAGTGAAGGGTCGGAAGGGCATAACAATCCAAATAAATTGTATAATGTTATTTCTTGTTACCTTTATATATGAAGAAGCAGGGGCTTTGTTTTTTTAATGCTCAAACATAAAAAATATTATCAGAAATTGACAAACATAAAAAATATTAATAAAGCCTGCCCGAGAGAGCGTAAAACTGATTGCAGAGAAGTCCTAAAGTGCGTGGGCACTTAAATTTTTATTGGCTCCATATAAACAAAAGAGCCGAACGAAAAAAAAAAAAATGGGGGAAAAAAAGACGGAAAAGGATTCCTGTATTTAAGCCAGCCATGCAATATGCATGAGAATCAGTCTGAGCTGAACTGAACTGAACTGACCTGTACCTGTACATGGTGTGGCCCCTTCCTCACCCTTCCATCATTCGTGTATGGGCAGGATACGGATGCAGAAAATCGCGTCAGCTGTCTCCCAACAATGTGAAGGCCAAAAGTCGTCGAACTGTAAAAGCGGCTCAGAGTAAAAGAAAAATTTGCATATGTTGAACCAGAGAGGATGCCAGAAGTAAAGAGGAATGGGCATAAAAATCAAGGGGGGAAGGGGAAGATGTACATATATAAAAATAATAAATATTTTTCATTCTTTACAACTTTATTAATATTATTGTTATTATTGCGTGTGCCTCCTGGCATAATTACCTGCAATGTCCTGGCCAAAAGGTCCGAAAATTGCGAAAATCGACGAGATAATAAAAATACATAAATGCCACAGTCCGGAAGCAGCTTCAGCAGCAGAAGCGACATCAGGATCGACAACAAGGACAGCAACAATATTTTAATTAAGTTAATTAAGCCATTTTTATTTGTCCATCACCAGGTGATTCCCCTTAGTATTCACCTCTGCCTACTCCACATCCTCTCTTATCCAACATCCGTAAAATGTTTGCCTTATGATGAACTCCAACGAAAATTATCGATCAGCGGAAAACCATTTATTGAGAATGACAAACAAATGAGATGATGGAATTACTCTGGCAATTTTTTTTAAGCCTTAATAATTTGAATGGAAACTATTTTTAAACGATTCGGCAAAAACTTTACTGAAGGCACAAAAGAAGTTCAAGCTAGAAACTAGTCCTTGAATTTGTTGACGAATGATAAATATTTTATTATTAGGCGTAATTAAAAGACATAATGAGACATAGCTCTCCACTTAACAATTTTAGTCAATAGATTTTATTGAACTTGTTTACCAAATATCTGTGAGAATAGTGGCCAAAACAATAAGCCAACGACCTCCAATTAAAGACATTCTAAATAGACAGATAAGAACATTTACGAAGTAATTTCCAATTTATTTAAACCAATTTTTAAACTGATGGTAGGTGGTTTTAATTGAAATCGAAAGGAAATGAATTAATAAACTAATGATGTGTTAATGCAAGATTTTTAAATTTAGCAAAAGAATTTTGATACATTATTTTTTGGGTGATGTGCGACTTTTCTAGATCTAGATCCGGATTTATATATAAATATATATGTGTGGGTTTTTTTTTTCGAATAACAAAACAACTTTAAATGCCATTTCAAATTACTAATGTTGTAAGCTTTTCTCTGTGTGGCCGTGTGTGAGTGTTTTGGCTCTTTTCAACGGGCTGCCGGGATATGCGAATGCAATTTAACCGCTCTTGAAAAGCAAAATGGCCACCTGGCCCAGATAGAAATAGATAAAGTGACGAGTCTCGTGCGTTACATATGAACCAAAGTTACGTCCGACAATACAATGCCAGGTGGGATTGTATTTCTTATCGAATTCCTTTTTGATAAAAGCCGCAATGTCCTTTTCAATGTTGTATTTCTCTAATGCCTGGGTGGCACAATCGACAGCATCCTGCTGCATCTCTTCACTCATATCCGCATTCTTAATAACCGCCTTGCGATCCGACATTTTGCCGCTTCAAAAAAGTATTTTGTCTGTGTTTCTAGAAATCGTTTGGCAATGAATTTTTTTCTACTAACTCAAATATGTATCTTAACTCTTACCTTGTGGTCTGTCAATTATCTTTTTTTGGTAGGGGCTGGGTTGGATTGGGTCTGGTCTACAGGCAATATACACGCCTCTATCTGTATCTGTTTGAGTTTAATGCGAACATAAAATTTTAATTTTTCGAATACACGACAGTATTGTATGAATTTCTATTGATTGATAAATCGAGCTTACTTTTTGTTTTTTTTTTTGTTGGGAATGACTTTCACTTTCAGCAGTGACAGCTGTCAGCGCAGTGCTGCCCACTTGACTTAACATTGCCATGATGGCAACGCTATCAGCGTTTGTCACATCCCTCCGGTCACACTGCAAAAAGCTAACCAAAATTTGGTAAATATTTACTTACGTTACTCGGGCCCAAAACGCGCTTAAACTACATCAATTTGGTATCAAACAAAAGAGAAAAATTCCACGAGCACGACCTCAGGTGCGCCTTGGCGATATATTTCGTAGCTTTTGTGTAATTAACAAAAGAAAAATTATGGTTTTAGCGGGATTGTAGCGGGGTTGTTTGACGACGCCACTGCAAAAGGGCCGCAACTAGAGCTGGGCGGAATACGATGTTATATCGATGTTTCAATTTGAAAATGAAACATCGATGTTCGTAAACCGATGTTCGATGTTTTCGCAAATTTTGTACCATCACTTAGTAATTGCAATACTACCTCTATCAGCTGATGAGCTATCTGTTCTGGAAGATTTACATCATCCAGCTCTAATGTAACAGTTTCGCTAATTATACCATTGGTTAGCGGACTTTTGCATAATTTGAGTGAAATCAAAGATCGACTAGAAACTGATGATGGCCGTAACGTATGAAACTTGCTAATGGAAGGCATACGGCAAAGACTACTGCCATATGAAAAAAGAACTGTGACTCGTTTGTCGACATTACTGGATCCGCGTTTTAAAAAGGAGGGTTTTTTTTTTCAAATACAAACTCTATAGAAGCCGAAAAATTTTTAGAAAATGAACTTCCGCCACTTTACAAAGAAAATCACCCTCCAAATATATCTAGCCTGCCAACACCACTATGCGATAAAACTCCATTTCTTAATTTTTTGGAAAAAAACAAAACTCAAAAAATTCGTAATTCCCGAGTTGATTCGATTTTGACCCTTCGTCAATACTTCAACATGGAAAATATAAACTCTAGTTTAAACCCTTTAGACTACTGGAAGGTAATTCATGCTATATAAAATCTAGCATTATAATTAATACTAAACTTTTTTCAGATCTCGACTGATGAGCCATTGAAGATGAGCTCAAAAAAATATCTCTGCGTACCGGCTACGTCAACTGAAAGTGAGCGTATGTTCAGCAAAGCAGGTTTAATAGTGAGTGAAAAACGAAGTTCACTAAAGCCAAAAAATGTGGATATGCTGGTTTTCCTAAATAAAAATGAATGGATCTCAAACAACTGATAAGTTGAGTCATTATATTTTCATAATTTAATTTGTTTGAAAAACTCACAAAACTGTTATGTTAAGTTATCATTATATTTTGGATATTTCATTTGTTTTTAAAAGCTTTAAATAGTGTTAAGTTAAGTAATAATATTTTCGTAATCTAATTTGTTTTGAAAAAATCAAAATACTGTTAATTTAAGTTTGTTTGAAAAACATTATTTTGTTAATTTTTTTATATATATGTTGAATAATGAAGTCAATATTATATATCAATATATATCAAATTAAATAAATGAAAAAAAAAAAATTCTTTTACTAACTTCGATGTTTAATCGATTAATCGATGTTTTCAAATAAAAACCATCGATACATCGATGTGGACAAACATCGATCTTTTGCCAGCTCTGGCCGCAACTCGATCCAACATGCAGCCTCGGAGTCAAACTCCGACCTCGGAGTCGAACTAGCGGTTTTTAGTGTTGGAAAGCGCGCCAAATGGCGTTGCCAGATGCAAAATTTGGGATACTTGAATACGCGGGCTTTTTGAAACTTTTGCTCGCGCTATTCTCAACAAACGAAAATATTGTTGAGTTTACAATATTTCTTGATTTTAGAGAACAAATATAGTTCAGGATACAATATTCCTCAATTTTATAATTCAGAATAAAATATTTGGCTGCCATGGCGGTCAAACAACGCTCCAAATAAAAAATAGCGTTTGCCAACACGAAAATCTAACTTTAGTCGATTTTTTCACTTTTCAACACTGAAATCTCGAGTAGCTTAAGTAAATATTTACCCAAAATTTTTTTCCAGCCCTAGCAAAAAATGTGTTTTCAAAATTTTGCAGAAGGCGTTGCCATGCTAAATTTACAAATGAGATTGATATTTATTACATGACAGCAAATTACCCTAAGTAACCAGAAAAGTTAACCGAAAGGTTTGACTACGGGCACGCCATCAAATCACATGAATGTGAATCGCCCCGCAATTGCATGACAAGAATTTCTACTGCTACTGCCGTTTCTCCGGCGGAATTTGCACTTAATATGAAAATTCATTAATTTCCTCCCACTTTATACACTAGCTTAAAAGATAGTTTTTACTTTTTATAAGAAGTAAAAGTTGAATAAGAGTTGATCAACAATTTGTATTTTTTCATATATGTACTTATAGAGCTTCAAAAATGTTTGTCTAATTTTGAATTATGGCTCAATATCAAAACAGAGTGAGTTGTTCTTTATGCTCCTTAAAAAATCAATTTGTTTTATTTAAAATGAATTTTTGTAGAAGGAAAACTTTAATGGAAAAGTTGAACTATCTATCTGAGAATCCGAATCTGTTCGGATACCGATAATAATCAAAGGATTTAAACAAACTAATTTATAAAAACGTTTCTTTTCAAATTAAAATAAAATAATTAAATATAATTTTATTAAATTTTTTTTTTTATTTTATCCAATTGGAAACTTATTTAGCACTCGCAAAGTACAAAGTCCGTATTATTTACATTTTTAATTTAATTTAATTGTTTATCTTGAAAAATGTTATAAATACAAATAAAAAACATATTAAAATTATGAGCAGTAGATTTTATTTAAATTGATTGTCTTTAAATTATTTGGATCATTGGAATTATAAATAAATTTTTACAGGATCTAAAACGATTTAAGCCCTGATATAAATTATTATTATTATTATTAACAAAGATACATTATTTTATCATGATCAAAGTGATGACAAATATTTTTTAACATCGCGACGTTTTTAGTAAATTTTTTCTTAAAAAACATAAATCTGACATAGTTTGCTTTCTTTAAATGTTGCCCAACTAAAAAATGAAAATTTAAAAATAGAAAGCCGAAGAACACAACAACTGAAGAGACAACGGAAAATGGAAAGTAGTAATAACTATTAATCTGGTGAATTTTTTATCACAATCAAAGAGCATTTGCATGTTTACTTTAGCCCTGTCGAGCTAAGCTTGACGCTTCATTTTGCTCTCCTTTGTTTGGGTCCAATGCGAAGCGCGTTACATTTATCACAAATGCAAAATGCAAAAGGTTGTTAAATTCGATTAGACATGCAATGTTGCCCCAACTCAACTCAACTGCCGGAAGGAAATTGAATTTTAATAACAGTACCGAACCCCTTCCACCCCGCTTTTCCTTCTTCTCCAACTAACGCTAATCAAGTAATGCAAATGCAACCAACCGAACAACATTGCGAACAAATTTTGCTTGTTTTTTCTGAATGAAACGCTAATTTAACGGCCACACGCCATTGTTATTAGTGAGGACAATGCTTGAGAGAGAATCATGTCCGGGCAGAGTTTTTATTATTATTATTTTTTTTTTTTATAATTATCATTATGCTGATTCATTATACCATGCCGTAATACGTATTAGCTGTGTGTCACAGGGAGTATTGCGCAAGATTTAAGCCTTAATGTTACTTTTTTTCGTTCCACATTGTCACTGCTAACACAGTTCCTTTATATATACATATATACATAGAATCCCAGAAACCATATAAAAGTTGACTTGGCAAATTCATACAAAAGATAAAGATGCGGCTGAGAATGTGAGAGCCAAGGAGAGAATGATGCCGGAGAAGGACACAAGGACTCAGTGAAGCAGGAACAAAGGAAATGAAATAAAAGCGCATTAGTTGACACTTTTTGTTTGCTTTCAAAGAGAAAGATGCCGAATATCATGGCAATGGAAGATTATTATCATCATTTGTATGGAGTATCAAAACGGTTTGTCAAAGGTTTCTTCAAATATTAAAACGAATGATTCCTTACATGTCCTCCAACTAAATATAAAAAAGAATTTAATCTGTGTGATAAGATTAAATAAAACCGAACTAGGATTAATTTGCAATGGAAGAATTGATCAATGGGCCACAAAAAGTATCTAAAAGTACTTTTTTGTCTTAATTTAGTGATTTCACTTTATTTGCCGTCAAAAATTTGGGAACATATTTTCAGTTTATGTAAGTTGTTGAAATTGTTGCTAAAATTCTATCTCAAAACTGCTTGGCAATTGTTTTCCTTTTAAATTGAAAAGACATACAAAGTGCAAATGTTATGCATTTCGAGTGTGAAGAAGTGAATTCAAGTTTCGAGTTTGTCATAGAATTGTTTGCTCTGGCTATTGCATACTTTTAGGCGTACATAGATGGTAAAGAAACTTTCTCTACATTTGCGAGAGGAAATTTTTCGGTGTGCAGAAAAAAAAGGAAAACAAAACTTTCGACATTTGCATCTGTCACCCAATAAGTGTGTGAGTGTGTGATGCAGTTGTTGAGCATATACAGAAAGAAGAAAGGGGAAGAAAAGTTTTCAGCTTAAATTCCAACACGCAATTGGCATGTGACGAAGTCAAAATGTTTTCACAGAGCACCGGAATCGAATTCCATTTTTTCTCGTTTTTTTGATATATCAATTTGAAAAGTTTGACTTAGTTTCCAGCAGCTTTTCGATTAAAGTTTTCCCTCCCTCTTTGCATAGAGGCAGATTAAAAACTTTCCTTTCACCGAACATTCTCTCTTTTTCTCCAGACTCTGGGGAAACAGAGAAAAACATTTCTTGGCAACATTCCTGGAGGATCTGTGGAATTGGTTTTGTGGGTTAGCTGCCAAGTGGAACACAATGGAACACATTAGCTAAAGCCGCTTGAACTGGTTCAGCATGACAAATGTGCAAGTAATGTAATCAACTCTGGCATTAAACTAAAGTACTTTTCTCTCCATCATCATCATTATCAACAACATTGCCATGATAAAAGTCAAATAATATTCAAAAATTTTTAATTAACCAAATATGAGCATGAATATGCACACACATTCATTCCAAAAACCAGAAACAGCATATGAATTCAGAACACAGAACCTACATAGAACAGCAAAATGCAAATAGAGCAGGCAAAATTAATTTGCCCAGTGCAAATATGCAAAATGTGAAATTTCCTCTCTTTGTGTGTGTGTGTGTGTGTTTGTATGCGGTGTCATAAATTTTGCGAGCAATGGAATCCCCACCAAAAAAACAAACCCCAAAAAAAAAAAAACCCTCCCAAGCAAATAATACCAAAATTTTCGCTGACGTTTACGAGTTGAGTTGAGTTCAGTAGCACATAGAGTAGACCAGGCAAAGTCAAGCTGGGAAGCAAATATTCTATAAATACACACACACTCTCACAAGTAAACACTCTAGTTCACACATACACATGGTCTCAAAATTGCGTTGCAAGCCATCAGCTAACCAGTCTCCATCTTCATTCCAAAAAGGTAGAGTTTCCAAGAAATTTCACCTGGCCAGGCAACTCTAGAAAAAGACACCCACACACAAGCACTCCCTCCCTCTCTTTCTTTCTCTTTTTCTCATAAGCAACTATATTTTGTAGTAATATGACTGCAGCTTCGTTGGTTGACATCAAGTTCCCCGACTTTAGCTCCCATATGACTGCCAAATACTGCCACTTGCTGTCATCAGTGGCATAGAGTTAGTTACCCAGCGTGTGTTGCACCCACCTGCAACTACATGGAAAGGTAGATTTGGTTCTACTCTCTGGCAAACAAGTCCAATTTGAAACAAGACCTATGAAAATAGAGCCACCCAGAACACATAATTTTTCAGAGAATAAGAAGTTTCTTTGCTTAACATTGGGTTTAAGTTTTCAGTGGTCTTACATTACTTTTACTGGCCCAGTTTTAACCAATCCCAAGTAAAGAAAAATAACTAATCTAAAACATATATATTACGAGGATCAAAATATTGTTATAATATATTTTCTGGTTTTAATAAAATCCTAAAGAAATATGAAAATATTGTTACCAATGAATTTAATTTTGGCACAAAGAGTTAGCTAATGAAATATCGAGAAGTACCTGTTTGTGGATTTACAAATCAATCACAAATCTTGAAGAAAGAAAAATATCTTTTTCAGCTCGAATTACAAAGTCTAGTAAAATTTCAAATTTATGAGACTTATTAAAAATATTGTTTCACTTGAAAAATCTTTAAAATCTGATTAAAATATGGATCTGTGTTTAACAGACATTATTTTCCTTATTTATTTAAAATGTTTAGTGCATTTTAAAGAAAACTAACACAAAAATGAACATGGAAAATTATTTCGAAAAATATAACGTTAACTTAATTGTTCCAGAATCTCAATCTATGGTATTAAATAGTTATTTTTTTGTAGAAATCATAGCACAAAATGTAAGTTGAAGTTTATTTTTTAAATCGGAGGATAAATTTTAATTGTATATGAGTTCTAATAACCGTCTATCTGTGCTTGTATCTAAAATGTTTGCTGGGTCATTTGTTAAGGACCTGTTTGAATTTGCAGTAGGAGTCTATGTGTGTGTGTGTGTGTGTATGTGTATCTATGGCCCAAGCTCATTATGCATAAATTGTCGCTACGAAATTTGTGCAGTGCTGAATTATGAGCAAGTTAATGGCATTATAATGCCAAAAACGTTGTATTTCTGTCTGTTGGTCTGTCTAACGACAAGAGGCAAAGTCTTTTGCAGTATTAGCCATGGGCAAATATCTGTCAGTTGGCTTTTGCAAGGATGTTATATGAATCTATGGTTTAGTTTAAAGCCAAAAAAAAGAACAAAATTGTTCAGGTTGTTTGGCAAGATGTCTTCTCGACTTGTTGCCCCAAAGCAAATGACCATCGTTTTATATAAACGAATGAGCTGGAATGGCCCCGGTGAATGGCAGAAGAATGGATAGAGAACATGGCTCACACACACACACACACACAGAAAGAACTGGGTCCGAGCGCCTTTGATGCCAAAGCTTGCAGTTTTTATCGCGGCACTCTCTGAAGTCGTGGGACATGGCTTTAATGCTACATACACACACACACACACACATACGTACAGCCGCAACAACAACAGGCTTCCCGTATCGTCTCCGTCGAACGTCTCCTGTTCACATGCCGCATGCCGCCACCACAAACTTGCGGCAAGAAGCCCTGTTCTCACTTCCGGCTTCCGGCTTGCCTTGCTAGTTGGTTACTGTTAACTTGTTTTGATTTTTTAATGGCTCGCATGTTGGCGATGACGACAACGACTACGACCTCGGCGACGAGGCTAACAGCAGCAACAACAACAACCTCATGCCTTTATAATTTTCAACTTAAAGCTACAAATCGAGGATCCAGCTCAATGCATGCATAAAGTTCTATTTAAACATGTCATAAAGGATTTAGTTCTGTGCAACTGAAAATACTTTTTTGTCATCTATTCTCAATTTCGAAAAATCTCCTTACTTTAAACCTCTCAACAGTGTTTCAATATATTTATTTATTTCTATTTTTAAAAATTAAAGCTCAAGCTCAAGTATCAATAACTGAATTTATGGCATGTATATATAGGTAATTCTCAAAGGATACTTGATATTGCTTTTATATATATGTACATATATATAAGCCGTATCAATGGCATTAACAAAAGATGTTCACAATAATGTTGGTGGCAAAAAAATGTCACAGACATCTTTTATTTGATGCTTATTTTATTTGGGCCATTCATAAAATGATTTATTTCATTCATACATACATATATAAAGACAACAAAAAAAACAACAACAACAAAATGGCAACGAAGAGAAAGAAAACATTTTCTTAATGCCATTTAGGAGAAAAAGTTCGTGCGTGTTGCCTACTTTTTGGCGTTTATGCTCTTAATGGGCATGCATCTCACTCGTACGTATAAGCTAACCACACACACACAACAACAACAGCCAAAAAATATTTAAATTTTTAATATTATTTCAGCGTAATTTGGCAGTTCGTTAGGCTTGTTAGGGACAGACACAAAGTGGAAGCGAGTGGGCGAAAGCCAAAAAAGAAAAACCAAAAGCGAAATGGAGGCAAAAACGAGAGTGAAACACGCGTAGACAGGCAGTCTCATAAATATGAATAACAACAAGAGCTAAAAAACGAGCAAGTGCCACATTTGCGGTCGATGTGTGTGTGTGTGCCTGAGTGTGCGATGCTGCCTCGTTATGACTCACATGACACATCGTTATGCTTTGTTAATGGACTCCTCATGCCACCTCTCGCTCGGTGTAAGATGAGGCACCTAGCTGGCAAAAGAAACTGCCTCAACTGTAAAGCACATCAAATTATATTTAATTATTTAAATCATGTTAATTTGCATGCATTTAAAAAATGCCAAAAATCTTATATTACACTTGACAACAAGTGAGCATAAAATTCGAGATGACTTTCAAAGCGATTCACAGCTTTTGTTTGGAATTAAGTACTGTTATCATGAATGCCATAAAAAATGTTTCATTCGAAGGCGAAGTGGAAAAAAAAATCGCCCCTAAAGTATGCAATTGAAAGTGGGAAAATGGCAAGTTCTTTATTTTCGATTTCAATTTCTTTTTTCAGTTAAAAAAATTGTGTACAACATTTAAAGTTCGTTATAGATTTTAAGAACAAACTTTTAAATTTAACTTAAATTTCATATTTTAAAGTGCAAATTTCGCATTACATTACATACTTTAAGGGGTAATGTATGCCTCTACATGACCTGTTTACTATGACTTTTTCTCTAAAGAAATAAATTCTTTTTGTGTTATCCATTTGATAAAAATTTTACTCATTTTAAATAATAATAATTGTTTCTATTTAAGATTAAACCTTGTTATTCTTTGGTTGTTGTTGTTTAACTTAAAAGCATTTGAGTGGTAACAAAAACCTTGTAGTCTAATGTTGCAAGGAAAACAACGCCAGGCAAGCACAATATAATTTTTTCGCCCTTATTTATTTTAAAGGTTCGAAATGGTTTCTGGCCATGCTTCGCCCTGGCAAGAACGCACAAACACATTCTACAAAACAAATACAAGAGAATATTTTGGAGCATGGACTAGCTCTGAGTCCACCCATCCACCCATCCACCCAAAATGTCGAAAATGTAACTTTAAACTGCCAGCGGGTGAGGCAAAGCAACAGCAAAAGCAAAATCACCAGCAACAAAAACAACATCAAACACTTTGCTTCCAGCGTCAACTCGGAAAACTGCATGCGTGTGTTTACTCTGCGTTAATGAAGTTGTGCGATGTCAGTGGGTGTGGGGAAACGGGAGAGGGGGTGGGGTGGTGAACAGGTGGGTGGAAATTCGCCTACGCATGCAGACAGCTTAGCGTCGGAAAGGTAAATGGCAACGGTGACTGTTACATTGCACATGGAAGCGCAAATGAAATGAAATTGTAAGCAGTTAGATAGAGATAGTAGCATAGATAATACCATATTCGCCTTCCCTTCCCTTCCCGCACTCCCTTTCTCTCATACTCCTCAGTCCTTTTGCAGACACCAGTGTCAGTCAGTCAGTCAGCTAGTCGGAGTTCGGAGTCGAGTCAGTGTTGTATCTTCTATGCAATTAGTACTTTTTGTTGATTATGTTGCAAATGTGTATCCGTATGTGTGTGTGTGTGTGAGTGTGTGCATGTGTTGGGGATTTTGTCTGGCTTTCTTTTTGCAAGTTTTACAAAGCGCTTAACGCTTTTTTCCCCTTTCAACTTGCCTAATTAATCAGAAAAATTTGGAATGAAATGAACAAGTGTAACTTAAGAAAATGAAAAGGATATATACGAAATTTAACTTTAGTTCTGTCACTTTTTTAAAAAAAAGGGACAGTGGGATTTAGTATTTAACAAATATTAAAAAACTTTAAAGTGAATGACATGTTTAAAAGGTCATAAATAAACATAATATGTTCTATTTAAAAATTCATAACCTAAATTAGTTCTTTAACTCAATCAGTACCAAAGACTGCTTTATAATTTGATTGTGTAAAGTATATTCGGAAGCTTCTTGAACCATACAAAAGTACCCTCATATGCATATAAATTCTTGATCAGCACGACGAGAAGAGTTTATATAGCTATGATGTACGTCAGTCCATCAGGATCACCGCAAACTCTTCCTAGACAAATAAAGTTATGGTGCTACTTTGCATAAAGACGTGTAGAAGTATCAGAAAAAGAATTTGTGTCAGCTGGATCGGACTAGTATCAAATGTATTTAGCTCTTATAACTAACAAAAAAAGGTTTGGTAAGTTAACATAAGAAATTATCATAGACCTGGTTAACTTATACTTCTTTCAATGGCTTAATAAACATGCCAAATTTCAAATCAATATCGGCTAACCATAACAAAACATTGCCTCAAATATATAATAAAATTCCATGATGGGAAGTTTATTGCCATCAATTACACTTTTAAATATAAAAGCTTATTTCATTTGCATTGTTGTTTTTATAGATATTTTCGTTAAATTAAAAATCTGAAATGATTTACCATAAGCATAACAATTCAAAAAATAATGTACATGTTTTTCATTAATAAAAAAAAAAAAATGGAATAAATTGAATAGTTTGCAAATAGAATTGTTTTAAGTAATATATTAGTATAAGTATTAAATAGTTTTTTACTGACACTTTGGGCTATGTGTCAGAGTTAAATAATAAATATCAAAGAAGCCAATGTTTATACATATATCATTAAAAACTAGCCATTTTTGAATATTTATTTCCCTTAGAAAATTTTCAAAAATCTTTCTAAGGTTTTTTCTCCTTTATGAAATATTGCTTAATAACATTTTGCGGCTCGATGTTATAGTAATTCGATCCGGCAAATTGCCACACTTAATTAGACTAAAAAAAAAGCTTAGAAACTTGGTTTCATTTAAGTAGCTTTAAAATAAGGGGCGTAAAATTGATTATCACAAAAAATGAGCTGACAGACAGACTTTAATATATCGACTTAACTTCCTAATGATTAAGAATTAATACGTTTATAAAATCGTAAACGTATTCTTCTCTGTTTTACAAACATCTGGCTACTTTAAATTTTTAAACTTAAAACACATAAAGTGTATTCAATAGTCGATACATTTTTTTATTCGAATCTTTAGTAATTTAAAAATGTCAAAAAAACATCAAATAAATTCGGGATAAATTATAAATTTTTTTTTGTTATTTTTATACATGTAGATTTACATATGTTGCCTCTGGCTAACAATTTTCATTTTGGTCAACATTTATTTAATTTTGGTATATGAAACCTGAAATGAAAATTATTATTTTCATTTATTACTATTTGCATTTTGGCCAAAAATGCAGAAATGCTGTTGAAGCCCTATATGCAATATGACAGGACTCAATTGTGAGAATGAAAAATAACTTGATAACCGCATGTTAAATCTTTTTCTTACTCTCTTCTTCTGCTTCTGGCCACATCCTGGACGCAAAAGGAGGCGTGCTGCACAACACAATTGCACAATATTTCCGGGCCAAGGTAATAAATAAATTGCATACGTAATTAAAATCGACGACTGTGCACAACAGGACTCCAACGGACAAAAGAGAGAGAGAGAGGGGTGCTTGGACTGGGGCAGGACAGGCAATTGTTATAGCAATTACAGCAACAACTGAACAACAAGAGGCAACAAAAAGTTCTCTGACTTGACTTGTGCTTCCCTTTAACATCAACTGCATTTCGTTTCGCTTTCCTTTTGTAACATTTTTGTATTTTTTGCACTGTTGGCAGCTCTTTTGTTTCATTTTTTTCTTACCTTTTGTTTTTGGTGTGTTTTCTTTTTTTGTTGTGTGTGTGTGTGTTTGTGTGTTGCATGTGAAAACTTGGAAAATTGTTAATGGGGGTAATAGGGAAATGGGTTGGCCTTCTCCTTCTCCATTTGCCTTATGGTAGTGTATAGGTAAGCAAAGTTAAGTTTCTTACTCTGGCCTTGTTTGTTTTTAATTTTATATATACATACATATATATATGTATATATACGAAGGTATTTCAGGAAACGTCTTTGGTCCGCCTCGCTTGTTGAGCAATTTTGCATGACAAAAGCTCAGCAAAAGGCGGCAACTCAACTGAACCGAACCCAGGTCGAGTGTGGTATAGAGTGTCTAGGGTGGAAACACCTTTTCCCGATTCTTATGGGTTGGTTCTCATTGTTTACCAGAA
Source organism: Drosophila insularis (assembly GCA_018903935.1). NCBI lineage: Eukaryota > Metazoa > Arthropoda > Insecta > Diptera > Drosophilidae > Drosophila > Drosophila insularis. The sequence continues at coordinate 8,091,921 of JAEIFP010001084.1, read as the reverse complement.
GTCACGCAATTCGTGTGGCGCTTGCTGGGGAACAAAAGAGAACTTCTCATGCTCATTTCATTTTTCACAACTTAACAAAGAGGTAAACTATCGAGACTTATTATTAGTTATAGCCGTTCATTAGGCATGAATGTTTTTGCCATTGTTCCTTTCCTAGCTCGATATATTCTTGTGAACAACTCTAAAAGAAACCACAATAATTTTTATAAACTTATCGATGGTTAAGATTAAGTTGCATCCAAGATTAGTTAAGTAGGTCTAATTATGTTTATGAGAAAATAATAGGTATTTTATGTTATGGTTAAGTTAAAGTTAGGGTAGACGTAAGGCAGGCAAAGTTGTGGTAAGGGAAAGTTGATTCCAATTAGTCTGAAATTGTAAACTTTACATATTTTAACTTTGTTAAGATCTCATGAAATATTAGATTGCCTTTCTTTTTGGCAGTAATACCAATACGTCCAGCCTATATGGTATAAAGTAACTGAACTGAAATATAATGCATATTTTGGGCTTTAGTGAATTATAGTCCTAATAATAACATTTTTTGAATAAATTACTTTTCTATATAAATGAAATATGAAGCAATGGTTAAAAATATTGGTTACAATTTTTGAAAATATTTACCATTCTTTGATGAAAATCCCACAATTTACCATGTAAGCATTATTGGAAATATTTTCTATTACATAGCATACTTATCAGCAGCACATGCCCACACACGCACACACATACAAGCATATACACCCCCTGTCAAAATGATCCATGTGGCTAATCATTTGCATAGCTGGAAATTCAAAAAGAAATTTAACGAATCGCAGAAAGGCAGAAAGCATATTTTAGAAATATTGAAAAAAAAAGACAATATGGAAACGAAAAGGAAAAGCAAAGCTTGGCAACAATTTTTTGGAAAATAAATGGGAAAACATTAAACAGATTTAAGTAAATTTGTTTTGCTGCGTGTGCCATCAATAACTTTGGCAGCATATTTGACTTGCCAACCCCATTGAGTACACCAATCTGCCCTTGCTCCAAACATGAGGGGGGGGTAATGGTTTGGCAAGGGTTTAAAAAATGTTTGCATTAGCTTTTCCCTTTCTACTACCCTCATCTGTCGTTTCTCGTTTCATTTTAGTTCACTTTTCCTAGCTATCTAACGGGGGGTATTCTCTTTTATTTTTCATGCAAATTAACCCCCCGAAAAAAGAATAAAAAGAGTAAAGCAGAGAGGACTCCCCCCCAAACACACACACACACACACACACATACTTACTTGACAGTCTGGTTGGCTAATTTTGTGTTTCCTTTTCTTACACTTTTGTAGCTTGTAATTTTCAAAATCGATAAGTAACAGAGCAGCACCAACTTACCTTATCTTTCCCACTTCTACCACTTTGCCTCTTTACTTTGCAATATTTTTGCATGAAAATCACGAAGTCGATGTCAAAAATTTCACTTTATCGACTTTTTAGGCTACGGAAATTGTTGGCAACGCAATGGCGGCCACTCAAATATTACCACAATAGGTGGGCGTGCCTTGGCTTTTTCGGTGGTAAAGTCGGTTACTCCATTGTGTTGTGGTAAAAACAATTTCCCAAGTTGTCAATAATAGGAAAAAAAATGAAAATAATAAAAAAAAAAACTCGAAGAAAAACTGCTTGAATTTTTGAGAAATAGCAAAGTGGGTTGGCGGCAAAGAAATTGTTATGCTGGCAAAAATTTTTGTTTGCCTGACTTGTCAAATGCAGAAGAGGCCAAAGCGAAAGCCACAATACGACAAACGACAAAGGATTGACATATTTCAAGTGCCTAGCAAATGACGAGACCGCATTTCGTATGCATGAAATGAGGGCTTCCTTCTGGTTATCCATACCTCCCCGCACACCCTTCTTGGCTTTGTTCCGGATAATATATATTAACTTTGTTTTATTGAATTACTGTTTTTATTACAGGATGGGGGAAATAAAATTTTAGTGTATTAATTCATTTCATAAACTGTTGAAGTTCAATTCAATGTATCAAAGACTCTTGAGGAAGTTGAAGCCACAAAAACAACGTTTCAATGGTGAGACTTTCCAATCGTGAATTCAAATTGGTGAAACAATTTCATTGGTTGTTTGTCAACTTTTGTCAATAGTCAAGTTGTTATGCTTTTCTATACAAATAATATATAATAGGTATATGTGGGATATGCAAAAAAGCTTATTGTATACGAAGATAGAGAAAACAATCAAAGAGAGTAGAGCATGTAGAGTATGCCAATGAAGAGTGTAGTCAAATTCGGCGTGCGAAGTTCCGATTAAGGACAAATCAAACGCCAATGTTTAAAAAGTCCAAACGTCATAAACAGACGACCATATCTGATGTTATTTATAATCTTGTTTAATCAAATAAGTCGCATTTTCTTTTGGACACATTAAATTATTTAACTTGTTAAATAAAACCCCACATTTATGCTTAAAGAAGTAACAATACAAAAATTACCAACATGGACAATGCTTTGATGAGATGAGATGCTGTTTTTTTTTATAAGCTGCATTAAGTAATATTTAAATGAGTAGAAAAAGAAATTAACATTTACTGTCTCTATAAAAAGAAAGTTGATATCTATTACTTTAAAAAATGTGCAATGAAATGTTGTCGAGTGTTATATTTGAGTTATATTGCTTTACAGCAGGGGTAGGCACGCATACAATCAAAAATGAGACTTTGCATTTGTGTGTGTGACAACAAACACGAAGTACGAAACGTTTTCTTGCTTTACACTGAAAAAACAGTATAGCAAATAGAAATATGTTTTATTTTTGTCAAAAAATTAAAAAAAAATTATCCTTACATAATATAGGTAAGAAAATATTATTAAATAATCCAGGGAATTATAGGAAAATTTTGATGACAAATAACGCATTGCGCATCGCCCTCCATATTTTCATAAATCAAAAATAAATTTTCCCAATCGGCACTAAAAATTTTTTTTTTCGGTGTATTCCAGTTATTGTTTTGGCAATCATTGTTTTTCCTGACAAGCATCAATCAAAATTTTTGCCGAAGTGACATTGCCGAACAAACACGAGCGTTTACAGTATACGTGAAGCGGCAGCGCTGCGGCAGAGCTAGGCCCTAGTCCGGGGAATGGGCCGTGCCGACCACTGCTTTACAGTTTACTCTTCTGTAAATATGATAAATTCAGAACCCTAATATTTTTATTAATATGGAAATGCAAAAAGTTGTTATAAAAATTCATCATTTAGGTGGAATGAGCTTAGCTGGTACAATGCAATCATATAAATTTATTTTATCTCTAATTTTCTCTAATAGTTTTTGAAATCCAAAAATATCAATACAATTATTTTGGTTTCAAATGTTTACAAATTTTTTGCAAGTATACCTAGTGACATATAACTAATATATACTGTACTACAATTCAAAATTCTTAGTAACTATGTCTAAGTTGCTTCAGTTGCAGCTTTCAGTCAGTTGGTTTAAATTTTCATATAAATAAACAACAATTAGCTTAAAAAATCCTGGCCAGATGCTGGCTGAAATTGTTGAGCACACACTGACTGACGGCTTTGGCTCGTCTGTCACCTGGCATCAATGCCCCAGATGCCGCTGGCACCATCACCACCACGACCACCGCCAACCGCCTCATGGTGGGGCAAACAACAGGCAGTTGGAACGGGAGCATCTGAGTGGTAGCTCAACAACCGTGAGCTGGAGGCCCTCCATTGTGCCTTTTTGAGCGGGTCCATTGTTGTCCTTTTTTTTCCTGGCATTGTGTGGGTGTGGGTTTGGTTGTGCGTGTGTGCGGATGCCATTGCATTGTGTTGGGTGACGTTGCAGTCGACTTGTTGCCGTGACGTTGGCACTTGTCGTCATCAGCATCATCATCAACCATTCGCCACTTGCCTTGTAATGAGTTTGCCATTTTATTTTATTTATTTGCCAGAGTGCTTTGTTTCAGCCAAGCTGAAAGCGTACAAAAGTAGGAGAAAAAAATATAATTCATTTTGAATTTAAATTAAATAATGATTTAAGTGCGCCAAGAGGCTTTGTCTACAAACTGGAGAGGAAGATGGTTATAATGATGCATATTTTATATGCAAATGATACGACACATGGCCATTTAAAAATAATAAAAATAATAACAAAAAAAATTGAAGACAAATTAAAGTTAGCTGTAATTATAGTATATATGTAGATTTCAATTCTCTATACTGTGTCCCCCTCTCATTTATACAATAAAGTTTTGAGTTAATACATAGAACAAGTTTGGTTCGAAACGCATTTGTGTGTTGACCTAGTTCATGACTCGAGGCAACACTCGTGGCTATTTGTTTGGCCATTCAATTGAAACTACGCGAAATTGTACACCTACCCCTGCGTCCCGTGGATGTAACCACCCAGCCAAACAATGCTGAAACAGAGACAGACAACTGCATATACTATTCGTTGTTAGAGAGACAGAGAGGCAGTTGGGACAGTTGGTGGCAAAAGGCAGAAATCAAATTACAATTTCAATATGCATTGCGTACTCTAAATGTCTGTTGGTGTCAGTTTTTGATTTCACAGTGTACATTCGCTATACATAGAACATGAAGTTTTCCAAGTTGATGTTTGGAGTTTAGATATTTCAAGCTGTGTGTGTGTGTGGGTGAGTGTGTATATTTGATGTATCCCACACACAAATGCATTTCTTGCCTGTCCATTTGAAACATTTCTATATGAAGGAGTCACTCCAAATGCTAGAGATGGCACTTTCCAGATTTGGCTAATGCGTGTAAATAACAGACGATGGAAAATATTCAAAAGTACGTAACACTTTTCATTTTGAATTTTAATATTATTGTTGTCTTAAAAAAAAAAAAAATAAAAATAATAAAAGTAACTAAAATTTATATTAATAACAGCATTTTAACATTTCAGTATTTTCATATTTAACTAAAATCTTACTTAACTTATTTTAAATATGTATATGTAAAAGATTTATTTTCAAGATTTAACAAATAATATCTTAATGTCAATGGTTTACGGATCTTGGTCTAAAACCCAAATTGATAATATGATAATTTAAAAATGTGTTTACACTAATCATTATCATTTATAATTTGACTAATTAAATGCCTGTTGAATGTATTTTCCTCTTGTACTTCACCTAGCTTTATAGCTTGAATTATTTCATGTTAATGTTTTGGTAAGATTTAATACTTTTAAAATAGTTTATTCAAATTTAAATAAATTTTTAGAATAAACGTCGAAATGAATCAGTTTTATTTAAACAAAAATAAGTGGTTATTTTTTTTAATTTTGACAAATTTCATTTTAAACGGTTGACGAATATAAAAAAAAATGTAAAGCAGCAAAGTGAAATTAAAAACGAATAAATATGAAAGAAGGTGACTTTAGCTAAATTAAAAATTGACATGCTTTTGCAGTCCTTATCTATTATAGACTATAATATACCAAAACTAACAAATATCCTCAATACATTCCGACATTAGAAATAGAAAGTAAATTATTGCAAGTCGAACTGTTTTTGTCTATTTTACCTTCCTTTATAAAAGGATATTCCGAACTTACCAGAGAGGATGACTAGTCCCCACAATTGGATATCCAGGTTACAAATATCAATAAAAATAAAATTTTTTACAACTTTTAAGCTAAGCTCCTTTAATTATGACCAACAATTTAATTTATCGTTTTAAAAATTGCTCTTAAAATTTAGCAGAATTAATGGATGGATAATACTTTATTAAAACTTAAAGAGAACAATTTCTGCACTCATTTCATAAATACATTTACATTTTTATTGAATTATATTTAAGTAGTTATCAGTCGGCCTTAATGTCGCATCTCTAGGGACAAAGTTTAGCTTCTGATTGTGCGTGTCCCCATGTCACTTAATAGAATTTATCACATTTTAACTGTGTGACAGGAGTCAGTTGGTTCGTTTAGGTCTGTTTCGGTTTGGTCTTAGTTTGGGTCCTTTTTGCTGGTGCTCTCCTGTCGACTCGTCACTCGTTTTGTCAGTCATGCATTTGAAATGTTCAATTCAATTGGAAATGCAGGCAAAAGTGTCATAGTTATTGATTTCGCACCATAAATAATGCATGCGGCAGCAAGTGACCAAACTTGTTTATTTATTACATGATTTATGCAAGTCGATCACCAGGAAAGACTTCAATTAAAAACGCCTTCTCAACAAGACGGCGATTAAGTGCAAATTGCAAATCCAAATGGTAGTAGATGAATGAAAAGCGAAAACTTTTGCCAACGAAACGATTATTAAATTAAAACGTACAAGTAACTTCTCCCAGTCAAAGATGGAAAGTTTTATATAATTTCTTTTTCTCTTCCCTACTTTTTTTGCTCCTTCTTTCTTTTTTCATTTTCTTTTTTTTGTCTCTGTGTGCAACGCATAATTTATTATGCGATGCAAAAATCTGCTGCACCAAATTTGTCACATGGGATAAATAATAAGAAGAAACTTGGCAAAAACTTTCTGCTCAAAAAAGTGCCAGGGGCCAACTGTTAAGGGAACTGCAAGGACTAACAGAGTACAGAATGGGGCAGGCGGTGTGTGTGGGGTCGAGGAGGACCAATGGGATTTGCCACAGAGCTTGGGCAGATTACTCATACGCCATGTGAGACGACAGTGTGCAACTGCCAAGTGCAGCATCTAATACAAAGCTGCCAAAGGATTCACATAATAGTGTGGCCAGGCGAGCATGAAATTAGAGCTAAGCACTTGAAGATGATGTGCGGGAAATTTGTTAAACTAAGTTTAAGCAAATTGAATCATGTGAAAGTTAGATGGCACAGGCCGACTATATCACGAAATCTATATATAGGAGAAACTAGCAAAAACCGAATTCAAATTTAAATTATGAAACAAATTTGCAAAGACTAACAGATTGTTGTTTACCATTTAATTTGCTGAATGCTATTAGCTTTTATTATTTTCAATGAAACAGATCAAATAGAATGCAGTCATCTAGCTAATTTTTAATGTAAGTGATTTTAAAATAAAGTGCCAGGATAAGTTATAAAATATAGCTTTATATATATATTTTTTGATATTTGGAATTGGGTTTTGCCTTGAACTCACTCACTCACATTGTAGAGAGTTTTCATCAATTCGGGAACAAATTCATCCCATTTGGCCTCAAATATATTTCCAGCCACTGGCACCTGCTCCATGTCATATTTATCTATAAATTTTTCCACATCGAAATTGCTATGTCCGTCGGCATTATTCAATTCGATTCTCTTCTCCTCGAAATCCAATTTATCCGATTGTTGATACACCAAACAGACATAACGCAAAAGGCCACTCTCTTTGGGCGGCAAAGGCCCATAGTATTCGGATATAGCTTGTCCTTTCATAACATCCTTGCCGGGCACATTCACAACCAGCCAGTGTAGCCAGGAACGGTACATGGGATTCTCACGAGATGGAGCATCGGGACAGACCATGACAATGGTATAGAAAGTTTCCGCATCGGCATCCCATTCTAGTTTGGGTTGGAATTTCAATTCAGTCGGCGTATAGGTCTTACCCTCGGCTATATCTAGAGAATTTTCATATATCATCTGCAGTATAGACGAATTTATAAATCAATTGAATTTCTTCTTCTTTGGTCCTACCTTTAGCAACTGCTTGGGTGGCTCCTTCAGGATATCTGGTATAATGGCCATGTCCTTCATAATGCGACGTACATTCAACTCATTATCCTCCTCCTGTTGACTGCTTGATGAGCCAAATAGCAGTAGACTGAAAAATAAAATTGCTAACGAAATATGCATGGCAAAGTTAGTAACTGAATGAGCCTAAGTACCTCTTTTTATCCATATATATATACAACCATATAGTCGCTTAAATTGTACAAATAAATATATAATTAGGCAATTAACTATAATTTCTTTTATAAATATTTACAAAATAGTTATTTTCGCCAATTGATGACCCCAAGGCAATTTGAATAGATAATTGATATACATTTGCTACACTTTGTATATGGTTGGGGGTTGAGAAATTAGAGTCACGAAGAGTATGCCCCACACACTTACACACACAAATGCATATAGATTTATATACATATGTATGTTTGTATATCTTAAGCTATATCTATAGAGTAGACTACCCTTAGGTAGCAATTGTGGTCACTTATGTGTTTATATGTCCTTTTAATAGACTTGCTCGCATTTCAGCTTTTCTTATCAAGACAATTGTCTTGGTTTTTGTGTCTAGCCGGCAAAAAAAAAACAAAAAGATCTCACTAAATATGTCAAAATAAAGGCAAATTTATACACAAACTGATAAACAAAATAATATAAAGCAGCGGAGAGAAAAAGAAAAAAAGGCAAAAGAGAATAGAAGAATCTTTTCTTGGTTGCTTTTTTTTTTTGCTTTTTTGGATACAATTGCTATCTTGACATTGTCATCTCAGACTCAAAGTGGAGCCGGGAAATTGGCTCGACAGTTGCTGATGCCTCAAGCTCTTTCAGTTCTATTTGCTCCAGCTGTTTGTTGTTGCCTTGGCACGCCTATCAGTGGAATTGAATCAAATTACCTTGTAATCTTAACCTTAAGGTTATTTGCCATTGCCCACAAAACGCTTTGTGCCGCTTCGGTTTTCTCGCTGCGTTTAGTTACTATTCGACTCCCCACAGTCCCATACCGATTTCCCCCACCATTCAGTTTCCATTTCAACTTCCTTTACATCTTCCATGGCCCTTTTATCCAAAGATGGCCTAGAAGGAAGTTGGCAAGTTGCCTTCGCTGCGTTGCATCTTTAACACTTGTTTAGGTGGCGACCCCCTCAAAGGATGGGGTCGGAAATGGGCAGGGAAATACGATATATATATATATATATACATAAATGGAAATCCAACATTACGTCTTATCATGATTGCAAAGTTTAAGTGACTTTTGTGCAAGTGCAAAAGATATAGATTCAATGCTTTTAATGTTGTTGTCGAGGGATTTGCTTCTTTATTCCTTTTAAATGTAGGAACTCAATCAGAGATGTCGGCGAATTGAAGAACTTCTGATTGGAGCAAACTTTAATATCCAATAAGTCACGAGGGTAAGTAGGCTAGTGACTTAAGCTCTTAAGGGTACGCTTTGATTTAAAATAGTTAGCATTTAAAATTTTAAATACCCAACTCATATTAATCCTCAATAATAAATACATTGCAAACTTATATTAGCTAAAAATATGTTCATGCTTGTGGGAGAAATTTCCCTCTAAAATATGCAATAACCTGAAAAGGAATTGTACGTTCTTAAAAATACAGAACTATTGGGATAAATAAAAAAAAATTGATTAAACCCTTTTCTAATTCTCATTTGTTTCGAGGGAAAACTTCCTCCATTAATTTATCTATTCTTATAGTGAATACAGTTTACGCATACTGAAAAAAAATATTCTTCATTTATTTGAAACTTTAAAATATATTTTTTTTTATTTTCCAAAGCTAACAAAATTATTATTATAAATTTTACATATGTAATATCTTTTCTAAGGTTTGTTCAGCTTATAAATAGTCAATATTCTATAAAGTCTAAAGGCAAAGTAAGGTATCTTTATGATTTTCATGATAGAAATGAAAAGAAAATTAGTTATTTATGATTTATTCTTATATATACAATCGATTTTCTGCCACATGTCAAAACATTTGACTCAGAAATTTTCCTTTAGCAATTAATTGTTGAATATTAATAACTTAGGAAAACTTTTGGCCACATGTCACACACACACACACACACACAAAATCCAAGCCACACATAGAAATAAACACAAACACCTAAGCCCAAAGCTACCTAGAAAAACAATTAATAAGCAAATTAATATATAATCAGGACAAATAATGAGCCAATATTTTGCTGAAATATTAAGAAAATGACAAACAGTGGCGCCGAGAAATTACAATGCCAATGGCAGGCATATCCAAGGGGGTGAATGGGAACAACAATTTGGAGGATCTAAAGCTGGCAACATTTTGAAGCTGTTCCACACATGTTGTTCATTCAAATGCCATCATTATCGTGCTCACGCCGCAGAGTCTGCCGCTTCATTATCCATATTACTCCTTTCTAGTGCCTCACAGCTCACACTAACCGCCGCTCGCTCCCCCTCGCCACTAAATACACAACCCAGAGCCCGTTCTCTGGATGGTTATTGTTTCCATTTTGATTTATGTCTGGCATCCTTGGGCATAGTCCTGGTCCTCCCATGCTTGGTTGCTCGTCTACAATTTTAACGTTGTTAACCAAATTGCATAAATTAAGTGCGTTCGTTTGCTTGAGTGGCGTTTGCCTGGCTTGAAGGCTCCTCCTCAGCTCTAGGGCTAGTCCTGCTTCAACTGCTTTTCTCCGTCTCTAGTCTTCGCTTCATCGTCTCTCTCTCTCTCTCTCTCTCTGTTTCTCTTTCTGCAGTGCATTTGTGTTGCTAATGTGGGCACATTAGAAGCACATGTTGCCAAGCTACTTCTTCTCTTCTTGAGTGAATTTTTAGTGCTTATTTGGTTTTTTTATTTGTACCCATATTTGCCTACACTCCTTCCAAACGATACGCAAAGGCTGAACAAAATGAGCAAGGAGTTAAGAAAATTATGTAAAGCACTTGGAATATTTTATAATTGCCATGTAAATGCATTTATGCCAAGCGGATGTTATATAATCCCGTCGAAAGGAAATATATGAAATCATTATGATGATTATTTCTTTCAACTTTTGACTTTGGCACAAAGTCAAGACCAATTAGTTAACCTATCCTTGATAATTATACGTTCATTATAATTATTATTCGACATATTTCACTAAAGAAAACTTTCTGCGGTGTTTCATTGAGTAAAGTGTAAACTAAATTGGTAAGTTTTAATAGTGCGTATTAGGCTTATTTTAAACTCTAGTATAATTCATTTGTAGGTACCATAAAATATAAACTTGGCCTTTGTATTAAGGCCTTAAACTCAATACATGTTAAAATATCACCCTCTCAATAATGCCTTTGAAATTTTAATGCAATAAATGGAAAACTTGGAATGGAATCTTTAACTTTTAACCACAAAATTCTTAGTTTTATTCAATCCTTTTGAAGACCCTTGGATTAATTTTATACCAAATCTATAGAACATTTAAAAGAAATTGGTGGTTTGTTAAAAAATTCATTTATATTTGTAAATAGGAAATAAATAAATACACAATATATATCATATAATTTGTTTATATAACGTATTTTAACTGATTTTAGGAAAGTTTTTTGAAGTTCTTTAAACAAATTGTTCTAAACTTAACAGATTCCTTCAGTTTCAGTGAATATCACTTTTTTTAAGAAATATACATCTAATAAAAGAACACACTAAAATACAAAATTCCATTCCACAAAACATTTCATTCAAGTTATCGCATAGATTTTGTTTAAAGCTTTGCCATCGTTTTATATATCATTCCTGCAGTATTTACTTGGCTATTATATGCTCGAAGCGTTTCAACTGCTGCTCCTTTTGGCTTCTTGTTTAAGCTCCTGCCTTAGTGCCACAGTTTTTATCTTAGCCCCGGCAAATGGCATTCAAATGCAAACCACAAGAGTCACATAAGGATACGAAGGACGAGTTTATAGTATGCCATCGTAACCCAATGCGGCCATACTTTGTCTTCACTCCAACCTCCACGTACCCCCCTCAAACCACCGCGTCAACCGTTTTGCCATCTTGCCTTGCCCAGAAACCCATACTTATGTATGTTTGCACAATTTTGCCACAATGAGCCAAAAATGGAGCTGAAGAGTCAAGCGAAATGTCTGTTTTATTGCGGTTTATGAAACAGTTCATAAATAAACACACATGGGTATGAGTGTGTGTGTGTGTGTCCGTATCTGTGAATGGAAATGCATCCTTCTTCAGTCATTCTGGTTAGGTATGTAAACCTATTTATGTCAGGCATAAATGTATTTTTGTGGCAAAACAAAAATTGCATTACTACACAATTTGGTTTTTCCTCATATGAGCACACACATTGAATTTTCTCACTTCAAGGAAAATAGTTTCTTTTTAGTCAAATGAATATGTCTTAAATATTTAAGCTCAATTTGCCAAATTCTATTAGCGCGAAAAATGAATCAAACTAACTTCAGGCTACCAACTAAAAAAGAGAATGGGGTGGGTGTGTGTGTGGGTGTTGGGGGAAAAAGTGAGAACTTTTCCATTTAATAAATAATGAAAATTTCATAATGGCGCTTTGAAATCAGACCAGACAAACAGACAGATAAAACTTGGCCATTATCAAAGTTTTTCTCAAGAAAATTTTACAACAAATTTAACATTAATTTGGCAATTTACACGATGCCAAACTCGCAAATGGCCTTAGGCGAACTGAAAACGAATGAACGAATGAATATTCAATTTCCAGTTGAAATTTCTCGGTTAAACGAAACAAAAAAGAGAAGTGAAAAAATTCCTTAACTTCATTTAAAGTATTTCCGCAGCAGACACTTTCGATTGTCCAATTTACCAGAAAGGCAATTCGAGTTAAATGAGCTAAATATATTTTATGGAAATTAATTTTAAAATCACTCGCAAAACTCTTCAACCTAATGGCAACTGTAGGAAAGTCATTTTGGTATTAGTAAGTGTTTACATTTATATATTTGGGGCTCATAAAAACTTATTAAGATAATACAAATTTTCTAAATTAAACTTGGCCATTGGAATATATATTGTGACTGAATTTTTAATGGAGTTTTTTTATGAAGCAAATTTTTTCTTAATCAAGATTAAGAACTTTAATTGTAATATTATTGCTATTGTTTGTTACAATTATATATATAAGTCAAAGCTCGTATATCTAAAAATGCAACCAAATTTAAAAATGACTTCTAATTAAATGTAATCATTTGTAAAAAAATATTTCTAACAACTTCGTCTAAAGAAAATTGTAGACATTAATATCTAAAGTTTAAGATAACAACCTAAGACTTGCAGAGATAATTTTTAATGTGCCTTTTCTTTAAGAATAAAGGAGAAATTTTTGAGCAATCCTTTCAAATTGATATTCAACTTCTTATTTTTTATATTGAAGTCTATTTATAAGAAAATCTTTTAATATACCTTGCTGCATGTTTAAATCTTGATCAAAAGCCTACATATATAAAGAAATTGGCTAAATTTTGTGATACTCGCTCATTTATTGATGATTTCCAGTTTTGGTATTTGTTGAACCTCTTAAATATTTAACTGCAATCTAACGAATTTATGTTTTTCAGTTAATAAAATAGTAATCAATGTTTGTATACGCTCGTCACGAAGAATCTGTCACATCGATAAAACTGCCCCTCGTTGGGCTTGCAATTTATAACTCAATTAACGAGCCGCAACCCAGAAGAAACTTTGCCCAAGCAAATACTATAAAAATTTCGTATTTATATACATATTTATATAGGTATATTAATAAGAAAGATGATGGATAAAAGTATCTGCTACAGGCAGGCGAAAAACCGATTAACCCAGATAAGTGAACAGTTCAGAAATTCTTGTTTTTTTTTTTAACGATAACAAATCGCTTACGGTTAACAGGCGGCATTAATTCTCATTCACAGTGAAGCATTTATTGGCCAATTAAAGTGGGTGGAAATCCGTAGATGGAGGCATGGAACGAAACGATGAGGCCACCCCTTTGGGCTATGTATATGTTTGTGTGTGTATGTGTGTGAGTACTTCATTTACTTATGTTTATAGAAACAACTCGAAGAATAATTGAGAGCAATTAATAATTTTGACAATTTACACAACATTCAGCCAAATGGCAGAGAGACAAAGATAAGAGAAACGAAAACCCTTTCATAATTAGTTGGTTCAAGTAACCGGTTTCACTTTTTTAATTGCTTATTTATGGTTTTCTGTTTGATAAGAAGGGGAAACAAAAAAAATACACAACAAAGTATCTGCAACTGACAACTTCAATTGGCCAATTGGGTGGCCTTTTGGCTGTCGTTTGATACGTTTTTTTTTTCATTCTCTCGCTTAACTTGTGTTAAAATAAATCAATTATTTTAATTCACGTTGACAACTGGTTGTCATTTTCAGGACAACAAATTCTTTGACTATACCCTATACTAATTTTAGAAAAAGACGAGTGGTATATGAGTCATTCGAATTTTTCTCGATTGGTTCGCTTTTTTTTACATTTTTTGTCTTTTATTTAATATATAGACAAACAGTTGACTTTATAGTATCTCTTTTTATCTTAAATTATGTAAAACATATTTTTGACTTCCTATAGGGTAACTTGTATTCGAATCGAGTTGACTGTTTCTTGTCATGCGTCGTCAATTGCTCAATTTTTTTTTGTTTTTCGCCCATGGCTTGACATGGGTTAAGGGTGAAACCAACGAAAGCAAAAAAAAAAAAAAGCAACCGCAAGTGAAAGACTCTCATGCATAAAATGTCAATAACAGATATGAATACCAAAAATAAAACTGAAGCAACTGAACGAGGGGAGACAAAAAGATATGAAAGTATCAGTCAAATTAAGATATTTCGATTTGTTTAGATCATTCAAACAAAAATGCCAAGCAAAAAATTATCATTCAAGTGGAAAACTTGGATAAGCTGCAAATAAACCATTACAGGGGGGAAGAAAAGTTTGCGAAATCAGACCTTAAATTTCATTTAAAATTTGCCAGGGTATAAATAAATTCATGTAAACCCCTTTTACCACATTTTCCTGCATATTATACGATTTGCATATATAAATAAAGTTGATCAAAAACATATTCATAGTCCGCCGCCCGCATGTAGCAACAACAAAACCATTTTCCACTTGACATGTGCTCAAGTGGCTAACCATCCCATTTCCCCTTTTTTATTCCCTTCCCTATATCCTTAGCCAACATCCTGCTCGTATTCCCTATATATATTTGAATGTGGTGCGTTAGGAGAAATATTCAATTCAATCTGTTTTTTCCATTTAAACAATTTTTGCCAAAAACTTGTTTACAACTCAATTTTGCAAAAATAAAACGAAATAACACTTAAATAAATAAACACAAAAAGTGCGGGGGAGAGAGCCTCCGTTTCCCTTCCTTGCGAAAAGTTTGTTTTTCAAGGGAAGAGGCGGGAATATGTGTGTGTGTGTGTGTGTGTGGGTGTGTGTGTGGGAGGAAGAAGGGAAATGAACAATTCCATTTTTGGGTGATTGTGTGCGGATTGTGAAATGCTCTTTGCCTGAGTTTTTGGTTCACACGCATGTAATACAATAAAGGGGCTTTTGTTACAGTTGCCGTTCCCGTTGTAGTTGTTGTTGCAGCTCTTAACAAGGCACGCGAAGAATCCTCCAAAAGCGAAATAGATATATCAAGCGCTTTAGTCCTGCCAGTCTGCATGAGTATGTACATGTGAATGTGTGTGTGTGTGTTGGTGTTTGCCAAAGGATACAACAATGAAATTGCCAAATGGCATTTCCTCTTCTTGCTCCTATTTCTCTCTCTATGTGTGTGTGTGCGTGTGTTTGTGCGTGGGCGCATTAGGGTTGCTAGTGGGCGTGGCAGACTTGCACAAAAACTTTTTGTGAAAATGTTTTGCAGCAAATTGTATTTAATTTTTAGATTGCGTATGCTAAAAAACAAAACCATATAGAAAAAGAACTAAGTTTCAATTCAACAATAAAAGTTATATATCTACATATGTATGATATCAGAACTTTACAAGGATATCAAATACCCAAAGCTTATGTACTGACATGCATATATGTAAGTAGTCAAAAGTTTAAATAACTTTTCTCATGTCTTGCAATTTATCAAGAAATAAATTCTTACAAAACTTCAATTTTTTCTTTGGGTTTTGAATAAAGGTTCCAAGGTCATTTTTAGCTCATTGTCTCTAAAGTGTTTTTTCGAGAACTATTCATCATCACTTTGCTTACCAGTCTAAAATTGCTCATAATCAAAGCTAAAACTATTTATGAATTACAACATCAAATTTCGTTGAACCATTTCCATATGCAAATGAAAATAATTTCAAATATGGGTCACTAAATTCTGCAATCTGCTGAAAGCCTTATTAAGGGAAACCCCAAAAGGGACTTTTCGCGAGTTCGGAAAGAAAAATAAATGATGTAAATGTTACAGAGCCAGTTCTTTGAACCCTAAGAATTAATCAAAATTTTACAAAGGTTCCAGCAACAAATAAAATATAATCTACAATACAAACGAATCTTTTAAATAAGTTTGTTTTCATATTACAAAAAAAAAGGATTTGCTTATTTGATATATGCGAAAATCGAATAACTATTGTAATCTACAAAATCAATATAATAATTTCTCCAAAAACTTAGCTATTAATTAGCTGATGTTAAAGGATAATTGATTCCACCTTGCTTCGATACAGAAAATTTTCCATATTTCTTATGTTGTTATGCATTTACTAAAAGGGTCCATACAAAATTTTGAATCTCCCTGTTTTTATTCTATTTATAACAATAGAAGTTAAAAAAACAAATGCAATGCTTCTTTTTGTGCACTGTTTAACACATCATTTTGAAGACAAGCTGCACATTTTATTATTTTTATATTTAATGACCCACAAGTTGTATATATATGTATAGAAATTGTTAATTTGTTGCTTAGTGTAGAATATAAGAGGCAAAAGGATGAAAATTAGCCAAGTGAAGAGATATCTCTATCCCCTTTCCCTATCTTTTTGCAAATTTGAATGCGAAACCCTTCTCTATGGCATCACATTGTTTCTGCTGAAAGTTCACTTGGGCACTTGGTTGCCACAATTTATGCATTTTCCATGGCATTAACGTTGAAAGGCGTCGCAAATGAAATGCCATTCAAAATGCTCTTTAGTCCGCTTGGCTGTTGTCTGGTTAGTTGGTTACCTGGTTAGTTGCTGCTGCTGTTTCGGATAATGGGCGGCAGATCCCCCCACGCTCCCCACCATACCAACTCGACCACCTGGGCCACTCTGCAAAAGGTCACGCAAATTAGTCCAGCAAGAACGATAAAGTTTCATGAATAGAAAACTGCCAGACTCGATGCTGGTTGTAATCCTTGGGAAAAACTTGTAAAAGTAACTAGATAACGCAGCAAACAAAGTTGAAGTTGAGCTCCAGGGAAAAGGTGGGAGACGAGTAGACAATGCAAAGACAAGGGAAACCATAGCGATGGCATGGAAATAAATAGAAGGATGGCGAAAAATGGTTTATTGACCCTGCATTGGGCTTTGATTTCCAATACAATTCCAGAGAGCAATACACCCAAAGGAAAAAGCTTAGAAATGGCATTATCACATTCTCTCTCCAATCGAGAAATCCAATTGAAATCTACGGCGACCTATTGGGACACTTCCGTTTGCTCTAGATGATATCGAATTTAGTCGCCATATTTTAACTGTAATTCAAAATATTTTTGTCAATTTCAGTTCAAAAAAAAAGGATTAGCAGACTGCAAAAAACAAAAAATCAAAAAGGTTGTAAAAAATACAGGATTCGAGCACCATAAATTTTGAACTCTGCCTGGCTTGTTTCTCACTCCGCTTATTTGCACAGCGGATTAAAGGGTCTCGTCGAGGTTTTCCACTCTCACCCATTTATTATGCTTTTGCGTAGGGATTTTCGTATTTCCTTTTTTTCCTATATTTCAATGTACATGTGTGTGTGTGTGTGTGCCTGTGCGGAAAGCTTGCAAAAGTGATTAATGCAAAAGTTGGCCGAGGCAAGCAAAACAAATTCACCAAACGCGAATAGAAAAACGCCCCAAAACGCAACTCTGGTAGAATTTTTATTGAATTGCAAGAGCTTTGGAATCCGCTACCAATGCCTGCCGTTTTGGCTAGGGTCACTCCATTTACCTGCGGCATGAATATTGACAGCAACCATGAGCACGGTCTGGAACTGGAGAAGTTCGACCTGGCATTCGAGTTGGCGCATTGGCAATGGCCAAAATGGAGTTTCACTACGCTTTGACTACAGTTGCACGGATTAAAGTGAAAAATACTGCGAAAAGCGGCTTTGGGTAGCAAAGAGTACACTTCACAAAAAGGACAGAACAAACTGCCAAATATTTAAGCTAAATGACTGGCATCGTAACAGAAAGAGCATCGACAGCTTAATACTTTTTGAAACTCAAAACAGTTTTAATAACTTCTAATTTAAGTCAACCTATAAGCGGCTCATTTGATAGAAAAATTAAGGAGTTTAACTTTTGAAAATAACTGAAATGTTAAGGGCTTAAGTTTAAAAATTTTTCTATTTTATAGACTTTAGCTATCCTGTAATATCGCCTTATAGAAGGCATACCCTCAAGAACTTTACTGTTTGATACAAAAAAGAAGAAGACGACTTGAAAATAATCCTCATCTCTTATTTTATATTGAGCAATTCTGTATTTAGTATCTACATTGGAAAAAGCTTTAGAAAAACCACTCAGAACTATAAATGGAAATTAAAAAATGTAAAAAACTTAATTTTATTAATTATTAAAAATATCAGAAAATTTTCCTAAAATAAATAAACACTTCAACTTTTTCAATTATAATTACTAATTATTTATTTCAATAATTCTTTTGAAATATTCTTCTTTAGCCCTTGAAATATTAAAGAAATTAATTAATAATCCTACAGATAAAAAGTTAATAGATAGCAAAGATCTAGTAATATAATTAATTATAATTTTTATAATAAAGCTCGAATCCCAAATGCTTTTAAAAGTGAATGTACTCTTGCTTACCTTTATGGAAAAATCATTGAAAAATACATTTTCAATAAATACGATACGAGCCGGAGACAATAAAATGTCAAGAAAAATCACTGAGCCAGCCAAACTGCAACCCGTCCAACCCCACACACATTGGACTGGAGGGAGATGAGAGAAAATCGTGATTTCTATCAAGCCATCAAACTGGCAAACGAGTCCCGCAGACTCGTCCGAGCCAAAAGTCAACAGGCTGAAGGCACAAGGGGCCAAATGTCAGTGACACCACCAAATAGCATACAGATTCCGATTCAAATCCTCATGGCAGAGCCAACCATCCCACCCTTATGTGAGTTTGAGGTGAAATGTTTTCTTGCCTGCATTATTGATGGTAATTTTAAAACGTGCCTACAAATTTCACACATTTGCCGGATTTACAGTTTTGTTTGCCAGGGAAATCGGAAAATCGCAAAAAAAAAAAGGAAAAGAAAGGAGGCAAAATGTATCCTCCTTTGCTTTTGTTTCGTTCGATTGACGCTTATCTTAATGGACCAAACATATGGGCAAGAGTGTACGTAGAATATAATGCCAACCCCCCTCAGTAAAAATGAACGTGTTGATAATTTAAATAAGCTACTTTTTCCAAAAGGCGACCCTTCCCGTTCCACCAGTTTGTCGGAAACTCCCTTAATATTAAGCATACGCCCTGTCAGCGTTTGTCGTTGGAGTACCGAAAGCCTGGATGACTGCCTGCCTGCCTGTCATTTTGCCAGCGATAAGCAAACGGTAAATGATTCTTCCATTTCATATTAATTTCGCCTGCGCGTCAAATCCCAGTGAGATTTTAGCAGGCACTTCATTAAAAAAATATTTCCAATTTTTTTCCCCCCCAATGAAATGGCACTATATGAGCAGGGAGAGAGAATGAGATTTTTGCAACAAATTTACACAAATTCCTCATTGAACTGGGGTAAATTGCATACCTAGAGTTATTTTTAGAGAATATATAACAGGGTATATTTTGAATCATTCACTTTACAGCTTGAGATCTGTTCTATTTGTTTAATTTCATTGCAGCTTCGGGACAGTTTTACCTTTCCCAAGTTTCTCAGATCTGGTGAAAAGTTTTGAAGATTTTGTTGCTTTATTTGCCCGTTGCTGGTTGCCAACATGCAAACTTCAATCAACACTAGCAAATATAACCAACTCCCCTCTGCAAAGCCAACCATCTTCCCTCCCCCCTGGTCAGTGGCATGCCGAAAGACTAACCACAAAGTAAGACCAAAAACTTAGCTGACCAAACTGTCCCGCATTGTGTAATTTTTCAAGTTGAGGACCAGCAAAAAATATATATGTATATATACATATACGTATGTATATAAAAACTTTTTGTGACTTCTTATCGTTTTATTCTCGTTACTTTGTTTTATTTTGTAGGTTTTTGTCTTGAGGTTTTCTACTTGTTTTTTTTGTTTTTTTTTTTTTTGTTGGTTGGCCATTGTTTTATTTACCTGGAGGTTACTTTTGATCCCCCTTACACCCCTACTCAAGCAGTGTGGGTGTGTGTGTTTGTGTGTGTGCTTATTTATATCGCATGATTGAATCTTGGCCAACAGTGGAAGCAACTTTTTCTATTAACTTTAATGCCCAGGCAACCAAAACTATCCAAGTGTGTGGCATAGTACCTTTCTACACCCTCCCCCCCACGTCCTATTCACCCACACCCATTTTCCATCTCACTTTCTTTTCTCTGTCCCTTTTTGTCTAAGGTAAGCTTTTGTCTCCTGGCTTCACCTGTTTCTTGCTGTTGTTCTTGTCTCGTTGGCCGCGAAGTCAGTCTAGTAGTGGTCGCCTCTTTAGGTTTAGTAAATGAACTTGATTTTATCGTTTTCTTCTCTTGTTGGTATTGATTTCCAGCGAGTGTCTTTCACTTCACTTGACTTGACTTCTTCAAGTGGTTAGGTTACATTGTTGATACTCTATCTTTAATGAGAATAGTTGCCAGCAAATTGTTGTAATAATTGTATTTTTGTTTTTTTTTGTAAGAAGTATTTATGATTTTTAAATCGAATAAAGATTGGTATTGGGTTATAAAAAATATGATGATGAACAGTAAAAAGAAACAGAAAGTTCAAAACTTTCTTCGTTGGTTCTTGGCTTTTTCGAAGCTGGGGAGTATTTGAGAATCAGTTTAATAAAACAGAAGTTATTTAGTGCAAAAAATTTATTAGCTAGGCCTTTATAAACTAAACTAAAACCTTAAACTAAGAATCTATGTTGTGCTGCCATTTTCATTACCTAAACAAGAATAATCCGAATTGGTTTGAAAACTTACAATCAGATATAAAATAGTTTTAATTGGTTTACCTATAAGTGCATATATTAAACATATTGTACAATTGTTGGTTAATGCCCAATACAGATTAGTATCTTCAAAATCACAAAGTTTCAATGACTAGATAAATATCACCTAAGAATATTAACTGTATGATGGTGTGAAGACAATTCTGCATAGAAGTTTGTAACTAACAGCTTGGAAAAACATTAAAGAATTATCTTTTTTCTATAGAGACAAAAAAAAAACGATTAGTGATACAGTATTCAAAAGATAAAAGATGAAAGAGACTCCGAATCATTTCCGTATTGAGAATTTACATACACTTATTCCTGGGTTGTTTTGTAAGGGTATCAAATGCCTCGATCTTTCATTAGAGAAAGCTTTTCTGGATTGTTTTTATGTCCTGATTGGGTTCGTTGTGCCTGTTTTTTGTTTTTTTTTTGTCTTTTTGCCATTTTTGCTAATGAAAAAGTTGAAAAGTCAACGGTTTTTGCTCCTTTTTCACGGCAGGTTTTTACTTACTTCTTAAAAAGTTTTTGCAGTTTTATTCGTTTTATTTTGTTGGTAAGCAGTTTTTATTGAATTTTCTGTTGAAAACGACCAATAGAACGACCGATAATTATTGATGACTCGAAAGAGGCTAACAAATAACACGGCAAGAGTTAATTAAGGGAATTAAAAGAAGTTCCAAAGGAGTTTAGCCAAATGGAAATGGAGAAAAACGATGAGAAAAAGCGAGAGAGTGAGAGGAAGAAATTTAACTATTTATGCTTGGATTTTCATTTTGCCGTTTAATCTCTGACCCCCGAACCCCCACTTCATTCTGTGGATAACCCTCCCCTACCTACACAAGAGAGTTAATGCCATTGAAGCATGAGCCCGCATATTGAAATCCTATTTAATTCAATTATCGAACGCCACAACTTAAAGCGCATTTCAATACAAAAGTCTGTCGGCTATAAGGGTCAGACCCCAAACCTTATAGCATGCCACATTCCGCTTACTTCCCCTTCTCCTCGTTCTGCTGCTTCTGCTCCTTCTGTTGCTATTTTACTTACCTACCCTCCCCTTTTGGCAGTTTCACTTACGATTATTGCCTACTTTTCAGAGGGCGATGCCAGCTGATGGCGCTTGTACGACACGGCTAAGCTTCGCATTCACATGCAACATGTATTTAACTTACCCCCAACCCAGTTGGTCCCTCTCCAGTTGTCTTCGTTTCGATTTATATATGTATGCTTTTCCCTATTTATATTGTACATATATCTGGGGTATATACTTTACATGCTCGAATTGTCATTGAAGCGTTTAGCCATTTTATTGGATTGCTCTGTCGTCTTGTAAGAAATCGCCCCAGTTTACTTTGGACCCCATCAGCGCTCTCTCTCTCCCCCTCCGACGGTCTCATACAGGACTGGACTGAGATTTATGCGCATATGCTAAGCACAAGCCTTATTTGGGGGTTGTCCATGATATGGCCAGGTCCAAGGGGTTGTCCTTATTCTACGTCTTGTGCTTCATGTTGACTCTTGGCTGTCTGTCCTTGCCCTAGCCCTGCCAGACTATCTGGCTGACTGCTGCCTTTTTCCTTCTACGGGTTTCGCTTGTCTTGGCATTTTCCACTTGGTGTTTTCTTCGTTCTTTTTGCTTGTTTTGTAAATTAAAATTGATTTGATTTTTGCTCTTTTGTTCCATCCTCCAAAACCTAATATGCTTAAATTGCACACATGCTTCCGTTTGGACACAGGAGCAGATCCTTTTCAATGTGGAGAATCCATGGCACTTCACGTTAATAAGCAGAACATGGCATTTTAATTTGATAATGAAACGTCCTTTCTGATGGAACATATAAGCAGTCGACTGGAAAATCTAATGGAACATGAAAAGAAAAGCGACAAACTATTGAACAAAAGATTGAAAAAAGTCATTGAAATTGTCCCTAAAATACAGAAGCCCTTTAAGACAACTTTATGGCGAATAGTTGCAGATATATTTTATTTTTAAAAGCTACAGGAACTTTGTAATATTTGTTTCATTTGGTTAGGTACTTTATAAATATATATATATATTTTTTTTTTGTTTCCTTTGCATTTGATTTATACGCATGGCTCATTTCCGTTTTCGTCTTTGATTATCTCTCTTTCTCTATCTCTTTCTCTTTTGCTCTTCGTGCGTGTTCTCATTGTAAAATTCGTTCTGGCAGCTTTAATGTTTGCCAAAGCGGAAATGGAAAACTTTTGCCACGTAGTTTTTCTTATGTCTCAAAGTAGCCAAAAATGCACGTTTCTCTTGGTTGTTGCTGGCTGGCAGTTTGTTTGTTGTTGCTGCCCTGCGATCGAGCATGAAAAGTTTTTTTTGTTTTTTTTTGGTTTAATTTTGGCATTTCACGTATTTTGGCCAGCATATCCAACACATCCACCTACACACACACATGCACACACATCAGAACAAGCTTGCTAGATAAATTTCTGTAAGGACATAAGCAGAAGAGATCCCATCTGGATGCTTAGTCTGAAATTTGCACGCACGTCTGCTCATTAAATACGCATACACATAGAGGCGAAATGAAGTAAAGACATTTTCACAGGGAAGTAGAAAAAGGGGAGACAATCGTAATAAAATCCAAATATAATATATATATAAGTAAAATTTATAGAAATTTATAAATTTTTCATATATTATTCCAAGGATAAGATAAAAAGGATGTATTCGTTCTAGTAAATAAGTATTATTAACTGCAAGAACATCAATTAGTTTTTACCCATAAAAGGTAACCTGAAATAATTTGATTGAAACACTAACACAAAAGGAGAAGAAAAATTAAGAAAAAGATGTTGAAAATAAAAAAGATTCTTTTATTTATGATTTAAGCAGAGCCAAATCAAAGCACAAAACTCATGAGCATAATAATTAGTAAGTATTTTAAAATACAAACATGACTAGATTGATAATTCGACGATTATATGGAAGGAGATAGAACTTAATTTGCATTGCCGACTTATTGGGGACTTCCTTGCAAATTGAATAAATAGATTAGTTTAAAGTTAAAACCCTTGCAAAAGTTACAAAAACTACATCTCTGACATATCATATGTATTTTACACACACATCTCATCCTTTTCACATACACACACACACATACAACTGTGTGGGATACACACAAATAAGCACAAACTTATAAATGTTGTGCTAGATAATGAATCTTTCTCTATCACTGAGCTAAGTTGTTGTCTGTCTGTTTTATTTGCTTTTATTGTCTTCAACTTTATTCATATCCTGTTCAAATGTATAACTTTGGGTTTTCGGGGGTTATAAATTAAATACCAAGTGGTGGCCAAAAGACAAGGGAATTAAAGAGAGGGGGGCCCAGGAGTTACATATATGGGAGAAGGCCCTTCAAAGTAGACGATTGTGTTGATAAACTGCGATATGCAGCATAATTAATGAGCATGTTGTACAATGCCAATATTTTACATACACACAATCACACACACACACACACACACACACGTCTATTGTCTATTGTGTGCTTGTAATGGATTTAATGAGTAAATTATATAATCTACTACATGAAATGTGAGCTTAAAGCAAGACAATTAACTGCATATGAATAATGGAATTTGAATTTTCTTTTTCTACATCTTTAATTTCATCGATAACTTGTTGCTAAAACGACAGACTTACCCCAGACTTGAGGAAAAAATATGAAAAAGTGAACAAAGTTTGCCCATTCGCACTCAAAATTAGCGCCCTCCAATTAAAGTCTTAACGCACAAAAGCCACCATCGCCTTTGCTTGTAAACAGTTTGCCCTCTAGACCATAACTCTAAGCCAATAGTCAACATGGGAAAATAAAACAAAAACATTTGAGCGACTAGCGAAACGAATAAGCGGAGTGGGTAGGATTGGGCCAAGAGTGTGAGTAACTTCAAAATTTCAACAATAGCAAAATGAAGCAAACGAAGCAGCAACGAAGCCACTTTAAGCCCCACACAAATCCATAAGGCAAACAAAATGGTTTTCAAATGGAAAAGCGCGACCAGAATGAGATGAAGAATGTGCCAGGCCTGGCCCTGTTCCCTTTACTAACGTTTGCCCTGCCCTCGGCAGGACGACCAGGAATAGAGTGGGGACAACAACAACAACAGCACAAAATCCCAGACAGAAACTGGCGTTGCCATTGTAACCGAAATACATCCACACAGTGGTTTGAGCCTTCTCCATCTCTGCAACGGTAACAAATTTCAGTTACATTGCCAATTTTGTTATGCCATGGACTCTCAACTTGATTTGCGGTAATGGCACTTATCGCTAACGGTATACCGATATGATTAAAAAGCAAAATTGATCAACGCTTTGTGGAAGGTTGTTTGCAATAGCTGATGTTATGTCCAAGTGGTTATTTCATAACTGATTTCTTTTAGATTTTATCAGTCACCTTTTCTAAACCACTGTGCGATATGCCGATAATTCTCAGCTATATTTTCACAGCGGTTACACCAAGAAGGCAAATTGAAGTGGATCTGCGAGAATGGAGAGTGCCGCTGTGGCTGCCTGCCATCCGGGTGTCAACATTGCCAAAGGCACCCCCTACCCCACCCAGAAAACCAGACCCAAAGTTTGTTTGCTTGTGATTCGATTTTTTTTTCTTTTTTTTTTTTTGTTTCTTTCAGTTCGAGGCGCTTTTGTTCTGACATTTCAGTGAGAGAAAATTGAAAATTTTCTTACTAATCGCAATCGATATGCCTTGCCAAATGTCACTCAACTGGGTGGGGGGTGGAGAGAGCAAAGTTGAGGGTAGAGGGAAATGTCTGATTGTGAGATTTTTGTTTGAATTGGTTTGCTGCCACAAATAAATGGAAGAATGCTGTAAAATTAAATAAATATTTGGCATTTCAGCTGTTTGTAAATAAATTACAATAATGAATGAGTTTTTACTTAAGACGAAATTTCATTTCACTTGACAAATTAAGCTCTCAAATATTTTTATAGATTTTATTTCGTCGCACTTTGTTCACTACTACCCAGGCCAATTGCGAAATTGTTGTTTTAAATTTAACACCCATCCCAAGGATCAAATGTAAGCCACATAACACTTGAAATTCCAAGGCATCGCCTGCACAAATGAATATCGACATTGCCTTTTTTCGTGTTTTTTCTGCGCATTTCCTTACAAAAGAAAAAAATATGTATATAACGAGGCCAACATCAACGCCACATGCGTCCATTCATGGCCTCCATTTGCTTCAGTTCGTCATGCTTGAAACAAGAACAACACTTTCATCATCATCATCATCATCATCATCTTCCATCGTCCTCATCGACGTGAGCATAATTCACAGCTGAGTGAATTTTAAGTGGTTATTGCAAAAGTTCGCCAAAAAGGCGAAAGGCGTGAGACGGGCATCGGCATTGCCATCAAGTAGCGAAAGTGTTGAAGCGAAATTTTTATTGAGTTATTGTTTGGAAAGTAGGAGTAGGACTGCATCAGGAGCACCAGCAGCAGCAGAAGCAACGAATGGATCCTAGGCCAGAAATTAGGTTAAGCATTTATAAATAATTTGATTAGCCTTAATTGCCATAAAGTTGCAAGAAAATTTCAGCAAATTTTTCGTCTCCCTTCTTCTCGAAGAAAAGTCTTTATAAATTGAAAACTCAATTCCTTAAAGGATTAAATTAACGGCGAAAATTTGTTACATTTTTTAAATGGTCCTATCATTGAGTACAAATATACAATGAACACTTCTCTTCCTCTTTATTTAGTTGACAAATTTCTCTCAGTGTAATTCCTGTCTTATTTTTATGATTGACAGACACATTCTTACCGTGATGCCAAACGAAAATGATTATTATATAATTGAAATTGATAGATAGGCTGAAGGAATAAGACAAGAAACGTTTACTTCTCGGGCCCTAGCGTCACTTCAATTATTCAGTGGAAGAGAAAAAAAACCGACAAGAAATATCATTTAATACCAATTAAAGATGCAAAACGAAGCTGTTTGAACTAATGATAAGCCGACAATCAACAAACCAGCTCCCCCGAAAAATAGACGTACTTAAACTCTGACTGTTTGCTTTCTATTGGAGACCGACCGAAACGTGTCCAACAGTGAAACGTGCTCAAGTTGATTTAAAGTTGCCAATTGAGAGGAAAATATTTAAACTGAATAAAACGGAAGACAAAAGTGGCAAATCACATTGAAGAAGACTTTTGCCTATATATGAAATATAATTAATGGGTTAACAAGGAATAAAATAAAGGGACTCAATTTAATACCGCTTAAGGTGTTATTGGCTTAACTCAGATTTATTTCCTAGCTAGACTAGATTAAAATCCTTTTAGATGAAGCAAAACAACAAGAATTAGGTTTTAAAATAAATTATTTGATTCACAATAAATTTGTTTAAACACTCTAAAATAATTAATTGCATTAGAATTGGCTTTAATATCGAAAATAATAAATTAATTTATATAGTAAATGTTGATATGAAAAAATCAGACTAAAGCAACTTTAATTTCCAATTCTCAAAATTTTTCCACAAATCTATCTCTCTCTCTCTGGTGATAAATTTCAATTTACCAAGTTCCATTTGCTGTCAATTTTTTAATTCAATTACAAACACAGACATTTTCGCTATTCAATCAGTTTTCATTTCTATTATTATTATTTAAAAATTATAATCTGAATGCAACAGAATGCTGATAGGTGAATAAATGAAAACTAGAGGTAAAACAAATGCAATTACCCATTTACGAAAATACTAAAAATAAGAAAAAAAAAAAACAAATCGTAATCTATAAATACACGCAATTAAAACTAATTTGAGCTTTTAAATCGATGAGAAACCAGCAAATCGACGAACCAAAAATCAAATGAACTTGATAAAGCGAATTCAATTCAATTGAATGGTCATTGGAAATGTAAATTTTTCACTGGGCTGCCAATTATGTAACATAGTGAAAAGAGTGAGAAGACTGACTAGGTTTGCAATTGTTGCAATAGCAGCAGCTGCAGGCCAAAATTTCAAACAAGCCAATGCCACAAAATTTTGTGCAAATTTTAGGCAAAACAAAAAAATTGCAAGCGATGAAATTAAAAACCTTCCAGCTATTTCGGAATGTTTAATAATTTCGCATGTAATACAAAGAGAAGGCAAAATTTTTACTAACAATAAGCAAACATTTTTGCAATGACAACTAAATAAACTCTGGCTAAAATGGACAGAGAGCGAGAGATATGGATAAAGGGGAGGAGACAAACTGAAAACCCAATACAAATATACTCAACTGACATTGGACCATACTAAATCCTGCACAAAAATCAAACTGACAACAAATCCCAATGACAAAATCAAGCAATAGAAATCGATATGCTTGCTCTCCATCCTTCTATATGTATACCCCATGCCATGTAGTAAATGGTCATGTTTCGGTCTACTAGAGGTGGAGAGGGAGGGTGAGCTACTACTGGTGATGGGATGGTTAGTTGGTCGGTTGTCTATCCTGTCGAAATGTCAATGCAATTGTCATTGTCTCTGGCTTGTTGTACTTGCTGTTGCTGTATGTTTGCCGTATGCATCATCAATTTGGTGTATCCAGTGGCAATGGATGGAGTAGCAAATGACTAGAGCTGATAGCCATTGCTGCCTCTTTCCATTGGGCAACTAAAAACTGAAATGCAATAAGCGTTTTCACTACTTTTAAGACACAAACTGTTGAGAGATAATATAGGAGACCAGATAAAAAAAGGAAGGATAAGCTTAAATCATTTTGATTTAATTGTTTAGTTTAGGTTATTTTTAAGAACACTAAGGATCAACTATTTGCTGACGCTTTTGATTATCGTTAAGCTTTGTTAAATTAATAAAAGGCTTCTTTCATATTCTCAAAGTATTTTTCACTATGAAACTAATATTAGATTAATAACAAGCTAACTTTGAATTTAGTTTGTAGAGAAATTGCATTTATCACATCCTTAGTGTCCTTTAATTGCGAAAAAATTCTACGAAATTGTAAATGAAATTGCTCTATGCTCTAATATTAGAATTATAAAGCTATATTAAGCTTTTTTATTTTAGTAAAAAAACAAAATTCTTTTACAAAATTATTTCAATGTTTGCAAGAAATGACAAACCCAGGCAAGTTTTATTGTTTAGTGATTATAAGTTGCAAAAATTAGTGATGTTGTTTCATAAAAAAAAGACATTTAAAGTCCTTAAAAACTTGTTTACTCTGAAGTATCACCATCCGAATCCCAAGTGATACGAGACTCGTAATATTGTATGACCATTTGAGGTATTTTTATATTAACGACTTTTGCTGGGATCATTTCGGGTTCGCCATCACCTTCAAATTGAATAAGGAAAGTTAGACCAGTTTGAAAATGGTTAACACCACAAATTTGTGTGGCTCTAAGTCCACGTTCAAAGCCATTGCCCTTGGAAGCCTTCGAAGGCAAAGCTAAGAAAAAAATTAAAGACAGTTAAAGATATATCGGCTATATAGGATTTTGCTCTTGATATTTACAGTTTTTGCCATTCGAATGTGAAGCCTTGGATGGGCTTGCTGCTTTTTTAGACGCCTATAGAATAAACCAAAACAAAATGTTGAGAAACACAATGAAAAATTTTAATTAGTTTTACCTTTTTATTGCGTTTCTGTTCATACTGCTGGATAACATTGGAGAAGTCTAATGGGTCCAACTGCTTCCAAGAATTTTTCGACTCGCAATGGCCTTTCCATTTTATATAATATTCAACCTGGTATGTTATTGGAAAAATGTTTTACTGTACAGTCTTACATGTTTAAGATGTCCATTAAATCTACCTTATCATCGCGAATACGGTGTTTCAAGATTTTTTCTATGACAAAATCCTTGGAACCAGGAACTGTTGATTTGCTGTTGTCCTTCTTATTGCTCATTCTTTAAAATGAATCTTATTAACTATTTTCTTTTTATATTTTTGAGTTATTTACCTTAAAAATTCACTGAAAATCGCGTTTGCTTTTTAACCAGCATGTGATTGCCAAGGGAAGTTTTCCAACACTAAGCAGCGATGAGCATTTGATTCTCTGGAGAAGTTAGCCAACACTAAGCAGTGACTTATAATAGTAGTGCCGAAAAATCCAGGGCTGGCCAACTTCATTCTCCAAGGGCTACAACTACAAATTACTGTTGCTGTAGTGTCAGAAATTAATTTAGGGTCACACTAACAGTCAAAGTATTCATTTTAATATTTTTCAACACTGTCTAGTAAACTTGTTAAACTTCGTTTCGTATTTGAAAGCGAAGAATCTTTTCGTTTCTTTTTCTATTTGCATTATAAAAAGGAAATTCATATTTTGAGTTCCTCAGATTTATGAAAAACAGTTTGTCAATAAGAGTTTATTTCAATATTTATTAAATTGAGAAACAACAAATTTTGAACTTAATTTAGACAAATTTTTGTTGTTTCACAAAATTTGAAGCGATTATGTTTTACCTTTAAAAACGCTCAAGTAAAAAGGCATTGATTGATGAATGAAAGCTACACAGATTTAATAATGTCTGTAATACAGGACAATCGGCAGAATAGGCGTGGTAATGTGGTAAAAGTAATATACATACATGTACCTACGTACATACATATGTACATATGTATGTACAACCCATGACCAATTTTAATACCTGCAATGAAAACGAAAATGAAAATAATTTCCAAAAATTGTGGCAGAATGGCCATGGCAACCAGACGCCCAACATAAGCCGCTTAAAATCATTCGGCAGCAACAACACAAAAGAGGGGGGGAAAAAAAATAACCAGAAACCAGAGAGAGAAAATGAAATCTTTTGGGCGGATGCGTTGGGAATTTCAAAAATCGCACTCGAAACTCATTACAACAAAAGGTGCTTCATCAGTGGCAGCAGGAACAACACCACCAGTACCACCACCGAGTACCAGCCTGGGGACAGGCCCACTTAAGTCCGCGCTCTGCCATAATCAACTCGTTGTCCGCTGCCGTTTGTCGAACACCTTCAACAGGGTCTCGTCGGTGGCATCAGGCCACCTTTTTCATTTGCACAAAAACTTGGAATGGACAAATAAAAAAAAAAGAAATGAAACCAAACGAAAAGAGTGAAAAGAACAATGGGGCAATGTCGACACTCCTGGGCTCTGAGGCACGGGCTAAGGCTCACGTTTTGGCTCTGGGGTCCATTGCAGTCCCAGGCAGTGCCCGCCATCCGCCTCCGTCTCTCAACATTCCTCACTCTCTCTTTCTCTCTATGTCTCTTCATCAGTGCATTCTGCTCCTGTCAGACTCACAATGCCAGGGCACTTAAGCCATTGCTTTTTGATGCCCCACCTCATGCTCGTGCTGTTTTGTTTGATATGGGGGTTGCAGGTGGGTTGTGTCTATCTCTCCCCCCACTTCCCCCCTCCCAACTTCACAAAACTCGCTTTCTGTGCTCTTGTCCCAGTTTCCGGTGTCGTCGTCCATGTGAGGATTTTTCTCATTTTGCGTTGAGAGTTCAGCGTGTCAGGACAAAACCCATTTGCCTGTCTTCTAAACTCCCCGTGTCTTGGTCATGTAGACAGCGAGCAATAATTCTGATAATGCACTGACAAAAAAAAATATCCATTAACCCTAATAGATTGAATTGAAATGCCAAGCCAGGCGAAGATAAAATATCCAATTCAAAAGATTTTGAATCGACAGAAATAATATACATACATATATTAAAATATAGCGAACCCCAAATTATCCGCCAAAAAACTAAGAAACTTAATTCTCACTATTGTTAAAAAACTGTTCAATAAAGCATTTCACATAAAAATTAAAAAATAATTTAAAATATCACAAATAATATGTGTCAAAAAGTGGCAAACTTCAAGATTCGAAAAGTCTACTATTTTGAGAACTTTTAATTAGTTCAAATCAAATTTGATTCAAACGCATAAATGGAAATATAGTTTCCCATCAATTCGACAAGTTAAGGATTGTTGTGAATCTTTATGATACGCCCAGCGACAAAAAAAAAGCCGCACTTTAAGGTTATTGCAACTTTTGCCTTCTCTACATTTATAGTAATTTTGGGTGATTTAATAAAAAAAAAAGAACAGTAGTTCTCAGACAATAATTTATAAAATTTTTTAACGATTTTTAAAAGTTATATTTTGGAAATTTATGTATTTAATTTTGAGTTATATATGTATCACATACATTTTTTTATTTTAAATAATTTTTTGGGTTTCTGAAATTCTGAGATCATATTAACTAAAGCCCTTTTCTCAATTTATATATATTATATAACAATAAATTGATCAAAAATCAACTTGAATTTACATTTGTTAATTTTACAAAAATTTCTCCAAGTGTTGAACTGGATCTCATCCTCCACTTGCCTGCAGCTTCTTCAGTTGTCATCAGGTAGCTGCCTGCCTGCACTTAACATTGTCTCTGGGCCCTAGTGGTGTGTGTGTGTGTGTGCCTCCTGTGCTTTCTCTGGTCTCTGACAATGATGGCGTTGGCATTGACGTCATTGGCATTGGCGTTGTTTGGACGCTGCCGTTTGCCATTCATTTACTATAGAAAAGATACCATACCATGCCATCGTTGGGACTAGACGACATCGCCCAGCTGGGTCCAGGAGCAGCCTTGTTCAAATGCAGCCCCATTATTTATGCTCTTTAGCTACGTACCATACTCTTCTTTCTCCGCCAACCCCAAAAGCCTACCCTGTTACGTTTATAGGTGTCACTCGACGGTCTATGGGCTTGTTTGCCTGCCTCAAAACTGAAGCTGGCAATCCAGAATATGGTCCATGAATAGGCTCGACGCCATATTGGCAAACATCTTCAATTTGCAGTTGTCGTACATTTTAATTGTTATTGTTATGCATCCCTGGCTCCATACGGAGCACAGGCCATGGGACGACCAGGACACTATTGCGATAATTGCCGTTCAGAGTTAGCTTTTAATTTGAATGGCCATAGCGTTTTGTAGGCCAATTACGATTACCTTTGCCTCGGCCATCGATGGCAGGCCATTGAAATTTGGCTAAATGGCAACTAAAATTTGATTTTTACTATTAGCTAGCTTAGCTTATTCCATAAACTAGTTCAATTGAAATTTAAGATTGTCAACTTGAAATTAGTTTTAATATTCATTGAAGATGCCTTAAAAATGGAAAACTATTGTCTCATAATTACATAGCGCACAATGGAATGGAAATGCATTTGACACGCCCCCTTCATCTTGTCTATTGAGAGTTCTCATTCAAATAGGAGGAAAAGATAGAAAGGGAGGGATAACAAAAAAAAAAAAAGTTTGAATAGATATTCAATAGGGCATGCAATTCAAGAAATTATTGTGCAATTTCAATAACTTTCAATTGGGTTTTCAATTTGCTGCACACTTTATCTTTTCTTCGCTCTGTCTCCTGTCCTGTCTTTTCTCTTATTTCTTTTCCTTGTTGTTTTGTGTTCGAACTTTATCTTATCGTTTTTTGTGACCCTACCGCAAAATGAATAGAGCATAAAATATGAAAACTTTATCGTCTGATGCGGATGCTACATCTTCTCTTTCTTGAAATAAAAAATTGACGATTTTCGTCTTAGGACGAATGAATGGAGTAAAATGTGTTTTTTATTGAAATATAAACTAGCAAAAGCAAAAATAAATGTGTTTGAATTTATGTTTCTAAGCTTTAAGCAACGAAAATATATGAGGCCATTAGCTTGCAATTGTAAGAGCTTAACTATGTAAAATCTTTTAATATGGCCAATGGAAACATAAAAATTGCATAAACCAGAATGCAAACAACAAAAATGCCAGCCAAACAGCCATCTAGCCAGCCAAGCCAAAAGGCAAACAATGCAATTTCCCACTAGACTACCGACTCACAGTTTTCCATTTTGCCAAGTTTTTTCACAAGGACTGGATAGGAGACTCAACCGAAATATGCCTCACGGCGCGTCGCGATCTGTAGCTGAGGGAAAAAGTTTCTTTCCATAAACATGGAAAAAACATGAAAAACAGCAAACAAACTTGCAAAAATACAAAATAGAGAAACTGACAAGACAAAAAAGGGAAAGAAACGAAAAGCAAAAAGAAGAAAATATCTAAGGGAAATGGTAAGAAAGAAAATAAGGAAAAACTCAGGAAAGTAAAATAAGGAAGCTTGTGAAGGAAACCTTGGCCGGGTTATGCATAAAATACAAACACAAAACTAGTGCTTAAGGGGTTTGAGGGGGGAGACATGATATAGTAGATGTTGGCCAGGTTGAAATATTTGCATTTGCCAAGTGCAACGGCAAAGATACGTGAGAGTATCTTGCAGATACTTTTCCTTCTATATGCCACCCTCAAGCCAACTTGTTTTTTCTCCTTCTTTGCATTGAAACAATATTTGCGCTTTATATGAACAAGTTGCTGCGGCTGGGAGTCGAATGTTTTTAGTAGGTGGATAAGTGTGTTTTTGAAGGTTTTCAGGTGGGGGGTTAGTGGGTGACGTATGAACGTAAAGTATCTTAGAGCACAAGCAAACCGTATGTATGTATATAAGTATAACCCACTCATATTAACGTTTACTTTTGCCGGCAGCACGTGCCTTGGCTGCTTTCACAGTTTCTAAACCAAACCATTAATCAAACAATTAGACCTGGTTAAGTTTTCAAGCGTTCTCTCTCTCTCTTCGTTGACTTACTATGTACCCGCCCTTCGTTCATTTGCATAAATTATGGCTTCATAATAACCGCTATTTATAATTTTCGACGACGTCGATGCCAACGGACCCCGGGTGGGCGGAGGTGGAGGGTGTTGTCAAATACGCCCACTCTCAACACTCGGCAAAAGCAATATCGTGCACTTACCTACTAGAGGGGGATGGTAACCCAAATGCCATTTGTTTTGGGGTTAATGTGAAAATGAAGTAAAGGATTATAGGTAAACCATCAACTTCTTCCCCCCAAAATATTGGTTATTCATTGATATCTATGCTGTGCTCGAAGGCGCAACTAAAAGAGACAAATAAATAAATCTCCAGAATAGTAAGTCTGTCTCAAAAACATTAGTGGAACCACAGAAAACATCTCGAGGCTAGGTGAAGAAGAACATTTAGGTCAGAATTTGATGCTTCAGAGTCTTCATAAATTCCGCTAATTTATTTGTAAATTGGAAAAAATATTATATCTTAGCAGAGAAAATAACATGGAAAACCCCATATGAAAATGATTCGATTACTCGACTCGATTTTTAGGCTAAATATTGACTCAGATCGAAAGATATTTATTTCTTATAAAGAGAAATGGAATATTTTAGGATAGCCCATAAGAAAATGTTACGATTGTATATATTCGATTTTGAGGCTAAATATTGCATCAGATTCTTAGAGATTTATTTCTTAGATTTATTTCTCTAGAAATAAAATATTTCAAAAAAAACTTTATTTTTCTAATCCTGTTGTAAGTTCCTTCAATTGACCAATTCAGGGATCCATTTGTACTTCAGATAACATGCAGTTGATCTTAATCGTCGATTTTGTAATTGTTTAAGTTGGTTCTTCCTGGGTAGGATGGCCTGGATAAATTTAGGGTATCACTTTCAGTTTATAATAAACCTTAAACTGTCAACTTTTTCTTTTTTCAACTTGCAAAGAATTCAATCATTTTCGTTGCAAAATGTGCTCTGACTTAGATCAAATGAGCAGTGGGAAAATGTTCTCCAAAGTGAACAAGTTCTTATATGCACACATCTAATTGTATTTACCTCAACTTTAGCAATTTTTTGTCAAAAATTTCAGCTTAACCATCCTAGGGAAAATTTCAACAAAATTCAACAGCTGTTAAAATAATCCAAAGTTTTACCGACTCTGAGGTCTAGCGGGAGGAAAATTTTTCTTTCGTTTCTTTTCATAATTTTTATGTTAATTTCTTTTACGTTATATTTGAAACTTGGTCTACACAATTACCTTGATGTGCATTTACAAGATGAATAATATTAATTCATATATGTAAGGAGAAGAAGGCATAATATAAATTCGCAACAAACAAACAAACAAAGCAAACCAAACCAATTCAGAAACATTTTACACATGAGAATTATGCAAATTGCGTAAACGCTAAAATCAACTTGGGGCTTTTCAATGTAATTTCTACTCCAAGCAAGGGCAAAGGATGAATGAAATGAGGGGTAAGATGTGATGAGGATGCTAAGACATTTTCCACAATTTGCCAAGCAAAAAAAGGATTCACACACAGCCAAACATACACACACATGACTGTTTGCAGGAGGCCCAGTACATGGCCCAGAACAAGGCTCAAGTCGAGACAGTCAGCCAGTGAGCCAGCCAGCCGAGAAAGCGAAAAACCCGCAAATGAAATGAAACGAAATGTTTGCATAAACGATTTAATCGAATTCCAATGCAAATTCAGTTAAATTTCATTTCCTTAGCACCCAGGACTTGCTGCCTGAAAAGAAACGACGACGCCATTGACGATGTAGCAAAATCCGCCAAAAGGACGAGGGGGTTACTCGGTTTGGGGGTATGGCATGGCATGGGTTCGGGTTGCCGGAAATTAGCATAACACTCGCGGTAATACAATAAAAAGAAAAGGATACAGATACAGATCCAGACAAGACTACGTCCTCCTTTTCATTGCTATACCGATGACTCCAAGGCAGGCAAGTGTAAAGTTCATTTTCAAATTGCTGATATACGAAATTGAAATAGGAAGCTCTTCCCTTTACCCTTCAAAAGGAAACTCAGCTAGCTGATGTTGGAAAAATATTCTTGCTGGTTATGGTTAAAGAAAACCACACAAAAATTAACTAGATTTTATTATTTATTTGCCATCTCGTATCATATTTGATTGTTCGATTGTTAAAGAAAAAGAAAGTAAAGATGTAAAACTTTTCTCCTAAAAGCTTTACCCTATTTTAATAGGAAGCCATCCTAAAGAGTATGAAAATTTCGCTTTACATTTTAACTTTCTTTATTGGGTTTTGGGCATTTGTTTTGGCTATTTGCCTAATAGAGCGACTCAATTAATGAGGCAAATTTTTGCATTTCCATTCAACTTACATTGAGCGAGTTTTGTCTATCTTTTTAAAAACTTTAATGAAATCTTAGCACGAACAAAATGGCAAAAAAAAAAAAAAAAAAAAAGAATAAAGGGTATAACTTTTCTTCAACAATTGTCAAGCAATGAATTTTATTTTGCTCTTTACAAGTTGAGAAGAACAAAAAATTAGGAAGAGATCGAGGAAGCAGGGAGTTTTTTCCTTAAGATTTCCCTTCTTTTTTTTCGCCATACAAGTTGTTGGCCCACAGCCAAGCACTTTATATGGTGGCAAAACTTGGCCTTAAGAAGAAAAATCCGTAAGTCAGTAAAAGTTTATTTGCCCGTTGCATATTCAAAGCCCACTCTCTCTCTCTCTCTCTCTCTTTCGCTTTCTTTCTATCTCTTTTAGTGTCTCTCTGTGGACAATGTGTTGGTTGTCCTTTCGGTTGCTGGTCGCGCATTTCCGTTACATGCCAAACACTTTTGGCCTTTGTGCCAAAGACCGCAAAAGTCACCGCCTAGCGCATACAAATTAATCATTTCGGCCAAACACACAAAGGTTTGTCGCCCAGCAGCAGTAGCCAAGTTAATGTTGGCTTTCCATATCGAAAAGGGGACTTTTCAGGATTTCATCTCAATGCTTTATCATTCATATCACGTACGCGACGTTTTTATGATATACCAATTTTGACATAATCCACGTGGATTACGAGGCAACAACCCAAACACTCAAAACACGCAACACTCATGCCAAATATTTTTTGTTTTTTTTTTTTCTTTTCTCTTGGTGCCCAGTTTTTTGAAATTGGCCAAGAACTCTCAATAAAATTGTGATATCATGAAACGAAGAAAAGTAGTTGGGGCAATTTGATGATGGTCAACTGCTAACAAAGTGAACGATTTCCGTTTCTCACTTTGATGAAAATCCTCAGAGAGTTATTGATTTACCAGCACACACCAAATTGAAATGTCAAAAAATATAGATTGAAAATGAAATTGATAACAGAGGTAGATCAAATTTTGAACATTTTTTAAAAACTCAATCTCCTACACTACACCAATCTTTCTCCCAATATGTTTTTTTTTTTAGAAATTTGATTAAATCTAGATATAAAAGTATAGTTTACATAAATTTCAACTACAAACAAATTCTTTCTTTTACTGATTTTGTACTGAATGAAAAATTGGATCTTCGTATATCTTTGCAGGTTCTGCGAATCTCTTAAATTCGGCGAAACCAAGATGATCAAGATAGTCAATGTCTGTTTTTAAATCTCTGGGGTTAGGAGGGTTATAAATTATAACTTTTTCCACTGTGAACCCAGAGGTACCAGTAAATCCAATTCAAAGTCATCATCCAAAATATTAATTTCTAAAGATCAATTTTCGATACAAATCGTGTAATAATCCGTTTCTATGATGGCATAATCATTTTCTCGTAGTCTCTTAAAATATTCTTCATAGTAATTCTCTTCTATCTCTAAATCTACAGTAGGGTCCTGCTTCTGTGGGATAAGCCCCTCCGATTTTACAGTTGATGTAATATCCTGTGTGTGTGGGTTATCTTCCTTCCACTTTACAGTTGGGGTAATATCCTGTATCTGTGTGGTATATTCCTTTGATTTTACGGTTTATATCTTGTATCTGTGGGGTAAAGTCGTTCGATATTTCAGTGCGGTAAATATCTTGCTTCTGTGTGGTATATTCCTTTGATTTTACTTTTTGGCCTTTATCATCTGGAGCCAAGAATATTCACAACAAAGTCAAAAAGAACTTTAAAATGAAAAAAAAATGAATATACAATATGAAAATTTCTTTTGCCGACATTTTGATATTTATATGAAAGATTTACCAACCCTAAATTCAAAACCTTCATGAAAAGCAACGTTACATATTTAGCCTTATCTTGCGTAGTTTAAGTCCAATTACTTTTAATGCCAGAGTTGGAAATGTAAGCATTGCTTATTAGCCTGTTTAAATCAAAGTTTTTTAGACTTATAAGTGTGATTTAAGATAATTTAACTTATTTTTGATAATAGAACATTGCATTCATACATATTATGTAAGTACTTTTATGTATCAACGAAAATTGTCTTAAAATACGTATCTTCGAATGCATTCCAATTACTTGATTTCCAAATGTAATTGAAACATTTATTTTCCGCCATAAAAATAAAATTTGAGCTTCGGAAACTTAAATTATTCCGCCCCCATAACTGTTCACTGTAAAATCAATTTCGTTGCATGTTGCACTTTTGCCACGCCCCAAAAAAGTTATAAAGTTACCCACAATAAAAAAATGCAACAATAACCACAAAAAAGAAAAAAACTGATAAGTTATTTGCCTTATAAGTTATAAACTATTCGCAAGACGAGTCGAAATAAACAAACTGATTTGCATTTATGGAAATGGCATTTTAGCACACATAAAGCTTTCCACCTCTTTCCTTTTCTCCACCCCCGCTTCTGTATCTATACCCCTCCCCGCCATCAAGTACTTTTCCTTACCCCTGCTGCAGCGAACACGTAATGGCGTAAAAATGCAAAAGGAAAATATAAATGTTCTGACTGCAAAACTTCCGAATCCCTTCAAAATAGAAATGTCCATCGTGTGTGTGTGTGAGTGTGTGAGTGTGTGTGCGAGTGTTTGGCAAAAGTAAATATTTATGTTTTATGTTAATGAGAATATGTCTGACTTTTTGCTATTTGAATATTGGCAAACGGCAACAGGACTCGAGCATTTTCTGTTTGTTTGTCTGCTTGGTTGCTGACTGCTATGTCCTGTGTGTGTCTATGTGGTATGTCCTGGCCAAAAGAATGACAAATGCGTCGGGTGTTGGTTAAAACTGCGGTTGCAGCTTGCATATTTTTCCGTGCAAATAAATGGAATGGGCTAACCGCCAAACGAATTCGCCTTGCTTGTGGTTTTTGCTCTATGCGGTAAATGCGATTGGGTGAGCCCATATTGAAGATGGCCAAGGAGGTGGGATGTGGTGGTGGTGGTGCTGGATTACTTTATGGGTCTGACTTTCGCTTGCTAACATAATGGCTGCAGCCGGCTGTTGTTTTGTTTGCCAATAATTGACAATTTAATTTGCCAAAGTGGCGGAAAAATTGTAAAAGAATTTATTACTGAAAAGCGAAAGCAAACATTTTTATTATGGCGAAGTTTCTATACACTATCTAACTTACATACACATTACATATTAGGCAACGCAATCTGACTTAAAATATATAGATTGGACAATGGTTGCTACTCGGACATTGTTTTTTTTTTGTTTTTGATTAAAGCGTACAAAAATACGGACTGACTCATTTAAAGACCCTGACTCTTATAGCAAGCTCAAAACAAAGTTTTTCTTTATTAATGTTTTTTCTCTTCGTTCAGTCATCTATCATTTTTATACCCTTGCAGAGGGTATTATAAAATTGGTCAGATGTTTGTAACGCACAGAAGGAGACGTTTCCGACCCCATAAAGTATATATATTCTTGATCAGCATGAGAAGCTAAGTCGATATAGCCATGTCCGTCTGTCCGTCTGTCCGTCTGTCCGTCGGTGCGTATGCGTTTTACTCAGCCATCTTAAGAGCTATCGGGATGAAATTTTTTTTGGGAGCTTTTCTTTACCCGGGTGAGATAAAGTATGAAAATCTTTGGGATCGGACCACTATATCATATAGCTCTAGAAGAAACATTTTTGCAAAAATTGGAGTATCCCCATGAAATTTACCAATATGATAGTAATAGATATAAAATCTCAGATCCCAAAATTTGAATCTGATCCGATAAATAGAACACAAGTTACAGT
Organism: Drosophila insularis; assembly: GCA_018903935.1. Classification (NCBI taxonomy): domain Eukaryota; kingdom Metazoa; phylum Arthropoda; class Insecta; order Diptera; family Drosophilidae; genus Drosophila; species Drosophila insularis. The sequence goes on along the minus strand of JAEIFP010001084.1, from coordinate 8,051,031 downwards.
CAATATAAATCGGTTCAAACGCTGCCGGCAGCGCTGCTTGCTGCCTACTACTGCCATCATCAAATCAACAGAGCACACGCATACACACACAGACGCAACGCTACATGAACTGTATGTGTATGCGTGCCGTGCTTTGCTTAGAAAATGATGGAAGAAGAAAAACTTGTGGTAAAAAGAGAAATAATATTTTGTTTGTGTATTGATGAATTGAGTTGCAGGGAAAGAAATTTCAAAAAGGAAAAATATTATTGCCAAGTATACTGCAAGGGTATATAAACTTCGGCATAGCCGAAGTTAGCTTCTTTGATATTTTTTTTTTGTTTTGTAGCATTTTTTTCTAGTCAAACCTTTTATTCTATGTTAATCTGTGCTCTGTTGTTACTAAATTTGTTGTCTCTATTTGCTTTGCAGAATTAAAGAGAAGTCTAAAGGATTCTACATTTATCCTTGACTTTCGTTTTTAATATCTCTTGAACATCAAATTTTGTTTAGCCAAGTGAGAAATGTAAACTCAGGTAGAGTTTAGGAAAAATTAGGAAAACTCTTTAAGGTTTTGAGGGTATGGAACAAGTTATACATATACATATCTAACAAAGAGAGCGATAGTATCTTTTATTGTTAAGAGATCCATTTAGCCAAATTTCATGGAAATTTTTACACTATTCATTATTGCAGGGTATTCCAAAGTCGATGTGATAGTTTAAGCAAAATCATTTGTATTTTCTTTTTTTATATTGAGGGTTCTCTTTTGTTGCATGTTTAATTAGTTTGTTGTTTATTGCCTTCAATATAGTTATACCGTTTGTTGTTGCTGTCTCTGCGGCTGTTTTCACTGTTTATTTATTTAACCCCTTTTATTTTGTTGTTAATTTATTAATGCGGCACTGATATGTCGCTTAAGCTGACATTTAATTAATTTTATTAATTTTTTAATTATGCTAGAGAGCGATGAAAAAAAAACCTATATGACAAATTTCGTGTGGCTTTTCGTGTTAATAAAAATCAAAAAAAAAAAAAACGAAAACAAGAAAAAATGAAATCAAGTAAACTAATTAAATCACAGTAAATGGAAGTTCCATCAAATGAGCATTGATAAATGTTTTAAACAGTTGATAAATAGAAAATGAAATGAAACCCAAGGAATTTGCCTTTGCACACCCCTAACGATTGATATTTTCTTTTTTCATCTAACCAGTATGCAGTTAACGTTAGTTCAATAAACTTTTATGCTAAAACCTTGTTGTCATTTAAGGCCCAACCCATCAGAATGAAACAACACAAAAGCAGGCATAAATATGCCCAAGCATGTATCTGGAGTTATGAAAGAGGAGGAAGGTGGGAGGCCAGTGTGTCCTAGTGAGTGGGTGGATAGATGTGGACACACATTGAAACCGAGATTGTCAACAGGGCATAAGCGAAAGTGATACAGGGGATTTACTTGGCAAGACAGGCGAGGCAAAAACGAAAAGACAGCGAAAAGCAGCAACATTTCTGCTCGTCATTTTTGCTTCTTCTTAGAATGATGATGATGATGACAGGGTGGTCGTCCTCCTCTCTGGGAGTCGATGCTGAAATATGCATTATAGTTATGGTAATGGCATGCTCGAAAACTACCCATACTTCTGTCCTAAGATCTTCAGACCTGAAGACAACATCACACAGACTCAGACAGAGAGTGAGAGAGACAGAAGGTTGCTGATGTCAAAATGATGACAGGCATATTTACGCTCGTTTCGGTTTATTCTTTTTACTCTATAAATAAATGGGTAGCGAATTTATTTGTTTAAGTTTAAAGCTTTGACTTTCGTATATTAAGAATAAGTAGAACATGTGAATCACTAAACATTGTGAGATATTTTAGCATACTTTTGGGAACTACAACATATTGTAATTAATTAGTTGGAAGATATTGACTCTTTATAAAAAGTTTGCTATACTTTTTAATTGGTAAAAAAGTGAACATTTTAAGGAAAAAGTAATTAAAAGTCAGCTTTACATTTGAGGAAGATGCTAAAAACATTTAATTTATATAAATAATACCTTACAAGAATTAGAATTAATTAAAAGAGGCAAATTATAAAATATTAGGGAAAGACCAGTGATTAGTTTATAATAATTTATATGAGGAAAAATCATATATGTATTTAGACGTTTATTTCTTTGTGAAAAAAAATTTTAGATAAAAACCAGATTTGAATTTTGGATTTAGGCGCCAAGACAATTCAGTAAAGGTTTTGTAATAATTAATATAACAGTTTAATTGAAAAAAAACACTGAAGTGCGTTACAATTGTTGCTCAATTGTTGCTGGTACTACTATGTTAAAAACACGTTTGTTTTAAGTATAGTTTAATATAAACAAAATCAATTGAAAAAAACAAGAGAATTTGTTCATTAACATAATTTATAAATATGTATATGACCAAATAATAAAACATTATTCCATTTTTAAGTACATTCATAATATTCAAGGGTAATCAAAATTCGTTGAAAATTTATTTAATTTGAGTTTACTGTATTTTGCTCATCTTCACTTTTCTGTTTTGGCTTTGCGCGTCGTCTTTGGTTTTATGGCTTTTCTTTTCATTTTCCATGCAGCTTTTGCGCAAATTTTTAGCGTGAGGTGGGCAAGAGTGGTAAGGGCTATATAAGGGGAGATGTGGAAGGGAGAGGATGATGGGCTAAAGCGGCGTTCTTACTGACAGGCCGTGCAAGGTTAAAGTGACAAGTGCGATGATGTGGCGCCTTGCATAATGTTAAGGTAGCAAAGCCAAGGACATCGATGTTGGGCAGGGGGGTTTGGGGGGGAACGATGTTCGGTTGGTCGTTTGGTAGAATGGCAGCAGCCAGGCATAGAGTGGATGCAGACGAGGCAGAAGGCGGGGTGTCTCTCTGTCATGGGGAACATATTTACGTCGTCGCGACAAAACAAAATTACGTGCAGCCATCAAAGAAGGAGTATGGCTGCGGGAGGGGGCGGAGAGGTGTGTGTTTGGGTCTACAGGGGTAACAGCCAGGCATAAAAACTTTTTGCCGTCTGGCAAAATGAGTATTGTTGTAGTTGCAGTTGTAGTTGTTGTTAGTACGCTGTTTGAATGCGGCTTTTGCCTTTTGTTTTTATGCCACAGTAAAAACATTGAAATGCGATACTATTGTTGCACAATTGTTGCTACTACTGTTGTTGTTGTTGTACATTACCAACACCTCTGTGTTTGGTTTTTGCAGTTGCCGTTGTTGTTGTTGTTTGTGCTTGTCTCGCACAATGTGTGGCCATGTTTGTTGGCTGCCAGCATGAAATCTATGGGATTTAGCAAGCACTTAAACTTTGTCATATGCTGCTGACACTACCACATATAAGTATACATATATATGTATGTATATGTACATATATAATGACGATGTCAACATACACTTTGGCATTGCTTTACACACCTCTCTCTGTCTCTCTCTCTCACTCTCTCTACAACCTCAATGCAACACCATGAAAAATGTCTCCCATGTATGGACATTTTGCACTTGAAAACATGCAATTGAAATGGTAGACAATATGAGTAGAGTTAAGTTAGACGAAAGAAAGAAGCTACAGATAGGGGTGGGGGGTTTTTGTCATGGTTCATTTACCTTTAACATAGGCAAAAGTTTTGCTTGTTAACCAGGAGATAATAACTACAAGTTAAGGTCATAATTTAATTGGGTAAACCAAATTATCTCCAATTGGTGATTGTTGGAATATTGGAAATCCACTTAATTTAAGAAAGTTAAACAATAAACAATATTTCTATAAAAATTGAAAAAAAAGTAGTTTTTTCTGCGTCGGCCGGGAATCGAACCCGGATCAACTGCTTGGAAGGCAACTATGCTGACCATTACACCACCGACGCCCCTTAAAAGAATCGAAAATATTTCCCTACTTCAATTCTGACTAGAAATACTTATTTATTTTAATAAGATTTTTTAAAAAACTTGTTAATCCTTGTAAAAAATAGCTAGGTTGTTAGTTTACAACTATTTTTAACATAAAAAAATAATAATAATAATAACAGTTACCTTATTCCTTCGATCCTTGAGATTTGAATAAATTTTTGCTTAAATTTGCTGAAATAAAAATTGTTTAGCTATTTGTTGTTAAATTTGTGCCTTCCAATATCGTAAGTTAATGCAATTTTTTTTAAAGATACCTGCAGAGAGCAATGTGAGTTGCTATTTAAGATTAAAAAATGTTATTAATTGTTTTATTCAAAATATCTTTAATAGCAGAATTAAATGTGCAATGCTCTGAAAAGGCTTTCAGCACTTTCTGAGTGACATACAAACCAGGGGCAGCAATTATATCAACAATAATCAATAGTCATTATTTTAATTCAGTTTCTGTTATTTATTTCATATAAAATTTATGTTCTTATACATAAATTTAAGGCATTAAAAAATTAAACATTGCCGAGGTGCTAAAATTTAAAATACTTCAATTGAATTCTTGATTCCTTGTTAAATATCATTACGCCATGAACAGAAATGCAGTTCCTGGTTTACTTTCCTGGAGAATTGCCCATATATATGAATAAAACGAAAACACAATTATATCCCTGCTGTCCAAAGTTAACACTTTTGACAGAACCCATAAATAATATCTATGTTCATGTATGCACAAGTAATAATTAAAACTATCATTAGTAAACTTGCCTTTTCAATTGCAACGATACGCCCACTCGATTGCCCATAGACTATATAATTATAGCCAATGTCTTCATTTCCTTTAACCAACAACAGACACACAAGCCACCAACATTAAATTAAAAACCCAAAACAAAATATTATAGTAGGAACCAAGAAATGTTCTACACAATGTCTGTGTGTCCAGGCCGGCACAGACACTAGACTTGGACCCAACTATATCTACTACCTAAATATATATATATATCTACATACATATGTATCTCACAGACTACCGCCCAAGTCATTAGAATTCTCTTTTTGAAAATTTTATGCAGAAAAGTCTTGTTAACAGCAGTGGGTTAGAGGGTTAGAATGCGGGGGGAGAGGAACCAAAACCAAAATGCAAAACGAATTTCATTAAATTAGACGTAACGGAAACAAAGTCGTTAAAACTTGGCAAGTCTCTTCCCACAAAATGCATTTCGAATGCATGGCGAGTGAATGGTATAGATAGACAAAGAGAAAGAGAGAAGTAGCGAGAAAGTACACTAACGATCCACCAAACGAGTGTTTGTCCTTGGTCCCCAAAATCCTTGCTTTCACTCCATATTCAAGAGGGATGCGGTGCAGGTGCTGCACATGGAGTTGGGAGTTATGCGTAGAGAGACGATGTCCAGTTGGCGTTTGGTCCTGATAGACAATGCCAAGCAAACGCCATTTTAATAAAACTCAGGCGAAAATCCCTTTAGAGACACACACACACACTCACTCACTTATTCACACACACTTGTACACATACATATTTTAACAATTTTCATGCGCACATTTTAAACGATTGAAAAGAGATTTCATTTGGGAATACGACAAAGTGATACCCAGTTTTAAACCAATTATGACTAGAATTTTGAAATTTTTGTGAATCACCATAAATGAAAGCGCTGCAAAACGAATCGATTTTTCCATTATAAATGTTTTTAAGAAATTAAAATTTTGCTTTGTCATATTTGAATTTCGATAATTTTGGATTAAGCTAGCTCAGTAGAAATTGGCTTTATTTTTTGTGATTTTCTTTAAAGATCATGTCCAGGAGAATGTTTGACTTTGATATTTGGGAAAGAGTTAAATTGAAGTCGCCTTAAATATCTTTTTTTTTTGTTTGCTCTAAAATTTAGCCTGCTTATAGCTTTTATGAAAAATTGTTAAATAAAATGTGCTAGATGTTAGATATCTCCATGAGAAATACTAAAAAGCTAACTTTAGTCCAATATGCATTTAACTAATTAAAGAAATTTTTAAACTCCACCTACATCAACTTACTATCTAGTATACCCCACATACCCTACAAAAATCATGTCCAACTACCTTTTTCATATGTTTCAGAGAAACTTAGAGATAGAGAAGTAGTATTCTGTTGAGTCAAACTTGAAAACCCAGACAGTCCTTCACTCTTTACCCCGCTCAAGAGTATTGTCTACTAATAGAGACTTGACTGAAGTGAACTTACCCCTTAACTTCACTTGGTCATTCTCATTTCCCTTCTCCTACTCCTCTCTTTGGTGTGGAGCGATTTACTCCATGCTCATTTCATGCAATGGCAAATTGCCATTTTTAGTTGGCCATTCGATGTAACCGAAACTGGTGACCATTTCGACCATAGCCATCCTACAAATTAGTATAATAAAACGTTTCATAAAGTGAACCACACACTCACACTATCACGCACACACACACACACACATTCGTAGACCCTAAGAGGATTTCACTCTTGGCTTCAGTTACAGTTTTTCGCTTCGTCTTTTCTCTTTTTTTTATGTACGTTTAATAGTTTTGTTTGCATTTTTGTAGTCGTCTGCGTCTAGTTTCTCCTTTACGGTCACTAAGTATCCATTACATAACGAGGTTCTTGAAACACCAACTCACCCACCCTCCCTTATTCCACACCCGCCTCTTGTTCTCATTGCTCAACACTGTAGAATATTTATTACATTTTCTTCACACCGAAAATTGTCATTTTGAAATTGTATTATCCTGGGCCAAGTCAGTGCCACGAATATCTGCTAGCTCTGTGGAGGGTGTCATCAATGTCCTTAACTTCTTTGAAATTGTCGCCATATTTTGCAATTAGAATTAGGATAGGCCAGAAGTAGGTGGAGAGAAAGAGAGACACTGATAACTAGGGATGGGGGAAGCTAGCTGACACATTCAAGAAATTACAACGCCAAATGCCGACGGCCAAAATGGCTTGGGCCCAAACAAAAGGCAAAAGGCGACAACGATGATGGCGTCCAAAATGTATTTTATGGCCTGTTTAAATGTCTCGCGTTTTCAGCCCCTTACCTCACCGTGAATTGTCTATAAAGGGCCCCAAAGAAAGACAGTTTTATGGCAGATAAAAATTACCTTTACTTGAAATGAGGACAAAACTTAAATAGAATTGAAAATGTCCAAAGGCGTAAAATAGATTAAAATTGTTTTTTCAATCGAAATAAAGACAACTAAAAATATACGCAGGTTGATAAACAATTTTTTAAGTGATTCGAAATAAAATATTAGAAAAGTTTAAACATTAACTATTTTGGCCATTTTAAATGGTTTTTACGTCTTGATTGCTTAAACCAAAGGAAAGTTCTTAAGACTTAATATGATTCAATAAATTGACATACAATAAATTGATTAATCAACCTTTAAACGCCAAATCCATTTATTTAGAATTAAAAAACTTTTCAAAGTTGTTCTTTAATTGGCATTTCAGTCCTTAAGGTATTACTCAAACAGTTAAAAAATAATCAAAACCAATATAAATAAATCTGCCGTATATTGGAAGATATAAAGAAATAATTCAATACTGTAGTATTTTAAAGTCATTTTAGTGTATACATATTTAATTGTTTAGTATTTAATTATAAGTATTTCTTTGTAATTTTATTCCCATTAGTTTTGCTCGAAAGTTAGAACAGTTATTAAAAAATAGTTTTTATAGACTAAGCTTCTGCTTAATAAACTACTTTTCTTGCATATTTTCAGACTAGCAGCTTAGTCTCAATATTTTAAATTTACCACTGTTAATGGCAGCAGTTAACAAGTCAAGGGGGCCAAAATGCAGATACTTTACCTTAAAGCATAATTTGAAGTTAAAACTTTACTTAAACCCAAACTTTAGCCCCAACATCACCCCAACCATTTGCCAAGCTCATTTATTTTAATGCATTTTACTAATTACTCACCGAAAAACAAGCTAAAGACCCTTCTCACCCAAGTATTCTCCCTCCACCCCAGAATGCACATACCGAAAGCAAATTCAACTTTTTGACTAACTTCATGTGTAAGTTTAGCCATTTAAAGAGGGAAAACCATGGCTAACATTTCATTTACTAGCCAAAATTGTTTCAGGCATTTAATTAGTCTATGTATGAGTGTGTGTGTGTTTGTGTGAAACTGAGAAGACCCCACAACCAGGTGGGTTGGCAGAAGAAGAAGAACCATCATGTGTAATCAACCCTTGAGACTCATGGCTGGCTGACCATTTTCAATTAAGCTTTTCTCTCTATCAGAATGGTCGAGGGCAAAAATCCCTGGCATAAGTCGAAAAATCAAAAAATAGCATAATGCCTAAATTAAAATGTTGGCGAATGCTCCAAAAATTCCCCACTACATTTTTTCATGTTCTTTTTTTCTTAACAATTTCATTTTATCCGGTTTTTCCATTTTGGTTTGTTTTATATGGACATTCTCTTAACATTTTTCCGACTTTGTTTGCCCCGCAATTTACATTTTTTCTTGTCTGTACTTTCATTTTGTGCGCGGGGTGAAGAAAGAAGTTTAAATTAAATTGGTTTTTTGGTTATCGCACGGAGATAGAGAGAGGTCAAAAGGGCAATTTAAAAGTGTGTAGGGGAAAAGTCAAACTTATGAAGCCAAATGAAAAGAATTGTCTCAACTCACACACACACACGTTTTCCATTTCTTAATAAAGAAATGAATTGGATAAGCAATTTTTCTTTATTTTAATAGCAGACTTGTTTGTTTTTATAAATTGTTAATGAATATAGACAGTTTTAAATTTTAAAAATTAATTTTAAGAGAACTTTAACAAATTCGTATATATACAGAAATAATAATTATATGAGTTTGTTTTTAGTCTTTAACATAAAACTTAGCAAAAACGTGTTTAAGTATGTGAAAGTTTGAAAATTTGCTAACAAAATTTTGCATTAGATAATTGGAAAGCATTTATTCAACTTTTTTGAAAGAAACATATTTTTTTAATAAATATGTACATTTGTAACAACATTCTGCAATGAATTTTTTCGTAGCTACAAGACATTCTGAAAATGCTTTAAAAACTTTAAAGACGAAATACTTACGCTGTCTATTGCATATCTTAGGGAGCGAATGTCCTCTACATTACATCATATTGTTCACTATTTAATTAGCATATTAGATTATTTAAAAGAAGCTGTATTTATTGCAATTAATACCAAGCTCATGTTAAAAAATTTTCTAATTCTCAAAATTTAGTTCTAATCAATTAACTATTCAGACCCTAATCAATAAATTATAAAGATGATTTTTAGCCCACAATCGAGGTTTTATTGTTTTTTTTTTGGTTGGTCATCAAATTGCTTTGGACAGTTTTTGCTTATCAACAGGCATCGGCTGGTCGACAGGCCACAAAGTTTCCTTCCTGTTTCAGAAGGATAACATCCTTTGTGCACACATATACATATCTTAGCATACACAGCAGGCAACTGGAGATTTGGCGGAGACTTCATATGGTCATGGACAATTTTTATGGTCACTCAAAAGCGCATAAAACTCGGTCCTCTCATGTCCTGACTCCACTTCGTCTCTGTCACTGTATGCTGTCCTTTTAGCTTCTGCTCCTGCTGAGCATATTTACGAGAAAAAAGCTGCTGATTAAACTTTATGGCAAACTTGCTGAATCAGTGTTTTTTTCCCCTTGCCCTCTTATCGTTGGTCTAAATGCCATAAAATCAAAAATTCCAGACATCGCCTGCAGGATACCAAATTTTTACGATACAAATTTGCCAACTAATTTATGTGAATATCCCTAATATAAGCGAAACAATTGCAAAATACCAAAACAACAATTTCATTTTTCTTTCGTTTTGCCGCTTTGCATTTATTATTAAATTATTTATTTATTTACAAAATGCATTCAAGTTTTATTTGTCACATGTGTTGCAAAGTTGAAAATGGTTTTTGTTGCAGCATTAGCCCGGTCATTGTCCTGTCCAGTAGCAGGAGCATTGAAAGCATCAACAGCAGCAGCAGCTGGCTAAACAAATTGAGAATTGATTCTTTATAGACCATTAGTTTTGATTATACAATAGTTCATGAGAAGGATGAGGGAAATACAGACAGAAACTTGTGCTGGGGGCAACTAGGTTAGGGCCAGACGACATTCAATTGAACGCTTCAACGCCTATCGACAAATTTTGTGCCAAAAATTATGAGCGCTGTTGGCGTCGACTTTGGCATTGCCTATTATAGCCACGATATATGGTTATACTACTACTATTACTACCGGAGCATTTGTGTGTGTCTGTGTGTTGGCCTCATGTCCATGATAAATTTGGGTTTATTTATCGGCCCTGGCCCAGTGGCAATTGGTATAGAGAACATAGCACACACGGACATATACACAGCTTACACTTGCACACCCAGATCATATATAGAGAGAGTGTGTTTTGGACACTAAGGCTATTTGTAGTTAGACTTTGGCCGCTTTGTAATGGTCGTCGTGGTAGATAGGGGGTGGGGGGCATTTTGGGGTTGCTTTGGGGCAGGGAATTAGGCTACAGCTACTACTGAAGAAGGTCGGTCAGGGGTGTGAGGGTGTCGGAGCTAATGGTGTGGGCTGGTCAACTGATACATTAGGCTTGGCCCCGGCCAGCTGGTGTTTGCTGAAGCGAAAAGCTTAAAGTTCAGCCAAGGGAAATATGAGCTCGATTTGCTATAACCCGAAAGGAAATGGAAATTTCAAGTATTCAGCCGAAAGCAAGTTTATGAAAAATTTAAATGTTAATGCGAGTGAAATGTACATATCTCTAAACCAGTTTTTGACTAACAGATGGATCGACATTTTAAAAAAAGGCAATTAAAAATTTCCGTGAAGCTTAAATGCTAAAGTTATTCTTAATATGGATATATAAAACTAACTGAAATTGTCCTTGATTTATCACTGAATTGCTGATGAAGATAATATTCGATTTACTTGATCTTAGAAATACATTTTTTATAGATGTTTTATAAATTTTTTATTTAAACTCAATTAAATTTCTAAATAAAGTCAGTTTAGATTTTGAATTCACTGAATAATAACTATCTGTTATATTATATTTTTTTTAAAAAAACCCAAATATACCCTAGTAAAAATAAATAAAAAAGACTATTAAAAATGTAAATAAAATCATTTTCATATTGAAGATTTTATCTAATCAGAATCCATACATCAGGTAAGAACTTCTTAAAATAATAATAACTATAATGTATACTGTTTAATATTTTAAAGAAAATAAAAATCTCTAAGCATCTAAAAAGCATAAAAAACCGAAAGAATACCTCAAAGGTGTCATGAAACTATTAAATTTTTCATTTATTTTAACTTTTCATTGACGAATATTAAAAACTTGTATGACTTTCTCGTTTTTGCCTCACTTAGTGGGAAAACAGTTTTCGTTCATGGTTCAACAAATTTCATGTGATAAATAAATATATCAATAACTTTCGCTTAGGAAACATTTTAAATATTTGGCGACCATAATTAAGAGATTTATATGTTTGAATGCTCATTGATGTTATTATTTAATGACTTTCCATAGTTTTTATACCCTTGCAGAGGGTATTATAAAATTGGTCAGATGTTTGTAACGCACAGAAGGAGACGTTTCCGACCCCATAAAGTATATATATTCTTGATCAGCATGAGAAGCTAAGTCGATATAGCCATGTCCGTCTGTCCGTCTGTCCGTCGGTGCGTACGCGTTTTACTCAGCCATCTTAAGAGCTATCGGGATGAAATTTTTTTTGGGAGCTTTTTTTTACCCGGGTGAGATAAAGTATGAAAATCTTTGGGATCGGACCACTATATCATATAGCTCTAGAAGAAACATTTTTGCAAAAATTGGAGTATCCCCATGAAATTTACCAATATGATAGTAATAGATATAAAATCTCAGATCCCAAAATTTGAATCTGATCCGATAAATAGAACACAAGTTACAGTCAATATAAATCGGTTCAAACGCTGCCGGCAGCGCTGCTTGCTGCCTACTACTGCCATCATCAAATCAACAGAGCACACGCATACACACACAGACGCAACGCTACATGAACTGTATGTGTATGCGTGCCGTGCTTTGCTTAGAAAATGATGGAAGAAGAAAAACTTGTGGTAAAAAGAGAAATAATATTTTGTTTGTGTATTGATGAATTGAGTTGCAGGGAAAGAAATTTCAAAAAGGAAAAATATTATTGCCAAGTATACTGCAAGGGTATAAAAATTTCGGCATAGCCGAAGTTAGCTTCTTTGATATTTTTTTACAATTTTAATAACAGTTAAACTTATTAATGCACAGAAAGAAAAAAAACAAAAACAGTATTATGCTTCATTTGATAAAATTGATTTTTATTTTCCTGTCCCTTTTTTTCTTTACCTTTTTTTTGTAACATTTTAATGCATATTCAAATGGCGGCATCCGTTGGTCATAATTAAAAACAATAAAAAAATAACAACACCACACAGGCGCACACACACACATACAAACACATACATAAATTGTCAATAGCAATTTGTAAAATTGTTTTGCGCCAAATACGAAAAACGCAGTTACAGTTCCAAACGAAGGCCGAGAGGAAATCATGAATTTCCAATTACAATTGCAACAGAAAGTATAGGGACAAAAACATCAAGAAACGGTGAAGGGGGAAAGTAAAGTGTAAGGGGTTGGACTACAAACAATGCCTCATTTGGGCCTACATATTAATGATTTTGGTAGAACAAATTGGGTTTGGGATATTTTGGTTTGGTCAAAGTGCATAATTAATTTATCTAGCCCATCGAAAGAGAGAATAGTGAATTTGGTTTTGATTGTGGCAAGGGGGCGAATAGTCGCGGCTAAGTTGGGTTTACCTGACCACCATATCGACCATTGACCACCACCAGAGGAATTCAAATCACAAAATCCATGGAATTGTCCAGGACCATGTAGGAAGAGCTATGGCGACGCCAAATAGTTGAGGCTGCAAATGAATGAAATGATATGAAATTTGGCCAATTAGAGCAAATAAATTTCATTAACCCAAAAAGTTAGTAGATTCTTTGAATTTATTTTGTTGTAGTTTAGTTTTTTAAATTTATTTTTAGGCTTTAATTTGTTGCATAATTTATCAATTAATTGATTACTTACACACACTTTTTTTTCCAGCTATATTTTAATATTTGCTGTAATCGTTTTGCGGTAATTTTTCTTTTTCTTTCTTTTTAGCTATTTAAACTAAATCTAGTTGTCAGTTAATTACAGTTTAATGCTTTAATTACACAGTTTAATTTTGTAGTTTTCTTTTTTGGTTTTTGGGTTAGCATTAAATTATTTATGATATTTTACATTTAACAGCCATATTATTATTAGCATTCTGCGGGGGATTATTACACAAAAAACTAAATAATTAATTTCTTTTATTGTTTTAATGCTGTGCTGAGTTTTTGTTTTTAAATATTTCTAATGCTATTTTCTTTTATTTGTTTTCTTTTTTTTTGTGTTTATATTTCTGTGTGGAATTTTTTCGTTAGGGTTTCAATTTTTGCTTTGGCTTAAATTTTCATTTGTTGTTTTTGTATGTATTTTTTTTTTTGTTCGAACTCTACTATAAATTATTAATTTATGTTTTGTCACTTACTTTTAACTACAATCTGTGGGTGTGGGTTTGGATGTGTGTGTGGTGTGCTATATTTTAAGTAGGTTTTATGTTTCAGTTAAACTTTTTTGCTTGCTCGGAAATGCAATAATTTTCATATCAAGGATGTACTTTAATTTATTTACAAGCCAATAACTTTGTTTGGATTATTCGTTGTTACAAATTTCTCTGGCGGAGGGGAAAAGTGTGGGAGTATTTTTTTCTGATATCTTTGGGCTAGAAATTACTAAATTTAAGTGGAAGTCTAAACTAGTTCAGGGAATTACTAAAAGGTTATTCACTAGGTTGCTCTAGTTTAACAAACTACTACAATTTAGGCTGGGCCGTTCTATATTTTATTTCTATTTTAGATCAGGTAGTTTTAAACTTTAAGAAGGAAAGTGATAAAAAGAGAGACACTGAAAGGCAGACCACAACTAAAATTACAGTTTTACTTTTTATTTTTCTGAATTGTTAGATATATGAAACTGCTAAATTTAGTTTACATTTACAAATTTAAAAAGATTTGTCACACTTTTTTAAAGTAAGTTTGGTTTAAATAAAACTAGTTCATCAATAGTTTATTTTCAACATGATCTAATAATATTCAATCAGTAAATAGACCAGCTAATTTATTTTAACAATGTTTTGAATTCAAAATTTTAAAAGGTAATGGGCGCATATTTGAAAAAATTTATAGTTTTTTGAATATCCAATAAACTATGGAAAATTAAAGTTTAAGGGATTTTTCAAAACTAAAACAAAAATAATGTCAAGGATGAGATTAAAATTATTTGGTATTCAATAACTCTCTAATTCTTGTTGACAATTCAAGTTGACAGAATTGTGATGTAGGCCACATCAAAATAACTTAAAGATATTTCACTGGAAGTTAAGAAACTTTTAGATCAAATGATATTATTCATTCCTTAACTTTTCCTAATTTTTCATTAAACATTTTTGGGAATTGTAAAAGAGTCTACTCGTTAGTTCCTACTCTCTCCTCTAAGAACAACCTGTTTTTAGTATGTTACCCATTTAGTGGATCGATTTTATAAGCCTATTTATATATATATCCACCTATATATGTATGTATATCTCACCTGGATAAGTATAGGAATAAAAATCGTGATCATAAACCCAAAATCTGCTTAATTCTAGCTGACTTCTGTTAATTTCCCAATCGCACTAGCTAAACTTCCACCATCCAATACGTTTCCTACCCAAAAAGATGTCACAACATTTTCTCTTTTTATTATTTTCACTTAGTCTATTGAGCAATTATCCCTTTTTTGCATAGCTTCCGTTTTGTTTTCTTCTATTTAGACATTTGCAGTGGCACTGAAACTACTTAGAAACTTGCTATCACCAGCCAAACTATTCACACTAAGCGAGGATGGATTGGCATTGGGGGCTAGGGCTAGGGACTTGTGTGGATCACCTGAACCAGCATGGAACTGCTGCAATTGATGTTGCTGCTGTTGTTTAAATGATTGATATGCCTCCGAACTGACAGCGGACCAAGTGCCATCCTTGGCCTTAACATAGAGATGCTGTTTGCTTGGCTGCTTGCTGCCAAAATGATAATCTCCGGTGCCAGCTATCGATGCTGATGAGGCCCAATCATTGAGCAATTGATTGGTGGAGTTCGAGAGAGTTGGAAAATCTCCAATCTCAAGATTGTCACAGGCCGGTGGACCACCAGTCAAGAAGTCCAAATTGCCATTGGTTGAATTGGTTGTTGATGCTGTTGCTGTTATTGTTGTTGAATTGTTGGTGGGATTATGACGCATTGAAGCCGGCGACATTGACATTGCCGATTTGCCAAGAATATTGTTCTCACTCTTATAGAGAGCCTTCGGTTGACGCTGACGACGAAGTGTACCAACGCCACCGCCATTGGCCATCTGGGCAGCCAACGTTGTATTGGCATAGGCGCCAAGACCCTGTTTCAAGGCATTGCTGGCTAAAAGCAATTGTTGCTGTTGATTGAAGGGATTGATACGCTCCGGTTTGCCTTCAATGGCCTGTTCCATTTTATTCTCCGTAATGTTGATCTTTTTAAGTTTCGCTGGCGATGCCGTCAATATGGCGGTCGAAGCAGTTGAAGTAGTCATGGGATTCGATTGATTATGCAGTTGCTGCTGCTGCTGCTGGTCAAGGCAGCCATAATGAGCACTTGGCGGTGCTGAGTACATGCCCGTGGCCTGATAATCATTCGAAATGATTCCATTATTATTGTTGGGCTGCGGTTGTGGCTTGGTATAGCGATTTTGATAGAGTTTCACATTGGCCACCACATTGGTGGTGGCATAGGCTCCACAGCTATCATATAATGATGATGAGGATGATGTTCCACCGCCAGTGGTAGTAGAAGCAGCAGCAGTACCGGAAGTTTGCTGCGCATTTCCGACAATCATGCCCAGTCCACTTTTGAATGTTGAACATGCAACTTCCGCATAATCGGGCATATTCAATGGGGAGAGTCTGTAAGGGAAGGGACACAAAAACCTTGTTAATATCTCACATACTGCTGATGCATACTTTGTGTATGTGTGTGTGTGTGTGAGTGTTCATAAATCAGTTGTTGGAGGAAATTGCTTTTGTTAGGCCATGCATTAATGTAGCTTCTCCGGAAATTACTCTGTACTCTGCTACCTTCTCATTAAAAATTGGTTTTCTGTTTCGTACTCGTTTCTCGTACTCTCAATTCCAATTTTAGTTAAATATTGGTTGTGTAGTGCTCCAATTGGGCAAATGGAAATGGGTATTTTAGGGGGGACTTATATGGGTATGCTCCACCCAACCATTAGCATTCAAACTTTCTAATTAGTGGGCGTTGGTGGTGGGGCGGAAAATCGTTTGCTAACTTTTTTTTTCATCCATGTTTTTCGTTCCTGATTTTTTTTTTGCTCTCTCTTCTAGTTTTTTTTTTTCTGTGCTTGTTGCCAAAACTTTTTTATTGCGAAAATTTTTGTGCACTAATTAAGCTAATGAGATAATGCTTATCTATGGCAGTTTTACTTGGTCTCGATGATTTCCCGTAAAAATTATTCAAACGAATAAAAATCCATGCAAGTGCGAATGTGTAAGCATAACTTTTTATGCGAATAGTTTTGCCAGTTAAATCCTGCCAAATTTGTAGCAAATAAAACTGGAATTTATTGATAGAAATGTTTACAAAAAAGTATGATAATAAATAAGGAGATTTTTTTCAAAGAGATTAAAAAAAGAAAATTAAATACTCGTTTATTTTATTTTATTATTTAAGTATATTTCCGCTCAATCTTTTAGATGTATTTAATTATAAATCTCTAGTCTGGTTCAGGCTGCAGTATACATCTTATATTTCGCCCTGAATTCCCTAACGAAAGAATCATATTCACATACTAAAAAAATTACTTATATAGATACTATTTAAAAGAGTTTTCATTTCCATGAAATTTTGCAAACTTTAAGCAAGCAAAGCGGACTATATAAATAACCCAATCATTTGAAAACATTTGAATGTATTTTTTAAGACATTTCATGTAATCCATTTATAAGATCATTTATAAACTCAAACTGTTCTGACTAAACATAGTATTTTGAATATTCATAGAATTAAGTAATTTTAAGTACCAAGACTTTGTATGCAGTCATTAATTTTGAGATTGAATGTCTCAAATGCTGATTAGAACCTAATTAATGAATAAAGTTAAGTTTTAATTGGCCACGCATCAAGAAAAGATTAATTAATTGCATTTGCGGGAAATGCAATTACCTAAGCAATTAAAAAATATCTGGGAGAATTAACTGCTTTAATATCAACCAATTGGTCCATTTAACCCAATCTCTCGTGTTTGTTTAAAGACGCCTGAAAATATGCAACGGAATTTGAAATTTTCCAGCAATTAAGCTCTGTCGACGCAAACGCAGGGGAATATTGTCGCTGTTCGTCTTTTCCGGCATTTGCATATGCCAATGGCGAAAAAGTTCTCATTCATTTTTATTTTTTCTAATGGCTTGGAGTGTTGAGCGGGTACGAGGGGTGGGGAAGGCAGTGCCGGATCTAAGCAGCGCAATTCTCTCCCTAAGGACTATCAATTTTTAATTGTTAATTTAGCGGTGAAAATTGCGTTTAGACTAAACAAACCGAGTAGGTGGTGTGTGTGTGGGTGTGCAACTTGAGGGTGGATGATTTCTCAAATCAGACAACCCGAAAAAGAAATTAAATATTTTAATTGGAAATTTTTAATGACGCAAGTTCTAAACGCGCGTGTCCCACACAAAGGGAGTGTTTATGTAAACACAAAAACAAAAAACTCCTGAAATGTTTTGCTTATGTTATACTTTTTACGATTTTACAACGTTGTTAAAATGCACAAGAGCAACAACAAACAGAAAAAAGAACAGCATCTTCGTTCAAACAAGGGGAGCAAAAAGTTCTCCAAAGTTATACAACAGAAAAATTGAAACGGAAATAATGAAAATCGCGTAAAGGAAGTGGCAACAGCATTAGAGGAATGTAGGTGACGCAAGCCAGGAGGGCAGATGGTTGGGGGCAAGAAGGAAATGTTTCCAAATTGAAGTGGAGACAACAGATACTCGTATTGTTCGAAGAAAAACCAAAAAAAAAAAAATAAAAAAAATAAAAAACACGTAACGATAAGAAACTTTAGTATACCAACAATTGTATACCCTAGCTCTTTTTAGGCAATTGTGTTAATACAATCATCTACTTAATGATTTCAATAGGCTTTTTGACAAGTTAGAATTCGTATTTTTTTAATCCAATCATATTTGGGTTAAGTAGTTTGAACTTCAAACTTTGAAGTAGATCTAAGATTTGATTTAAATAGTACTAGCTAGAATAAATTAAGAAGGGCATTTAGTGAGAATCAAAACATAAGTCATTAAAGTAAAAGACTGATAAAAGTATCTCTGAAAAGTACTGGCATCTCTTATAAATGGCCACAGATTATTTAAATAAAAAAAAGAGAAAAATAATGGTAATATTAAATTATTTGTTATACGAGTTAATAAATTAATGTGTCATCAATAAAGAAATAATTAAAAGTTAGATGTTAAACATACAATGTTTGCTTTAAGTAAAAGATCATAACAATTTTTAAAGACTGCCAACACCTGTCCAATAAATGTAATACCTTTAAGGAAGGGTATAAAAAGTCAAAACAAATAAATGCGTAAAATGCCGCAAATAAATACGCGCAAGTTTCTACTGAGCAAAAACAAAAAAAAAAAAAAAATATCTGAAGCTGGAGGATAGCAATATGTCGCCAGCAGTTGAGTTCTTTTATTGCGCCTTGTTTGGCATTTTTTTTTATTTTATTTTATTTTTTTGTTTTTTATTTTCCTTCTTATTGTTGTCACAACGGTACATTAAGCTTTAAGGAAACTTTGTTTTTTGGCAAAGAGCACGAAGAAAGATGTAAAAACAAAAACGAGCTGAAAGGAGGCTAAGCGAGAAGTGAATTTGGCTTAGGCACAAAGGGATTAAAAATATTTTTGGAAAAATATTTGCGATTGGGATATCTGGGAGGGGAATAAGGTAAATAAAAAGTGACAAAAGTTAAGCAAATAATTGTTAAAAAAAAAAATAAAATTCACTTGGAAAATTCTTGGAAAATGTAATAAAAATTTTAAGAAAGTTAAAAGAAAATTTAGCAATTGAATGAATAAATTTTCTTTAAATGAAAAGTTGCTTTTGGCTTGATAGAGTTTTCAGTTACTTAATTAATATTTAAAATATTTAAGTCAAGATAGAAAACCTTGGGCTTTAGAACTAACTAGCTTTTGAATTAAGGCTTGTATTGTGGCTTATCATTAATCAGCTATTCTAGCACCTGAATTTTAGCCTCTATCGAGTCAAATTGGCCTATATGGGTAAGCTATATTTCTAGGTATAAGATATAGTATGACTTTTTTTTATTAAAATGTCTGGAAAAACATTCAGAGACTTTGTTATCTAATAAATCTATATCTAGAAGAAGATCGACTAATTTTGGAATTATGCAAAAGGAGACTTGAAAACACCAAATTTAAATCTCCTTTAAATTATTTAGGATAAGAATGGCAACATAACTTAATGCTAAGATATCTCTGGTTTATTATGTAAAATAACTGACTGGGACTTTAATTTTTATGCAAACTGGTTACCAAGGTAAATTTGGATATCAAATATGTTTGCTTTCTTGAATACTTTTCATTTAACCTCGCCGGCCTTCGTACATTTTCCTCCCCCCTGGGTTGGAGTTGGAGTACATAACATCCAATACAACAAGTGTGGGGGGAGGTAAAAGCAAAACAGATACGAAAAACTGAACACGAAATATGAAATTCATGTGCGTCGTATGTATCGCGAATGTATGGAAATTAAATAACGGTGGCTATTGTAAATGCCCGCAGTGGAAAATGAAAGAAAGAAAAACTCGAAATGAAAATGATATGGAAGGAAACAAACACCCGCGCAGTAAACAAGAAGTTACCCTCCATTGAGGGGTAACAACATGGCCCAAAGTAAAACCCGTTCAAGTGTAACAATTTAATGGCGCTTGTTTGGTTTGGGAAAGAACTGGAGGATGGCAGATCTGGCCAAAGGATGGGGTGGATGGATGGGTGGTGGGTCCACACAATTTGGTTTTTTATGAGCCAACCAAAGTCGTAAATACAGAGAATAGTGTACGGAGTTTGCAGCGGTTGAAAACATTTAAGCAATTGCGGCTGATTCTCGTTTTGTTTTTCCTTTTTTCTGTTGTGCAATTTTTGTGTAATTAAACAATCAGCGAAGCGTAGACAGGATATTCAAGAAACTTCCGTGTGAGATAAACAAACCAACAATCATCAACCCTTCTTCATTCTGAACTCACCTCTCATAATCAGGTAGGAGTGAAGGTTGTCCTTGTTGTTGCCGTTGTTGTTGGTGTTGATGTTGGGCGGTTGCTTGTGCGTAGCCCGGAAGTTGCTCCTTTGTGGCAGCACCACCGACACCACCACCACCACTTGGATGTCGCCAAACACCGCCACTTGGATCGATCCATAAACCATTGGGACCCGTTGTCGTGTTGCCATTTGGTCCGTTGATGCCACCGCCGCTGCCAACTCCGCCTCCGCCGTTTAGTGGCAATGTGGGAAACTTTCGCACAGTTCCGATTGCGTGATTACCTGAAATAAAAACAGAATGAGGAAAAGAAAAAAACACGACGACAGAGAAGAAAAGAGAAAGAAGAAAGTCAGTGAATGAATATCATAATGGCTTTCCAGCAATGATTACGGGTCGTTAGTTAAAACTAGTAACTGGCTTTTACTTTGCAAATAATAAAAGACGGAAATTACTTTTTATATTCAATTGGTAAGGTTTTCGCCATGTGTGTATGTGTTTTTCTCAGACAATTGATGTGATTTTCACGTGAGCATTTTGTTGCCGTTTTTTTTTATTTTTTTATAACTTTACCAAACTTCAATTTCCCCCAAAACGTTTTGCCCTTCTCTTTCCCTACTGCTCCTGCTGCTAGTTATCGTTTTGCTTGTTTATCTTTTTATAGTCGCTTTAACCTTGGCGCTGCCTTGTGGCTGACTCCACTGCCAAAGATTATTGCCAGTGGCAAGTCCAAGTGTATATAATGTTATGAGTGCGTGCGTTTCAGTGTCTGTAGTTTTGTGGCTAAACAAAATGGTAGCCTAATTGAGACCAGGCCATAAACGTAGTTGGTCATAAATCATAGATTATACGACCAAGTGGTGGCTGCCATTGCAAAGATACTACAGGAACTACAGGCAGATGGTCTAAAGACTTTTGGCCAAAAATGTTTGGCCTTTGATTATTAGAATTTAGTTTATTTGTTGGCCAGAGGAATCATCATGGGTCTTGGATGAAACGAAAAGATGAAAAGAAAGAAAACTGTTTTTCCATAGCAACTAGGAATATCTTTGTATTTATAGATATATTTATATATTTAACCAGATTTCGAGATGGAAGAAAAATCCTAAACCTTTTCTCAATTTAAACATTGTCATAATATTTGAACTTTAATGAAAATTTTAACACTAACTGAACTTTTAAAATAAGTACATAGGTTAAATTTCACATCCTATGTATTTTATTCTAGTGAAATGTACAATTGAATTGAATTTGAAAATTTTAAGAGTTCTACAGAAATAAATTAAATCGAATCAAATGAAATTGAATTGAATAATGAAAATTTAAAGAATAATTTTATTAGGGCTTAAATTTTTTCGAACTCAATCCATTAATTTAAGTAACACAAAATTTTGTAATCTTAATTTTAGACACAGAATCTAAATTGATTTTCTTTTTTGTAGTATTGTCTTAAAGACTAATTACTATCTTATTTTTGTAATCTGTTAAACTATTTTTTTATTTTTATGGATACCAATCAAATTATACCAATGATGAACTCTCAAGCTTCTAAAAGTCCTTAATCTTTAACTAAATTAAACAGAAAACTTTTGCTAGAGTTTCTAAAATACATTTTAAATAAAGTAAATTTAAAGTATCTTTAAACAATCTCAAACATAGCTCGATTTAGAAAAAGTCTAACTATCTTAGGATTTAAGCTGTCTGTCAATAATGTATGCAAGAATTTTTAGCCACTCTTCTAATAATGAATACAAATCACCTCTTTTATCAGCTTTAAATTGTTTCATTGTTTGCTTTCGTCCTTCTCGTAAATTACCAAACACGCAATTACCTTTAGACTGAGGCAAAAAACACAAAAAAGAAAGAAAAAAGTGGCTGAAACCCAAAACTAAGCCATGCAAATAATGTGACACCAAAACTTAATCCACAGACACAAATGATGTGGAGGGAAAGAAAAATAAATAAATAAATTTATATTTAAATTACAATAGGAAATTGCCCTTCACACTCACCATGTAAACTGCCCAGCGAGGTCTGCTTGATAAATTGGTACCGCTTGAATAGAATCAATGCGCCCAATAGAAACACAATTATGGCAATGATGGAGCCCAGCAGGACAATAAACCAGGTCTGTGTTAAAAAGTCATCGGCAATATCACGACTGATGGGATATCTGCATTAGACAATAGACAAAATGAAAAGAGACAGAGTCAGAGGCGGAGTCGGAGAAAAGAAAGAAAGCAAAAAGCGGAATGAGTTCAGGAAGTACGTGTCCTGGACGAGGCTTAGTTTAATGGTCACAAAGTCGTCCGCCATCGTAGTCGCAGTCATTCCCGTTCGTTGTCGTTGTCATTTGGTGTTGGCGCCTGCCATTGTCATCGTTTGCCATTAATGGATTGATGTGAATGTGCTCCTGCTACCAGTTCCCAGCTTCAATGGGCGGGGGCCAGTCAAATGAGCTTGTGGCACAATGACAATGGCATGGCCAACCATTTGTCCTCCTCCTCCCTCTCCCTATCCCTCTCCTGCTCGACACACTCACCGTGTATAGCCTGTGTCCAGTGATTGGGTGCGTGCATCGATGCGCAATATGGCCGGTTTACTGAAGGGTCCGACGCCCACCCGCGTGGCAGCAGCCACGGCTATATAGTAGGTGACTCCTGTGGTGAGGTTGGCCAACAGTAAGGTTGGCGTTGCCGCATCTATGGTCATATTTTTGAATATCCGCGTTGTATTGTGCACGTCCAGTCCTTTTACTACCACATTGTAGCTGGTGAGTATGCCTAACATGAAAATTTGTGTGTGAGGGAAAATGAAATTAAATGTAAACACACAAAAGAGGCACAGAAATCGAAAAGAAAAAAGAGAAACATTCAGACTAACGAACTGTTGATGCTCTTTCTCCTATCCTACATACCATTACGCGTTCGATTTGGTTGCGGTGGCAACCACTTCAAAAAGACTGAAGTTCGATTGAATTGTATGGCCTCCATTCCATATGGAGGAGCCTCCGGCACTGCAAGCAAAAAGACCACACACAGTCAATTTAGTAAAGGGCAAACAATTTAATATTAGCTAAGCTGGCTTTAGGCGGTCTTTAAATTTGGGAGAGCCATCTATATAGAGTTCTTACCATCTTCCAGAGTGCGAACTTGTCGCGAATTGGAGGGTTTGCCTACGATGCTCTTGTAAAATGGCACAAGAAAAAACTCATACGTAGAAGCCTTGGCAAGACCCGGCACAGTGCAGGAACTGAGACCTTGTCCCTTGTTAAGCAGTGTCAGCATCTTGTACTCGGGTGAATGCAGTTCGCGGGCATACAAGTAGAAGCCTTCAATATACTGGCCACTATCGATGTCCCAGCCCAAGCGTACACTGGTTGAATCACTGGCATTTGCCTCAAGTAGTTCCACAACATCATTGGCCTGCAGCAGAGTCTCCACATCGCTGAGCAATAACTGAGAATTGGCCGTGCCCATACTGTCCATGGCATCTCTAACGCCCACAAGTTTGCCAGCCGTAATGGGTTCCGAGATGGGTGACGGAGGGGAGAAGCCCAATGCATTCTCAGCTCTCACTATAAACATATAGGCGGCTCCTTGGGTCAGACTTTCCACCGTGAATATGGGCTCATTTAATCTCGCTGCAATGGGTATCCAAGTCTTGCTCTGATTTGTGCAATACATTTCCACACTATAACCCAGAAAGGATGAGGCTCCAGCCTTATCACTTGTGGGCCACACTATGGTCAACGCGGAGGCTGTGGCATTCAGTATCTTGGGTTGTCCTGGCGCTGTAGGACATTTACTTTGTTCGGGTGCCCGATAGAACTTAATATTCGGATTGGTGGGCAATTCAATGCGTAGGAAACCACTCCAAGTGGACTTTCCTGCCCGAGAACTGGCCACACAAGTGTAAAGTCCCTGATCCTGCTGACGATCCAAATCGGATATAATCAAATCGCCTGCTGTGGTGATATTCAATTTGTTGCTCGGTTGCACTGGTATGCCATCACGATACCAGGATATGGTTGGATTCGGTAATCCAATGGCCTTGCACTGCAGCGTGGCCAGAGATTTGATGGGCAGAGTTTGGTTCACTGGACCCGCTATGATTATGGGCGGAGGACGATCTTCCTGGGAGTCCAAACTCAGTTGAACTCTCGACGTTATGCTAGCCACCTCATTCATGGCATTACACAAGATGACCAGGTCTTTGTCAGCTCGCTGAAATCTCGTCAAGGTCAGTATGGAATGTCCCTCTTCGGTATTGAGACTATGAAAACGATCCAGCGGAGGGGCACCGGGGAATATCAATGTGCTGTTATTCTTAATTGTCCAGAACATAGTGGGTTTGGGATTGCCACTGGCTCTACACTCAAATGAAGTATCAGCTCCGAGTTCCACAGATTTACTTGCTGGACGTTGAATGAATTTCGGGGGAGCTACAGTGTGCAGAGGTGTGGAACGGATCATAGGGATAAACTAGTTAGCTAAGTGTGTTGACTAAAGGCGCTAGCGCTAAACTATAATAAAAATGTTCCATATACTCACCATAGACTGTAAGTGTACCCATGGCAGTGATGGCACCGACCACATTATCCGCCTCACAGCTGTATTCACCTTCGTCGGCTATGGTGACACGTTCCAGACGCAAACTGCGATCCTCCAGGACACTAACGCGATCTAAAGTTAGAAGAGGTTAGGAGATACGTTTTTTTTTTTTTTGAGTGGACTCCTGCTTACCCAAGGGCATATTGCCGCCGGAGGCTGTGCGTAGCCACAGAACATCCGGCATGGGATCTCCACCCACACGACAGGGAAATGTTACTGCTGTCCCCTCTAGGACCGTTTGATCATGTGGTCCCCGTATGATGTAGGGCTTAACTGAAAAGCGTTACAATAATGTGAATGTTTAGCTCAACCCAAGTCACATTCCAGCAAATTGAACATGACACATTGATTTGAGGTGGAATCCCACTTCCATCATTTGGGTGGAGGATTTTGGGGGACTTACCATGGACTTTCAGAGTGGCCAACGAGGACTCGCGAACACCAACTGGATTCTTGGCAATGCACTGGTATTGACCCTCGTCAGTCTGACGTGCATCCTGTATGGCCAAATTGCCACCATCAACGATGCGTATACGCTTCGAGCCCTCCAAATCCAATTTCTGGCCACCCTTTTTCCATGTCACCGTCGGCTCAGGTATGCCACGCGGTGCGGCGCACTCCAGAAGTGCCGTTTCACCTTGGGCAATGCGTGTGTTTTGCGGCTCCAGGCGAAACTCATCGCGTAGGACTGAAACCGAGAGAGAGAGAGAGCGAGAAAAAAGGAAGCACAAGATGAGCAATGTGTTTTGGGGGATACGTGGCTAGCCAGAGGCGTCATTATAGAGGATTTTTTTTGCCATCGAAACAATGTAAACTGGCAAGAGCTACGCCACTGCAAAATGTGCGTGTATTTTACGTGGCTTGGCCCCTGTCCATTTTCAGTTGCTGCTCTGCTCTGCTCTGCTCTGTTGGTTTGGAATGGCAATGGGTGGGTTATAAATTATCTTGGTTTTTGCATGATAAATGCCCTTGCTGTCCCTGTCCTGCCTTAACCTGTGTGTGTGCGTGTGTGTGTGTCTTTGTGTGTATGTGCGGGTGTTTGCGGCCTGACAGCAAAGATAAATTGTTGGTAAATGGCATAAATGTGATTTTTATACGCCCGTACAGTCATACCATCATCATCCACCTATATACATACATACACTTACATATATATTCAATACATGTACATTTACCCATAGACAGCTTCACATTTGTAAAGAAAAATTGTCCATTCGAGAGGCTTTTTATGTAATTTAATTCCATTTCATTTCATTTTGGACTAAATGACATTTCGAAATTCCAGAAATTTTAGTGAACTATTGCAACAAGTTAATCAGTGTCAATTAATGGTGTCAGCCTTATTGGGACTCTTAGGTAAAGTCAGTCCTCTTTCCTAATCATTCTAGTTCATTAAGTAATGACTTAATGCATCAACAACTAAGTTTACTTTGATCCAGGTTTTCTATTGTGTGTCTGAATTTTTCAAAAAAAACAATAAGCCATCTAAAAAGTTTCCACAATTAAGGACCTTAGTGTTTAGTATGTTTATTTAGAAGCCAAATCACTATAAAAAAAACTTTATATTGTTGAAACAACTTTATGTGACTAATTTTAAGTTTTTCCACTTTAAATTGCTTAATTTTTAAAGCCTGACTTCAGTGATTGAATCTTGACTGAAAGGTAAACAACATTTTAGTTTAAGATTGAATTCTATTTTTGGATTTACCAATTAAAATTTTTAAAGTACTTATTTTAAAGACTTGTACTTCAATTTCAAAATACAGCTCAAAATATTTTCTACAGCTACTTTCATTGGCAGTTATGATTCTTTTAATCCAACTTGGACTAATTTATAGCAAATTTCATCGCTAAGCTTAGAAAAGTATTTCATATTTTTCGAGTTAAAGAATCAATCAGTTGTCAGAACTTAACAAACCAAATAAAATTAAAGTATCAGATGTAATATCTCCCAAACTCTAAATTTTACTGTAATCTTGAAGATTCTTTATAGCTGAAATCCTAAAGACAACAATGATTTACAATTTACATTAAAATCTATGAACTAATGAAACAAACCTCTTTTGATGCTATTTTAGCTCATTTGAAATCTCCAGCGATTATTGTTAAATGAGATTCTATGTGACCCCTAGTGAGTTACGGATTTAAGTCAAATTAAGTACATTTCTCACTTTGTTCCAGAGGCTGACATTTTGAAATGCAATTCTAAAGATTTCCCCCTTTGATCCCCTCTCTACAATGCTCTCTCAGATTGCGTGGTAAATCAGACTATTATCAACATTTCTGCGCCGAGTAAAAGCAGTAATTCAGCTGCCAGCATTTATTTTGCTCAGCATTTTGCTTTATCCTTTATTTTCTTTTTTTCTTTTGCATCTTTCAGATTCTTTTTTCTCATCTTCATTTTGCCTGTAGCTGGTGCTTTTGTGGTCAAAATGGAAACCTGTAATTTGCACACGATTCTCTCCACGGAATCCCCACACAGATGGCTGGCTGGATGGCTGGTTGCCTCTGACATAGCTCGATTTGTTCGGTTATAAATTTGCTAGGCGAATATTTGTCCTCTGGTGCATATCACAGGACAGCAAAGAGTAAAGTACGAATAGATTGGTGGCAAAGGAGACAGAGAGGGGCCATCAGGGTAGAGGTAGAAG
This sequence comes from Drosophila insularis, assembly GCA_018903935.1. NCBI lineage: Eukaryota > Metazoa > Arthropoda > Insecta > Diptera > Drosophilidae > Drosophila > Drosophila insularis. Next base: position 8,023,316 of record JAEIFP010001084.1, on the reverse strand, counting down.
TGTGCAAGAAGTGGTTGTTGGTGGTATAATAAATCAAGTAACTTTCAAGCACTTGAAAAGCAGAGCTAAAGTAAATTTTTTACCATGAAAAGCAGCAGTAACCTTTGTGCATTCTCCAAATCTCTCTCTCTCTCTCTTTCTCTCTATCTCTTTCAAAAAGTATTTTACCTATATATATAAATGTATATACATACATATATATAAATCCATAGCGAAAACAGCTTTTACCTAAATTAAATTTCGCTTTTTTAATCTACAAAGTGAATAAGCGCATTTCTTTTATACATTTTTCTTTTACTTGTTTTTTTTGGTTTTCTTCTTTTTTTGTTAGTTTTCTCATTTTTTGGTTATGCAAAAGAATGCTAAACCATGACTTTTATATTAAATTTAAAGTTGAAGCATAATAAATCAACATAAATCAAAGAAAATTTCAACGCTCTTACATTCACATTCACAGCAAATATTCAGTCCAGTCACTTTAAAGGCAAACTTCCCCAAAAACCGAAGAAAAAACGACAGGACGAAAAATCTTGTAAACAAATTGGCAAGGGTCGACCTTAAGATACCCTGTAGTAGACAATGGTATCAATGTCTGAATGTAAACGTAAATAATTTAAAACTTTTTGACTATTTATTGAAACATTCAAAGCATTAAAGAGGTTTTACAGATTAAACTTATTTCTTAATTACTTAAGGATCTCGGCATTAATTATAGATAAATTATAAGTTACTACCCTGTCGCTTTCGGTTTCTTTTAATAGGTAAATTTCTAGTAAGTTCCTCAGACTACACGTCTGTGCAGACAATTTGTGGAAAGAATCAAAAATATTGGCAAAATGCTTTGACTAATTTAAAACTTCCATCAAATGCAGCCTAGTGGAATATGCCTTTCATTTACAGGGTATTCAAAATCAAGCAAACTTTTAATAGCCAGGCAAGTTTCGCTTCCTTCTTTCACCATCCTCGTGCTGGGTACCAACTCAGCAGGAAACACGCCAACCATCAATAAATTAATCAAAGTCATAATCAGTGTCAGGTTCAGTGCCACTGGGCGAAAGTTGCCGTTGCCGTTGCCGTTGATGTTCTTGCTTTTGTTGTTGTATAGGCCTGCCAATGTATTTCTTTTTTTGAGGTCATGGCCCATGGCCCGGGGTCTAGTCAAGCGGAAAAAGCTTGCTGAAAAGGTGCAAAATGCCCAAACCAAACCGCTGATAATGAGTTAATAAATGAGTCTTAATCTATGTTTATCATGTGAGATTTATGGAAAGATGATAACTACTTCAAGTTGCTTGGAACGTGATGAAAGATTATTTAGTTGTGGCAAAGTTAGAAGAAAAGGTTTTTGTTTTAGCTAATTAAAGGACCAAGTTAAGATGGTGGAAATAATTTATGTCTGGAGAAGATTATGCTTTGAAAAAGTAAGAGGTTAAGTCTTAATGTATTAGTTGTGTTTTCTACGTGGTTAATCAAATGAACAGTAAATGGTTGCCAATTTTTGTATATAGTTTCCAATTAGTAGATTTGACAGAGTCCTTTGTATTTGCTAGGTTCTTTGAATATGCCTTGAAATAGTGAGTTTTAATAAAAATTTCAACAGAATGTCACACCTTTGGCCTGTTCTTAGTAATCCCGAAAGACACAACTTTTTAATTTTTTTTTTTATTAAATTTTCATATATTTATTCAGCAAAGTTGTTTCTCTTTTGTTAATTTCTACAAGTTTTGGTCAATTTGTACTCAAAAATATGCGAGGTTAAGTTTTTCATTCCATTTTTTAATTTTGTTTATGTCCTTAAAGTACGTATGTTACTTTGCATATGCTTTAGGCTAAGCTTTTCTCATTCTATGCCAGGTTATACGTTGCGTATGGGTAATGTTGACTTTGCTCAAAGCGAAATTACGCTGACAACATCAAATATTGTATATGCAACTTATGTTTATTATTGACAAGCCCTCTCCCCCCACTCTCCATTCCCAACCACAAACCCCTGTCTTTAGCCAAGTGAACAAGTGAACCCGCCTTTACAATTTTCCCCTTCTACTTTTCTCTTATATTTGTTGCTGTCCTGTACGTTTTTCTTTTCCGGGTTTTTTTTTTTTTTTTTTTTTGCCTAACCCAATCAATGCGAACGCCTTTCGCCTTTGCCAAGTTGCTGATCCAACTCCAAGCAGAACCACAGCCACAATAACGACGTTTTAACCAAGCAAACAAATTTGACGTGCTTTTCGTGATTTACATGCAAATATTGAAAAATATTCCCCAAGGATACCGCAAAAAGCAAACCAACAACTGACTAAGACTAAATATATATACATACATATATACATATAAAAGAGGAGAAGAAAAAAATATGGCATGAAGACAGCACATGAAAAAAAAAAAGAATATATAAACTCCAAAGTGCTGAGGCCACAGAGCAATATCGATTTTCATGTGGGCGGAAAACACGGAATGTGAAAAGGCATAGCAAATAAAAGAAATATTAGCCAACAAAAGACAAAGTGGCAAAACTGGGGGAGAGTAAACGTCAATACAAGAAGCAGGGGAGGAGCTCCAAAAGGTTTTGAATATAACGGCATACTTATAGATCTAGTCTTGAGAGTAGTAGATGAAGTCGGATGATCTCAAAACATTCTCTGAACTATCTATATTTGATCCTTAGATTAATTTTTTTGCAACTAGTATCTTGAAGATTACTTTATTTAGATTATTTAGTTATTTTTGTTTTTTTTTAATGTAGACTAGCTTAGAAAACACTTGTAATTCGAGTCAGTTGAATCCTAGGAATAATTATGAGAACAAACAAGTCAAGAAAGTCTTAAAAGACCAAGTGAAAAGTCTCAATAAAAGGACACTTAACGTCATATATTCATAAGGTCATATTGAAATCATACAATATTAATAAAATAGTAACTAAATATAGAAATGCTGTTAAAAAAAGTCTGTAAAATTTTGTTATAGCCTTTTGGAGTTTAAGTGAGTTAATCGGTTAAAAATTAGGTTGTTTAGGAAGTTTCATATTTAGACTTAACATTTCAGGGATATGTGGTAACAAATATTAATTTCGATTCGCAAATTATAATTCAATCAAAAAATTATATTTAATTTTTTGAAATAATAAATTCAACCCATATCAGATTATCCTTACAAAAGTAAGTGTCTCTTGTTGTAAGGAAAATGAGCAACAGACCTAACTCAACGCCAACTCGGCTTCGCATGCCACCCAAAACCAAATCCTGCCCCAATAAATCACACACACGCACACACATAAAGCATATATGTATGTATGTATGTAGCTCTCAGCTGAACCCATCAACCAACTAACCAAGCTAAAAGGGCTTCAAGAGTCAAAAAATAGCAAAGCAAAAAATAGAAAAGCAAAAAAAGAAAAAACCAGCAACAACAACAAAGAAGAAAAATCGTCCGAAAAAAAGGAAAATAACGGGTTAATAGAGGCAGCAATAGAGCAGGGACTAGACTGGTAGAGATGGAGCAGCCATCCAGATCAAGGATGATGAGGCGAGTAGGAGGAGGAGGAGACCTTCTGACAAGACAAGTGGGTGCGTTCAAGCGGAAAACTTGTAAACGCAGCTAGCAGCTAGTTAGTTAAGTGGGCGGACCGGGTCGAGCCTGTGTGCTAGTGTGTGTGTGTGTGTGTGTATGTGGGCGGACTGTGAAAAGGCTGAGCTAGAGAAAGAGACAGAGAGCCACGCTATCCCGTCTCTCTGTGGTGGCCCAACAAAAATCAACATCAATTTAGAATATTAAAAACGCAGACATACACACTAACATGTGGAAGGGGGAAAAAAATAAAGGGAAAGGGGGTTTTGAGGGTTTATTCGATTTGACTTACCAGCAACTTGCAGTGTGGCATTACGACTGCGTGCCACGCCCAGTTCGTTCTTCGCCTCACACCAGTAAATTCCGGCATCTGTTTCGCGACGCGAATTGACAACCTGCAAGAAAAAGACCCAGAAACAGTTGGTGGGTTAAAAAACGATGAACATTAACAGACGGAGAAAGTGTGGTTGTTGGTGATGGTGGCGGTGGTTGGTGGGGAAGGGTCAACAATTGTGTGTGGGTGTGTGTCTTTCTAATTGAAATGACAAAGACAGATATAGTGTAATTTTATGTGTATTCATTGGGCATTATAATTTCTTAGTTGAATTTGATCCTGCCATAAGAGTTGACTTTATTATGTAGATAAGGAGATGTCTGTTGAGATATGAATAAGATATATGAGAAAGTTCATTATTTATAAAAATAAAAACAATATAGTTTTAAAACCCTTTCAAGATATAGTTTAATTAGTATAGTGAAGAAACAAGATTTAAAAGCTATTTCTTTTTTGTTCTTTGATGTGCAACAGCTCAATATCCCTCTTAAAATTTTGCTTTAAAATATTTTAAATATCAGTTTCATATTAAACCTTAGTTTATATATGTTAAATAACTTTCTAACTATTTGCTTTCCTTTCTACAACTACTATTGTAGATTTGAAACTACATACATACATGAATTTGAAACAACATTTATTAACCGAGTCGAGACTTGAATATATCGACCTAAACTTAGTGAGATGATTGTAATTAACATTGAAGGGTTTTCAACTTTCTGTCAATTATAAATTGATAAGTTGTAATTTAAATTCACATAGAATCAAGATATTTTGTTCGCAAATTGTTAAACATATTTTATTACATTTTGCATTGAAGATATTTTGCTTCAAGTAATATAAATGGACGAATGATTGTAATTGTGATCCAAAAATATTTTATGATATTCAGAACGTTTATATTCAATATTTATGATTTTAATTGTAACAAATTTGACTTTTGCTTTCTGTTTATAAGGGTAAAAATGTTTCGTTGCTTTTTGTATGGGGATTATTTGTTCAATTGTTGTAATTTCACAAATGGTTACAACAAAAACAGTAGCAAGTCAGCTACAAAAGTACAGCAAGACAAATTTCTAAGACGTTGATTTGCAGAGTCCTTTTCACTGGTTTCCTTCCTTCTTCAACTTCTCCTCCACCTACTTTCTCCTGCCATTTCTCTCTCTCTCTCTCTCTCTTTCGTTCTTTCTCTGTTGTGTTGGCCCATTCGGATCTTTTGTGGGCCATAAAACAGTCAGCAATCTGTTGTCTGTTGCTCGTCTGCTGGCTGCTTTCAAGTGCTCAAATCATAAAATGTCTCTCGAGCAACTTTATAGTTACTACATGGAATCCCGGGTGAAAGAAAGGGAGAGGTAGTGTGATTTTTTTGGGTAGGGGAGGGGTGGTTTAGGGCAAGGGAAAGTCCTCCCCCTTGTTGTTTGTTTATTTGAGTTTGCTGTTGTGTTTTCTTTCTTGCACAAAAGAATTCCCTAACATGCGCTTAAAATTAAATGTCAAACTAAGTTGTGTGGGTGTGTATGAGTGTGAGTGTGTGTTAGCCATATTTATCTGAAGACAAGAGTAGGTAGAAGAAGTTCTCACAATTTACACAACTTCTGTGCCTCTGTCTTCCTTCTCATCCAAGTGAAATTAAGTGTTGCGCTAAGTGAAGATGACAAAAGGGTTCTTCAGCTGTATTATTCTTTCATTTAATCTTCCTTGCCAAGTATGTGAGTGTGTATGTGTGTGGGTGTGTGTATATGTATGTGTGTATGTTTTTGAGTGTACTGTGCCGCGGGTGTGCTTTATAAAACAAATAAGTTGGTGCGCTTGAGGCGTCTCGATTGTCATACTTCTCCACATAAGTACACACACATACAAACACTTACTTACACACATACATAGATACTCACACAAACAACTACATACTAATACAAACACATACAACAACAGCATCTCAAAGAGATTACTTTAGATGTATCTATGTATAGATGCAAGCAACTCTTTTCTTGAGTTGATTATTATTTGCTTTTGTGTTGTTTTTTTATTTGCTTTTATTTTTATGTAGTTTAATTAAACTTACTTCAAAGTTGACCTAATAAATTTAAAAAAGAAAAATATTTATCTAATCGCTATCGATTTTTGTCATCGACTCTGAACTAGAAAGTAGAAAATAGAAAAATATTCTTACAAATGGAAATTATTGCCGGGTTAGGAGTTCATTCTTAGGCATATATGATATCAACTGATTTCAAATTATGAGTCATTTGATGTTAGAGGTAACTCAGTTCAATGTCAACCTATAGTAAGTAAAAAAAAAAAACATAAAAAATCTTTATTTTTTGTAACAAATTTGTGTTTCAAAATCTTTTTCCCTTTTGTGGCTCAGTTGCGCTTTATTTGTAATTGAAAGAATTATATCATTTTAATTCAGCTCATACGGCCAATTTAGTTAGCCCTTATTAAGTTTAAAACTCAAAAAAAAAAAAAAAACATAAATTTAGATAAAACTTAATGTTTATTTTACTTGCTTGCCTACAAATAATATTAAATGTTAATGTTGTTTTATACTTTTGCTGGAATTTTGAAAATACCAACCAAAGATATTTTGTTCATGCATTGCCTTTCAATTATGTGTCTGCCTGTTGCTTCTGTTTCACCTGTCATCTATGTTTAGCTGTTTTTTCACACACACACACACACACACACACACACACAAATTCACATATGCAATTGAATTTCTCGCATAGATTTACCTAATTTCATTTCCATTTGGCACGTTTTCAAGCTCAATTAAAAGCATTTACACGTCACATTTTACAGACTTTAAATTTTAAACCAAATTATAAAACACTCAAGAGAAACACATACCGAGAGAGTGAGAGAGAGAGTGCCAAACACTTTGTATGTCTATCTCTTTTTTACTCAGACAATTACAAAGTGTAACAACATGAAAAACGAAATGGCTCCCAAATGAAATGTTTGAAAATTTATGGGTATTTTAAATTAAAACGGAAGCGTGTTTTCAACGCGCGACTACACACAGATACAGATACAAATACATACAGAAGCACACGCATACACACACATACACACCCACAGAGTGATACAACAAGCTACTAATACAAGCACAGTCAATATATTTTATAGCCACACAGTTTCCAGGCAAGTCAGTTGGCTGCTTTCTTCTCCCTCCCCTCCACACGTTCGGCACAGCGAAAGTCAAAAGATGCACGTAGCACACGGTGAATGTTTTTTTGTTGTCAAATCAGTTTCCGTGTTGCTGCTGCTGCTGCCGCCGTCCAGAGGCAGCACGCACAGGAGCAACAGCAGCACCAACAACAACAACAACAACGACGACAACAAATCCTTGGAGCGCAACCAATTCGCAACAATTCGCGTGGCTCAAGTCATTAAAGATATAAATAAATTTATGTGACTTTTGGCCATGTTTGTTCTGTGCCCCGTATTCTTAGCTGTTTGCTTCTCTCTTAAACTCACAAACAAAATTAAATTTTTTCCTTCCTACTTTTTTTTTTTGCTTTTTGGGGCGGTAAAAAGATGTCGAATCACACACAAAAAAAAACAGCTTACTACATTGTCTGGCTTACAGCTCTCTTTCTTCTTCTTCTTGTTGTTCTTCTTTCTCTTTATGGTGGATATTATTTTTTAGGTATTTTATTTTCATTTTATTTCTCAATGGTTGCCATTGCAACGTTGTCGCTTTTTATGAGAAAGGATAGCCAGAACACGAAACTCTCTATGTTGTGAGTGACTGAATGGATAGTAAGTACTTTCATTTCAATTTTTAACATCAGCAGCAGCTGCTTTGTGCCTAGCAAATGAGCTTAGTTTTTTTTTTTGTTCTGTCTGCTTATCTCTTATGCAGTAGATGACTAAAGCGAAACATGGCGTATACTTCATATTCGAAAGCTACTAAAATAAAGTAGAAGAGTAGGTCAGTAAAAAAAATGAAAATAATTCAGATAAAGTATAAGTTGGAAAAAAGTAAAGAAGATTTATGTTTAAATAAGAGCTTAAAAATAAGCAATAAAGTAATAAAAATATGCTTTTCTCAAATGGCAAAGTTTCATCAAAATGGGTACATTATAAAGGAACCTATATTAAAGTAAATTAAATTTAAAGTACAAGGTCATCTATCAGAATAATCTCTTAAGAATAAGTAGTCACATATCGCACGTCACAGTTCCCTTAAAATTTATAAAGGAAACTTAGTGTGAAGTCCGCTTCAAAATATGCAATATAATCGTTAAATATCGCTAGTTAAGTAATGTACATATTTTTAAACATAAAACAGCTTTGTTTAAAAAGAATCTGTAGCCTTAGAAGGTTGCTAATTATTCTCTAATTAATTCAGATAAATATTTTATCAAGGTGTGGCCTTCTAAAATCTTTTGTTATAAAATAATTTATTTTTTAGATAGAGAAATGTAAATTTTAAATATTTGTTGAGTCAAATAATGTAAATACTTAGTCAAGCTAAGCGTAATAATACTAAAACGTTAAGGCATTGTTATTGTTAATTTTAAATATCCATATTATTATCACTTTGAAGTTCTTCCCAGCTATATAGCTTGTAAGACATCATTAGTCTTAGCAGTTATTTAATTATATAATTATTTGTAGATTTCTTTTTTTTTTGCACATATCAAACCAATCGGCAAGTATCCCCTTTTCATTCTCCATCTTAACTGTTTTAATTTTCACACATATTCGCTCAAAGGCATTTCTTCATTCTGACTAACACCTTAAGTTGGTAAGTAGAAAAATATAAACCCATAACTCATACGCAATGTTGTCCTCAACTCTACTCTACACACTCTACTTAAGCTCGTCTGTGGGTTTTATTTATTTATATATTTATATGGCCATATATATGTATGTAGTATACTTATATATATTTTTTATGAAGCCGCGAATGTGTCAAGCGTTTGTAAACTCATTAAAATGTACTCGTTGTACATGCAGTGAAAAAGTTATGTTCTCGAGGGGAGAGAGGATGAGAGGAAGAGGAGAAAAGGAAGCAAGTTGAGCCAGACTCCGGCAGAAACAAGTAACTGGCATTAACTTTTTTTTTTGAGCCCCACTCAGTCTTTGCAGACACAGTGAGGCTCCGTTTAAGTGCTCTCCAGCTGTTTTTAATTAAGATGGTGAAGCTATTAAGGAACCGAAAAAGCAATTCACAACTCTTTTGATTCATTTGCCATTGCATTAAATGGAAATTGCATTCTTAAAGTTGCTCTAAAACTAAAACGAAAAAAAACTAAAACAAAAATGGGATGAGCCATTTAAACAAACATTACCAAATGCAGAAAAGAGAGTTAAAGAGATATTAAAAGGGGATTGAACAGAGGTTGAGCCAAATGCATTACTTGCCAGCACTTCAGAGTCAGACAGAGCAAACATAGTGAGCTTCAGCAACTTTAGTCAAGGATGTTAAAAACGATGATGAATACCAAATAGAGATGCCAAGTAAGTTAAATCGCTAGCGATAAAGCTTTCAATCGATTGCCACGACTTTGTAATCAGTTTGAAATAAATTGAAAAGCAATACATGTTTCAATTTTGCCTGAAGATTGCTATAGAGCAATTTAAAATAACTTGGAGAAGAAAAGAAATGATTTTTAAAACTTTTCTACGGCACTTGTGTAACGTAATTAGAAAGTATAATCTTCATTTATTGCTATTGAAAGAAGAAGAATTAAAAACCTCTGCTAATCACAGAAACTAATATATTACATTTAAGCATTTCTATTTTTCTTATTTATTATAGAAATATTCTTATTATTTATAGAAAAATTGGTCTATGATTGAAGTTATTCCTTTACTAAGTTTAGCATACGTAATTAATTCATAAGCTAATAAATAAATTTTTATTTACATAATTTTTTCTTATCTATATCATTTAACATGTAACAGTTGGGTATTTCGACCAAAACTGCATTACAATATAATAAAATTAAGAAGCATAAAACAACTTTTTTTGCATGCAGCTCTAATACAAAAATTTTGAGTTGAAACAAATAATACCAATTATTAATAAAATGCAGCTATTAATAGGTTTTAGATTTTATCTTAGCTACTCATAAAATTATTACTATTTTAATTATTGAAAAACAAAACATCTAGTCTGAGGTCCACCCCAAAGTATGCAATATAATCTTTAATTATAGCGAGTTAAGTAGCATCCTTAGGATCTGAGGAAGTTTTCAACGAGTTCGAGATATTTTAGTAGAATTTTAGCAGAATTTTAAATTTGTTTTTAAAATATTTTTCATTATTTTGAAAGTAATTTTGCTAGATATTTAATTTATCTTAATTGTTTGAAATTATACTGAACAAAGCTAAATAAAACCAACACATTTTGATCCAAAAAGTAACTTGGTTGAACACGTAATAAATTCAATACGACAAAATTTAGTTTACCTTTAACTAAATCTTCAAAAACAAAAGCAAATTTGTCTTGGGTTATTATGAATTGCTATCGCATCTCTAATTTCCACTATACAAGAGACTAGTTTTTTTTGTGCTGCTTCTGTTGAAGTGTAGAAGGCAAACCAAAGTGCTGCTCCACACATACACACACAGCCACTATATGTGTGTAGTTGCTACAAATCATGCATGTGGGTGTGTGTTTGTGTGTGTGTGTGCGAGTGTGACTAACTTGTCTGCTTTCGTATTTCGCTTCCTTCAGTTACGTAAATTATAGTCTGTCTTTCCAAAAAGCTCGCTCCTCCATGTCACTTTTCACTATACGCTTCAAGCTGTTATTTTTTTGGGAGTCCTTTTTTTCCTGCGACGCTCTCCCACACAAACACATACATACATACATATGTGCTATTGTATTTTATTGCATATTCCCCTCCATTTTGCTTGTACATATATCTTAGTCCGTCTTCTTTTCGAGCACTTAAAGACAAAGTTCTATTCTCTTTTCTTATTTTCTTTGGTCTTGGTTAAAGTAGTCTGGCAGAGAAGAAAAAATTTGATAGTGTTGCATACTTTTAGGCCATTTGAAGTGGTTGCTTCGTCTACTTGGCATTTATAAGTAAGATGAATTGTTTTCTTTTCTTTTTTTTGGATATTCTGTGTGTGGCTAAATGAAATGCTGGGCTGAAATTAGAATGTAAATTATGTGGTGGAAAAAATGAAACAAGAATGATATTAAAGAAAACGAAACGTAAAGATAAGGAGAAAGAACAAAAACTTCTCTTTTATGAAATAGCTTTTAAATAGTAAGTGAAATAAAAGAAAGAGCAAAATAAAAGACAGAAATATGCAACATTTATATCTGTTAGCTTTGTCTGTATATGTGTGTGTGTGTGCCTTGGTATTCTTTTATTAAGCTTGAAATATTTATGTGGCCACAGGCAAAAAGAAAAAAAAACAACAACACTACTGGCAAAGGACAAATAGAAGTACTGAGGACTTCTCATGCCATGAAATTAATTCATTTAAAACTCGTTAGATGGGCAAAAAGAAACAATTTTTATACGAGCAAAAGCAAAAGCGGAAACTGAAGTCTGCAAAATCCCGGAATCCTTTTTCCCACTTAAGTGATAAACAAATACACTGACATTCAACGCAAATATTCACACACATACTAATACGAATATAGTCTAAAGGAGTTGCAGATGGCAGGCAGATCGAGTGTGAAAAGTGGCAAGCTCCCGTTCCGTTTAAAAACCAGCTATGTTTCTCTCTATCTCTCTCTCTCTCTTTCTCTATATACTCCTTCTCCCTGAGCTACAATTCCCCACATTGCCAACTGCATCATCAGCATAATCAACGCGCGCCGTTGGCTTTTTGCGTCGTAAATTGCTGAGTGCTCCGGAGTCGGAGTCGGAGTTGGAGTCTCTTGAATTGGTGGTGTTGGGTGGCGTTTGGTGGTGCTTGCTGGTGGTGGTGGGGCAGTCATAGTTGGCAGTCCTGCACACATTGGTAGCTTCTCATCAGACAACTGTCTGACTTTTGCTGGCGTTGCTTCCGTTTCGTCTTTATTATTTGTCTGTCTGTCTCCCTGTCAGAGAATTCGCTTCCCATTGCTTTCTTTTGCCCCACTTGCCTCGCTTAATGTTTGTTTACCTTGCGTTAATGAAGTTGTGCTGCCCTGCTCTCTCTCTCTCTCGTTTTGGCCCTGGCCCTGGCCCTGCCCGCCAAATGAAAATGCTTGCAAAAATATTTTTGCAAAAGATACAGAGCCAAGAGTCAAGACTCAAAAATAAAAAGTATAAAATAAAAGCAATTAGTTTGTTCATCACTCAACAGATGGGAATTTTTGTTTTAAAACATCTTCCCAGCTTACTCCTTTCCTTACTCATTATGAATAAAGAAACAAACAACAAAAAAAGAAAAATAAAAAAAAAAATTATAATTATGCAAGCAGATAAAACACAAAAGAAGGAGGCAAAAGAAGAAGAATGAAAAGAAAATGCAAGCCAGTGAAAATAATGCAAATATGCCACAAGACTCATTTAAGTACGGACATCTGGATAAAAGATAACGAAACAGATGTATCAAGGAGTCGAAGATCAAGCTAAAGTGCTTCTTCCAAGGATTTTTTTTTTAATTTATAATTCTACTATATACTATATAAAAAATGTAAATTTATGGCATTTATTAAAGAAGCATCATAAACTTGCTCAATGCAAGACACCTTTGTGTTGGTTTTGTTAGATCCTCAAACTCAGGGTGAATTCTCCCCAAAAATTATATTGAAATTCAATATCCCAATTGGGTGGGAAAATTAAATCCCAAAATATACATTAAGATACGTTATTATCATATTCCTTGCCCTTAAAATAGGAAAAAAAATTGTAAAGTTTGGTATGTACCAGAAGATTTCGAAGATTTCAAAGTCAAAGTTATCGTTTTGCAGCTATTTATACTAAAGTTCAATAATAATAATTAATTCTGCACCTTCTTATACCGAAGTACAAAAAAACAATAATAAATTCTAGAGCTTTAAATTAAATTATGGCACAATTAATAAGTCATACTTATGTCTTTCAAGGATGAAATCCATTATCAAAAATCTCAAAATGGTCAATTAATTATATAGATAATATTAATCAATATAATGGCGTTTTCAGAATCAATATAATCATAATCTAAATCGTTTAGATGTTTTCGATTCAAATTGTTTCACTATATAGGCAATGAAGCTTAACTTTTAATAAGTATTAACATTTATGATCTTTCAGTTTAGTTTTTTTTTTTAAAGTCAAAAAAGTCAACCACATGATGCAACTAAGCAATTTTAAGTTCTCTTTAAATTTTTGAAAATATTTCCGAATGCAAGAAATTGTATCAACAATTTAATAAATTTCTAAATATTACTCTAATGTTTTACTCCTTTAAAATATTTATTCTTCAGTTCTTAGTCTCTCATTCTTTTTTTTTTTTTTTAATTGTTGTGTTACCTAATCAATTTTTTAGGTATAGTTATTATTTTCAGATTAAAAAGAAAATTAAAATAGTTTTCAGTATTTATTTTTGCCTATGTCCTGTCTCTATTTGGCATTCAATTTGTTAATTTTCTTATTTGACTCGTAGATAGAAAATATACAACTCCATTTTTCATTTTGCTATAGAATATAAAATCATTAAACAACTTTTTTTCTAAGGCTTTGTTTGTGGGAGGGAGGCGCTAGGTGCCGTTTCAATGGTCTGGTTGCTTACCTTGAGGAAAAACAATCCACCTGCCGGCAGGGTGATGCGATGTGATCCAGGCAGTATCTTTAATGGTACACCGTCTTTATACCATTGAATGGTGGGCGTGGGACTGCCCTCCGCTTTGCAATTAAGCGTGGCTGGCTCATGCCGTGGCACTGTCGTATCTATGGGATGCTCGACTATTCGCGGCGGATGTGAACCTGCAATACGAAAAGGAGACAACAAAAAATAAAAAAGAATCAGAAGGGAGTTGCAAAAAATGCTTTTTTCATACACATTTATATATATAAAGTAAATTGCAAAGGATTCGGGGTCAGCGGTTTGGGGCTGGTTGGATGCCTTTTCCGCTGCGTCATCATCATCATCAACATCATCATCATTGTGCCACATCGTTTCCAGGGTCTCTACCATGCGAAAAGGAAACGCTCGCTGGCAAAATGAAAACAATGTTAATGCGCATTGCCGTTGACGTTGCAAATGAAGTTGCAGTTGGAAGCCAGCTCAAAGGTTTCGCTTTGGAATTAATTTGTTTAGATTTGCATATGGCGGCAAAGTACGTTGGCAGCTTAACAGTTAAGTAGTTTTTTGTTTTGCATAATGTGAAATGTGGAAAATTAACCTGCGGCTAGCAGGGATAAAATGCATTCAAGGTAAGAGGGCCAAAAACAAATGACATGCTTGATAGCTAAGATAAGCCAGGGATTATTAGCATAGTCAATTCAAGATTTTCAACATTTCTTGAAATGCAAACGTCAATTGAAGTTTATGGAAATTAACTTACAATTAATTTACAATTCCTTTTCTATCTCACAATTTATATTCCTGTCACCACAAAAAGGACTTCTTTAGAAGTCCTTTAGTCTACATAACAACCACGATTTTTGGTTAACTTTTATTTCTTCAAATGATTTTAATACAAATTTCTGTTAATTTGTATCTTTAAACTTTTTGATTAGAATGTTTTATATCTAACAGTTAAAAGGCTCTAACAAATCTTAACATTTTAGTTCTATATTAGACGAGTAAAGATCTTGTAAATCATTTCTAATTTATTAAAAATCTTGTGAAATTAAATAATTCAGGTAAATTTCAAAAACTATAAACAAAGCTTTAAGTTAATATTATCTTAACTCTTGCTTATTTTTTTCCATAAAAGTGAAACCAATTCTATTAATTACATTTAATTAATGAAGTTTAAGTATCTAAATTATCTCTAATTTATACCAATAGTTTTGAATTATAGGCTAACTATAAATTCATTGTCTTTTTGACTGCTTCTATTATATCCTCAATAAATATATTTTCCTAAATAAATTATAAATTCCAAAAGAATCAAACATGAAATTTAAATGAAATGCTGAATCTATAATTTATTTTGATATAATTTATTTCAAACACACAATTCGAAAATATCACAAAATGTAAGAATTTAGTTTAATCATTGTTCAATGTTTCCATTCAACTTGTTTTGTTGGCCTAACTTGTTGCCAAAGTTGCTTGGTTAGTTAGTTCAACCGTTAACACCCTCTTGTGGTTCACACACGCACACAAACACATACTCAATAAATGTGTGTATGTGGTTGTTATCCCCATAATCTTTATGTTCTATTTGCCAACCAACATTCAACCTATGAACAACTCTTGTATTTGCTACAAGCAATCTGTCAGTGGCAAAGACATAAATTTCAATTTTCATGCCATATCTAAACAATTTGCTGTCATACACACCCACACACACACACACACATACACACGCGCAAACAAGACGCAAAACTTTTATTCATATCACAGCGTGAATCTATAAATATATATATATAAATATATTTTTATACATACATAGATCTATAACCAGACTGGCAGAGTGAAAATTGATATGTCAGAAAATGTTGGAATATTGAAACGTTATTTAATAAAAATTCAACTTTTGTTGTTGTTTTTGTTATTGCATTTTGTTGTTGATTGCAACATGAAAACAGCTCGCGGCAAAAGTTGCATGTCATGCAGCAGACGCTACACGAAGTCGAAAGCTGGGAAATCGAATTTCAAGGGAACTTACTAAAGTTGGTTCTATGTACATATATGCGAGTGAAAGGGACAGAGATACCGAGTATATGAGTGGGAGTTAAGGGTGTCATATATAGCACGGAGGGTGGTGCAAAAAGAGGGAAACATTGGAGCATGTTCTAGGGTTCAGCAGGCAAAAGACGCATGTCAATGTTATTTCAACAATGAAAATGAAAATAAAACAACTATTCAAGTGCTCTGTGCACGGACAACGACCAGGGCGAAAAGAAATGGTAAGGGGAGGTAAAGCAGTCCAAAAATCAACATGCGAGAAAAAAACAATATAACAACCAACAGTAACTAAATGCCAGAAGGAATTAACTAACATTTATAGCATCGAATTGTGTATACCCTACAAAATTATAGGATTTCTAGACAATGAAAGGGAAACGTTTCTTATTCGAAAACTATATTTTCAGTGATTTGAATCGACTTTCTTCTTGTAATCGAGCCTCATATATGCAGGAAAAATAGGAAAAATCTAAACTAAATTTAGTAAACTAAAAATTTGTTTGGTTTTTATTAATAAATTAATTTTAATCAATTATAGCAGACTCCTCTCCATATTAAAATGCTTAGTGTCTTTGCATACTTTAAGGGGGTGAACCAAAAATCATTTTACATTCTAGGGCAGTAAGAATAATAATTTTCAATCTTTTAAACTTAGTTGTTAATCTATCAACTCTGAGTTAATTGAATAGTTTAAAAACAAGATAAAAGTTTGGAATCAGTTTTCAGATGAAAAATATGTCAAATAAAGAAGAAAGACATTACCAATTACCAAAACAAAATGTACTAAGTTTTCATTTCAAAATGAAGTGTACATTTATTTAAAAGAACTTCTTCAAATGGATTTATATATTTTTTTGTATGATTCTTTTAACTACTTCAATTCAGTTAGACTTTAGCAAGTGAGTTAAAATATTTTTGTTTTTAATTCCAGTAATTTTTCTTTAAACATCCAAAATTTAATTTAACTCTCTTACCAACCTAAAAGAATTAAGTAATTTGTCTGAATTTAAAGGTTAACATGTTGTGTTAGTAACTTGGAATGTTGCTTCATATCGTACAAAAAAAAAAATTTAGAAAAAGAAGGGTAGAGAACGAGAAATATTCAATGTGCCCTTTGTGCACAATTCGAGGGTTAAATGTCGCATGTGGGAGAGTTGTTGTTGCCTGGTGAGGACCCAGTCTCGGACTTGAACTGGACATCGATGGGCGTGGTGGACAAGCAAAAGTTGCTGGACCGTGGACAGTTTTTCCTTCTCTTTTTTTGGCTTTTTGGTGCGAGGGAGTTTTTTGTTTTTATTTGCTCTGTTGTTTGTGCATATCTTTGCTCACCAGGCCGGGGCCAGGAGGTGGACCAAGTTGGCTTGTGGTTTGTGCCCTGTGGTAATGTTCAACACCTACCAAAAACAAAAAAAAAGGTTGATTTTGGAAAAGGGCATATATGTACATACATACATATGAAAGGGGGTGAAGAAATATGTTTGACTTTGATTACGCTAGAAAAAGTAACAAAACAAACGAAAACGAAAAAAAAAACAACAAAAATGAGAAACATTTTTAATCAACTTGCAACTAAATAATTCAATTAGTCAACACAGAAACCAGAGAAATTAAACCAACTTGTGTTGTAGTAGGTTTTACAGTTGTTGTTATAGTTGTTCTTAGTGGCCTAGAGGCCTACTAATTTAGTTTTAATTGCATGCCAACAATTTCTTGTGCTCTGCTTTTTACTTCGTTCTCATCCATGTATTATATGAGTATAAACATAAAAGGCAAGAATGTAACGACATGGAAAATGCACGAAAATTTGCATAAAAGCAAAGGCAAAGGCATTTTCCAAAGCGCTTATGCAAAATGCATAAAAGGGAAAATAACAACAACGAGCTAGAATCTCGAGTCGACCAAAGCCAAGACCAAGACCAAGACGTTGGCAAATGCCTGAAGAAAATTGCTAGAGAAAAACGTTTCGGCAACTGGGTTTCACTTAACAAGCAAAATATTTGCTGCAATTTCCTTAAACATTTTCTTTTTGTTCTATGTCAGGCATTTGCATATGTATATGTATATGCGTGTGTGTAGGTGGCTGTTGTTTTTGTTGTTGTTGCTTTTCTCTGCATGCATAGTTTGTTGCCTCTCAACGCCTTCGGCAAATTGCATACTTTAAGGCGCTTGGCCCTTTCTTACGAAAACTTTCAACGTTCTTCCGTTTGCATCATCAATCAAAGGCAGGCCAGGCCAGGCAGTCGACTAGTTGGCTGTTGCTTTTTAGTTGTAATTGTTGTTGTTGTTTTAATTATGGCTCTTTGGCTCTGGCTAATTGTTTTAGTAGCATACTTTCCAGAATATATATATTTTTCGCTTTGAAAACTATGTTAGTTGGCTATCCTTCTTGCAGAGAATGAGACAGGGAGGGACAGAAAGAAAGGAATCTATCCGTAAGAATTGTGCCACGCGTCCAGTTTTGCCATAATTAAATTTTTGCCATAATTTACGTGAAGTCAACAACTCTCAGTAACAGCAACAGCTGTTGCAATTTCATGCTAAAATTGTGTCCAAAAAGTCCTGTCAGTAAAAGCAAAGAAATTTTCCTTTTTTGACTTGATTACTAACTTGGCAAAATATGGCAAATTTAATAGGGAAACTTTGGTGCAAATGCCTTAAAGGCGATTTGCTTTCTTTGATAGACTCACATTTCTTTTTTGGATCACTGATATATTTATATTTAAAAGGATTGAGGATAGAGCTATATTTTTCCGAGTACAAGAATAATTTATATTAGGGGGCAATTTAGATAGCCCATAGACTATAAACATAAATTTAAAACAATGAAACGAGTTAACGTATGCAAAAAAATGGCACAATTTGTCATAAATTTTGCACATTTAATTGAAATAAATGTAGAAATTTTCAATAGAATCAATTTTGTCATTGATCCCCTGAGGTATGCAATAGTTTAAATGGCGCTTTAAAGCGAACATTTTTGGTTTCAACTTAGATGCATAAAAACCCCATAATTTTTCATACTTTAACCCAAAATAAAGTTGGAATATGGTTAGATATCTTTTTGAACCGTTTCACACCCCCAAATATTAAGTTAACAACCAACAATTTTCTTTTTTTTTCAAAAACATTTTCACATACAATGCCCAAAAAATGAGTCAAATTAAACTTTTGTAAACGTTTCGTGTGCTGCAAATTGTTTCCGGGGATGTTGTGCGAGTGTGCGTCTGGGTGTGTGTGTGTTTGATAAACTTTTTTTCCTATTCTTGGTGTTGTTGTTGTTGTTATTTAGTTATGAATCATAACGACAACGCACACCCAGTCTGTTATAACAACCAAAGGACAAGGCTATAAATTTCGACAAAATTTTGTTCTTGCTTTTTTTTTTACTGTTCTAGGGGTTGGGATTGGGTTGACAGGGAAATGACTCAGAAGTTTTATTGTGGAAAGGGAGTGAATGTGTTTTTTTGACACTTTTTCTAATTGCACACACATATACACAAAAATACTCTCAGTATATTTGAACTGTCTTGTACGTATTGTAAACACGTCAAAAGTCAAGATTTTTGTGGTCTAAATGCATTTGCCATCAAACTGTCAGCTGCAAATGTTTTGCCCAGGCAACTTTGCCTCTGCATATAAAGTGCAAATAATATAAATAATTCAAAACACACTAGAGAGAAAAAGTAGATACACATTTACATACAGAGAGAAAGAAAGACGCCCATACACTTGCATTGACACACTTGAAACCCCTTCTCACCAACACCCAGTGGGAGGCTCTGGTAAATGCACCACAATGCTAGAAGTGAAATGCAAAAATGCTAAAAATGCCCACCACCCACTACAAAAAAAAGAGCCACCCAAAATATGTGCAAATACTTCCATCTATCTATCTATCTAGCTCTCTCTGTGTGTGCTTTTTTAGTCCCACATGTGGGTTAGTTTGTCTACTGAGAATCATTGCCAAACCTACTTACCTATCTACCTATCTTACCTATATATATATGTATATTTCTGCACTGCTGCTCTACATTCTATAGTTAAATTGCCACCTTCAGCCCACTGGCCGGAAAAATACATGTGTCCAATATATGTACATATGCAATTGCATTTGGCTATGGCCGAAAAACTTGAGCCTTAACGGTAGCTTAGTCTCCAGCCAGCCATTTCCACTCCTTACCACCCACCCATACATCTGCCATCCACACACACTCTCACACACATACCGTCACCCACAGTCGAATGTAAAGTTTTCACATTGAATTTTCCAGCGCAGCGCATCGAGTGACAAAACCTTAGATGCTTTTGCACAGAGCGGGTAAAAGGGAAATATATGTAAGTCGTGAGTATGACAGTGTCAGTTATCCTAACTACAATTTTCGTAAGGGTAACTAAGGGTATAGCGATTGGTTTGAATGCGTGTTATACGTATTACTATTATAATAGATTAAAGAATAAAATGATATCTACTTTGATTTGGTTATATATTTCGGTTATATCTTTGATTTATAACGATTTTATATACTACTTTTCCAGAATTTTTACTATAATGTTGATGTGATATAATTTTAAGAGTCGAAAAAGGGATGGCGTGAGATATTGAACAGGTAAAAGACATCTAAGGTCTAAGATATACAAATGATTGTAAAGCTTTGCAATATCACTCTTAGTGGCCCATTTAGTTAAATCTTATAACACAAATTTACAAGTTGGTATTATTAAACATATTTTAAAATGCTTGAGACCTATATATTTTATCGGATGGCATTTTGCATAAAAAATCCATTTCAATACAAAGTTCTTTGTTGTTGCAAATGTTATTTGAACATATTAATTACAAGATTTAATTTGGAATTTCTTAATTTAAAATATAACTTTTATTTAATTTCATTAATTTCGCCTGTTAAAAGGGTAAGAACAACTCGAGGATATAGACAGATTTCAAACTAATATTTTATTAAAATTTCTAAAAATTATAGGAATTGAAAAACTTCATTTTTACCAAGAAAATCTGAGGAAAGAGTATTTCAAATGTTATGTCTAATTTCTTTCGTTTCTTTTTTTGGAGCTGACAACAAAAGTTTGTGAAGCGTGAAATGTTAGAGCTAACGTAGAACATTTTGATATTTCTTTTTCCTTTATTTTTTTTCTTGTTGTTGGATCCACAAGGATATATTTTTATTTGCACATGGGGACATTTAAAATTCCAGTTGGTTGATGGCTCATTAAGCATCAACGGTTCCACCTTCTTTGCCAGCTGGTCGTTCTCTTAATATCACAGGTCTTTCTGCTGGATAGATTCTTGTATCCCGTGTCAAGCTGCTGTGTCAAATGCTAATTAAAATCAAGCGGCATTCGCTTGTTTAAACAGGAATCATGTTGAGTGGCGTTAAAAAAGTAGTGAGAGAGAGTGTGTGTGGGGAGGGAGTGGCAGGTTAACTAAAAAGGAGATGGTGACTACCAATCGCCATGACCATCGTTGTTGTCGTCGTCGTCATCATCATTATCCCTGTCATCGTCAACAGCAATCAAGATAAAAGATAAGTTAAATGCCAAATTGGTGATAAGGGGACAGGCGGGCGGAAAGCAGCAACAGCAGCAGGTTCCTGCTTGTTTGTTTTGTAATAAAGTCCTGTTGAGCGCACACATACCAACACACACACACACACACACAGAATCCTCTTGCCACGTTGTGGCTCGCATCAAAGCAAACTTTTGCTAAGCTGCCATCATTTTTTGGGGGGCTAGTGATTTGAACGCTTGATTGCTTTCACTCAGGACGTACGTGCAAAGCACCAGGACACTTTTCCAATGCTCCACTCCAATATCCACCACCATCAGCCCCACCCAGCCCGCTCTATGTGGTGTGTTCATGTTAATTTCTATCTGCCTGATTGCTGGGGTTGTCTCTCTCTCTCTATCTATCTCTATTTCTGTCTCTCTGTGCGTTTTTGTGTCCCTTTTTTGTCTGCCAACCCAAAAAGCACCCATAACAACACGTTCGGCTCATAATTTGGAGTGAAAATTTTCAATTAAACTTAATTGCATTAAAAGCGAAGGGTTCAATCTGTCGTTATATAGTCATGACAGTTCTTGGTGATCCTTTTTAACTGTTTGCATTCCGTCTCTTTCTCTCTGCATCTGTATCTCTTTGCCTTTGTCTCATTTTTGGCCCTTCATTAGGACCCTTCGAGCTTTATAGTTTTCTGGCTTTTGTTGTTTGTGTATTGTCGTTTTTTATGCTTCTTTTTCTTTTTTTATATTTAGCCTAAGGGGTTATTTGTGGGGGGAATATTGGGTAAGGGCGTGAAACTCGTTAAAATATCTCATAATTCAGTTTTCCGTTTTTATTTTATGACCACTCCATAAGCAATTTATGCATTTGTATTTTTGTTTTTATTTTGTTTTTGATTAAAATGCATACATAATGAGGGAATTGAAGCAAATGTTATAAAAACGATTTTAATAATTGATTAATATTAAATATAAACAACCAACAAAAAAAAATAACAATAAACTGAAATTCAATGTTTATTTTGTATTTTTTGTAATGAAATTTATCCCATGCATTTATTTTGAAAAAAACTATCAATGCAAAAACTAATTATTGCTAGAAGTATGAAAAATTTAAAAAGGTACTTAAAAAGTCAGTCAGAAAAGTTTGAAGGACTTTTAAATTGTTTAACAATTTTTGAAGATTATATTGAAAAAACTTACTTAGAAACAAAACACAGAAATTAAACATCGGTTCTAAATCGTTATCTTGAAATTCTTTTAAAATCCTATTCCCAAAAATATGTATCTTGAATATGACAAAAAGAATATTAATCTATTAAACTACTTCAAGATTATCTCTTTAAAAACAAACACCTACAACAAAATGGGGAAAAGTATACCTCAGAATAAACATTTATCTAAAATATATAAAGTCGTTTATATAGAAATTTGTACATAATAGAAGAACTAAAATATCCTAACAGCGAGCATAGTTTTTTGATTTGTCCAACTTGTTTAGCTTTATTATGAATCATTAATTTCAACAGTTAATTATTTGATATTTATTCTCGAGCCATTTAAAACAGTTTTTTCAAGTAAAGTTTAAAATATTTGCCATCGTATTTTACAATTTGCTAACATCCATCATGTCTATTTATGTACACGGCGATCCGTCATACACCAAAAAGCTGTCACTTAGTGGAATTTAACACCCTGTTAAATACGCAATGTACATACTCTTTAGTCAAAACATTGGGATTGGCCATCCCCATATCCAAAGCACTTGGAAAAAACCCTTCCATTTTTTCCTCTACACTGGACAACCAACTTCAACACCTACCTAGCTACACATGACACCCAACAAAAGCGACTTCCACTCAATCTAAGCGACAAACAAACATTTTTTTCTCTATCTGTGTTTTTTTTTTTTTTTTTTGGGATACGATTGTTTTTTTTTTTGTTGTTCTTTGCGTGTGTGTAAATTGCAGCACATAAATCTTTGTGGCAAGCAGACCAAAATGGAATAGACACACAGAGAAAGAGAGAGAGGGGACAGTAGACGATGAGGACAAACACTCAAAAACACAATAGAAGTGACGCGACAGCCATTTTTCAAAAAACAAAACATGCAACAGAAAACTCAAAAAACAAAGCAAAAAAGAAAAAGAAATAAAATCGGAGAAAATCCAAACGAGAATTGTAAAAGTGCGAGAAGAAAGCACTTGATGTAAAAAATGAACACAAAGAGAGTGTGTGAGAGAGAGAAAGAGGGAGACGAAGAGCTGCGGTATGGGACGCATGATTGTCTTAATGGCTTCGACATGTTTGCAAAACGACTGTCAAAAGCAGGCAATGTGGCATTGGCATAGACATTCGTCCTGGTTTCTCGTCCCGGTTCTGTCTGTTCTTGGTAGTGGTGGTGTCAGCATCGCCACCAGACACCACCACCAGATTCACATGGCATCACAAAATCTGGCATACAAAGAGTCCGTCTACGTCTTCCCAGTTTTCGGTCTCAGCCTCAGACCCAATCTGTGTCTTTTCGATTTCTTGCTTCTGCCATTGGCATGATATGTCGTTCTATATTGAAGTCATATAGAGATGAGCAGCAAATATTATAAAGAACTTGTGAGCGTTAGTAAAACAGACATAATCCATTTATCTGGTTTCTATATAGTTTTAATCGTTAACATTGGTAGATGAGTAGGTGTCCTAATAAAAATATAGCACTTTGCTTTCCTACATGATTTTCCTACAGATTTATAGTATACATTTTATTCCAAAATGCTAAATATATTTACATAGTTTAAGTACATATAAAACAGCATTGCTTGTTTTTCGTTAAGTTTTACTTTTATTTCAAATCATTTAGCTAAGGTACACAATAGGGAAATTTCAATATTTTCGCAAATCACATTCCTTTTTAAAGGCAACATGTGTGCCTTAATTATGATTATACAATTTTATAGGGTCAATCGATTTGAATACTGATATTAATTATTTAAAGCTTTTATATAAATTTTACAAGTATTTAGCTGTATATCTAGTTTTTTCAATATTCCACAAAAATTCGTTTAAAAATAAAGTAAAAATATTTTTGAATGGTTGTTATTTGTTTAAGTAAAATCAGTCAAATTATATGGAAACTAATATAAAAATATTTGTTAAAAGTTTCTAACAACTTTCTGAGCAAAGATTTTTAGATCGTAAAAAACATTTCTTTTAAGTTAAATTTAAAGTGTTTGCCGTCGAATGTGAATAAAGTTTTCCTATTTGCTAACATTCATCATGTCTATTCTGAAATATGGTTTTGAATTCTAAAAATTGCTCACATCCTGTTTTCAGCTAAATTAAATTTAGGTAAGAGACAATATTATCTTACGTATTTAACATTTATTTAGCAAGAAGTATACTACAAAATTTTAATTACTTTTGATACTTTCAATATTTTCTCTTCATTATGATGGTGATACATTTCATTTACGATATTCCACATTATTTATATTAAAATAAAAAAATCAAAATTCGTATGCCTTGTGGGGCACGTTTCTAGACACTCGCATCTCTGATTAAAAGGACCCACTTGAGGCTGTCTTGTGTCAACTTCTTGCTTGGATTTTGGGCCTGTTTTTTTTTTTCATCTTTTGGCTTGCTCGTGCAACTGAAATCTATGTTCTGACATAAAAGTCATTCAGTCATGCAGCCCCACAAACTCACACGAACACGCATACTTGATAGCTTCTCTGCCCCCCTCCTACTGAAGAGTAGGAAAAAAAAAACTTTCTCCCATCCAATCGAGTACTTAGACATGCTTCTGGGCCTATCTTATGGCTGCGAAATTGAATTTGTACACCTGAATGAGTTCACTCACACTCATTCACTTGCTTGCTAGGCAAACCAAACCTTGTCTGCATGTGTAATTATCGTTATCGATATCGCTCATACGACCAGTTGGCTGGCTGATGACAAACTTTAGCGTTAAACTGTTTTCCAGGAGCAGCACACATTTAACCCTCGTTAAGCAAAATCGAAATTAACGCTTTATGTATTTAGTCCGCGCTGCTCCCCTCCCCCACTACCACTTTTCATTTAGCCAGCCAGCTAGTATCCTTGTCCATGTGAAAAAGGACACTTTTAATGCTTCCCTGTGTAAGCTTTTTTGCTTTTTTGCCTATGAAGTTATTAAAAGTAAATTAGGGTTGCTAGTAACCAGCGAACGAAACCAGAAGCATAGCCAGAACCAGTTTTTGACTGCCTTGTCAACGTGCTTTTGGTCCTTTCCTCCTGTGGTCGGGGTTGAGATTGGGGGTCGGGGTAAGGGTTGGCTCTGGCTGTTTCCTTTTGTAAGGGTTGCGTGCCTTTGACGCATTTTTGCCGCTGCTTCTGTTATTGTTATTGTTGGGCTGTGTTGTTGGTCTGTCTGGGCCTGTTGGTTTGTTGTGAACTTAATTGTCAACATGGGAATTTTTATTTTTTTTTTTATACTTTGTTTTCAGAATAGTTTCGGGCAGTCGTAGTAGTAGTTGTAGTTGGCCCATACATAGAAATGGCAGCAAGTTGGTTTATGGGTTTGGGTTTGTTTATGTCTGGGATTTATGATGGAAAACTTTCAATTATTTTCAGATTTGTTTAATTACGCTTACATATATAGACATTAGAAAAATGGTTGGAGTATGAGATAGAGATTGAAATGTCTGTCTTGACACATATTACAAATTGATTTTTAAGTGTGGGGATTTCTTACCCCTTCTTAGACATTTCGAACGCGTTTGCTGTCAATAAACTCTTAATTAAAAATGCAATTGGAGCAGTGGGTGAATATTTCTGAATAATTGATCATTTGCGTAGGATATAGGACAGAACTGATAAACTAGAATGATTATCAGTGAAATGGATAGTGAATATTGCATTTTCTTTTTCTACAGCTATCTATGTATAAATATGTTTTATCTTTTGTTCCTACATTTTAATGTTTCGATCATAAATTTCTTTTAAATATTGTTTTAGTTTTCTTAATATTTTTAAAGACTTTAAAATGTCTAAACAGCAGATAAATAAAGTAAGTCACAGATTTTTTAAAAATTTATTTGTAGTAAGCATTATGGTTATATCTTTAATATTTTTGCATAATTCTGAATTAAAAAATTGTCTAGAAAGCTTAAATTTTAACTAAATTCAGTTATTTTTTAATTATTTTCTTATTTTAATAATAATATTGAGTTAATTTGGTGAGCTGTTTACCCTTACTCCTGCATTCCAAGCTTAGACTTAAAATTAATTGACAAAAAAGAAATTTTTTCTTTGAAAATTTTAAATATGTTTTATAGCAAAAGTTTTCAATTAAAAAAAAAAAGACAAAACTCTATCTAAAAGATTCATAAGATACAAAATGACTGCAGTTTGTTGTTAAATAATAGAATTTTAAAATAAGTAACTCAGAAGAACTCTAGGAAATTACATTATAATATTTTACAAAGGGTCTAAATATATATTTCAAAATTTCATTTCGTTCACTTCTTTTTTTTCAAGGCCTTTGGTTTTTTTTAAATATTATTTAAATCTTTTCTACTTCTTATCTAAACTAACTTTTCATTCTTTTTCTATTTATGCATTTAAAATTCCTATATTTTTTAGTATAGTTGTTAAATATTTGGTTTCACTTTGTTAATTTTATTTACAGTTTATTAGGGATTAAACTTAATGTAATTGATTTTTATTTCTTCTTGTTTTGTTGACTAAATGCTAAATAGAAAAACTTTTTAAGACCTCTTTTTACCTATGTATTTTAATGTGCTTTTATTTAATATAATTACAAACTAGTTTTATTGTTTGTTACTGACTTTTTAAGCTTTCTTCGAAACTATCTCTGCGAATATTCTCATTAGTCATCTGTATTTAAGGGGTAAGACAATTTAAATCAAGAGAATCTGTTCGATTCAACCACAAAAGTAAGACAATTGGTTGGGGTAAAAGCTAGAATGATTAAGAGGAGATGGGCGTGGCCACAGCACACACATACATACACACCTTTGAAGTGCAACAGCCGCGAGCAGAGTTGAAAAGTTCGCTTGTTAACATACCTTAATTGCTGTTGTTGCCATTGCCTCAAGGAGCTGGCGGAGCAGGAGCAGACAACAAGGATGTCGTCGACGATGACGATGACGATGACAATGACGAGTGCAATTATACAAAAACTACTTAGGCGTTCATCCTGCCTGTGAGGCAACAACAACAACAGAAATCCTCCTCCTGCTGCTGCTGCTGCTGCCACTGACATCTTTTGGTATAAGTAACAAGGGGAAGGAAGATGGAATCGGGGTCGGTAAAACGCAACAGAAAGAAAATTCACTTTCGCGTTTGTAAATTTGTAAACATCCTTGAAAAAACAGCTTAAGGCGAGAGAAAACTGCGTGTAACTAGGATGTCAGTGACAAGTGCCAGGATGCTGGCTGTAATGCAATTTGAGTAAGTCTTTTATTATAACGGATACTTGAAGTATCCAAAGAGAGAATGCAGTTGAAAGGAAATGAATGAATAGAAAGTGCCATTTGCAATCGTTGAAAACTATTTGCATCTTCGATTCCAATTCAAAGTCTCAAGTCCAAGTCAATTTGAGTTTTAGGCCTGGTGAAGAATCTTATCAGACTCAAGATTTTGTTGCCTAACAACATTTGTCATTAAGTCAATAAGCGCATTGTGCTTAAATGCACATAAAATAAAGCCTACAATGAAGATGGCAACAGAGAAAAGCCATTAAACGAGACACGACCTGGATGGATCCATCCATCCATCCATCCCATCTCATGGTTTCTCTCTTTCCTGACTCGTGTGTCGGGCGACAACGAGGACAAAGCCGATTTATGCCCAATTGGATTTGCTGCTAAGAGCCACAATTCATGTTTTTATGACCGGATGCCTATTACCGAAAAAGCAGAAGTAAAGCCAGATAACAAGGAGACGGCGAGAGAGAGAGGAAGAATCTTACTACTCACTGCCTGTTTCTTTTTAATAAATATAAAATGTCCTTTTACCAGAGAATGAAAGAAAAGGCCAAAAAGAGAAAAGGTAAGGCAAGTCAACAAAAGAAATGCTTAGGCCATTGATAAGCAGCCTGCTGCTGGACTTTTGGGTCAGCAAGCATGTCCTTTTCCTTTTTATACATATCAACAATATCCTTGTCGTTGTCGTCATCGCCTTCTTTTCATTCGATTTGCTTGTTATAAAGCTCAAATTTTATGGCAATTCCCCTACACACCCCTCCTCACTCTAAGTAAAGAAAAATGAGCAAAGAAGAAGTCCAACAAGTAAGTCTATCGATTTGAGCTCCTAAAAAAAGGGCACTAAAAGCAAGCCAAGCCAGGACTTTGAGCAGAACTGATACCAGGAGGTTACAATCTGCTGGCCTAGCACTTTCAAGCATAGCGTTCATCATCAGCAGCTAGCTGGCTGGTTGGCTGGCTGGTTGGCTGGCTGGCTAGTCCTGACATTGATAAATTATGCAGAGTTCC
Organism: Drosophila insularis; assembly: GCA_018903935.1. NCBI lineage: Eukaryota > Metazoa > Arthropoda > Insecta > Diptera > Drosophilidae > Drosophila > Drosophila insularis. The sequence goes on along the minus strand of JAEIFP010001084.1, from coordinate 7,994,666 downwards.
AGCACGAAAGCAACAAATGGCAAAAGGCAGGCAAACAAAAAGTGTTAGGCGCAGGTTTTGCGGCTCTTGGCCAGGACCATGCCCAGGCTTAAGCTTGCCGAGATTTCTGACCCCCCACTGCCCAAAAAGGCAATGAGTTGGCAAAAATTATGACTGTTTGGCGTAAGTCATAAAAAAAAAAACAGTCACACTTACAGAAAAAGGGCCAGAGGAAGAATTTACAAAATGCTTGACTGGGTCTGCTAGGCATTTAAAATTTAAGTGCCCCAGATGAAGTTCAGTCAAGGATTGAGTGTGGAATAAGCCCAGGCGGGAAAGGGGCTTGGGAATAAGGGAGCAAGAACCCTTTAAGAAAGTTGTCTTAAAGTCATTGGCATGGAACAGTTGCAAAATGAAATATTAAAGTTGCCTTACAGAGACATTGGCAAGGCAAGTCACGAGTGAGTGACTTGCTAATGTTGTATCAATATTCTATTTGATAGATTACTCTGAAAATCTCCATCAGAATCATTTCCTAGCTAAAGTTTTATTGAGCATCTAAAGAGGAATTTCGTCAGGGTCGAACACTTTTTGGTTCTTTGCCCTTTAACTGCATAAGAAAGCAAATAATTCTTGGTAACAGTTGAAACGGTTGAAATAAGTATCCAGTTTTCATATTTGTCCCACATTGATTAGATTCGTTACCTACTTATTTTAATAATTTCAAATTTTTCTTTGCATGGTTTATGATATAAAGAAAATTGTTATTTTACTTAAACTTAACTATCACAATTTTAAAAAGATTTAAAAAAAAATGCATGAAATTAATTGCTTATTGTTTTCCAAATAGCCTTATATTTGTTTCAAAATTTTTAAAACAAAGAGAAAGTAAAAGATAAAAATTTTTTAGTCCTTATTACATTATTACTTTTATGAACCTTTCCAAATTCGGTTTGAAATATGATTTAGCTTTTATTCTCAAATTTCTTTTAATTAACTTTAGCCAGTATTAAAACTAAAAAGTCATTAAAAGCATATACAAATAAAAACATCAATGCATTTTTAAAAAACAATATTTTGCAAAAAAATGTTTGTTGGTATTATGGTTTTTATTATTTCATAACCAAAAAAAAAATAGAATATATTTCGTAATAGTCTGTTCTATCTTGTTGACGACCCCATCAATATATTGCTGGAATTTGTAAATATTTGCATTATTACTTAATTTATATCTAAGTCGTTTCATTAACTTTTCCAATATTTTAAATGATGATTCCCTAAATGTGATTTCCGTTGCTTTCAACAATTTATACAAATCATTTACATTCTTGATTAAGATTTTTGCCATCGTAAACTATTCAAATACGCGATTATCCTTTTCAGCAATTTAAATTCGCACAAAAAAGAAACTTTTCTCTTTTCTTTTGCTTGGAGTTTTATTTTTCTACATTGCATTTTTGTTGCATGCTATTTCCTTTTTACACCCTGCATCTGACTCACCCTTTCCCAACATTTTTCCATTTACTGCACTCAAAATTATAACCTACATTTAACATTATTCTCCTTACTCTTGTTGCTGCTTACGCTAACGCCCAGCAATTTTTGTTCATGAATTGACAACTTTGACATAATTGACTGCAAGGCAAAAGAAAATTCAGAGCAAAAAATAGAATAAAAAAAGAAGCAACCACCAACAGCAGAAAAGGGAAGGAAAACTGAAATCGCAACAACTCATAAACACCGCAGACCAAGTCCTTGAGCGAGAGAGAGCTTAAAAGCGTTGGCAAAGAATGTGATTTGACGGTGAGGGGGCGGAAGAGGTGGCAACCCAACCAGCGAGAGAGGAAAAAGAAACCGCATAATGAACCCAACTTGGGGTAAACGAGTCAAAGGCGACGATCCTTGACTATTTTTATAACAATTTTATTATATTTTCAGCATTTCCTTCATTTTTTTAAAACATTTATTTTTTTCCCCGCATTGCCCTCATCTTCATTAGCACATTAAAATGTCAATGACACTTGTGGGTGACGAGTGGGCAAATTGGAGTTGGAGTTGCAGTGTGGACCCAGGGTCGAAAAAAGGGTAAACATTTGAAAAATGCGCGCAAGGAAAAATGCGAACAAGTGACGACAACCACGACAGCGGCGGCTTCTCCAGACATTGGAATCCCTTTTTCACTTCACCATCCTGTCATTTGCTTGCTCAGTCCAATCTCCCGACCGTCGGTCATTCCCTATGCTTTATGATTGCTGGACGGCGCCAAAGCAAGTAAAACGCAAGAAAAAGAAAAAAAACAAAGTGAGGAAAAACCTTACTTGTCATAAAAAATATGCTCAACACTTGTTTATGTCACCAGTTTGTAAAGAACTGTCAAATACCCTACTCCAATATGCTGAAATCAAGGATCTAGTGAAAATTGCTGTAAAATAGTGAATTATATTTATTGAAATATTTGATAAAAAAAATTTTTTTAAATAAAAAAATTATTATTATATAAATAAAGTAAAAACCAATTAAAGTAAAAAATAAAAAATTTTAAATATGTAAATGTAATAAATTGAAAAAAATGATAAATTTTTGTATATTTTAAATAAAGATATATTTATGAGTGACAAATAAATCCTATTCGAATGAGCAATGTTCAAAACTAATTAAATGGTTTGAATTAATGGCTAAAATGTTTTAATTGATAAACGAATCATTATTCAAACTGAAACAAATTAAATAAGGATGTTTATGAAATGCTTGACCATTTTGATATATTTTCAAATAAATTCATTCATTCTTATTTTCATTTCTAATGTATGTTGTGTTACATAAAATATGTTAAACCAATACTAATATACTTTAACTTTAAGTAACACATTTATTTTTATTCAAATGTATTCATTTGGGAAGTGAAAATACTTTTTCTTAAATAATTTTTTTCAAGAAAGATACTTTTGGAAGCTAACTCAGATAGATTCTCTTTCTCCTTCTCTCTCTCTCTTTTTTAAGATGGCTGTCAAGTTTCATTCAAAAAACCAAACTAAAAGTTGGTTGTTCATTTTTTTCCAAAGCAGAGATTAAATGAAGTTTCGAATTTCGATTTTTTTTTTTGTGGGGCCTAATTATACAAAGAAATATTGATAAATCCTATTGTATACCTTCGAAAATTCAAAATATTCTACAACTAACCCTAATCTAACTTCTCTTCTTTGCAATATTTTTCATAATTCCTTTTCTAATACTCTTTGTAGAATTTTAATACTTTCTAACAATTATGGGGGAAATATGTTTTTTTTACTTTCAGTTTATGTTTATGGAGTTCCTTTTATTTGCTTTTCCCTGAAGCACTTTAAAGTTTTGATAGCCTCAATTGTTGAGTTGGTGCTCTCCTTCAACAAATTTTACTAGTGCAATTCATTAGTGGCAATTGCTTGCTTGCTTATTTGTTGTTTTTTGTGTTTTTTGTGTGTTTCTTTTGTTGCTTTGTTGTTCGTGTTTGTTTGCTGTTACTGGTGTTGTTCTTGTTGTTGCCATATCACGCTGTTTTAACCTAGTTTTGCTGGCATAATGAAATGAAATATGTTTTCATATGGCAAACATGATTCGCCTTAAATACAAAGACTCAGCGGGTAATCATGTCATAGCCAAAGTACTGTAAGAGTAGAGAGAGGGGCACAGAATTAAGAGGAGCGGGAATTGCTGCCTGTTGATAGGCATTTTGTGTTTGTGTGTGTGCGTGTGTGTATGTTTCTGTCTGTGTACATTTCGTTTTTGCACAAAACGAGAAATCCACTTAATTAACTTAATCAAAATATAGCCATTATATATGCCTTTGACTCCATCATATCGCTGCAGGCATGTCCTGCACAGCTGCATGTCCTTATTGTCCTATTGGCACATTGTTTGCTTAGTGCGCTGGATAAATAAATAAATAGACGTATTGTCGGATATATACATAGATGTATGTGTATGTGTTTGTCTATTACAATTTTGTATCTCTTATTTGTATTATGACAGTCGCCCATTTGATGCAGAAATTAATTAAAATTTTCCCTCTCACCACTTACACTTACACACACACACATACACTATCTCTTTATCTATATTTGTGTATATTACTTGGCAACTTATATTTGTGTGTTTGTGTGTGTGTAAGTCTGTATATTTAGTTGAGTTGCCTTCAAGCTGCAATAAATTACAATTTCCTTAGTTATTTTTGTTGAATGGAAAAACTAGCAATTACTTTTTATTCGCTTCTCTTTTCAATTACAGTAAATTATCCATCAAAGCGAATGAAATACCTAATGAAGTTCCAATTTCTCTTATTAAAAGCAAACAAAGTAAAATACATTTTTAATAAATAAACAAAATTTATTTGTCCTTTTTGGATAAATGACTTAATTTTAAGCAGTTTTGCACAAAAGATGTCAATTCTAAGACCGTAAAGTAAGCAATTTATAGTGTTAATCAATAGAAAAAGCTCAATAAATATTTATAATCCATTTTAATAGCTTGTTTAATTAAATCAACCCTGAATTTTAAGTTTTAGAAAAGTTGCATGCACTCAATGATAAACTTAAGAAAACAATTATACGTTTTGGTATGAATTATTTGCATTAGGAATTACATTACACATAAATTTCATATTTAATTAAATAAATGAATCATACTTGCCTAAATTGTTGTCTAGATATATAAATTACCTTGTGTCTTCATTGTAATCTATGTTCATTTTGTATTTCTAAGAAATAAGCAGTCAATATTTGAAATATTTTATGTAATACACTCAAAATTAATTCCATATTACTTTATTAACCCAAAAATGGCCAAGAGGAAAATTCATTAAAGGCAACAGCAGTAGAAATACCTTTTGGAGAAATAAATATCTTACGCTCTTTTGTTTCAATTAACTAGAAGACAAAACCGTTTACTGGAATGCATGCCAGGCTACTTACTTAGGCTTTTACTTTTTGTTATATAAACGACCAAGAAAAGAGCACAGAACCCCAAACCCTTTTTTGTGTATTAAAAGGCAAAATGGCAAAAACCTTAGCATATAAGATGATTTTACCCTTTATTTTTTGCTTGCCTTTTTTTGTTTGGTATTTAAAGTAATTTAATGCCCCAGTGAATAGAGAATTTGGGTTAGGAATATATATATGTATATGTATATATAGATAAAGGTATATGTGGCTGGCATTGATACCTGCAGGGTAAAAGTGGAAGAAAATGTGATAGAAACAGAAGGAGTAGAAAAAGTAGAAGTAGGATATTTCATGCCACTTATCAAAGGCAACAATTTAGGTTAAATACTCATTAATATTCTGGTCTGCAAAAGTTTTTGCCAAATAAATTTATGCCCCTTGCCTTTGGCATGATACTGAGACTGAAACAGACAACAAGAGGCTAACAGAGACTGTTAGACACAGTGCCAGAGAATAAGAGAGATAGAGACAGAAAGAGAGAGAGAGGGAGCGAGAAAAAGAGAGTTCCCAAAACAAAAATAAATAAGCACACGCACATGCCCTACACAAACACACTTACACACACGCCAAAAGACACATAGAAACAGAAACAGCGAGCAAGCGAGCCAGAAATTAATTTGTTGTAGCCTACTTTTTTGGGCGAGCCCTACGAAAAACAAGAAAAAGAAGAAAGAAATGCAAGACAAAACTTTTGCCTATGAAAATGATAATTGCCCCAATGGAGTTGAGCGCAAAAGCATGAATAATTTATAAATTAAGTGCCAGAAGATGGCCAAACTTAAATGCGAAAAGAAAGCAACAACAGCAACATGAACGAGAGGAACAAAAAACACAAAATATACAAAACCTCATACAGGAAAAAGTATTTAATTTGTTGCCCACTAAAATGACAATAAATTTTTTGCAAGCCACCAAAAACAAAAACCAAAAAAAAATACATGGCATACTTTTCAGAGCGCGCTTACACAGGACACGTTGCAACGCGTGTTGTCGGGATTTATTTATTTACTGCTTCACCTCCGCCTCTATATCCTCCATATATCCATCATACATACTCATATCCTGCTGGCATGGCGGATTTTTGTGCGCTGATAAAAATTTTGACATGCCAAACGAGGCGAACGGAGATGGAGGCAATGTCGAAGAAGGAACACAAAATGACAGGATATTATTCAATTGAATTCGTTTACATGCATGAACTACATAATAAAAATGCCCTTAACTGAAATGAAGGCAAAAAATGAATATATATATATATATATATACCAACTGTACATGTATTTATTTATATGTGGTTCCATAAAGAAAAAAAAACATAACGCAAATTGAGCAGCAGCCAAGCCAACAACATGAAATATTCTTTTGTATCATTCAGACCGGGGCAAACGCTTTTGTTTTCTGTCTATATGTCTGTCTGTCTGACTGAGTAGGAAAAAGGCTGCGAGGTTTTTTTGTTGAGGGGGAGGAAGCAGCATTTACATATTCATTTTGCAGAGCCTTATTAAATGCGCATATTTTATGGACATGCTATGAGTACTCGTATTTATACACTCATATTCATACTCATTTCTGGTTAGTTCTACTTGTCTGCTTGCTTGCCCCCTGGAGGCTTTTTGTGTGCTTTGCCAACATTTTCGACTAATTTGTTTGGTTCCGCCAGTTTTGCTTGCTGCCTGCTTGATTGGAGACCATATAGGGAGGTGGAGAAGGAGGAGGAGGTATGGCATCACCAAAAGGAAATTGTTTTGCGGCTGGCAAAACTTTTCATATGAAATCCAAGCTCATAAGTTTATGCCAGAGGATGTGGCAGAAAGGATATGGAGACGAGTAAATGAGAGATAAGTAAGAGTTATATGAGTTATTCTTGCCAACTTTTGCAAAAGGGAACCAACTAATCAATGCATTGCTTACTCAAAATATAATACTTAGCTAAGATTTCCAAATGCCTTCAAGTCATTTAAGCATGTAGACTTTAGTTAATATATTGAACAGTCAATTACAATAAATGTTTTACTGGAGAAAGTTACATATAACTGATAAATTATAAAGCAATTTGTCTTATGGAAAAATTATTTTATTTGATTCATTATAAAATGCCATGCCTTTTCACATATTAAACAATTGTCATTTGTCATATTTTAATTGGCCATGTTTGAAGACTATTTTAAGAACTTTAAAATAAAAATAAAGCTTGATTTAAATTCTACATTCTTCATTTCATTGAAAAATATTTAGTTTAATGGTTGATTAAAGAACTGAATACTTGAGTTTAACCTTACCTAAGCTTCCTTTAACCCGAGTTGTGTGATCGTTACCTTTTTTAAAAGCTTTCATTATTAAATATATTTTGCATACATTATTTTTACTTATTTCGCTAATTATAAATCCATATTAAAATTAGCTCGACCTTTATTATCTTTAAATACCTGGTACCATATACTATCAAACCTTTTTTGATTGTAGTGTAGAAGTTAATCATTAAAATTTTATATGTATATGTAACTCTTGTATTAACTTACAAGTTTTAACACAGTTTATAAAAAAAAATAGTTGCAATGGAAATTAAATTTATTTTATCGACCTGTTAAAGTTTGTTTATCAAACCATTGATTTTATTGGCTCTAGGTGGAACATAAAGATGATTTTGTCTAACATTTTAATTTCACTTCTGCGGCTGCTATGAAGGTTTAATTTTGAAACATTATTTAATCTTAAGATTTTATTTAAATTAGTAATAGCTTTTGAATCTATGTATATTGTAGAAATTGTAGAGGTACAACCTCCTTACACGTGAATACATTTTAATATAATATAACAAACTTAATATAATAACAAACTTACAGTAAAGAGTAAGTATTTTTTGGTTAATAATATATATTTTCATTCAGAATTAATATAGTAAAATAAACTTTTCTTTTTGCGGCAAACTATTTTTCAAATCCTAAATCTTAATGATGAAGAAATCTATTTATTTGCCTTTCATAGAGGTAAGCAATACTAAAATACTTCCCATAAATATTCTAAACATTCTAAGCTACATAAATTTCCACTGCAATAAATTGTATTGAAGACGCATAGCTTTAAATGAAATTGCAAAACTTTTCACACTTCATTGATATCATCATGAACATATACATGTCATCTCAAACAGTATCAATAAAGCAGTCACATTTGAAACCAGTCAACCAGAGCAACACTCATCTACATGTAATTCTCTAGATCTTCTTATAAAGCCAAAATGGGAGAGAAAAACGAAAAAATAAACACAAACAGTTGCTCCAGAAAAAGTTGTTTTTGTTGGTATTCAACACCTTTTACACACACATGCACACACAATCCGCATACAAATAGAACACTCCAAGTTGGTCTGTTGCCTCAGCTAAATGCAACTCATTACTAGACCACAGAGCCATAGAATTTCATATATATATATGTATGTACATATGTATGTATGTGTATATGAAATATATATAGAGCACACTCTCGGAACAATTTTCTATGGAATGATTGCAATTGCAAAAGGGGGAAACGCGTCACTTGAACAAAATGCTAGAGAGAGAAATTGCACTTGAAGCAGCAACAGCAGCAGTTGCAGCTGCACAAATAGAATGCCAAGCAAACACACAAGGACTCTGGACCACCAGGACCACTATGAGTTTTTCCTTTTCCCTTTTATTTTTTTTTTTTTGTCCTTGCCTTCCCCCGCTTTGGAGTTTTGTTTCTGTCTTCTTACTTACCTTGTGCATACGTCCACTTTAGAAGGAAAACGATGAATACGAAACGTAAATCCATTTTACAATTTTTTACAGTATTTCGCCTTAAGATAAAATGGCTAAAAAAGCGTTGCAGAAGCATTTATTTGCCTCAGACACTCGCGCACACACACACACACACACCCTCGGCACAACGTACACACACAAACACCGACGCTCGAATTGTAGTTGTTTAGTTGCATACAATGTGATTCTCCTTTACCAATATATACACTTTGCCACTTTTACATTGCCCATTGACCATTTCATTGCTATAGTAAATTTTGCACATTGTGCCAAAAATTTTTTTGCCAAGGCCTTCGCCTGGTTTACGCCTTTTTCAAAGTTAACTCACATATTAACTAAATATTTTATTTAAGTACTAACTTCGAAAACCGATTTTACATATCTAAATTTTTTTTTTCTTATTTTTAAAAAGTTTGTTTATGTTGTCTTAAGCAAACACGATGTTGGCTTAAAACTTCAGTGTGACCTCAACCTTTCAACCGTGGGAACTTTTTTGTTAACCGTTGGCGGCAGTAACCAAAACTCAACTGAAAGCAAACTGAAAGTTAAGCCCAAGCACATTCATTCATACGCCTGAGTCCATGGTAAAGGCAAGTGGTGAGTTTCCTTGCTGCCCAAAAAAAAAAAAAAAATAAAAGGGCTTCGTGTCTGGGCGGTCGTTGTATTATCTGTCGGGCTATATAGAATTAGACCAAATTTCGGAGTTCTAGCCAAATTCCAGCAGGGAGACGCTACACAATCAGCTGTTTACACATTTGACTTGTATTTTAGTTAATAACACAAGGAAAATGTTGCAAAAAATTGATAACTGTTAAGAAAATAAAAACTAAAGAAATGCTTAAAGGCCAAATCAAAAATTCAAGATAGCAGCTTATAAATATTTTGTAGTTTATTTAATTTTTTATTTTAATAAGCAATAAATTTTTAATATTTTTCTTTATTGGGTTTTTTTAATTTAAACATTTTTCTTACAATTTTACTTTGACTTACTTTGCATTTGTCTAAAACATGCTTTGTTTATTATCATTTTGGCTAGCATAAACATTTGTTGCTGAATCCTGCCGGCTAAATTGTTGAGTCTGCGCACTTGAATTTTCGGAGTTAAATTCAAATTCCTACGCTCTCATTTGAAAAAGACTTTGCTGAGTCAATAATGGGAGAGAGAAAGAGAGTTGGAAAGTATAGAGAGTATTAAAATTTGGAGAGCCTGGCTAAAAGTAACGAGTAGCATTCAAAAGGGGCAAAAATAAAAAGACCGTTAAATGCCTTTGCTATGCCATGAGAAATAGTGATAGACGCAATATGCTTAAGCAATTGATTGCACTTCCTAAATAAGAAATAAATTTTTATATAATCAGGATTGTCCTTAATTACACAGGCACATTTAGGCAGTAAAAAACTGTGGTAATGAAAAGGATATTTTGCTTGATCTTGGCAATATTTTTTTTGTGTTTAAATTAAATAAAGTATGAATTATTAAGTGGGATATATTTTTGGGATTTATTTAGCAAATGCTTACCCTTCATTGTTATAATAAAGTTATATTTCGTTATATGTAGTTAATTTAAAATAATATTATTACACTTATCTTAAAACAAAAGAAAAAAGTTTTTCTGAAATTTTAACTATAAAATATTTGTATTAGACTCCAAATAAAATACTTTTGAGGAGGAAAATAAATTCATTCCACTGGCTAACCACCTTATAAGATAGCTTTATACTAGATTTATTGATAATACGAATTGATCTTCGTTCTAATATTTGGTAAAAATAAACTAAACAGTATAAACCACGAAACTTCAAAAATTAAATTAACAAAACGACTGAATCGAAAATGTTCAATAAATCAAATTATATTATTTATATTTTATTATACACTAATTGTTTCCTTAAATGTTTTTATGGTATATATGTATACAAATATATATTATTTACAATCCTTTGATTTTGTGAGCTTTGTTTTACAATTTAGAAAAATTAAATAACAAATTAATAATAAGTCGCCCTTATTTTGGACTTAGAGGCGACATTATCAAGATTTTGATGAAATGAAAAAGTCCGATAAAAGAAAAAAATAGGTCAACCAAATTTCAGTGTATTTTTTTTTTTTAATTTTTTAAATATTCTGTAAAATAACTTCTTTTCAAAAATTGATAAAAAAAAAAATTAGAAACCTATCTTACAAGAATATTTAAATTTAGTCCCAAACGCTTTGTTTTTTACAAACTGTGATAAACAATTTGAAGGTTTTCAGTAAGCTTTCTTTCTATTTTTTCAGTAATAAATTTAACAATTTTTTGTCATTAAAAAATCAATGAGTATGGCAAAGAGAAAAGACAATGAGTGCCAATGAATGAACTTTGTACAAATACGTAGTTACATTAGGCCAAATAATGATGGCCATTTTGGTATTTAGGTAATTTTTAGTAAACTTTAGTTTGCACATGCTCGAAGTGAAACATTTCCAGACATACATAGATTACAGACCATAGTCACATTTTCTGTTACCTAACCACATTCGGTGCTTTTGAAAACTTTTTCCCTGCCCTTTTATAGTTTACAGTCGTTTGATGAATTAGAAAGAGTTTTTGACATGTACATAAGTTATATATGTAGGTTACCTACCTAAATAGGTAGTTAGGTTCATGGCAAACAAACCAAACATCATTGGCACAGTTAATTAGAAACTAACGTCATTTGCCTTATGCCTTACCCATTCACCACAATCAAAATTAGCTCAGTGGCTTGTGGTCTTTCCTTCTCCTCCATGCCTCGGTTTACGTCCCTTGGCTTGAAGCCACATAAACAACAATTAAAACGTTACAAATTACACGTACAAAATCAACATTCTTCAAAGATTTACCCCCCTATTATCCTCCCCTATGCATTTATGCAGTGCAAAGTAATAGCTTTCTTTTCTTTTCTTTTCTCTCTCTCTTTCTCTTCACATCTCTTCAATTATTTCCGATTATTGTAGAGCAGGAAAGTTGCTTCAAAATCCATGTTAATTGCTATTTTGCTCCCATAAGAAGATGAAACGAAATAACAAGAAAAAACAAGGAAATCATGCTTGCAAGAAGAAATAACAACCTGAGGTCAGAGCGAAACTGATTTTCTATTCATTTTACAGTGGCAACAACATCAACATCAACAACAACAACAACAAAAGTATATCCTTGCTGTTGGTTCTAATACAGTTTGCTTTTGATTTTCCTTTTACTAGCTCGATAGAAGAGGAGAATAGAGAATAAAGATTGGAGAATAGAGGGCAAGAGGGGGTGTGTATGGGTGGTTGGGTGGTTGCTTGGTGTGTAGTGAGTAATCGAAAGAGAAAGAGAAAAATTACACTGACGACCCAGTAAAGTAAGTTCGTAGACGGTTCACAAGATAAACTGCAATCGAAGGACGTTGACTGAATGATAAATTACACTTGACAATGGGCCCAGGCAAACGTGCGTGTATCTGTGTGTGTTTGTGTCTGCCTTTAACAGGGGCCAGGACTTTTTCCATTCTCGTTTGTCATAAGTTTACTTTTAATATAAAAGTTTTCCCCGCTCTGGTCATGTTGAAAAGTGATCATGATGATAATTACACCAACATATCACAGTAGGGGAAAATGTACAGTGGACTGACAAATAAAGGTAACAAGATAAAGAAATGCATAAAATAATTTTAAAAAAACTAACTGAGATGAGCTTCACTTAATTGAGCATTACTTTTGAATCTACGAATTTTAAAGCAGCCAAACAAATTTTGAGAATCATTTAAGCTAAAAACACTATTTAAAATTGCTTAATATGATTTAAGAATTTGCAAGAGTTTATCATAGCCTGAATGTTAAAAAATTAAACAATTTAGTATTAGTTGCAATTTCAAGAAAGAACTTATTTTCAGACAAGGCTGAAGACTTTAAATTTTAAAATTATATAATTGATTAATATTCGACAAACTTGAGAATATTTTTTTTATAAATAAAACGATAACTTAATGAATATCAAAAGTACTATCTGCTTAACCCAGATCGCGTTGGGCGAAAGTTAATCTACAGAAAGTTGTCACATTTGAGACCACTGTGAGAAGGTGTCCATCATGGTCCGAGGATGGGAGGAGACGCCAACTCCCAGAAGATTTATGTGCCCATGTGGTCAGAGATAAGAGGCAGTAGCTGAAGCAGCAGCAGCTCCTTGAGTGTTTTGTGGGGACAACGGGAAATTCCTCGAGTGTGTTTGTCAGCTCGAGAGTGGTGATGGAAGAGAGGTAGGTGGTGGGGGAAGGCTGGGGGTGTTAACTAGAGGGTTGGGGTAATTATGATGCCGTTGTTGCCGCTTGTGGGCGGCAGCTGTGCGCCAAGCTACTAGGTTGTATTTCGAGTCTCTCAAGCGGTAGCCCAGTTTCTCACTCATTAAGGATATCCGTGCAGGAAAACAATGCCAAACTCAAAACTTGCACAGCGAGACACAGACAAAAGCCGTTACAATATTACCACAGAGGGTGACAGGAACTGCCGCCACACTCCTTGTCCCCCACACCATCCTTCTCTCCCTCACTTTCTCTCTGGGAATCTTCAGTTTCCACCCCACGCTTAATGCATTTAGTGGCTGCGGTTTTTGTTTGCTCTTTGGCGCGCCAGAAAACACAGCACAAACAATACAAATATATTTTGCCACGCCTTCATGATACTATATATACCACAAGTCAAGCTGAGGGGCTAAGGAGTGAGCTAGCTGCTGCTGCTCAACAAAAAAAAAAAAGAAAGAAAATTTGCTTCTTTCACAGGCGGCAGAGGCAAGCTACCAGAACTTGAGTACTGCACGGAAGTTCCGGTGTGTGTGTGTGTGTGTTTGTGTCTCGACTCGTTCCTCCTTTCAACGCGTAACTTTTCTAGGATTTATATAGCCACACGTTTACCTGAAAAGCTTTAATTCAATGTGTTGAAACTTAATAAAAAAACATTGCCACTCGGTATAGATGAGGGTATCTAATATGAGTAACCCTGAATTAACAAATACTAATAATCTTTACTCTTATTATTTATGTGGAAAAACTTATAAGCTAAATTAATTGTTAAAAATTGTTATTTTGATTTCGGAAATGCCTATATATCAATGATCAATAAGTAACAATCTAAAGCCTTTCTTCCATATCTAATAGTACATATTCAACGTTGCGAACGTGAGTTCATTTCTATTTTAAAATACTTTTTTGCTTTAAAGAATGGAAAAACTAATAGCGCTTGATTCAAAATTTGAATTTGGACAAGCATTCGTTTCCAAGAAAATCAAAAAAATCTAAGTAATTCGTACGATACAAATGCAAACTTCACTGAAGAATTATCCATGTGTAAAAAATTGTCACATTCAGAAGGACTGACCATTTCTGTATATTAATCCTATAAACCAAATCTTTATGTTTATATCTCATATCTCATACTACGCTTAGTTAGGTTATCTTTCGCTCTGTAATGAGCCATGTATGGCGAAAATGTGCCTTTTGTTCCAAAATACTCAAATGTTTAAAGCATTTCAATTAACTTAAATAATTTAATAAGAAAAAAATTATTTTTACAATGTCAATACCTGAACTCTAGCCATCGTATAAAATAATATGAAAACAATTCATGACCCTCACATTCATCACGTTTGGAACAGATTTTTAACAGCTTTTGATATGTTATTACAACATTTTCTCTATAAAACAACTTTTCCTCATAGCTCAACAGGCTTTACACGTTATTTATGTTTGTGAATGTGAGCTGAAAAAAATTTTTAGAATAATTCCAAGGAAATCTTAATTACAAAACTTGGTATGGCTTTTGTTTCGACAATATTTTCATCTATTTACAAGAAGAACTTATGGTTGATTAATTAAATTTTTATTAAATCGCTACAGTAACAAGTCCATATACCTTTTAATTAAACTGATTCAGCACTTTCCACACTCAATCGACTTTATGTATTGCTAAATGAGTCCTTCCTTCCATTTTATTTAGCAATAGCAGTTGAACTCAATTGTTTCACTTTTGCATGTGATGGAACTTTTATTAAGAGCACTTTCTTTAAACTTTATGCTGCTCCTTTAAATATGCAACAGTTTCACTTAAAGCCACAATTACATATGTAAATGAAAAGCAATTTATGAGCAACTAATTTTGCATTGATTTCAATAAATTTATATTTAATTGCTTGACTCGTGTTTTTTGTCATTTGTACTTTTTTTTTATTTTGGGGTTTGGTAGTTGTGGCCACAGAAATTTATTGGCTTAATTGACAAAACAAAATGAGTTGAATATGGCCAACAGGTTTTGCATGTGCAATCGAGTCACGTGTGAGCCAAGTTTTTAATTGGATGCCAAATGGCTAGAACGAGAAAAAGTCATCGAGAGATGGGAAAAGGTAGACCGAAAAAAAGCTGTCAAATCAATAAAATAAATTTGCTTTTAAAGAACAAAATAAAAAAGAAGCGACAGAAAGGAAAAAAATAAGACACAGAGTGGCATGAAAAAGTTTGTGGCACCTTTTGAAACTTTTTTCTTCTGCCGTTTGTTGCCACCGTTTCCCCTCACTTCTTTTGCTGTTACCAAAGACATTTTCAAGTGCAAAGTTTTTCCTTTAGCAAAATGCCTTGGGGACCGCCAGCAAAGGCATTGCTTGAGTGGTCGTCGTCTTCTTCTAAGTCAGAATTCAATGTGGACAAAACAGGGTAGGTGTGTGTGTGTGTGTATTGTAATTGGTAAAAGGGTCCGGGGCTGCATTTAACAGAGAGGGGAGAGACCAAGAGCTCAGATGTCAGAGGGCGAGCGACTGCATGTTTAAGGGTCGTCGACGGCAGGTCTAAAAAGTCAATCACAATTCCCAGTGCAATCACAACACGCGTATTAATATTTAAAGAGGCCATCGAATTGGTTTCTACGAAATCTGACAATTGTCTGCGACCCACACACACACACACAGGCATCGGAAAACAGGGACCAAGATGGAGAGCATAAGATAAGATGCGCCAGCTCCGAGCAAATCATAGCAATTTTGTGGCCTGCAATATTTTCCACTTATTTGACGATTTGTTGCAGTTAAGCCAGGAGCACAAAACTTCACCCCGATTACGTATAAATATTTTAAGAGTATGGATATCCATTTTATGTCTGGCAATTTAGATTTTTATGATTCCTATACACACAGCATTGTCTCTGCTTTATGACCGATTCCATCCCTTCTAAAATGAAGATTGATTTCGCATTTGCATTCGCTTTGTATATTGTAAGTTCGTAAAAGCAAAATAAGCAAAATGACAGCTTTCTCTTCCGTCTGTCTGCACGAATGTCTGCTCTCTGTCTGGACGTAAAATGCAGAGAAAGAGAGAAAGGCAACTTCACGCTTTCTGCATTCGCGTTGGCATTGAGCAAAAGTGAAAACTTTCTCCATATTTGAACTTGCAGGCATTCAATTACAATTCTCCTGCAATCAATCACACTGAAAGTTAAACACTTTTTACCACCTCACCTCTTCAAAAAGCAGCGGTAGCGGAAATATACATATTTGCATTTTCAGTTATGCATTTATGCGACGATGCTAAGCGATTTTCCTCCTTTGATTATGACAGTGGCACAAAAAACATGATTGAAGAGCAGGATAACGTGGAGAATTTTGATGAAAATGGAATCGAAAGATAATGTTTTGCTTCATGTGATTTAACTCTTTGCATATCAAATTTTAACTAACTATTTTACAACCATATTACCAAATGCTCTTTTTAGTTTTAGATTACAATTAGATTAACACATTTTCAAATTCGCTTTTAGAACTTTAATTTTAATAAGGAACCAAAGTGACTGCCTACTTTTAGGCTTTTCATTTCCTTTCCATATGTTTAACAATTTGCATTTTGTATTTATTATAGGGAAAACAAACCACACAAGAAATAAAAATGAAGTGGCAGACAGACATACAAATATGTTTAAGCAAATGTCAACTTGACTCCTTATCCCACTTGAAAAGGTCCTTTAATTTTATGTATTCTCACATATCCAGTATTATATGCCCACTTAATAGTTTTGTTTGTGTATCCAGGCAAATGACTAAACCGGAATGTTTGAAGATGCCCTACCAAGTGCCTTGTTAATTTATGGGTCTAAGCGTCAAAAGGCAGACGACGACGGCGACGACTACGTTGAAACGGTGGGGCTACTTGACAGCCGGCAACAAAAGGACACCACTCAAACCACCAACTTCTTCAACGTCACCACATAACGAATTCAGACAGCAAAATGTATCTTTGTTGGAATGTTGATGGGTTTAAATTATATTAAACTGCCAGCCGTGGCATGTATTTATCCCTATTTCAAAATATTTGCCCACTTCTTGTAGTCCAAGTGCGTTTGATGATGTAACGTAAATTTCTCATTGCGGTTAACTGTTTCAAAAACACAACAAACAACAAAATGCACATTTATCATTGAACCAATCCCCATATAAAAACACAGTCCGAAATACAACGCTTGCAATTTCCCATTTTCATTTAGTGCAAGGCAAATGTCAAAAGTTGAAAGCTCAAAAGTTTCCCCTTGGTTTTCGTAGTTCTCTTTTTTTATTATTTTAACCGTCGGAATATTAGCCCTGGAACGTAACTACTGGAGTACTGGGCAAGATCAACCCAGCGGGAGGTCTAATTTAAATTGGTTTGTTTTGTCTGTGGGCATTTGCGCTTTTTACTCCCCAGTTCCCCAACAATTACGACTGTCCTTCGTTTCTTGCCACCAGTCACCGCTTTTTTTTTTATTTTGTAAAGGACTCTCTCTTTGCGAAAGTTTTTAAAGCTCGGGGGAGTTGCGATGGATGCGTTGCGTTTGCCTGGATTGAATTGGACTGGGTAAGTGCAGCAGGCGACCAGGCGGAGAGAATCAGTTGTGGAGCTACTACCGGTAAATGCTAACGTTTACTACCTCATCGTATATGCTGTCGCACATTTTATTTTTGCTACGTCGAGAGAAATTAAAATGCTTGTTTTCACTTTATGCAAATTTGGTCCCTTTAAAAATGAAAAGCAAAAGGGCAAAATTTTGTGTCAAGACCCGAAAGTGTCGACTTACTGGGTTACCTGTAAAGAGATCTTTAAATGATCTTATCTTTGTTCAAGATTTTTCAGTTTTTCAGTTCAATTTAAATATTCATATAATTTTTTAAATATAGTACTTTAAAAATTTTAGACGACTAAGTTAGAAGTGTTACTTAAAGAATTAGGCTTTAAAAATTATTTACTTCTATCCACTTGATCCCAGGACCGAAAATATATAGCAATCAAACAATGACTGCATCTGAAAACTCTCTCTCTTAATTTTTTTTAATCAAAACTTTTGCTTGCTCAACCTATTTATGCAGGTTATAAAAACAAAAAAGAACATTTTAGTAGTTAAAAATTGAAATATTTTGCAATTATAAATTCTACCTTTTACTTTTTAATAAGTACTTAAGATTTATTTTATTTTTTCGAAGTTCAAAAAATGTTGAAATAAATTTTGTATTATTTGACATTAACTAACAGGCAATTCGATATAACATAAATAGTATAATAATGCAATAACAATTGCAGTCCCATTTAAAATGCATTATTATTTTTATAGTGGAGACAAGACCTTCCTATTTTACTTTAGTATAATTTGTTTTTGTATTCTGCTTTTTTACTTTTGCTTTACTTAATTTGTCTCATTAGCCTTTCTTACTACTTAATTTATTACCTCTCCTTATTAATGACCATGTGAGCACATATTCTTTTTTGAAAACCTTTAAACATCCTTTTGAAGATTCCCCAAAAATATTAACAGAGTCTTTCTTTTTACTATGGCTAATCTACCCTATTCTATATGCTTAACCATGAGGTATTAAAACGCAACCAGGATTCGTTGAGTGCCCAAATATACACACACATATATAAAAAAAAAAAAAAATGTATCAAAATGAAAAAAACCAAGAAAAAATACACAGTGAAGCAAATAAAAATGGCGCGTATTTACGTTTGGGAATATGCAAATAAGCGTCCGTTGTATTTATTTTCTTTAGGTTGATGTGGAGTCGTCTCTTTTTTTTTTTGAGACGAAGGGGAAGTTTTTTGGTTACTCGTGGGGCTTACAAGCTATTAAAATGTCGCTGCAAGTACTTAACTGCTTGATGTTGTCAATTTAAATTAAAAAACAAAAAAAAAAAAGGAGAAGGAAATGAAAACGAACACAACATTGGACTCAAAAGTTGCAGGGCAAATGGCAGAGAAGGCTGACTTTATAGACAACCCCAAGATGGGGCCCAGAACGGATGGATCATGGTGATGAGGTGAAAGGCCGCTGCATGCGTGGATTAACAAACAAAAGTTTTGTTGTTTATGACTGCATTTCGACTGATGAGCTCAAGTATATGTATATATAGCATATACATACATATATATGCTAATGGAAACGGTTAACTCAGCTAGATGGGCAAACTGGGAAATTAAAAGTTGAGGCTGCTGAGAAATTTCCAAAGTATCCTGTCATTAAGCAAAGTGGTTCACAATGGGGTAAAAGTATGAGAAAAGTCTACGCAGCACATTTTAAAACTTTTCAAATAATAAAAAGAAAGGAAAGTTTCAAAGCATTTTCTTAAGACTTCAAAATAAAACCTTCAAATATATTTACATAATGTCTACGAATACAAATTTATTTCTAACAATAGACAGAAAAGAAATTGTCCAAGACCGTTTATATGGGGTACAATGAATATAAAATTTTAACTTTAAACCTAAATTGCAGCTAATCTTTTATAGGAGAGAATTTAAAATTTACTTTATGAATTTTAGTTGTTTAAAATTTTGAGTAAATCGGAGGAAAAGCATCCTTTGTTTAGCACGTTAACCAAGTATTCCTCCGGCAAAATATTCGAGGATATTCGCGGATAATAAGAAGGTGTGAGATAGATCCAAATTCCTTTTAAAGTCAACAAAATGCATACAAAAATACATGCAGGTGCCTGGAATTTATCGGAAAAAATAATCAAGAAAATTTCTTCGCTTGGTGGAATACTTTTGAATGATTTTGAACACATTTCCAAACCAAACCATGTAAAACTGCCATTTAGTTTCTAAGCAAATTGTACTTTTATCTTTAACCATAAAAATCTGAACCTATAACCCAATAGAACTAAAATGTTATAGGAAAAGAAAAATGAAAATGTGATAGTAAAAACATCCGCTTCTGGGCTTAAAGGCTTTATTCTTTTGGCTAAAGTATAAATGAGACTTGGTCTCTGTCAACAATTGAGGATTGTGTACGGTTCTCTTTCGCACTCTCTCTTACTGTGTGTATGCGGTAATAAGCAAAGTCGGCTCAAAGTATTTTAGTGCAAAATACACACACTCACACGCACACACACACATATTTGCAAATACATACAGACACACACGTAAACGCATAAAAGCACAGCGAGAACGTGCTTTGATTTTGTAAATAATTGCAATGACGATGACTTTGCCATCCACAGCCTTGTTCTCGTTCTCATCCTTGCTCGGATACACATTCGCATCCTTGTCGTTGTCCTCATTGTCGACAAAAACAAGCTCCAGGCGCCAAGTCAAGCCAAGCACATGATAATATTAATAATAGTGGTAATAATCATACGCACTGTGTGACGAACACACAAAAATGAAATCCCCGCCGTTGTCTGCGACGCTGTTTAATATGATTAATGCTCTTCCCCGTGCCCACGCCAAATATTTACACGTACCTATGTATATGTATATATACTCGTATTCGCATTTAGCTATATAGAGCTTCTTCTTTCTACTTTCTTTGCACAAGGCTTTCACCATGTAGGATTTAGAGGACTTAACTAGTCCGCTCTTCGTTGCTGTCATGCTGTGTGGTAATGTTGGGTGGTTGGTTCTGATTTTGAATTTCTACTTCACTTTGATAGATGGATTGAGAAGGAGTTTTAATTAAAATCGTTTGGTCTTTTTTCTACATATAAGAATTGCTTAATTTTTATATGTTTTCAAAGACCTTCAAATCTAAATCTCTGATAATAACATTAGATTCATATTGAAGTCCTTTGAAATAAGAAATAATTATATATGTTAAGACAATTAACATTTTGCTTTTTTTTTTTTTGTTTTTTGTTGGAAACACATTTTTAAAAAGCAAAGAAACTTAATATAATATTCTTTTAAATAATATTTTCTTATTTGTTTCAAAATGAAAAAAGGTTTTGCAATATTTGTATCTTTATTTTAATTATAAAATTCCATTGTAAAAACAAAGTAGGACTGATAAAATTTATAAGCCTGAAGAGGATAAAGTCAAAATAAATTCTATATGAGTTACTTTACAACTTTATTCGAGGCGCTTCAAAAACACTTCTTACTTTTAAAACCTGAAAATCGTTTTAATATCTAACTTACTTATAACCAAAAATTTTGTTGGCTTTTTATCATTTTTTCAGAAATTCTTAATTTGATCAAGTAGTTTTTAAAGGTAGTTTTTAAAGGTTTTTTTTTGGAGCCGTAAAATCTTTATCTATTAATATAAATTACTAATAATATTTTTCAGAACAATGTTTGAGATAATTAGGACCTCACAAATCTAGAATAAATGAACGGAACGATTATACGACAATATTGAGAACTAATTAAAGTAACAATTTTTTATTTGTAAGCATACAAAAAAATCCGAACTAATTTGTAAAATTGCCAAGAAAAATGTGTAAAATTTTTACCTCATATTACATATTGAATTCAATTCAAATAATAATATTACCTGCGAAAACAACTTTAAATTTTAATATTAAAAGATTTACAAAAACTTTTACTGTGCTGCCTTTAATTGAATTCCATAACTGTTAGCCAGCATATCTCAGAAGACTTTCAATATTAAAAATTAAATATGAAATATTGAATTTGGATAAACTTTAGCTGGACTTGACTGACTACAGCTCTTCGCTGAATCGAACCACAATAAACAATGCATTTTCTTTAGCTTTAGTACACAATTTGCCCCAACTTTTTTAGTTTTTCTTTCAAATTCTTTTTTTTTTTGTGTTATTTATGTACCATTTGGCTATAAATTTTACTCAAAATGGTTAAAGCAAAAGTTTTTCTTTCAGTATTATCTACTTTTTATTTCGTTTTGGATACAAAGTTTACTTTGAATTCAATGAAGCAAGAAATTTTTGCCTGACAATTAACCAGCTTGAGAAGGAGAAGATATGAAAAGACATCTGCAATTCTGCAGATTGCAGAGCACAAACTTTTACCACGAATATGTATATATACCCACATGTATGTGTGTGTGTGAATGGTTGCACCCCAAAACTTATGCAACGATTTTTGTAAGCGTTGCAATAAGAAGCAAAGGAAAACCAATTGAAAACTTTTACCCCAGAAAAAAAGCACATGAAAACGAAATAACGAGAAAGGTGACTCCTCATATCGGTATGCATTGTGTATTTATGCCTTTTGGCTGCCTGAAGAATCTCAAAAAAGTGAAAAAAATACAGAAATACAATGAGAAGGTAAAAAATGCAGTAAAGCAGAAATTAAAGAATAATATTTTCTTAGGGTAAAATGCAAGCGAGCGTTAACAGACGGGCGAAAAAGAGAAAAAAATGGAACTAGACTTGAAAATAGATAAACACGGCGAATGGTAAAAGTCTTTAAAAACGCATAAATTGTCATGGCCAAATGGCTGAAGGTGGGGAGAAGAATGAAAGTGGGAAGTTTTCCTAAATGAGGGTGGTTTCGAAGAAACATCTTTGATGTGTGGGGGGTGTGTCTAGCTGTTTTTCTTAACTTTAAGTGTTATTATTCTTTGACAACTAACCCTTATTTTCTTTAAGGGAGGGGGGAAGCAGGAGTTTTAGAAGGGCAGTAATACGATATGTTTACTTAAGTTACAGTAACAGGTAAAAAGCTTTTTGACTGACAGTTGACAGAGTTTTTGTTTTGCAAACAAACAAAAAATGCGTAAATAAGCCATGAATGTGAAAGGAAACACAACATTACGAAAGACAAAAGGGAAAATTTAAATAATTTTCCAATGGAACAAAGACTCGTAAATCTGTATGCAAACTAAATGAAGACTCCAACAACATCAACATCCACAGCATTCGCATTCACATCCGCATCAGCAACAACAACAATAACAACAACAACAACAACAATTGCATCATCAAGTCATGACATTTGACAAATGAGCCTTAACCAACCCAACCGTTTGGGAAAGTAAAATATTGCACTCACATGCGAATTTCAAGGTACATCAAAAGGGTATGTATATGTACATATAACAAAAGCACTGCAAAAATCCAACAGTCAGCAGTGTGTAGGACCTTCATCGTTAGAGATGACAGCGTGAGATTATAACTAATAGTGTATTAGGCGCTGAACTCGATCTAAAATGCTGATAGATGAACATTTTTGAAATGCATTCAGAAAAAGATACCTATAACAAAATTTTAGATAACTTAAAAATACCTAACCAAGTGTAGAAATTAGCTATTTCTAATAAAGTTAAATACATTAAATAAAAATTGGTAGACATCTCAATAAAAAGGAAAGGGTGTTAAAGTAAAATAGTTTATTTGGAAACATTCATACTAAAGGTACACATTAGCTGAAGCAAATTTCTGCAAAGGTTATATCAGCCAAGGAATCATTCTTTAATTGAGCAAAATCATTTTTTCAACAGTAAGTCGAAAGCTTTGTTTCAACAATCATGTAAGTAATGTAACTGATGTAAAAGAATGCTTAATATTTGATGTCTTAGTCAGTATAAAATGGATAGTTTCAACAGTTGAAAGAGAATATTATATGATTACATACATCCAAATATATTTTCTAGTGTTTCACAAATAAAGCACATTGCTGATCAAATAACTTGTTTTAAAAGTACTTATATTGTAGTGATATTTAAGCTAAGGATAAGCATTCTCAATAATATACTACAATAACATCCACTGTGCAATATATAGATCGTAAGATCAAGATAAGCTCTCCCTCTCCGAAAGAGGAAGATAATTTTAAATCGCAATGGAAATCAAATAAAATCACATTCTGTGACCATTTCTAAAATATTTCATTTGAATAATTCTGCTGTTGATAAACTGTCTCAATGCTAAATATTGATAGTACAATGTACGCCACATTACTAGATGCCTTCTATTTTTCTATGACAAGTAGCGCATTTCTTATAGAATATAAAATATAAGTCAAAATATCTCAAAAATAATTTATTTGAGCAGTTTTACTTTTTAGTTCAGATATTTAATTGAATTTTCATATTAAGAATGTTTTCTTGACTTAGCAATAAAATTTACAAAGGTAGGAAAAGAAAATAAATTAATAAATATATGTGTACCTAGCTTTTCGGCACAACCTTTATAAGCACATAAACCCCTCTTATGGATTTTGTATAAAGTTTAGCATAATTGTTCTCAGAATCTATATACCAACTAAAAAGCATAGTTTCTAGTTAACCCATCTCTAGCATAAAACAGTTTCGAGTCACATTCTTCTTTCATACCCCCACCACTTGCCATCACAGTCAAGTCAGCACAAAAGTCAGCCGAGGGCAAGCCAGTCTGCACAGTCTCCGCAATTTCAGTCTGTCGCTTTTTTTATGGCAAATTGTCAGCGTAGTCGTAATTTTTAAGTTAAAAAATTGTTAAAAATAAAGCAAAAAAAAAAAGAACAAAAAAAAAAACCCCAACCAAAACCCAAAAAGCTTTCGTAGCATTCATTACCATGCCGACAACTCGACTCTGCTCACTGCCACTCACTCAGGACTCAGAACTCCGGACTCAGTACTCAGGACTCAGTGAGAATGAGTCTGCATCCCTCTCTATCATGTCTGCGTGTTGCACAATAATTTATTGCCGCACAATTGCAGCTGCCACACATTCCAATGCACTTGGCGCCCCAGCTGCCATATAACTTCGAATAGGGTTGGATATCTGAGCTGGGAGTTTTAAGGAGGAGCCACCATGCTGGAAAATGTTGTCAGGGCACCCGCAGGGCTTGTAAAACCAACTCGCATTCATCGTTGATTTCGAGATGAGATGAATCCCTTCCATTTGGAATGGGATTACATTTATCTTCTCTTATATAACATTGAATTTGAAACTTTATATATTTAGTTATTAGTTAAATGTTGCAAATTGATATCATGTACATAAATGTAAATACTTGTGGATATATATTACATCATTTGATTAAATGCAAATGTAATTGGATATTTTGCAAATATAGATTGTACTCATATGTCTTCAAATTGATGTCACTTCCATCCATCTAAAGCCATTAGGCTAAGTCAGTTGGTTGTGGCAGCGGTGAGTGTGGGTTTTGCGGTTTCTACATACATACATCTAAAGACAGATATAGCGACAAGTCTTCCTCCATTAAGGGAAGCATGCGAAAAGTGTCAATTACAGCAGATGTCAAAAACAATCAACGGCATAAATAAGTCATGGCATCGGCCATCAGGTCGATGGCAATGTGCCAGGCCAAAACTAGGAAAAAGGACGGTTGGGAAAACTTCTGGGGTAATCAATAAGCTAGACCAATTGCGTGCAGATAATTATCGAGTGGTAGCGGCCAACAAAAAGGTGTTATGCTCAATACATTGGTTAATACCTTCGTAGCCCCAGGTCAAAACTGTTAACATTTGAAATTAAGAAACACAAAGTCCACCAGTCCCTGAGGAATCAATAAAAAAGACTTAGAGCTGGAGGTGGTTTTTCGACTTTGGTTAATAACACTTTCATAACAGATCAAAACTGTTAACATTAGAAATAAGGCTGAGTCTATATCATTACTGGAATCAAATTATAGCCATTAGATATAAAGATAAAGACAATTAAGTGTTGCGATTGAAGTTAAGTTTAGGCCCATTTGAGTCATTTAACATTGGGCATAAAGTTTAAGCTTAAGAGTTGTAAATGTAAGGTAGATCTGTTTCGAACTATGACCATTAGAAAAAGTATATAAATTTAGATTCATAGCAAGTACTTAAACATTATAGATAAAACATTATACATTGTCATATAAAGATAAGGTTAAAGTCATTACATAAAGTGAAGTAAAAGTTACTGCTGTATTTACTGGAAAGCTGTTCAAATTAACAATGAAGTTAAAATTAGTCACACAATATTTGTTACATCCAAATATGAAGATAAGGTTAATCCATCAGCATGAGTTTCATCGCATAAAATTATAGACTTATTTTATCATCTTCCATCAACTAAAGGCAATAAGTGGTGATTAAGCCCAAGTAGCGTATACTAAAATCAAGATTAAAACACTAGCCATTAACTACAGGATAGTTCTAATATTTTTATAAATACTTCAAAATTATCATATCTACAGTATAAAAACCACATATTGTCAGGCAGACAATAAATAGAGAATGCAATGCATAGTTCATAACCAATGTGCGATGGATTGGTCAATGTGCGTGTTTCAGTTCAATCAATACTAATTATGGTAATCAATTTTAATTAGACCATGATGGGCTCAAAAACGTAAAGGGTAAGCCGCTGCAGTTATTTGTTGTCAAAGCAATGGAACAAAGACATGAAGTTCGCCTGTCCCGCACACTCAAAAGCCACTCAAAAGGGATTGGATTTTTGCTTATGTCAAATTTTGAACAATGCTCGAAAGTGGCTTGCCCAAATTGAGGATGACAGGCTCGACCGACCGACCGACCTACCGACCAACCCAACCCCCCGCCCACACACAATGCACATGTCTCTCGCCCAGTCTTTTATGGGTTTCTCATTGATAGACACACTGATAGACAGGCCGTGTGCCGCATAGTACTGAACCTGCCAATAGCATCGGCATTGGCATCAAAATTCCATTATTTGGATTAGACCAATTGTTGCCTCTGGATGGCATGGCCAGGCTGCATACTGCATGAGGCATTTTACGAATTATGCAATGACAATCGAGTTTAGAGTGTCTCTTAAATAATGTAATTTTTTATTTAAAGAAGTGTTCTGCTTTTAAGCACAGCTGAAGATTGAAATTATATAGGTCGACTATTATTCATAAAATACTTTTAGTTTATTTATTGTCTAAAATCTGTTACATAATAACGACTTCTTACCTATATTATTTGTCATCATCTTATTCGTATGTATATTATAAGAGCATACTTAATTGAGCAAAGTGAAACCATTTACAATTCTCATATTTTTTCAAGTGGTCCCTAATGAGTATTATGAAGATCCAGTAAAATCATATACAAAATTAAAAGTAGTTTGTCATAGTTAAACTATGGCATTTAGTAGAGCTGGGAATTTTATGGCACAATGGATAGGATCAAAGGAAATTAAAATTATTTTATTAATTATTTTGTGTTCACACAATTATTAATGGAATAAAATTTTAGTATTTAGAAAAATGTTAAACAGTAAACTCGAATCGACCAAAAGAAAATATTCCTTTTTATGATCGAAATAATTCTACATACCAGAACTTAACTCATATTAAACTGTAAATAGTATTTACAACTCAGTGACAAGTAAATTTAAATTTAAAAATCCGTTTAATAGTTTTTGAATAACACCATTTTTAAATTCTGAAAATATTGAAAAAAACATTTGTGTCTTACATTTGTAACATTTACATTTGTTGTGGACTCTAAAAAGCACAAAGTTAACTAAAGGTCTAAACAGATGATGATATATGTTTTTTTAATCTGTATAACATTATGTAGCCAATATCATTTTTTTTTTTAATAAACTCCGAGGATTTTGCTATTTCTCGCTGAAAATGGAAATGTTATACACAAGTACTTTTGTATAAAAACAAACTACATTGATAAGTTTTCTTCAAAATTTGTTCATACATTAAAAATTGTTAGGATCATATTTTCCCACCGATGCCAAAAAAGTCGCAAATGAAAATAATCACTAGAACAAAGGTTTGAATGATTCAGATTCAAAATTCGTTCTAACTTTTTTAAGTAGTCAACATCTACAGCCTAATCCCCTTGCCCACCATTAGACAGTTTATTAAATACATAAACTTTATGGACATCTGAGATCTATATTTGTATAGAAATTGAATTCAGGACGAATGCTACAAACTGAGTTGCTTCAAGTAAATTTTCAGATTTTCAGTTTTATATCTACAACTGGACCTACTACGGTCACATGTGCTTACATAAGAATTGATAACATGAATCATTTGGACATTTTTATGGCTTTAACATGGCCATTGGGTCATTTTTGTTGTTTAATTGGAATTTTCAATTTGCCATTAACAAGACTGGATTTAAGCTCAATTTTTGTTTAACCTTATCCCTCGTTCTCATCTCACAAAAGCCACAAAAGGCTTATAAGTAATTTAAAGAGTACACAACATCTCAATGTACTAGAAATACACACAAACGCACACCCCAAAGTAAGCACAGCTGTTTGCCCCCAACTACCATTAACAGTAAATGACTAGCCTAATTTATGCACCTTAGTAGACACCCCCTCTCATGACCATGACAGAGGGGAGACATCGAAATGAGAAGAGGGAGAAGTCTAAATTCCTATTCACCAGTAAACACGCCGCAATGCCGTAACTTCTATACCAAAATTGATGAAATAGCTAGAAGGAGGTGGAGAATGAAGAGTGGGAGCAGAAGCTGGAGCTGGTTCAAACTAGAACTACCAACTACCGACTGACTGCCTAGGAAATTGCTTTACACAATCGAAACGCACGAAATGACAATATAAATCGAGGGGCGGAACTAATTTGCCAAAAGACTCGAAATAGGCTGGCCACAAAAGCGGAATGATGACTATACGCTAGATGATGTGAAGGGAGGATGAGCAGAATGAGGGAGCAGACTGAAGCTGAATGGGAGACTAAAAGGGAGATGGAGATGAGAATGGGGAGGGATGATGATGATGGTTGCAATTTCACCCATTTGAATTGGCCAAAATTAACGCAACGTGAAGCAAAAGTTTTTTTTTTCTTGTGTACGGAAATTGCGTAACTACACATTAATGAAGAAAAATTGCAAGAGGTAAGGGAAGGGAATGATTGTGAGTTTGATGGAGGGAGGGGAGCAACAACTAGGAAACTGCTACAATTACGACTACTACCGCAAAAACTTTGGGGAAATTGAACGACACTTTAGCCCATAAAACTGTCTGTGATTTATGCCAATTGAAGTTTTTTGGCCAGGTAAACAGCTTGATAATGAACTACAGGATGTCTGAGTTAGTGTGGATTGAAGGGGGATTATCATGATGTAACTTCAAAGAGCTAGGGTTAACAGTTGGATTTGATTAAACTTTGATTCTCTCTCTCTCTCTTTCTCTGTCTCACTTGGCTTTCCAATGAAATCATTTATTATACGTTTCGCATTGGTAATTTTTATTGCCCATCATTAAAAACAATGGAGACATCTTCTATTTATGGCTCAAAGTCGGCAACTATGCACTATAATCATCGTTTATCATCTGTTACATGGAGATGCTAGGGGCCTAATTAATTGTAAAGTTTTCTCTTTGCATTTACTTGGAAATCTTTTTTGCCCCATTAATATTGTCACAGATGTCGCCATTTGCTAAGGCAACAAATGATTAATACATCAAAGTTTTCCAATTGTAATTGCATAAAAGAGAAGAAAAGACTCTGCTCTTTCTCTTAAAGTAAAGATTATATTTTGAAAAAGTATTTTTTTCTCAGTTCAGTTTATAAATTGAATAAAGCCATTTTAAACTTATTTTTTAAAACGTTAAATTTGAAGTATCGAAGAATATGAAATACATATTATAGGCCAGTTCATAGTGGGTGGAGGAGGAGAAGGAAGCAAGGAAATAGCTGGTTTGTGGAAAAATCGATGGTAGTCATAGCCATCAACTTTTATAGTCCTGACCTTAAAACACATAACTAATTGATCAGTTTTTCAGTTTGCTCAAGTATTTTTTTTTTTTTATTTAATAAATATTTTATAGATTAATATTCAATGTACATCTTTAAACCTAATAGTTTATGTAGGACGTTGTATTATTTACCCTTTTTATCTTAAAAGGGACATTTGATACAAATACTGCAACTTTTCGACCTATCGTTCCCGTAATACTATATACATATAATAAATAGCAGCCCAAGGCAGTAATTTTTCTACCTTATCTTTTATCGAATTTTATGTTAGTTGCACTTAAATTGAGACCTTGAGAGTTGTAAAAAAAAAACGGAGAAAGAGATGTGGTTATTGACTTACCTTTTAATTTAATCATGTCGAAAAAATTTTCCCATATAAATATCTGACCATATTTTTAATACTCTCTGCAAGGGTATAAAAATGTTGAAATCATGAAAATGTTAATTTTATTTATTCGCAAGAGACAAACTCAACTGACAAAAAAATTAATACCAATTTGGTTTCAAATGAATAAAGAAAATATTCATTTTAAACAGTATTTCAAAGTTATTTTCAGCAATACTTTTTTGCAAGAGACTCCTAACAATTTTTTTTTCTACTTATACTCTGCTTTTATTTAGAATTACCCATTTATTAGGCAAATATCTATAAATATATTTTTTTGCTTTAGCACAAACCGCATAAATTAAAAATATATTTACAAAAAACAAAATATATCTTTTTGATATGATTTTTTTTTTTTAACTCTGTTTCAATTTTGTAGAAAAAAAATCAATCTAACTTATTTTTCAGTTACTTAATGTAACAGCATGAATATATGTAAAGCTTGAGTTGGCTCAAGAACATTACCCGGAGGAGCATTTCAATTTCATGAAATTAGTTTTAATAATATTAATATCATCACTTGAAGCAACAACAGCAACAACATAAGCCGGCTTTAGTTTCAACTTTTTGGCTTCTTGCTCAATAGTTCAACGCGTGCAAGGAATTTGCACAAAAGGCGTCAAGGCAACACCAAGACCCCCATCCCCCCCGTCAGTTAAATCTCAATCCCAGAATCAAGCCCACATCATCTGCAGTAGCAGGAGCAGCAGCTTATGCTCATTGTTTGCTCAGACTGTTGCCAGTGCCAACCAACATCAACATTATCCAAAAATGTATATAAAACTGCTGCCAGGCTAAGATCTGCCCACAAGTTTTGCCCCCGCCCGCCATGGCCATGCAAATTTTCTCTCTTTTGTTTAAATTTTGCGCGCCGGAAATTTGCTTATCGCCGCGTTTCAGTTGCGGCTGGCGTTTCCTGGTGGGCGGACGAGGAGGAGGAGGCAAGGGAGTAGCTGGTTTGTGGACAGACCAAAGTCAATAGAGAGATTAGTGCGGCAAGCATTGAGCCGACACACAGAGTTGTGCTAATTGAGCGACGGGTGCTGGGTTTGGGGTCATGGCGACGGCTTAAATCAATAGAAAGCAAAGCAGCTTTATTCAATATGCAACAGGACAAATTATTTTCCCATTGAAGTGATTATACGGACAGGAGAGTATCAGTTAAAGCAGAAAATACAACAAAATATTTTCATTTAAATGACGAAATTTTTAATTAATCACAATAATTGCTAGCGCATAAACATTAAACTTAGATACTTATTAGAGAATACCCAAGCCAAGTCCGCCACCGGCACGTCTCTTGCCACCGGCCCCGCCGCCTCCACCACCTCCGAGGCCGCCCAATCCAAGCGTGTTGCCAACGCCGCCAAGTGTTTTGCCAAGTCCTCCACCCAATTGACCCAGAAGATTGCCAAAGGCCTCGCAACTTGTCGAACTTAGAGGTGAAAGTGAAGCACCCAACACAGATAGTTCGCAGAAACGAAAATCATTAGAAGTTTCCAGTTTGGTGTCGATTTTAATAAAAGGTGTGGCCTTCCCCGTGACACTCTGGAAAAGTTTCGAAATGCCTGTCGATTTGCTATCCTTTTCTCCCTGCTTGGCAAATTGTACCAACATGTTGATAAGATTTTGACGCACTTTTAAATCCTCAGAGCTGGTGAGGCGAGTATCTTCCAAGGGACTACCAAAAATATCGTTTGCATCAAACATATAGCCCAATTCATCGCCATGACCGACAGTCTCGGGTTTATCCTGAGCCGTTTGTGAGACTATGGGTAGGCCACGTAAGAAATTTACGCCCTTGGACTTGGTGCCATTATACTCAAAGCTATACATAAAAGCTGGAGCCAACTGCGACCAGACTTGAGTGGTTAGAACAGCTGGCAAATTGAAGAGAACATCTGTGGTTGACTCCACAACTTTGGACAACACTTGATCGACATTCAAGGTTTGTGGCACTTTCCACACATCCTGCAGGGTGGGGGTCAATAGAGTTGTTAGGCCAGGCAACTCAGGTTTCAATATTTCGCCAGTCACTTGATCTATGCGCAGAAAACCGGTCAACTTGTGCAGGGCATCATTGAGGGAACCCAAAAACTTTTCAGCCGAACCAAAAACTTTGTCAAGAGTTTCCACAGTCACTGAATTGGCAGTCTCATGTTTGGTTACTCCAGTAAGCAATGGAATGCCAGAGTAATTGCCACTTCGAAGCTGCTGTTCGGGATCGCCCACCAACAAGCTGGGTAAAGCACGTCCATCGTCTTCTCCCTCGATATGAGGCTGGAAACCCACATTGCCCGTAAGACCCTTGATTAAAGCACGTCCGAACAAACGTTCCGTTTGGACTTTGTCATCATTCTTAATAATCTCCTCAGCAGATTTCTAAGTATCGAAAAAAATAAAGATAAACTCAAAAGATCATATATACCTCTTTTACTCACCTCTCTCATACACTGAACAATCTCCAATTCATTGCCAGCTGGACAACCATTGATCTTGGCCACTTCCTGGACACTCTGCACCGGCTCTTTATCTGTGGCGTATTGAGATAAGGCTGTTCCCGACATGGCCACCACACCGTGTACATTTCCGGCACTTCTTGCTGTCTTCGACATGGACAAATACATGGCACTGGCCGCTCCTGAGCCGTGACCAATGGCCTGAACGTTTTTCGGATTACCACCGAAATAG
Source organism: Drosophila insularis (assembly GCA_018903935.1). Lineage (NCBI taxonomy): Eukaryota > Metazoa > Arthropoda > Insecta > Diptera > Drosophilidae > Drosophila > Drosophila insularis. The sequence goes on along the minus strand of JAEIFP010001084.1, from coordinate 7,961,958 downwards.
GATATATAGTCGGTGACCCAACGCAAAGCTGCCGCCAAGTCAAACATGGCTAGATTGCCATCGAATTCCTTGGTGCCATCACCCATTATACCCAGAGATCCCAATCGATATTGAGGAGTCACCACAATGGCCCCGTTCTGGGCCATTGGAGTGGCATCGTATTGAGCAGCAGAACCATAACGATAACCACCCGGATGTATCCACACAAATACGGGCAAGCCGGTTGATTCATCCGGCATTTGCGGGGTATACACATTGAGCAAAAGACAATCTTCACTGCCAATAATGCGTTGTGGTTGCTGCGGATGTGGCTGAATACATGGTGGTCCATACCTAGTGGCATTCATGTCACCGGCAAGACGTCGATAGACTGGACGGGCATAACGCAAGTCCCCCACAGGTGCCTCTGCATAATGTATACCCAAGAAACTGTAAACTCCCGTCCGGCTATTACGAAAACCTTCGACACGGGCATCGCGATTAAAGAGACGTGCAAATACCACGGGATCATCGACTGGCGGTGCCTTGGCATTTCTGCCACCCACTATACGCTTGACTCGACGATGTTCCGACTTGTTGTCCTCCTTCTCTGGCTGGGAGTGACTCGGCCTCAAGGTCACCGCCAATAGCAGCAATAGCACAATCATCCATTGAAACCAATTGTTCCGCTTCGACGCTGTGCACATTTCGTTTCACTCCGATTGTCAACATGCAACTGAATCAAGTGAGTGAGAGATTTCCACTGGCTCACAATGAAAGGCCGCTTACTTTGCTCAACTTGGCGATAAACTACAAACTGATACAACAACAACAACAAACCACTTTTTTATTTCTTGATAAACAACAAAACGAAATTAAATAAATTTTACTTGTTTTTGTGAGTTGGATAAGACTATGTTTGTTTCAACCGAGCTTTTGACGCTCAAACATTCTAATCACGTATTTTGCAATTATGCCGGCCAATTGAAATTCACTCTCAGATATGGCACTTGAGTTTAAAGCTAAGTTCACTAGTTCTCAAAATAAATACACTAACTAATTTAGACAGTTGTATTAGTTCTATTGTTTAGCTGTACTCTGGCTTTCTTGGTTTGGTTTTATATTCTAAACTCTCTGTTTTAAATTACAACTATCTTAGTTCAAGGTTTATTTTAATTTTACTTTCTTTTATTGTTTGGGAACTTAAATATTATTTACAGTTTTGAGTAATTTTTGAATATATATCGATTGATTATTATTTCACAAGCAGTTTTAATTTAATAAGAAAATGATAAGTTTTCTAGGATAGCCTCAGCCAGGTCTATTCATACAGTAAACTTTATAATAGAGTTGAACTAACAAATTTATAAATATAATATAAGTAGTTTTTGGTTTTGGCAAACTTTGTGATTGATATCAAACCATTTCGATTGCATGCTTGAGATCGATGAAAAAAACACAGGACTTATCCCTTTTTTATTTTTTTCCAATTTATATCGATCTATTTCGGTGATCCTCTTTAGGGGATTTTTTTTTTAAAACGTTTCAAGTCTGCTTTGTCCTACAAGGAGTTTAGAACTCCTAAGAACCTGGTTTACTTTAATTTTCAAAATTACAAAAAATTATTTTTTATTAAAATTATTAAATTAAATATTTAACCCAATTTAAAATAAAGAAGGCTTCGACTTAAAAATATATTTATGAATGTTTCAATTTTGAATTTGCATGTTTATAATTTGTTTTATTTTAATTGTTATATATATATATATTAAAAACATGCAAATTCAAAATTTTAACATTCATAAATCCAACTTTCCTAATCTCTCACAATTTTATTATAAATAAACAATTATTTGTTGATAAAGTAAATCACAAAACCAAAAGAGTCAACATTTTTTAGTCACGGTAAAAAAAAAATATCCTTTTTAATAAACGTTTCTTTCCAATATTGATAGACCAGGTAAAATTTTGAATTTTTTAGGAAACACTAATTGAAGTCAAGAATCTACATAAAAATAGTTAGCCTTAACCAGTTATTAAGTTTTATTATATAGTAGGTATTTAGTTGTTTAGTAACTACTAGCTTCTATAGTCAAAGTATTTAAAAATGCAATAAAATTTAATTTATTTCCGAGTATAGACTTTCTGAAATCATTTTTTCCAATATTTTACTCATTAGCGCATTCAAAGATATCAATCACGTCTGAATTGCTAATACTAAGCTTATTAAGCTGGATTCTTGGAACTGGTTCCTACATTTAAATCACTAAATTTTAAATGCTCTTTCAAAACGAAGATGAGTAATATAATAAAAACTTGATATGCCAATTTGACTTAAAGCGAAATATACACGTCAACAAGAGGACAAAAATTTGTCTCGTTGACCTTTAATTGGCTTTAATGCATCTAGATAAAGATTAAAATTGAAACAAATTTAGTATTTTGATTATTTTAAGTAATTTGTTAAGTTTAAAATCACATGTGATGACTTGTAAATTGTAGTTAAATTAAGTTTAGTTAAGTTAAATTAAATAAAACTTTTATAATTAGCTTGATGACTTCTTAATGTATTTTGTATATAAACTTAATCGCTCGTTAAATTGCATGTCAATTGAATTTACTGATGGATTATTAATACTTTACGAATCTGACATCTTCTCAACCAGCAGCAATCAGCTTTTGGTATTATATAGCTACTTATAAGTAATTGTAAAACTGGTCAGTTTGGTTTTTCCCACATTGGCATTGTTACAAACTTGTGAGTTGAAATTCAAAATTGCATGAGCGAAATAATAATGAGAATTTAAAGTCGTTTTGTATCTTCACAGAGACAAAAAAGAGTGAGAGAGAGAGAGTCAGAGAAAAGAGCTACATCATATATGTATGTATGTATGCATGAGTCCGTAATGTCATATTTTACAGCAGCTGGACAAGAGGAACCACATTATCTTTGCCCAGATGAATTATATTCCTCAGCATATTTTCAGCCAAGAGGAACATAAGGCCAAGCCAAAGAAGTACTGCAAAAGGGGAGTAAAACGGAAACGGAAGCTGGCAAATATCATGAAGCAAACGCATGTTGTGATTTTAAGTTTCTTGACCCCTCCCGCACACTAAAAGAGAGACAGAGTCAGCATCAAACATTAGGGATTCGGATTAGGCAATAAGGGGGAGGAAGGGAACGAAGGCACACGGTATGGCACGCGTTGGCTAACTGTATGACTGTGCCACATGAATCTCAATGTTTGTTGTTTAGAAAGAGAACGAGAGACCACGTACGGGCAGCTGATTTGTCTGCAACTAGCCAAAAATACACTGAGAGAATAGTATGCACTGTTTCATCAAAAATGCACTGTGAGAATGGTTTAAAATGTTAGTAATTTAAACTAAAATTTAATCATTTAATTATTGTTTCCATAACTAATTTCTTTTTTGTCTTTTAGATGTTAAATTTAAGACTTGGTTATAGTAACCAATAGTATAGAAATCGATATTATATTATATATTATATTTATTAAATTTTTTTTACGTTTCTTAATAATAAGGCAAATTTAACTAACTAATCGCTTAGCACATGGTTTGGAAATTTTGTTTAAATAGTTCTCAGCTCTTAACTTCTAGAATATTTAGGCATAAATATTTTAGGCTTGGTATATAAGAGGATTTAGATGATTTTGCTGAACAAAAACTACCAGGATCTCTTATTCCAATTTTTTTTATAAATCGTTGCTTCATATATTTTCTATTTATTAATCTCACAAATATCTTTAAGAGAAAACATTTCCAAATACCATTTTAAGCTAATATATACATATATAGTTACTTTATCAGGTTTATAAATAAACTTAAACAAACTTTTTATAATTGTTAATAGGCCTTAAAAGATAACTTCATTTAATGTTTCTTAAAAAAATATTCCTTTTCTCTTGGTGTACGATCCACTCTCATGTGTCGTAGACAATAGCAAAATGACATTTAAAGTTACGACAATATAATTAAGTATACTTCTGGGAGTTGTCGCCGCTAGAGCAGAGCAGAACAGCTAAAGGAAGGAATAATTATATATGTATGTATGTGGATATGGATGTGGATGTGCAGGAGAGGGCTAAGAATGAGGCATGCAACACTTTTGAAGCACGCAAAGTTTACACAGCTCCCACCAGATCCGGCTTGCCACTTGGCCAGGCACGCCTCAGCATTTAACGAGATTAATCTTTTTCTGCCACACTCTCAGTCTACGCTCCATCTTACTCTCTCGCTCTATCCCTTTCTCTGGCTTTTTCTATCTCTCTTACAATTTATTCCAACAACTGACAGCACAGAGAAGTCTTTAAAAACTTATTAATCTTAAGGGCTATCGAGTAAATATTTTGCTTTTAATTGAGTTTAAATTTGCATAAAACTTGATAGACCCATCTATCTAGGAAAAACATGTACAAACATATATTCGGCTCCAAGCTGAAGAGGAAAATGCCTGAATATGACCATGTCCATAATAGATACATTTATGCAGAGCAGAAGGAGGAAAATAATTATTACAAGCAAAATTGAGTTTTAATTTGATTTTGTGGATACAAAATACACAGGAGGAAATTTCAAAACAATACTAAATATTTACTGGCTCAGAGATAGGCAGGTTTTAGTCCAATTTGTGTAACTAATAATATCTGTCAAAATATCAATTACTTAATTAAGATTGAAATTAAATGCAACAAGTTAATGACCATAAAAGAAGTTTTTCCATTTGGCCTAGCAACAGCCAAATTTAAATCAAAACATTTCAAAGAAATCTGAATCAACAAGAATGTTTCTATTTTGATTAGCTAACTCAAAAAATTGAATTAAATCAGAAATAACCTTCAAATTTTTATTTAACAAACTCGGACATTTAATTTAATGTTCATACCAAAAAAAAAATTACAATTTCAGAACAAATTTGAGGATTTTTGATTACTATATTTATATACAACTATTTCCTTTGATTTTAATTTTTTTAATGCAACCATTAGTTTAATTAAACTTGTCATCACATTGAGTGTTTAATTTCATTTCTTTAACTTTGAGGGATTTTCTTTTCATTTCCTTAAGTCATCTATTCCAATCAGAAGTTTTTCATCAGCTGCTTTTATTAATTACATCACCATCGTTCATATTTTTCAACTAATACATTTCTTTTTAGCCTAATTTATCTTTATATTTTTTCTATTTTTTCTCTCTCTTGGGCTAGGGGTCCTTTGTTTCTCGTTTTCCTGCCACACGCAACATGCTACGGATTTTTCCAAGCTGCTTTTTCTCTGTCATCCTCTCGCTCTCTCTCTATTATGAGTTGCGTGAGCCAAGCCCATGAGTTTCCCAAGAAGAAGAAGAAGGCGTTGCGTGGAAAATTAGTGGCAGCTTCCGCAGCTGCTCCTGCTCTTGATGCGATTTTGATGTGCAAAATATTAATTATAAAATAATAATTGAATTGTGTATATGCTCTTGGCATTTGTGTTGAAAGGTGAGCAACAGCAGTGGAAGATATTTTCGTTTCTTTATTGTTTTTAGCAATGTAGACACGCCAAGTGTTCATTAAGAAAGAGACAGGCAGCAAAGACAGAGACAGAGTATGTAAGAACACATTTCTAATCGAAATTAGTTTGCTAGATTAGTATTTAATAGAATAGGCAAATCCTTGTGATTGAATTAAGAGTGGGGGGTAGAGATTAACTAACAAAACAGCTGACAACATTAATGGAGAAGGGGAAAATAATCAATTATTATAGTTAATCCTCTTTATTTATATTAATTTATGTTTATGTTTAACAAAGAGGAAGAAATCAATCTCTTCTACTCTAAGCCTAAATATAAAGGATTTCAGTTTTGCCCAAAGCACACAAAATCTATAATTTAATATAATAATTTCTCTTAGAGTTCGTCTTTAAATGTTTTTTTTTACAAAATATGAGACTTATAAATATAAACGTGAACTTACTAGGAAAATGAAAATTACCTATAAAAGTTTTAATTTAAAGAATGATAATTTATGTGCTCTATACCTTGAAACTGCTACCATAAAATAATGCTTAAAATTTGCCTTTTTTGCTGACCAATAAAATGTTTAAAATGTATTCCTACCCTCAATTCGCATATTTTCGTCCCCAGTCAACTATAAAAACGCATAAAAGCGTGAAAAAAAGGGAAGAGCACAAAAAACAAAGAAGAAAATAATAAATAAATATGAAAATATTTCATAGTCAACTGTCGACCAGTCCGCGCTTGTCCTTCATCATACGGCCACATCGCACATGGCCATCGTAAAAGGAAAACAATATACAACAAAACAAAACAAAGTTAAACCCAATACATTAATGGTATTTGCATTTGTACTGATTTTATTTGGTTTTTATTGAATTGATAAAATCACAACGTACAGGAGGAGGTAGAAAGCAGAAGGGCGTTCGCATTGTATGTCCTGCGATTTCTGGTCCTTGCTCCTTGCTGCTCCTGTTTCCAGCTCCTGCTCCAAACTGCCAATTTGATATTCCGATTGCAATTTATGTGCGCCCACTCTACACACATTCACACACACACACACAATTTCACCTACATATATACATGTGTAAGCCACATGTATGTATTTGCTTTGAGGAGATGGAGTGGGGGGCATTTTGGGTGGTGTGGCCGTGGAAGTCGTTGTGATTCTTTAACTCCCCCTCCCCCACCTTTCCACAACCCTTAGACAAGAGACGGCTTTGTGTTTAAACATCTGCAATATGCTGCGTGTTCCGGGTGGCGGAATGAGGTTGGTTGAAATGAGAGAAATGTTTCGGGGATCACACTGCAGTCAAGTGATGGAGTGAGCAAGTGAAACCAGCCTCTAGAGCTGAGACCGTGACACGACAAACAGACGATTTTATGCACTTAGAGTTTTCTTATGCCCGGTGGGTTTTTCGTTCAAATTGCCTTTATTTTAATGTAATAATATTAAAATCTATTAATAATATACCTACTAATATTATACATGTAACATTTAGAAAATCTCTCTAGATCTGAACTCTGATCAAATTTTATTTTCGAAGCATATTACTAATTTAACAAAAATATGCAATAAATTAAATTTAATTGACAATTTTCCTTAAATCATGTCTGATCATTTTTTGACTAAGTAAAAATTCGTTCCAACAATATTTTAGCAAAGTCTGCTGAGGAAAGAACTTTTTGGTTCTTCAAAAAGCTATACAGGTAACCCGCTCACCTTTTTGACCTTGATTGACCTCGAGCCGCCAAAAATGCAAGTTTTGACTTATATTTTGACAATATTTCATAATCTTTTTAACAAAAAGAAAATTCGCTGATTAACTAACTATCGCTGTTTGGTAATACTGAGTGAACTCAAATTCTTTCACCCACATATCCTTTCAAACAACATCTTTTGGAAGAAAAATTAATAAAAAAAAAAAGCTTTGGCTTATTTTTTAAGTCAAAAAAATGTGTGAAAAATACTTATTTGATGTTACTTCAAAGTCTTCTTCTTTTCTTAGATTGTACTTTCCTATTCTTTTCATAAGTTTAACTTTTTTCCCTGTTACAATCTTATTTTCTTAGATTGTACTTTCCTATTCTTTTGAGGCTTTTTCTTCAGTTTAACTTCTTTCCCTGTTTTATTCTTTATATATACAGTTTTTATTCTCCTAAATTTAGCTACATATTTCAGAAAAGTACAAATATTTGGAAAATATTATTTGGTAGTAATATGACTTGGAAATTTTTTTCTTTCGTTCCTAGGATATATTATTACAACGCTTAAGAAGCTCCCCTCTTGTCTAGGGGTAGAAATCTAACATTAAAAAATATGTATTTACTGTTTATTGAAAAACAAAACCTCAGTTGTGATTTCATTTGTGGTTTAACAAGAAATAATCTACTTAGAATTAAAATAAATATAGAAATATTTTTTTTTGGAAATCTTATAATCCAAAATAATCAAATCAATAGTTTATTATTTTTGATAATCTCTCTAAACTATGTTAACTTTATAAATTTGAAGCAAAAGAGAATCCTTTTAATGATGAATCATGAATAGGTATTCGTAGTCACGAAATCATCTCTATAATATTTTAGTTGTCTATATGTTCGTGTTTATTTGGCACCACAAATGCGTTTCCTCTTTTGTGGGTGCCAGCCTGAGGTGGTTCGATGGGTAAGTGGGTGGGTGGTTGGGTGTTTGAGTTCTGTCGCGGTGCTGCTGCGGGTGGATACAGTTTGGTTTGGTTCTGTGGCAGCGACGTCAGCAGCGCTGCGGTTGTCGTTTAATGGAATTCCGTTCTTGCATTAAATGTGACACACAGAGAAAGCTGCCAATTGGAATGCCACACACACACACACACACACACATATACACGTACAGATAAAGCGCACTGACAGTTCCCGTTACACACTTTACCATTGCGAGTTGTCCTGTGGTTTAGCTTGTTTAAGTGTTAAATTAACGTTTTAACAGTTTCGATTATTCCGCCAGTTAATTTTTAATGTTCCGCTCTCCAAAAAAGAAAAACATACGGCAAAACGGAAAAATCATCTGAATTAAGGGAAAACAATTGAAGCCAAAAATATTTCCTGATCCTTACCGATACTTCGGCTGCTGTTTCTGCTCCCTTTGTGGACTATATTAAACCGAAAGTTATGTCCTTTTGCCTGTACATTTTCATTAGTTTAATTAAAATTTTATTTGTCTGCCGTCCAGTAGTTCCTTTTCAAATTGAACCGCAAAAGTTTTCGGTCTAGCATGCAAAGGACGAAGAAAACGCACAGACACAAATAGATGTGGACCAAAGGCAAAAAGGATTATGTTATTGGTTTTGTCATTTGTCTGCATGTGTGTGTGTGTGTGTGTGTGTGTATGTGAGTAGACTGCACTTCCTTATCCTTGTTTCTGAAAACTTTTGGCCCTACACATTCATTTCAATTTTACTTTGTTTATTCTCATTGTGTGTGTGTTTTTTTTCCTGTTGGTCTCCTTATCTTTGTTTTTGGCATGTCCTTGTGCCATTGACAGGCCTTCAAGTTGCCACAGTTGTCTTCCACTTCAGCTCTCTTTTGTGGCTAGTTGCCTAAGCACAAAACTAAAATAAATGTTGCCATACAAATTATTGCGGTTTATTCTGGTCCATCGAACCACCAAAGAACAACGGATACGGCCGCAGTCCAGAACCAGAACGAGAAGCAGAACCAGCCCGAAACCCACAACCATTTGCCTGGCGAACATTAAACATTAATGGGTACTAAGTGTGTCGGGGAGACAGTTTTGAGGAATTATCGCATTAGGACTTGCGGTCGATTCCATTAAGCTGCTTACAACATTGATAAACGTGACTTTCGGCTCATGAAATTTTTCAATTAAATTGAAACGCATCTTCTCCTTCTATATCTATGAAACCCTTTACGGATTCTTATTTCAATTAGAAGAACAAATTGTTGGTGTTAAATGTAAGTAAAGGGAAAGTATAGATAATTATCCTAAAAATATATATAGGTAAAAAGAAAATACATTTAAGGTATGAGCATAAAGTGATTGCTATCTAAATAAATATATGTACATCTACATACATGTATATGCGAATTAAATTAATGAAGTATTTATAAATAGAATTGGGAATTAAGCTTTCCTTTAAGTGAATCGTAGTTAACTAAAAAAATGTTTCCCTAACAATTGCAATTAATATTTCAATGTTTGTTTGTGTATTGAAGTGTGTAAATTGTAAAGTATTTGTTGAAATTATTAAATTATTTGTTTAATTATTTAAAAGTTTATCAACCTGATATACTCCTGAATGTTCTCTTTAATTCAGTGTCAATTTAGATATATACAGCCAATGGAAAAGAGAATATTAAATTAAAATGTTTAAAATAGAGAGGAATATAAAGATATACATAATTCCTTAAGAACAAGTTAAAAGAAAATTTATATTCGTCTTCAGGATTCTAAAGTAGACAATAATCAATACTTACAAGTTTGTAAATTTTTATTTTAATGAACCAAGATTTGAATAAATTTTCCAAATTGTCGATTTCTAATAAATTTGTAGAAATGGGTTCTGATGTTTTTCAAACAGAATTAAAAATGAAAATGCTTAAAATATTTGTTTTACAAAATATCTTTAATCAGCTAACTATTCCTATGAAACGAAATTAAACCCTTAATTAATATTTTAAAAACTATAAAACACAATTTCCACATTTGTATATTTAAAAACTCTATAAACTTTGGAAAAATATTTTGTTTATACAAAATTATTAAAGTTTTTTTGTAGGTCACTTTATATGAGATAATTGCCCTTATCCCTGGTGAGACGGATACGTCCCCTTCTATTTACTTGTATGCCATAGCAAATTACTTTCAAACGCACCATTTACCATATCTTTATCTTTGCCATCACAAATGAGAGGTTTTTGCTTTCGTTTATTATCCATCTCCATTGACCCACTCATTAAGTACACTGACCCAGCTAGTCGGCCTTAAGGATAACAGATGCTCATGCTGATTGATGCTGAATACATCTTCACCTACCCGTATAACCTATCTAATTAACTCATTAGACAATGTCACCAAAAAAAAAAAAAAAGAAGCAGCAAAACCCAATGTTAAATGTCCAACATTTACACACTGAATGGCCGAAAGACCAATCTCAATTTGTTGACAAACAAATTACACGAAGGATTTACAGGGAAATTACGCGCAATTTTTCTACACTTTTTCTTTTTAAGCCCCAACCACAGCAAAATACAAAAAAAAAAAAGCAGGCCAAACAAAGCAAACGAAAGGACCCATATGTACCATGAAATTTAATTTAATCAAAGGGCAAACAAGGACAAAGAGGACGACATCAGCACCAGCACGAATCAATCTCAGCATGATGCACAGTAGAGGCGGAAAAGGCACCCAAAAGGCAGATTCTTGCACTAAACTCCCCAAAAAACCAAAAAAAAAAAAAGAAAACAGGGACAAAGTAAAGGCGTTCCCCAGCCAAAATTGATTAAGTCCAAAGCGACAGCGGGCCACACGAAGAAAGGCAGTGGAAACGCACAATGCAGCGACCAGACAGGGCCAGGATCAGGACCAGGACCAGAAATGGGTCCCTCAGCTTCGACCATTGCCTAGTGCTGATTGTCTGACCGTAACTTGTTTGCTCGCCTTTAATTTCATTTGCGCGGCCTCCACTTCACTCTACTACGTCTCTACTTCTGCTTTAAGGACACGATTTGTCTTGGTTCTTTCAGTCCTTTTTTGTTTTCTTTTTTTGTTTGTGTTCTATGTGTTTCGTCCTCTCGATGGTTTTCTTGTTGGCTGCTTTTCTCCCCTCCATTTTCGTACAATGTCTGCTTTCATTTACATGCTTGAATTGTCATTGTAGCGTTTAGCAATTTTATTGTCCTGCCAATGTCCAAAAACTCCCATATCCTGGCCACCCCTTTTCTGGTTGCGGCCTTGTGATTTATGCGCATATGCTAAGCATGGCTTGGGGATTGAACTTTGACCCTGGGCCAACAAGGGTGAACTGATAAGAAATTTCTTCGTTTCCTTTTATTACAAATGCCTCGACGCCTTTCTTTTTCAAAGACCATAAGGGCAAAAGAAGGCTAGAAAAATGTAAGTTTAATTTGCCACAGCTGATTGAATTAGTCCAAAAAAAGAAAAAAAAACAATGTAAGATAAAGGGATGAAAGTAAAGAATTTATCTGCAACTAAACTAGGACTGTCAGGCTTTTGGTAAAATGATTCTACTATTAAGAATTTAAAGTTGTCTCATTAGATTTATATCAAAATTGGCAACACAGACTAATGAATTAGTTCTTAACAAGTATATATGTACATACTTATATACATATATGGATGATTGAATGATTATAAATTCAACAAACAATACAGACTTTTTCATATTTAAAAATTTTTTATTTACATTTAGTCTTTGGCTGACTTTCAAACTTTTTGAACATCATAAAACTTGCCAGGCTACCTTTCCAATTTATTTAATCAAATTGTATTCTAACAAATCTCATTAAAAAAATAGATTGAAAAAAATTTTTTAGTTGGTTTATCTATGTTTGATTAGTTTTTGATGCTATACATTAATTTATAAAAAGCTTACAAAAGGAATAAGTTATTTGGATGATTCCTTTTAATACATTGACTTATGAATCTGCGAAATTATATATCTATTCAGAACTTATCATTTAAACTAAATATTTAATTTTATTTTGTTCAAATGAGAACATCGTACCTTTAAAAAAAAGCCAATTGGATAAATTTCTATTTCTCAAAGGTAAATCATACCAAAGATAGGATAATAAATCAATTAGACTATAAATTAATACCTTTAAATTAACTACTAAATATTGTTAGTGAGTTTTGAAATTTTTTGTTTGTCAATATTTTGGCTTTAAGTATAAGCTAAGTGAGTGGCACTTTAACTTGGGGTGGCAATCAAATGCTAAGCAGGGGCTCACATGTTGCAAATTCGAAACACTTCACACAGGCACACATACCGATACTCCCTCACAGACACATTAGCCGTGTATTCCCTTCTCCTCTGCAACCAAAAAAGAGCTAGTGAGGAGAAAGTGTAGTGATAACCTAAACCCAAAAGACAACGGACATCGCCTCAGACATGGTATAATAAATGGCGTCGCGACAGTTTCCTTTTAACAACGAAAAGTTCGTATATATCCGGCGTTAAGAAATGCCACAAGGACCTAGTCTCTTCTCCCTCTTTTCTATGAATTGAATGGAGCCAGGCAGGAGGAAACACCTGCGTCCACTCTCAGACCCTCAGACATCTCTCAACGTAGTAAGTATGTATGGGAAACTGCACGCCACATAAATTCCAATGGTGCTTGCTGTGTATTTTCGCCCACAATTCTGGTCCTGGCTTACAAGTTGGCAAATTTGTGAAAATTACTTTTTGTTTATTGTGTTGAAAGCTTAATGTTAAGGCCAAGGTACTGTAGTAAAATCCAGCCAAGCCACGCCCATTCAACCACCAACACTCGAAACCAAATCTCACACCACTTGGCCATTAACATTGAGTTGTTCTTCGTTCGCTCGCTTTTTTTTGCGTTGTTGTTTTAATAATTTGTTCGCCTACATGGCTCGTAAATATCGCAGAATCCTGCCACGAAAAGAACGAGGATGTGTTTTTGTCCTATCGTCCGTTTTGCGCTGTCTGGACAACAACAATTGCTGTTTTCACACCATAATCATAAAAGGTACAAGCATAATTATTACTTTTATGTCCCTGGCACTTATTGTAAAGCAGCAAATTGCCTGCCAAGGCTCCAACCAAGTAACCAGTAACCACACAGAATGTGTGGGAGAATGGCAGCAGGAACACACAACGGGAAAAGAAAAAAAATAGTCACGAAAATTGTAATATTTGGTCTTTGTCCTGCTGACTGGCTAACTAATGTGTCTTCAGTTAGTGAATATTTATGCTTTCCGGAGATAAAGAACGCCCAAGAAAAACTCTTTCTTTTTTCTGTCTCCATTTCTTTCTTTCTTTATTTATAAATCTAAATTATGAACTATAGTTTTGAAGGACACTGGCAAAAAGGGTTAGCTGAGCCGTTTTATATGGAGGTTTCATCATTATTAAAATGGCTCATAAAATATTAAAAGATTTTTCTTTTTTTAATTTAGTTGTAAGTAAGATGTCACATCTTTCAGGTTTACAATGAAATGATTTACCATATAAAGAGTCGAATAAATTAGTTTAGTAATGAATTATAGCCATCGGCCTATTGTTGATCTGGCTTACTATGCAGTGCAAATTAGAAATAATTCGCTTTTAGAATTAAATAACAATAATAATAATGGATTAAATTTTGTTCTAGCCTTTTATATAATTGGGTAAAGTCTTTTGAAATTCAGAAATGATTTTAAGACCTTTCTTATCATTTTTAATCCTCCATTTTTTTTTAATTTCTAATTTTTTTTTTTTTTTTTTTTTGATTAAAAAAACAATTATATTTTCTAATTTCTATTTCTTCCAGTAATTAAAACGACTTCATATAATTTAATCATAGTCTTACCTCTTTATAGGCGTTGGCTTCCGATTTTTATTTCTCGATTATTTACTTTCAATTTTCTTACTATATTCTCAAAAATATTTTAATGGATAAAAAAATTATACAAATTAATGCTGTAAAAGCTGCACTTAGTTGATTTTATTTCATTCATTTTTGGAAATTAATTTCAATGACAATAATTATTTCTTTAGTAATTAATCAAGACTTTAATATATTCTGGGTAGAATAAATGACAATTTAAATAAATTTATGACGTTTTCTAAGTGTCTTCTAAATGTTCAGGAAATCGTTTAAATTTAAAATTCCAATTGACTTCATACTTAAACTCTATCCGCTGTTAAATATTCCCCAAGAAGATTATTTCTGCGCCAAGTTTCTTTTTAAAGGATACATTATTTCGATTTTGAATGTTTTATGTTCTCTTGGTTAACCAATAAAGCAAACAAATACATTTATTCCTGTAATATTTAAACCCCATTTGGATTTTCAACTGCCATTTTATCAATCAATCGACGCAGAAGTAAAGCTCTTTAGCAATGCAAATCGTAAAAACCTTAGTCCATATCTTGATGGCAGACTAAAGTATTTGCCATTTGGCCAAACAAAACGTTTGGGGCTTAGAAAATCATTCAATTGTGCAGGTAAATGGACTGCAAGCGACAGTTCGAGACCCCAAAATAAAAAAGAACAACGAAGAAAAAGAAATCCATAAAAAATAAAGGGTTTCACATACAATTGCACAAAGAGCGAATGAAAATCCATTGAATATACAAAAGAGTGAAAAAAAGTTTTGGTCCTTTGGCCCTCGTCGTGGTCAGACTTAATCACTTTTCCCTCTGACAGGCATTTTCTTCGATGATCCGTAATCCTTTTAAATGCCCCTTGAGTAAATTTATTAGCTGCACGTGAGAGTTGCAAAAAAAAAAAAAAAGAAAATAGCAACAAAGAAGAATAAAAAAGCGAGAGTTCCGGAAAACCAGAGAGAGCCGGATCTGAGGTGTAGCCGGAAAAAAAAATTTACAAAAATCCACGCCCTGAGCATTTTTAATGCTAATTTATGAGCTCAGCTCATATGGATGTAAAGCGAAATGGGAGGCAACTTATTTATGAGCTGCAGATACATATAATGTATATATATTTAATTTTCTTTTTTTTTTCATTTCGTGCAGTTGGAGTCCTGTGTACTATTGGTCTTCGCCCAAGGACCCACAGCGGAAATCATCATTTTAATTAGTAAAAATTCCCACAACTCCTTCGTACTGGAAATGTGTGTACATAGACAGTGCCAAATACTTTTGGCAGATTCCACTGAAGAGTTTTGTGGCAAGCTGATGGGATATAGTATATCTCATACTGAAATAGTTTTTATATGAAAATTCATTAGGTAGAGTTTATGTTTATATCTACAATTAAGTTAAATTTAATGAAAAGCCCTCAACAAAAATTTGTTAGTAATGAGCTAAGAGCATCTTTTTATAACTAATGTTATGAAAAATATACTGAATTCATATATAAAAAGTTTTCAAAGGGTATTTGATTCTTTCACCAATTCTAACATACTCTTTAATTCCAATTAAATAGTTAAGATGGCACCTTTAATCGAAAAGTATGGACGATGTAAATAAATCTAATAAGATAATAATTCCTATGACAAGTAAAATGATAATTATTTAAAGCAAGAAGTTACTATAATTTATAGAAACTAATTCTTTAAGTAAAATAATTTAGAGAAACGGTGTGTTTTAATTATTTTATGATTTGTTTTCAGTGAGGTATATTCTTTCAATAGTTTATTTATTTATTTACAATTTTAGATAAAGTATTAAAATATATTATATACTATTATAATAATAATAATAAATTACTCTATTCCATAATTATAATTTTGCATTTGAAGAATTAAGGTCTAAATTTAAGTATGACAATTAAACATAAAAAATATATGCAAACTATTAAAATCACACCAAACAAATTGGTTTAAAAAAATAAATGCTTGATATATAATTATAACAAATTAAAACTAACATGTCTTAGGGTATGTCAAAGTTCATCAGCAAACAATTTTTAGAGTCTTTTGTTTGCATTCCTTAGTTTTTTATTATGCAATGTCTAGTTCTAAAAAAAAAAAAACAGAGAGGAAGTGTACGAAAATTATGGTGAAACTTTTCAACAGTTTTGACAATAAAAAGCAAATGGCGCTAGATACAAGTTGCCTTCAAATGCCACGCCCACCCTTACACACACACAGGAAAAGGACCGCACATTAGTAGTTAGTGCAAGCAGGCGGCGGTGTCTAACTTTTGAATAAATACAATAAGGTGGATGGGGGTATAGAGGAATGAAGGTGGGATGGAGGTGGGGCTGGTGATGACGCAGAGGGAGTAACTGCCTCCCCGGGCGCCACTTTAGACAATGAAGCGTGTAATGCTAAATATCACGCTGGCAACCGCATCCAGCCGTTGCTTTAGCTCCAACTATATTCCTGTCGTCCTGTTGTCCTTTCGTCCTGTTGGTTTTCCCTTCTTCTCTAGCATAATTTTGTGTACCGCGCGGTTTGGCAACAATTGCTTTCATTATAGAATTTTTCTTTTTTTTCGTTTTTTCGGTTCGGTTTTGTGGTGTGGGTTTTTGTTTTTGTGTAGTTGCTGGTATTGTTGTTGTTGTTGTTGTTGAGAACCTTGCAAAACCCCTTGATGTTGTTACAGCTACTCGTTGCTCCTGTTGTTGTTGTTTTTGTTGCTCTTGTTATTGTATCCTGCGGCCGCAGATACATTATCCAAAATTTGCATAAAATAAATAAATTAAATATGCCAGACATGCGGTACGCCATTGGTCGCCAGAGAAAGAGAGAGAGCGAGAGAAAAAGCCAACAGAGAGGCCCGTGTTAGGCTAAAACACTAGATACACTGAACAATATATTTGACCACTAACTACTACCTGATTAGTATACTTTGAATGGTTAACAAAATGCAAAGACTTAATATGAATTTCTGTACCGTTGTTAACTTTTTTCCATCTGTAAAACCAACAAAAGTTTCAAAGAGAATTTCTTATATTTATTAATCAAACAAAAAAGGATGTACTTTGTTTATATATATACATAGGTATTCCATAAGTCAGCTGTAGGAAAAAGTATAAAGGAATTTAAATTATTCCCATACTCAGAACTGTTCAAAGTTCTAAAATTTTGTGAAGCGCATAAAATAGTTTTTTTTTTCTTGAATAAACTTTAAAATTTGATAATTGGCAATATATTAGAATATATATAGGTCTGTTGATTAAATTAATCTGTATACTTTTGAATTTTAATATATATTTTAAAATAAAATTAGTTAGTCTTTGGATTCTTCTCTACCACCCTTTACTTTTATTATGAGTAGGATCGATGAGATTTTTTTCAAAAATTAAAAATATAAAATTGATTACATGAATTTAAATAAGAGATGAATCGATTTATAGTGCAAACTTGTAATGTCTTATCATATATTAATTGGGTTTTATGAATATATATTAGCTTAATTCTAATTCTTAATTCTTAAATCTAATACCTAAAAACATAATCTACAATCTTGAATAATAAAATAAGTACCTTACATTTTAGCTGATTAAGATGATTAAAAAAGTTTACATATCTCTCAGTGTACATCAATTCCTTTTGGACGTTCAAAGTTTTCATTTTATTATCACACCGAACTAGAGCGGGTGAGTGGAAATATAAAAGGGCGGGGGGTTGAAACCCCCCCACTTATGAGCCCACCAATAGAACAGCTGCAGCATTTTAGAAGTTACCCAGAAGCCGGAGCCAGTCATGGAGATGGTGATGGAGCTTTAGACAGAGCAGACGGCAACCAGGATGCGCTACGTTGCGTTTGCTTGTCATGGTCCGTTGCGTGATTTTTGGTTCGTCCTCCGACCATTCTCCTGGCTCCAGCTTCATGCACGAGTTGTTGTCCTTTGGTGTGGTTCTTGTTGCTGCCGCTATTCCTCCTGTTACTGTTGGTCGCCTTTTTTGGCATCCGCTTCATAGAGCACATGGCTGGCCCTAGCATTAACTTCATGCCGCTTCATTTTGTTGGCCCTTTTTTGGTTGTTGTAGTATATATAAATTTGTCTACTTTTTCTTTGTTTTCTTTTTAAGGAAAAATTGGTTGGTTTGGTCGCCAAGGCACTTAAATTCTCTCCAGCGGCAGTTTATCCGTTGCTCTTCGTCGTTGTTTTTGTTGTCCACCTCTGACTCTGTTGTAGTTCAATTTGTGCCATGCGGTTTAATGAAATTTAGTTGTTAGTTGCTGCACGTTTAGCTATGCATAGATGTTTCAGCTCCGATAGATGATGGGACAACAAAAAAGTCAAAGGCGTGGCCTCATACGTGATGTTCAATGGATTGTCCCTTTCGACTGCTCCCTATATCCTGTGCTAAAGGGTAATTGTTGTGGCATATGATTTGTGGAGTTGGCACAGCTCCCGCAACCGTAGCAACATATAGAGTAACAGGGGACAACTCGAAAAGGGTTAAAACCCAACGGAGCGTATACGTGATATGAGATATTTATTTAATTAATGTTGTTTGCTTAAATTGAAACCTATTTATTGCTATGGTGTTGCCTGTTAACTATTCATATTTTTTTTTAATAAATCAAGACCTAAACTTGTTACGGTGATCTTCCCTTCTCAATTTGTATTAAATAAATTTAAATTTCAAGAACCACGTCAAGGACACCAAAACATACAAATTTTTGTTTCGAAATGGAATATTAATTAATTGAATTAATTTAATTCACAATGCCTGTCAAAGTGGTTCCTTTAATAGATCATCCTGTATGGATATAATTAGATTTCCTCCAGATATATAATTGCTTCCTTTGGCAATCATCTCATTTCGTGTTGTTTTTCAAATTTACTTACTCAGACACCATACATTTATAAATTATTAATTGTTTTAAAATATTTTTGACTATGAAGTATAAGTATTGATGTGAATTTACTTTAGAAAAGTGTTTTATTTCAAATTAAAAACTTATTCACTTTCTTTTATTTTATAGAATATTATTTTCTATTTTTCAATTCTATGATTCATAAAAAATCTTGTTAAGCTAGTCGGTGGCTCAGTTTAATAACAAAACCAAATAAAATCCTGTTGTTATTGGATTATGGATTAACGAGTATTTTATAGTTAAGTTTTATTGTCTTACCTTGAATTACCTTTATAAATGCTCATTCATTAAATAGTTTGCACTAATTGAAAATTCAAAATGAATGCTCAAATTATAGTTTAGGATATAAATGTTTATAAATATTTATCTATTAATATTCCGATTATTATTTAAATCACATTGTTTGTTTTGTATTAATGGATTAAAGTGTCTTTAAATTCTCTACTTGCCTAGCAACTAATAAAAAATTTCATTCTATTCTATTCTATATTATCTTCACTCTTCGTTGAACTTACTTTGTAGAAAATGAGAAATGGAAACCTAATTTTTTATAGAACGGCTTTAAATACTTGAAAGCCTATTCCTATAACCATAATCAATCTTTTGCTTCCTATAGCAACCACTTCTAAAGAATTTCCTCTATTTCACTATCATTGTGCCACTATTAAATTTCAATCATTAAAGTTCAATACCTACTTTCTCTTTGCGAATGTCAAACATAAATCCCTTGAGAAATTTGCACTAAAATCTCTTTAGCCACAAAACATAGATTTCTCTTTTGTCTGAACCTGAGCTCCAAGCCAAGCCGATTGCTAAGTACATTTCTAAACCATTTCGCACAATTCCACAATCCGCAATTTTGGAACAACAACAACAACATCAACTACAAGGATTTAGACTAACAACTTACAGACTCAAAGATCTAGACTTAATAGTATTGGATTGGGGTGGGGTTTCGGGTGGGGGATGAGAGTGAATTTCGACACATGTTACCGCAATAAAAATGTCAACACAAACATAAAACATCTTCTAAAATGGCATAAAATTCACCGGGAAAAAAAGTACGAATTTTTGAACCATAATAAATGGGTCTATGCTTGAAAGAACTTTCACTCCCATTCTCCAACTTTCTCTATCCACACACACGTGCTTAAAGTCGCCTCGCATACACACATACACGCACACACACACACACATTGTTGGCCATTAAACACGCATTCTTTGGCCATATAAATTTATAGACCAGAAACACAAGACGACAGTGAAAGTGCGGAGACAGATACCGAGAGAAAGAGACTGGAACTTGGCGTGGGGAGGGATGAGAGGGAGCAAAGCAAAAAAAGGATGAGAGTGAGAGGATTTTGGGGCGACAAAATGTGTCGCGCATCGAGTCGCGAGTTTTACTTTCTCTCTGTCTACACTCTGCAGTAACTTTCTATTCAAGGACATGGGCAACTAAAAAAAAAAGAAGCAAAATAGAAAACTCTTCCGGGTATGCAACATATTCTCTATTCTCTTCTCTCTGTTATAGTTTATCTAACCGTCCCGCTCGGTTGGCTTTAGGTGTGAGCTGAATTTTAAAAAATGCCGCCCTTAATGAGATAATCTACGCCCGTAGTCGTTATTTTACGTAATTGAAGGTTCACTTACAGACAAGCCTCAGCTTGATTACCAGGCTTCCCCCCACATATATAGAGCAAGAGGAGCGCAATGAGTTTTTGGGGGGATTTTTCAAGGGGATGTAATGATAGTGTGCCACATCCCCAACCGAATCCAGATTGTTATGTACGTGCGCTAGCCAGGAGCAAGTAGATGGGGGTGCATTTCAGGAATGGGAGAACTCCCTTCTTTCTCTTTCCCTCCCTCTGTGTGTGCAACATCAGCTCCATTCGAAGCTACGGCTCCAGCTCCAAACTGACTTGGCTCTTGGTAATCTGCAATAAATGAGGCATGTTGGAAGATTTATTTGATTGCTTTATTTAATATTTTAGAAAAGGCAGATGTTTCGCTTTTCTGCTTTCTGTCTACATACTTGAAATTTACAGACAAAATTGTGAAAGCCACTTCCAAGGGGATGGAACAATGGCACTGGCAGATGACTTTTGCTCTTGGTGTTTGGCATTGAGTTCCTGTTGACTATGAATTATGACAGATGAAATGAATTTTTTCATTGCCAAAAGGTGCGAAATAGTGTGCAAAAGAAATGATATATGAAGAATGAATTATTAAATATATATGGTTCGGAATATATAAATTCAAATATGGTTGAATTTAAATTTAAATTCAAACAAAAGACTTTCCTAGGTTTTTATGGCCCTCAAATTTATGGTCATCTCTCTTTCTCTTTAATACTTATAAAGACAGTTATACTATATCATATCAATATCATTATTGTCTCGCAACTGTATTAAAAATCTGTCGTTAGACAATCTCAAATTTTATGAAACATTTGATTGCATGTGAATAGAAGAAATAGAAGAAAAGTTGCTGCAACCAGGCCTTGACTTTTACACTTTCTTCACCCAGCTCAGAAATGCCTAAAAGAGAGATCCTGGAAAAACTCTTATTTAATGGTCTGGAATGCAGAGACCATTGTCTAAAAAAATATTATGTTTTTAGCTGTATTAGCTATTAGTCTACGAAACTGCTCTGATCAAGTCCCACTTATAACTTTGGATTTAAAAACTACTTCAATCCAAATTCAAATGCAATCCAACTATAAATGTTTAAAGTGGTTTAATTATAAGTTAAATTACAGTATATAAGTAATGTAAATATATGTAGTTAAACCAAAAATTATGCCAGCTAAAGGAAGGTATTTAACGTTTTATTTAGAAAGGCATAAACCATAATTCAAATAAACCTAAACAGTTTTACGAAAAGTATTAATTCAACCTTTTCGGACTTTAACAAATATATAACTATATAAACTATATTAAACAAATTTTGTGACATTATCAATAATCATGAAAAATTTTTAAATTTTCTTTCTTGTATTTGACTTCATCATTTGTAGTTATTAAATTGTAAATGAACTTTTAAAGCAAAAAACTTCTAATAAAAGAATCGCAGTTTTTAAGATTCACCTTACTCGCTATATATGTATTTGATTTTTAGGATATTTCGCATAAATTAAACATTTCAGCATCTTTTTTGGCAGTATTCATCATTTGTAATCTGTAATACAAATCCACCTACAGAGAATACAATTAATGTCTAGCAATCAATTTTGATTTATACTGGGCGTAGGAAAAATCTTTGGCTAACATAAAATAGCTTAGCATACTGAGACCCATTTGGAGGCATTTTGCCCTCGAGGGCAATCACAATTAAATACGCCGCTCATCGCGACAGTTTGTCCTGAATCCAGGACATCATTTATCACACACACACACACACACTGGCACATCTCTTGATTCCTGGATAGAGGTACCTCGTCTCTCATCTCTCAGCCATTATGGTCGCTTCATTACAAGCGATTAATTTTGATTGTTTCGAGCAGAATGAAATCCACAAAAAGAAAAGCAAGTGGCAGTTTTTTTCCTACATCTTTTTTTGTGTTTTGTGGGAGGCGAGGTGAGTCTAGAGGGCAGTAACCAAATAGAGAGCCATAATTCACACCACAGGCAAGCTGGAGAAGATTGGAGCACTGGATGGCTGTGAAATTAAGGAAACAAAGCACAACTACACGAAAACGTAATAAAAATCATAATCGTCGGATCAACACAGTCATCAGCGGTGTCACAACAGAGTCTCCTTTGCCAACAGAGACGAGACCATGTTGGCAACGTTCGAGACGACAACGAAGCCATAGCCAGGCGAAACTCAACGGTAATTACAGTAATAATTCAAAAGAGATTTGCCCACCCAAAAAAAAAACTCGCAAAACCAAGAGCGAAACAAGAAAAACTAGAGAAAAAGGAAGCAAAAAGTCGAAGAGAACACGGAGACAATGAAGACGACGATGCAATGCAGAGGCTAAAAGTGGCAATTGCCCAGAATGAAAACGACGAAAATTATGCACAGTGGTTTAGGACTACAAAAATATGCTGAATTATATACAGCAAGTGAGATCAATATACTTGGGTACCTTAGAAGTTCTTAATTTATACTTAGAAGGGAACATTTTATTAGTTTAGAGTTAAGAGATCTGCTGAGAATAGGGTCAAATTCACCTTATGAATTTGGGTATGGCAAATTAAATGCCTTCTTTTTATCATGACTAACAAGACAATTACTACTCTGTGGTTATTTGATTTAATTCATAGTCATAGTAACTAAATCGAATAATATCTAAGCAATTATGATAACCGAACCTTAACGTTCCAATCAACCATTGGATTGATTGACTCGATTTGATGCTGTGCATTATTCATTCCCGAGACTATTAGTTTTTCATTTCGAAAGTTTTTACTTATTGCTATTCGCTTGATGTTCAGACTTGATCTTATATTTTCAGCCTCTTATTGCGAGTAGAAATATATGAACCACCGGGTTACTTATTATAACTTTTTTGAGTGGGACGAGAATTCATTAATTAACAATTCTTCTGACTTGAGTTAAGCGATTTTTTTGACAGCCAACTTTACCTTGTGTGGCCTTAAAATGTTTGGTAATTTCTAAACAGAGTTTTTTGACCTTTCGTGGAAATCTAATAAAGCATTTTAGCTATATTAAAGATCATACAGTGCCTTTATATATAATTTTAGACCAGAATTCTGTTAATTATAAGAATTATGTGAGGAATAAATCAAGACTTCTTTAAAAAATCGGATCATAGTTTATTTCCTTTAATTTACAAGTGTTTAATTTAAGCTCTCAGTGTTTATGAGCAGAACCAAATATTGGAAATTTTAATATTATTTATTTTACCACAAATAAGTGCATGATATGAAAAAATAACTTGATTTTCAATTTAAAGGAATTTTTAACCACTGTGGCACAAAAATCGTGACGACAACCAAGAAGGCGACGTAGAAACTAGACAGACAGTACGTTCTCGTCTATCCGCTCCCAGAGCCCGATCCCACGCACAAGGCAAACGTTGGCGCTGATGTGCAGCTTCCGGTCTCGGTCCTAAGCGACGCACAGGTGCAGGTTTAAGCCAAAAGGCATAGAGAGAAAGCTAAGAGAGAGAAACCAGCCAAGCACAGCGAGCCATAAAAACTTCCAAGTGGGGACGAGTGTGATGATGAAAAATGCGACAATGAAAATAATGCCCGGCACACGCAGCAGACCCCCCCGTGCCCCACCAAAAACCATCCAATAACCCAGACGTCCAAGGCACTTAAAGTCTAGCACGGCGAGAGCGTTTTTTGGTGTCTGGGTGTGAAAAAGTTTAAGTGGCAACAACGAAAAATCCATGGATTTACTTTTATGCACACACACACAGTCACCCCTCTCCCAAAAGCCCCAATCCCCCCACCACAAATAAAACCCAGAACGAACTTCAACTTCAACTCAAACCTAAAAACTCATTGAGTGCAATCTGAGCTTCAGAAAGTTTTTGCCACTCCCTTTATGACTTTTTGGCGGCGGTGTTGAAAGTCGTTGAAAGTGTCAATATTGCGTTATAACATCACGTGGATAGCCTTTCATTGGTGGCCCACCTGAAGTGAACCTCAGCAGACCCAGCTGTGTGATGATGTTGATGACGCTGAAAGGGCGTCTCTCTCTCTCTCTCTCTCTCTCTCTCTCTCTCTAGGATTAGCTATGCGTACTTTTTTCCACCTTTTTTTGTCACCCCTCCCCCACTTTAGCTACTTACTTATATTGTGTGCACTCTCCAAAAACGCAACATGAAACTTGTTTTTCGTTTTTTTTCGGATGGGGATTATTGCACTGCCTCCCAACCTTTAAGGGAGCTTGATACTCAACCCTCAAAAGTCAGACAAAAAGTAAAACTTGGCGCAAATGATACCAATAAACAAATCCCATTATATACGGTGTATCAGCTTTACATTAGCTGCTTCTGCTTCACTCTACGTGATCTGAATAACAACAGGAAATAATATAAGAATGCGAAACCTTTTTTATTTTCACATCGGCGTTGCAGAATAAAAATATTTTCACATTCAAGTTTGAATTTTTGGCAAAGCAAAAGGTACCTATATTTCTAGTAATATTTATTTTTAATCAAAAGTATTAAATCCGCTTAATGATAACTGCATATAAGGTTTTGTAATATTTATTATTTTTGGAAGATATTGAAAACTTGTTGTTTTTAAAAAAAGGTATAATGAAATTATTTTTTATATGACAAAAAACTATCAGACAAAATAAAGTATGTTTAATCAATCCATCTAGATTGGATCATTCTTTATTAAATTAAAAAATTGTTCATTTTAAAAATATTATATATCTTTTTACTAACTGTTACATTCTTTCAGAGCTTAAATCTTTATTTTAGGGTTTAGGTTTAGGAAATGGTAAAATAATATTATTAATTCATTAAATACTAAAACAACAATCTGTGAGGGGAGATTCTAATGATCTCTTCTTTACAAAATATCATCAACTTTATAATTTTAAAGTTGCCATCAAATAATATATAATCTTAAAGTATCGAAAAATCATGCCATAAGTTTTCAAAAGTTGAGACCACTGCTAAGAGTAAAATAAACCTGGTATTTCTGTGTCTATGTAAACACGTCTTGAAGTTAAGCTTCCTTTCGATGGGCAATCGAGGCCGATTAAATCATAAACTTTATATTATATAGACGTTTTAAAATATCTGGTGGCTAAAAATATTTCTGGTTGCCGAAATCCTTGATAAGTGTACACTTTTTAGCCTCTTATTTAGGTCCTCTAACCTTTCAAAAGTTTTTATAGCTGTCTAAAAATGCATTCTTCCACTGTCTAATGCATAAGTACATACATAAAACGGCAATTAAGTCCAGTTTTATTTCGTTTGCTGTTATTTTTGATATGGGACATAAAAAAACCTATGAAAGTCTTTATCTATTAAAAATCGTCGCAAATATATTAAATTTCTTGACCAGAAATTTTTGGGATTTAAAGCATATTATTCTTCTGTTAATATACCACAATAAATAAAAGAATCGATTAATAAATAGATTTACATTTTTTGAAAACTGGAAATCCGACCCGGAAATGATTATTAAACCAAGATGATTTTGAAAAGTAGCTCAAAAGTGACATCAAATCAGTTTAAATCATTTCATAATATCTTTTAATAAGCTTTTTGTGTGGTCAAAAGTTATTTCCATCTACATTAATTATTATTATGGAAATCAATTTTCAAAACCATTAAGAACCATTAGAGACTCTTCACTATTTACTCTCGTTACTTTTGGCTAATAGTTCAAGACTTGCAATTAAAACATTTTGCCTACCACTACCCAAAAGGCTAAAACGGCATTAAACGGCAGTTAAAAGCAAAGAAATATCTAAAAGATTTAGCCGAACTTAAGTTGCTTTTTAATGAACTATGCATTAAAAATATGTGCACAACTAAGAGCATTCATTAAAAAAGTTTTTGCTTTAAATAAAAACTACAAATAAAAAAGAAGAAGAAGAAAAAATAAACCAAAAGAGGCCATAGCCATCCATGGCCATAAGCAAAAGCTAAAGCCAGTTACAGCCTGGCCAGTAAATCCCTAGAAAAAGCTGCAAAACTTTGCGACTTTGGCCATTCATCTTACAACTAATTTCTGACTGGACTTGCACGCATCCTCTGGACACGGCCGGCAAAGTGATGACTATTGAGGGGAAGAGGCGTGGGGGAAGCCTTTCGCCACTTAAGTGCTTAAATATTTTTCTTCTTTGTTCTTCTTTGGTCCAGGAAAACACTCAAGTTAGTGGCCATTTCCGTTTTACGCTTGCCTAAATATTATTTAAGCTAAATAGAACTCGTTGTTTTGTTTTGTTTTTGCCTTTACTTTACTGTTTTGGCATTCTGTTTAATGAGATTTTCCAAAAAAGGAAAATCTACAAAGTACCTGCCTACATTTCCCTGCCTGCTGCTATTTCAGGTATTTAGATCATCTCTGCCTTCATCTGTTGGCTCTTCCATTCTCTGCTCTAGCTTCTGACTTTACAACTTTTATGTGTGTGTGTGTGCAGCTTACACACAGAAAAAAAGTTTCAACTGATTAAATGTTATACGAGGAGTTTACTCCTCATGCAAAGATTTTGCTGTCCATTTTCGTCTACGTTCTCTTTATTTTTGACCAACCAAACGAGAGGCAGCAGCTTGAAACTTTAAAATCAGTTGGCAAAAACCTTTATCTAATTGCTTTGAAAAAGTTTTTGAATTTTGGTTTTCGCTTTATCCATTTGCCATTGAAACTTAAGGCAAAAGTCACTTTTGGGTTAGGTTTTTTTCTTTTTTGTTCTCTTCTTCTGCTGTGGCCTCAACTTTTTGGTTAGGTATGTAAATGATGGTGGTTTCTTGACTTAGATTGGGTTAGGTTTTTATTCAAAGATAACTGAGTCAAGGCAGGTTAAAAAGGTGATCAACTCGAAAACTTAAGAAACTAGTTTATAAAGAGGTGACTTTAAAATTTGCTTCTCAAGTTGTTCAATAAAAGTGCAATTTCATAAAAAAAAAAAAAAAATATTTTACTCAAGTAACTAAATACGCAAATGGTGTCACAAAGGGCTCCAAAGTTGCTCTAAAAGTGTGAGCCAAGATATGAAGTATCTTTGGATAGCCCAGCGGGTTAGCCCAAAATCACAAACAATAACTCATACATGCATAAATGTGTGCGTGTGTGTGTGTGTGAGTGTGTCCATAAGTAAGTTGAAAAGGTTACCCTCATCCAGTTTTGCTCATACCCTGCGGCTTTTATTGATTAAACTTGAAGTTGGCAGCAGCCTTAAGGGCCGCCCGTCGCGCTTTCTTCTTCTTTCTGCCAACTTTCTTAATTTTGTTGTAATTTCCTTTACGCTGTTGGAATTTCTATCTGCAAATTTATGAGCAGCAGCAGCAACAGCGAAGCGGAAACTATTTTTATTAGATTAAAAAATATACACAAAACAACACAAAAAAAATGTTTGTAAGCATGCTGTTAAATGGAGAAAGGGGGCGAAGGGGAATAAAATCTCTTGCCGTAATTTGCTCTAACAATTTTAATCGCATTTACGCGCCCAGAGAGTTGAGGGCAGAAATATATATTTTATATATATTAACAACAATGTTGCCGCCGTTGCTATTGCTGCTGCCACTGAGTCGCTTTTCATTACCGAATTGTTCGTGCGTAAGAATGTTGCAGGCGGCATTTTCAATTTTCAGTTTTCCCAGTTTCCCGTTAGCCAAATGTTCATTTATTATGAATTTAGCAATTCGTGTGCAAAAATTTTTGGTAAAAAAACAACAACAAAATTACAAGAAATTTGCTAAATAAAACAAACGAAAATGTCAATTGAACTTTTACATAGCATACTTTTTTGGGCGTGGGTGGCGGTGCAAACAGAATATAAAAAAAAAAAGAAACATGATTTATATATTCCGCTAAAAAATTTAAATATTCAAGGGTAGCAATAACAAATATATTTAGAATATGCAGTATTTGGTATAGTTTAAAAATATTTTTTAAAAAATTTAGCAAATATTTATTAATATTATTGACATCAATAGGAACAAGTTTATCCATCGATTAAAAAATATTCACAAATTTTCATTGAATTATTTAGAAAAGTTAATTAGCATATTTAAATTCAATTCATCAGCATCTGCTATAATATCTCAAGATCTAAAAGAAATTAATGACATGTGAATGTGTTAATAATGTTTATAAACTTTAAAAAGGTAAAAGTTGTTTATTAATTACTAATATGAGAATATACAAAATATTAATTGGACTAATAGAATAAATAAAAAATATTAAATATATATTGTAGCAGATCTGAAACGTAGAAATGAGAGGAAAATTGCCCCTAAAGTAAGGAAAATTTAAAGAAAATTTGGACTGAAAATAGTCATTGACATCATTTGTTAGACACAATGAATACTTTTTCAATTCACAGCCCTTGATTGGCCTAAAGAAATGTTGTTGAATTTAAAGGCTTTTAAACATAAGCTGTCGAATTTTTTAAAACAATTTCAATAAAGTTTTATTCATTCAAAAGGTTAGTTAATGTTTAAATAAAAGAGATGCAAACAAATCTATTAACATAAATTAATAAAATATTTCAAAATGTAATAAATCAATTTCTGTCTTAGTTCTTTATAGGGTATTATTTGAATTTAACCATTTTTAGGGAAACATTTTCTCTCAGTTCAGTTCTCATTCATAATTTTGAGCCTCATCGAAATGAAGAACTTTCGCCTGACTGGTCTGGCCTGAGTTTGGCATGGCACTGCCACTCGTGCTGAATTTTTATTGCTTGATTTAATTATTAATGCGACTTGCAGATGTCACGAACACAAAAAACCTTTCCCCTACTCTTAATCAGTAGCTGCAACCCCACCTACCTACCAACCAAACATAGCCAACCTCATCCTTAACCCTACCGAGGCACGCATTTTGACGCGTAAAAACAAAACAAGATGGATGGATAAAAATGCTAACTTGGTTCCCTTTTAGTAAGGACTCGGGGCAAGGCAAGGCAAAAGGTTTATTGAAGCGGCAACGGATTGCATTTTTTATTATTTATTTCGGCCAAAGTTTTCGTAGGACAGGGCTAAAGGGCCTAGGCAAAAATTATTTATAGATAGCATGTCGAAATGCGTCGTAGTCCACGTCGAAGAAAATTCATAATGAAATATTTATGGTCATAAAGCAATGCGGAGGCAAAATGGAATCGGGGTTTTCCATCATCATCATCATCATCATCCTCCTCCTGATCTGACTGACTGACTACATTGAAAAAGGGTCGCATTGGAGTTTCCTAAGAGAAGGGGGAAAATCGTTGGACTGTGTGTGTGTGTGTGTGTGTTTGGGGTAAAAACGAAAGTCAACTCAGCTGTCTGGAAATGATTATGATAAGAAAGACCACGTATTTTTTTTTTTTTTTTCCTAGCTCTCCTTACCCATTTTACCATACTTGTCCTTTTGTTTGGCGCCTGTCGGTTGTAGTTTATGAAGGTAGTTTGCGGAGGTTTTTATGGCAAATAAAGTGCCTAGGTATGTTGAGTGAAGAAAGGGCTAGGCAAGTCTAAGTATAATAAATATCATAGAAACCGCACTGATTTTTTCTGAGGTTATAAAAAATATTACAAATAAAGTTTATACTTATGAATATGTTAAACCTTTGCAGACTTCCAACATGGCAGCACTATGCAAACTCTTTTTGGCATAAAAATAATATTTTGTTGTAAAATCTTGGAAAAGCAGAGAGTTTTCGCTAATTTATTAAATTTATTAAGACTTGATTAAGGTATAAATAAGTTAAGTGATTCATTTATGTATACCTATAATATTAAAACTTGTCATAAGATAAGAACCAGTAGTTCAGCTTAAAAATTGAGCATTAAAAATATATTATAACTTTTATTTATAATAAATTCCTGCTTGAGTTATTATATCATACACTTTTATAATTTTGCCTTTTGTTGTTAAGTATTTATAGATAAAGCAACAAGACTTGGGTTGAAAAGGATTTCTTATATATTTTTCAAAAATGCCCAAAAATGTTGATTAATTTTTTGAAAAGGAACAATTGATAGTAGTCTACCAAAACAGACAAAATAAAAAATTTAAAAAATTTTACAATTACTACTTTCGATTTCTAGTACTTTGGTCCTGTTCGCAAATTTTTAGTTTTGGAGCAGTCCCAGTAAAAAGTAATTTCGTCTAATAATCATTACAAAAACTATTTATTTCCCAAAAGAGAAATCTAAATAAATATTTTTACTCATATTCGTGTAGTTTTTGTAGGATAACTAAGTATGACAATTAGCAATCAATTAATTCAAAAAGTTAGTTAATTCTCAACACAACATAAATTATTAATGTTTAATCCTTACTGCAAAGATCTAGTGTTGTGTACGAAAATAAAAAAATATATATAATTTCAAGTACTAGTCAAACTTTAAAACATTGATTACTGATATTGACCAAGTCTCTTTCTTTGCAAACAATTTAGATTTTTGTTTAAAATTTAATAGAAGTAAATAAACTTTCCCGGCTTCTAAAAACACTTTTTACCTCCCTCCGGAAAACTCGAACTCGTTAGCCTGTCTGAATGCGGTAAGCATCTCATTGCTCTTCACCACCTCTGAGATTAGACCAGGAGGAAACAGTTTACATAACTCATTAAAATGGAGAGGCCAAGGCTCCGCCCAAGAAATACAATAAATATGCAACTAAATCAAGCTTAAATGTGCTTAACAATTTTTGAACAATAATGTCCAAACCACAAGTGCAAAAATGTTTCACTCCTTCTACCCGAAAAGAAAGCCACTCCAGACGTTGCTTTAACGAGAATGGCAAGGTCTTAGAAGGAGACCGCTTCCCTGTACGTATCCGTACCCGGGTACGAATCCGGGTCCCCATACATATGTCAAGGAAAAGAAATATTACGCACACACACACACATAAGAACTGTAAGTGTGTGTGTGTGTGTGCTCATTACTAGAAAAGGACGAATGGGAGCAAAAAGGTTTCGATAGAAATAAATTTGCACCTTAACGCCTTTAAATGCCGAACGCAAACACACACACCTACAACTTCCTCGTATATACTGAGCTGAAAAGGTGTAGAACATGGTGTTGCCAATTACCCGGAAGTATGCGAAAAGCTTATGCGATAAATTCAGTAAAGTGCCAAAAAGGTATGCATCGACTACAACGGAGACTTTTGCCAACGAAAATAAAATGAATATATATATATGCGTGTGTGTATGTGTGTCCCAAGTATTTTTAAGGTATACCTAGTCCAGACGCAAAAAAGCAACACCAACCAGTTATTTTTTTTTATTTTTTCTCCTTTTTCCTTTTGTGGCTTCCAAGTACCTAGCTAACAAACGCGTCTCCCAGTCTGAGTCTGCATCTTTGTTTGGCGCCTTTTCGACCACGTACAACAACACCTGTGACCACCAGCATCCAAAGCCAAAAAAAAAAGGATCCCTTAAAGGAAATGGAAAGGAAAAAGGGACCTGTCTTTATGGGACCTCCACATTGAAGGTTAAGTTCTTTGTGAGCTTTAATAAAATATCATGCGAATTTCCTCAGCTGTATTGCATACTCAAAATCATATAGCTCATATATTTAGGATTAAGTTATATTTACGATTTCCTATTGCACTTTAAAAATATTTCATTAAAATTTACAATGTGTGTTGTGTTTTTTTTTTTTTTTGTTTTTGTTTTTATGTATAATTCCTTAGCATAGTGCTCGCATTACGGAACGCATATAAAATTTTATATGTATGCCATAAGCTTTGCCAGCTTTTCCGTTTTAGGGGGCTGTCTGTTTGGATGAAGCAAAGCGTGAAATATGATTGCGATGCGGTACAGGTAAAATTGTTGGGCATATACGTTGTACAAAGTCATAGTTTTTCAAGCAAATAGTTTGTAGCTGAAATAATGAACAGAAAAAAGGAAATAATAAATCAAATGTACTAAGAAAACTTTTTTTCACTGGATATTCAGAGATATAAAAACCATTCCAAACAAATATCGAGAACTCTTGGCTCGATAAAAAGCTGTGGGATTTGTGACTCATTCTGTTCAGTTTTTTTTGCTATGAAACATCTGTTTCATATTTTTTCAGATCATTATTTTTTAAGTAAACTATTCACTTTCTATTACGAAATCATTGTCTATTATAAATTTAAACACAATTGCATTGTGTGGCACAATTTGCAAATTCCAGATTAGTTCTTGAACCAGATCTTGAACCAGATCTTGAACCAAGATCTTGATTTTGACCATTTTTTTTATGTGGCAAAACTAAAAAAAAAATTTGTAGTTTAAATTCATATCAATAAATAATATTGTGAAGGCGAAAGCTCTTTATTAACTCCTTCAAACAATTGGGATTATTTATATTCACAAAAGTTAAGGGATCAACAAAATGATTTTGTGTTTTAAAACGGTTTCTAAAGCAAAAAACTTTAAAATAAAATCGAAATTTCGATAGTTCTTTAGCTGTCGTTTCACCAGAGTTTGGTTTCAAAAGTGATAAGTCGTTTATTATCATATTTACTTTATTCAACATGAAAAATAATAAAAATTAGATGAATGATTTTTTAAGTATGCTTAAGTATTTAACTATATCTCAAAGGTTGAATGAAAACAGAAGTTTTGAAATAAAAATGTACCTATGTATATATTCAACTATATTGACTATAGTATAATCCTAGCCCACATTTAGAAGCTTCTTTTGTTTTTATCATTAACTATGAAAATTATTAATTATTATAAAGATTTTTTAGAAGATTTTTTACTCCTAAATCAAACCTGAATTATGGATCTTAGCGTAAATTACAAATTTAACTGTTTAATGCTAATATTATTCTTGCCTTTCTTCAGTTTTGAGAAAAAGGACTCTTCTGCACTATAGCGCACCTGTGCGCCACTTCAAACCAACCGCACGCTTCGCTTTATTACCCGAACATCATTTCACGCTAACGTAAGCGCAAATTTTGTACCTAAGCCGCGGCCAGATTCAGACAATATGCCAGCTCTTCACTTCCTCACTCAACCCCCAAACTTCCACCACCATCAACAACATTCGTCCTGGCAGCATCTCTCGCTCTCTCAAGTAGGTAAACAAGTGTAGCTTTCGAAAAATGGGCAATCAACTACAAAATGGCCCACACCTGTCCCAGGTCTCGCATCCGACAAAACGTAACTTCTTCTTGTTACTTTTTAATACTTTTTATGTTTATAACAATGTGTAAGTATCTGCTGCTGTTTTGTAAATACAAAACAACAACTTGTTTTCTCTGTTCATTTCAAGTGCCATAGCACACCCCGCTGAATTTAATGAAAGTCCTTTTCCCAATTTTTTTCTCCATCTTTTGTTGTGGTGGTGCTGGAGTGGGCGCTTATCCCTTTTGCCACTTGTGTAAAGCTTTGGCATCATTTTATGTTTTGTTAAGTTAACACTAAACAGCCACCCAACCAGCCAGCCAGGCTAATGCGGCCCAAAAACTAAACCGGAGAAATATTTAAACAACCCTAAGCAAACTTTGGATATTATTTATGTTATTAAGCATACGCCATGTATTAGGCACGACCCCGACTTGACTCTTCATGCATGTTGATAGTCTTTTCGTGTTGCCGTTCTTGCTGCGTTTAATTGTTAACATTTCATTTAAGCCACGCACACATAAATGCTGTGTGTGTGTGTGTGGGTGTGTGGAAAAGCAGTGAAAATTCATTTATCAAAACGCTGCCCGCATTTCCGCGATGAAACTCCCACAGGATAAAACTGACTGGCGCCAGCAGAAACAGAAGTTGAACCCAAAATCTAAATCGTTATATGCAGACAGACATACAAAACGAAACGAACATCCATCCAGATGCAAAGTGATGTGGGTTCATATAGCACAGTGTGATCAAATCCTTGCAAAATGATTGTGAATATCATGGAAATGTGGTTGATAAAGTTGTTTAGTCATCTACTTGGCATTTACATTGGTTGGCATTAAAGAAAACACTAAACTAGGACTTTTTTATATTACGTTTTTTCTGAACTCATTATCAGCATCTGCAACTCCAAAAATTTTATAAAAATAATTAACTCTGATATACAATAACAAGAATAGGCTTTAAACTTGTTTTCGCTCAGTAAATCCATAGCTTCTATTAATAAGATACATTTCTTTTATATAACTTTGTTCCATTTTGTGATCTATAAGATCTTGTGAGTTTAAATAAAACGTTCTGGTTTAACAAATTCAAAATTTTTGTATGTTATGTTTTTAAGTTTTAAAAAATGAATAGAGAGCCTTTCATCGTTTTAATCCAAAAAATAAGAAGTCATTTTCACAAAAAGAGTCGCAAAACATTTAAATAAAATAATTATTTGCTCAAAATTTATGCTCAAATTTTTTAAAGATATTTCTATTAATTTGGCTAAAATTTTATTAAAACATCGGTAAATGTTGATATTATGAATACTTTTTTGCAGGGTTGTAATTATTAAAGCAATAAAAAAAAGGTATTATCAATATTTAGAGGAAAACTAACATTTAAATGTATTAAATAAAAAATAAATTAATATTTACAATATTTTATAGCTTTTTAATCTTTGATCTATAATTTGAACCTTTTTATATGACTGAACCACTGTGCCTCCCCTCCTCGAACCAAGCTCATCCCATGACGTTTGCGTATGTCAAAGTTATCTAAATGAAAAATTGACTTTCATACAGAAACCGAGAGAAAGAGAGGACATCACATGGTTTTGGTTAGGTGGCTGAATGAGGGGAAAGGAGTGTGGATGGAAATCATCATCGCTTTCAGTTGAGTTTCCGTTCTGTAGGATTTCACATTTACGCATTTCCTATTTTAGATGATATTTCATACTTTTTATTTCCATTTTGCTGACACAAGCAGCCAAAGGAGCAGGAGCAGGAGCAAAAGCAGAAGGAGAATCCGCCGTCGTTGTTGATGCTGATGATGATGTGCGTTTATTATTGTTGCTTTATGGCTTTCCATATATGTAGATACATATACATATATACGATGACAGACGGTCGGGGGCGACGGACGTAGTTACCGACCGACTATCTCCTATCCTCTGTGTTTGCCTTTGGGATTATCAACTCATTGTGAGCGCTGACTACTGTATGAATATACTTATAGGGTAGATTCACATTTCATCTAACAATTGGACTGACTTTACTTTGACTTTTTGACATTTGGCAATTTAGCAGTTCGGCGGCAATAGGATTAAACGTTTCCAAATGGATTGTCTGTTTGAACAATTATGCTTCTTCCAATGATTGCAGATATTTTATTTTTATGACAATTACTGTTTTTCTTGCTTACATTGAAGTGCTTGTTATGTAAGTCTTTATTTAAATCTCCAAGCAAATCTTTCCAATTGCTAATCTGGACCAAAAACATTAAAAAGAGACTGGTCAGTCCATAAAAAGTCCGCGGCGTCAAGACCAAAACATTAGCCAAAGGAAATTTAAAAAAAATTGCAACTTTGTTTATCGATATCGATTAAAATTAATTATTATTGACAAATATTTATTACTGATCGTTTTATTGGCTACTATACACTTTCAAAAATTTTAAAAATGTTTAAAGATTTTAATTTTCTTTAAGTCTTATAATTTTGATGGCCAAAAGCGTTCCATCAAGCATATACTTGAATTTATTTATGCTTTTTAAGTCCCTTAAATGAATATAGATAAATTTCTAAAAGCTGCTTCATTTGAAAGTTAACGGCTCCTACGTGTCAGCTAGTTGTCTCGCTCGAACACTCTTTATCAAGTGGCAGCCTAAAATTATGCTACAAAAATGTTGTTGGCACATCAATCATATTACTCATACGCAACGCGCAGATGGCCAAGTCGAGGAAAAACCAAAACAAAAAAAAACAATAGACCAGGCCCACAGCGTGGCCAATAAATTGTTTTTGCTACTAAAGAAGAAACAGAAGAAAAATAAAATAAATTGAAAAACATTTAGATGCCATCAATAAACGCTGACAAAGCCAATGCCAAAGCAGCTGAGGCCAAAGACAAGTCATAAGGAGTAGAAAAGTTCATGACATTACCCTGAACTAATGTTGATATTGGCTCGACCCCATAGCCCAAGACCCCCACCAACATAGCCAGAACAACTCAAACAGACATAAAAATATAAAAATCATTTTTTGTTTTTTTTTTTGTTTTGTTTTCTTTTGCTTTTCTGCCAAACTGCATTTTGGCAGCAAACTTCATGTCTTCCTCTTTCTTGGCAGCTGGTGTTCCTTTTTTTCTCTTCTTTGCTCTTCCTTGTTTGTCTTTCTTTTTGTTTTTTCTATTCCAGTTGATATGGCTTTAAATTAGAGCACATTTCTATGATTGCCTTTCGGGGCGCCACTTTTGTTCAATAGTTTTGCTGTTGTCTACTAGGCAAAATGCCAAACAGCTGCGACAACTTTGTGAGAGAGGGAAAGAGGGAAGGCTTCCTCCCCTTCTGTTGTTTGTCTCAGTTGTTCAGTTGTTATTGTTGCCAGACTGTTGTTTGCTGTTTGCTGTTGAGCCCTATTCTCTGCTGTTTGGCCTATTTCTTTGGCTGAAGAACCCTTTTGTTGGCAACAAATGTCATCGAGATATGTGAGTGGGTTAAAGCCTTAAGTTGACTTAGCCAACTCCCACTCTTATTCGATAGGCTTATGCCCTTTTTTTTTTTGTTTTTTGTTTTGCCTTCTTGTCTGATTTATGAATTATGTGAGGGTTTTTAGAGATATAGATAATCTTTGCTCAGGGCTGCAGTTTTTAATATCGTTTATTTACTGAAAATTGATTTCTCTTGAGAAAAGAAAGAGAGAACCAAAACTAGGACCTGCTTAAAGTTTTATTAGGTTCGATTTAGTTTTCGAGTTTAGCTTTCCATTAGGTTAGATTTAGGTTCTGTCAAATCAAATCAGGTATAGATAAATCATTCATAACCAAAATATAAACATTTTGTTGGATACAAATTTCTATGGGAAAATACATAGTGCAAAAAGCCTTTTGAAGTTTGTTTTGTGCTTCAACCAAAATAGCAGATATATGCTCATGATTCAGAGTTCCATTTATAATAAAAGTGCACAATTCCTCTTGGCATATTGTCGAACAAACAGACAACTTCATTGTGAATTGCTCTGGCAAACAAAATGCATTCACATACATATATCCCTATGCAACAGTTTGTGTATCTCATGGCATTGTTGGTTGGCTTCTTGTTGGTTCGATAAACTCTCGTCATGGTGCTGGCTGCTTGTTTTATTTTTTTTTTTTTTTTTTTTTTTGCAGCAACCCGTAGCTAACAAATAATCCCAGCTGCGGGTTTTAGTTCAACGTCAAATGCCCAACGGTGAAGCGAAAATGAAATCTCAACATTCTCAAATCCTTGGGCATAAAACGGAAAACTTGTAAACCATCTAAGTGAGTTAGTCTCTGTGTTTGTGTGCAAGTGTGGAAATGGAAAAACTAAAAGCCAACAATACGAAAAAGATGATGGCTGGTGCTTCATCCGTTGGTTTGGAGAATCCCTTCAAGCGGCCAATGAATACATTGCAAAAGCAATGGTATCGTGTTCTCTTAGCAAGACGTGTGGGATTCGGTCAACGGCCGCCCAAGGATGATAGGGAGCCAACATAGTAAGCGCAAGGCACAACAAGATCAAATCAAATTGTGTGAAAATTGCAATTTCCTGTGGATTTAATACATTTTACAACCGTTTCCTCCGTTTTTCCCAGTGCCGATGTTTGCCAGAAGCGTTATGCTGCCGCATTTCGTCAATATAACGAACGTTTCCGTCATGAAATGGCCAAACACGAGGAGATGCAACGCTGTGCCATCGATGCAATGCGTGTGCACAGGTATATTCACCTTCCACTCTACACAATTAATGTTGCGAAAATTTTCATCTTTCAGAACCTTTGCCATTACCACTCTCTGGTTGCCCTTGCATTCGAAACGTGAAATCAACGCAACACTGGAGACACTTGAGCAGGTCTCTTAACTGAGAAATAAGGAAAGAGTTTGAAAAATTGTTAACACTTGTTGTTCCTTTTCTGTGTCAGGTTTTGACTATCAAGGAAAGACGACGCCTTCAGGAGATACTCAAGCAGAATGAGTCCTTGCGCTCTCGACGCTAAGCTAAGTGGCTGAAAAGGAGCCATCAGCATCATCTTCATCAACATCACCAGCTACATTTAAGTGAATTCCTTTTAGCTTCACGTTCACTTTACTCTTTCCCTTTTTTGTTTTTTGTACAAGATTTTCCATTCTCACTTTACTTTGAATATTTCATTAACGTAAAAACTGTATAAAACACAAAATGTGTTGAGATTTCATCAATTTTCCATGTGGTAAATGGAAATTCACCTAAAAATGCAATTGGAATAAAATGAAATATTGATGGAAATGATTTCTACTTTGGGTTTTAATTGAACTAAAATTGAAATTTTATTACGAATCATTTGAATCGTTCTAAGTGCTTATCGTATATCTATATTATCTATCGTAAAGCCAATATCGTGATAGTAAATTGCTATAAATACCTATTCATATTTACTTTCAGTCTTGCGAATAGTTAGTTTATTCATCCTCGTTGTCGACAACTTATCTACCGAGGACTGCGATAATATATATTATCCTGCCTCTCCCAGCCGTGTAGGTTTTTTTTCGTGGTCCTCTACAGAAGGTCTTCACTAAACTAATTTAACTAGCAAATACAAATTGTCAAAATAATTCGATTAAAATCGGAAATTATTCTTTTTCGAATTTGTACTAAAATTACAAAAATTTTCTCCTGATTATAAAGCCACAATTTTGGCTATAACTATCAAAGTAATTATGGGAATGCTACCAAATAAATATCACTTGAAAGGAAATTTATTTCTTTAAAAATTACCTTTAGGAATCAAGCAAAAAAACGATCATTTGTTCTATTTTTTGATTTTAGACAAGACCTTCTGTAGAAGGTCTTAGGCAATAAAGGGTTTAAATAATGATTTCAATCTCTTTCTTTTTTTTTATTACTCGAAAAATGTTTGAAATATGGTTTGTACTAGTAGTTCATTAAAGAAAGCTCTCTCTATCTCTTTCTTTCTCTCTCTTTTAAACTGATTTATTAGACAACACATTTTACCAAATACTAACCATGATTTTTACTGACACACATATATATAAATAAACAAAAGGTACAGATTATACACTGTAGGTATTAATCAACTGATCAGTATTAATTTTACATCTTAAATGCATAGTTCTTTATTGCATGTTTTGTTTACTCGATTTTTGTATGTTATAGTTGTTTGATTGGTCCAATATCGGCCAATACCTTAGCATGCATCAGTATGAAGATTCGTACAACTAGTACAAAAACTGAGAGGCAAGTTTGTATTTAGAAAGACAACGCAATTCTACTATACCCACTTAAGAGTATGGAGACCTATTAATTTTAGTTCTAAAACTAGTCATACCTATATCAGGATATCTCTCCTTACATACTCGCTGCAAACTATAAAAGTTCTACAATAGCTACAAGGCCGTTCTTTTTTTCAAGTTAGAGCCTCCAGTTATTATTCCTTTGAATGTATTCTGCTGTTAGAATAATCCTTATAGGCTCATGTCCTACCAAATACTTCCCAAATAAATTCCTGCTTTTATATTTCTGTTCAAAGAGAACCCCAAATAATTTTGCATTATTTGTAACCACAATTTTGAATGAATATTACTTACTTTGCTATACTCAAACTTAATAATACATATCATATTTATGTGTTAAAGTATGCATACGCAAATATAGAAAACTTAATTTTCACATAATTTTCATTAACAATTTAATTTGACAATTTTGCGTTTCTGTTAAATATATCGAAATTTCAGCTTAGTTAAATAAAAGAAAGACAACAAAACTATAAATTAAAACTAAGACAAATATGTGCGAATTTAAATGCTGCCATGTTTGCTCCATTTTAACTTCCACCCACTGAGTCACACAACCACAAAAACCGTACACTAAACGGAGTCACGAAACAAACTGCAAAAACCGCACCCAACCCATGTCTTGGAACTAAGACCAACCCAGATACGACAATGTCTATGCATATATCATAAACTCTTTCCAACCCAAAATGCTCGTACCCTGCCCTCGATTTAACGGAAAGGGAAAACATCTTTCCGTAATGCGCGACCTGACAACGTCAGTTTTTCCCCACCACCAACGATGAGAAAGTAGTTTCCATTTCCTCTTGGCTCTCTAAAAGATTGAAAGCTCTGAGCAGAGACAGAGGAAGAAATAGAGCCGAGTGCGGGAAAGCAGAAAAAATGGGATTATATTAATTTGAATTAATAACATATTTTCCGCCATGAGTTTTCTTCTCTATATACGGAATGTTGTTGCTATGCAATGACGGGAATGAGGAATTTCTGTGCCTTTTAATGAGCTTTTAATATGAGTGAATTTGCATTGGAATTTCGTAAGCTTGAAATATTTTGATTTTGGAATTTCAAGTTCTTGCCATGGTCCTTAATATGAGAGGCAACTGCAGTGGCCGCAGGGCAATGGAATATTTTAATCAAGTGCTCGTCATTAAAGCTAGACCAATTAACTTGAGACCTTACATTTGAGAGAGACAAAGAGAGAGAGAGCGAAAAGAGAAATTTTTTAACTGGTTCCCTTATTTTGGCCTTCATCCATTTCAACGGCAGTTGTGGTCAGTTAACTGATGCCTCATCCTCCATCTACTTAGCCCATTCTACCCATTCGCATTCACATTGCTTTCTAAGCAGCTAGCCAACTTTGCCGCAATTTATCGACTGTATTGAGTTGGTCTACGTGCTGCACATAAACCGCACTTATCTGCCTTGCCTGCTCTTGACTAACTGACTGACTGAAGGATGTGTGTCCTCCAAAAACCGCCCACAATCTCAATCCCCAACCTTACTTCCATGACCCCTCAAGTATCGCTTCAATATACCCGGCCATTGAAAGGCGATAGCCGTCGAGCTGCAGATGTAGAGTGAGAGAGTAAAGAAAAATTGCATGCGGTTAGAAAAGCGAGCACAAAATTAATGTGTCTATCCCGGAGATCCTTCTCTGTCCACTGGTTTTCCTCATTCTACTGCTGCTGCTGCACTGCACACTGAAGCCAAAAGGAACCCTTAAGCAAACATCTACTCTTACATATATTCAGGATGTACGTGTCCGTGGCGGGCATATCAAAATGATGTATGCGTGTTAGATTTGTTATAAATTTTATTTGCTTGTGATTTTTTTCTTTTTGACCCACCCCCTCAGACTTCCCCCTTTTTTTATCGACCAGAAAATGCAGTCAATTGTTATTAAACAGTTGAAAGATAAGATGGAAAAATATGTTCTGTCTAGTGGGCTAGAAAATAAGAATTAAATGAAGTTTTTACTATGTTTTTGATAGGTCGAAAATTTTTATTGACTCCGGAAGGTAAATCACCTAAAATCAATTATTTTGGGACTCACAGAACATTCCTTTAATATGCTAATAAACAAGTATGAGCAATATTGCTAAGCGTCAATTTACAAATACGTGTTATTTCGATAAGATAAAGCTAGGTTAATTCTTATCAACCACTTGCCATAAAACATTCATTGATAATATGACAAAAATAAGTATTATACGTAATATCTTTTGCAATAGCGGGGAGCGTTACTATTATTTGTGAGCCATGTATGAATAATATAATGATGGACAAATTATTTGTATTTCCCTCTTTCTTAAGCCATCTTTTAGATATGGTATCCGAATAAAAGCAAAGACTTTTCTACACAAATTGATGGATAAAGATTTAATGATTTAATACGTATAGGATGATATTTTTGGTTGTCTTAAATAAAATGCACATACATATATGTATAAAAATTTATATTTAATATTATTTTATATCAATACCTATTGCATTAACTAGTAGTAAAAGTATCTTAAATGAGAGCAAAATATTTTGTCAGATATTTACAAAAATACTATATCCGATTTCGAATTAAACTTTAGCCCTTTTTTTGTTCGAGTTGGATAGTTAAAAAGTTGCC
Organism: Drosophila insularis; assembly: GCA_018903935.1. Lineage (NCBI taxonomy): Eukaryota > Metazoa > Arthropoda > Insecta > Diptera > Drosophilidae > Drosophila > Drosophila insularis. The sequence goes on along the minus strand of JAEIFP010001084.1, from coordinate 7,919,350 downwards.
CGATATAAATATGGATTAATCATTCTTGATTTAAAATCTCCTTAAATAATGGAAAAAAAGAATAATACTTAGAATATACGTTTTTATTACCTTAGGTTGTTGATTCTAAGTTCCAGGTTCTAGATTGAGTTCATGTTTTGAAGACATAGAATCGTTCTTGTTTAAGTTTTTTTCAAGAGAAAGCGTATAGATTGGTTTTATATCTTTTTATCGAGTTCAGTTTAGATCGATCAGCTTATATATGTATCAGATTGCTTTGATGTTTAAAAAATGTTATAATTCCTATAATGTCGAATGGGATTTTTTAACTCAATGTATGATACAAATTTTATGCGTCATGTAGGATTTTACCTAGTTATTTTCAAGAGATGCTGATGAGTGAGTACTAGAATTTATATTAATACTTTTATACTCTACTTTTGAGTACACGCAAATCGTTGGGCGTTGAAGGTATAACATTACAAGGCATAAGCTTTATAAATATATTTATATATATTATACTTATAGTTTTTCGTAGTTTTACTAACTTTTCAAAATCCCCATATTTTAACCTATGAAAAAAAATGCAGTGGCATAGTGAAGTCGTTATTGTAATGGTGATTATGAAAATTTCGTTTCGCTTTTCATATATTCTGAATCACATCCTCTCTTTTCAATAACTGCTTCATGGGCTAGGTTTAGTCGATTATCTTTATGTGATTCTGTTTGGGGGGAATTCCGAACTGTATACATATGTACAAGTTTTTATTGAGTGCTACAAATGCTATCTGCTTAGCTGATAACGGACTTCAGTTAGATTAAAATATATTTTTTCCCATATAAAATATGAACAATGGTGGGAGTGAATTCAGTACACAATAACGTTTTCTATTGCAAAGATGTCCCCACCACCGCCACCACATCATCATCACGGGCCTCCGCACCACGGACCCCCGCACCATGGACCTCCACATCACGGACCTCCCCATCATGGGCCACCGCACCATGGACCTCCACATCACGGACCTCCCCATCATGGGCCACCGCACCACGGTCCTCCCCATCATGGACCTCCCCATCATGGGCCTCCACACCATCATCATGGTCCTCCCATGCATCCGCGTTAACTGGATAACTAATCAAATTTTAGAATTAGGAAAGAACTAAATTATTTTTTATACCACAACAAAAAAAAAACAATACATTTTCAATAAGAACCTGCACAAAAATATTCTACATACATAGTAAAAAAATGTTTTTATTTCAAAGTGTGATTAAAACTAAATGGTTATAATAAGTTATAAAGGTCTTTTTATTAGACCTATATTGATGGTTATAAATGATTCAACAAAGTTCTTCTATTTGAAAATCAAATAATAATTAAATGAGTCATTGTTTATTAAACTACAAGAGATTCAAGAGAGAGAAAGAAAACACACAGTAACTCAGTTAATTTTACGTTGTTTTTATTGGGTTCTATTTATTATCTACTCCTCTCTATTAGTGACTCCTCACTCCTTGATTTTTTTTTTTTTTATGTTTAGATTGAATATTTATTTGAAAGAAACTGCCATTAGAAGAATTCGTTTTTTATATATTATTAAATATACAATAGGCAACTTATTTAATAGTGAAAATTACAATCTGTTGAGCCACGTGTCGTATGAGTTATACTTTAAAGAGTATAAATAATAAAGCTATCCCATTAAATATTTGCATATAGTATTAGCATCCAAATTTAAAAATTGTCATAGAAATAACAATCTTGTTTTAAAATATTTAACATTTATAAAGTAATCAACTTTTGGTTTAAGTTTCAAGTCCCTCCTAACATGGTTCACTTTCTTTTCTTATGCTAAAATATGTGTAAAAAACTAAAAAAATAAATACATTTTTTTATGAATTTTTTTTTATACATTTTAACGTTTTTTTCGAATTTCTTAAAACTCATTTAATTCTTTAATGTTTCTAAACATTTTAATCAAGGATGTCAATTAACAATATGTCAAGACCGAAGTAAAATTGTGGCTCGTAAAAAAAGTATTTCGAATTCTTACCCTGAACTCAAAACTTTTAAAGAACTATCTATGTAGGATAAAAGTCCCCAATAACTCTGTTTTTTTACGATATTGAGTTCAGAATTAGATTTGTTTAGTATTCAAAAATTCTTAAATTTATACATGCAAATAGCAATTTCTTTTAATTCAAACCTTCTAATATCTAGAATTATAGATATATCAAATACGTTTATACTGCAAGAAAACTGAAAATTCACATAGAACTGGAAAAAATTCAAATTTAAACACTTGACTTCACTTTTTAATAATATGTAGTTAAAGAATTTTTCGACTTCATTTTCCATTAGATTAAATGTTTCATTTTCTTAAAGTTTTACAGTCAACATATATTTTGTTTCTTTTTTTTTGCCATCAATCATAAAATAAGCCAACTTTATCTTATCTACTGTTGTTAAACATTTTGTTTCTTGAACAATTTGACAGTTTGGCTATTCATTTATTTATTGTGATGGATCAGTTATTTTGTTAATGATGTCACAATTCAAATGTCAGTAAAGTAACATATCATTTTAAGTTAGATTTTTTTGGTATATAGTTTCGAAATGATAGCTTTGCAAAATAGAGAGAAAAAAAAAGCTATAAGTCATTTTTATACAATTTTTTATTCAATTATTTTCACCGAAACCATTTTAATTTCTTTGTTATCCCAATTTTTTTTCTATCCAAATTTGTTTTTTTTTTTTATATATATAAATTATTTGCATCTTTTATCCAAAAATTAGTTGGTAAGTCCTTTTAAATCCAATTAAGAATCCTTCTTAACGAGGATGCATTGGTGGTCCGTGGTGGGGATCATGATGCGGCGGATGATGAGGATCATGATGCGGTGGGTGGTGCGGCGGATGGTGTGGATCGTGATGCGGCGGGTGGTGCGGCGGGTGGTGGGGATCGTGGTGTGGTGGTGGCGGCGGTGGTGACATCCTGTCTATAGCAACGAGCAAACGAATACTGAATACAAAACGCAATTTTAACTCTTATTTATATAACAAAACACAAATCAAATTTGTAAATGTTTATGAGCTCACGAATGTTTTATCAGCATTCTTTGATAAGGTTAACAAAACAAAAATATTTCTAGTACTAGGCCTTAACACACTCAGATGGGGTTTTCCAATCGATATAGTGCTAAAAGAATGATAAGTAAAGTAATTTAGGTAAAGTGGTTATGAAGGAACACAATACCACAGATGATGTATTTGATATATTAAGATTAAAATATCTCTTAAAAATTAAAGAGATAAGCCTTTTTTGCCGCTACCTTCTGGATAACATTTGGCCAGATTATTACTATTGACTGGCTTTATCAAGATCTTTTAGAAAACTTAACTTTAATCACTGGCTCACTTAGCAAATACAGGCATTAATCCTTGAAATGATGAACACGAAAATGATGTCAGATAATACCTGATATTAAAGGCCTATCAGCTGAATGAAGGACACACAAATATTTTTACTTTCATTCAATATTCTTTCATTCCTAAAATTTTTAAATGCGTTTTTTTTTTATTTGAAATCATTTCTGTAATTCATAAAAATGTTAAAATTTATTAAATAAAACATAGTATTATGTACATATATGACTTTTATTTATAAAACTAACAAATTTGGTAATTCCAAATATCCAACTCGATGTCGTCATGTTTATTTCTTATCTATTTTGACTAATTTAATTGGAGAAACCCATAACAGAAATCACTCATAGCCAGTTATCTAAAACTTTTACAACTTATTTGGCCAAATTCAAAAAGCTAAAACAAATGAATCTTATCTTTCGGTTAAATGGGAAAATTCCGACAAAAAGTTTTCATATAAATAGATCCCTAAGGCTGTGTAAATATTCAGTGTACAATCAAGTAATACCTAAAGCAAAATGCCAGGACCAGGACCACATCACCCAGAGCCACATAAGCCACAGGATCCTCATCATCCCACTGGACATGTGGATCCCAAACATCCACCAGGACATCAGCCTGGACATCATCCACACTAAATTCCATATGTGAGCTAAAGGATTTCGATTGTCAAATTTTGGGCTATAAAAATTACTTTGTACTACAAATCAAATTTTTTTTTTTGTTCACATAATTATTAAACAAAATTTATCTGTGTGAAAATGATGAAAAAGAATTTATTGTGGGACACCTTGCAGGCAGTCGAGCAGGTGGAAGTGGCTTTTGAGCAAACACTGAAGACCATCGATGATATTAATCATCGTTACAAATTGGTATCGGCCTTCAAGAGATTGGCCTCCAAGCGCCAGCATTCGTATGAGGCGGAAATACAGGCGGCCATCACTGCTCCCTTAGCCAAGTATCCGCCTCTCTACGCCTGTACCAAGATCTCCTCGGATTCTCAAGGTAGTCGCAAAAAGAAATATAGAAAGCGCAAAAGCAACGTACAGTCAAAGAAACCAGAAAGATCCATCACTCAAAAGATGACGACTCCACCTTCTTCCTATGGTTTTGCTAGTCCAGCATTAACTCTCCATCAACTGGATATGGAGATGCCAGAAAATGTTGCTTGGACCAACGGCATGTATGAGTTTGAGGAACATTCAGAACGGATTGACAGGACCAAAGGGAATCCATCGTATCGCAATCGTATACGTAGACTGCATGAGGCTGCACAAAAGAAATTAGAGCAAGAGACACATGAGATCAGCAATGGGCATGGCGGGCAAATCATGCAATCAGATCAAGACCAAATGGATGGCTTAAGTGATCAAAATGAAGAGCTTTGCACTTGCGATGTCCATTGCAGTTCCTCATGCTCTTGTCAATGTGAATATTTTTAAAATTAAATTGACCAACATTTTTTTACCTACTTATGGGCACCAAAGTAGTTTAGCCAAAAATGTAGCATAATTTTGGGATGTTTGCAAAAAGTCTTAATATTTTTAAAACAGTTAAGACAGTGGCGGATTTATTTAAAGTAGGTTCGGGCCAGCGTCCAATAAGGCCGAAATATAGAGGTGAATACGACCGAAATCTGTCCCCTTAGATATGCAATAGTTAACAAAGAAATTCGCTTTTCGAATCACAAAGAGCTTTGGAATAAATGGTGAATAAAAATAGTCATTTATGCAGACATTGTTTTTCAATAAAGGAATACAATCAAATTTGCCCCCTAAGATATGCAGTAGGCATCACGAAAAGCTTTGGAATGAATTGTGTACAAATTGTGTACAATAAATTTTTTAACTAGACAAAAAATTCAATGAAATTTTCCCCTTAAAAGGTGTCATCCAGATAGAGAACGATTTTTATTCATAATTTATTCCAATCCTTCATTCCAAAGTCTGCACTTTGCTTAATATTATTTAAATCTAACCAAGACCATGTATAGTATATTCAATGGCAGCCTATTGCATACTTTATGGCGCAAATATCACAAACTTTCATCAGTATTAGAAGTCAGTGACTGTAATTACCTTTACAATTCTTTCTAGCAATTAGCCCCGACACCTGTTACAATCCTACCGTCACCAAACAGACATTATGCCTTAAAGTTAAACCAAAAAAACCATTTGCTTATTTACAGGACGCATTTTGTATGGCAACTTAAACGCTAATGGCACAAACAACCGAAACGTGAGCCACATTTAAAAACAAAAACAAATCCAACAACAAGAAAGCATCAGCTTCAAAAGAACAAAAACGCAAAAACAAACAAACAGGGCACAAAACGAACGGTTGAAACCATCCACCGATTCTCGCGGTGGGCGGTGACTTTGTAATGTAGCCAAAAAAAAAAACGTTAGCCACAGCCCCAAAAAAAGAAAAAAATACAGCATCGAGTCCAAATCAAATCTCAAATCATGCACGTTCCTTGTGCAAAATCCAAGTCAGGCGATGAGAGCAGGAGAAGCAGAAAAATTGAAAAGAAACCGCATCAGGAATACACTGGGAAAAAGTTGTAGAGGTACAAAATGGCAAAAATCTTGTCAATTTAAATTTAAAGTTTTAAGTGAAGCATTTATATTTCAAATTTTTTTATTTGTGAATTAAATTGATGTAATTTTTTTGAACAAGTTTTATTATATTTTTGTGCTTTTCTAAGATGAAATATAAAAAGTTAGACAAGCCTAAATCATCGAGTCTTTTACTATATATTCCAACAAGTTCAAGATTAGATTTTTAAACTTTTCGAACTCGGCTAACTTATTAGCAATGGGCTCAAAGTCTAGTAACCCTGACTGACATTGAATTTTAATTACCAACGATTCACTAAAAGGAAATATATAGCTAGTTGATTTATTTTTGACTGGCATCTAAATAAAAAAAAAAACGTCAACAGCTGTTTAAGTTTCCTTAGCTAAACAATTTTTTTTTTTTGCAGTGCATTTGCATTGAGGGCAAAAATTGTTTGGAAATTCAATTCACACATTTGCCAGTTGTCGATGATTTTCTGTGATTTTGACTTTGCCCCCGGAATGCTTAGATGAAAACTTGCTGGCTCATTCTGTTGACTGCTCTTTGCCTGCCTGCCTGCCTAACCATTCTGAGGTTTTTGTTAGACTCGTTTTTAAAATAAGTGGAAAATCGCAACGAATTGTTACAATGTCAGAGGCACAAAGGGGAAGGATGAAGGCGGCTTGAGGCATCGAGAGAGTGTTCCAGGCACGTGCATATCGAACTCTGGTCATATCCATTGCAACTCCAACTCCTTGGCCTGGCCTTCAATGTGGCATGTGTTTGAAATTTGAGGCTGCCTTTTAGGACTCTCTCTCTCCCTGTGTGTCAGACTCTCGGACCCTTTACGGATTTCTGTCTATTTTGTATGCAAAGAGTTGTTCAAAATTTAATTTATTTACTTTGCTCGTTGTTGTTGTTATTATTGTTGTTGTTACTGTTGTCCTTGTTTATTGTCTGCAAATGAAATGCTGCGTCGTCTATGTACCCATCCTTGGATTTTGACTCTCCTTTATTTTTTTTACTTCTTAAACGAATTACCATTTACCAGCTTTGATGTTCTCGTTCTTTCGGTTTCGGTTTCGGTTTCTTTTGGAGAATTTTTTTGGTTTTTCCCACTTCTTTATTTTGGATTTAGTTCTGCTTTGACGCAAACTTTGCAGACCATAAAGTTTTGACTTCATGCAATTTTAATGACTTAACGAACTACATTCCGGTTGTGACAAAAAAGAAAATGCGAATGCGAAAAGCAGAAGCTAATTAGGAAAACGCTTCGCAATTTCCACAAAATTTTCACTTTTCCTTTTCACACAAACTTCAACTGGGAATTACATTTTCAAGACACTAAAAATATATTCCATTAAGAGTTAGATTTTTTCACACAAATAAAAATAAAGTAAAGTAAAAATACAATTTGATGCATTTTGTTGTATTTGAAAAGAGTTATTTTTCGTTGAGTTTGGTTTATTAAATGTAGCTTTAATTTAGACAAATAAATTAAGAATTAATGATATAATAGCTATCGGTCAACAGAAGTATCCGTAAATGTATTATTGCAACAGTATAGATATATCGAAAGGTTCATGAATAAAATAGAAGAAATGTCATGTTGAAATTGCAGACAAGTTTTGAACACAAACAATAAAATCAAAAAAAAAGTAAGGAAAAACCCTGAATGAATGAAAATCTGTTTTAGTAGGATGTATGTATATATGAGTGTGTTTGTGTGTGTTTGCTGAGTGTGTGGGTGTGTGCTTTCCTCAAGGTCTCAGCTCATCATCCTTCATAACATATCCCTGAGCACTTCCTTTTGTGCGGCAGTCAATTTCTCCGGAAATTGTATATCAAAGGCCACAAGCAGATCACCTTTACGTGTTGTATCCTTTGGGAAGGGTAAACCATAGCCCTGAATACGTTTCACCGTATTCGGTTTGATGATCTCCTGCATGGTGCTAATGCGTAATTTATCGCCGGACATTGTAGGAACTTGAAAGACAACACCGCAAAGAGCCTAAAAACAAAAAAATGGAAAACAAAAAAAAATGAAAAAACTTGAATAAAATTGTTATTTTGATTTATCCATCAAATATTGGTAAAAGCAACTCAATCTATTGCAGGCACAACCAAAATAAACCCCCACCCACCCACATCCACACCCATCCACACATATTCCACACTAGGCATGACCAAAATCTATCAATCTTTTTCTATATTGCTATTGGGGGTAATCCTGTTTATGTTCTTAGCCCCGAATGCGTTGTTTGCCTTTTGTATCGAACATAACATTTATAAATCCTTTTTGATACGTGTTTAAACATGCTGTTGACATGATTCGACCATCTCTCCCCCAAAGGCACTCTATCCTCTGACTTGTTCGATTTCCTTTCTCTTTTGCGATTGACATACGATTTTGTTTAATTGGCCTACTAAAAAGATATACATCAATCATGTAGCAAATCCCCAAAGTGGACAAACTAAAGAAGATATCACTGAACGGCTGCTTTAATTAGAGAAACAAACCAAATACAAAACACAAAAAGAAGTTAAAGCTCTTCAGTTGGTTGTCTTGGAAAAATCCAATAGAGATAGCAGCATTACAATTTCTATGGAAAATTAGTAATTAAACTATTAATACTAGTTGCCCAACGGTCGAGTTTTATCTAATCATTTGATTTTTGTAAGACGTTATCACTTATCAAGTTATCTAATCAATGCTACAATTGCTCATTGATTCCTTTTGTAAAACACTATTAACAGCTGTTAGTTAGTACTAGAAGCTTTACACAAATACAAGTGACTATTTTTAGATAGTTCGAGTATGTAAATACGTAGAACTATAAAGAATGTTGTCGTTGTTTCGAGGTGACTCTATAGGCGATTGAAAACTCTTCAAATGTATTTATTAATAAACGAATTATGAATTGAAATGTTTCATTTCCCCTTTCAACGATTTCCAAAATTGCAAATCCAATTTGAAGTACATATTTAACTTTTCAGAGATACATATTCATATATAAGCGTTTTTAAAAGTTTTTACAGCCTGTTTCTTTGATCTAGAATGCTTTTCATATGTATATACAATTACTATGATTAATACATACATTTCACAATTAGTTTCATAAAATTTTTAAAACAATTTCCTGCTGATATATATATTTTTCAACCATTAAATGATATGAATGATAGTATATTAAGGGAAATAGCATAGACAAAAGTCTAACCAACTTATTAGTAAAATGCATATTAATAAAGTAGGCACTTAGTGATTTATGTAGGTAGATACAACTAAAATTTTGTAATTTTATAAAATTAGATTTTCTTAGAAGTCTGTTAAAAAAAAAAAAAAAAATTGGTTAAATTTTGTAGTTTATTTAAAAATTTCTAAAAGTCTGTTGAATATAAAGCAAACATCTATAGCACTCATATTCAATAAACGAAAGGGAATATTCTCTAAATAAATTTTAAATTTCGCACTTAATATTTTCTAAACTTCTATATTGTAATTTAAGCTCAAAGAAAATATAGGAATTTCATTGCGTTGAAAATTAGTTTTCTTAAAAAGTTGTTTACCTTATTTTATTAAAAAAAATGTATTTCAGAATAATGATATTACTAATAATAATACATTCTTTTAACGATTGCTTAATTAAAATATTAAAAGTTTTAAAAATGATTCTAGGTGATTAAGTTTAAAATACGACATTTAAGTTAAAAAATTTCTTTTTAAATATATATATTTACCACTTTAGAAATCTTTTCTAGTCTACCCAAAACCAACAAAAATAAATTGAATAAGCTCCAACTTAAACCACAAAGTAAATTTTAATAAATGCAAATTCATCTACTTTATTTTCTCTATATTTATTTTGCATGCTCAAATTTTAGATCGGCCGAGAACAATCGTTAATATTCATATGATTACTCTTGATAAATTGCTCTCAGCATTTTTGGAGCAATTTGAAATGATTTTTTGCCTTTAAAGCAATTACATTGCCATATATGTTCATCCCATAATTGCTCAGAGGCAACAAAAAAATATTGTTTATGGGATTTCCCTTTTTTTTTATTCGTTTTGATGTTGAGCCATTTTGTAACCAATTAAATTTAATACATATCATAAATTACATCATCGTTTACAATGAGTATCAGATAATTTGCGGAATATTGATTTAAATGCATTAAAATGTAAAACTACAGATAAAGATTCAAAGGAATGAAAATCAAATCAATTTTTGTTCAAGTATCTGCAGAGTAAACTAAAAATTGATGGACAATTCAAGAATATGGTTGGAAACTGGTCTTTGTCCTGGGGACCTGGGGGAAACGCTGCGTTTTGTTTTGTTTGTTGTGTTTTGTAACTGACGGCCAGACGCCGCAATTGTTGTTCAATGTCTCTCTCTCTCTCTCTCTCCCCCTGACCATTTGGTATTTTCATTTTCAGTTTCAAATATCCTGTAATCTTTAACAAACTTGGGTGGTTCATGTTTTACTGAACAGCAAATTGCAGAAAAATTAGATCAAGCACAAACGTTTGTAAAAAGACCTATTTGGTTAATATTCGTCTAAGGTGACATTTAAATTTAGAATTAGAATATGACTGACTTGAGAGCAAACAGAAGACTGGAGAATTTCTGATATTTCAAGGTAAGTCCTGAATTTTCATAACATACCTTCTTTTATCAACAATCCTAACCATTATGCCCGAAAAAAAATACCGTTAAGATTTGATTCATGGGGTTTCAAACTTAAAACATAATTTTTTAGAATGTTAGAGTTAATATGAATAATCAAAATAGCTGACTTTAAAAATAGTTTATTGAAAAAAAGGTTGAGGTAAAATATTTACAGTTTTATCTCGAATATTTTTATCAGAATTAAAACTGAGGAGATATGTTCTGGATTTCGAATACTTTTGGCTCGGTTGTTAAAGTTGTGATTTTAATTCAGATAAAAAAGATCTAACTAGACTCACTAATGTATAATGTTACTGAGAGCTAGATAAAGATTTGGAGAATTCATAATCAGACAAGTCACACATCAGTCACACATTTATGTCATAAATTGTTAATATGGTAATATGTTACTTAAAAATGTTTAACCTTTAATCTACAGAAATAATTTTTAGCAGACAACGAGATATCTTAGATAGCTTATCTTAGCACACAAAATGAAATTGCACTGTTATCAATTTCAAACATTCTCAATTTAATAGATATAGATTATTTCATAGAAGCTTATGATATTCCCGCATAATAATACATAAAATAGTTTTTAAATTTTCAAAATTATTTAAAAACAAGATCAAGTCTAAGAGTAAAACAGTTCTTTAAGAACTTTTAATACTGAATGCATTGGTTCTCGAGGTTATTTTAAAAAAGTTTTCTTAAAAATATCTATACCTTAAATCAGATTCTAGATATCCGTAATAGAAACTAAAAATATTAATATAAAATATAGTATACATATTTAAATATATTAGAAATACATATATACAAATGAGCTTTTCTTTCTACAAAGTTGAGTTTTTAATTCGCTTTTGTTCATTACAAAGTATTCCTCAGTCGTCCTTTTAAAATGGTTGTGCTTCTTTTTTTTATTTTTTCACTATTCAGACTTGCATAGAAATGGAAACTCTCAATACAAAAGCATTTTTTTGATTCCCCAAACCTTCTGGCTAAAAACTTCGTTTGCATTTTGATGACAGTCGTCGTGGTCGTCGTTGTTGTTGTTGTATAGTCAGTCGATGTTGTCGATAGAGTTTGAGGACTTTACCAATCCAGGCAACAAAAAATGGAGAAATAAAATAATGCTTTATGACATGCGATTGAATGTTGTCGATTTTTGGTTTTTGCACACTATTTAAGTCCAATAGAGCCATCAACGGGGAGAGGGAGAGTAAAAGGGATTTATGTTTGCTGAAGTTGACATTAAAATTTATCTGCTATGGTATATCACTTTAATTGACTATCCCAGATTCCTCGCATATTTTTCACATGTCGAACTGGTTTTCATTTTCAGTTTTTAGATTCTCCTATTGAATATCCCCCCCAACCCCTCTGTTTGTCTTCTTTTTTTTAGGTTTTATGTTTCAGTAGCCGTAAAAGGCAGCCAAGCATTTAAGCGTTACAGTTTCAGTATATAATGTACATATATATATATCGCATATATCGATGCTGATGCTGTTCCCTACCATCATGACAGTGTCGTCATCATTGGGACAGGTTATAGTCGTGGTTTTTGATTTTTTTTTATTTTTCTTTCTGGTTGTCGTCATCAGTTTATACATATATGTTGTCATCGCTTTAAAATCGACAACCGGCGAACTGTTCGATCATATGTTTAAATATTCATATGGTGTACACTTTGGTTTTGTCGCAATTTTCTTATTGTTTTATGTATTTCAAAATCATTTCGTGCTGAGAACAATTTTATTATGTGACTGAAATTATTCTATCCTAATGCTGAGAGTAAAATCATATGTAAAATCGTATAATTAAGACGTAGAAATCGTTAAATTGTGTAAAAAAGAAGAACAACATACATAGATTAGATCCAATTACGTTCGTCATAGAACAAAAATAGATCCTAAGATAAATTATTTATGTCAAACAATTAAGTAATAAAATAATAAAATTTCTTAGCTCTTTTGAAACTTGTTAAAACAAAAATTAAAGGCGATATTTGAATTGCGGCATATTTTAAATTAGGCTTAGGTCGCAATTTAGTATATATAATTTTATTGCCATAATGAAATTCCAACTTATAAAGCAAAAAAAAAAATCTTAAATATGTTGGCGCCACTCTGACATATTTAGCTGATATCTTTGTCAGCATCTTATCAAAATACAGTAAAAGATATAGTAAAGATATCAGAATATTTTAGGCATATCTAGATAAACTTTATAAAAAAAAAAAAAAAAAACACTTCAAGCATGAGAAAATTAAAGGAAACTTTTACTTAAGGCAAATTAAGAACTGATAAAAGAAAATGTTCCTAAAAAGTGATTTAAGGTGTCGGTGTTAATTTACAGATAAATTAATCCGAAATTGGTAAATGAAATAAGTTCAAAAAATATAAATATAATTAACTTTTGTTAATAACTTTTTAGACATATAAGGAATCTTAAAGAAACTTGTTAGTTTTATCATCTGTGCAAACTTTGATCAAGTAGTTAAATAAAGTTTTTCAAAATTTGCAATTTTTTCATTAGATCAATAGTAAAAGTCCAATCACACCTTTTTGACACCATCACTTTAACCATAATTAAATTGGTACATTGATACATTTTCATTATAAATTTCAATTGAATTGTGCTTTAGTGGTAGTCTTTAATTAAAAATCAAAAACCGTGTCAAATATGTCTAAATAGAAACAACAGCAACATGACACTTGAAACCAAAATTCTATTCATATTTTGTTGAAAAAAAAAAACACGAACTAAGAAAAATATTTCGCAAAAATATGCCATAACCGGCATATGAGAGAGATCGAGAATCGGAAAAATGTTTACTAAATTTGTCGCACTAACAAGCAATAAAATGTTAAAAATGTCACTGAAACTGAACAGAAGCTTTGAGCAACTATTTAATCTACTTAATGCAATTAACAATTTTAACATGACTACAAACTGGCTAAAATGTTTCATACTTTATTTTTTTGGAGTTCTCCAAAAATATTTAATGATTTTCCCCTCCCTCAATAGCCTCCGCCCCCAAATTTTGGAGCGTAAAGTTTGTGCGAAGTTTTGCGCGATTTGGCTGTGAAAAATTTAACACCTCTGAGGAGCCATACGAAATCTGAGATGAAGCAACAAAAATTGAACTCTGTTCACTCTCTGTTGGTTGTTAATTGAAACTTGACCATGTTGACCAAATTGGTAGGCAGCCAGGCTGGTTGTCTGGTCAGTTTGGCGTATATGGTAAATTTGCCATAACCATAATGCTTGATTTTGATTACAATTTGATTTAGGCGCTGGCCGGGGCTTTAATTGGGCGCCTTACTGTGAGAACAGCCAAATCAGCCGAATGAAAGGCATATATCTTTAACGCGATCAACAAACGATGTGAAATTCCCTTTGATTACCCCTTACCCGCTCCATTAATTGCTCACTCACCTGCTTTAGTGTCAGTCTCGCCGTGTACCGTAAATCGCTGCCCTCACGCTTAAACATGGCATGCGGTTTATCTCTTATGATGAACACAATATCCGCTGGTATTTTGCCCGGTGCTTGATCACCTTCCTTTTGGAAGGTGACTTTGGTGCCAGATTTCCAACCGGGCTTAATTGATATCTGTAGAACTTTATCTTCCTTTTTGGAGCTGCCATCTGGCTGGACAACACGTCGTGAGATTTTCATTTTCTTAACACAGCCATGATAGATTTCCTCCAGTGTGACATAGAGATCATGTTCGACGGGTGGATCCTGTTTCTGTTCCTTCTTAAATGGCGTGTGCACATTGAAGGAGTGTGATCTGAAAGAGGGCCTACGAAAGATTAGCCTTCAATGGGTTAGACATTCAAATTGTTAACCAACCTGAAGGCACTGCCTAGGCCATGCCGTGAACCAATCCCGCCAAATGGTGATGAAAAGAAATCTGGTTCCGTATCCAAATCAAAGACATTCTTATCAAACAGATTGTCGCCCATATCAAAGAACGAGGCGAATGGATTACTATTGCCAAAGAACTGAGCAAATGTGGCACGTGGATCACCATGGAACTGATATGTAAATGTATTGTTCGAACTGCCACCATTTCGAGTACCTAAAAATAAAAACAGAAAATTATGATTGTCAATTTTTTAAGTAAACTTCACTTTGTTTTCTATCTATAGCTATATTTTTATTATTTAGCAAAGTAAAATTTATTGAAGTTCGTTGTGCAATATGTTATGTATGATCGGGGACAGTGAAATGGCAAGAACGTTTCCCCCTAAAGTATGCACTATCGGTCCAAGAATACATTTTTTTAATTATATAAACAAATTTTGGGAAAATATACTTCTAGAAGCAAACATTGTTAACAGACAATTTTTTAGTTAAAAACTTCTAAACTTGTTGAAAACAATGAATACTTTTTCAGCCTATTGCATGCTTTAAGGAGCAAATATTCCCTATTTCGCAGCCTCGGATACTATGAGTTCAATAAGAGATATAAAACTCACTGACTTACTAACTTCAACTGTAAATTAATGATTACTTACCATTACTTTTTAGTCCATCCTCGCCATATTTATCGTACACCTCTCGTTTACTTTTATCCGATAGGACCTCATAGGCCTCGGCAACTTCTTTGAATTTCTCTTCGGCATTGGCGGCTTTATTTTTATCAGGATGATAGCGCAATGCCAATTTTCTGTAGGCCTTTTTGATCTCTTCGTCGGTGGCAGTTTTTGGCAGGCCTAATGTTTTATAATAATCTTTGCCCATTTTTAGATGTTTGATTTGTGTATATGTGTTTGTGTGTGTTTGGGCGTGCAAATCTCAATGGCGCTGTTGATTACGATCTACTATATCATATAAGTTAGATACTTGGTAAATGCAATTGCTGATGTAAGGCCTACTCACAGATATATAAATATGTACATATGTATACGTTGTCCAGATGGTTTTCCACTTGTTTTTTTATCTTGAATTTCTTAGTTACTAGTTGATACTGGTTAGAAATTGAATTTCTTTAGTACTTAAAATGGCACATGCATTTTGTTTGCTTGATTGGATTTTAGTTGTTTCCTTTTTGTTTCTTGTTTTTTATTGGCAGCTCGGCAAAAATTTCTGAAACGAAAAATGTGAATGTGAATACAATTTGAAATAGAAAAGTTTCATTTAGTGTTTTCTCTCAGATCATAAAGTCAACTATAAGTATTTATGATAGACACGTCACAGAAGCCCCATAGACATCATACAGAGACCCTGGTCATGTTCAATGTTGAACTGCCTCACCCCACCCACGATTTTTAACTAAATTTAGACTAGGCGAGAAATGCTTATACGCTTTTTTTCACACACTCTGCCACATCTAGCATATAGAAATATACATATCTAAACATATGTATATTTGGCATATGAATATTCAATATTTGTCTTGACAATTTAACAAAAATTGAAAATTATCATACAGAGTACGAGAATTGTTTCGGTAGCCAATTTACATTGACCTTAACATTTTCATTTTCAAAGAGCTAAATGCCCAATTGTGTTTGTAAATTGCTCAAATAGAATTTAAATTGATGATGACATTTATGCGAATGTTTCTATTAAGAAAACTGACAATGACAAAAAAAAAATATCCGAAACATGATCATATCAACAATATTTCTGCATTTCGTGAAATTCAAAAACTTTTTATCTTCGACGTACATTTTAAAACTGTTACATATAATTTTAAAAAATTTTTAATGTATTTTCACAAATATTAACGAATTTATTACTTTTACTTGTTTATTCACAGAACGCAATGAAATTTACTTATTGTAATGAAAATTAGTTGTGGAAAAACTTCGATTATTGCATGATTAACTGGTTATCGATAGCCTGTGGAAAAAAGTAAGAGAACTTAATAGAGAGTTTATTTTTCAACTCGATTTTTTGCTATTTTCGATGAAAATTGTTTGCGTCAAAATTGTTAAAAACACATCTGCTCTATTTTCAGTTTTTCCATAAATTTGTTCACTTAATGCGTTTAATATTGTTCGTCTTTCATTAAATGTATCTCCTCAAAAATATTTTAATGATGCGATAATGAAGGCAGCTTATGTTTAAAAGTGTTACAGACTTGTTTTGGTGTGCCTAAAACGTCCAATCAAACTATGTTCTAGGATTAACTACTTGCTGGTATTATAACTCGATAAATAATAATGAAACTAAATATCAGAATTTATTTATTTCCGTCTGTAAAATTCTTTTGGTCAACTTATCTTAGCGGCGGAAGTTAGCGTTAATATTCAATTACTTGGCACAGAGTAATGCTAAAATCTGTCAATTATAGCAATGAATTTCTTGCGGTTTCTATATTATAATTATCAATAAAAATTGCACAAGTAAGACATTTCAATGCAAAAACATAATCAATCTGAGATTTCAGAATGAATTGAATTTTAACCACAATAATAAAGCCGCCATATATTAAAAACATGTATCAAATTAAATAAATACACGAAATACCACAAATTAAGATGCAGAGGAAATGTTTTCAAAGTCCTGCCTTAACTAGAATTCAATTTCTGATACTGTTGATTGTCAAGTGAACTTCTTTATATTTCTCGCCGATTCTATCAAATTTATATAGAAATCATTAATATTCAGCATGTCAACACATCTGACAATTGATCCATTCATTCACTCAATACAATTTGTTAGCCTTGAGATTAACTGATTTCATCTTGGAATACGATTTTCAATTTATTATTGTTTTATTTTGCAAATAAAGTTGTTGCTTTGACAATTTCAACAACAATTGTTGCGAAATATCGTCTGCTGCCTTGAATTGTGAATTCTCTGGGGGTCTAGCCTGGCCTGGCTGTCAATACATATATACAATCTATCGATTATACATACATACCTACATAAAGAAACATTTTGATCGATTGATGCGATCAGCAGCAATAGCAATAGCAAACCAACAGAATCAATATGCATATAATTGTTATTTTATAGGATTGTGCCAAAATGTGTGCCAGATTGAGCATGAGAGACAAGGTCAAGCATGCAAAATTTTTATTTCAAATATTCTTTTCATTCGGAAAACTCTATATATATATAACCATAAAGTGTGTGTATATATAGAACGAGGCGAGGTGTGTTTAAAGAGAAAGCAAAATTTTTGTTGATAGCTTTGTTACTGACAATTGTTTACATTTAGCTTGTATACGATAAAGATTATAAAATATAAAGGGGGCGCGGTTACATATACATATAAAGAACTTTAAAGTATATTTAACATAACTCAAGATTTTTTTATTTATTCAATTTAATTTCAAAGTAAATACCATTTATCTCTTATCTTTTTTGCTAAATTAATACTCGTGGCACTTCAAGTCAGATAAAATACAAATATTTTAATCTCGCATATAACAATGTTGCTTTAAATCTGAATATAAAAATAAAAAAGATTCCTATATTTCTAATGAAAATCATTGTTAAATGAACAAAGATTTAACAATTCCTAGCCAATCGATTTCTAATTAAAATTATATACCTTAGTATTTCATTTTTCAATTAATATAACATTCCTAGATAATTCACACGGTTATCGCTTATGTTGAAACAATTTTGTTGATCCCTTGGATATCGTTATATAAGCTATAGCCATATTTTTTCCCATATATACCATTTACTTTCCCCTTAAAATTGTTATCTTTCCACGAAATACTATTTGCTTTACCTGATTACCTTAAAAGACAAACATTTAATATATTGGAAGTCTAGCCCTATTCCTAAACGAACTTCCTTCTCAAACCAACAATTATCTTTACAATTACTATAACAATCTATCTAGATAGAAAAATAAGTAAAGAAATCAAAGTCCCATGTAATAAACTATTTTCAATACTTTGTTATACATATATGAAAAGTTATTAATTTTTTTTTAAAGACAAAACTGACTTGTTGAATATAACGAAACTTATCTCACTTATAGAATATAGAATTAATTGAATATTTATATTGTTTGGTATTTATAGCGTCTACTTCATCGTAGTTAGTATAAAGACCAATCATTCGACCTTTTTAATAGTAGAATCTGTAAATTAATTAAACTTAAAAAGAGCAAAAGAACTTTCACAATTTTATTTCAGAATAGAGTCTACACATAAAAAATAAAATTGATAGCAATTAATTATTATCTTAAAGGTAGTAGAGCTAAGGCAATTTTTCAAGAGGCGACAAATTTCAAGAAATAAAAAATAATTACTTTAAATCATTTTTTTCGGCGCAAAAATATGTTCCAATAATTTCCAAAAATTTTTATAGATTTCTTATTTTTTTTTTAAACTATTTGACTATTAAGGACAAGAACCTCTAGTCCTATTTAGTCGTTATTCCTGTCCTTTTTATTAAGCATCTCTCGTTTTCTTTTGTATGGTCTATAGATAGGTATGCAATGAATATTGAGATATACTATATATATTTATCAACTGAAACAAAATTATATTATGCAAGGTGATTATCTTTAATATGTATATTTTATATATACATACATATATACTTATATTCATTCTTTTATTTCTGTAGATATATAAATTGGTAGCAAAAAGTTCTCTTTTCAAAATGAAATGAAATTTTTCGCTCACGTTTTGTGTTTTTTTGTATTTTGTTTTTTTTTTTTTTTTTTGTATATGTCGCTTGTCTTGTTTTTTATGGTTTTTTATTGAATTATTAACCACATTTGCATTGTTCGTGCGAAATTATGAGTTTAAGGTGGCAAATAAATTCATGCTCGAATTGAAATTGTTATTTGGTGTATGTATGTTTTTACAAACACTTTTTCCTCTGTCCACCCCCCTTCGCCCCGCCCATTAACATTTACAACATGTTTTACCTGGGAGGGGGCCAAAGTGGTTGGTCGTATGGCGAATTCGAAAATCTTCCGCATAAATAATTTATGGGCAGGCAGGAACCGACTCATTTATTGATTACAATATAGCATTTGTTTAACAATTTATGGCAATTTCATATGCATATGTACATACATAAATATATACATATTTGTTGTGCATTTTTATTAGGGAATTCGCTTTTAATACTACATAGAATGCAATTTGAATTTCTTCTCTCTACTCTACTGTCTGGCAAAAATATAAAAAAATTATAAATTGTCGTAGGTTATGAGAGGCCACCACCGAGAGAAGAGGCACTTTTGTCGTTTGTTTGTTATTATAGTGTGTCCCCACCAATTGGTTGCTCCACTTAATTGAATTGAACTTGATTTATAATCCAATTTTTCTCATATATTTCACTACTATTGGCCATCCCTCTCATTTCACAGTCTCACAATCAGTTTTGTTTCTTTAAACTTTGTACGTTTTTATTTTCTTTTCTTTTCTAGAGAAATAATAAATAATTGTGAATTGGTTTTTGATTTATATTTGGGATTAATATTTGAATATTAATTTATTGCCCAAATGGAAACATTTTTGCAAAATCATTTGAATTGATTTTGATTTTACCAAGCGCTTGATATTGAAAAGCGATTAGTATATTCAGTATGTTGATCTGTCTGTATGTCTATGCAAACTATCATTTTAGCCTTAGAGCCTTTGTTATGAAACATTAAAGGAGCTTAGACCTTTCCTATGTATGCAGCACAGTTTTCGGAATCCGACTGATCCGACAACTTTATCATATAGATAGGAGGTCCAAACTACAAATGAGAGCTACATATTAATATCTATGTATGAGAGAGACTGAAAAATACATATACCTCTCAATGAAACAAAATTCTCAAATGTATTTTAGAAAAAAATACGATATGTAATATATATTTTACATTAATTTAGAAACTGAGAAAAGGTAAAACTTTTGAGGAATAAAATATAAAACTTTTCAAGAAGTATAGTTTGTAAGTAAATCATTGCAAAATCTAAATCGAAAATTTTATTTTTAGAGAGTTTTTTTTCTATTGGACAAGAAATCTTCTAAACAGTTATAAGTAAATAAGTAAAATAAAAAAAATATCGTAGAAAATGTTAAACCTTACAGGAAAGTAAAAAAAAAACATTTCAAGCATGGATTCCAAATATTAGGAACATTAATATGGTGATTAATAGAGTCGCAATTTCAAAAAAAAATAATATAACTCCTTAGTCCAAATTCTTAAATTTTTCATATATTAGAACGACAATTGGTTTAGCGTGCGATTTGAATATGTACTTTTTTTCAAAACCTACCTATAAGCAATATTTAGGATAAAGCATAAGTTGTATAAGGTCAGTAATATTAATTAAACAAAAGACAATTTAACAATCCCTAGAGAAAAGTAGTCATGTATTTATAGTTTCTCTTTTTACTACCAAATGTGAATGATATATTGAAATTTGACCAACTTTAACGCTTTATTCATCTACACCAATGAACATTGAATGACTGTGCGTCGTTTCCTATATTGTCAAGGTCATTTAAACAACTTCATTTCATATGGCACAACTCTCATTCAAGCTCTTTCAATCACTCTCGCTCTCCAAGCAAACCAACCTACATACATACTCATGATGTATGTATGTACATACATACATAGGTATACATTAATTTATTATGTGTTCATAGTATGTAGGTATGTTTGTTTGTTTGTCTGTCTCAAAGTCAACAATAGATTTCATTCAGTGTCAACCATGTTTTTTTTTTTGAATTGCTAAAAAAAACAAAATAAAAATGGCAAAAAAGAAACCAAGCAAAAAAAATAAAACGTTAAAGCACCAAAAAGTTTATTCACCCACACTTTAGACGAGAATCTGCTATAAAGGTATAACAAGTAGAAAACATCTTAACTGATATTTCGTATAACGCTTAAAAATACATCTTATACCCCTTCTTAAGAGTTTTGTCGTATTTAAAAGACTTTTGTAAATGCTAAAATCTTTTTTATTTTGTTTCGATCGGTAAAAACCAAAGTGATGTTTTCAAAATTTAGATAGTAGAGACTGGTAATAATTCTCCCAACTAACTATATTATTCGGAAACCCTTTATGTTTTAATTAGAATTAATGCAAAGGTTTTTTCCAAATCCAAATTATTCCAAAGAGGATTACACTTAAACGATAAAGACTATTTTGCTGTTGAATAAATTTTTAAATTAAAATTATCCCAAGTATAGTGAAAATACTTTGTCTTATCAAAAAACAATGCTTCTTAGATTTAAAATGTAATAGACACAGCCGAATTTAGAGGGGAAATGCAAGCCTATTGCCTAAAAGACTATCAAAGAAAGGAACCCCAAAGAGCAAACTTTATTAAACATATCCCAAAGAGTATCTTAAAGTCAACTTAACAACTTAACAAAGATTCCTTAAGACATTTATGTGGCCATTTAGCAAATATCAATGTAGATAAATTTGGTATAAGTGGGTGTCTCTAAGCTACAAATCCGCAATAAAAATAACCACCATGACTAAGGCCAAAATGATTTGGATCTGACGTTTACCTGTTGGTACAGTAAGACCTCCCACACACGCACATGCTTACACTATTTTGGAGAAATCTACGCAACAATTTCCATTATTTTCGTCCATGAATCATAATAAGAAAGTTGCCAGGCAAAGAAAGCCAAAAAACAGAATTGACTATGCAATTATTCATCTTGTCAAGTAATTAAAACATTTTTGCTATACTATGTAATTTAATACTTCTATTAAAAACAAAGACAAAACAATATAAATATGTCTATGAAATGTATGCAAAAAATTCCATTCCATTTCCGTTTAGTTTAGCCAGCAAAAATATTTTTTTTCTTTTAAAATTTGCATAGAATAACTATTAAAAAAATAAATAAATAAACATATGTGTAGATTTTTCACTATGTATAAACGAAATTTGAATTTTTTATGGACACAAAATTTGATTTAATTCTGGGAAAATGGTTTCATTTTAAAAATTGATTGAGACAGAATTAAATTAAATAGATATAATAAATATAAAGCTCTTAATGGCATTAAGAAAAAATCCAAAAGAAGCAAAAATAAAATGAAAATTTGTGCTAAAATGGTAGATTATGATTGAAAATTGATAAATAAATAATTCAATCAAGTAGAAAATTAAATTTCGTTGCGAAAACATGAACGTGTATGAAAAACAATTGAAAGCCTATTAAAAAAAAGAAAATTAAAGCAAAAGAAAGAAAATATTTCAAAATATACAAAAGGTTTACTTGGACACATTTTTATCACTCATACGACTCGTTGACAAGGCAGACTAAAGAAAGGTAAATAAAATGTTTTATACTTGTTTAAATTGATTTGAAAGATTAAATAACCATAAAATGTTTTGAAATGCTTCAAAAAAAAATTAAATATTTTTAATATGCAATTTTCGTTACATTAAGCAACTCCCCATTGATTAATTAAAAAAACAATATTTTTAGCTCTCATTATGACAAAACAAAAACTTTTAAATACAAAAAAAAGTCAGTAAATATAATTAATCAATTACAATAACAAAATTGCAAAAATGTATTTCCTTATGGTATTTATTCTCTCTTTCGTTTGTTTTTTTTTTTTTTGTTTGCTTTAATCACCAAGCAATGTTGCTGCTCTGCTCTCTCATTCTTTTAAGATTATATATTAAATGTGACCATGCCTTCCAAATGGGCCGCCTACTTGACGCCCACTCAGCAGCTGTTTTGACAGCACAAAAGAGAAACCAAAAATCGTGAGTGTGAGAAACAGAGAGTGAAAGGCCTTTTCCTCTCCAAGTGTGTCATAATTTAAAAATACAAAGGAGAAGAGCAAGAAGAAGACAAACTAAACGAATAACAAGAATTAAAAGAAGAATCAGTTGAAGATGAATTGATGGATAAAGAAGAAGAAGTGCAAAAATACAAGAAGTAGAAAAAATAATTTAAAAACACAAAAAATAAATAATAATGCTACGAGCAATTAGAATAATAGGCAGAAGAATAAAGAAAAAGAGCGACAGAAAGAACTGGGCCTACCAAAATTTAAACTAAAATAGGAAAGAAAAGCAAAGATCAAAGATATTGAAAATCAAGAAAGAACTATATCAAAAAGAAGTTGAATTAAAGAACACGAAAAAAACTATGGAATTCTTATTTCCATATTCTATCTACACAATATTCGATTTATCCATATTGAATGTCAATTCAAAGTAGTAAGTAAATGACTAAAATCGTAAAGAAAAAATGAAAAAATAAGAAGAAAACACAAGAAAACTAAGCCCAGGAAAAACAGGAAGTAGAAAAATAACGGAAAGAAAAATTATCAACTGACAGACATTAACGATAAATTTTGACAATTATATTCTTACGGATTAATTGTCTCTTCTTTATACGTAATTATGATTAGCCAACAAGCTTTTGATCTCAAGAGAGCAAAAAAAAATAGTGTTCGGTTTGTTTTTTTTTTTTGCTTTTTTGTTTAATTTGGAGGTCAACAACAAGTATCCATCCACCGCTCTCCCACTCTCCCACACACACTCACACACACCCTCTGGCAATTTATTGAACCTTGTGTTTAATTAATTGTCTTAAAAATTTGTTTATTTAATTAAAAAGCCACTGAGATCATGGAAATATACCAACAAATGGGCATCTAAAAATAAGAAATAATAAGACCTAATTGAAATATTTTCTTTAAGAAAAGCTCAAAAAACAATTTCTAAATAATCTTATCGGCAAACAAAGAAGATTATTGAGGTCTCAGAAGGTTAGTTACTCTTTGAAAAGGGTAATGCCTTTTTTAAAGAAGAATTCTATTTTGAAATATTTCAATATGCATAAAACTGGTTAAAATAAATTAAAAAATGAACAACTTTGCTTGGATTAAAACAAGTTTTTAAACCATTAATGGCATAAATTTTCAATTTATCATTATATTGAAATTCGCAAATCTATTCATTAAACAATTTTGATAACAGCTGTTTTAAAAAATTCAAATTTAAAGGATTTGAACTATTTTTTTGACCGTTTTAAAAGACTTAAACGTTACTCCAAAATATAGTTACTTTGCCAGCAGGGGATAGATCCAAATTTTTAAATGGAAATCGTTTTTGGATATTGAAATTCTACTAGCTCCAAAGTCATTATATTGGGTTTGGGAAGGATAAACTTATTATACGTTCTTTTGTCTGTCTTTTATCTCTAAAAAAGTCGCTTATCCTAATGAAAATCTCTTCCAACTGATGAACTGCTTAACATTGATCCACACAGAAAGACAAAAATATGTATATATAGCGAAATCGGTTCATACTTATATCTGGTCAAATACAAATATTCCCTTCTTGCCAATGCTTTTCACAAAATAAACCCAAAGTGTGTATATTCCAAAGAAAAACGGCAAAATCGAAAATTTGGTGAGAAAAAAAAAATATACACAAAAATAACTAAAAATGCTAAAAATAGAACTTATTTAAAGAAATGAAACCATGAAAAATTTTCAAATAACATCGAAAGGCAGAGAAAAACCGATGGTAAAATGCGAATGAAAAAAAAAAAAAACGAAAATATAAATATAAATAATAAAGCACACAGGAAAAATTGTGAAAAATTGAAAAAGAACCGTGAGAATACATAGACAGTGTGATGGGATAAAAGAGATAGTGGGGTAGTGAGGGGAGGTGGACGGGGTATACTAATTTTTGGCTGCTTTGCCTAATTTGTAGATATGTGAAATTTGGAAAACTCTTTCAATTTGGGTTAAGCAGAACATCAGAATACCGTTAGCATAGAAAACGAATTATTATTAAAAATTTGACAGATTTGTTTGTTTTTTGTTTCATACCATAAAAAGCACTTTACAACATACAAAATATACATGTATGTATGTATGTGTTTATATACATATATCTAAATATATGTCTGTATAAGTGTGTATATAATTTTTATTATTTTGCTTTGACCACATTTGGTGAAACGAAACGTAGACCAGAGCACGTTAAGCCCCAACACTCACACTCACACATAGACACACCAGTCCAACACTCCACTCACACAGACACACACTCACGCACTGCAAGTTTTGCTTTTTTTTTTTGCAAGTTGCTTTTGTTATAAACAATATTACAAAACAATTAAATCATATTTTTTGTTTTTTATTCTTACAATTGCTAGTAATTGATGTTGTTGTTTTATTTCTCTTTCTCTCGCGCTCTCTCTCTCTCTCTCTTTGTGTGTATGTATCTTCTCACTCTTTAAATATATATACATATGTGTACATATATATATTTTGGATCACGAATTTCAGATTTCTTATATTCCTTTTATTATTAGTATTAGCGCGAGTTTTTCTTGGCTGCCAATTTAGACGTTACGTTAAAAATTCGCTAGACAACCGAAACCGTCGGACAACGACGACGCTTTGAGACTCAATGAAAACGGCCCAAAGGCGCCCCCAAAATACCCCAAAACCAAACAGCAAAGCAGAGACCCGGAGACTTGTCTGTCATTTTGCCTGATCAAAACACTGACGCATTCAACCAAAGAGACAGACAGAGAGAGATAGAGCAAGGCAGAGTGCGAGCGAACGCGAAATTGCTACACAGAGAGGCAACAGATCGGCACAGATAGAGTGGGAGAGCGGCAAGAGAAAATGAGAGAGGCTTTGTAAGTAATTTTTGTTCTTTTCTTTTCTTTTCTTACAATCCCCCCTCACCCACACGATAGCAGCTGTCGTAGTCTACACACCTCGTGCTCTCCCCATGTAGAACAACAACAAAAATTTAGTAAAAACTTGCAAACGATTCAATGTATTGATCCGAATTCGAGGCGATCGCCATCGATTCGCCTTATGCGTCATACACATACAGAGAGCTTTTTCCCATAGGTGAGTAAAAGAAGCTTTTTTTGTTGGTCAACCTGTAGCCGTACTGAAAAATAGGGTATATACGATTTGGGCAAATTGGGCACTAAAAATAATTGTACACAATATTTTTTTAAATTTCCATTCATTTAGGAGCTAACAAAGCTTCATACAAAACAATTCCTTGCAAAGTAATTGTGATATTTTTAACCTTATTATACCCTCTGTATCGGTATAAAATACTTATTATTGGGTACGCTTTAATTACACAGGATCTTAAATAAAATTGCTGGATAATAAACTTTTAATTTTTATGTTTTAGGATAACCCCAGAATGGAAACCTAATAATGGAATAGTTTTTTTTTGTTTTGGAGTTCCCTGGTTTTTCTTTTACTTTGAAATTTATAATAAGACGATCTAAAAACAATAGTTGATCTAGTTGAGGTATAAAGATAATAAATCTAAATTTCGTACCCATAGTAAGAAAAAACAGATTTTAAACCCAATCCCAAAGAGACATCCAGAAATTTCCATGAATATTACTCATACAACATGTTGTCTCAATAATAAATTAAATAATTGTTAATAAAATAATTACCACGCTGTGCAATTTTTTATTATGAAATAAAACATATCCACTTATTGTTAAAGAAATTGAAATCGAACAAAGTGGACAATCTTAAAATTGCATAAAAATATTGTTTTATTGATGGATTTCATACGTTTACTTTAAAAATGTTAATATTGTTTAATACAATTGAACACAAAAAGATTTGGATTGTTTTTATATTGTCTACATATTATATAAAGGAAATATTATTTTTTTTTTGCAAATTTTTAAATTAGCAAGGAAGTGAACATTTTTATGTGGACCTTTATCAATTCATTGTTTAACCGTGTAGGTCATAAATTTAAAAAATTTCAACAGCTTCCGGTAAAGTGATTCATTTTTGGTATAATGCAATTCATGGTATATAAATTATGATAAACCAGTATAGATTCAAACAGATTCAAAGAAAACAAACGAATGTATGATATTCGAATCATTTAAGTGGTAGTAATTCACTCTACACCTTTGTTAATGTTAAAATTAAAACCTATACTTAAAACCACTAGCTTTAAATGAAATAAATTGAATTGAAGACCTTCTTATAAATTAATTAATTAATTTAAAAGGTCCATGTCTGATATAATTTATAAATCGTTAGTAAAAATTTCATACAGCATTTACAGGTTTTTTGCTAGATATTTTTTTGAAAGAACTAATAACTAATATTAGTTAATGCCTTCAATTTACATTTTGGAATATACATAGCCAGATGCTTATGAATTTAAGAATTAATTTATATTGAAGGTAAGTACAAATACGATTAACGTATGAATGCGGTCCAATTTGGTCCTATCAGCTAGTAGTTGTCCGCTTTTTGGCTTCTTTTGTAGCATCTGTTGCAACATCTTTTGGCAATTCAATTTTAACTGCCGCTAAAGCTTCACGTATCCATTCCGGAATTGGTTCTGTTTGGAAATGCCTGGCCATAAAATCTTTCACAAATTGTGGAAATTCGTCGCGTTGGATTGCTTCTCGCATTGTTCTCATTAGGCGCAGTTGATAGGCCACATTGTGAATGCTAAGTAAGGAACTGGACACACACTCATTGGTGGCAATATGATGTAGATAAGATCTTGAATATCGCTTGCAAGTGCTGCAATCGCAATCTTTATCAATCACCTCCATATCGTTTTTATACTTTTGTTGCTTTAAATTCAACTGACCACTATCGACAAGGGCACACCCGAATCTGGCAGTTCGTGTGGGAAAGACGCAATCAAACATGTCAATGCCCAAGGCGACACAGACCACCAAATCGGCGGCGAAGCCAACTCCCATCAGATATCGAGGTTTATCCCGTGGCAAACGATCTGTACAGACATGAACCATGCGCCAGAAATCATGTTTACTCTCTCCACCACTTAAGCCGCCCACGGCAAAGCCTCGAACTTGACGTTCCATGAGAGCGGATACGCAACGATGTCGCAGAGGAATATCCAGCCCACCCTGAACAATGGGAAATAGCGACTGATCATCATCCCGAGCATGGGCTTTAATACAACGATCAACCCAACGTATAGTACGCTCCATAGCCTCCTCGACACGGGGTCCAGTTGTGGTTGTCTTCACCACGTCATCCAACTGCATCATGATATCCGCTCCAATGGCATTCTGTATTTGTATCGAATGCTCCGGTGTCAACATGCACTCACTATTATCGAAGGGTGATCTGAAATTCACACCCTTCTCATCAATTTCGGCTAACTGCAGTAGAGAGACCATTTGAAAACCTCCAGAATCTGTCAATATTGCACGAGGCCAGCCCATGAATTTATGTAAGCCCCCAGCCTTACGAAGTGTCTCAATGCCAGGCCTTAAGCCCAAATGGTATGTATTCCCCAAAAGTATTTGGCAATTCAACTCAATCAATTGATTTGGCAGCAAACCCTTCATAGTTCCCTGTGTCCCCACGGGCATAAACACAGGTGTGTTGACATCGCTGTGCCTGAGGTAAAAACGCGTGATATTAGTAAATGAATAAATATAAAATTATACTGTCTTACCTCAGGCTCATAAGGCCAGCTCTTGCCTTGGTCACAGAGCATTCGGCGACCACTTTATAAGTCAAAGGAGGAATATTAGTAGGACTCATCTGATCGCTGAATTA
Source organism: Drosophila insularis (assembly GCA_018903935.1). Classification (NCBI taxonomy): domain Eukaryota; kingdom Metazoa; phylum Arthropoda; class Insecta; order Diptera; family Drosophilidae; genus Drosophila; species Drosophila insularis. The sequence goes on along the minus strand of JAEIFP010001084.1, from coordinate 7,890,203 downwards.
CTCAATATATATAAATAACAATATATAAAATAATGTAAACACAAATTATTTTGCCGGCTGCACGTTTGCACGTTTCGATTGCAGTTAGTGCCGATGAGTTTGTTATCGATACATTTTGAATTTGCCGCCAAATTGAATTTTTTCATTTTCTATGATACAAACAGAAAAATAACAAGAAATAAATGGTACATTGGCATTTTATAAGTTTTATTTTATACAATTTGTAAACTAATTGTCCCTAGTTTAATTGAGCTCTTGAGGTAAGCATTTCCATCATTTTTAAAAACAAATTAAAGTAATATATAAATTACAATTAATATAAAAGTAAAGCCTTGATCTTTAAGCATTCTTGTAACGTTGCTTCATCATACGTTTCACATAGGTATTGTAATCGTCATCCCGTCGATAACCGCTAACTTTATTGCCCAGACCCAAATTCTCAGATCTTCTATCTGAGGCCTGTAAACAATTTTAATTATTAATAAGTTTATATTAAGTTCACCTTTTCTAAATTACCTCAACAATATGTGTGCGTCCTTGATTTTTACGACCCAAACCCTGACCCTCAGACCAGCCCATTTTCTGCAATAGACGACTTCCCACATTACTAGATGCAATTGGCATTTCCGGATCTGCTTCCTTTTCTTTTCGCTTATTTTGTAGATTTGTCATTTCACGTTGGAAAACCTCGCGATTGTGATTTGGAGGCGGTGGATCACTTTCGCCATATTTCAGACGCCGTTCCTTGGCGCGATCACGATAGCTAAAGAAAATAAATAAATTAAACTATAATTCCGACATTTTAAAGTCAAAGCCACTTACGATAGGCCGCCATTCGAACCATCTTCAGCTTCAGAGTTCTGTTTCATTTTTGCCAGATTCTCCTTGTGTAAATTCGATAATTTTAAATGCTTCTGGAGGGTGTCCAAGGACATAAAGGCACGTTTGCAAAGCAGGCAGGTTAGTTTCTCAAAGTCCACCAATGCCTTTTCATCTGAACCACCAGCGGCATTAGGATTTGCATCCACTGCTGCAGGTTGACTTACTGATCCTTGATCCTCCTCCGACTCTGAACCATTCCCATAATTATTGACCAGCTTATTCATGGCAGTGAAGTTGCTGCTGGTGCTGCTTGGAACTCGTTCCTTTTTCTCCATTATGGAGAAACCGACATCGGCATAGGCACTACTACTACTACTACTACCACTCTGTGATGCGATTACACGGGATGTGCTGGGCAGTTCGACTTTAGCCGATGAGCCACTTAATATGGGCTGTGGAGTAGCCACCACAGTGTAGTCCTTTTTTTGATTCAAATGCTTTGCCCATTTCTCCATGTCTTTGACTATCATTTTGGCAACTTTAACCTTATCGGGTTTACCATTGGCTTCCTTCTCTGATTTACTAGACTCCTCCTTAGCCTCTGGTTGAGTTTGCACCTGGCCTATCTCTGTGGCAGTAGGAGTGGCCAACAAATATGTACTACGGCTCTGATCCCAATATAAATAGGCCCCCGTCTCGCTGTTATAATAATATTGGGAATGGGCATCATAATACAGTCCAGTACTTGGATCATAATAATAACCCGATGTCTCATCATACTGATAGCAGGCAACATTCGGCGGAGCTATTAAATAAATTAAAGAATTAGGAATAATGATTTCTAGGGACAATTTCAAACACTTACGATATGTCTTGCCATCATTTCCTTTGGGTGTTCCCAATGTTTTTTGTTGCTTGCGTTGCATGGCTTCCAAGGCAACAGCCGCTCCCGAATTGGCCTCAGTCAACTGTGAGCCAAGGCGATTGCCTTTAGTTATCTCCGCTGTATAGTAATCTGTATAATATTGTAGATATTGTGCTTTTTCTGCAGGATTTGAGGCATATAGAGAGGCACTGTATTCCGCCAATTGGGGTACATCAGCCAGAGTATGTGTGCCAGCATTAACCGATGTGGGTATCCCCATTTGAGATCTAAAATTAGATCTATTATCCTTGGGGGCAACTGGACGATCCTCTGGTTCCATACAATAGTTAATAGTAACTAAGGGGAAAATCATAATTAAAGTTAAAGCAAAATGCAATTTGTCCATCGCTCATCGTTCAGGTCGTTAAACATCCGTATACACGATCCTCAAGTAAATCCTTCACCACTTCCACTCACCAGCTTTTTCATCTATAGTCAGAGGCGGATCAAGTGCTGTCAGTCCATTATGCACATTCATCGACTCTATCAGAGTCTCAAAGTGAAGATAACATATGCCACGTGATGTTTGGGTCAGTTTATCGCGACTTATCTCCAGTTTGCTAACAGTCTTGGCCAGATCGGGTATCGCATGCTGCAGGGCTGTCAGAACTCCTTCCTCATTGGTCAAGGCATCCAGATTGCGTAGCATTATCTCTGGTGGTTGAGGGGATGGGGAAAGCGTCTCAATCAGAAAAATTTGTTTTTCTCAACACACACACACACACACACACAACACAATACACAGATAGAATTTAAAACGACTTCTAAAGAATTGTTGTAAGGTGTTTTTTTTTTGTTTTGTTTTTGGTTTTGTTTTTTGTATATACTTTTCGAAATAATGTAGGTGACTTCATCGAGGCCATCATTTTCCCCCTTTTCAGATTCAATGCGTGGAGCCTTGCACATGTAACAATTGATACGACTTTTGAAATTATTTCCACCACACTGAAAGATTTCAACATGTTAAAAATAATGCGAATAAATATTGTTTTTGTGGCAGGAAAATGCAATCATTAGATAAGCGAAATGTAGTCAATTGTTAGCCGATGATAAACCATTAAACCATCAAGTTAATAAATATTAAATTTAGTTATTCACGATAGTTTCTCAGCCTTTTAAATCAATAAAATTTCGTTACATTTTGATTACACTTCTTTGCCAAGGCGTTGTCATTCCAACCTTAATACAACGCCAATCTGTATTCCTTTTGTGTCCATAGTCCATGATATAACGATGGTCACCCACTTGTAATCTCCCCTAATGAAATGGAATTAAGGTCAATTTGAACTTGAAATTTTGTTTACTTAAGATACCTGATTTATATCCATCCACCGTTTGGCTTCCTCAAGGAGACTAAAGTCAACAAATGCGATTTCTCGTGATGAACCTAAGTGAATCACAATAGAAATAATGTTTGTTTTTTTTTTTTTCTTAGTATCAAATTACATTGATTAAAAACACACCTGCAATTTTTTTTCTACTTATATGAACTGGCTCCAAATTCGCTTGCCGTATCATATCCATAAGCTTAATTAAAAAAAAAAAAACAATAAATATATATTACTTTAGTAAATTAATTTAGATTGTTACTTGCCTTTTCCTTTGTACAATCTGGAGATAAATCAAATATTACAATTGTGTTACTGGTGGCCTCTTCGGAAAAACGACGTTTTCTATTTTGTTGGTATCCTCGCTCATTCTCCCGTTCCCCATTTTGGTTTTGAAGTTTTCGATCATTACGATCCTCACGTCGATCGAATTTATTGTTATTCATTGTATTTTCACCGCTGCGACTGGAATAGTAAGAAACTGAGTATGGAACATATACTAGTATGATTGCTTTACATTTACCCGCTCCGATCATTGCATCTGTCGTTCTCCATGTTTCGTTCACGTGCCTGCCGGTCATAGTTTTTGGAACGTGAATCGCGCCCATTCTCATGGTTATCTTCACGGCGATTTGAATTATCATCCCGTCGAGTATAATTATCGTCACGCCGATCAAATGATTCGTCCCGACGATGTTGTCGATGCTCATAGTGATTGCGCGAATTATAGCTACCTTCCTTCTTGTAATCATCATCAATCAGATCTCTATACAAGTCCTGATCTGAGCCGACATCATTTCGAAAATGCAAGGGGGATCGGGAATGACGACGCCGATTGCGGTCACTACACATAAATGAAAAAATGCGCATCAAGTTTCCAATACCATCTAGCTCTACCGGCTACTTACCGGGAACGTGAACGGGAGCGACTATAGCGTCGATATTGATTGCTATTGCTGGTGCTCCCTGAAAAGCTACGTGCATACCGGAAGTCCATGTTAGGCGTTCTGTGGGTAACAGAAAAATAAACAATTTTTAAATCCTTCTGATTATTTATCTAGACAATTTATAAATATACGTTTTTTTTCATTTGCTACATAAACAATACCAAATCCTGGCCTGCTTAGTTAATGATGTGACCAGAAATAAAAACAGCTGATAGTGGCATCGCTGTCAAAAACATTTATACGATTACCCATACATGACATTGCACAGTAAGCAGCAATAAATAAAAACCAAAAATATTAAATCTTTTAATCCAAATACTGCCATACAGCCTGAAAGCTAATTAAAACATAATAATTTTAGCATACTTCAATCATACTTTTAATTTATTAACTTAATAAATAAGTTAAAACTTTGTTTACTTCATGTGTCACGTTTTAGTTTAAAAAATATGTCAATTGTTTTTGTTCTTTATATTAAATACTATTAATTTTCCACTTAGTTTATTTTTATAATTAATTAAACCTTCAACTGTTGGTATATTTTTAGCGGGATTCTTCGCATTCAGAATATCGGAACAGTCTGGCAGCGCTGTTGAAAACGATAGATTCGCACACACCTCTGACATTTGCTCACTATACTTCAGCGTGTTGGGGAATAACCAATTTTTGCCAATGTGTAGACAAATTGAAAAGAGAACTTCCCCTTAAATTTTTGGGATCACTATAAAGGTACATGGCAATCATGAAAAAAGTCTTATTAACTAAAACCCAGCAAATAGAACGTGTACCAACGTCTATTAAGGGAAGTGTTGTTTTGAATAGCAGTACTAGTGCCAGCAATGGAGGTGGTGGTAGTGGTGGAGGTGATACAAGAAATACAAGCGTAATAATGTCAACAAAGGTCTTGAGCGTCCCAGTTGTTCGTGTGATTTCAAAGACCAATAATACATCGGTAGTGACAAATACGTATACGCAACGAAAGTGCTATCAAGCTGTATTCGAGGACATTTTTAAAAGTTTAATGCTAATACCTGACAAGCAACTACATCAGCGAGTAATTGACGCGATCAACGATGTGGGAGTGTCTAATAGCGCGTGTAACGGTGCTGATAAGACAAACGTTATCTCTAATCAAAATAAATTGTGTTATTGTGGTTCGCCGTCGTCATCATCAACAACAACTGCAGTGAAAGTAAATGTGTCAACACAAACGGATTTCACAGAATTTCCCAAAACAGAACCTATTAGAACCAATATAGTATCCAATAAAACAGAGTTTCCAATTAATATTGTACTTAAAACTGAATCAACCTTGAGAAAATCATCCATATCGAGTGACAGTGGCATGGTTCAGTCACCTACAACTCCTCCCAAGGCTTCAGCCACAACGGCAACAGGAAAAATTCCTAAAAAACGTGGAAGGAAACGCAATACATGCGTGCCCAAAGTAGTCAAAATATCAACTGCTGAAATGGCTTTACAGGAGCGTGAAGATAAGCAATTGACGCCCGTAGTGACAAAAAAGAGAAAATTGGATACCACATCATCACCTGTAAGTATAAATATTTCTAATTTGCCAATGGATCGTAAGTAGTGACATTTATTTTCATTATTTTTTCACAGACTTTAAGCAAACCTGTAACTAGAAGCGGCTCGTCTACTCCAAATTTAGTAGAACGTCGTAATTCTAACTTCCCGGATCTGTCATTAGACAATGTTAATTTAAATTATTTAACGGATGATGTAACTAAATTTATTCAGATGGATACAACTACCAATATACTACTAACTATGGGCAAAGAATATTTAAAAGCAGAAACTAAATCCGAAGAAGGATTGTTGTAAGTTAAACACTTTTCATATTTCCTGTTTATCCAACAAAAAAGGAAAAGTTTAGAGATCCGGGTTTACCCGCATTGTAAGATAATGAAATCTTTTTTGTGTAGAGATAAGCATTATCTGCCGATTTTATAGATAAAATTCTTTGGTAAACATAAACAAGTTTGTTTTGCTAATAGATTGCATTTTATTATTTTCCAGACCCATACACGATGCCATTATAATGAATGATATTCAGATCGTTGAACGTCAGGCATATGTCTGGTTAAAATTTAAGAGCAAAGATTTAAATCAATTACTTACTGACGACGATGAGGACTGCCTACAATTGGCCATACAAAATGATAGTGATCCAAAAATAATGAAAATTATTTTAGATGCTGGAATATTACCCAATCATATATATGAAAATTCAAATACGGCTCTCCATTTGGCCTTAATCAATAATATACAATTGCAATCCCTGAAAGAGCTGATGGATAAAATTGATTTGAATCTATTGCTGCAAATAAATGATGATGGCTATACGGCTTTTCATATAGCTGTAAGGCATAATCAATATAAATTAGCTGAAGCCATCTTGGATTGCATTGACAGCAGAGAATCGAATGTTGTATATGACAGACCAATTAATGAAATAAATGAAAGACAAAATGAGTTAAAAAAGTTTTCAAAATACTATGAAAATGCCTGCGATCGTTTGGAATTGTATCAGGATAAACTTAAACATAGTCGCTTAAAAAGAGAAGTAATCAATGCCAGCGAATCCCGAGCGGGTAATCCTCCACTTTTCTATGCAATCGAAGGGGAATTTGGTAAGTCTTTAACTCTACATACATACATATGTTGTCATCATAATAATACTCTTAATAACCGAATTTTCCTTTTTAGAACATCTTTGCTATTTCCTGCTGGCCCATTTAGCTGATCCCGAAGAGGAGAACTTAAGCGGGAATTCACCAAAATCATTTCATTATGAATACACGCGAAGTTTACGTATCAGTCTGAAAGTAGGGCGCATTATGGATAAAGTTACAAATATATTAAATAATGCTCATTCAACAAGTAGTTAGGGTATTCCTCCAAATTTTCGATCGCAAAAGTTTTGCTTTGTTAAACGATTGTACGTTTGGCGGGAATACCCAAAATAATATAGGAATTTTTAATTATATTGATTATATTTAAGTTTAAATAAATTATACAATTATTTTTTTGATTATTGATTTAACCCCAATCCAAATTTTGATTGAATTGATTTAACTTGTTTATATCGATGGACTGCATTGAGGGAGGTAATTTATTATTTTTTCCTTTTTTAGAACGTTCGTTTCCTTTCTTACCACGACGACCTTTTTTTTGCTGAGTCACTGTAATGTTAGAAACAATAAGATTGGAAATTGTTCCAATATTCATTATCTAACTTGCCAATTTTTTCCAAACGCTTTATATCTTCGGGACTATAATGTCCGTAATTACAGAATAACTGAAATTGACAATAGCCACTGAAAAATCGCCTACAGGGCTTCTTAAGGCGTTCCTTTTTTAAAATTTGTGCGGGATCTGGAAGAAGCAGAAATATTTCAAATAAATTTAATTGTTTGTGGAAGACCCTTACCTTGAAATCTTTGCATGTAAGTCACCTTGGCTGCTGTATGCAGCATGCCAGCATTGTGCAATTTACGCACAGTAGTATCATTTTTCATAAAACAACAACAATAATCGCAATAATAACTTTTGCCACCCATTTTTTATATCTTACGAAAGTAAAAAATAACATAAACACAAACAATGCTGGGAATTAGAGATGCGTAATTTCAGCAAGTAATCGTTAATTGTAACGGGTTATAGCGGTAAATAGTTAGCTAAAAAGAAACTTAGAAAAATATAACTGTAATTCATATTTTTAATGGTAATTTGGATTAAGAAAATAATATAAAATTGTTAATGTTCATAATATTTTAATATATTCGTAAATATGAGTTTATGTTTGAATTTTGTGGGATTTTAAAACAGCTAAATAGCCAAAACAGCTTAAAAAATAGCTAAGTGAAGCATCACTTTTTACAAAAAGGTGGCAAGACTTCATTTTCAATTAAAAACAATTTGCAAAATGTTGTAAATAACAGTCCAACTTTATAGTATTAGTAGCCGTTTTGAATTAAACAAGCTAAAGTGCAATAATGTTTTTACCCGAAACTGCCACCTTCTGTATCACGTTGCTGGTATATGGAGCCATTTTACTATTATTAATTTACTATGTAAGTTCTAATTGTTACCCCACATGAAACATTTTATTAATTAAAGTCGTTTTATTTTTTAGGTACTAACACTTGCCGATCTAGAGTGTGACTATTTAAATGCTCAGGAATGCTGTCGCCGCTTGAATTTTTGGGTTATACCCAAATTTGGTTCACATGCTTTGCTCTGTGTGCTTCTACTTTTAGGTGGTCATTGGATAATGTTCCTGCTCAATTTGCCCATGGTTCTGTGGCTTTACTATGAGCTACATCGTCAGCGTAGAGACAGTCTTGGAGTCTATGATCCCGTGGATATACATAGCCGTGGTCTATTGAAGGTTCATTTAAGAAATTGTATGATTTATTTGGGTTACTATTTCATTATGTTCTTCGTAGGTTTATATTGGTAAGTTGAAGATATTTCCAAAGGATTGCTTTATGATTAAATGAAACCCGTTGTTTTCAGTCTCATTTCATCGCTAATTAAGGGGGATCCCATCAAACGCTATGAAGATGATGAAATAGTCACAGATTTTTGAAGGTTGGCATAACCTTGGCTTCCATTGAGAGTGAGAACGTCAGAATAATTTATATCTATAGAGATTTAGTTAGTATCTTGAAGCCAGCTATCCCAAGACCAACTTAGGAATGTCAAACGAATTAATTTCAAAGGGTGAGATTCAATCCTCGCACATACATATGAGATTTAGATATATTTTTGCACTGCATCAGAATGTGCTGAATATTTGAACAAATCGAAAAGTCTAACCTAGTCCCATAGAATTGTATACTCATAATTATAGGTAATCATCGTTGTAATTCATTCAACAAAGAATTTCTTTATACCTTTGCTCAACATTAATTGGTTGGCAATGATAACATTATTTTTAAAATTCATAATTTATTTATTTCATATTTATTTTATTTTTTAGGTATTTAAACAATTGATTTATTTCTCACTTATTCGCATATACATCACAAAAGTATAAAAATATATTTATATGACAATTAAATGTTTTTCATGTCTATTGTAAAAAGTCGATAACTTCTTCCAGTTCACGTTGACGAGCCTGTTTCTGGGCCCAGCGTGCTTCGGCTGTCTTGACACTGATTACCCAACGATCGTGGGCCAACTTAATGCCACAAACATTTTGATTATCCAATGATTTGGCAGATGTGCCTGCTGCTCCTGCTGTTGATTCCTTCTTCTTGCCCATATAAGACTGAGCATCGGAGCGTGGATGTCGCCGCTTGGCTGGACACAGTTTGCCACCTTTGGGAAATGGTGGCTCCGATAGATATAGCTTCAGACAGGCCTGATGAAACAAATGGCCGCAATAAACACGCTCTATATAGGCATCGGAATTCTCATCCGTAACCATATCTTTGGGATCTTTTGGTAAAACAGGATTATCACAAATGGGGCAGAGTTCTAAATGAAAATCGTGAGTGGCCTCTAGGCAAAATTTCAATGAACGATGTAATGAATGGATTGGGCGAAAATTGGCCAACTCATCTTTGGTGAGACGCAGCGGTGGCTCTACACATTTGCGTGCTATCTCCCGTGATTGTCCGTTTAAATAGCGCACCAGTATGGCCGGTAAATTGGAGTCTTGACATTTCAATTCCACACTTTGCATGGGATAATCATCGGGCACTGTGGCTATGATCCGGTATATATAGGCGCCACCTCGTGCCGTCAGTTCGACACTGCTATTCTTTTGCCTTAACTTTAGTTGACTGCTTTCAGCCTGCTGCTGCTCCTTCGAAAGGGTTTCTTGTGCCTTAATATCCATGCGTAATTGTTTTATCTCATCCAGGCAAACACACAATGGATTGTCTGTTAGATATTGTTGTGTAAAGGCGAGAACCAAAAAGGATTGTTGCTTGCCCATATGCTCCTTTAAATATTCGTCAATTAGTCGGGTTAGCTCTGTTAATAATTTATCCGAGTACACACGGCTCTTAAGCTCCACCAGAATTTTAGAAGTCTCCGGATAGTTTTCCGGAAAACGTAGGCAAACGGTCATAGAACGATTTTGCCTCTCTGGATAGATGTCGACTCTTATAAGAGAGCTGGAACAGGATATAATTTTTGTATGCGGTATTTGCTGTTCGCACTTGTCCCGAAAATCGGTGATTTCTTGCTCTATAAAGCCCATGACAGGCGAAACTACAGAAAACCGGTGTTTATTTGGCAATTTTCGCAAATATTTTTGAAATTGCCAATTGGAAATATTTTTAAACAGCTGTGGGGTTAACAGAGTTGTCACTAATATCAAATGATTTGCTTAAAAAAGCTAGATTGCTGGCTAAATTTAAATCATTAAACTCAACTAAAACACAGCAACGACTAAAATTCTGCAAATGAAAAATAAAATGGAACAATATTTCACTTTCGTTTGCTTTGTGTAAGTTTGCCATAAGACTTTTTGGTTTTTAATAAATTTTTTGGCTAAAAAAGTGCCAACACTGACATTACTTTTAGTAGCTTGTCAACCCTATAAAACACTCGACTGACGCAAAACCTTCGCCACGTTGTGTAAAACGCCGACTAAATTGACAATTAACTAGCTGAAAATGGTTTTGGATTTGGATCTATTTCGCAGCGATAAGGGATTCAATCCCGATGCCGTACGTGACAACCAAAAGAAACGCTTCAAAGATGTCGCTCTCGTGGAAACGGTCATTTCGAAAGATACGGAATGGCGACAATGTCGCCATCGGGCCGACAATTTGAATAAGGTGAAAAATGTCTGCAGCAAGGTTATTGGCGAAAAGATGAAGAAAAAGGAACCAGTGGGTGCCATGAGCGAAGAGTTGCCAGCTGCTCTACGCGAGAATCTTACGGAAATTGTTGCCGAAACATTGCAGCCGCTGACCGTGAGTCAGATTAAACAGCTGCGTATCGTCATCGATAATGCCATGGTGGATAATCAAAAATCCTTGGAAGTGGCAGAGCAGACCAGAAATACAGCCCTGCGGGAGGTGGGAAATCATCTGCATGAATCGGTGCCCGTTTCCAATGATGAAGATGAAAATAAAGTGGAACGCACCTATGGAGATTGCGAGAAACGAGGCAAATACTCTCATGTGGATCTGATTGTGATGATCGATGGCATGAACAGTGAGAAAGGAGCTGTAGTATCGGGTGGACGTGGATATTTCTTGACAGGACCAGCAGTGTTCCTTGAGCAGGCGTTAATACAGCATTCCCTGCATTTGCTCTATGCCAAGGATTATGTACCCCTGTACACGCCATTCTTTATGCGCAAAGAAGTGATGCAAGAGGTGGCCCAACTTTCACAATTCGATGAGGAACTCTACAAAGTGGTGGGCAAGGGCAGCGAAAAAGCCGAGGAGGCGGGCACCGATGAGAAATATTTGATTGCCACCTCAGAGCAACCGATTGCCGCCTATCATCGTGATGAATGGCTGCCAGAGGCTTCACTACCCATTAAATATGCCGGTTTGTCCACATGCTTCCGCCAAGAGGTTGGCTCCCATGGACGCGATACACGCGGCATTTTCCGTGTCCATCAGTTCGAGAAAGTGGAACAGTTTGTATTGACATCACCGCATGACAATAAATCCTGGGAAATGATGGATGAGATGATTGGCAATGCCGAGCAATTCTGTCAATCTCTAGGCATTCCATATCGTGTTGTTAATATTGTCTCGGGTGCCCTCAATCATGCTGCATCCAAGAAACTCGATTTGGAAGCCTGGTTCGGTGGCAGCGCTGCCTATCGTGAACTTGTCTCCTGCTCCAATTGTCTAGACTACCAGGCGCGTCGTCTCCTTGTGCGATATGGCCAAACCAAAAAGATGAATGCATCCGTCGACTTTGTCCACATGTTGAATGCCACTTTATGTGCAGCCACTCGTGTGATTTGTGCCATCCTGGAGACACATCAAACGGAAACAGGCATCAAAGTCCCGGAACCCCTAAAGAAATACATGCCGGCCAAGTATCAAGATGAGATTCCATTCGTTAAGCCAGCTCCCATTGATCTCGAGCTGGCGGCAGCAGCTGAAAAACAAAAGGGCAAAAAGGACAAAGGCAAAAAAGATCCGGCAGCTGCTTAAACTCCTTATAGTCTAGAATGAATGCTTAATTAAGCTTGCGATGTTCTCTTAATATTGTTAACTTATCAAAATGACTCAAAACACACAAAAAAAAAAAACAAAAACAAAAACAAATATTTCTATGGCATTTATATAAAAAACATAATCTTTTTTAAAAATTTAATTAAAACAAGCTGCGCTTCAGCAAACAACTAAAGAAAAATACTTTTAATTTATTTATTAAATTGGTGGATATTTTATAAATCTGATAAAAAGGAAAATGATATGGGCAAGGGACCCACAGATGACTAAGGTAGTTGAAGAGTTTGTGGTCCGTGCCCTTTTGGTACGGAGATTACTTAGCTACCGAGTTTTTTGCATCTCTTAGTTGGATCTCAGTTTTAACACCAACTCGACCAATAATTTATTATTGAAGATGTCATTATTTGATTTTAATTGCTCATCCTAAAAAAAAAGTCTGCTTGCTATTAAAACTAGTTATCCTTAGTGGCTTAAAAAGTTTCTAAATTTATTGATAAACAATTTGAAATTTTGATCCTTTTCTATGAAGAAAGATTGTATTAAAGGATAAATTGTTTCGTAGTTTCCCACAAAAAATAGTTTTAAATATAAAGTATTTCCAAAACTACTCGATGAAAGGGTATTAACGTAGTATTTTCAAAAATTAAATGAATTTATTTAAGCATGAAGACGGAATTGATGTATAAGTTATATACAGCTAATATGAAACTCTGGAAAATTACCTCAAAATTAAATGGTGTTTTTATTATTATTATTATAACAGAATGTTTTTAAAGTGATGCTTTACTTCATTTGAATTTGAACTTTTAAATATTTCATTTTTCGGCTTAGAAAGGGATCTAAACACCCTCATAAATGGCAAAATTTATAATCATTTTTAACTTTTTTTCCTTCCAACTATTCAAAAATGTTCAACTACAAAATTATTTTCTAAGCCGAAAAACTTATTTCATCGGGAATGTATAAAAATATTTTCCAGATTCGTTCATGATCTCAATGTTTGTTAATTTTATAATTTCTTTTAAAACGATCTACAAAAATTAAAGATTTGTTTACTTCTTATTTACATATATTGTTGATAAAGATTTAGTTCGCAAGCTGTATATTTATATTAGCAGTGAAACAATTAAACATATTTTATTTATAGTTGGCATGTATTTTATAGCTTCAATTTAGTATAAGTTTTTATATATTTATCGTTAGTAGAAATTTACTTAGACTTACAGAGTCAAGATTTGTATTCTACAATTTGTTGACTTAATGAATCTTTTAGATATAGTCACTTAGTCAATCAGTCACTCCTTCGTTACAAAGTTTATTTTAATGTTTTAATAGCCGGCAACCTGGTTGCCCTGGCAACATTTTCAAAAATTTATTTACTTTTCATCATCCCCGTCTTCTCTTTCAACGAATTTTTATGAATTTGTGAATTATAAAAAAGTGAAAAAATTGTAAAAAACAAAGTACACAAACATTATTTAAATTTCAATAATGTCGCATCAGAAACGTCGTGAGAAATGCAATAAAGATACCCGATGGGATCGCATACGTAAACGTTATTTGAATGCGAATCCATTGGCTCTTAAAACGGATGCAGTGCGTCGTTTTATCGAATTGGACTATGTGGGAAAACATGAGGAACGTCGCCTTATTGAAGGCGATAGGCCCAAGCATTTAAATCCCAGTGTTGTTATGGATATGCGGCATAAGATGGTGAGAATTTGCTGGTGGTAAAGGTCAAGCAATCTTCTAGAGAATTATTGTATATAGTTTCAGCAAATACCTCACAAGTTGCCATTGGCCACTATGGCTCATGGCAATAGTCTGGAAACGACCAAGGCCCATAACTTGGAGGTGGAGAAGCGTTATATTGACAATCAATTGGAAAAATTTCGCCAACAATTGGCACGACAGCATCCCAAGGAAAAAAAGGAGCTAAGAGTACGTCCAACTAAACCAGATTTCAATTTAAACAATGCTCCTCTAGTCCAGAGTTTAGCATCAGCAGCCCAGCACATTGATGATTTCTATAGCACTCCAGTTGTGGCTTTGGGTCAAGTGTCCAAAATATGCTCCACATCCAAGCAGGTGGCCACAACAAGTCTGCTGAGGTCCTTGGAACAGGCCGAACAGGAGGCAGATATGGAAAATGGTTGGATCGTCATGGAGGAGCAGGTGGCTGTAGTAAAAGAACTTAATGATGAATTTAGGGAAGAGGAAACTCAATCGTTAAATTTGGATTTGGATTTGCTGGAGTATCGTAAGTTTACCAAGCAGTTGCAAGTGGATGAGAATAAGGCAAAATTGGAGTTATGTCGCACTCCAAGCCCATTGACCCCCACCGAAGAGTTCTTTAGGCCTATGCGAGCCGCTGCTGAGCGTCAAATGCTCCACATCCGCACCATACGCCACGAGGAGGAGATGCAGGAGCAACAGCAACTGCAGAAGGACTCATCTACACCTCAATTACAGAGAGAGTCCTCCACATGTTCCAATACCAGCGATGGCATAGATTCGGTTATCTCGGATCTAGCCGAGGAGGCTTTGTACGAACTCCAAATGGAGGCGGCTGAGGAGCAAAAAGAACAAGTGGAAAAGGATATAGTCGGTGGTAATTGCACTAAACATGTCCAGTTTCAGTTGCCAGCAAAGAAAACACCCACACCCATTCCCCTACTTAAGCCGGAAGGGAAATCACAATTAGAAGACGAGCCGGAACCTTTGCTAATACGCCGTATAGATGTACCCAAAGTGGTGGTAAAGTTAAAAGAACCAGAATTGACTCCAAACTCCAGTGATGATGATGATAATGAGGCGGAGAACATGCTGGAGCCAGCCCATGAGAAGCATCGCATTATTGATCAACTTTTCCAGGCCCGAGCCAATACAGAATTGGTTTTGATGCGTAAATATTTCCTCAGATGGATACACTATACAACTCTGGAGAAGATTGAACGAGATCAGCAAGGATGTCGATATGGGTTGACAGCTGCCAATCGTGTGCAGAAAATTAATGCCTTCCTGGACAAAGTGAGGCAGGAGAAACAAAGACAAAGGACCATAAAGCAAACAAAGAGCACTTCGAGTGATGTCGAAAAGGGCACACAAAAGTCATTAGAACAGCGAGAAGAGTCCATTAAATTGGCTAAGCAGTTCAAAAATAAGTAAGTAATACATTCTTTACACCAATTTATCCAATTAATCCTCTGTTTTCCAGGCTGAAAGTCCAACAGGATATTATTGATTTGCAGCGCATAAAATTGGAACGTCAGGAACGTTTGATAATGCAGCTGAAGCTCAGTAAACTCAGCGACGAGGCCAAGGAGGCACGTGAAGATCTTAAGCAGGAGCTAAAAACCGTCATCCGTTGCGGTGATCCCAAGGCAAAGGCCAAAGCCAAGTGCCTTCAACTTATTGGCAGTTTGCGTGATGCCGAAGACGAGGAAGTGGCCAGATTGCAGGGTAAAGCCTTGCTCCAGCCCCGCTTCCTGCAGCACATGCAAGAGAGGGCCATGGAGCGAAGTGTCCGTCATGAGCAGGCACGTCAGCGGCGAGCTCAGGCCGAAGCGGAACGTGAGGCCGCGAAAATGGCCCTGGAGGAATCCAAACGGCAAGAGGATGAAGAGGCGAAACGTTTGCGCATAGAGGTCCTCAAAGAGAAACGCCGCCAAGAGAAAATGGCCAAAATCCTCAAGGAACGTGAACGTCAACGTTTCTTGGAAAACCAAAAGAAGGCTGCAGAATTTGGTCGTCGTCTAATCCTGAGTCGCATTGGCATGGAGGGTTTCAAGCGTCTCCTACAACGAAAACGCGAAAATCTAGTGAAATGTGAAGAGTTCCGGCGACGTTTGTACAAGAGGAATGCCTTCCTAGCCTGGCGGGGATATGCGGCCTTTAGCCAACGCCAGAAAATCATTCGCGCCGAGCAATGTCATAGTCGTGCCCTCAAAAGGCGTGTTCTATTCGGTTGGATCACCTATTTGCAGGATGAGAAAAGCAAAATGTTAGTGGCCATCGATTGGCATGCTCTTCATGCCATGGAACATTGGTTTGAACGTTGGCAGAACTATACAACTCACAATAGATTGTTGGAAGATACCAAAATGAAGCAGGCCATCTCACATCATGAATGGTAAGTTCAAGTGTCTAGACTCTAGAGCTTAAAAGTAGAAAATGGTTTCCAAAAAGGGATGAGAACTACATATTTCTGAAAAATGGGATTTACCTTTGATTTTCTCACTAGAGTTGATTGATTGAAATCTTTGTTATTGTTTTGCTCATTCTTTAAACTCATTTTCTAATTTGAAAACATTAGTCAAATTTGAGACCTACTTACGATTTCAAAACCGATAAGAGTTATTTAAGTCAAAAAAGATTGGGATGTAAATGCAATTTTCTTAAACAAAAAAAATTTAAATTCGAAAACATTCGTTTGAATGACAATATTCAGATTTCGATTTTGAAAAGGATACCCGGTCCTATTTCAATGTTAGAGTAGGACATTGTCTCAATTTTGAATGCGAAAACCTTCATCTGAATCGAATTCGAGGTCTATTTCAAATTTTGACATGGAAAAGATATATTTGGCTTTATTTAAATCTTAAAGTCCAAAAAGACTTGGATATTAAACCGATTTAAGTTTAAAAAACATTCAAAAACGCGAATTAGAAGACATTTTTTTTAAAATACATTTCCGAAAAGACTCAGATATTAAGCCAATTTAGGCCTAAGGCAGGTCATTCGAAAGATTGAAATAAAAAAGCTAACAAAATTAAATTATTGCTAAACATTTTTACGAGTTTTCAAAGTAGTTTTCTAAAAGAACTTACAAAAAGCTGGCTGATTTTTGATAACATTTTACAGAAATCACATTACTAATATGTCTTCTCTTCCAGGCATTTGAAATGGAAAGTCCTGGATTGTTGGCGACGTTTGCCGCAAATCTTAAAAATTGAAAAGGAAACGGAGGAGCGACGTCAACGTTGGCGTATGAAAATTTGGGAACTTTTACCCGATTACAAACCTCGGGAAGATAGTCTCTGGTAGTTTTATTTTTTATATTCATCATTTAAGCATTTTAAGTTTGTTTCTTAGTTAATTTGGTTTGTTTAATTTGTTTTTCCATTTCATATTCAAACAAATTCAGTTGATTACTTAGATTACTATATTTGGGAGTTGTGAATAAATTTTGAGTTGAAAATCGCATTTTGGTTTTTTGTAAACTAGACACAAGCATTAAACTCAATATAATACACTACAATTTGAGTTAGACATACATACATGTATCGCATTATAATAAACTTTAAGCTTATTTTTAATAAAAACTACTAGTACTAGATTAAGCATATTGCTGTTATAATATAGTTTGTGCCTGCCCCGTAACTTATTTTAATATAATGGCTCGCCAATTGCTCCAAATGCGATTTCTGCTGGAGGGGGGTGCACGTTTATACTCGTGCAATGTGGATCCCAGCCAGGTCACATAAATCTGACGCAATAGGAGAAAGGCTATGTAGCAGGCTATAAGCATGGCATAGGCTGCTACCACAAAAGATATGCCCAATCTATAAAGAGAAAGCTATATGAGATTAGATTCCTAAACAAATTAATTTTTGGACTCACTCAAAGTCTTCAAAAACTTCACTGCAATCGTCTGGCAAAAGAACTGGAACTCCCAGCATACGGAATACCAAAAATGGATGACATATGGATGTCAATGTTAGATTAGAGCCCAAAAGCAGGGCAAGCTCAGAGAAGAGCAGTCCCCATATATACCAGCGATAATTTCGCTCGCCAATGCAGCAGTTGAGCCAAAAACTATGATGCGAACGCCGTTTAACACAAGAGCCACAGATGGGACAATGATAGGCACGCCTGGGAGTGACCTTGCGACAAATCTCGCAAATGTTCGGTTGGCCATGCAACAAACCAGAACGCTCTGGTGGTCCATCAAGATCCATGACCACATCATTGTCATCGTCATCGTCGTCAACGTCATTTAAAACACTTTCCATTTGTAAAGTTGTCTGAGCCTCGGCTTGCTCCTCGCCACTAGAAGCTTCTGCTATGCCAGGCAACTCATCCTTTGGCGTTGTTCCATATTGTGCTGTGACCAAATTGAGCGCAGATAATTTCTTTGTGCGATATAAACAATAAATTGCCGCTGCTGATAAAATGATAAGGGCATAGTTCTCCTCGGGCAACAGCTCTAAAAGAGGTACCTCACATTCGAATACCAATATCATATAAAACACAGAAAAGACAATCCAACTGAGAAAGAAATTCGTCCGAGTAGCGGTTCGTTCTGCCAGCTGTAAGCCCCATACAGTAAATCCCATTAGGGTAAGCATCAGAATCAATGCCGTTTTGCCATTCAGAGCTGCCAGTCCCATCATTAGAGGTATCATCAATCCCGGCGCCAAAGCAGCGGGTGAAATACGCTTCGCTCCGCCCCGCCATGGCAAACGTAGACGATCCTGGAAAGCAATCAGCATGCCGCTCAGATTCTTTCGTTCAATCTTCCGACAAGTTACCAATCTTTAAATATAAAATGTAATTTCAAATTTTTAGCATTTACATTCATACGATCAGGGTGGAAAAATTTTACGCCCTACCGCGTGCATACCAAATCAAAGTCCTCGCAATTACAACAACATCCTAGAATATGGAATGGTTTTCTATCTGATGCAATATATTCACAGCAACAAAGTTGTCCCTGGATCTCTTCCGTCTTAGAAGCTGCTTCAAAGTAATCCATAGCAAAAAAAAAATTATATATTTAATATCGATTATGCCGGCAATTCCAATGTAGTCCCGAGTTCAAGCAGCATAAACACACGAAACGAAATGTTAATTCATGATCGGGCCAATTACAAAAAGGGTTTTTCTAATCTCAAAGTAAATTTTTAATTATTTAAGTATTTGGTTTTCTTTTAGAAATTTACTCACACAATCTCCAGACAGAATGCAAAACAATAAAACAAAAACTAGTTCGTCTTGCGGTAACCGACCACAGATCAGCTGTTAATCAGCAAATATAAATAAGGGTGCACAAGTTCAAAAATAACGGCAATTTAGCCTTTTTAGCTTTTTCGCCCAAAAAAAATCTCTGATTTCATTTAATAAATTCCACCCTTTAAATTTTATAACTATTTAGCTTGAAATAATAATTCATTTAATTTAATCAGTAAATCAGAAATTACTGACCTTCAACGAAGAAAAAATTTCTATAAAAAGGAAGACAAATTGGTCATTTAAATTCATTCAACTTTATTTAAATTTTAATTCCAAAATGCCTCGCTTTAAATTTTCATCTGTATGCCAAACATTTTTAGTCTCGAATATTTCCTTCTTCTTAATTACTTCTGTAAATTGTTCCAAACCGCCGCCCACACCAAAGTAATGTGATTTGGCGGCAACTAAGACTAGGCCATCAGATTTTAGTCGATTACCAAAAGTATCTATAAGTTTCTGTTGATTTTCTATATTATATATTGTCTCGGCGGTAAGAATTATATCATATTTATTTAATTCCTTGGTCAATAAGGCAAAATGAGACCAATCCCCAGAAAAGAACTTTGTATTTTCTTCCAAAAGTTTTAGTTTCTCAGCATCCTCCGAAGTATCCTTTAGATTTAGTACGACATTTGGTTGAGTTATGTTTTCCAGGACATCTTTGTTCTGTTAAGAAAATATAATATTAAAATGTTCATTTAAATTTATTCTATAATTTACATAATCTTGAAAGTCCACTTTAGCTCCACATTTTAAGGCATATATGCCCAAGAGTCCCGAACCACAGCCCAGATCGAGTATATGTTTGTCTTTCCAAAAGGTTTCCTTGAAGTTTTCAGCTAAATATAATAATATGTCATCTGTACCCTCCCACATTTTAGCTCCACCTTCGTAGACTCCTGTGATTAAGTCCGAGAGTTTGTCTTCTGATTTCTTAATATCCGTACTATCTCCATCTTGATGCGTTTTTATATCTTCAAGGACGAAACCGGCTATCAGATGACGCAATTCTATATTACCAACTTTAAGATCTTTGGCATTAAGTTCGTATAAATCTAGATTTGTTAATAGAGCATCAGTGGGCTTTACTTGCTCGGCTTGATACCAGATCACTTCCTCTTTAGGTTCTCCTTCATTTTCTGAGGTTTTATCCTCTTTTGGCAGATCAAAAGTTGTATCCGAAGTTTCAGCATCCACATGGAAGTTAAATTTAAACATTTTTCAAAACTTTGGAGCACCCTCTTCTCGTTGTTAAATTCCTTATGTTTTGAAATAATTTATATACCAATACGGATTACAAATTACAATGGATGCAATAATTAGAAACTAAACAATTAATTTATAGTTTTAAACTCTTATTATTGTTTACTTCACGAATTCTTAACAGGTGTTGAAGCACACTTTTTGGAATTGTGTTATCGATTTTACTTTTATCGATTTTATTTTCATTGCGACCGTGCGTAAAATTTGTGTTTTTTTATACTTCTTAAAAAAACTTCTATGGACGACCAATTAAACAACGATGTAAGTTTATTTAGTGTCAATTAGAATTGCTCAATAATCAATTGCTTAATAAACTAGGGCGTCCAGCCAGCGCCATTGATGTCCATACGTTTCGAGCCGCAACAACAATTGTCGGAAAATGCGGCGGCAGCGGCATTGGCTCCGACCAATGGAAATGAAAATGGCAACGCTAACGCAGCCGGCGATGTTGCTATTGATGAATCGGACTATGCGGAGGGTGGCGATCGAGAAGATGCTGCGGAAGCTGCTGCTGACCTAGTTTTACCTAAAGCTCTAGAGGATGTTCTAGCTCTTAAGGATCAACGAGTGGCCGAGTTTACCATCGATGGTGACTCCCAAGGGGGTAGTGGCACCCAAGAAGGCGGTGACTTTGCGGATGTGGGAGAGGAGAGCGATGACGAAGCCGAGAATCAAGTAAATGGCAGTGGCATCAGCAAATCCGCCAAACAGAGCAAGGCGGAGAAAAATAAAAAGAAAAAGCGACGCAAGAAGCAGAATAAGAAATTGCGGCAACAATTGGAAGTAGAGAGGCAAAATCAATTGGCCACTACAGAGAGCCGGCAGATCCAGGAAAAGGACAATTCCGATGAAAATGATGCAAAAGCTGAGCAAGAGCAGAAGGCAACAGGCAGCGACGATGAGCACTATGAGAAGGATAAAAAGGGAAAACACAAGGAACATCGCTCAAGTTCAAGCAGAAGAAAGAAAGAACGCGCTGAGGAAAAATCCAAAGAAAAGAAACCCGCTGAGATAATTGAAGATGATATGACAATTGAGTAAGATTCCTCACATTATATGGATTTAAAATTATTTAATTTACACACTTTCTTTTGCAGATATGTGCCCGAAAAGATAACTATAGCAGATCTGGCACCCATGTACAGACAATTTTATCGTGTCTTTGAAATCTTTAAATTAGAAAACAAACCGAAGCCTGCAGAAAAGGACAAGTCTGCATTGGATGGCGAAGCTTTGGCTAAGGATAGAAAATCTACGGACAAGCTGCATGGTGAGGATGACGACGATGATGCCGACGATGATGAGGATGCACAGAAGGCAGATAAAGAAAAGTTGTCGAAAAGAAAACTCAAGAAATTAACACGGCTTAGTGTGGCCGAGCTAAAGCAATTGGTCTCCCGCCCAGATGTGGTTGAAATGCATGATGTTACAGCACGAGATCCAAAACTATTAGTTCAATTGAAGGCCTACAGGAATACGGTGCAGGTGCCCAGACATTGGTGTTTCAAGCGAAAGTATTTGCAAGGCAAACGCGGTATAGAGAAGCCGCCATTTGATTTGCCAGCTTTCATTAAGAAAACGGGCATCATGGAAATGCGTGAATCGCTGCAGGAACGAGAGGATGCCAAAACCCTTAAGGCCAAAATGCGAGAGAGAGTGCGCCCCAAGATGGGTAAAATTGACATTGACTATCAGAAACTGCACGACGCCTTCTTTAAATGGCAGACCAAGCCACGTATGACCATACACGGTGATCTCTATTACGAGGGCAAAGAATTTGAGACACGTCTGAAAGAAAAGAAACCGGGTGACTTATCCGAAGAGCTACGAATCGCTCTTGGCATGCCAGTTGGTCCACAATCGCATAAGATTCCGCCGCCATGGCTGATTGCCCAGCAACGTTATGGGCCACCACCCTCGTATCCGAATCTGAAAATACCAGGTCTAAATGCTCCCATTCCAGAGGGCACAGCATTTGGTTATCATGCAGGAGGCTGGGGTAAGCCGCCGGTGGATGAGAATGGTAAACCCTTGTACGGAGATGTGTTTGGCACCAATATGTTGGATCTTGACGTAAGTTGGAACGATCTTATTATCAATTACATTTATAATATATTTCCAATTTCTTAATAGAACGGCATTGATGAGGCCGATATTGAACGTAATCAATGGGGTGAACTGGAATCCGAATCTGAGGAATCTTCCGAGGAGGAAGAAGAAGATGGCGAAGATCTAGGCGATCAGCAGGATGAAACTGGTCTGGTTACGCCTGTTGAAGGTTTGGTTACTCCATCGGGTCTGACCAGTGTACCAGCCGGCATGGAAACACCCGAAAATATTGAGCTACGTAAAAAGAAGATCGAAGCCGAAATGGAAGAGTATGTTTACTATCTACCTTATGATAAATGTTTCCGTATTAATTTACTTGCTTTCCCCTTTAGTAATGAAACTCCCGTGCTTTATCAAGTGTTGCCCGAGAAGCGTACAGATCGCATTGGTGCTTCCATGATGGCATCTACACATGTCTATGATATAAGCGGAACTGGCGCTGGAGCTGGTGCTACTAAACAGCCACCAGTTCGATCCGCAACTAACACGACCACAGATCGCGAGGGTATTGTTGAGTTGGCTTTGGATCCAAGTGAGTTGGACATGGACAATGACGCGATGGCTCAACGATATGAACAACAAATGCGTGAACAGCAAAATCATTTGCAAAAGGAGGATCTTTCTGATATGTTGGCCGAGCATGTGGCACGTCAGAAATCCAAACGCAAGAGGCAACAAACGGATCCGGCCAAATCAACAAAGAAGTACAAGGAGTTCAAGTTTTAGTCGAGAAAACGAAATTGATAATAAAACATTTTCCATAAAAAATGGGCAAACAAAACTTCTTTAATACAAAAACAAAATCTTAATTAGAATTTAAAAATAATTAATAGCCTTTTCATCTAATAATTTGAAGCGTAATCAAGTTTGTTTTTAAACAGAAGGATACAAAGACTTTTTTAAAATATACTCAAGCAAGCCAAACAGCAGTAGCACCCCTCTTATAAACAGTTTTAAGGTGTTCCTTGAAAATGTAAAGTTTAAATTAAATTTTGTGTTATATTTTTTGGGGATCTTTATGCCACTAATCGATTCTGAAGTATTATTTATCTTATGCTACAAAGTAGAGTGAATTGCCAATCGATCACACATTTTTCATGAAAATTAGATACTTTTCCTGGCCTCCAATATATAATATAAATAAAAATATATGTAATATAAAAAAAATTGCTATATAAATTTTTACTTTTTAAAAGGGATGTTAAAACTATCGATGCTTGTTACCAAATAATCGATAATTTCTAAAGGCAAGAACTATCGATATAATTGCAGTGCCAGCTCTAGCAGAAACCGAAACAGAAGGTGGAGGCAAAGAAACTTTTTCATTTGCTTTAAATTTGTAGACAATTGAATTTTAATAGGGTGAAAACAAGGGAAACCGCTCTGGAAACGTCTTAGCTTTACAAACACCCACATGAGTAAGTTGTATAAAGTTGTTGTTGGCAAACACATTCCAGCTATGTGAAAAAGTCAATACAATTTGCATTTCGCATTAGATACGCATACGCCGCGTAACATGGACTCCCGCTATGGACGGAGCTTTTCAGGGGGTAGCAATAATAACAACAATCAATACAGACGATACAGTCGTTCCCGTTCACGATCCCGGTAAGAACATTAAAGGTTTAGCAAAATAAGCATGGTTAAAACTTTTTCTCCCTCCACCTTCCGTGCAGTGAACGAAGTCGTGAACATGCTGGCTACAGGCGACGTCAATCTCGTTCCCGCAGTCGTGAAAGATTCTCACACTATAGACGTGATGGTAGCACGGAACAGGATTTATATAGAGATCTAATTGATGATGATTATAAAAAGGAAGGCAATTATAATTCGCGCAACAACAATTATGATCATCGCCAACATCGACGAGACGATAATTATGATCGTCGTGATGATAATTATGATCGACGTGATGATAATTATGATCGACGTGATGATAATTATGATAATGAGCGCGATCAACGTTGGAAAAACTATGATCGTGAGCCCCGAGAACGCAACATGGACTATGACAGAGGCAACGATCGTGGAAGGTATGACTCTTTGATTTGCAATAAGATTTTATTTGTATATCCTTTACTTTTATTATCACACAGTCGAAGCGGTGGTAGCAATAACACGAATAACAACAATCAAAACAATGGTAATGGCAACAATCGAGAACGTCGGGATTCGCGGCGCTATTCCTCGGATGAAGATAGCTATATGAGCGATGATAGTCAATATCGTCGTAAACATACCAGAACCAGCAATGAGGCCCTCAACATAATAATTATATTTGGACTAAAGAAACATGTTACGGAAGCGGATGTAAGTACAATAATAGAAAGAAGAAATACATTAATTTGATTTATTTATCTTAATTAGATTTGGGCTGCTTTAATACAAGTGAATATGGAGCCAGCATGTATACGTGTAATTAGGAAACAGCCTACAGGTGGGTTATATATAAACAAATAATTATTACTCTTAAATTTAGTCTTTATGTGCCACGAAACACAAATTTGACAGTAAGTATTTGTGGGTTCATGCAATAAAAATGTTAAATGATAAGGAACCAAACAAATTTTTTGAAACACCTGGCTTTACCGACAAGAACAACAAAAAAAAAAATACAAAAATAATTTCCCAAAAAACAAATACCAAAAAAAAAACCATTGAAACAAACAACAACATTTTTTGACAAAAACCATTTTGTATCTGCTTCTATCTAAAATTTAGGTGCATCACGCGGTTTCGCATTTGTCGAGTTTAATACCGTTGAGGAAGCCAGACATTGGATGGAAATAACTCAGGTATCACAACAATAACATCAACTACAAACCAAAACCAAATGATAAGAGAACAAATTATAAAAAAACAAATCAAAATCATCTCGGACATTAATATATTATATATTGTATAAGACAATGGGCATAGTTACGAAATTTTTAAGTTCAGTTCCGCAATGAAAATTAAATTTTATCAGATAGTCCTTACATAGATGCTTCTGGAAAAAATGCTAAGCCACGTTTATACATTTTCCTCCCAGTTAAAAAAAATCTATATTAGAATTAAAATCTTAAGTTAATCTAGTGTCCGTCTGCGTTGATCTTGCAAAAACTAGTTTTAAACTTAACCTGGCGAGTTTTACTACATATTTGTATTATGTTTCACGATGTGTTAAAACAAAAAGGAAAATATTGTCATCATTCGAACTATGTATTCAATATATCACTTTCCTAAGCTTCTCTATTTATAATTTTAGTTTGCTTAACAAATAATTTGATCAGATTTTATCGTAGTTGAAGTGAATCAACTATATAACTTATTTCTTAATGGAATTTATTTAATTTTTTTCTTTTATTTTTCGAAGCACATTGCTAAGTTTTCACTATCAATCAATTGAATTCATGAAAATCTGTAGACTACATTATGAATGAGTTTAAAGTCTCTTCAATTAAACTAAAAAGCCTAAGAAAAATTAGCTTTCAATATTAATTTTTTTGCTTGGCCATAAATTTACATAAAGTTTGCTTGGCTTCCCACAAAATGTTAGGTAAACAAATGCATTTGTTTGGTGTCTGGAAAAGTTTTGAAACATTTAACGCATAGTTTCCAAATATTCATACCGGAACGGAACTGAATTTAAAGTAAAACTACATAGATATATTACATAGCCATTTGGTATTCCAAGTGGTAGTTAGATCAAGTCGTTTTAACGGATACAAAGGATATATACGTCGTCTCTACAGCATCAACAAGATCATCAAAAATTCAACATCAAAACGATCTCAACGGCAACAGAACTGCGCATTAAACGAAAACAAAAAGAAACACACAGAAACAGCAGCAATCTGGTGACTGTGTAGTGTGTGAAATTGTTTTGTTTATTTGAAACGTGTTTTATTAATACCAAACCCCATTTCTGTTCTCTTTTCATTTCTTGGCACAGGGCTCACTACAATTGGGCGATCAGCGAGTATCATTACAATATAGCCACAAGCGGGGAACTGATTGGAATTGCGTTAAGGTAAGGGAAAGGAATTTAAATGTGAACTAATATAATTCAAATTTTTGTATCTTTATTTTTAGTGTGGTGCCTGCAATTTTAAGCGACGCTTCTACTGCTTCATGTGCAGCTCGGCACGTACGGAAAGCGAAGGCGTTGGCGAGGGTGCCGATGAGATTAGCCACATATTAACAAAAAGTAAACCAACCACAATCAAATCCTAAGCAAAAATCCAAAAATCTTGAAACTTCAATCAAAAAGATACTCACAATTTAATTGGCAATTTCTAAATGCAGAGATTATGTTACGCAATCTGGATGCCTTGACCAATGAGGAGGGCGTGTTGACTGCTCTGCAGAAATTCGTACCACAGTTGGCCAAAACTGTGAGTAAAGTGCTCATCAGTCGGGATACATTGACCCAAGCATCGCGTGGCATTTGTTATCTTCACTTTGAGACACTAATCGATTCAATGAATGTGTACAATGGCTTGACTGCCCTTGATCCACCCTTAGCCATAGATGAGAGGAATGGTATGAAATTAAATTTTTCGTAAATGTTTAAATTATCTGATTGTTTTTTTCTTTTTATAGTTGGTATTTCCTATAGCATTGACTTTGAGAATCGTCAGATTGGACCTAAGGATCTGCCGACTGTTGCTAGTTCGGGGAATTCGCCATCTACTGGTAACGTAGATCTATCTGCAGTACCGCCATCAGGAGCTGGCGGCACATACACTCTAGCTGATGTACCTCGTCTTGCTGAGTATAGTGCCTCTTTGTATGCCTCGAATCCTGCAGAGCAGGCCCATTATGTTCAGTACTATAGAGATTACTATACAGCTGAAATTGCCAAAGGCAATGTGGGAGATTCCCAATTGACAGAGGCTAATTCGGGAGCAGCTGTGGCCTTGTCGGCCATCCAAAGGCAACAAAAGAAGTTAAACAGTATTGAGACAACGGCCACATCAGCAGCTTCAGCTGCAGCCCAGGCGGCAGCGGCGGCAAAAGCTTCATTTGCTACCACAACCACCGCAGCGAATCTGAATACGCCCAAAGGCAACGATGGCAAGATTTATCGTTAGTAAAATGGTATCTTTTTTACATGTAGTTATTATATTTTGTGTTATTTTTTTTTATAGCCACACCGGATGTTTCACTTTATCAGTATGATGAGACATCGGGTTATTATTATGATCCAAGTACTGGACTGTATTATGATGCACATTCTCAATATTATTATAATAACGAGACGGGAGCTTATTTATATTGGGATCAAAGACGAAGTACTTATATATTGGCCACTCCTGCCTCCACACAGGCAGCTCTAAAAGAGGCTTTAGCCCAAGAGCCAGAGGCTCGAGAGGATGAAACTAATGCAAAGAAGGAAAAGTCCAAGGACAAGGAAACGAATTTCAAGCATGATAAAGTCAAGGTGGCCAAGAAAATTGTTAAAGATATGGAAAAATGGGCCAAGCAATTGAATCAGAAAAAGGACTACACGGCGGTGGCTACACCACAACCCATTTTGGGTACAGCGGGCACATCGATGCCAGCTGATGGACCCAGCACTTCACGTGCAGCTGCCCATAGTAGTGGTGGCTATGCCGACGTAGGATTCTCTATTTTGGAGAAGAAAGAAAGAGCCAAATTGAGTGATTTTGTTGCGCCAACTGCTCCGGGTGGCATTAATAAATTGGTCAATGCCTACGGCGGCGGTTCAGACTCGGAGGAGGACAATTCGACAGGAAATCAACCAACTTCTGTTGGCGGAGGAGGAGCAAGTGGACCAGTTGATGAAGTGGATTATGTGGACTTTAAGAAACTTACTTGCCTATTATGCAAACGTGCTTTCCAATCTCTGGACATACTCCAGAAGCATTTAAAAATGTCAAATTTGCACAAAGAGAACCTTGCCAAGTTGAATCAGAACTCAGCGGGCAGTGGTGATGATGCAGCTGGAGGAGGCCTATCGTAAGTTTTATGCAATCAAAATAGATTATACTTAATCTAGATTTTATTTTACTTTTTCTTCAGTTATCGTGATCGGGCCAAGGAACGTCGACTTAAGTATGGAGAAAGTGATCCTCCACCACCAAATCGAAGTCGTGAGCGTTTTGAAACCGAAATGAAACAAATGCAGACACGACAGAAGGATAATAATCCAGCTCCTGCCATGCCCATCAGTTCTAGCAATGTGGGCAGTCGTCTTTTGCAGAAAATGGGCTGGTCCGAGGGTCAAGGCTTGGGACGCAAAAACCAAGGACGTACTCAGATTATAGAGGTAACAAATAGCAAATGGAGCGAATTTAAGAACAATTTAATAGCATTGATTCTATTCGTAGGCCGAGGCACGCTCTACCAACGTTGGCTTGGGCAATAAGTCTGGCCAATTTGCACCTGGCAATGATTACAAAACTTACATCAAGAAAATGATGAAACAACGCTATGAAAATGCTTGAACTTAAATATAAATATTTAACTCGGTTTTTTTTATTTATTTATATTTTTTTATTATATTTGTTTTGCATTGTGTAGGGAAACTGAATCGTTACCTCAACTTTTCATACATACGCCTAATTGTCATAACGCTCATTTACACTCTAGCTAAAATTAGTCAAATAATGTATATAATAAAGATATATGTCTGAAAACTTTCCAAATTTGTGATTGATCTTTTATCCATTTAATTTTCAATATAAATATAAATTTTTTTTCCAAGCAATTTGGATATTAAAGATTTTAATTTCAAAAAAAATTTAAAACAACCAGTTGTTTTTATTACTAGTCCTTGTTTTAAAAAAAGAGTTGTTTATCAATCTAATTTTAATAACCGTAAACTTTAAAGAAATGGATATTTTATACTGATTCTCCGATTTATCCGTTATGGAATAGTACTAAACGAAATGTGTGCTGGGATATGCCTTCGTTTTATTAACGTAAATTTTTATGAAATTTAGAACATGGATTGTTGCAGTAATTTGTTACTAACTTGAGTAGTTTGTTATTTTTTTCAATTATAACTTTATAAAACCATGCATCATCTTATAAAAATAATTGGTGAAATCAAAAGTTCAAGCAGTTTTTTTCAGTGCAGCAGCATTAACATACCTCTGTTACACTAACATAGCTCTGTTATTTAACAAAACTGGTTTCTTTTGAATTTATCCATTTGTTATGCGAATTTAAGAAAAAAAAAAATTTGTTCACTTTTTATGCTCAGTTTCTGTTTCTGTTTTCCAAGTGAGCGGTTGTGCGGTCGCTTGAATTCGGTGTTTTTTTTTAATTCCATTGAACAAAAACACATATTCGATAATATTTGAAAACAATTTTGTTGCGCGCCTCTGACTTAAAGTAGAGATTTGGAATTTTGTGAATTTTCTAATATAAACGAATTGAAACGAGCTAACCCAATACACAAAAGGGCAATGTAAAGATACAAAGTACAAATTTGGCCTGGCTGGGCTGGTCTTGTCGATCAATTGCGAAAAAAAGACGGCGTCTGTTTTTTCTTTTTGTAGTTGTTGACTTGAAAAGGGCAAAAGGAAAATTCAAGCCAATAAAAGATACATACAAAAATAAAAACGCGAAAATTGCGTGCGCAGATAGACACATGCAGACATGCGTATATGTATGTGTGTTTGTGAGTAAACAAATTAAACTATAGTGTGAAAAGATTGATAAATTATTTGTTGTGTGTGTTTTGTCTGCTTAAACAATTTGCCGCAAAACGGCGGCTAACCGTTTGCATTTGTATATCGGTGTTTGTGTTTGTGTCCCTCGCTCTTGTTCGTGTGCGTGTGTGTGTGTGTATCCCTGGAATGCGGCAGTTGCGCAGGCGCAAATATTTGTGATTTCGCGCAAAGGAAATTCTACTTCATTCTACCATTTGGAATACATTCATACATACATATACATATACCCCATTCATATGCATATGTACACATATCGTCATATAAGGTAAGTTGACTAGCCTAGCTAATTTTCCTTTTCCAGAAGCAGCCCACGAAAAAGCCCACATGCTTTAATCCCATCCCCTGTCACCCCTCTTGCCGTGTTTTTCTTTTGCAGCCCACACCTCACACCCCTTGGCAGAGCCCACTCAAAAGAAAAAAAAAACAAAAAATTAACTCATTTGCCTTATCCCAAATAGAAAAAGAAATTGCTCTATTCCCTTCCTCTTTCCCTTTTTATCTCCTCCTTCTTCTTTAATTCTGGCCTGTACGCCCACTTTTGATGTGAACAGTTACGCCCACTCTTTACCAATTTCATTTATTCCCCCCCCCCCACATACCAGACCAACTTATATCTAAACAATAAAAAAAAAAAATTCAAGAGAGGAAAATCAATTTTCAAAACAAACAGGACAAGAAAGAATGTCTTCAAGCGAAGCTGGTACAACCAAGGGGTGAGGGAGGGGGTTTCAATGACAATAACATCAATTTTGAGGCATTTATATGCGCCAATAAATATCACAGTGAAACAAGAGAAAGAAACCATCAAGATAGAGAGCGCGGGAGAGAGAGAGGAAGATAGTTAAAGAAAAACCAACAAATAACAAGCAGAAAGATGCATGACAACGCTCAACAATAAGACACAAGATCAAACAAAAACGAGCAGCCTCCCGACCGAGATATTTCTTCTTCTTCTTGTTTGCTGCAACAGGTAAAAGCAGCAAGCTATCTGATATGTATGTTGTGTGTGTGCAGAGAGAGAAAGAGAGTGCGAGTGAGAGAGCCAACAACAACAACCTGTTACATCGACTGGGACTGCTGCCTGAAATATGTAAAGTCAATTTCATGTATCGAAAACTAAAATACAACAACAACAAAATTCAAAAAAGAAGAAGATCAAACTGTAACTAATGCCAATAGCCACCTTAACCCATTAACCCATTAAAAGCCAAACTAAAAATCAAAAAAAAAAAAAAAAAAAAAACATACCAAACAACATGCCTGCATTTTCTCCACTTTAAATTCAATTTTCTCAAATTTTAATATGAGGGGAAGTTTATATTGAATAATTGAACTTTTGGTTCCATTCATTAAATTTCACAATTTTAAGGGTACAAATTTGACAAATTTTTCTTTTTATAGATTAAAAAAAAAAATACTAAGTTAATTAACAATACAAAAAGTTAATATTTAAAAAAAAAAAAGGTTTATACCAAAAATGTAGATTTAACATTTTAGAGAAAAGAACTCTTAAGTCCTAGGCCAAACAACTTTTTTCCTGCCCATTTAGTATCGATTTCAGACTATTAAACTGTTGGAATTAACGTGTTGTATTTAAAAATATTTATTGTAAGAACTTCCAAGTGATGTTAAATTCACACTTAAAGTAAGAAGACAATGTCCTACAAATTTATGTATATCGGCTCTAAAGTGAGTAAATGCAATCACTGCAAAGTTTATAGTACCGGTTCCTGTTTTAAGAAGCCATGGTTAATGGGTTCTGGTTTGGTCATCAATATCGTTTCATTTCGTTACGTTACGGCAGGAAATCCTATCTGAAATGGTTCTAATTTAGAGATTAAAGAAGGGAAAAACATTTCTAAATGGTAACAAATTCTGTTTGAACTTTGAAAATGTTTTTAAGACTATACAGAATACAAACTACATAATGGTAGTGTGTTATTTTAGAAACTGGGAACAACATAATATATACATAATATGTATATCTGATATGTAAGATATACATAACTTAAAGTTACTACTTTCAAAATATGAATTTCGATTTTTATTCAACGAATATGTTAAAAAGAAAATGATTTCGAATAAGGGATCGAAAAATCGGGCAAATTCAAAATGTTCTGGGTTTGACATTCGGAAAAAAATGGGAAATAAAAATAAGATACCATTTTTATGACGAAAAAACAGTACGTTCCAATTTCCGAGTACGGACTTGAGTCCTGTTTTCGCTTCCGATTCCAAGCAAAAAAATTAGATTTCAAAACGTTTGTCTTTGAGTCAGTTTGTCTTTGATTTGGAAACGAGAACGAGAAGGGCTGAAAATAATGAGTATGTAATACTGGTTCGTTCTTAAATGCTTTCTTTAACACATAAATTAATAAACTTTTGTATTGTAAGTTTATTTATATATATTGCATACCTATAGGGGCATAGTTTCCTCCATTTGAAATCGTTAAATAAAAACTTGGCGCTTGTATTTAGTAGTTTTTTTCTTTTCTGGTTTTCTTGTTCAACTGACTAACAAGATCTTGAAGATCTTGACTTTATTATACATGAATCGTAAATTCTTAACGAAAGTTCTTGATGGATTTGCACAGTTCATAGGAATTTGTAGTTAAATACCTTAATACCCTGAGGGGCTT
The DNA here is from genome assembly GCA_018903935.1 of Drosophila insularis. Taxonomy (NCBI): domain Eukaryota; kingdom Metazoa; phylum Arthropoda; class Insecta; order Diptera; family Drosophilidae; genus Drosophila; species Drosophila insularis. The sequence continues at coordinate 7,857,285 of JAEIFP010001084.1, read as the reverse complement.
TTCAGGGTTAAGCCCATTTTCGTTTTGGGCCTTCTCATGCAAAGTTCGTTGCACGCGGCAAAGAGGCAAAAGAAGAAAAATAAAAAAGACGTCGGCAAAGTAAAAAAATTTTTGTCAATGAAATCGCTGGCTGGAAAGAAATAAAAGACCAAGACAAGAGTGGGTTGGGAGCAGGGTAAGAAGAAAACTTTCTTTTCCTTTTGGGCTTATCCACGCAGCATCGACATCTCGTTCCCCTTACCCAACAAACTCCCTCTCTTTATCTTGACTGGGCTCTGCTCTGTTTTTTTCTGTGTCGCTTTATATACATATATTTTTTTTTATATAATTGGGCGGTATTTTTATTGTTGTGTTTAGTTTTACGCGCCTGCTGCCAAAGCCGGCTATGGGCATGGGGTATGTGGGTATCTCAACTCTTCATGGTCCATTAAGGCAATTTAGGTTGGCTTCTCTTTTTTATATTTTCCCTGGGTTGGGCTGTCTTTTTCAATTTTTTTGTTTTTTTTTTTTTTGCGTGGGAAGTTTCAGATATTTTTAAAAACGATCTTTGATTTCCTACCAATTGAGCGAATGTTGTTGTTGCTGTTGTGGTGCCCCTGGTGTTTTTGCTGCAACAAGTGTCCCAGTTTATGGCCAGCAACTTAGAAGTCAGTTAAGTTGGCTAGTTGCTACTAGAACTAGTTTAAGTTTCCTGTCCAGAGTTGACTTGAGTTAAGCCACCGCATTGCAAAGCATTGCACATGCTCTTTTTTTTTTCCTTTAGGCTCTCAGTTATGTGGCCTCCCGTTGGGGCTCCTCCCGTTCACCATACCATCCTCAGCATGAACTGCTCCCCCTTGCTATCAAGCGTTGCATGCACCGTTTTGCCACATTTTCTCACACACAAATTGCCAGCCGGAGTGGGGTGGGCGGGGAAAGGGAAGATAGCAATTGGTGGCGCGCCTTTGGAAATGACAACTAGAGACCACGGAGTTGAGATGGCTAAGTGCCAGAGGATGCTTGAAGGCGTTTCAACTTAAATAACTGAAAGAAATTTCTTAATAATTGATAACTATTTCAAAAACCGAAACAAACTTCTGAAAAGATATGCTTGATTTTATATTACGAAGCCTCTAAAAGAACAACAGAGCGTAATTAGTGAGAAACTAGTTTAAAACCTTTCCTCTAACAGTTTTCTAGTATGTAGAATAAATTAACCTTTAGCTAAGTGATAATACAAAAAGAAGCCGCTTTAGTAAAATGATTTACAAGTTCTAAAATCAATGTATCAATAGTTAACTTTCTCAACCTTCTACAAGAAACGCGTTTAGGATCCCCAAATAGCAACAGCAGGGGCGGATACAAAAGGGTCATCTTAGGGGTGCAGACCCTCCCATAAAAAAGCTTCATCACAATATAAATTGACTTAGTTTTACCCAAAATAGAATAGAATGAACCAAAAAAAAAACATTTTTTTTATAGAAATCTTTAATAAAGTTAATTTTACTAAAATAAGTCTGAATTCTTAGATAAACACACGTGATTGACTTTGATATTTATAGAGAAGATAAATATCCTCAATGAAGTTTAAGGATCCCGAATCGGGATTAATTAATGCTGGAAAAAATTGCAGTAACTTGAATATAAATAGCAACAAGCTAACTTACATGAAATGGTATAAAAGTAATTACAAGATTTCTAAGATTACAATTACCCGTTTTGTTCCAGAAAACTTTTAGCCATGTTAGACAACAACAAACACATATAGTATATGTTAATGTTGGTACATGGTAACATATTTAACCTCAAGCCTACAGCGAAACCCAATTTCAAGTTCATTAGCCAAACAAACTAGTTAAGTAAAAGAGGCAGAAAAAAACCTGCTGCTATATTCTACATACATACATATCCATTTCATCCAGTACCATATCTGTATATATACTTTCCTTTTGCTCTGGTAAAATACGAAAACGACGCCTCAATTCTGTCTATTCTGATGTTAGTTTCTCCTTGCCATGCCACCCAAAAGAGAACAACGGCACAACACGTTAACTGTAACTGATTTGACCTCCTCCCATCACTTAGGCTACCATCAAAGAAATCTGCAAAATGTTATCGCCTATTCAGTTGTTCAGTGGTTAAACGCGTATATGACCTCGACGGCAACAACAACAAAATTTTCTATTGCATGCACAAATTAACATTAACACTTTGTTGCCGACAAAATAAAACAATCTAATGGATACACGAGAGAGATAGAGATAGAGAGAGTTAGAGTTAGAAAAAAAAAACTTCAAACTTGTTTGTACCAATAATGACATGAAAAATAAAAATAAACTGTACAAATATTTATTTTTATTTCTTCTGACACCACGACATGAAAATACTCTAAATAAGGTTTAACACTTAAAAGATCTCTGATTATAATCATATAATTAAAAAGATTTGTTGTAAAAGAAAATTAACATTTCTCATGAAAAGAATGTTAAATGGCATTTAAATGAATCTAAAATTAGTTCAACAAATCAAAAACTCAACAAAACTATTTTTAGAGAGAGTCGAAATACATATATGGCTGCATTTTGGTTACCAATTTGTGATATATATTTTTTTTATAACAGAATAAATTCAAATATTATTAAGGAATTTTAGTATTAAAAATTGAAAATTATTCTTCCTATTTGAATAATTCAGTATCCTGTCATTCTGAAAAAAACTATTTACTCTTAAGAGGGAAGAGTAAAGTTTTTATTTGTTGTATTTTTCAAAGTATGTTTTTTTTTCTGAAAAAAGTGACAATTATGAAAATATTTTCAGGACCTGCCCTCAATGATCCTGGAAGAGGAGTGAGCTTAAAAAAGGTTTAGTTTTCACCGCTTGATGCCTACTTTTTGCATTGTTAAGGCATAGTTAGCATAAATGCTAACGTAGTTAACATTTACAACTTTTAGAAGAGTATCTTAACCATCAAAACCAAAAAAAAAAAAAACGGCAGCAGGAGGGAGTTTACGAAAAAAAAAAAACAAAGTACGCTTAGAAATTAGAAAGTACGCGGACTCTCTGCTACAGCAGCAGCCAAAGAGACTCTGAGAGACTTTGTTGAGGAAAGGCTGCGACTGATGTGGTATGAAATGGTTTTGTGGCATGGTTTGGTGCCGTGTGGTATGGTATGGTTTTTGGTATGTGTGTGAGTATAACTCGATTTGTGACTGTCATAAATGGCGGAAATTGTGGGGCTCGAGACAACGCAGCAGCCGCAGCAGCAGCAGCAGCAACAGCAAACAGCAACCGCCGCTTTCTACTGCCGGTCTTCAGCTTGACTATAATTTGTGCCATCAGCATTTTGTTGTTGTCGTTATCGTTAGCCAGTGACTGAGACTTGAACTGGCAATGAAGCGTAAGTTTTTGACATATCTCCAACTCTTCAGATTTTGTTGTTTTTTTTTTTTGTTTCTTCTCAAATACCCTGTAGCCATTAGGCCACAGGGAGGTGTATTTATACAGAGAATCTGGCAATTGTTCTTTACATATTTTTAAAATATCTCCAACATCTCATAGTTTGTAGCGGATCCTCGGGGGAGGAAATCTACACTGAGATTCGCTACTCCCCATGGTCATGTCATAAGTGTTTTACCTTAAACACACTCCTGGTCACAGCACTAGGATAGCCCCCTGTGGTTTTTAATTTATTATGTTTGGTTTTATTTCGTTCCAAAAGCATTTCAAATTAAATTTATTCCATCAGAGACTTTTTAGCCTGGGCCTAGAACTTTAAAGGGATTAAGGAGCATCAAATTAATGATCAAATGAATCAATATTTTCATTTCAGTTTTAACTCTTCACAATGTATCTGAATTCTCATTTTCTAGCATAAAATTCTCCCTACTGAAAAGTCTACTTACAATTTTAGTATTACCTATTCAAGTGTCTCTGATTGTGTATCATTTGAAAATCGACTTCGATTAAAAGTAGATCACCTGGTGATCCTAGTTGCAGGGTAACTTCAAGTCCTTGTCGTTTGACATAAAGTACAGTTTATTATTGCTCTCCATAATTATCCACCCAAAGAACTTGGCCACTTTATTAATTTTTTTTTTCCATACTTTTTTTTTCCTCCGCTTTTTATGACTTATTCAATTTGCCACATACGAAAAAAAAAAAAAAAAAAACTGGTTAGTACCGCTCTGCTTCAATCTCTGGCGTTTATTATTACACTTAATGTGACTTGATTTATAAACAAGAGCAAGAAGCGGCCAACCAACCAAGCAGCCAGCCAGCCCAGCATCCGAGCATATGAATCTGAGCATTCGAGCATCGCATCACATCATCTGATGCCTTTGGTATTGGGTTACCCTTACATACTTTTTTTTTTTTACCCCATAACAACGACCGATCACAACGAACTGCGCCTTTTAATTAGTTCATAAATTATTTCGCCTTTTGCGCAGTTTCTTTGGGCCCGACTTTCTTATACTACAATATACCTACATTGATTTCCTTCTCACTTTGCCCTCTCCTTGGAACCCCAAACTCAAATTCGTTTCTGTCCCCTCTCTATTTCTCTCTTTCTTTTCCTTTATTAGATCTCTTTACAATCCGGAAGTTTTGTAGCGTCACAAAAGGTATTTTCTTTCTTTAAGCGGCTTTTGTCCCAGAAAGGAAATAGAATTTGTTGCTCGATTCTTTCAATCATTTTAATGGTTTCCGCTTTTTATTAACAACAGCAACAACGACAACAACAATAATAAATCATATAAAAATTGTTAATAGAAAATTAATTGGATCTGCATTTGGTATTGATGGCATTTATTGCGCATGCGCAGCAGTGGCAAAAGGCGGCAAGGTGGCAAGTTGGCTATCGGGAGGCAACTGTCACTAATTGTTATTGCCGTTGTGTTGTTTTATGGTTTGTTCACGCTTTGACTTCTAGTCAATAGAGAGAAAGAGAGTGAGAGAGAGGGAGGGCGACAGGGGAAGTGCGGGAGAAATGGAGGTTAAAGCGTGCTAATGCTTACATAATGCTTTTTGTTGTTGCTTGTTTTTTTTTTTTCTTTATTTTTATAGGTTTGTTTTTTATGGTGTGTTTTTTTATTTTTTTTTTTGTGATTCTTTCACGTCGTCTTTAACCCGCAAGTACGTGAGATGGGCATATTTAAAGCTTAGAAATGGCCATGAACGCATAAGACAATCATAAATCATCTTAAAGTCTTTGAATAATAAATATCTATGTATATGGTTTTTTAATATCACTATTCACACTAAAAAAAATATTTAACCATATAATTGTAAGCGTCTTTAACTAGATTTCATAACCCCCTCGTGACATTACCTTCTTACAAAATGTCAGTAATAGTTGAAAATAACAAGATAAAACAAGAAAACACAATGTATTTATATTTTATTAACAACCAGTAAATACTATATCTTTAACTACAAATTTATTGAAAGAAATTCAAATTTTAACTATGTTTGTTTTAGTATTGTTATTGCCGTTCCACTAAGCAGTGGGAATACTGTTTAACAGAAATCACCCTAAAAATAGTTTCTTTTTTTTTTACTATATTAAAATACCTCTATAAAAAGAATCGTTATATATCAAATAAAGTTTCTAAAAGAATTTTTACAAAATGTTGAGTTAGAATATTTTAAAATAAATAACGAATTGATAAAACTAGTCGTTATATGGTTATAAAATATAACTAAAAAAAACTGAATCAAATCTAAAAGTAATCCATCAAGAGAAGCCCTGGTTAGGATAACATTTTCTCCCGACACAAAAGTACCATATAATTAAATAAGGACCTCATTTAATCAGAAATGCGGTTCGAATTTGAGATTCGTTGATCGTGAATGATTGATTCGTGAATGATCAAACTTTACTTACATAGGTAAGTCTAATTTTTATTTAAACTTAATCCAAAACTAACTGAAAGTTTAAAGTTGAAGTGAAGCAGACTTTTCCGACTCCACAAACTATATGTGGGTATATATTGTTGATCAGTGTGAGAAGCAGAATCGATATAGCCATGTCCGTCTATCCTATTAAATTCAGGGCCTCAATTATAAATCAAGAAATTAAGTTTCATATTTTGACGGATCGGAGCACTATATCTTAAAGCTTCTACAACATTTTTTTTGTTAAATTAACGATTTTAAACTTTGGTGCATCCAAAGATAGGTTCTTTCTGATTTGGCAACATTAATTCATAAACTTTTGGTATACAAATTTTTCTTGATAGAGATACGTGAATTTGTCTCAGTTTTTTATAGAAATTGTTAATACTTTTTCCAACTTAAGAATAAGATTTTGACAATGAATCTCTAGAATGTTTCATATACATGCATATGTATATACATACGTATATGTAGGAGATACATCCTTTTCAAATTCTGCTGATTATAGATAGCTATATAGACAACCTCCTCCCCTTTTTTTTCTAATAACCTATAAAAATTTTATAAATTTGTAAGATTTATTGATCAACAGTTATGATTAACCTTAAGAGACGTCAAAATCTAGTAGTTATTAAAAAAAAAGGAAAGCACAGGGCTGTATTGAAGCAAAAGTTTATGCTTCGAGTTTTTTAAATTCTCTCCTTCTGGAAATTTAATTTCAAATTTAATTGTCTATTTTCTCGTGCCATTTTTAACCAATTTAATTCAAGCTCTTATGAATATATAAAAATTTCTTCTCCCTTTATGTCTTTATAGATTTCAAGTTGACTAGATTACCCACTCATTTAACAAATTATATTTTGTAATATTAATAAATTCTAAAACTAAGACATACAAATATGGGGGAAAAAAAACCCCTCACAATTTTTGATTAGTCTATGTACATAGATCTCAAGTTGTCCACTCAATGCCACCCACAACACACACACACACAAACAACTGTGAAAATATTATTAAAAAATTTCAACTTGAATATGCTCTGCCCACGTCGAGTCAGTCGAGTGTCTAATAGAGGACCATAATAGAGCCAAAAGCGGTTTATTGTGGTATTCTAATAAGGCAACAAACAAAAGAACTAAAATCGAAAGTAGACATGGTCAAATGAAAAGCCTCTCTGACCAGACAAAAAAAAAACCTACAGAAAAATATCATAATGAACATAAATAAACTTTGAGCATGATTACACAAAAATATCAAAAATTTAACACCTAACAAACACAAAAAATAAACAGTTGATGAAAATACCTCACAAAAAAAAAAAAAAAAAACACACACACAAAGATAATTAAATATTTGTACAAATGAACTTTACTGGGTTAGCAGGCCACAGTACAAAACACAGACACACATATGTTAAAAAAAAAACTTTTAAAAAGAGTTTTAGTCATGTTTTCTTCTTTTTTTATTTTTCTTATGGTTTTGGCAAAGAATTTGTTTACATCTCTTGATGCTGGCATTAAGATAAATGTTTTAGTTTTTTGTTAAGATAATTTGCATATTTCAACAATTTATTTGTTGTAACAGAAAACCCATAATATTGCCCATTTTGTTGTTGCTGTTTTGGTTTTCGAGGGCGTGGTAATGATAATGATGATGGGGTTCTGGCGATAAATTCGAAAGTTACAAACAAACTAAAAATGTTTCTTTTTGTTAAGATGCTAGTTTTTAGTATCTTATATTTGTTTTTTATGTACATTTGTTGTTGCTGTTGTTTGCTAATTTACATGCATAAATAATTTGCGCATGAAATGAATAAGTTTATGGCAATCGACGGGCGGTCTGGTCTGGTCTGGTCTGATCTCTCGTAAAACCTCCAACTCAAATTCAAACAGAGACACCAATTCCAATTCTAACAAACTCACATTCAAACTGAGACTTGACGTAAATGACTACTCATAAACCATAAGCCATAAGTTTAAGCCAAAGAAATGCAGATTGAAGAATTTGGGATTGGTGCAGAATTTATATACAAATCAAAAATCTATTTTCCGTTTCTTTAATGGGATTTCAAACCAATCCCCTTTCCATTTTGTTCCATGTATTGGTAATAAGACTGTCTCTTGAAATCTTATTTAACTCTAAGAATGATCAACTAATTTATTATGCATAGAAAAATATGTCAATTTAGTTTAATCACTTTGGTTTGTTGATCGCATAAAATCGAACTCATCTTATTAAAATTACTTTTCGCGCATTACAGTTGAAAATAGATGGAAAATCTCAACTATCAACTATCGTAGTCTTTGCATTTGGGTTTTCGTTTAAATAATTATTTTTTATCCCTTTATCTCTCTTTTTCGATTAAAAGTGATTATTTCGACATTAGATTTTAAATCTGTTCTCACTTTTGATGGCAAATCAAATTATTCAATTATTACAATGTACAAATGTAGTTGTAAAATTAATTTTGATGATTTATATTTATTAGACTATCGTGTTTTAATTGTCACTCACTGTGAAAACTTTTGACTTCCACTTCCCATAGATTTTCATCTTGTCTTGATTCGCATTGTGTATTAATTTAGTATTAGAATTAATTTATTTCAGAGTAAGTTCTTGACTGGGGGAAAAGTTGTTCACTAAACTGAACTAAAGCAATTGAACATGTTCGTTCTCTTACAATTATTTTTGTTTTTTGCTCACTTATTAAAAGTCATAATTTATTTGTAATAATATTTAATTAATTGATGTCAAGTAGTGAGTAGTAGGAAATCAAGATAAAGTGTGATTTTGTTCTCTTTGAAAACAAAAAATAAGTGAACATGTTCTGCAAAATGAGCAATGTTTACCCCACAATATTTTAGAGTATTTTACAAAACTAATTTATTATTCTAATTACAGATTGTAAATCTGTTTTGCATCGAGCTAAACTTATCTTGTTATTTTACAGTAGTTACCTCAATTAACCCTTTCAGATCCAGTCATCTTTTTGTGGATACCTAGGGCAATAAAATTAATTTTGTCATCGATTATTCTTTAGTTTTTCCATCAATCAAAAGTTGTAACATAAATAAACAGAGCACAAAAAATGAACATAAAGTAATTTTAATTATATGTCTTATTTTGTCATTTCGTTTCTTTTCCTTTTTTTTATTTTTTGGAAAGTGTATACATATATATTTAACGCGGTTATTCCCAACCCGGCAATTTTGTGGCTTAATGAAAAATCTTGACCTTCTATATATCAAAGCTTTTCATTAGCCAAAAGCCGCTTTCAATCTCCACCTCCTCTTCTTGACTCGATTTCTCACATTCTCACCGCAAGCAAAGCTTGACTTGACGCTTAACCTCTTTCGGGTTTATAATTCTTTAGCCGGGTTGTTTTTGCTTATTATACACTTTTGCATTGTTGTAAATATGAAAAGAAAAACGAAAAAAAATATATATGTGTGTATTTCGTGTCTTGCCTTTCGGTATATTAGTCTGTCTTACCTACTACTGTGCTACACATGCCTTTATTATGGTTTGTTATATTATAGTTTTTTTTTGTTTTTTTTTTGGTTTTTGTTTTACATATTTAATGTAGTTAAACTTGGGTGGTCCAGGCTGTCTTTAAATAGAGATTTGGGTTTCATTTTAAAATTTATAATTAAAACATTTTCAAGACTATCAGTTTACTAGAAGAATTTTATAGAATTCTCTTCCAGTTGATTGATAAATCTTTTTGGCGCTCGATATTCGTTTTCTTCTTCTTTAGCTCCAGAAACTCAGAACTCAGAAAGTCACGTGCAATTTAATCGTCTTATGAATGCCTGAGAGCGTGTTTCCAATTTGATTAATGGAACGATGACGATCTTTTCCCCTCTCTCTCATATTGTTTGGACTTATGGAGGCGTAAGCTTTTGTTGTTGTTTCTTTTTGGGATCCTTTTGTATGCTCCATTCATGAAAAAGAATAAAGAAAGACAAGACAGTCTTTATGGAGTCGACAGATACGTTCATCTGTCTGTTTGCGCTTTAGCGATTGTTTGCGACATTTGTCGTTTGTCATTCGATACAAGCAATGAAGGCGTTATATATAGGTATGTACATACGTTTGAAAAACGATATATAGGATGGCAGAAGATGGTGATCCATGGACATTAATATACATACATATAAACCACGCGTTTTTTGGTGCGTGCAATGCAAATCCAATGGACCATGGAGTGAGGTCTCTCCCTCTCCTCCTCTCCCTCTCTCTCTCTCTCTCACTCACTCTGTCGATTTGGGTGTGGGTGTTGTGCGGGGTTTTCTTGTCACATTTTCCACCGCCGCAGCGTCGCAAATCTGGAAATGTAATTGTATAGTGTGGGTGCCATTGACGGGTGAAGTGAAGTGAAGTTAGTTTAGATCAGGGCTGGGCGGAAGATATAACCAACACAGTTCCAGTTCATAGATTTCTTTAAAAACTGAAAACCAACTCTACAAAAAATTCTTATATATCAAACAAAATTCGCCGTCTATTTGAGGTAAGAGAAGGGAATGGAAAAATTAATGCAATCTCTTTTTCAAATAAATTTATAATTCTTTTTTTTAGAAAGTTGAAATTCTTTCTTTAATTGACATTTGGCAGGGATTTGGTAAATGTAATTATGCTTTCAGTTTGATAGCTTTTGGTGATTGTGTTTCTTTTGAAAGGAATCTTGAAATAATAATTTTTATATCTGTATAAGTATCTTATACATTTAATTAATAATAATAACAACTTTCAAAATTCGTTATTCTTGTCTACTGTTAAGTAAATTTAGTTTCAAATTTCTATTTACATATTGTGTGAAAGTACTCAGAAATAAAAGTCTAATTAAATTAAATATTTAAATTACGCGAAATAAATGAATTAGTATTCATGTAATTCTAATTTTTAATTGATAGTAAAAATATTTTGATTAGTTTTAATTTTTCCATCAACAAAATAGAAAAAATAGATATTCAAGCTAAAATAGAAATAAAATCAAGTGAAGTATTATTATACTTTGTTCAAAAATATATATTAATATTTGTAAAAATAAAATATTTAAATATGAAATTCGATTTTTTTTTACATTTAAACTCATACAAAATTTATTGGCTTATAAAGTAAAGACTTGACCATTATTTAGCAAATATATAAGCTTGCAATAATATATTGAAAGAAGAGGTTTTGCGTGGTTATAATGTCAAATTCCAAACACTAGAAAAATGGTTTTCACTTCTCTATAGCTCAAACCATTCACGACGATGAATTTTTCTACAATTTTTAAACGATTAGCATTCCAAGCCAAGTAGAGGATAACTTATAAATATCAGAAGTTATACCAAATATCCACAAATGAGCACTACAGTAACATCTCTTTCTGGTTTGGGATCTATTTCAACATTCCCAGGACATTTATCTCTGCCATACGGTTTGATTGGCTGATTAAGCGATATTTCTATCATCATAATAAAGAAATTTATCAATAAACCATTTTTCTAATATTTAACTAGATGTCAAACATGTGTTTGTTCTTGACTATTATCAATTGTGTTTACTATATGAAAACCCCATTTTCGAATTATTTTTAGCTTTCCATAGAATTGTCTAAAAATGGGTCTCTTATATTCTACAACTCTTATTGAAACATATTATTTCATACGTTTATGCTTTAGTTTCTGAAATCAGTAGATGATTACTTCTCTATATGATGACGCCCATATTTAGATCTAAAACACATTATGTTTCAGAAATCGGATCTATTTTTATGTATATGATTTTATGTTTATATATATTTCCTAAGCCAATATTTAGTGCATATTTAGATCTATAAATCATTATCTAATTGTCATTCAAAATATACTAGTTAAGTCTAGAATTTTGTCTGGAATTTTTTCCCAATCGGCTATATCAGCCATATATTAAATATATATTAAAGCTTACATTTCAAATATTGAAAAGTCATACGATTGTTAACCAATTGCATTTCTCAGCCCTGGTTTATCCTATTTCCCTTTTTGAGCTGAGCTTTTTTTTTTGGTTTTTGCCTTTCATTACGAATTTTATTGTCTGTACGCGCGGTCAGTATATTTCTTTCTCCCCTCCCTGTTATTATTATTTTTATTATTTTTTCTTTTCGTTTTATTTTGGTTTTTCTTTTTTTCTTGTGTTTTTGTGAATTGTTGTTAAGTAAGTGTACTTAACCCACATGACTTGTGGTTTTTGTGCTCGTTCGTAGCCTGTTATTGTTGGTGGTGGCGGTGGTGCTGCTGCTGCTGTCATCACTTACCACCAAAAAGCTGTCATTGCCAGTGGAGGAGAAGAGATCTCCTCTGTTGGCCAAAAGACATGCGTGTCTGTCTGTCTGTCTGTCTGTCTGTCTGTATGCATGTGCTCTTGTCTTGCTAAAGAGATTTCTTAACCTTGAGTGACTTTGAGCATTTTATTTCTTTTCTTTGTTTTTCTTGTTTATCCATTGCTTTATTTATTAACCAATTTTTTTCACATTTTTCGTTTTGCTATTATTTTCGGTGGGTTTATTAAATTGCTGTTGTTGGATACCTGTGCGTGGCTATTTCCTTAATTAAACACACTTGTTTCATGGTCTGTTGGGCAATGCTTAAAATGTAAAATAAATAAAACAAAAATATAAAACAATAAAAAAAAATATGCCGACTGCCAAAAATATAAAAAAAAAACATGACAAAAAATCAAATACGATTAGCTTGATGAGAAGACTTTGTAATACTCTTTAAAGAATTTGGTTACAACTTACCATTTATTCATTATATATACATATATATGATTTGACTAACAATAAGTAGTTTATATATTACAGAAAGAAGGCGTGGCAGTTTCCCTAAAAATATTCATTGAAATTGCCTTAAGCTAACAATTTCTAAAAAGATTCGTTTCCAGTTGTAGATGAAAATAATATGCTATTAACACGAATTATCCATTTCATAATTTGTCTATATATTCACACTAATAATAAGCTTTTGCCTGCTCTTTAAATATAGGGTATTAAAAAATAATAAAATTGAAAAAAAAAATCAGAAAAATTTGCCATAAAAAGAGACACGTTTGATTTTAAGCTGATTAAGCACATTTGGTGAGTTGGCTAATTAATGTCCATAAATACAAAAAAATAAAAATTGGCAAAAAGGTATTATGCAGAGGAGATTGATTGAAAATTGATAATAATTAAGTGAACTTCATCATCGTCAGATAAATTATTTATTTATTAATTTTTTGCCATTTTTTCTTTCTGCCAAGTTCAAGTTATGTTTAATGGTTTATTTGTGGGTTAAACATCAAAGGAATTAATTTGTTTTTTTACTTAATAAAGCTGGAACTCTGCATGTCATTCTAATTATAATTATAATCATTGGCTTATCAAATGTAAAGTCGATATATTAAAGTTTAGTTTTAGTTGCTTCAATTTTGTGAACCTAAACTTAATTTTTATTTTGAAAAAGTCAAGTAATTCTACCCAAGGAGCTACAGTAAAATTAACTCAATATTTTCCGACCATTTTATAGTTTCAAATATTACAAAATAATATTTTCAGGGCGAGTTCTCCTCCCGCCCTTTCCCCTCTCCCCTTCTGGCAATGAATCATTCATTTCTAATTGTATGTATTATGTTTTGGCTAGAGATTTAGAAAATAAAGCCAATAAGAGATTTTGTACTAATAAAAATACTTGAAATTATTTCATTATAAACTTTTTGCAATTTCGAGAAATGTAAAACGAAAAAAAAAATTGTTTTGTGTAACAATTATATGAATCAGATTACCAAAAGTTTAATATAAATTATCTTTAATTATTGTAATTGGTAAATATATCTGTTGGCCTTGTATTAAATATTCAAAGAAATTATGTATAATTTTTGACATCTGTATATCTTTGACGGACAATCTAAAAAAGATATGGCTTATTTGCTAGAACCCATATCAAATAAATTCAAGCTTCTTTCTACTCCAACACATTAAAAAGTTATTACTATCATGTTGTTATTTTTTGCCACTCTCTTCTGCTGGGGGCTAGTTCTGCCATTGTTTTATTGTCTCATTGTCAAGTTAATGCCATAAATAGAATTCCCATGGAGCCACCCACAAAGCATGGGAATTTTACTTGTAGTTCATTTTCATCATTTTGCAGTCCAACACCTTCCTATTCCCTTCCATCCATATCATCTATGCCGAACAATGCCTCGAAGGCTCCACTCAACTTCTTGTTAGTTCGCATTTAAATGCCACTAATTATACCAATTTGTTATTTGTAAAAGAAAACTAAAGCCAACGCCTCCGCCCTCCAAAAAAATGAGATATGAGAAAAAAACAATGAAAACCATTAGCAAGTTCAAAAAGTTTGCCACGTAGTTGCCTATTTTTGATTTCATTCCTTTTTTTCGGTCGTGTTTTCGTTGAGTGCGAACAATAAAAAAAAAGGGAAATATAACCAGAGAGAATTATGTTTTTTTTGTTGGTCAAGACACATGCCAAGTCATAAACAAGACTCTGTTCAAGTAGTGTTTGGTTGAAGGTGAAGTGGGAGAGGAGGGCGTTACCTTACGCATAAGTAGGCAGAAAAGAATATGGACTATTAAGTTCTGAAATGCCCTACACAATGAAGAGTTTTGAATGATTTAATCAATGTAACCATATTATTAGTGTCTATTAAATTGACGCCAGTAAGCTACCTAATATCTACTCCTTCTTTTGTTTACTACACACCAACCAACTAAATTAACTAAATATGGCTAAGCTAATAAAGTCCAAATACCAAATATGTATATATGGAAAAGTATTAGAGATTAGTATTTACGTAGTCGATGATTATCTTTTACTTAGATTGCAAAATGTTGCTTTTTGTTAAGTTTTTGTTATAAATTATGTACTTTATTCTAGTCAGAGTATTCAAAAAGCAAAAAAAAATAAAAAAAAAATCCCAATCAAAATTAAGTGAAATAAGCATTAAGTGCGTCCAACGACGACGACGGCGCCGAAGGCCATACATACTCATAGTCAGTCATATGTACGCATATTTAAATAAATTTTTGAATTTTTTCACCTACCCCTCCTCTACCAGCTTCTCTTCCCGAATCCAATTCGAACTCCAACTCCAGGTGATGATTTGCTATTTGCTGGCATGGTTTAAACTGGAGAATTTGTATAGACAACAGGGAAAGGTTAAGTCGCAATACAAATGCCTACATATATGTGAGGCATCTTATTAATACTCTAAGATGGGGCATTCCCCCAATTATTAGGGATTGGGGATAATAAAAAGAAAGTTGTAAAGTTTCTGATTCTGCTGCTTCATGTTTGAAATATTGATACAAATTTTATTGCTTATGATTTAACTTGATGAATGCACTTTCTCAAAAAACACTTAATAAAATGATTTAAATGTACTCACATAATTAAAAGAAAAGAAATGAACTAAATCAAAAAGCGAGTTTGATTTTTAAGCCATGAAGCAAAACTAATGTTGCGTTGCAATTCCTTTTAAACCATATAAAAATAAATGTTTCAATTTTCTATTTTATTTTTCGCCATGTTGTGATTACTTTTTTCTTTAACTTTTATAGAAGACAATTTTTAGTTATGATAATAGTCTATGTTCAGTTATGATTTTAAGCCAATCTTATTAATAATACTCTACAATTTCCTGCTTTAGGATTTTAACAGACTATTTATTATATTATCAATTAATGAGACACTTGAGTTACATATAAGAAATATTTCATAAGTATGCATTAATTATAGGTGACACAAAAAAGGAAAGAACTTGTGTCTTTTGGCTTAGAAATCTACCCACCTCCTTAAATATCGATATTAATGATCAAAAATGATCGGAATCCCAAAATCAATTTCTAGATCCCCCCACTGCATAATCGTAAGATTAAGTTTAAGAGTTTAGCAAATTTTTTGTTGCCTTCTTTATCTATTTGTTTAGCTCATTAGGACATAGGTAAGCCAAATTCGATAATCAAACCTAATAACAATGAATTAGGATTCATTATCGAATTTATCTCAATATGAAGTGCTTACTACAATTGAAACTTTATTTTGAAAAAGACCGCGTTAATTTATGTAAACTAATCGGCTCAATAAGGGTTTGCAATTCACTTCAAAGAAGTCACAGAGAAGATAATAGAAGTCATTTACTAATTTAAGAATTAATTTATATGATTTGAGAGTAAAACATTAATGAGAACCTCAATCAAATCAATGATAATCATAACAATTGAAGACTTTTGCAATTCGTGATTACTTTCATTAGAGTATTTCAACTTCTTTATAATGAAGTTCAAGTGAGATTCTCTTTTTTTTTTTCTCCTCTTGCCAAAAGCTTTTCATTACGTTTCCCCCTTGTGTGTGATTTCTCATGACTTGGGGCTGAGGTAGGGTGAAGAGGTAGGTGGGCAAGGGTTCATGGGGAGGCGACTTAAGTATTGGCATTTCCGACTGGATCGACCAATGGCAACGGCAACGGCGACTCATCTTCATTTTCATTGAAATCGAGCTCAGTTGAGAGTCAGTTGAGTTTGGTTCATTTCAGTTCAGTTTTTGTTTTTTGTTTTTTTTTTTTTGGTTCCAGTCTTCAACTTTTGAGCTGATTCTCTTGCCCCCTACGACTTGCCCCTTCAACTTAAGCACGGCAGGGCAATCAAAAGCAAAAAATCTTCAACAACAACAACAACTACAATGAGAGCAATATTTGTGCTCATTAAGCGTAACTGACACACGAAGTTTTCTTGTGTTGTATTTTGTTTTTTGTCGTTTTTTTGGAGGGTTTCTTCATTTTGCAAGTCGCCAAAAAAACAGAAGAAGACAAAAAATGAGTTTGGAGTCTGTGAGTCAAGGTATTCCTCCTCTGTTCCGCCTTCTATGCACTCTCCCTCCACCAACAACAACAACATCATCATCATCATCATCCTTTATTTGCCTCTTACAACTTTACGAGTGAGAAGCTGGCTGACTTCTTGCATTGTTTTGCTGTGCTTTTAGGCAATTTCATTTTCTGGCCAAAAAACAGAAAGAAAAAAATGCAAAACGTAGTCTCGAGAGCCCCCAAAGCCAGAGAGCGATTGCTATTATTTTGAGGTAATTCGATGATTTACAACTGTTGCTGTGTTTTGTAAGTTTTCTTTTCAGAATGCCACACTCTGTGTGGCAACAGCAACAACTGCAGCAGCAGCAGCAACAGCAACAACAACAACAATATTACAAACCCAAAAACAAAGGGCCAAGCCTGGCCCTTGCCTTACCGCATTCTTTTGTTATTTTTCGCAATTCTCTCTTTTTTTTTTTTGTTTTTGCTTATTTCTGTAATTCTCTTCTTTTGTTTTTTACTGAGTCGACAGGAGAGGGAGGAAGTGGTTTTTTTTTTGGACTCCTTTTTTTTTTTTATTATATATTTGTCTGTGCCCAGTCAGACGATTGGCGATGACGCTTCTCGAGGGCTTTGGGTAGGTTCTTTTTCTTCCTTTCTTCCTCCTGAACCCTTGGCGAAATATCGCGGCTAACTTACAATTCACACCTGTTGGCATTTCATGCATAGAGGAGCAGCTGCTGGTGCTGTTTGTTCTTTTTTTTTGCTAGGGTGGTAAGCTAATTGTAAGAGGGAAAATGACCACTTGGTCTGATATATCTAGACTGGCAAGTTGACAGCTTAAATAGCTCAAAAGTTACGAGTGTAATTCATATACACAAGAATGTAAATGTAAATGTATATGAAGACAAATATACCGTATGGTAAACCCATCAGCTGCATATTCCCGCCATATTTCAAAGCGTGTGATAGATGCCCTATGAGAAGACACCTTAAAAGAGCATTAAGTACTTTTAGTAAAATTTCACTGAAACAAAGCTTTTCATGGTAAAGCCTAAAACAAAAAAAAAAAATTGATTTTGGGTTTTAGGTATTTTCGATAATTCTTAACACCTTAATCGTAATCAAAACTTAACTCTTAATTAAAATTAAACTCTTCAATTTAACTGCAAAATGCTTTTACTGTTTGCCCTTTTAATATGATTATTGAAAAAGTTTTTTATTGATTTGATTCTGGCAAATTTTTTATTTATTCATATTTCATGTAAAGCAAAATCTGCAAAAGATCTAAAATTAAAGCTATAGCTATAAAATTACAATTATTTACTTTTAATGAACATATTAATATCTACGTATTATTTCATAGCAAAGGCTATTTAATTGTCCCAAATAATCAGAAAAGTTATAGCCTTTAATTCCAAAGCGGATCTAACAATGCACAAAAGGGGGGAAATGCTTCCTAAAGTATGCAAAGGGCAATCAAAAGACTTTTAAGTCAATAATAGTTTTAAAATAAATATAAATACATTAAAATTAATAATATATAATTTATTAGATATGTGGCTATCTAAAAGCTAGATTTGTTTGCAAAATATCAATTGATTGATTTAAAATATTCTTTTAAATTATTTATTTCTTTAAAAAAAATCATTATGTAAGTCTTAACAAATGTTTTGACTACATATGTGGATCCGATTCTGATTCTGATTTAATATTACTCACATTTTGTTTTTAGTTTGGCTGAATTAAATAGTATAAGAATATAGAAATATAAGAATAAGAAACATTAAAATGTGGAAAGATACTTTCAGCTCAATAAAAATGGTTTTGGTTAACACCATTTGAAATAGCTCAACCAGTTGAGCAAAGAACTTAATCTTCATAAAGAAGAAAAAACAAATTTGGTTTAGAGTTTTTTAATGTATTCAATCCGTATTTTATGGCTTTGCATTAAAATTATTTAGACCCTAAATAGGGAAATAAAAACAAATTGATCTTAATTTAAAACAAGATCATATTGATGTGATCCACCATTACCATTAATACGTACATCTGTACGGCGTACATTTTATGTACATAATAAATGATCGATTATAAATTTTTCTTTGTATTCAGACATAAACCTACTTATAATAGTCTTATTCCTATGCAAAAAGTCAAGATTTAGGCTTATATCGTTTCTGTTTGATATATTTAAAAACTTTTATAAGCATTTGTCATATCAACTTGGTTTTATCCAAAAGTATTTTAAAGTTTCTACAACATTCAAATGTGCATTCAGTTTTGTAATAGAACTAATGATATTTCAAATCAGAATTTTAAAATTTTTACCCAAGAATATTTCGGTAAGTTTCGATGGGAGCACTTTGCCATATTGAGGATTATTTAAAATGCCCCAACCATTCGAAAATTCTCCCCCTGGTTTGTCTAAGGCTTAGTTAGTATTCGTAATCATTCAAAGTTCGACTGATATAGAAAGTCGAGTCAAATAAACTAAAGGAATGAGTACTCATTTTTGGCAAATTTAATACAATAATAATTAAAACAAAAGAGAAATTAAAATAAGTCTTTTTCTATTGGTTTAAATATCATAATAAGGATTATCTTATGTAAATATTTTAAAATTAATTGCTGAATGAACAATTAGTTCACATAGGCTGAACTCTTTAGAATTTAACACCATCTTAACCTTACTATAGCCCCTGAATAGATCAAAAGATGTACTAAATCCACGCTTTCTTTAAGCAGTTAAACTATCATTTGTCAATATTTTGTCTCCATCTCTATTGTTGTCTTTGAAATTGTCATCATTATGTCATGGCTGACGACCCTAACAATTCAATTTGTCTGCCCTCATATCTTGGAGTGCATTTATGTGCTGTCTGTCTTTATGTCTTTCTGTGGTTAGTCATGAAACCATGAAAGATTTTCACTTTTAAGATACAAATGTTGCGATAAGTTTTCCTAACCGATTTTCTGCATTATGTTTTGACTTTCGGTTTTTAAACCAGAAGCGGAAGCCAGCATTTAGAGGAATTTTGTTATATGCATGTGGATACAAGGGCTTTTCAGTGAGTTTTTGCGACTTAATGCGACGCTTCGATGCATTTACTAGACTCAAAGATATGTGTATGTGTGTGGGTTTCTGTATGTGTGTGTGTGGTGTGTCATGCCTTCAGTGGTGCGATAAATGCTCATTTCACTTTCTATCAACGTCTACAAGTCGTTGCCGAGCCTAATGGCAGTTTAATTATGGTGCAAAACCCTCAACTGTCGCATAAATTACATTAGACAATTTTTACCTTTTATTTACGTTTTATTTTCATTTTTGCCTCGCCCATTTTGATTTTATGTTTATGTCTGTTGTTTTTTTTCCTTCTTGTTTTTGCAGTGACTTGGCATTATGGCTTTGAGGTCATAGACATTATTACATAGACGAAATACATAAAACACAAGGCAAAAGCAAAATAAGGAATATATTTTTAAAAATGTCCGGCAATCAACAGCAGCAGCAGCAGCAACAACAGCAACAACAGCAACAACAGAGACAACTACAACAACAGAAGACATTAACTACAACAACCGCAACAACAACAGCGACAGCAGCAACAGCAACAACAACAGCAACAACAAACGGTGGAACAAGTTTGGTTAATAATTTGATCAAAATAAATAACGTTGACAAAATTGCAAATAAAACAACAGCAGCAGCGCCGGCAATTAACAATAAACACCAGCAACAACAACATCATCAAATACTACAAAGACGCTCATTGTTGCCACCAACAACAACAACAACAATATCAACGCAACAACAAAGCGTGACGCCAGCAGCAGCAGCAGCAGCAGCAACACAATCCTCAACAGCAGCAGCCGCAGCAGTACATCAACTTCAAACTGTGGCCACAATACATCAGCAACATTCAACGCAGCAACACCAACACCTTCAACAACAACAACAGCAACAATCTCTAACAACAACAGCCGTCCAATCTCGTCTGCCCATACATCAGCAACATCATCATCATCATCAACAGCAACAGCAGCAACAACAATCAAACACCCGCCGCAGTTTCTATCAATTGCAACATCCAACATTACGTACAACCAATCTTAAGGCACCAGCACCCGCCCATTCTATACCACCACGTTATCAGCCACCACCACAGCCAAGCAGTGGTAACGGTGGTAGCAGTGGTATATTGAAACCACATTTACCCATCAAATATCCACCGGATATACCACAACTTTCTGCCATTTATATACCAGACTCCATCAAGCAACACCAGCAGCAGCAGCAGCAGCAACAGCATCAACATCAACAATCCTCGAAGGCAGCACAGGATATGCTGAAATTTGTACGCAAACCGGAACAAGAGCATCCATCACCGAATGCCTCGGTCACATCATCCAGTGTGGTGGGTCACTCGGCCACTGGAATACCAACTGCCAATGGCACTGGACGCTTGACCATCGAACAGAATCGGCAATTGCAATCGTTGGTCAATGAGCTGAGAGCATTGAAAGAACAAAATCAACGTCTATTGGATGACAATCAAGAGTTAAGAGATTTATGTTGCTTCTTGGATGATGATCGACAAAAGGGTAGAAAATTGGCAAGAGAATGGCAAAGATTTGGTCGTTATACGGCCAGTGTAATGCGTCAGGAAGTGGCAGCCTATCAGGTAAAAATTACATATGCCACAATTAAATTGAACAATTTTTATACTAATTCTCATATTCTGTACAGAATAAACTCCGACAATTGGATGACAAGCAACAGGAGCTAATAACCGACAATCTAGAATTGAAAGAACTTTGTCTTTATCTGGATGAAGAGCGTGCCCATGTGGCGGCCAATGCTTTATGTGCTGGTTGCGGTGCAGCCACTAGAAATGCCTTACGCGACGATGGCGATGGCTCCAGTTCGAGCACAAATGCGGATGAGACCATAACAGCTTTGCGTAACTATGCGGAACAGAGACAATTGCCGCAGGTAAGTGCAACTAAATTCTTGAAAATATGATCAATCCATATGACTTATTTTAAACTCTCTCAATTAGGATTTGCGTCATGCTCATACCTTAAACGATCAGACGTTGCAGTATGTACGCTCACTGGAGAGGCGTATACAACAGCTGGAAGAGGAACGTAGTACCCCAACAATTAGCCAACAGCAGCAACAGCAGCAGCAACATCAGCAATCTACACCACAATCAACCACTCCCACACCAGCACCACCTAAAACGGCACCATCACCGCATCCACATCCGCATCCGCAGGAAACCAATAACCAAGCATCAGCAGCAGCAGCAGCGGCAGCAGCGGCGGCTGTGGCAGCAGCTGCAGCAGCTGCGGCATCAGTACAATTGCCTGGACGTCCGGAGGCAGTTGTCCGGGCATTGCAAGTATTGGAGGTTCGAGAGCAATTGGAACGCGATCGTTTGGGCAATTTAGCCGGCAGTGCCATCGATCAGATGGATGATGGCGAAAAGGCATTGGTCCGTGAGATGTGTAATGTAGTCTGGCGTAAACTGGAAGGAAGTCCGCATGGTCCGGCAGCCCTAGAGCCGCTCTAAGCATCTATAGGCATCAACACACACACACACACACACACAAGAAATCATACTTCTCCTTCACACTTGGCTAACACTTTAGAATCTAATGTTTAATGCTAATTTATGCCGTAATATTTAACCCGACACAAACACATTGTACAAAGTTCAACAACAACAACAAACAAAAAAAACTATGACCTAAGTTTAAGAAGAGAAAAAAATAATAAGAAACTTAAAATACTCAACTCAAAATGTTAAGTGTATTCTCATCGAGCACTTTCAAATTAATTTTATTTAATATTTATGGCTATATTAATTAAAAAAATATGCCATTAAATATTTCATCAGTTTCTCCCTTTTAAAAATTGACTTTATGCCTCGATTCTTTTGTTGAAATGAAACGGCTCAAAACTAAATTTTAACTGGTTTTAAAATTAGACTACTTGAAGCCGAATCTATTTTAAATGAAAATTATTTAATCTACAAGAAAATGCATTTCATCTGAGGTTTATTTTAAAATGAAATTCGAAATGGAAACTTCCATTTAAAGACTTTTTTAAGTTATGAATTTGTTTTATTAGATTTGTGATTTTTGATTAAACTTTTTATAATTTTGCAATTAGCAAGAATTGTTTAAAAATTTCCAACAAATTTTGTGGATTGTTTTTATTACATTTTTTTTTTTTTAATTACTTGCTGATGAGATACATTTAATATTTTGTGTACTATTTTAGTCTTTGACTGTTATTCTGTGTATTTTTTATTTTGATGAGAGATGTAAAACTATTATATATTATTTTTCTACAAAATTTGAAATACAATGCAACAAAATATTTTCTGAATTAAGCAAAAAGCATTTGTAATTCACTTAAAAATCTGCCTTTGGGTCTACATGGCAATAGATTGTATTCGGAAAACTCTTGCAATAAATCTAATCGAGTCACATAGATATATGCATCTAGCTGATGATGATAATGATGCTCCTCGCCTCGTTGCGGTTGCTTTCTATGCTTAGCTGGACACTGCTTACCAACAACAACAAGTTGGTAGAGAGACAAACGTAAATTACCAACAGAGCTGTTTAACCTGATTTTTTTGGTTTGTGTATATATATTCTCTTTCTCTGTCTACACTGACTTGGCCAATTTACCCCACGTATCAGATTCATTCAGAAATGTTTCGGCGCGTGGGGGAGGGGGCGCGCCGTTGTGGGGGGGGACAGGATGATGCAGCAAGAAAAATGTGCAAGCCAACCCAATTTCTGGCTAATTCAAGCATTGTCCAGTCGTTCCAGTTGCCTTCTCTGCCAAAAGAGCCAAAAGTGTGAACATGTGAGTTTTAAATTTACTGCCATTAAATATGCAAAAAGGGATCAGTTGAGAGGCGTGTGAAATTTATGCAAATGTAAGTTGCAATACAAAATGGAATGATGACTAGGGGGAGGGGTAATAGCCCAACCAATTG
Organism: Drosophila insularis; assembly: GCA_018903935.1. Taxonomy (NCBI): domain Eukaryota; kingdom Metazoa; phylum Arthropoda; class Insecta; order Diptera; family Drosophilidae; genus Drosophila; species Drosophila insularis. Next base: position 7,833,554 of record JAEIFP010001084.1, on the reverse strand, counting down.
ATTAAAGAGTACAAAATATTCGTTGAGACTTACTCCTAGCAGCTGAAATGTTGTTGACACAGTTAAAGAAGCTTTAGTTTAAAAAAAAAGAGCTGTAAAAATAAATAAAAGAAATGGAAAAGATATATGTTTAAGTACATAAGTGGAGCAGCAGTTGGCTTCAGTTACACCGCCGAAAATAGCACAGAGATTAGAGACCACAATAGCGGAGAAAAGCGGGAGAAAAGCAGTCAGTCAGCAGACTGAGAGTCTTGCGCCTCGGAATCTCCGAGGCTCGGGCACAGCATCCAAAGCAAAGCCAAATGGACAGCTGGAGATCTGGCGCACTTTTCATTCAACATCGCAGCGAAACGCACGCGCGCAAAATAAAAATAAAAACCAGCAAAGTTAAGCCAAGTAAAAAGCAAACAAAAATTCGTAAGAGTAAAGAGTATAAGCAGGAGTTAGGAGACTGAAAGTCACAGTTTGGATTTTCGGAACACTTGGGCACATGGGGCACATGGAAGCCATAAAAATGTTGTCGCTAAACCAAAATGCTGCCATCAAGTCAAAGTCCAAATCCAAATGCAATATAAATGTGAGATTACGATTCAGTTGGCGGCGGCCAACTTGTTGTGGAGGAAGAAAAAAGAAAGTTATGACTGGAACTGAAGCCGGTTGTTGCTGCCATTGTCATTACCATTGCTGTGGTAATGGCAACCTGCTCCAACCATATGTTGTTGTTGTTATTACTACTCTTTGCATATTGACATTGTGGCCAGTTCGAGCAGCCCCATCATCATCATCAGCATCAGAGTCCACATCATTGGCCAATGAAATAGCCTGGCCACCCATGCGTCATTATGATATTTGGAGCGACAAATTCAACGAGCTCAGCGAACAGAAGGAAGATCAGCCTAAAGAGGAAATGCAAATGTTTATGGATATGGACTCTGAACTAGAGTCAGCCGAGGCGCTTGGTGAACCACAACAACAATTAAACGATTCCTATAGCATCAAACTGGAGGAGACACTCAATCAGACTATAATGGCGGCCCATGATAATGGCCAGAACAGACGCAGCAAGGGTAAGTTAGTACATATATTTTTCTATAGTTTCTTATGCAGAAAAACAACAAAGAGTTTAGATAAAGGTTCGAAAACAAATTTTGTTCGATTTTTCAGTCATTGGAAATATTTAACCTAAGGAGAACTGGAAAGTTATTCACACATTTGGCAAAATTTCAAACAAAAGCTAATATTTTTTAGTTGACCATCTATTAAAGAGCCTACATAAAAGATTAACTATAAAAAATTTATAACATTTGGCCTTTATTCATTGCATTTTAAAATTTTGTTTTAAAAATTTGCAAAAAAATTTTCGATATAAGCAGGAGAAAGGAAAACTTTTAAGGTTTCTGAATTTATGTACATTATTATATTAATCAGCCGAATGTTTTTCTAAATACTTTTCGATTATCCAGCACACCCCGCGTATACGTTATTTTTAGCTATGAATATCAGTAGAACTCTATTTAAGTACAATACCTATTTATGTTATCCCGTGGGAGTACGTAAGAGAATAAAAATTTTCTAACTGCATATAATTTAATAATTTATTAATCGATTAAGCTTAAGTAATTTTTTACAAATTTTTGTAGCCAAAATATTTCAATATAAATTTATTACGATAACTAAAGAGGCCTAATTTTTGAAGTTCTTAATTTCCACAACAATTTTTAACAATAAAAACTTAATTTTTTAACAATCCGGGGAATAAGTTTTGTAGTACATTTCAAACTTTCTACTTTCTACTACTATGAATTCTCTAATTTGAACTTTTTAATGAACTTTGATTCTTAAAAGTTTTTTTTTATTAATTTTTTGATTTTATTTTAATAATTTTGGGCTTACCAAACATATTTAAAAATTAACAAAGTTTTTCACTTTATTTTTTGTACACTAAACTGTTAAATCTTTAAGTTGTTGGAAACTAAATCGAAAATATTTCGTTTCTAATTTAAAGATCATCAGAAATTACTTTTTGATTATATAGTTATATTGCCTATTTGTATATTTAGTGGAACTTTTAATGAATATTAATATTAAATATAAGAATATTGAAATATTCCAAGCTCTAGGTTCAAATAAAGTTTTTAAATTTATGCCACTATATTTCGGAATCCGCCAGAGGCTAGAGTTTTCTTATTTCTTATTTGCTAACTCATCTAGGATTTTTTATAAATGTGTCATGGGATTGGGACTTACTTTTGTAATTGAATTTTTCTTTTGTCTTCCAGTGATTCATCTGTTTCCAGTTCCTGTAGATGGTGAATGCTTATCGGATGATGGTCGTCGATTGGGCAATTGTTTCAATGCCTATGAATGCCGCCAAAAGGGTGGCCAGGTAATATGATTATTAATGATAATTAAAATTAATGAATTTTATTTACAATTTTTCCGGGGTTTGTCAGGCTAAGGGAGAATGCGCCATGGGATTTGGAGTCTGCTGTGTATTTGTGGCCAATTGCAATGCGACCATAACAAATAATATCACCTACATTGTGTCACCGAATTTCCCCAGTTTTATGCCCAGCAATTTTAGTGGGTGTAATCTGAAGGTGAAAATGATGGGCGAGGAAATCAGTCAATTAAGGATCGATTTCTATCATTTTTCACTGGGTCAACCGAATCGTCGGACTGGCGTATGCGATGGCGATGCATTTAGCATAAATGGAGGACCAAGTGGAGAATTTTCCATTTGTGGTCAGAATAGTGGTCAACATTGTGAGTATGAGACGAATGATTAATGCCTCAAGATACAAATGAGATTTTTATTTAGTGTACTATGATGTGGGGGCACGAGCCTTGCCTCGACAATCCGGAACTTTATATGGCAGTCTACGTCCCACTTTGGCACCTAATAATGTCAATAATGTAACGAATGTACCAGCAGCAGATCAGCTCATAGACATTAATCTTAATCTTTCGAATCGCTTTCTGCCCATAAGACTATGGGAAATACGAGTGGCTCAGATTCCATTTAGTCAAAGAGCTCCAGCTGGTTGCCTGCAATATCATACAGGAAGTGAGGGCGTTATGCAGACCTTTAACTATGCCGAAAATGGACGTCATTTGGCCAATCAGCATTATCGTATTTGTGTAAGGCAGGAAACGGAAATGTGCTCGATAATGTATCAGCCATGTGATGAGCAATCGTTTAGAATTGGCGGTGGAGGACTTAGAACGGTCAGTAATGTTAATGGAAATGAAGCTGGAGGAGGAGGAGGAGGAGCAGGAGGAGGAGTAATGATGGGTGTCGTAAATCCAGCGAATGGTGCTTCTGCAGCCTCTCCCTCAAATGGTGTAACTGCTTCATCCGTTGCCCCAGCAACATTAACCATGTCGAGCAACAATACCGCAACAACAGCCTTAAATAATCTGGCCAACTCCTCCTCGTCAACGTCGTTAATGCAAATGATGAACGCCAATGCCAGTTCATCTGCCCCAGCTGCCGATGATCCTTCTGCTGCTTCGTCATCGTCTTCTTCTTCTAATGCAGCTAACATGTCCAGCACAACACCAATGGCTCCAGTACGTTCCAGTACGATGGCAGCCACAACGTCCTCGCCGACCACTCCGGCACCGGCCAATGATGATGTCGAGGGTTCTGGTGGCAACACAGATGACGATGATGATGATGGTACCTTTAGTTTCTTTCGTAGTCCACCAACAACCGCCCAACCGGGTGTCTCCAGGAGGCCAAGACCTGTTGGCGGTGGCCCCTCGAGTGGAGGCTTCGATCTGATTGGTTTTCTGCGGAATGCTTTCGATTTGCGTTTACGTCGTCGTCGACGTACGAGTCGTCAGGCCAGACAATTCTTTAGCACTTGTACAGATCGCATAACTATGCCATGCATCATTGAGGATTTCATTGGAACTGGTCTGGGACCATTGCCCGGCTGTGAGCCCGTCCATTGCGGCGCTCAATTTTGTTCAACCGGCGTCTGGCCCTGCCGGATTGAGAGCACCGTGACGCCATTTTATATAGGAGTGCACTTCGGTGAGGGTACTGCAGCGGGTAAGGGTAGTCCAGAGGATAATATCGGAGCATGTCTGAGGTATTCCCAGGTCCAATGCATGTAAAGATGATGAATTTTCAAAAATATATTTTAGGTCAATATATAGATTACAAAAGAATTAAAACACGCTAGCTAAATTCGATTTTTTCAATTATTCCTCCAAAACTAACTCTCCAATTATTATTCATCAGCAACATTCTTAAAACCCGAAATCTTTAGCAAATTGTACCAGATAAAAAACAAATCCGTTAAATCAAGTCAAATTTCATAAAAAATCGGATATAACCTAAAAATATTATTCTATTTAGAGATAAATCCTTTCTATTACATTTAATAAAATTATTTATTTTAGATCTAGGTAGTATATTATCGTAGATAGTTACAATGTCTCCTCAACACAATTAAATACTTTTCAAAATTAAAAACAAGCCCAATTTTAATATTAAAAGCTTTGAATGCAACAAAAACCTTAACAGTTTCCGCTCCATCGTAATTGTAAAAGTTATTTACATAATAAAAGTTTAAAAATATGTAAATATAAATTAATAAAGAACTTTCATTTGATGATTGATCTATTCCTTAAGATTTTAGAATAACAGCTGAGATGAAAGATGTTTTTGATCTTTTAAAATATTCCCCAGAAGCTGCCAGAGCACATTAAAAATATATTTCCGGAAATTATCCTTGAGGAATTCCATACCTGAAATATATATGAATTTTTTACAGAGGTTATAGTCGTTTAGATTAATGCAGATTAATGAGTTTATGCATTTATTTTTGTATTTCAAATACTGTATTAAAATTGTATACACTCAGTAGAATATCTATTTCAAATAAGATTTAAAAATTTCACAATTGGAGTAGAGATTATATGTATGTATGTATATGTACTTATACTTTGTTCGATTATTTATTACAGAGATTTCTTTCAAAAAATTCATTTTTTCATCACTTGAACGACAAGAATTATATAAACATATAGAAAAATATAGATTTTGTTCGTAATGCATATAGATCCATTTCTGCGTTGCCTTAATTGTTACTATTATATAGTATACATTTTTTCATATACAAAATATTGCTTATTTACTTTTAGAAAATGTTAAACTAAAAAACATAAATTGTAATATTTTTTTGATTTTCAGATTTCATGCTGGGCGTAACTTATTTCGTTTGTTATTTTATGTTTTGGTAATGTTGAATGAGCCTGGCTAACTTAAAATGAAAACAAATTATTATAACTAAGCAACCATTTTTGGTATGTGGGCAATTTTTAGCTTAATCCTAAAACAACAAAAAAGCATTTGAACTAGTTTTTGTTACTTAGAAATATTCCCCAGCTGCTGCCAGAGCACGAGGACAATTCATTTCGGCGTATTGTGCATAGGCAGATTTAGAACCATAACGAATTTTCAATTGACTCGAGTGCTTATTCCATACATGAATCACATACGAGTCTTTGGCACGGGCCATGGTCATCTCCAGTTTCCTGGGTTCAAAGAAATCGTGCCATTGCTTCCAGGGTATGGCATAGAAGGCGCCACGCGAAAATACTTTGAAACCAAGGCAACGTTTGCTGTCCTCAATCATCAACGAGATGTCCTGAGTTCCACAAATCTTTTGGGCCACACGAGTTATTACTCCAGGACCATTTTGACCCCAATCGCTGCCATCGAAATTTTGTTGAAAGTCCCGTAGACAAGATTCGGCGATTTCGTGACCAAAGCCATGTGCTGCAAAATTCATGACACCAGCAGCCAGTGAACTATGAGATTCGGCGCCAGTGTAATTGGGTGGAATATCTTCCATGCTGCGAAGCACCACCACATCCATATCCAAATAAAGGCCACCATAACGATATAAAGTGAGATACCGCAGAAAATCCGATAAATGAGAGAATAAATATCTGTATGGGAAGATGGTTTAGTTAACATTTTAATGAACAATTTGTCGCTAATTCACCTAGATTGGAACAATTGACCGTCTTTGAACCACGCCTCGATAGGTGTACTTTCTGAGTAAGTCCAGAGATTCAAGCTTCTTAAATGTACATTTTTGTAACCCAATATGGCTTCGATTAATGGCGACTGCTCCAGACTGCCATTCCTCCATTTAGCCACTCTATAGGTGGGATCGGCAAACAGGACAAAAATATCAAAATTCGGATTATGAAGAGCGGCGGACTCGATGGCACAGGCCTGACGTGGTGTCAGCTGCAGTAATTTGTACTCTTTTCTCTTGCCCTGCTTCCGCTCTTCTTTTGTTAACTGATGGCAACTGGTCTCATGGAAGAATATACTTCGACCTGCTGATGGTTTCGGCTGGCCCAGGAGCACATCTTCCAGAGCAATATGTTCATCTGCATCTACCTTAGATATTGCTGGAGTTACATCCCTGAAGCAAAGCTCTGCATCTGTTGGCCATTTGTTGTAAGTGATGCAAATGCCCACAACGAGCAATACGATAAGAAGAAGGAGCAATACTCGCAGCCGTCCATTGTTCAGGAAGCGCGCCAAAATCATGGGCAGTCGTAGAAACATTTCGATTTAATGCCAATATTTTGGCCCTTTTACTCATTGAGTCCGGTTGATCATTTTCGAGATAACAACAAATGCGTTTAGCAACTATTTTGGTTATGTTGTTATCTTTTTTGTTGCACGGTTCCGGTTCGGCATTTTGGTACTGGTTCAAAAAATTTGACTTCGCCGGTAAAATTTTTATTTTTGCATGTACATACATACATACATTAAATTGTAATTATTTATTTTTTAAAATGCACTTTTTTTTAGATATATATATATATTTAAATATTACAACGATTATTACTCAATGTCCTGTGCCATTAAATATTCATCCAGGAGTTGGCAGATTCCATTAACAATCGATACGTCTTTCATGGGCAACCCTGGTTATCGAAGCGAAGTTGTGGTGCCCTCAAATGCGGCATTGGCAGAGTTTTCCTTTTTTGATTTCTGAATTAAAGTGCAACTATTGGGAAAGCAACAAATTGGCTGACGCTGCAACGTAGACGCAACCATCCGGTAGACGTAGCAACGTTGAATTCTGTTTACAAATATAGAAAAATAGTGAAATGAATGTTCCTCCTAGCGCTGGCAATGGAGCTGTCGTTGGCGGTGGAGGAGGAGGTATCGGTGTTGGTGTTGGTGGATACACGCACCCGCCTCCGGTGACTGCTCCCGGCATGGTTCCACAATTTCCACCGCCCGGTTTTGCTGCACCACATCCGCCGCCGGAATTAGCAGCTGCCTTTGGAGTTTTGGGACCACATACGGAATGGACCGAGCACAAGGCCCCCGATGGTCGGGCATACTACTACAATCAAAATTCCAAGCAAAGTTCGTGGGAGAAGCCAGAGGCTTTAATGACCCCAGCCGAACTGTTGCACAATCAATGTCCATGGAAAGAGTATCATTCAGATGCCGGCAAGGTATATTATCACAACGTGGCCACTAAGGAAACATGTTGGGAACCGCCTCCCGAATATGTCGATATGAAAGTCAAAGCTAAGGCAGAGGAGTGAGTAGCAATGAAATTGGTCAAATCGTTATGAATATCTCATATATTCAAAAATGTGTTCCCATTTGCAGAGCCGCCGCTGCTGCAAAAGCGGTTGCAGCCATGACTTCTTCTAGCCTGGCGGGCATGGTGCCACATGCTGCTTTGGCTAGTATATTGCCCACAGCGCTGCCGCCAGCTCCAAGGATACCCACACCAGAGATTCATTCGCCCTTAACGCCAAGTAGTAATGAGAATTCATCCTCCGCTCTGGATCAGGCTATGGCAGCTACACTGGCGGCCATTGAGGTGCCTCAAACGAATGGTAAGATGCCAAATATTACAAAGAATTCTCTTTCATTTTGTTTCTGTTTCTCAGCTAGGAAAAATGATAAAACGGCAGCTTCTGCTCCGGTTACCTTTAAGGATAAGAGAGAAGCCATTGAAGCTTTCAAAGAGCTGTTACGTGAAAGAAATGTTCCATCCAATGCCAATTGGGATCAATGTGTTAAAATCATATCTAAGGATCCGCGATATAGCTCATTCAAAACTCTCAATGAACGCAAGCAAACCTTCAATGCCTACAAAACGCAAAAGCTGAAAGATGAGAGAGAAGAGTCACGGCTTAGGGCCAAAAAGGCCAAAGAGGATTTGGAGCAATTCCTTATGTCCAGCGACAAGATGAATTCACAAATGAAGTATTTCCGCTGTGAGGAGGTCTTTGCCAGTAATCGTCTGTGGACGACAGTGCCAGAACCAGATCGACGAGACATCTACGAAGATTGTATGTTCAATTTGGCCAAACGTGAAAAGGAAGAAGCGCGTGTTCTGAAAAAGCGAAATATGAAAGTTTTGGGTGAGTTACTAGAATCGATGACATCTATTAACTATGCCACAACCTGGTCGGAGGCCCAGGTAATGCTATTGGATAACACCGACTTCAAGAACGATGTGAACCTCCTTGGCATGGATAAAGAAGATGCCTTAATTGTGTTTGAAGAGCATATACGGACGTTAGAAAAGGAGGAGGATGAAGAACGTGAGAGGGAAAAGAAACGAGTGAAGCGGCAACAGCGTAAAAATCGCGATTCGTTTCTTGCTCTACTCGATTCCCTGCACGAAGAAGGTAAACTTACCTCCATGTCACTATGGGTCGAGCTTTACCCGATTATATCAGCGGACTTACGCTTCTCCGCCATGCTCGGCCAAAGTGGATCCACGCCGTTGGATCTATTTAAGTTTTATGTGGAGAATTTGAAAGCTAGATTTCATGATGAAAAGAAAATCATACGTGAAATACTCAAGGAAAAGGCATTTCTCGTCCAAGCGAAAACTTCATTTGAAGATTTTGCCACTGTGGTGTGTGAGGATAAGCGTTCCGCTAGCCTCGATGCTGGCAATGTAAAACTCACCTACAATTCACTCTTGGAAAAGGTAAATAAAATATATTTAATCTTATTCCAATTTAGTCTAAAAGGATTTCTTCCTTAATTGCTTTAGGCGGAGGCCATTGAGAAGGAACGTCTGAAAGAGGAAGTTCGTCGATTACGTAAATTGGAGAATGAGGTAAAGAACGCATGGCTGGAGGCCAATGTTTCTGTGGCCGAATCCTATGATAGTGCCAAAAAACTGGTCGAACATCTCGAAGCGTTTGCTTTGTATGAAAAGGAAATCGGTGTGGAGAAAATCTGGGAAGATTTTATTAAAGAAAGCGAAGATGCCTGCAGTCATCATCATTCGCGATCGCGTAAATCGAAAAAGAATAAGAAACATAAAAAGCGTGTGCGCTCCACATCACGATCAGATATTGAGAATGAACTGGCCGAGGTAGAGAAAGCCAAACGTTCCAAACGCTCCAAATCAAGATCGGTTAGTTGTTGATTAAAGTTTGTGAGTTCATTTTTTATAATCCTTGTTATTTTTCTTTTTTATAGCACTCTCTTAGCTCAATAAACAGCAGAGAAAGCGAAAAATTATTAAAGAAGAAAAAGAAACGCAAAAACAAGTTTCGAGGTGTAAGTAATTAATAAAATTTTAAAAAAAAATTAACAAATAATTAATTAATGCAATTTATAGTCTTCTTGTGAATCGGAGAGTGCAATTAATGCTGGTGGTAATCAATCACCTACAACAGGTCTGCATCAAAATGATTCCAATTCCCATTCACCAGCCAAGAAAAAGAAAAAGGAAAAGAAAGCCAAAAAAGACAAGGATAGTAGTAAACGGCATCGTCACAGTCCTGCCCAATCTCCACCGGAATCGCCTGTATCCCGGCAAGAGGAATTGACGTTAAGCGATGGCGAATTGGAATCAAAACGGGCAGCTCTTCTGGCACAACTCAACGAACAGTTGGATGAATGATTTCCCCCTACTATTCTCGTCCCTCATCTTTCATTTATCAATATATTTTTCTGATGCTAATTATATATATATATAATGTATCTGTAATTTCTCTCTAGATTTCTTAAGTTTGAATGTAAAGAAAAGAAAGTTTTAAGTATAACAAAGTCAAATTTTAATTAATGATCCTATTTAATGATCTTTGTGTCTATGCAAAGCACGAAAACAATGCGAAACATAATATGAAAATACAAAATAAAAGAAAAACCGACAACCGATATCAGATCAAATGTTTACAATAATTAAATCGATTTTAACTAATAATTAAGTTTCGTTCAATCCAAAAACGACATTTTTAGAATGTTTTTTGGTTTAGGCTACCAATTAACATTTATAGCTAATTACATATTTTATGTAAATTTAGTTTATTTTAAACCGTATTTAAATAAATAAAAACTAGGCTTTTAGGCGTGTTTTCTTCGTTTTAAAACTGCTCGAAAACAAAAATTTAAACAATTTTATCTCGAAACGGTTATTAATATCGATTTAAAAAATACTAAAAATACCACAAAATACATTGTTATCGAAATACGGCGAAATTGCCAAATTTATTCTTTGAGCGAATTCAATGTTGTTTATTTACTGTGTGTAAGGGTGTGTTTCTTTTTAATAATATATAACAATTAAATAATATTGTTGATTTCATTCATGTGCTGTAGCCTTTAATACATCTGAAACTTGCGTCTTTTGTTAGGAAATTTTCTCCTATAAGATAGTAAAATAGTAAACAAAAAGTTGTTGTTAAATCATGTTAACTGATAAAGTGCTAGTCACAAAGGATGCCCTGGCCACCGCTTTGGGTGACAACTGGGAGCGCTACAGGGCTAACATGAAGAATTGGTTTCGCAATCGTTGGAGCAAAGAGGAATTTGATGCCGAATCGCGCAAAATAATGAATTCTACGCAATTGCATCTACACAATCAGTTCCTGCTGGCCCTGCTAAACAAAATTGATGCATTTGCTCCGCTGGAGCAGACCGTGACCAATTACCAAGTGCAAAGTAATAACCAGCGAAGCAGCGCCAGTGCCAGCGGGGGTAGCAGTCGGAAACGTAAACGCAATTCTCGTACGTTTGCCGATCGTTTGAATTTCGAACTCTCCGATGTCTTGGAATTTGTACCCGAGGATAATATGCAAGTGATACGACCACCAGCCACTATTGGATCAGCAGCAAGTACAGTGGAAGGATTGCAACAACAATTGCCCAATCAACGTTACTGTGCACATGAACTCTTCCTGCCCGATGCAGGATTTATAATGGGCCGCTTTTTAATTGGTGCCTGGGAGATTGGTTTAGTTGCTGTCGATGATAATGTCGCTGAATATGTGGCCATGGCTGTTCAGGTGCTACTCAAAGATCTCTTGGCATCGATTATACGGAAAAGAAAACACTACAAGACAAGCGGTGAAGGTAATTTCTACTATGATGTGGGTGCTCCACTGCGTGATCCATCACTAAGGAATACAGTTACACGGCAAAAGGTTGATGACACACCTCTTGAGTTGGACAAGGAGCTAAATACGGCGAATTTCATGAGAAGACAAAATGATGATATAGTTTTTCTATCCGCCTGCGAGGAAGTGTAAGAATGATATGGCTTTATATATATTTTTTCTATACCTAATTGCAATTATTTTCCTCATTGCAGTCAGCCCAGTGAGCGTACAGTGATCACTCTTAAAGATTGCCAACAAGCATTTCGTGATCGCAATCTAATAGGCTCCCATGCTGTCTATTCCATCAATATGGAACGTCTCAATATGATGATGCATTAATTTAGATTTAAATTATGTATATTTAATTATCAAAGTAAGAAACGAAAAACAAATATTTCTTCTTGGAAAATTGTTTGCCAATATATGCATATATATCGATAATTGTTGGGATCTTCCAAGAACTTTTAAATTAAACTATTGACTATTTAAAACGAATATTAACAAAATTCACGTGGCGGCGGATCAAATGGCACCATTCCTTGAGCAAAGAATTCAGCTTTGAAAGTTTCTAACTGTTCCGCCGTCAAATCCTTTAGCTGGCTGTATATGCCAAGACCGGATTGTGTTTGAATAGGTTGCTGCAGGGCATGCTGTTGAGGTGCAAATCCGGCTGATGCCTGACTAAAGAAGCCACTTGGAGGCGGCTGGGCTTGAGGAACACCAAATCCTTGCACCTGTGTCTGTTGTTGCGCCGGTTGTTGTTGTTGAAATCCGGTAAATGTAGGCTGCGTTTGGTTGACAAAATGATTTTGTTGCCCGAAACCAAATGCGGTTTGACCACCTGTATTTGCTTGTGCAAAAGGATTCGCTTGCTGGGCATTGGCGAAGATATTTTCACCACCAGTATTTGGTTGAGTAAATGGATTCGGTTGCTGTTGTTGCACGTTCTGCGCAAAAATCGATGGTTGTGCCTGAGCCTGGGCTTGAGGTTGCTGACCAAAGATGTTGGTTGTCGGTGCTTGATGATTGCCAAATATAGATGCCTGTTGTTGTTGTTGCTGCTGTTGTTGCGGCTGCTGGCCAAATAGATTCTGTGTTGCTGCTGCTGCCCCACCAAATATGCTATTGGCATTCTGATTCTGGGTAGCACCACCAAATACACTATTTGTAGTAGCACCACCGACGCCGGCAGCAGTATTATTGCCGAATATATTACCAGCAGTAAGTGTCGGTTTGCTAAAGATTGAAGTCGTTTGGTTGGTTAGTCCGGTCGAACCAAAACTATTGGTTGCCACTGGTGGTGCCGCTCCATCGGGTGTATTATAAATCTTAATCATTACATCAATTATTTGCGGCGTTGTTTGTAGTAAACTTTTCATTTTATTGGTGGCCTCCATTACTTCTCTGTTGAATTGTACATGGAATTGATCAAATTGATTATTCCGTTTGGCATCATAGCACATCAGACGAACTTCTTCAAAGGATTGATCCTCAATGAAATTGGGAAAATTTGTTTTATCCTTAAACGGGCCATAGACCGAAAATGGCCACATTTTGCCATTGAAAGCAGATTCCACATCGGCTTTCAAGTATTCCCTAGAAAGAGAATTGTTTTGAAGCATTAGATCGTAGATTTCTTTGTGAAAAGTTGACTCACTTAATGTCAAAGTGCTCATTATGACACTTGGTTCCATAACGGCAGCTACCATTTTGAAAAAATCTGCAAACTCCCATGTTTTGCTAGCAAAAATTTGTCAAAACAATTTTCAAATGCAATCATTGCATTAGCCAGTGCTGCCACTTAGGCCATAATTATTTACTTTTAGCGGTTTTTGTAGAGAAGTTAAATAATATATGTATTTGTTGTTTAAAAAAATATAAATAAGGTATTTAAAAATTAAAAACTTTAAAAATGTGTCATATTAAGTCTTAGCAATAGTTTTCTTTTTTTTTTGTTGTTGTTTTATGTCAGATTTCTTTATCCCTACAACTAAATTTCGATTGTTAGCCAGTTTTAACGATAGAAATCACTTTTTCTATCATCACTGACTACCACCAGCTGTTTGTTAACTCTTTGAAAAAAAATAAATAAATATTATTAAGTAGATTCTTATTGTTATATATGTATATACTGCATCGTGATCTCAGATATTGTTTCCTCTCAATTGACACGATCCCAACGCCAAACAGTGCTGTCATCACAAACACAAATCAGGATTGAGCCATCCTTGGAGAAAGATGTTTGTCTTATGGTTGAATTACATTTTGGATGAATTAAATGACTGCATTTTGTTAGATTCGGATCATTACAGTCGAGTTCCCATACAAATGTAGTGCCCAATTGATTGCCCAAAGCCAAAACCTTTTGCCAGGCATTGAAGGCAAACCGAACAAACCAAATTTCGCACATCTTGTAATCAAAATGATGCAAGACCGTGGTGGTAGTGGTGGAATCCTGCGGTTTAATCTCATGCATTAGCTTACCAGGCTTCCAGCACACTATTGAATTCTCGCAGGATTTCGAAAAGATAAAGTCTCCGAACCATTGAACACAATCCACATAATTGCGATGTATATCGCGAGTTGAAAAATCTGGAAAATGTTCTTTGATGGTCGGAAATGGGCCGGTCATTTTAGTTGGATTAAAATTGGAGCTCAGCTGTATGGCTTCTTTGATCTCTGGTTTATCTAGGCGCCATAACTTTAAAGAGTGATCCATGCCGCTGGACATAATGCGATCCCCACGTAAATCGAAATCAATGGATAATACCTCATCGCGATGTCCTTCGACGCCACCAAATACGGCAACACACACATCCGTTTGAATGTTCCACAGGCGGAGGGAATGATCCTTGCTGCCAGAGAGCAGCAATTGGGGTAAAATTGGATGAAATTTCAGCTCATTAATGGCATGACCATGACCAATATAGTTTTTGCTACACTGATGCTTCAGAGGATTAAATATGCGAATTACACCACGGTAACCGGCAGCGGCCAGCACTGGATCACCCGAAACGGTGTCATAAGACCAGGCGCAAGTATAAAAACTTTCGTCTGTCTATAAAAAAAAAAATCAAAATCTCAGAGCAGAGGTCAATTTACTTGGTTGTTTTCTTACATCTGGATCGGCATAGACCTGCAACAAACGTATTCCATGCTCTGGCTGTTCCTCTTCATCATCACAATTAGGTGGAACATTCTGTTTAACACACTCATAAATGGACACTCGATCCTTGCCCACAGTAGCAAAGACTAATTGATTTCTATCCAAAAATGGATTAAATTGCACTCCAAAGATTTGATGATTGTGATCCTCGCGAACATGATAGCTGTAAAGGACATGGGAGAACATCTCCACCAGTTTATGCTTGACCCTTTTGCTAGTTTCTCCTACCTGTATTTGTAAAGTGGTTGCACGATTTTCGGTACTTTGGCCCGCCGACAAAGCCGGTTCAATTTTCGCGTATTTGGTGATTTACTACGGGTAGTTGTTGTAGTTGTGCTAAATACACTGGCCGTCTCATCGCGATCCAGTTCCAAGGAAGATTTCGATCTTGTGGTCTCATGCTCTTCTAAATCATGCAAAATTTGATCTTCTAAAGGAGGTAGCTCTTCAATTTGTGACTTTTCAGTCATCTTAAAAGTGCGCTAAACGCTAAACTTAATCGCCACCGCCTCCACTAGTGGTGGACGAAACAAACGTACATATATCGAAGCCGCCACTGCGTCTGACATTTCGTTGAAGCAGCCACTTTAGCTTGCTTTAAGCTAAAATCACGTTAAAGGCGATTCACTTTGAAAACCTTTAAGATTAATTTTTATTACTTATTTCTTATTATAGACTGGTAAATCAATATTGATCTATTGGATTTTATCTCAACGGCGATTACTTCTTAAGCTCAATAGTTCATCTAGGTATTGCTCAACCTCTTTGTGAGCCTTCACACTGTGCTCTGTCTTGGTCGCTATCTCGTTTGTGAGGAAGCTGCGCAATAATTCTGCTTTCGTTTGCATCAGAAGCGCCTGCGCCTGTTCAAGTTTTAATTCATTTGCCAAATGTGGACCCATTTTGAGGTCTGCCGCTGTCTGAAGTAGTTTACATTTACGGCTCAGCTTTTCCACCAACTTTTCTAAGCAAGCGCGATGTTCTTTTTCTAGTCGTATAATTTCTTTTTGTCCTGTACTAAGCTCACAGTCACTGTTAAATGCATCGGGAAATTCGGAACGTAGTTTACGGCCCTCATCAGCTATTGGTGTAAGTGTTGTGCGCAGATGAGCAGAAAATTTGGACATCAACTCCTTGCGATCAGCGTAATTGAGATCCGTTCCTAAATAAGACCTTTATGTGAAACATATCTTTACTGGTTAAGCATTTTGAGTTATACCTTTCATTTGCTCTCGATTGACTTCTCCACCTTCGCCTGGGCGTATGTATTCGCCTATTGAAACTAATTTTAGAGCTCGCTTAATCTCAGGACTCGGGTTTGGGCCCATATCCAAAGTGCGGACTAGCTCCAGCAACAGTTTTAATTTCAGCACACGTTTTAGTTCATGGTTACGAGCCTCGATCAAATTTTTTGTCTCCGCAGATGAAACTGTTGTCGAAAGGTCCATTTAAATAATTTAATGAATTGTACTTATACAAAACAAACACAAATTTCAATTTGATGTTTTTTCTTTTTGTCAATTGGGTGCAATCGAACGATGTCCCATCTCTAGTCTCCATTTTGTACTCAATACGGTTAATTTGAAAAAAAAAGGCTAATTTAGCTATAACTCTAATGGAATCGATATTGAATATTTTTCATTTCATTAAAAACATAATTTTTTTAATTCTGGCTATTGCAATGACCCATTTGTCGTATATAAATATATAAGTCCAACCTTAAAATATAGAACAGAAAATAAATGTATAGCTTATGGCTAAGCCGCTATAAAAAAAATCTCCAAGTCGTCACCATCGTTTAGCGTTATTATGCACAACACGCGGAGAGCAAAACAAAAATAAACAATGGATGTAATTAAAGTAAATTAAAAAAATGAATTTTTCAAGTTAATTTGTTAAACTCAAATAAGTCTCATTATTAATCAACAGAAACCCAAAAAATCAAAAAAGTCAAAGTCACCCAAGGATTCCAGTCAAACACTAAAACTGGCCGCTCTGCAAAAGAAACAAAAGGAAGTCGCACGAGTTTTGAATTTAAAAAATGAAATTATCATGAAAGGTTTACCCTATTTGGAATATATGGACTTAAGGGCGGAAATTGAACGACTAAATGGTCTTAAGGAGCACTTTACGAGACGTGTAGAGAAATTAAAACAACAAGCTAAATAAATTGCATCAATTTTTTTTATAGAACACTAACTGATTAAAATTAAATATACATATGTATGTACATAAGTCAAGTTTGTGTTTCTTTATTTATTTCCGTTTTTGTGCAGATGCTGTATTAGCTGTCAATTTAAATGCATTCCACATGCGACGAAACTCAGCTTGATACGATTTGATCAGTACGTTATCTGACGTAATGATGCAGTTCTCCCAATTGCCTCCGAGTCCCTGTCTAGTCCAGTTTACCGATCCACTTATAAGAACGCTGCAATACGGACGCACATATTTTCGCTTGTTAAGTTTTAAAATTTCATTAACACGGGCTTCTCCATCAATAACACAGAACTTGTGATGCATCATGCAGTTGGTATCAGGACAACGGACTGGCACACGGGCACCGACCATGCTGCGAATCTGTGAACCCGACGAGTCCACCATTTCATGGTCACTAATAAGTCTGACGACAACACCCCGTTCCAGTGACCGATTTATGGCTTCAATTAGGGGGACGGAGGTTAAAGTGTAAATGGCCAAATCTATGGAATACTGGGCCTGATCTATCTCATAGGCAATGCGGTTGGTGTGCTTTGAGGTGCAGAACTGATTGCAGCATTCAGAATCTGGATATAACGTCTGCTTGCGCTTCTTATCTGAGCCTTGTAGATGATTCGCTAAACATTTTCCTCCATTTTCATTGAAAAAAAGAACGTCGTGTACTATTCGTTTCGAAGTCACTGCCTTTTTGCGTACGTTAACATATGTTCTCCAAATTATTTCGGATGCTACGCTCATAGTAATCACAGTCACAATGGGATGGCTTTTCATTAGAGCAATCATTTCTTCAAAAATCATATCGTTTATTTCCAATATCCTTAATGGCTCGTCGAAAATTGTATTTTAGCGCCTATGAAAATTAGCTGAAGACAACAAAACAGTGCTGACACTTCAGCGGCAATTTGGCTGATTGACAAACGATAAAAATTTAGAATATGCAGCTAGATGTTAAAATTGTTTAACACAATTTTTTGTAAAAAATTTAAAAAAATATTTACCATTATTAACAGTCTTTAACTATTTATGAAAAATGTTTTTTTTTTTTTATTTTTGGAATAATAATTTAATTTGTCAAAAAAACTCGTCCATATTTATCGATGTATTATATCGACGTCACTAGCAATCACAACGTTTATAATATTTTTTTCTGAAAAGCGACAGAAAAAAAGTATTTATAAAAAAATGGGGTCCTCATCTGCAGGAAAGAAGCACAAGAAGGATAAGAAGCACAGACATCGTTCGCGTTCCCTGGAGCGGCGTTCAGGTATCGAGGAGGATGAGGTGCAAATTCTCGACAGGTATCACAGACACAAGAAGCACAAGGAGCATCGACACAAGCATCACAGGCACAGAGAGAGGGAAGGAGGTGAGAGTGGCAGCGGAAGCCGAGCCAGTGAAGTCATATCGCTGGAGGAATCAGATTCCGATAGCTCGGATTGCGTCGAAGTACCCATAGAGCATGCCAAGAGTAGGGTAAGAGAAAGGGAGCCACCACCACCTCCGACAATTAGAGAGAGGATAAGAGACCGTGAGAGGGATCGTGAATCGGAAGTATCGGCTCCGCCACCTCCGCAGATATCTAAACATCTGGACTACGAGCGTCGTCGGGAGCGAGAGTCGGATCGTGAGCGAGAGTCTCGTAAGCGAATGATGCGTGAAAAGGAACGTCCTCGAGAACGATCACGTAGCCAATCCCCTCCACCGCCATCGTCTTCACGAAGGCGTGATGCGGCACCTCCTCCACCACCAACCATATCATCATCATCTTCACGTTCCTACTCGCCCATACCCGACAATGGAGCTGGTGATGTTCTTTCCATTGAGGAGACAAATAAACTTCGTGCCAAGCTAGGTCTCAAGCCACTCGAAGTGGATAGTGGACCAACTAAATCATCCTCTGCGGCTTCTAGTCATGGTGAAACACATGCCAAATCCTCGGGTGAAAAAGATCTCTCCTCCTACAAAGATGAATGGGGTGAATTTCTGCACAAACCTGCCGATAATATCAAGGAAAAAAAACAGGCTGAAAAGCTTAGAGAAAAACTGAACCAGCGTAAGGAGAAACGTTTTCTCGAAGAGAGATTAGCCCGGATTAAAACTTTGGGTGAATCTGACGAAGAAACCGATAACACGTCCAAATGGGTGGACCGTAATAAACGAGTTGTTAATGAACGGGAAGAGGCTAAGCGAAAGGTAAGAGCATATAGCACCAAAAAACTTCATTGCATTAACTTTAATTATTTTTTTCACGTTCGAAGGCCAAAGAGCTGGAGGAGCTAGACGAGGCATTTGGTGTAGCCGAAATGGTTGAAGAGGAAAAGCGAAAAACTCGCCAGCGTGCCTATGGCGATAATAATCTAAAGGGTCTGCGCGTTGACCATGATATGGATGATTTTGGTGAAGGACGCACTGTTATATTAACCCTTAAGGATCAGGATGTACTCAACGAAGAGGATGGCGACACCCTGGTTAATGTTAATATGCTTGACGATGAGCGTTATAAGAAGAATGTGGCCAACAAGAAACAAAATCCTCTGAGCTACGGCTATGATGTTTATGAAGAGCAATACGATGAGCTGGGTAATCCCATAGAGCGTTCCATATTGGAGAAATATGATGATGATATCGATGGAAAGCCAAAGAAGCGCAAGAATTTTGTGATTGGTGAAAATGTAGAAGAGGAGCGAGATCATCGACGCAAACTTCTGGAGATAAAAACCAAATTGGCTGGCAAACGTTTGGAAACGTTAGAGGACACGAATTTACAGCTGGCATCAGATACATACAGCACGGCGGAGTTGGCAACGTGAGTATTTAAAAAGAAGAAAAGCAAAACAATTGTGTATATTACTTATTTTTTTATAGGTTTAAGAAACCCAAGAAAAAGATCAAGAAATTGCGCCAAAAGCTTAAAGCGGAAGATCTAGAACAATTGGCAGAGCCATCTACATCTGGTTCTTCAGATTTTGGCAGTCGTCATGGACGTTATCGTGATGCCGACGATATAGAAATGAAAGATGAACAAGAAACAAAATCGACGCAAATAAAGTTGGAACTCGATGACGATGATGATCTGGAGCGCGTTTTATCCAAAGCACGTAAACTAAAACAAAAAGAGAATATTATTAAGAAATCATTGCCCATCGATGTGGCTTCAATCCAAAGGGATATTAAGCCAGAACCCGTACTAGAAGGTGACACAGCCACATCAGGCATTATTTTGGGTGGAGCAGATAATAATATTGTATTAAATGCTACCGCTGAATTTTGCCGAACTTTGGGTGATATACCCACATATGGTATGGCTGGTAATCGTAATGAAGACTCCAACGACATGATGGACTTTGATAAGGGTGAACAGCAAATGGATGAGCATATGGATGGTAATGGCGATGAGGCATCAGTCAGTGGGCACGGCCATGGCACATGGAATTCTGTTAATCCAGATGAAGTAATGCAACCAGCTGATTTCGATAATCTGGGTGATGATTTAGAAGATCGTGCCATATTAGATGAAGAGCCAGATGTGGGCGCTGGTGTGGCAAATGCCTTGAGACTGGCCCTATCCAAGGGTTATTTAGAAAAGGAGGAGAAAAACAGGCCAAGTAATACAAAAATGGCCCATCTGCAGGCCAAGAATTATTCCATTGAAGACAAGGCAGCTGGGTAAGTTAACTAGGTAATATTTTAATAAACTATTTATATTTAATTTCATATCTTCTCTCTTTTAGGGAAGAGGAAAAAGTTGGTCGCCGAGATCGTTTTCATTCTGGTCCAATTATGGACTTTAAAGACAAGGAGACCTTTAAACCTAATGTTAAATTGGATTACATTGATGACAATGGTCGTATATTGAATCTTAAAGAAGCCTTCCGCTATCTATCGCACAAATTCCATGGCAAGGGTCCTGGCAAAAATAAGATTGAGAAGCGTCTCAAGAAAATGGAACAAGATGGGGTAACTTACCAAAAGATATACATAAAAATAAATTATAAAAAATTAATTAAATATTTCTCTTGCAGTTAATGAAGACAATGAGTTCAACAGACACTCCATTGGGTACTCTGACCATGTTACAGCAGAAGCAAAAGGAAACGAAAACCGCTTATGTCGTTCTCAGTGGCAGCAATAAAACTACATCTGGTGTCAGTGGCTCATCCATAGCCAAGTTTAAATAAAAACATTTTCTAATAAAAATAAACCATAACAGGATAATTTATACCATAACCAAATGCAATAGTAACTTCCCAAAATCCCACTAAATACAATACATACCTACTTATTGTACTGCAACACATCATCTCAAACCAAATGCAAAAATATTAATTGAAAACATGTAATCCTGATTATATTTAATTCAAATACAAATTGTGAAAACTAGTTCAGCAAATTTATATAGATGGGTGGATCGCCCTTGCGATGAGTCACTATAAATAAAATGAAGTAAATACAAGTAAATATTGATAAGAAACAAAATAATTTACTAGTTGTACTTACCATTGAAATTCGTGGCCAACAAAGTTCTTTTGTTGCCCTGCAGCATTTCGAATCCTTTGCCCGATGTCTTATAACTACAATCCATAAAGGATGAATGTGATTTATAGACCCAACGACATTTGCTATCTCCATAGCGTATATAATTAATTTCCACTTCTTCGACATTGGGTGGCATTAATACACCAGAATTTTCCATTGTTGTTTTATTTCCACTACGATAGAAATCTAAGCCACCATAGCCAAAGATTAGAGCTTGTAGAAATCCACCGATGCCGGTTAAGAAATTGGCTGAGCCCTCATAGCCAATGGGCGTTTCACTCCATACCTTGAACTCGGGACGTACATAGCTCTTGTAGCCACGCTCAAAGTATTCATCTGCCCGCCAATCCTCTGATGTACGCAGATAGTTGGCCGCAAACATGGACCAAGTCATGGCTGGTCCTGATTCTCGAGTGGCATTGGCATAATATTTTAGATCGTTCAGATGGGTAGAGCTGTTAAAGAATTTAGGGTTTGAATAATCAAGCCTTGGAAAATCGATGTTCTAACCTTTTATCGAAGCGCATTGGATAACCCAATAGAATTGTATCAGCTTGCTTTATCTCTGTATTCAGTTTATAGCCCTCATGTTGTGGATGATAATCCAAGTCCAAATCACGTAAGATCAATAGACGATTGCTAACTTGTTGCCATTTTTCAAAGAGATCAGTACTTGAATTACCACACATTCCTCCAGCCCATACGGCAAATTCCAAAGCAATCTTAGCCATGGCATTCGTATAGACATTATCATCGACATTTGGATGATCCTCGTCGGGACCCATAACATTTAGGAAATGGCAGACCTGTTTTAGTTCCTCACAGGCTGCACGACTTACCAGAAATTCAGCTACTTCGGCAGCTATTGGCCAGGCCTTTTCACATGTCCAATCAAAGTCCGCCGATTGGGCAAAGAATTTTTGCATGGCAAAGGAAATATCAGCAGATATATGGATTTCCTGCTGGGCTACTTCCGGACAGCAGGGATTGGTAACCTCTGTGCCCGTATAGGCGCTTTCCCAGGGATATCTAATACAAGTAGTTAAGTAGTATAAAAGACCATAAAATAACCCTCATATTTAAGTCACCTGGCTCCCTTATAACCCTTGGCATAGGCATTATATTTGGCGGCCTCTAATTTTCGGCTGCGATACTCCAAAACCTCTTTGGCATAATCGTAGCCAAACTGTGTGACAACCGGCAGCATCCAGATCTCTGTATCCCAAAAACTATGACCCTGATAGTCTGCCTCGAGATTGCCACGGCCCAGACCAGTTGGACTTAGACCATCGAAGGGTTCGTTCTTTTGATTTGTGGTCAAAGATGGCAACGAACTGGCCAAATAGAAAATTCCTGCATTGGCTATTTGCCACAATTCCAGAGCATTGCCTTCAATTCTGATGGAAAAATCATTGTCCCAGAAGTCATGCCACCTCTCGATATGCTTTTGGTGTAAATCCTGGAAATTCAATTGAAGTGCATCTTGCAGATCCTTCAATGCAACACTTTGCTCTCGATCTATGGAGATTACAATACGATGAGTTATTTCCATCTGCCATGTGGGCCATTCAATTTGTAATGGTTCCTCCAAAGATTCACTGAATAGAATATAAATTTCATGAGGTTGTGGTTGGAATCTTTCAAATTCCAAGACTTGGGTACGACCACGTATTAGACGATAATCCTCTTTGGAATTGCTTCCATTGTTCAGGATGACGAATTCAAAGGCATCGCTAGCATTGCCAGGATGTTGACTTAACTTAAGAAACTGAGGAGCTGTGGAACCAAGAGAAAAAGATTAAGTTTAGCCCAAAATACAACATTATGTCAACTTACAATTTGATCTCGATGTGGTTGCATGTCTAGTAGCCACCACTTCATAGACAAGAGCACGATTAAAATACTTGTGTGGATATGATCTCTGTTCGAGAGTTATTCCCAGCTTCTTATAGTCTTTGCGATAACGAAAATAACCATCCCGTAAATCCATCTCATAAAGGGTATCATTAGTTGTAGATAAGTCATCATCATCCGTTCCACATCCAAATCTATCGCAAACTTCCGCGCTTATGTTCAGCCAATTGGGTATACGAGCTCTTTTGCTATTCCCACCTGCTCCATTGTAGACTCCATTCATGAAAATGGCATCACCGAAAACCGTATAACCCAGATGACCATTACCCAAAGTGGGCATAAAATTTAAATCAGATGGAAGTCTGCAGAATGTTGTTTAAAGTTTTAAAATTATTTGTTTGTGCGTATTTAAAACAATTATAATTAACCGAATTAAATTATTAAAGTGTGAAAGAGATTCGAGAAGGTTAGCAATTTTTTCTTAATTCAAAATATATCTAAAACAATCTATTAACTTGAGGCAAAGGCACTCCTTTTCGACTTATCGATTGAATATTGTTTTGTTTAAAAAAAAAGATAGTAAGTAGTACTAGCTCATTCTTTAAGGGGCTAAGTGATAGCAGAGGTTTGAAATTAGAACAATCCAAAATGTTTCTTAACTATTAAATATTTGATTAAACCTCTATATAAAGGTACAAAAAAAAATGTTTTTATTAAGTTTTTCTCTAAAAATCTAGAAAAACCTGAAAATGGCCCATTATTTTAGAATCTTTTAAAAGTAAAGTTCCTCAGGACATACAATGCTGGCCACGAAGGTGTGACATTTTGTGTTTTCATCCTTTAATTTGATTTTCTGGACTGCCAAGTAATTTTGAGAATTTTTTAAAAAGTAAAGTATTTAAATAATAAATCTTAAATGAGGTCATCTCAGCTTAGGCTGCTTTTTATATAGATACATTTCAAGAAAAAATCTTTCTATTCAGACTAAACAGATATTGATAATGTCTTACAAAAACCTTAAAAAAAAAATAGATACACATTTGAACTAATTGAAGTAGTCGTAGATACGGAGAAACTAGATGGAACTATATAAAACAAGACTTTAATTTAGCTCCTCCAACTAAAATACATACTGATTCTTAAATCTAACTTTTTTGACTTGAAATCGGAAAAAACTTAAAGCTTTTCACGATCTAAGCTCTCTGTTTACTTTTAATGTCACTTTCGATTCTTTTTGCTTTAGACAATTCCATTGAATGTTCGGAAGTAAAGTATATGTAAACACTTTTTATAATTTCAAATCTTTAAAACCTAAATTTGAAATAATTTTGGTTTTTAAACCCTTCGCCTAAACTTACGTATGGGTTTGCAGTAGATATGCCTCAGGGGTTTCAGCTCTTGAGAAATCTTCGAGCAGCACTAATCCCACTGCCAGCCAAATGAAAATCAACATGTTTTTCCTTCAAATGTCAAGAACATACTGAAACAAACAATTGATTATAGTCGTTGATTCAAGTGGCTTTCGCCAATTGCTGCAGTTACTTGACTAATGATAAGAAACGATGGTGATAAGTTCATAATCTGTTGGACTGGTGGAAAGTGTGAAGAGCACTGTATGGCAAACTTTTGCTTAATCTATGTATTATATTGCACTCAGTATAATATGTTTTTTATTGTATTTCCATCAAGACTATTATCAGTTAAATTTGATTTTAATATGCGTTTAATCAAAGTTGCTGTGGATTAAATTGTAAATATTTTAAAATCTGTAACGCATTTTTCAGTACTAATGGGCTCATTGAAGACATTATCACCTTTAGGCATGGAATTCTTTTCTCGCGATGTCAATAATATTTTCTCAAGTCATAACCATTGACTTAGTTTTTATTACACAAAGATAATCAAAGTGAAGATTAGGAATGACCCAAAGAGATAGATGGGGACAATTATGAGAAATCTTCTAATGCCATGAGAGAGATATTCACAGAAGAAGACAAAAAGTCATTAAAGGTCTCAGGTGGTGCCTCTCGGCATGATCTTTGTGTGTGCGTTCTTTGGGTGGGCTATAGTCTAGATTTCTCATTTTTTTTTTTTTTTTTTTTTCTCATTTTTTTATATGATTATATTTTTATAATTTCTAGTTACAAGTAAGTAGCAGCTGAGGGTAATTATGACTTTTGTTGTTGTCGAGTCTAATTACCTTACCTGGTGTAGTTTTATATTGCCCATTCCCACATAGAAATACCTAAACATACATACACTTGACAAAAGTAATCGACATATCTGTCAAAACAAACAAAAAAATGTTTATATGTATGTACAAAGCTACTTAAGGAACAGGATTTGAGTGAACATTTTGTTATGTGCTAATGATCTATAATATTTATGAACATAATCAAAGTAGTTAAGTGTAATATTTTTTAGGTTCTTTTCTTCCGTTGGCTTTCGAAAAATAATCTAAATGGTATTTAGTACGTAATATAAACAATTTCATATAAGCTATTAACAGCTTAGATTTAGAAGAGATAGAAGTTTATTTGCCTATGGACCCATAAGTAAGAAAGATACAGTCTCCGTGATGAGAATATGTGCGACTTTATTGGTTGCTAAGTTTTCTAAGCGTTACTATAAGGTAAAATGGTAAATTATAGTAGAAAATATATATCTAAGATTCAGTGATACTTAAAAATATAGAGTTGCGCGCAAAACTCAAATATATGACCAAGTTTTGGTCAGCATTGAAAATGAACAAAAAAAAAATGACATATTTAAGATGAAAAATTATTAAAATTATTAAAAAAAAATTTAAAAAATGTTATTGCTTTGTAAGTAAATATTTATTTTTGATCATCATGAAATGCCAAGTCAGCCTGGACATATTCGTCTGTATTAACATCTAATTCACGGGGACTATAAAAGCTACAGTTACCAAATAAAGTTCGTAGACTTGTGCAATATGTACGCAGATCAAGTTTATTTAAAATTCTTGCCACGCTCATTTTAAGCTTCGTAATTTTAATAATTATGGTTTTTATTTTAAAAATGATAAATGATGTTTGACAATTTATTTATATTTATTTTAGTAAGAGTCTCTAAATTAGATTGTGTTCGATAAACAGAACTTGCCTGCTTAAGACACAATGAATTTTTGCGCAAAATAAAACATTCTTCATGAAAAACATGCTATATATAATTTCATTGACTTATTTTTCTCAGTGGTTTTTGAGTATAATTATAGCCATATATCTCCTCAAAATCAACGCCATCTTGAACTTAACAACGAAGCGTAACCAAATATAAAAAAAAATTGATAGATAGAAAAAAAAAATGCAGAATAAAAGAACCCGACTTTAACCCGACTATAACTGATACGGCGCGCTCATCGTGACTTCTTGCGTGCCAAATTATGTGTTGTGTGTACATATATACATATATGTATGTTCAGCCGATCTTTGTTTATAAAAACCTCCTCCCCCATATAGCATAATACATCTTAACTTTAAAATTTTTAATGACGTTACGCCGCGATAGGTTTTCTGCTCAAGATCCATAAAGAAATGCTCAGGTGTTCGAAATGAAAAAAAATAAAAACTTCTGTCTTGCGGTTACTTGGCACGAGATCTGGCATCTCTCTGTGATTTACCCTTTTCGAGCTGTGGCTTCCCCCCCAATGGTATATAAGCTCGTTAGTTTTCAAGAAGTCCAGAGAGGGCTGGGGCTCTATCGCGATGTTTTGGATCGTCGAAGCGTAACTGAAATATTAAAACAATTTTTTTTTGTTTTTTTGTCTTTCTTGTTGCTGCTATTTTGTTTTCTGTTGTTAGTCAGCCATTTTGTTGGTGGTTTTAACGTCAGATTTTGTTTTTGTTTAGGTTTCTTTCTACTTCTTTTTTGTATTTTTTTTTTTTTTTTGTTTTTGCTAACCTGTTGGTCGAAAAGTCGCGTCGAGAAATTTACGCAACGAAGCGTTGCCAATGAGTTTCCGCTTTTTGTGGTACATAGGCACATGGGCAATGGGCTTAGTCGTTGTTGTTGTCGGCCCAAAATGAACACCAGCAATTGTAAGCTCAAATAGCAATTTATATACATACATTTATACCTATTTATACACACATATGTTTATATAGAAAAACATATTTGTCTACATCACAGATAGCCCGAAAGATAATGCTCATGGATCTTAATCTCTGCTTTAACGTTTGAGTTAAATCAAATAGATGTTCGGACATTGCAATCTCTTTATTATAATTCTCAACTAGTTCCAGCGTTGAGATTATGATGGTGGGGAGAGCGGGTTGGGAGTATAAATCTTTTACTTAATCCCTAATTTGCAATCGAATCATTTGTATTTCAAATTGATTTGTCTTACTTCATGCTAATTGTTCGCTAGTGCTAAAGAAAGCTCTACTAAAATCTTTTTTTATGTCTTGCTTTTATATTTGGTTGTAAAGATTTTCTTCTTCTAACTATCTAAGCACTTCATACTAACAAACCGAGTGACAATGACTATTTATGTAGTAGTTTTGGTTAAAAGCAATCACTTCTCTAAAACTAAGAAGCAGGTGATTAATGTGAAGCACTTTTTTATTATACTCGTATAAGCAAATTGAGTTAGTTTGAAAGTAAATAACTATTAAAACTCATTATATACAAACATGTTTCTTATGGCTTTCACAGTGAAAAATCATTCGCCAAGCTTTACTAAACTGAACTGGCGGTAAATCAATGATCTATTGAAATTTTCACCTTTCAAATGGAATATGATATGAACAGAGGTTATATCGAAACTGATCGAAACTGTCTATAGTTTTCAAATGTGTAAACAGATGCATTCATTTTATTGGTGTTTTTTATGCATTTTAATTCACTTCAATGTGGTATTATTTTTTGTGATATATTACTTTCAAAAAGGTTAATGTTTCAGTAAAAGGACAATGGTGTATAAGCCATAAAATCCTGGCTATGGCTATGTATGAGTTTTGAAAGTTTGTTGCAAAGTTTATTTAGTATTGCAGTCTTTGATAAATAAATCTTAAAGCTTTTTACACTCTAAACTATCATTCTGTGTCTCAGTATTGTGGCGTTAATCGAACAAAATTAATTTGAAAAATACAGAAATTCTTAAATACTCTATATTTTCTGAATCTGTAACATTATAAATTTAGCAAAAGGCTTATCTTAATTTATTGTTGTTTAATTCAATTTTATAATAGAATGTAAATCAAAATAATTGTCAAGTTATTCTTTCTAGCGGGAAAAGTACAGCAAATTGTACCAACATATCTTAATTTTATGAGTATACGAAAAATTTGTCTTTAGTTTCAAGCTAGAATAATGTAAAGTCTCGCGAACTAAATTTTTAATAAATTTTCCAAAATATTGTGATGTACATATGTACACATATTTTTTTTTTTTTTAATCAGGTTGAAATTAATTTTCCAAATATTTAATAATTGTTTAAGGCCAATTCAAAGTATCCTAAAGTGCAATTAAACTAAGATAAAGTATTTTGAAATCGATTATAAATTGACGAAAATACGAAATGTTTATATACTTTATTTTATGTCCAATTACACAACAAATTTTTACTTTATGATTAACAAATCTCCTGATATATCTTGCAATATAATAAATTTATAAAATACTGAAAGGATTCACTACAATTAGTACAAGTGCTTTTATATTAGTACTACAATTAGTTATATTTTTATACTTTTTTATGACATTGTGTCCCTCATAACTGATATATGCAAAAGTGCTTGCTTAATACCCTAAAATTGGCGAAAAATAAACACAATAAGTACAGGGTGCGTACGGTATTTGAGGACATGTACATATGTTACTATATCTTTCAGAAATCACTTTTTTTACAGTAAATTTTTCTTAAATAAGACATGGAGGACTACAACTTAACTCAACAAATGAAGAGACATGCAGTTATTGTTGCATTATGTGCAAATCACACCGATTTAGAAATATCGAATTTTCTGAAGTGCGCCCGTTCATTCGTTTATAAGGTTCGCTGTGAGTTGGAAGCATCAAGCATCATTCAAAACGCAAAAAACATGAGAAACGTTCTGATACCATCCGATCGGCAGAATTTGTTCAAAAAGTGCAAGCGATTATTGATGAGGACCCTTCAAAGTCAATAAGGGCCCTGGTAAAGGATCTTAATGTTTCTGACGGTCTTATCCGTCGAGTTGCCCATGAAGATCTCCGGTAAAAGTCCTATGTTATGCGAAGAGGACAGTTTATGTCGGATAAAACACGAGAACAGCGAGTTATCCGTTCAAAACGTCTTCTTAACAAAATTAAACACCCTGAAGCAGCGAAGATGACCACATAACCCCGAACTTATGGCCGCCTAGCTCCCCAGACCTTGATCCCCTGGATTATTACGTATAGGGCGTAGTTGAGCGTGAAACCAATAAACATCCTCATAACACTATTTCTTCTCTGAAGACTGCAATTAATACCGTTATGGTCAATATGAATAAGGATCATTTAATTCGGGCTTGCAATCGTTTTAGGTCCCGGATCGAGAAGGTTATAGCAGCCAATGGAAATTTTATTGAATAAATTTATAGATATAAAACCAATAAATATTGTGCAAAAATTTCGTGAAGATTCATTAAATTTTGTTCGAAATATAAGCTTTTTATTTTTACTATCACTTTGTCCTCAAATACCATACGCACCCTGTATACTTAAAAGATTTATTTCAAAGTAGGTAGGTCTAACAGTTTAAAAAGACTTTTAAAATATAAGTTGGAGTTATTTAAGATTTTCAAAAATTTTCTCATAAAAAAAAATTAATTTCTACAAAATCTCGATTTTTTACGAAAATGCACAAAATTTAAGTTTCCGAGATTTTAACGCAAACTTAAAGTGTACTTTCTAATGCACAAATTGATATGTATATGAATTTTAAAAATCGGTCGAAATTTTAGGGAATTACAGATTCACTACAGCTGAAACTTCATAGAATTTTTGTTTGAATCACAATTTTTAAATCTCTTTATATAAGAAGAAATTAGAAAACATTAGAAAATATTACAAGATAGAAGAAATTAGGAGAAATTTTAAAAATACTTAATTAAATTTTGTACAATAACATTTGTCATAATTTACTGTGCATTTAATTTCTATAGTTCCTGTTTATATAACATGTATATCCGATTATCTGAAAGTATATATCTCAACCATCACTTGTCCCCTATCACCCACCCGCTGTGGCTTAAGCATTTACTGAGTAAATTTTACTCGCATTTTTTCTCTCTTTCTATCTTTTTTGGTTTTCCCTCCTCCTCCTCGGAATTGTGAGTATTTTTCTGCCTAATTTGTGTGAGCGCCCCTCGAAAAAAAATGAAACGCGTGTGAAAATTATGTTTATTATGCGGCCGCCCAAAAACCATTGTATTGTATGTTGTATAGGGTTAATACAAAGACTTAAATACATATAAACAATACAATTCATGGGCATACAAAATACATACATACTCACATAAATACATACATACATAAGTACATGGATATGGAGGCAGTCGGTTTGACCATTATTGTGCTTTCCCTTTAGACTTTTTGTTATATATGTATATATTTTTTGGGTGTTGTCCAACTGTGAGCTGAAAAGTCTGCCTAATTGTTGTAATTTGCTTAGATATTTTATTTATCGTTGCTTAGATAATAATTATGATGATTATCTATGAAACGGTGTATTTAAAAATTAAAAATTATTTTGTCCGGACAATTACATTTGCGTTGAAAGTGTTTCAGAAGCCGCCACCAATCTTTGTGGCCTGGGAACCATACAAAAAGGCACATACGAAATAAATTGAAGAAGAAGGGGCACCCAAAGTGTAGACAGAAGACTTGGTGTTGCTTTTGGTTTTTTCTTTTCTTATTCTTTTTTTTTTTGCATTTTGCAACTCAATTATGAGAAGCGCGGCGTTTCTTTTGCCACCATGCACCACCTGACGACGATTCGTGCAATTTCTAGCTGATAATTTGCATTATTTCTTTGCTCGCAGGTGGCTAAGACCAAGCAAAGACTATGGCGCTGGCTTTGGCTGTGGCTATGGCTTTGGTTATACCAACGGGCTTCTGCCCCATTCGGTTGCTGATCTCACGCGTTGAGCACTCGCTTTAATTACACTGCACAGAAGAAAATTATTTGGTTGAGAAGTGTTATTGAAACTATGATCGGTAGTTTTTTGGTTTTTCTCAATATCATTACTTACTCAAAAAGCAATACTTGCTTCGAAGGCAAAACTAAAAAAAAACTTAAAACAGTTTCATTTACAATTCCAAAACAATTCGGAAATAAAACCCATTTACACTTGAGAAAAAGAACGTAATGTTGGAAAAAATAATTCATAATTCGTCTTTAGTTTTTAAACATATATTCTGGTTGGTCTCCTATTTTGTTTGGTAATTAAGAAAAAATAAGTTGGTAAGTAACGAAGATGTACCTAATGTATATATAGTTTGATTTCTTTAAGGAATCATCTCAAGTTTTATGCCTTAAAAAATTGAAGGGCTAAGACAAAAATTTAAAATAGTTATATATTGATGACAAAATGAACACAGATAAATAAATTGAATATAAATAATATATTTATAGATATTTCTGTTATAATCATATATAATATATCGTCACATATTGACGAGAATCGTCATCATCTTTTGAAGACCCACGTGGCAAGTTTTGTGGAAACTTGTGAATATTTAAAATTGGTTGAAAAGTAACAGTTTGCAAAGTGTACAGAACAAATTTTATAAAACATTTTATGGGCTATAGTGAAAAAATTTCTTTCCAAGCCACCAACAAGAATGGACAATTTATAAAGCAAGGCTCATTGTTAGTGTGATAAAATCGAAAAAAATTGGTTAAAGTATTAAATAATTAAGCAAAAGCAAAAGTAAATACATTGCTGTTTCAAAAATATATTTAATAAATATAAACTATTTTTTTTTTTGGACGTACATTTAGCAGTATTATGAATTGTAAATAATATGACATGTTTACATTGAACTTTTATTGCTTTGACTTTATCCAATTTTTTACAATTTTTTAAGATACCTAATCGAAACAAAGGAAAATGGAATAGAATAGAAATAAAAGAAATAATACCCGAAAATGACTAAAGTGAATTTTTAAAAGTTTTTTTTTGTTGATCCTTTTTTGTTGGCTGAATTTTTTATTTCAAAACTTATTGCTTTTCTCACAGCATTACAAGTTGTCTAAAAACTATAATTAATAATATCTATAATTTATAATTATTATCATCAATGAAAAATGTAATCCTCAAAATATTTGCAAAGTAAATATCTATATCTAATTTTTAGACCATTATGTAAATGCACTGTAGTATCTAAATTTGGTAAAGATTTGTATGCCCACTAAGTGGACATATATATAATTTGAAATGTGTTGCTTAGTGTTAAGTTTAATTTTTATTTTGTATATTTGCTGACTTGCACTTGCAATGTGCAGTGTCTGTGACCTTTTCGCGGCTGCACTCCAATTCAATTACAGGCCGACACACATACAAACTCAAAGCTTGCATAGAGAGAAAGAGAAAGAGAGAGAGAGTCATATAGAGAGAGAGAGAGAAAGAGTCTTTGGCTCGTAGTTGGGTGAGATAATTATCAGCACATGAGTGGAATGAAGATGCATTTTGAGGGGTGGCAGAGGATTGATATGTAAATTTTCATTTTGGTTCGCATTTGAAATGCGTAAGTCATCCGAGGCCATCCCGAAAACGGAACAACAACTACTTGACCACTGTTTGGGTGCGACAAATGGACATGGTTGGTTGACTGCTAATTAAGGCAGGTCGGGGAAGAGCGTGGGAAAGGATTTTCCGCAAGGATCTTACTTGGGGCAGAACTTTTTTACAGCTGCCATTAAACTGAGTGGCCAGGAAGCACGTAAACCACAAAACCGAAGCAAAAGAAAATATTGATACAATCTCCCTATCTACAATCCATCTTTTGGCCCGCGCGTTCACTCACCGTGATTAGAGTTTTTGTTATGAAAACAGATTTCAATTATTACACCTGTTGAGCATAAAATAGTGCAAGAACCAGGCCTCAACCCCTTTTTCCAGCTAGAGAGATATCTTTGAAGCGTGCTTCCTGCTGCCACTTTTAGTGGCCTATGGCTACAACCAGAAAAAACAAAAAATAACCACCTCTATTTCTACTTTAACCTTAAATATAAACTTCTAGCCATTCACAAGTCATACCCATACCCATCATCATCTCCATCTTCATCTTCATCTTCATCAATGATTGTGGCCATCAGTTCATAAATATTTTTCTCTCAATAATCACAGACTCTCGAGTTACTCGAGCTTGTCCACCATTTAAGGTGTGAGCCTTTCTGTCGGGAATCTGAACCTGAACCCGAACCTGCAACCTGCAACCTGGCCAGTAGCTAGCTGCATCTTCAACACGTTTACGCATCACTGCATCACAGCGGCAAAGATTGTGACGATCGGCAGCAGATGCCAGCCAACTCTGGCCTACTCTATAGCCAGGCATTTGGACAACTGGACAACTGGCCCAGCCGGCTGGAAATTGATTTTCAGATGTTTTTATTGTTTTGTAGAACGCGCTTCATATCTCACGTCATCTGAGTTGGATGACGTTTATTGATACACACACAACAACATATTGGCCAATAATAGAGTTGTTATTGCTTTTTAATTGAACTACAGTGACTGAAAAAGCGCCAGACCACAATCCAAACTAGATGATGGTCTTACACTACGCAACAAAGTATTGAAGAAAAGGAGAGAAAGGAAGATGGAACTTATTTTGAGATTGTCCATCAAATCTCTTAGAGTTATAATCTATATAAGTACTTGACAAATCTTATATATAAAATAGCTTCAATTTGTGTTCTCAATTTCAATAAAAAAGATCATTTCAAAAGAAGTATTAAATAAGAGAACAGAAAGTAATATGGAAGGATGGTTTAAAGGTTTTGAAATTGATTTTAATTTAGGATCCTTTTATGTTGTCAAACATTAAATCTATTAGAATATAACTAAATACAATAAAAAAGCCTCATAATTAGTTAAACAGAAAGCTGTTATAAGCCCGATGAATTCTTTATTTAAAATTGCTTTGACTTTTGATGGCAATGTTCTAAAGAATATTGTAGCAAAAGATGAGCAGATTGTTTGTATAGTAATTTCAATTTATCATTAAAACTATGAACTAAATTCTAACAACTAGTTGGAAATTGCAGTATTTGGATAAATCCCTTTAAGGAGTTAGATTATTAGGATTTTCTTATAGGGTAATAAAGTGCATTTTGTAAATATTAACAAAAATTATAATTAAGGACAACAATTTTCAGGCAATTTCTTTAAAACTTTCTTCTTTTTTTCTTTTTCTTCTTAAAAAATCCGAGTCTTCGGTAAATTTCTGTAAAATTTTCTTTTTATTTCTTAAAAAATTCAAGTCTTTTTTAAGAGAGTCTTTTGCAGGGAGACGTATCATTGTATTTCCTAGTAATATCTTTGGTCATTAAAATATCCTACAAAAAATCCGAATTTTCTTGATTTACCAACATGTCTTTAAGTGTCTCTATGTTAGTCAGAAAATATCTTGTGGGGATGAGCAAGAAATTTATTTTGATATAAGACATGAACATAATAAAATTATTAGGAAATATTGATATTTCGGAGAGTGTACCTCCAGACTCTCTACTTGGATAAGTCTATGTTGTAAAATACAATTTTCGGACTCTTTCCATTTCTAAAGATTTAGATTCTAGATTTATCAGTTACACGCTAATACTTTAATGTGTTGAAAAATGCGTTTATGTAAGTATTAGTTGGTTTATAGAGAATTACAATTGGTGGTGCACCTCGTTAACTGTCAAGAATTTGCTTTTGTGGTATGGGAAGTATTAGCCAGGAATGTGCATTACATTTTGACTTAACTGTACCGCTTAGGCCGAGTGTTGATGCCAGGCATCAAATGCTGCGGGCTGCGTGTTTAGCACATCATTTTTAGTCTCCCCTTTTTCCCCACCCGCCATACACACACACACATTATATTTGCCATTCATTCTACCGCAGCGGAAAAATGTTGGCAACAAGTAGAAAGTAATGCAAAAGAGCACGGCCAAAAGCCCGTGTCCAAAAGACCAGGCATCCAATATTGCATGTTTAGACCACGGGCCCCATCTCTTCTGCCACTTGAAGCCAAAAGCGAGATAAGAGTCTAAATTATTATCATACCTTGGTGTTGCATGTGTGTGTGTGTGTGTGTTTAGGGTCTTGTGCGGCAGAGCAACCTGTTGATGTTGTGGATGGTTTGTCTCGTTTCTGCCTTTGTAGTTACATTTTTGATTTTCTGCTCCGTTGGTTTTTATATGTATGTTGCATGAAAACTTTGTGTTTTTTTTTTTTTTTTTTTTGCAACCTCCTCTTTATTTGGAGGCAACTGTACATACACATATGGGCTACACTTTTCTCTGTCTCTGTGGACTGGAAAATAGTGGAAAATTGTAATGACTTTTGGTTTTAGGAAAAGTGCCTTTGCACCCCATAGGTTAATTTCTTAGTTTTCTTTTTTTGAGTAAGCATGAGCAGCATTTAAAAAAAAGATATAATTTTTGTTTTATATATGTTTTAGATATATATATATATTTTTTTTGCTATCGCAGATCTGTCAAAAGCAGCCGCCCGTAACCAGAATTTGTCATAAAACCTAACCGAAAAAAACAAGAGGACCCAAAAATGTTTTATATTCCATTTATTGTTGTTGTTGTTTTTTTCGGTTCTTTTAATTTAGTTTAGTTGAATTTTCAGTTAGGTCGTAAAATAATTGTCTGGGAGCTGGCAATAGAGCGCGACACATACAGAAAGACCATGTATCCATTGCCCCGTTTGGCTTATGGAAGACGGCAGCAAAGAACTTGCCCTGTAATTATGATGAGGCCAATACAAGAAACGACCCTAAAAAAAAAGTACTACAATTTTGTACTGAAGTAATTAAGAAATCCTCTTTCGGTGCGCGAGAATTGGGTTTTTTTGTTTTTTTTTTTTGTATTTTTATATCCGTTGCTCTCTCTAGCTATCTCTTTCATTTCAAAAGTTTCACAGAATTTGTTTTTGTCGCTCGAATGCCGGTTTGTGTTTTTTTGATGACTTCACTTAAAGTCAAATGGTCATACATGTGGGTTATTATTATTATTATTTCTAGTATTTCAGTACAAAATGTTAATACCCGCTACAAAGAAAAAAAAAACAAAATAAATAAATAAAAGCCAAAAAGAAATTCAAGGGTATTGAAAGGCTTATACTTATAGAGTGAAACTTTGAATAGTTATACTTATAAAATATGTGAATTATGACTTATGTTTTACGTACTTTATTTCATGAATAATTTTCAAAATAATTTCTATTATTAGTTTGAAAAACTATTATATACATTAATAGTAGCAATTCATTATATAATCATTTTTATTCACATGGTGTTTTAAAGAAATTTTAACCATTAAATATAATATGGTAAAATAGAACACTTAAAAAAGCTAAATTTAGGTTTTAATTTCACCAAAATTGTACTTAATTTGTTTTAAGAATTACCCAAACAGTTTACATATCAAAAACTTCAAACGTTCCAATTAAATATTTGTAAATTTGTGTTAGATACATACTTTTAATAGACCTAATACAAGAAAATCTATATAAAATATATGAATAACTAACTATCAAATAAAACCTGCAATTTAATGAAAAAAATTCAACTTGATCGATATAACTAAAGCTTAACTTGTTATCGATAAAAATTAAGAATGACAACTCTGATAGCCACTTTCTTTCTAAAACAAAAACATACCTAAAAATATATGTACATATACACATTTTTATAGAAAATTCTTTTATGACCATCTGTAAATATTTAAGCTTGTACTAGTGTAAGTTTTATTAAGATTTGTTTTTGATAAATAATATTTTTCGGTGTTTTAATTTTGGGGTTTCTTGTGAGGCCTAACAGTTTCAGAAATATCTTTGGGGCTAATATAAATGAATTACAAATGATATTCAAAAGAAATGACTTCGAAAATGTAGACTTAGACTTATTGAGAACTTTTAAAAAATGTTTTGGTAAATGTTCTGATAAATAATTAAGTAATTTGCAGATTTAGTCAAAATATAGTAATTTTCTGTAATGTCAGACCTTATTTATGATAAAAGCTGCGAATCCTAATGTTTAAATCTTTAAAAGTTTTTATGAATTTAGAGTTTAATACATTAATTCAAACATTGTAAATAAAATGTTAAAAACTTTCTTTCTTGGAGAAAATATTTTCTGTATGCCTCAATAATATATCTTTAGTCTTCATTCCTAAGATTTACTGTCTAAGAATATAAAAAAATTTAAAATAAACATTATTTCCAATTTACACATTTTAAATAAAAATAGAAGGCCATGTAGAAGTATTAATTAGAAGTATTAATACTTTATCTAACAATAAATAAATAAAAATTAAACAAAATCAATCATTATAGTGCAGCAATAAATTAAAATTATGAAATAAAACTTATATTGACTGTTAATAATGGAATTTTTTTTAGAATTTAAAGATGAAATCTAGAAATAAGCAAATAGAAACTTTCACATTGAAGTGTGGATAAAATTAACATTAAATACATATAAATTACATATATATTTTTAAGCCCAATTACATTCTCTTTTCATTATGAAGAAGTTTCATAATTTTTATTTCGAAAGGGTATCCAATTGGTTCATACTCTATTAACAAAATTTTGAGACATTTGGGATTTGCTGTGTTCTCATTTTATTTTATTTTCATTTATTTTATTTTGGTTTTTTTTCGTTTTTGTGTTGTTGTTGTTCTTGTTCCCAGTTCCCGTAAGTCAAGCTTCTGGTGTTGTTGTCATGTTGGGGCAACATTAGGCTTTTAGGCCCTTTTTTCAGTTTTCTGTTGCTTCAGCTTGCTGGGCGGTCAATTGCTTTTGACCTATGTACCATTAAGTGAGAGAAACAGAGAAAGAGGGAACGCAAGAGAATGGCAGAGACTTCCCACTTTGAGTGTACTTTGCACATCCGTTAGTTTCTTTTTCCGAAAAGATTTGGAAATGATTTTTCCTGGTTTTGTTGGTTTTACTTGAATTTGATATTTTTTTCCTTCATCTGTTTTTAATGTATTTTTTGGTTTTTCTTGGTGAAAGTTTGTTAAACATTTAATTGCATCTGACTAGAACCTCCCAGTCTTAGGTTCCAGATGTAGTTGCAACACTAAGATTTGCTCCATATGGCGAAACTTTCACAAAGAAATAAAAATCGACAATAAAACGACGCTTTCTCAAAATGTAATTCGCAATTGTCTTAGCCAATAATTGCAACTAATGCGCCAAATAACGAAACAGCAAAACGAAATTGCACAATTTGCCAAAACAAATCGCTCTTCGCGGTGGTGTTGTTGCCCCAAAAGCCATTCTGAGTCATTGGAAAGAAAGAAAAAACCATATGAAGCAACATGCTACAATGCTACACTAAGCATAACCTTTTGTTCTTATTTTGTTAT
Source organism: Drosophila insularis (assembly GCA_018903935.1). Taxonomy (NCBI): domain Eukaryota; kingdom Metazoa; phylum Arthropoda; class Insecta; order Diptera; family Drosophilidae; genus Drosophila; species Drosophila insularis. The sequence continues at coordinate 7,794,783 of JAEIFP010001084.1, read as the reverse complement.
TGTGGGAATACCCTATAAGTGGTAAAGGGTCAAGTGAATATAAATTAACAGGTGAATGAAATCGAGGATTTAAATTGAGAACTATGATAGAGAGAGCACTCTCAGAGACTAAAAGATTAATGCTTAGCAAAGCTTAAAAACATTTGCCAATACAAAAATAGTCCTGGTGAAAATAATTCCGCCGATGTAGAACAGTTCATAAGCCCCTAGTTGATATAGGGCATCTTTAGAATTTGATCACAATTTGTGTAATTCATTCAAAACTAAGAACTTCCGTAGATGAAGTTTAGTTTTATTTTTTTCACGAATTGCGCTGCGTCATTTCCTTATCAAAAGATATCGAGAATTTGAGAAGAAAGGTGGAAAATGTCACCACGGCACCAGCGGCATAATTAATTATCCCTTCCTGGTGGCTACCGTGTGCGCACCCTCACTCTTTCTCTCTATTTCTATCTGTCTATACAGTTGTCATGCAGGCGGAGTATTTTCGTGCACCCCTATAAAAAAATTGGACAAAACGAGTGAAATAAAAAAAAAAACCAAGCCATAAACATTATCGCATGTTCTACACTTAGATCATCGTGTGTGCCTCCAGCGGGGGTTAAAAGTATATAGTATACATATAGGTAGAGGTACAGGTACATCCCAACAACAAACGCGCCGTCACGGTTCGATGACAATGTGGAAAATACATAGACACAAAAAATAAAAACTCAAACTAGATATATGTGTAAATATATATGTATATATATATACATATATAGTAAATACATGAAACACATGAGTTGGCCATTATTATATTGCCTTGTTTAAGCAAAATTGAACAGAACATTTCGATAGATTCGTTGCATTTAGTATACATTATATCTACCTACATATGTAAACCAGTTAAACAGAACAATGAATATATTAATATAGAAATAATTGTATATATCAGAGAAAAAAAATTTGTTTAGAGCTAATTTTATACATTTTCTTTAATAATAATTAAATTCTATTTTGAATTTTTCAAAATGTAATGCAGACTTGTATAAGCCTTTGGCCAAGTCTAAGTATAAAGACAATTCAAAACAATAATATTATTATTATTTTTTCATCACCTACCAATTTGAAATTTATTTAGGCGAACATTTTTGTTCATCTTAAACATTTATTGAAAAAGCAGGAAAAATAACCAAAAAGGTGAACATTTTTGAAATCTATTTAATCGAAAATTTTTGTTCATGTCAAACATTTATTGAAAAAGCAGGAAAAATTACCAAAAAGGTGATAAAATTTTGTTGTATTGCGACCATTTTGATTTTTAGCTAACTTTTTGTATGTCGGCTCGAGATCAATGGATAAAAACACAAAGATTTTATTCCTTTAAGCTTCTGATTTTTTAAAAACTTAAACTAGTTGAAATAAAATAAAAGAAAATATTCCTCTATAGGCAAAACTACAAGTAAATTTTCAGGTAAATCGGTAATCGTATTTTCATATTGATTATTTTGTGGGTGAGATAGAGGAAATATCAACAGATCAAACAACGTGTATATATAAAGATTTTAATTCCCATACAAAAATTGACCAAACTATAGAAACAAGAATAAAAAATAAGCCAAAGGCCTTAGTTGCCAGTGTTTCTAAAATATAGTTAGGTTGATAGTTTACATACAACTATATCCTATACTTATAATAATAATAATAATAATAATAATAATAATAATAATAATAATAATAATAATAATAATAATAATAATAATAATAATAAGAATAATAATAATAATAATAATAATAATAATAATAATAATAAGAGTAAAAAAAATATTCCAAAACTAAATTAAAAAAAACTTAATCAAGACAACTGAAGACATTAACTTAATAATTTAGATGAAATAATTAAATAAAATGAAACTGAATTTAAAAACTGTAATTATTAACTTGACTAGATAATTTCCATATCTGTATGTATGTATTTTCATTTTAAAAGTTCCTGACTTGTAAAAATATATTCTAGAATATATTGTAGGATTTTAAAGCCTAAATATACAATTAGCTTTCTAAACAGATGTAAACTGCTTTAAATTTTTAAGTTTGCTTCTCCTATGCAGTTCATTTTGGTTTCAACTTCAAGTGTTTAGTGTCTAATTTTAAATATTTCATACAGTAAGGAGGATACCGATTCCGAATCTATGATTAATATTGCACACTTTTTTTTCAAAAAATACTTTGTATTTCAAAAAGCCACAAATGTCTTTTTAACCTAAAAAAATAAAAAAAATTGTTAGTTTTTTAAATATTTATTTTCTGAAACCAAATTCCGGGCTTAGAATCAATTTAACCCGTATTGGTTAAGGAATCCTAACAAATTTAAACACAAACAATCAGAAATACTTGTGTAATACTTATGATGATTGAGTTTAGGATATATGGAATATCAGTGAAAGAATGTACCTACTTATTAAACTTTATGAAATCAATCGACTTTAATCTCAAATTAGAATTGACTAGATATTTTGTTAGATGTATCTATACTTATACTTGTAAGAATTTGTATCGATTTGTAATTGATGTGTCTTGGTTTATGTTTACATCATTAGAGATTGGTTCAGCTTGTATTTATTGTAATAAACTAAAGCATTTCTTTTGACTTCCTTTATTGTATTTTGCCAAGATCAAGAGATCGTTTGCAGTCCATCTTCAGGCTCTTCTTAGCGCTGCTTAACCAAATGGAAAGCAGAGAGGATGCCTCATCTAACTGCATTGGTGGCAGTGGCAGCTGCAGTTTGTTGCTGCAACTAATTGCGTTTAGTTGGAGCTGCTTTGCTAGCCTAACGGTTGCTTCCGTTAAGCGACGGAATGAATATACATACATATACAATGGCCTTTTTTTTCTATTTTTTTTGTTTTTGTTTATTTATTTGTTTGCTTTCTTTTCTTTCCTTTCGAAAGATAACATGGCACATAATGCATCACCTTGACTAAGAATAAAATGTGCCTACTAGCACTCACTAAAAAAAAAAACACAAAACAGATACTAACAGTAGTGGTAAATGCAAAATCAAATAGTAATTCATATGGCAAAAACGGAAGGATGAAATTATGATAAGATGTGACAGAACCTTTCGATACTAACGATAATGTCGATCAATTAAAGGGTGATCATGGTGTCTCGTGCTTCCGATGGCAAATTGCTTGAAATTTCATAGGCAACTACTTACTACTGAAAAAGGAAGCAAGTTCCGGTTAATGAGAAGTTGCCCCGTTCAAGAAGATTGCCTTTAAATGCTTTTGCGTAATCTATAACATAACTGATTAAACCAAATTACCAATGAAAATTAGCAGAATGAAACCGGAAGTACAAAGTGTCAGCAAGTGATCACAAGACGGAAAATGTGAAAAACAAAGAAAATAAAAAAAAAAAACGAAACAAAATTTCGGCAGAAGTTTAAGCAATATGATCAGAAAAAAGGGTTTAATGATCATTAACCAACCAAATAAGGCTAAGAGCAGAAAACTCTTTGAGTGAGAGAAAATACATAAAAGAGAGACACACTGAGACTGTGAGAGGGAGCGAGCCAGTGAGCAAGTGAGAGGGCGATCAGATGAGAGTGCCATAGAAAGAGTCAACTAGCTGTTGTAGCCAGGGAACAGGTAATTACACCTGTGCTAATACGCTTCACTGAGCGTTGCCAAGTGCAAGAAAGAGACAACCACATGCCAACAACTTTGGAGAGTCGAGGTTACAAAAACCCCGTGTCAACGTTGAATGCTGGCAAGTCGCAAAGTGGAAGTCAAACACGAACGGTGTCCGGTTGATATTGCAAACCCTAAAGAAAATATAAAAAAAAATTCAAAGAAAAAAACAGAACTCATTGAAAAAATAGAAAAAAAAAAATAATGAAGAGAACTAACTCTACAGAAGGCGCTTTTTTTGTATACGTTTTATCTGTCGTGTTGGCCACGTTTGGGACGATCCGATCAGTGCTTTGTCAGCCAGCGGTCTGTTTAGACCTACTCTCAGCTATCAGCTGAAACCAACAACCAAAAAAAAAAAAAAAAAATTAACTACACAGCAAAACAACGACAAAAAATATAAAAAAAAACCCAAAGTGTTAGATAAACTGATAATAGAAATATCACTCAGAGTCTCTCGCTCTCTCTCACTCTCTCAGCACACACAAACGTGGCGCAAATGGAAAAACAACAAAAAAAAGTTAAAGAAACCTCAAACTAAAAAACAACGGCAAAGTGTCAATAAAACTCTTGTATTCATTAACACAACTCAAAACGTTCTATTAGTAAGCACTTGCAAATTTCGAAAAAAAAATAAATAAAAAAAATGAAAATCGACAAAAAAAACTAAAACAAAAACGTAGACAGAAAAACGACAACGACTAGCCATAGAAATTAGCGTGGCTAACTCATTGCAAATTGCATATAGTCATATCTATCGCTGCAGTGTCTCGATCCCTAGACGACACACTACACACTCACACACACAGAGACGACCCTAAAAGATATAAGATCGTTAAATTATTTAACTACAAAACGTTGATGCGTTGCCATGACGCTGTCATGTCCTTGGCCTCTAAAAAAGGGCAGGTGAGTTCACACACAAAAACAGACAGACAGACAGACATAAAACCTCTTAGACAATAAGTTTCAGTTTTACGATCATCATATATCATTAATCACAATTTGGCTTCAAAAAAAAAAAAATGCAGAAGAAAAAACAATTAGTTCTTATAATTTCCATTTTAAAGACCAAAACCCAAAGAAAATCTATAGGGAAATATATTATTTTTTTGTCTTGGTGCCCCACCGAGAAAGAAGAACAAAAATTTTAATTGAAAACTAATTGATCTGGTCATCAGACTGGAAAGATTACCATCATTCATCATCATCATCATCACGATTTTGTACATCGTTGGAATTTCACATCACCAAAAAAATAAAATTCTTTAAGCTATTATCTGGGCCTAAAATAAATCACATTTTCAAATTTGATAAGAATAGGAAGGTGTTTGTGAAACAAAATGTTGAACACTTCAATCCAATGGAAATTATCAACAATAACCATTTTTTTTGTTCTCCCTTTCTGTGATTATTAAAGAAATATATAAAAAAATATTTAGTTTGATTTGGAGCTCTTGATATCTGCTTATCATAAAGCATAGTTAGTTTTCACTATGTTTCCTGAAATATTGCAATATAATGGCCAATAAATCTATAAATATCTATCTATCTAGGAATTTTCTTGAATTATATAGATAAAAATAAGAAATTAGTTTTTTTTTCTGGTGAAATAGAAAACCAAAAGATTCCGATTATTTAATTAACCTTTACTATCAGTGTGGAGTTGTTTGGAAAATTTTATATTATTAATATTGGATATAGATATAACTATATTTTACAAACTTTACTTAAACTGGCCCAGGGCTTAGATTGAGAATCATGTGTAAAATATGTCTTTTTTAAGCTGGTGCTATATATTTTTACCTTATATATAAAGGTCAATTTAGTTTTGGCTCCTTTTTTATCCATTTGATTAATGTCCTCTTAGTCAGTTAAGACTGTGTACAAGGTCTTAATATGGCCATTTTGGCGATCTATGATAAAAAATTTAAGACCATATTTTATAATGGTTTTACTCTTGAAATAAGTAACCCATAAGAGTCATAGGAAAAAGGTTGTTAAAATATATGTTTCTAGTACGAATCTTTATGTCTATAAATTCTTTGAAACTATTAAAGTCTAAACAGCATTTCTACAAAAAATCTAGATTAATAACAAATCCAAATACCCAATATGAATCTGTTTCAATATGTTTTTCTTTACATCAAAAAATAATTGTCTTACTTTTACTTAAAGCCCAATAAGAAAAAGGTTTAAAAAAAATTGACCCTCCCTACCTCTTTTTCTATCTGATGAATGTTTTCCAAAAATTATCTCATTAATTTTACAAAAAAGATTATTAATTTGAACCAAAAATCGGTTTTTGTTTGTTGGCTAGACGATATAGAAAGCTGCTTTACTGCTATCAATCCTATAGTTAGGCTGCAAACTAATATTTAGTCATAATTCAACTGTCTGAAACTTCTCCTCCCACCAAAAAAATAAAAAAATAAGTCGAAGACAGAAACAAAATTCCCGCCTATTCCCTGACTATTCTGCTCAATCATTTCACATAATTTCTGTGGCGCACAATATTCGAGATCGATGGAAAACATTTAGCGGCGCTTTAAACAAGTCAATAAACGATTAAAATAATGATTTTTCAAAAAAAGAAAAAATCGAATGCCCACACAAAAGGTAACACAGCCTTAAAAACAAAAAATAAAAAATATTACAAAAGCACTCTCGAAAATCTTTATGAAGAAATCCACCAAAAAAAAAAAAAAAAAAAAAATCATTGGTATAATAAAAGGCAAAAGAGTATATAGTGCTCAGTGCTATAATTGCGAGTTGGTTGAGAAGGCATCGAGTGACATCATTTCGTTTTTATTTTATTTTGTTTATTTTACTTAATTTTTTTATTTTTTTGGCTAAACAAGTTGGTGGTACACACACACCGAGTGCCACAGAGTCAGTCAGTCTCTGTGAGAGCTTTATAATTGCTATGACTTTATTAGGTTATCAGAGAGAAGCTGTGAACCAAAATTCAGCTAAAGGCGAACCGGCCAAGTTTGTGGTTGGTGGCTGAGACTGAAACTGAGGCTGCTCTTGATGTTTGAGTTATGTCTCATTAGTAACACGTGTGAGTAGTAAGTAAGTAAGTAAGAGGAGCGGATGACAGAAGGAGACTTTGTTCCACCGTTCCTAAAGGTCTTTCAGTTGGGCTCAACACATACAGTTGCAATATCAATTACAGCATGCCACAGGAGCAGTAAGTAAGCAGTGAGCAACAGTAACTGGTTTGCTTTTTTTTTTCATTTTATAATCGTTACTTATTTGAGGTATCGAATTGGGGGTATATAGATTTGTTGTTTCACTTTGATGTCTTATTTAACAAGATCTAATCTATGTACATTAATAGGGTAAATTATGTTGGTTTGGTAAAAACAGTTTAAAATAGTTTTATTTCATAAAGAAAAGTTCATGAATTCTTTTTACATGTTATCACAATGCAGTAGAGAAATTTTTTATGGGAGACCCTTGATAGATATCTACAAAAATTTGACAGATACCAGCCATATGTTATACCAAGATTTAAAGAAAATGTTTTGCTTTTTTTTTGAGTATTTTTTTAGTCGTTTTTTTTTCAACTCATTTTTGTATTTTAGACGCAGCAATTATTTTTTTTACCTGTTTAGAAATTTCACATTTTTGTTTAGAGAGTATCTTCTGGTCGACTATTGGCCAAGTAATGATCTTTCAGCTCGTATGTTGTGGACACCTTTGGCTCCTTTCTGCTCGCAAGGTTTCATGTTGCATTTGCCTTGACTTCTTCCTCTCTCACAGAAAATGACCCAGAGCTATCGCCACCACCAACAACCAACTGGCATGGCCATAAACTTGCAGCAGAAAACCAAGCCTGGCCAGAGCCAGAGTCAGAGTCAGGCCTCTGAGCGGCATCAGCGCGGCGTTGGAGTCCAAGTCAGAGTAAAGTCGGGCCGAGCACAACAATTTGCAAACTCATGATGCAGCCTTAAAAGGCCGCCTCATCCGCTCTGGCAAATAACAAAAACTACTACAAAAAAAAAAAAGAGGAAAAAAAACCTCCAAGAAGGAAAAACAAAAAGTGCGTGATTTGTGTGATGTGCCCAAGCCACCAGAGAGAGGGCAAGACAGAGGCAGAGACAGAGCGAGAGGATGAGAGTGACAGGAAGATAGAGAATGAGACCAGAAGAGAAACGGAGAGAGAATACGAGAGAGACTTCAGTTTGAGTCTCTCAAGTCTCTTGGCAATCCATCAGGGCAGTCAGGTCTGTTGACCTCTAAGTGCTCTCCTTGGTCTCCCCCTTCCCCTGTCAGCAGCAGTCCCTTTACTCCCAGTCACTGGCTCTGTCTCTCAGTCTGTCTCTGTTGGTGGCAGTTGCGCATGTCTAATTGCAGTCAGTTACGTATAACAGACAACAACTGCAACACGCCAGAACTGGCAACAAGTGAGACTCTCAGCTTCCCTCTGCCACCTGACAGGTTGTGATAATTGCCAACGGGTCAAGTCAACTTAGCAGCCAGCAAAATACGCAACAAAAAAGGCACTTGGCTAAGTCAAAAGTTAACATTTCGAGAGTGCCTCTTAAATTCCCAACCATGATTTTTACTAGAATCTTCAGAAATGTACATAGATGGGAGGTCACACACACGCACACACACACATACACATAAAAGTGGAAGGATTCGTTTTGTTATTTTGAAATCTTGCATTTCTTATTAAATATTTTACTAAATTTTTTTGAAGTAAAATGTCTCTTAAATAGAAACCAGTTAAATTTACAAAATTTAACATAATTTTTTAAATATTAAAGGATTATCTAATAGAATAACATATCTAATTTCGATTCCAACAAATTTATTTGGAATCGTAAACCGAAACAGGCCTATATGATTTAAGTATCTCTCGAAAGTAGAAAATTTAAAACATATTTGTGCTGACTCTAATTCCAATTCATTTCTATTGTGATTGAGACTTAAAGATGAAAACGTTTTCTTACTTTTTATTCCACTTATTTTATAAATGAATTTCGTTTGTTTGGCTTTTTTTTTACATGTTTTTTATTTCAATACCATGTGGAATTTATCATTGTTCATAATTTAAATGAGTTGTTACAATTTGTGATGTTTATTTGAAGGAAGTTGTTTTATATTTTATCAATGATGCTTTGAAATCTTCTACTATACTTACACATAATTCCAACCTTAGATTAAGTTTAAAGTTTTTCATTCATAGACAACTTTACAAGAGGTTTGTGTGTATATGTGATATGAGAACATATAGACATATCTAATGTCTTACATCATTATTTCAAGTTAATTTAATTGTTGCTCTAGACCCCCTAAATGAATCTCTTCCGTTCTTGTCTCATACTTTTTTTTTTATTAGGTTGACCATAGTCCGATTCAAAGATTTCTCATACAAGTGCCTTGTCACTTTGTCATGTTGTAGTTGTAGTTGTTCTAAAAAAAAGTTGCTGGGTTTCCTGGAATGGCCCCAGACAGAGACAGAGACAGAGACAGAGACAGAGACAGAGACAACGACAGCTAGTGAGGTACTCCAACCTTCTCCTCTCATTTTATATATGTTATTTTTTCGTCTTTTCGTGTGTATTTTTTTTATATGTTTGTTTTTAAATGCTGACGGTAGCGCTGACCTTTTTGTGTGTGTTGGCTGCGACTTTTCGGCAGAAGTTGTAAAAATGTTGTTTCAAAGCGCCGCAAACAAGAAAAATAAAAAAGACCAAAAAATAAGACAGAGAGACGGAGGAGAGAGCCAGAAACCGTTGCCATTAATGATCACCGCTGGGCATGCAAAAGGCAAGCAATAACGAACATTTCCTAATAGCCATTCTACCCCAAAAACAACAACAAAAAAATCTTTAACTTGAATGAGTTCGTCTTGTTCTTCCTCTTCTTATTTTTTTTGGCTACTGGTTGCGTTTTCACGCAACAAATGGCAACATTTAAAAATCCATTTCGCCAGGCAGCAAGTCAACTCCACCACCAGGCAAACGGGCAGCAGTCAGCTCATCCTCATCTTCACAGGTGCACAGCGGGCAGCAGTCACAACATAGCACTGGCTCATATATCTTTTTGTCTCTCTGAATGGATTTTTGCCTGCCACAAAGGGTAAAACCAAAAGGCAAAAGAAGTAGGAGGAAAGCTGCCGCAATTGATGCTGACAGCGAATGAAAGGCTCTGGCTGAGACATGGTCATAGCACTGAAGCCTGAGTTCAAAAAGAACTGCTGCAAGATGACTCTCGGCTGTGAGAGTGAGAGGTTTTTTTTTTTGTTTTTTGGTCTAAAACCACTGTGGATTACAGTGTGTTAACAGTAGTTAAGCTAGTAATAGAACTTATGAGCCAAATTGCCTTGAAGCTATATACACATTTAGGAATCGGGTATTTTTCTTAGTTTCCCCTTGAGCCTTTTTTTGATTGGATTAATGCATTTAGAAAGCAATTTCTGAAACAATTTTTTAATGAAGGTTATTAATAGTTTTCTCTACGAAGTTGTATAAGAAAATATATTCCAAGATCTATTCAAGAGTTCTTCAAGCTTTATTCAAGACTCATTGAAGTCTCATTTAAAGCTTGTTTAAGCCTTATTCAAAACACTTTTCTTTCACTTTTTAACGGTATATTCCTTGATGTTTTTGCAATATTTCTCAAAAGCTCAGCCACTGTGCCTTTTGGTATAGCGCTGCTGTTTTGCTTTGGTAGTGGTGGCGGTGGTGCTGGTGGTGATGCTGGCGGTGGTGGCGGTTACTTCCTCTCTCCAGATGTGCTTAAACCAGTTTTTGGTTTTGGGTTGCCCCCAGGAACACGACAGACAACGATGACTTCGACTCCCCATAAGATCAATTCTAGCCGATTTCACTTTTTCCTTTTTGCTGCCCAAGCTCAAAGTTGGGATGTCAAGTTTTTTTTTTTTGTTTTTTTTCTTTGCTTCTCCAGTATTTCTGTTTTTTTTTTTAAAGGTGCAGCCTTGTGCAACGGTTGCCTTGTCGTCGTTTTGTTTGTTGCCTCATCTTATGCTTCTTGCCAACATTTTTATCTCAATGAGTCGAGGCAAACATGTTGTTTTCGTTGTTGTTGCTGGTTAGGCTGGTTGCATGCCACAAATGTGCGATTGGCATGTCAAAAGAATTATGTATTGATTTTTGATTTCGACCCCAAGAAAAAGCCAAATAAAAATAAAGCGGAAGTTTTTTGCTCTTCGCTCTTGGGGTTCCTCGAGGCTAAAAACTTATTAAATTCCAACAAATTAAAAGTCTATTGAACATCTATCAGCAACGGAAAAGAGAGAAGAAAAAGAGTGTAGGAGATCGAGAAGGCGGAAAACATGTTTCACCTGTCCAAAAGTGGGCGCCACTTTACTGGCAAAATGTATGACATTAAACGCTCCTGACAGCCAAACATTTGTTCATTGGCATTTAATTAGTTTTCCACGAAATTATGCTAGTTAATTGATTAGACTAAGCCAAAAGACAGCCACAGTCAGATATCGATAGAGCGGTGAGTGGTTAGGGGTAAGAGGGAGTTGTTAATATTGAGGATCTGGTCAGATCTGGTCAGTCGAGTCTTGATCCAGAGCCCTGCCTTAAAAAAAGGCAAGCCAAACAAAAATTGAACATAAATTGCTGAAGGAGTTGAGGCCGATGTTGCTGCCGTTGCTGCTGCACCCACGCCAAGTCAGATCATAGAGATCTCTTGGTGTTTCTCTGTGGTTGTGGCTGTGTGTGTGTGTGTGTTTTGGTTGTCTAAATATGGACATGGACACGGCTTGAATTTTGTTTGAGGGGTTGGCGGTTGTCGAAGATCAATTCAAGCCAAGCCAAGAAGCCAATCTTTTAGCCATTATAAGTAGAAAATTTCAAGCTTGCGGCTAAATATATAAATGAGAGATGAAGTTGAAAATCGTCTAAAGATCATATGGAACAATTTATGATGGCAAATAATTGGACAAAAAGAAAGTTGATGAATCTATGATATAAATGAGATACAAAAAATTTAAAAATAGTTTTTTAAAGAAAAGAGAATGCTTAATAGAAATGTTAAAGATTATACAACTGACAAGTTGTAATAGAAAGTTCTAAGATGATAAAGAAAAGAAATGCCATTAAGATAAATCTTTCAGGAAACCATTAGCAATAGATTAGATCTATAAATATTTGACTACTTTAGTTAATATGCCGCCGTATAGAATAGAAAAACATTAATAAGAAAAATTCATACTGCATATCATTAGAATACAATTGCAAAAAAAAAAAAATTCTCATAGAAGTTGAGGCTATAAATTTTATATTCGCATGGAAACAAACAAAATTAAACCTGTTAATATGGCTAGACTGTTGCTGATCTAATATGTATATGTACATATAGAAATCTATAGAAAATGTTTAATGATCTTAAATTTATGATTTTTTTTCCTTTTCGGTGTTTATTTTGATTCTAAGGGCGATGACAAGATGATGCCAGTTGTATCTAGTAGATACCAAAAAGCCTCTTTCCTTCTCTTTCTCTCTCTGTCTCAAACAATAGGCCTATAAGCTGATCATTATGTGAGAGCTTACTAAAAAGAAAAAATAACTCATGTCTAACGATTTTTGATTTTTAAACCTGCTAATGAAGATCACAGTAAGAGTGAGATGGCAAATAACAAAAATAGCTAGAGCGAGACAAAAAGTAGAAAGGTAGGTAGGCTGACACACGCGTGTGCTTTAGTAATTAATAAAAAAAAAATTTCAACAAACAAGAAAACTAAAGGGGGTAACAATATATAAAAACATAAAATAAAAATAAAAAAACATCTGACACGACAGTCACAACTCTCAGTAAGCAGTCAAACAATGGGCCTAACCGTTCCAAGCTCTGTTTTTTTTTCTTATTTAAAGTATTATTTTATTTTTTTTTTGGCCCAAAACGCATTGAAAAATTGTAGGCATTGTTCAGGGCAAAAATTCACATTGTCAACTACTCGAAACCTGAGAGAAAGAGACAGAAAAAACCATATATACACGACTTTTTCGTAACAGTCACGTTTTTTTCTCTCTCTCTCGCTCTCTCTTCCTCTCTCTTGAACTCTATTTTATTTTATTTACTTTGCTGACAAAGTAAAAAATACAAAAAAAAAAAAAAAAATCAGCTAACAACAACACAAAAAAGATACTAAAAATCGAAAAGTTGACGCATCGTGCGAGCAAACAAATCATAAAAAAAAAATGTTGCCACAATGAAGAGGCATAAAAAAAGAAGCCAAGAAATTGAAATCTTTCAAATCAGATTAGAAAGGCAGAAGAAACAACTATATACAAATGGATACATACGTACATACATATATGTATATCTATATACAATACCTAACAAAAATTGATTATTATCAGAGAAGCTTACACGGTAGTAAAGAACGTTTTGTACATACGATTCGACCAGGCATCGTTTGAGAGATACCCTGTAATATGTTAAAGATTTGGGTCTGAGGAAAAAAAATAATAAGCTTAGTCCTATTTGTATACACAGCAAGATTAAGCTTAAATATTTCTTCTTTTCATTTAAACATTTTGGCGCCACTTTTTTATATAGTTATAGTATGAGAAACATTTTTGTTTTTAGTTTACCAGTTTTTTTTTATTGTTTTTTTGATTAAATTTTTTGAGTAGATTTTGATCGGAAATTTTCGGATTTATTTTCAAAAAATATTTTTCGTTATAATACTTCCTATTTCTTATCGTTTTTTTTTTTTTTGCAATTTTAAAATGAAGCTAAAATAAATATAAATAAATTTTATTTTTGAAAAATAAATTCATTTTCTTTTTTAGTTTTTCAAAAGTATTGTCTCGTTTTTTAATAAAGTTTGAGTTTGTAGACTGTTAGTTAGTTACAGAGACTAGATAGTCAAGATGAAGAGAGCAAAAAATTGTATATATATATTTATTTCAAACCAAGATAATGAGAAATTGTAAAATATGCTGTAAAAAGTAAAGAAATATAAATTTTGATCTTATATGCATTTTTCTAAAAATTATGAAATGTTATATTTAGCTGATTGACTATCTTTATATACTCCCAAACTTATTGGCCTATTATAGGGTATGAGAAAAAGGTGAGGAGGAGTAGGAAAAGCAGCAACAGTTGCAACATTCATAGGTGAGATCTAGTGATCTGGTGGGGGTTGTCGTGAGATTATGATGTTGCAAGTTAATGACAGCTTCAGGTTTATCTGCTGCTGTTGCTCAGCAGCATTTCGTTCTCTGGCGATTCTCAGCAATTAGTTTCCAGCCGAGATCTGACTATATATCATTCACCCTCTGTGTGAGTTGCTGTTTCTGTATTCGTGTTTCTCTCTCTGTTTCTCTGTATGTGTGTGAATGATGAGTGTTGATGTCTAGAGGTAATAATTGCTACTGGTCCTTGTCGTTGTTGTCGCTGTCGTCAACACAGAGCAATGGGCAACACATATAATTAAGTTCGTAAAAGTCTCTCCAACACACTAAAAGTTCTCCAAAACTGAAAGCTACATTGCTTGGCACAATTATGAAATATTTTTGTGGTCAAAACCGGTTCACAAATGAAGGATAATGATGATCTCTCTCTTTCTCTTCCCCATGGATACATCCATCCATCCATCCATCTCTCGCCGAGGCTTGTTCTCTTGGGGTGTGCCTCCATCTCTCTCTGGCCTAGTAGGTTTGAAAGAAAAAAAGATTTATGCATTGCACAAAGGTGCCTGGAAGATTGAAGATGGAACTTGCCGCCGCTCCAGCCTCCCGGGCGCTTTATTTGTCAAGATTAATTACAAAAATTTGCGTCAAATCATAATTTTCCTTATTTTATGAGGCTAGGCAGCAATGAACAAGACAGCGAGAGAAAGAGAGAGAGAGAGAGAAGGTATTGGGCATATAGTTAAAACTCAAATACTGATATTTTACTGATTTACGATTCATAGTTTTTCGGTTCTCTGTTGACAAGCCCATTCTGTGTGGCATTTGGCATTTCGTATTTCGCATGGGGCATGACATTTATGATCTTCGTAACGGAAAAATACATAAGTTTACAAAATTTGTTTGATTTTTTATTTATTTTTTTAGGGCGGGTATTGATAACTTGTATAATATTATTTTAATATATTATGTCTACAGAAAACACTTTGATTTGAGCCAAAGTGGCAAGATAATCTTTAAGGTTAAAACAAATTCATGCAAAAGCCTCAATGCAATTTATTTACTTGAAGCTTAGACTAAATTATGGCTGTAAAAGTTTTTTCAACTTTAGAGAATTGGTTTAAAAATCAGTCATGAAAATTTAAGAAATCACATTCTAGGCCTTTGTTTTTGCTTTAACTATGTTAAGTAGTGTAATGAATTAATTTCGCTTAACTAAACTAAATTTGTTTGTTTGCTTGCAGTGATGAACATCTTGCTCTCTTAACGGCTCCTTCTGTGATCAAAGGCTCTGAACGCTAAGGAAATTCCCTGGAGTCCTTTTTGCTGCATCATCATCTACGGGAAGCAGAATCAGAATCCGTAAACGTCTAAGGTAAGACAAACTTAGAGTTCTCTCCTTATGGATTTAATTAAAGAGAAAGAGAATGAGGTAAAAAAAAGCTATATAAATGTTCGAGTTGGCCTGACAGCGTTTGCGACTCATTAGCAGCAATTTGTTGGGCATGCCGCCGATGTTGGTCCCCTCCCCCTCCCAAACCACCATACTCCTCATGCCATCATGAAATTATCGAGGCCGACAAATGTTTGAAAGCGTTTTCACAGAAGCAACGCAAAGGTCCCAATGGCTAAGCCATGGTTTTGGTATTATCCAAGTTGGTAACTTGTTGCTAATTATGCATGTGGTTTGACGGTTCGAGAGGTTAGGGAAGGGGCTGAAGTTAAGGCTCGATGTGGCTTTTGCTGGTTGCTGTTCGAGCTTATCTATCTATCATGGTGTCGCTGGCATAAAAATTCAAATTGACACTGGAAATCAGTGAAAGCGTGTGAACTGAACTTGAGACGTGGCAAAACCGCAGATAAATAAGACATACAAAAACAAAGAGGCACAGATAAAACAAAAAAAATACAGTAAATGTGAACTATTTATGCATTAGTGATGGTAGCGTGACACGAGGGCCTTAAAAGAAAAATAAAGTAATTTTAAATGATTATAAATGCTTTGAAGTAAGCCCTTTAAAACGAAACTAAAGTCTAAGAACTTTTTATTTGTTTGATATTCTATTAGAATTCATTTCGAATATTGATTTAACTCACGTCTCACGTGACTCTCTTTAAGTGACTACTTGTCTTATGCATATGCAAAGAGCAACAGATAAGACAGACTAAAAGAAAAAGCAGAAGGAAGTGCCACAGAGACCTCTTTTGACTTTCAGACCCCATAAATCTACACATGTTTACACTGGCTAAGCCACTTCAATTGTTGTTGTTGTTGTTGGTTTGGCTCCCATATCAGTTGACAATTTGTCAAGTTGCCTTGCAACTTGAATGACATTTTTCCTATGTGCAGCCCGCCCCAAAAAAAAAAAGCAAAAACAATACAATGGACAACAAGAGCCGCAGCAACAACTTGGCCAACTTTGGTCGCTTTCAATTCATGAAATGCACAATTGTTGTATGTTTTTGTCAATTGAAATTGAAATTGAAATCGGAGCCACTAGAATGAAACAGAGACAGAGAGATAGAAAAGTGAGAGGCAAAAAGACAAATAACAATAGTAATTACCAGCTACAATGTGTGATAAGAATTTTAGTTTTTACTACTTATCAGTTTTACTTTTGTTTATGAAGAGTCGACAAATGAGTCAGTTTTCAATATTATGCCTTTTAGTTATGAGCTTTAACCTAATTGCAATTGATCATTATCTAGGTCTATAATTTCATTTTTTAAATCTATACATGATGGCCCACAAATGAAATCATCAAAATGCCCCTCTAGAAAGGAGATGGAGCGACTTGGGGCTCTCTTTAAGTCTTATATTCATAGCCATAAATCTTACTCTGGGTTTCACCATATCTTTAGTCGAATATCTATTGCCGAGGCGCTGCTCCCTGTTCTTAAATTTTTATTTGAAGATAAATGTGGCCGCGAAAACTTTGACAAGCGATTAACTTTACAATTTATCGCCTACCAATTTGAATCGTCGTAAATCTTTAGTAGAATTTACTTACTGACTAACAGTTTACCAGTTTACCAGTTACCTGTTTTTTTTTTTTCACCTGCCTTGCTCCTTTTTTGGCCCCATCTCATGTTGCGTCATTAATTTAACTAGTTGTTGCAACAAGTATTACTTACCCCTTAACCATGGGTCAGTCTCTTTTAAAATCCCCTCTGATTAAAACATCAACCAGGCAATGTTTTGCGAGCCCTGCCCGACTGGGTTGCTGATCTCGTTTTATTTATGCATGTTTAAACATATTTAATGTCATTACGGGCACCTTGCCCCATGCCCCATGCCACAAGCAGCAGCAGCGGCAGCAACACGCATTTAATTATCAACGTCTCGCTGGTTTCTTGAGCATTAATTTAATGAACGCATGCATTTCACATTTTTATCAGAAAAGAGAGAGAAGGACCTTAAGTGAGGGAAAGGGTGGAGCGATCTACAGAATACAGGGGCGTACTATCATTATATTTGTTAAAGAAAAAAATAAGGTAAATCTTCGAGCCAAGCTTTAGAAAAAAAGAAAAATTGATTAAAAATCGTTTGGACTTTAGTCTGTTCTAATGTCATATTTTTTATGTTTTAACAATAAGAATACATTTTTAAGTAATTTTTATATTGTAAGTTCAATTGATTACGCCACTGTCTTCTACCTTTAAGTCCGGTAGCTGTTTAGCCTGTTCCAATATATTTATTGCAACGTCGCGCCGTTGCCGTCGTGTCCGTCGTTGTCTTTGGCTGTCTTGGTTGTCGTCGTTGTCCGTTGTCTGTTGTCTGGCTGGTGTCTTCATTGCGTTTTTAATCGCATTTAATATTTCATTTTATTAAGCCCAATCGTTAAGACAGTCTTTGGGTCTTGTTATGGCATCTTCATTGCCATTGCCAGTGCCATTGCCACCAGAGGTGGCGTCTCTTCATCTCCATCTCGATGTCTGCTTATCGTCTTGCGCTGTTGCGCTCAATTTGCTAAATGCTGTCATAAGGTTGTCAGTTTATCATTTGCATTTATTCATATTAATTCTGAGATTTTGGTTTCCATCCAAGCAAGCGGCGCCTTAGGCGACATGGAGATGACACTTAATAAGTGCCACAACATAAGCATAGGATCAAGTCAAAGCATTTGCAACTTGCCACTAGTGAGCGATGCGAAAATGCTAGGTATTTAATTGTGGCATGTGGCTGAGTTGCCGTTGAAGTTGGAAGTTGTAAGTTTGCCACAACTTGCAGCTGTTGGCAACTGGCAACTGGCTAACTGAGACTGCATTCCTTTCAGTCAACCAACAGCAACCATTGAGGTAAAAAATAGAAAACAAACCAAAGACAATTGTCAATTGCTAGCCACCCTAACACACGATCTGTCTACATAACTCAAGGAGTAAACGAGATTCATTGAGGCCAGTGTTTTGTTGCAATTACAATAAGAGTATATCCAATACCAAGATATATGCGAATATACAATCGGTTAACCTTATCATAGCTCTGGCACAAACTAAAACAATTTAATCCTGCAATAAGCTTGAACTAAAAGAGTATACAAATATCGAGATACCAGCAAAATGTTAACCTAGTCTTCTAGTTATCCATTCTAGAGCATCTACAACTTCGACAACATGAAATCATTGATACTTAAGTCTAATTATCATTAACCTCTTCTTAACCCCCCTCACTTTTCTTCATCTATGCTTGCAGTTGTCAATCATTTGAAGAAACTGGAAAGGATGACCATCAAAATGTTTCCTGTTTAGGAGTAAGTTGATATCATAGACATGAGAAATATAGACACAGACACATACATACATAGCTTGGTCTATGAGATGAGCTTAATTAACCAAAAAGAAACAGAAACACACGCACTTGACCCCGGCCGATCCATTCATTGCTACAAAAGGTTTTGCGACCTCAAGCCAACTGACACAACTAATTTATCAAAAAAGAGAAAAAAATAAAACACGTTACCAAACAACCGACCAATGCATAATTAAGGCAACAAAAGCCAAAGAGCACAAAACCAAAAATGCCTTTTTAAACCGTTTGAGCAACGCCTCTTTCTAACAGTTTTTTTTCTCTTTTTTTTTTTCTTAGTTTTTGGTTTTGTTTGATTTTTCGTTAATTGCCGCTTATTAATCTTCGACATAGCCAAATTTAATGGTCTAAACAACAAAATTTTTTTTCCTTTTGAAACAGAACGTAAAACTATTAATCATCTTGGAGGAGAGAGAAAATCAAAATTTAAATTTTAGGCTCATCAAAATAGTTGAACATTTTGTAAAGATTTGCTTGCTCTACACATTTAAATGGGTATACGTTATGGTTCTAAAAATTTGTGGATTGTCATATAAAAATATATACTTGATTGACTCTTAACTGCAGGGAAAAATATGCTTAGAGAATAAATATTATTAGTAAAGAAATTTGTAGAGTTGGTTATTTAGAGAAATAAATAATAGACAAATATAGTAAAATTCAGAATACAGCTTTTAGCAGTAATTTCAATCCTTATCACCATAGATAAAGGGTATTACTAAGTCAACATTAATTGAGCTTATAGTTCTTTATAATTCTTCTAGTGTTGACAAATTCTAAATTCCTTTTTTTTTAGACATTTAATTCGGGCTTTTGACAGGGCAAATTAAATAATCAATCAAAAGATGGCACAATCAGACACACACATACATAAAGACCCAAAAGTTCAAAGGCAAACCGACATGAAGATGAATTGTTATTGTTGTTTTAGATAGTCTCAAGCCTTCAACCATCAGTTGCACGTTTGTCCCATTATTTAAAAGTGAATTCAAATTACGCGCGACAAAAATAGAAACCAACAAAAAAATAACAACAGAAGCAAAAACAAAACTAAATTGAAGCTCAGCTTCGAGTTATAAAATGCTAACCAGATGAAAGTTGGGTATATTATATATAGCATGTGATTGAAAACCGAGGTAGAGGAGAAAAAAAAAATACAACTGAAATATAAAATTACATTAAATTACCGGATGTAATTGCGGTGGTCGTGCTGCCTGTTGCCCCTGGTAACCATTTTGACTCAACTCGAACATTAATCATGGCTATAACGAACAAAAACAGAAATACAACAGCACAAAAAAAAAAAAAAATGCGTCGTAAGCAGTAAAAAAAAAAAACAAAAGATTCAGGCAACAAACTTGATTTGGCGTGGGTTCCTAGAGAGACGAGGTAGAGAGACCACTCATGACCAAAACATAACTAAAAGACAACCCACCAGCTAACCAACTGTCTATTCTTATCAGATTTTCACTCAATGATTATGTCAAATGACAATTTTCAAACACGCTCTGCCCTCCCTCCCCCGCTCAAATCACCACTCACCCCCACACAGACACTTTAATGTTACATTAAATTCCTCTTTTTCACGCCAATTGACGTCGTTCAATGACCATTTAGTTGTCAATTATTTTTTTTCTAAGCTGTTGTCTATTGATAAGTGTATTTAGATAAGAACCTAAGCAAAGTCGTTGCGGATCAGGCCAAGTCATGCTAGCTCTTACATACATAGCTGGTTTTTCAGCTTTTCCAAGCGGCAGCATCAACATTTGCATATTGAACGGCAGTTTGTCTTTTTGCTTGCCAAAAAAAAAAAAAAAAAAACAATAAACCAACAACTCTTTAGTTATGACCAACCATTAAATTTAACTATTAAACCATTTTTGGACTATGGATTTGGATTCGTCGTTGTCGCGGTTGTCATTGCTGTCTGCTGACAGTTGTACCTTATGATCGTTTTTTTTTTTTTTTTTTGGGAGATTTCAATTTATGAGACAGCTGCAACAAGAAATGGCGAAAGGCAATCGAACAAGACGTGGGAATTCATGAGAGAGCATAAGCTTAAAGAACAGCACATCAAAATTTATTTGGTAGATGGTTTCGAAGGCTATAAAACAGAATTTATATATGATTTGTCTAAATATTTTATGAAACATTTAAAAGCTAATGAGGAAAATTTCAATTGAAAATTATGCTTCTGAGAGGTCTAACGTCTTTCTTAAGTAATTTTAAAGTTTGTAAGTGGTCATAGGAATTCCAAACTAAGGGGATTGAGGCCAGCCAACTGATATCTCAGTTTGTGCCATTGTCTTTTAAGCCTACTCTGAATTCTGTGTGACCCATATAGGAATGAATTATCTTACATATTCATATCTTGCGTATATGTGTTGTTCGTGCAACAATTTTCAAGACAAAAAGCAATTTGCAAGCAACAGAAATAAGAAGAAAAAAAAAAAGGAAAATGAGAAATTTTTGCAGTGCCTTACTCATATGCCACGCACGTAGAAAGACACAGATATCGAAACCGAACCAAACTGTGGCAATACAACAATCATCATCATCATCATAATCATGCCATCAATATATGGCAATTATCAATGAAATTTATAACAATCCACGAAATGTAACGAAAACTTAACCGACCAATAAAAATTTCATTTTCATAAAGGAGAATGAAAGATGTAGCATTGCAGCTGCAGTTTCCAATTGCTCCATGTCCAACATTGGAGTAACTTCAAGTCCCCGCAATTTCAACTCGTGCTGTGTCCAGTTCGTCAGCCTCACAACGTCATGATCATCATCACGATCATGATAATCATCATCGTTGTGAACAACAGCATTGTGATCTGCATCATAAAAACGTGCCAGATTGATGCGTGATTGAAATGCCAATTGGAATGGAAACAAAATACAATTTTTTTTTTCTTTAGCCAGGTTTTTTTTTTTGAGAGAGATTTTGAATTTGCTTTTTGCGTGTGCTTACCGTTAAGTTCTCTTTCTCCATTTTTGTCTCTTTTGCATTGTCATGTTGTACAATTAGTTTGAACATCATTGTTTTTTTTTTTTTAGGCGGGAACTTTGATTTCAGAGCATTTGACTGCAATTTGTTTAGACAGACAAAAAAGAAAGAAAAGAAGAACTATCCGTTGGTTTGATCATCTACAGTTACCCCCTTTTGGCCATATATAGTGAGAAAGAGAAGAACTTGTACCGCAGATTTCCATCGCTTACCGTTCTAACAGAGATCTTGTCGCTATGACTTGTTTTTTTTTTTCCATTCTGTTCCTTTCTTTTCTCTAGATTTTTTGTTTAGGTATATATCTTGCCCTAACTTTGTGTGTTGCATAGAGAGTTTATAATCGGTTTAGAGCTGCGGTTTGTAACGGATATTAGATTGTGTTTACAGTACAATTCTCTAAGCTTTTAAGCCACCTGAATGATTTCTCACCTTTTTTTTCAAGTAATTGTTGACAGCTAATAAAGTTAATGTTGAGAAAAAAGTATTAAATTGTGAAATAGAAAAGGGGGAATAGAAATAAATTTATTGTTAGCTAAATTTATAAATTTATTTATTCACTGTAATATATTATTTATGTCTGCTATTTAATTACTAACTAACAGGTTTTGTTTTTGAAAAATTAACAATTTATTACTGCTTCAGGATATTCGAGCTTTGATTTTTTTTGGCCCAAATCAAATATGTGTCATATTTGCTCTCTCTAAAGAGCATTAAAATTGTCGTCTTAATATATAATTGTTTTGTTACCGCCTCTTTGTAGCCATTCTCAATTAATATGCATTTTATCCATCTATGTATGTATGAGACACACTTGACCATATCTTACTGCAGTCTTCTTTCATATTTGTTATTGAATGGAGTCTTCAGTTGAGTTGGCGCCAGAGTGTAGAATCTATTCTAAAGACCATTTAGGGCAACTTGCAACAGGCCAACCTGTGAAGAAACATGTATTCGCAACATAAATACATACATATATATACTATATCTAGATATATATATATGTATGAACAGATGTGTGTATCAATGAAAGAGTCAATTCAATCGACTGCTCTTATCGCTCGTTGTGGACAGCAGCAACAACAAATTGATCATTTCAATTAATGAAACGCATTTAGTGTAAACATTAAACGTGGATGAAGAAGCAAAAGAAGAAGATGAGATGATGAAAATGAAGATGAAGAAGTGGTATTGGAGTTGTTGGCATTGTTGTTGTTGTTGGGCCTAATGAGGCGTGTATATGTGAGAGAAGAGGAATCGTAAAAAATCTTTTTGCCTCTTGCTTGCTGTGTGTCTGTGTCTGTTTCCTTCTGTTGCCTGCCACAATTTGCATATTTTGTTGCTGTTGTCGTTGTTGTTGTTGCCATTGCTGTTGCTGGCGATTAAGCGCGTAAATTTGTCGTTAAAAATCATGTTTGAGATCTCTCAGACACACGCGATTAAAATTACAGAAGCAGTTAAACATGGGACAGCAGCAACATCAGCAGCAGCTGTTGATTTTCTTCAACTGTTTTTTTTTTTTTCATGGTGCGGGTCTCTGATTTTGATTTTGATTTCGGTTTTGCTTGATTGATGGCTGTCGCCTCTTGGCGCATGCTTGGCATGTCTAAAAGACATACCAACTGACTGACTTACTGATTTACCGTTGTCTGATAAGCAAAAGGGGGAGAGAGAGAAAAACTGTGAACTGGTGGCAATTACCTCAAGTGGAGCAACATTTCGCATTTGGCATTTGCATAAATTGGCTTGAAAACGAAACGAAACGAAAGACTTAGGCAACAAACTTGATGGCTTTCTTCGTGACTAATTTTCGATGTTTTTTTTTTTGGTTTTTTTTTTTTGGTTTTCTTTTTCTGTATTTCTCAGACCCGACCAGAGGTCATTTCTTTTAGTTGCAAACTGTCTAAAGCAATTTGATGTTACAATTTGTTTGTAACGACAACTCAATTGGCTCCTGGCGGTCCTATTCTGTCTGTCTGTATCTCTGGGAAATTGGCCATGAAAGTGGTTTAACCCTTGACAGGCCGTAACGGAGCCAATATGCAACAACAATCCCGAATGCGTATCAAGTAAATCTTTGAAAACTATGCGAACCACGATAATCTAACCAAGTTTAAATTAGAATATTTGCTTGGATAGTTGAATACTGTTGAGAGAGAGTTTGTAAACCTGATTTAAGACCAAACATAATGAGAGCTGATGCGGATATCGACGTATGATAGCTATCAATTAGACTTTAGCAGAGTCTAAGAGCCAGCTAGCGTAGGTTTTTGGCCTAAACGCCAAATTGCTGCATTGGAGCCAGTCATTAACCTAGCTGGGATTAGAATGATGCACATCATTGATTAAAAAGTTTACGTTTTGTTTTTTTATAAACTAGTTTATCTTGTTAACTAGAGCATGAAATTTGTTTTTTTTTAATTCTTTTGTTTGGTTTACGGTTTCTACTAATTATGATTTAATATCATATTTTTTTATGTCTCTCTTTTCATTTTAAATTATTCAATTATAATTTTATGCAACACGCCACACAGCAGCAGCAGCAGCAGCAGAAGCAGTCGAAGTTAAAGCCACAAAATGATTTTCACAGCAAATTATGCGGCCAACCGCAGCGAGCCCCCACCAACAGCACCACAAGCACCACCAGCACCACTAGCATCACAAGCAGCCAAAGAATCCGAATTCAAATGTATTTTGGACTACACCGAAACATGCAATCCCAACTTCCCCTACCTTCCTTTTACGTCTCTTCTCACCTGTCAATGGTCTCAACACACGGATTTCCCACGCATGGCCCCTTTGGCATGGAAATAAAGAAACGGCTAAGGAGAGAGAGATAGATAGAGTGTGTGAGAGAGAGGGAGAGACGAAAAAACAACTTCCGCGACTTGCCGACGCCTGTTAAATTTGCGTTTTTGATTAAATCGTGGGATAGATCAAAGGCAAAAAAAAAAGACTTCTCTAAGTTATCGGCATTAAGCTAAAGGTAAAACAGGTGAGAATTTATAATGTGGGATAGATCCAGCGAGATGATGGCAGCCAGACAACAATAATTTTTAATTAATTAAATAAGGAAGTTCTCCTTCCATTCCAATGGGTAAGTTCTTTTTGTCTAAGCCTAAGTTTCGATTGGTTCTGCATCTCGGCACAGTTAATGGCACTGGAAGAATTCACGGGGTTTTTATTTAACACACCCGTGATCTCTTAGTGGCATCTATGGTGCGGGATTTAAGCATACAGAACATCTGACATCAAGTGTTAATTGTATATATATATTTTTTTTTCGATTTTTAAACCAGTTGGTAGCAGCCACGAACTGCTACAAATTGATTTGAAAACAAAGTGTTTCTATTTATTTTGTTGTTGTGGGAAATTAATTATTAAAAATAGATGAAAAGGCAATCAGGCCTGCCGGTCTGCCGGTTGGCCCTGTTGCACTCATTAGCACCTCAAAAAAGCTACAATCTAAAAAAAAAACTTTCGAAAAATGAAGACAAAAAACACAAAGTGGGGAATATAAAATTGTTAGGGCTTGGGAATTGGAATTGGAATGGTAACTCCGGACGTGGCAGCCTTGAAAAATCACCTTTCACACTGTGCCTAGAGTTCTCTCTGGGCTTTTTTTTTCTCTTTCTTTTTGAAATTTTTTTTCATTTTTTTTTTGCCCAACAATTAACAGTTCAATGAACCAAGGCCAAAGCGAGCGGATGGAGGAAGAAGAACAAAAAAAAAGGCAGGCAGCAACTGCTGGTGCTGCTTCAAAGTACCAATCTCTCAAAGAATAGCACAAAGCCCATGGATAATAGCCCAATGGAGGCAAGGCATCAGAAGTAGCAGCAGCAGCAGAAGAAGATACATACAGTAGAAATACAGACACAGAAGACAGAGAGCATAATAGGGATAGGCAGGGGTAAGGGGAGATGTAGTGACTCTAGGTACTAGAGAAAAAAAAAAGATAATTAACTTTTTTTCTTCTTCTTGTAACTTCTTTTGAACGCTAAGTATGCCAAAGAGGAAACCCACACATACAGACAATGAAGACCCCAAATGTGTGAGATAGTTTTCTCTAGAGACCCAAGGTCTCTATCTCCCTCTTTCTCACTCTCTCTTTCTCCCTCTCTCTCTCTCTATCTTTATGTTGTCAACGCTTGAATGATTTTTCATACATATAAAATTTTATGTTGCAAAAAAAACCAAGAAGAAAATTCTTGCACGAGCTCTTCTCACTGCCCTGCACTTGTCCCCAGCATAGGTAGTTCCGCATGGTTGGCTTTGGGCAAAGGGAAGTCACTTAATGTTAATGATAATACGGTTGATGAAGATCATGATGATGATAGTTATGTTGATGATGATGACAATGGCAACATCTACTTCCTTTGCCGTTTCGTAAGCAATTTATCAGACACCTTTCTGGCTTGAATAGTTCAACAATACAAAGAAGTATAATTTATTTTTGATTTGGCGCTCAAGTATTTGGATAAAGCTTGGAAGTGGAGAAGTAGGTGATTTATATAAATATATACTTACATATATATACTATAAGTTCGACATCGGACCAAGTCTTAACACCAAATTAGACTTGTAAATGTAATTCATGGATAGTAGATTTTATATCTTATCTCTATTTAAAAATCACAAATGTAACTAAGTAAAATTCAATTACACTTTCTTGCCTAATGTTTGGTTGAATGCTAATTTTTTTCTTGTTTCAAGAAAAGAAAATATTTAAATAAAGAAATGCAAAAAATTTGTTTTTTATTTGAGTTAATTTAATCGATTTTAGCTAGCAAGAGTACCCAAAAAAAATATTTTATTTTAAGGGTTAATTTTTATAGCACTTATTAAATGAAACTATATGGCTTATCTACTTATTTTATTAAACTTTAGAGTAAAAACACAGACATCGCTAGCCTCATTTAGCTTATCCAAATGCTGTTTAGTGGCCTATGAAAGGTGGGACTCCAAAGCCCAATATGCTGATGAGATGATGCCCACTTCAATTTATTCCTCATGTCTTGTTTTAGGCGTTTGCCTGAAGGAGTGGCTGATGCTGCTGGCCACATCGTTATCATCTTTGTTGGATGCAGGTGCTTCTGGTATGGTATTCCAATAAAATAATTATTACCTTTAACCAAAAATATAAGATACAAAATGTCACAATAAAAGGTATAAAAACAAAAAATACACAATTTTGAATTGCTGAATTTTTATGAATATAGCAAATTAGATGAGATTGGCAAACAACTTTTATATTAAGACACAAAAATACTAAAAAAGAGAAGATAGAAAATCAGGAAGCTTATGAGATGAAAACATAAATTTTGGAAACCGCGTCTGCAAGACGCCGAAAAGCCAATAAAAAGTCATTTGGGTGACTTCTTATAAACAACTACAAAATTTTTTTAAAATATTGAGCCCCAAATATGTGTGTCCGAGCAAACAAAGTATACCTTAAGCAATCGAACAACCAATTTCGTATATATCTAACTTAAAGTGAAACAGAAATAAAAGGAATATAGAATATACAAATTAAATGTAATGATTTTCAAAGATATTAATTTTAAACTTGATATCAGACCTAACTTTGTATGTAGACTTTTCAGGTGGATAATTGATGCTAGTGGTAAGAAAATAATTAATTTATTGTCCAGTTATATTTGACTTTCTTGTGGAATTTTTTGCGCTTTCGTAAGCTTGTCTAGTCGATGATTAACACTAATGCTAATTTCGGTTATTCTGTGAAAACTATAAATTAAACAAAAAAGATTTATATAAACCTAACACATATTGTTAAAAACCTGGCCATAAAATACAATGCAGTAAAGTGATGCTCATGCATATTTATTTCAATTAAATTAATTAACTTGATCATTGGCATGAAATGACTTTCAAAAAGAAACTTTTGCGGAATATTCTTATTGTTATCAAATGTTAAAATTCTTTCCCATAAAATAGAGAAGATAACCATAGACCAACAAAAAATCAAATTGATTGGGCACCAAATGCTTGAAATGTTTTCTTCTTTTTGCATAATTCAATGCGCACGCGTTTTGGCTATTTAGTTTCGACCATTTTACAGAGCCAGAGATTCCAAGACCGACAGCTGGTCAAGACAAACAACATGTTGTTGTTGTCGTTGTTGTTTTTGTTGCTGCTTGTTGCTCTGCATTCGAATTCCATGCGATTTAAATCATTAAAGTGGACGACAGGCGAGCCAAATAGTTGTTGCCGCCTGCTGTTGCTGTTGCTGTTGCAGTTCCTGTTGTTGTCGTAGGGAAAATTTGAAAATTACCTTTAATCAGAGCGAAAATGAGATGGCTAATTTCGAATTGCTTAGAGACTGTGGGAACTATTTTTGTTGCTGTTGTTGGTGTGGGTGGGTGGCTAGGCTAGTTGCTGCTGTTACCTGGAATGTGGCTGTGAGCTGGCCCCGGTTCACAGAGTCTGAAAATCAAATAGAAAAAAACCCCCAAAGAGGATCTTTTGCTCTCCAAATTATGCAAAATTACAAAAGAAAAAAAAAACAAAAGCAAAAAGAAAGAAAAACAATCTCTTTCTTTTGGAGTTGGGGGTTGATCTATGAGACTGGCCATTACGAGAATCTTGATGTAAGCCAGCTGCTGGTGCCGACTCCGTCTTCTAGTATTCTGTCATTCGTCTAACAGTTGGCTACACAAATGATGATGATGATGCCGCAATGGACTAGAGATCATGGAAGTACCATGACAAGCGACAAGTTGTCGTTAGGCCCAAAATTAGATGCATTTTGCATGGCAAAAACCAGTGCGAATGAGGCACATGAAGCGGATACAGAGAACTCTTTCAGAAACAGAAAGAGACACACAGATAGAGAGAAAGAGAGAGAGAGACGAGTAAAACCCATAAAGCCCCATTGCATAGGGTAAACATTTTGGAGATGCATCAATGCAGCTGTCTGAGAACTGCAACAACATCTAGGCCCAGCGAATGGGTGTGTATGTGTGTGTGTGTGTGTTAAAAAATACAGACATGTGTCACTGTGTATGCGTTTGTGTGCGTGTGTGTGTGCAAGTGAAGTGTGCAAATATTTTAGCAGCAATTTTCAGCTTAAATGCCTAACACAACGAGGCGCATCGTGTGCCTAACTGCTTAAAGAGTTTTTTCGTTTTTTTTTTAGTTTCTGTCAGTTGGAATTTCAAATAAGTATTTTTTTTTGTTTTTACAGACATCATTTTCATTACTGTTCAAGGTAAATGAACTTAATAATATATACATAAAAGCAGTTGTTTTAAAACGGCATTAACCACTTGGGCATATTTATAGATGTTGGGTTTACTTCTTTTGCTAAGTTAAGTTCAAATGTTTTTGGTACTAAAATCAAAGTAGGGATTGTGCGCTTAAACGAAAAATACTAAAACTAATGTAGAGACTCTATACATAAGCATTTTGACTATCATAAAAAAGGTAACAAGTAATGCCTAGCTAAAAGGTAGAATTAAAGAACATTGTTAAAAATTTTAGTTCTGTACACAAAGTTGGCCTAAAAAAACAAATAAAGTTTTTCTTTTAGATTATAAAGGTGGAATGACATTTACAAATCTTGATATTTGTAACTTAATTGTAAATTTACGAGTAATAGACTGCAATGAAAATATAAAATTTTTATAATATATAATTAATTAACTAGAAAAAATCAAGTTTGGGATAGCATCTAAATCTTAATCTAAACGTTAACTTTCAGTTTGGTCTTAATTGGATTTTTCATATAATTTTAAATGCACAGCCCAAAGGAGACTTATATAGAATATTTCATTATAGTTCAGTCTTTTTTCAATATTCTATATTTCTATTAATTTTATATGCTGACATAATTATACGAAATTTCTTCAAAAAATATAAGCATCAAACTTAAATGTTGAGATACCCAATTCGATTTCTTTTGTAAAAATTTTGGAGCTGTTAGTGAAAAATTCTTATAGAAAGTTTTCATGAAGAAATAATGGAGATAAAGAATTAATTCCAAGGAAGTTTGAATATTTTACTATTGACTACTTTAAATCCAAATCTTAAAGAGGGAAAAACTAAGGCCCCTAAGCGAAAAATGGGATGTGGACACCTAATAAACTTGAAACATTTAAAAAAAAAAGAAAAAAGTTTCTGTGTTAAGTGAAATTTGAAATGGTTTTTTTTTTCAACGTTGTCGCTCAAAATATATTCATATATTGTACATACTAAATTTATCACCTAAGATTCATTGAAGACGAGCTACAGAAAGCAGTTTAAAAATTATTTTAAGTTGTTTGAGATTAAAAAGTTAAAGATCT
Source organism: Drosophila insularis (assembly GCA_018903935.1). Classification (NCBI taxonomy): domain Eukaryota; kingdom Metazoa; phylum Arthropoda; class Insecta; order Diptera; family Drosophilidae; genus Drosophila; species Drosophila insularis. Next base: position 7,764,852 of record JAEIFP010001084.1, on the reverse strand, counting down.
TGAATTTGCATCCAATCTAAATTTTAGCATTTCGATTCAACATAAAATTTTTAAAATTTTTTAAAATTCTTTATTTGCTTAAAAAGGTTTTTAAGATACATCGAATGTAGTCGGGAACTCTCATCTTTGGGATATTAATCACCAATCAATCAGAATCTAAAACTAAGTAGTATTTACTTATATTAATTTCTTAAAACTATCTATAAAATACTCGTATAAAGTAGACTTTTAATAAGCTTTAAGTATTAGCTAGCTTAATGTCAGAGAGGTATACAGTTTTTTTTTTATAAAGATTTCGCAAACTTTTTTTAAAATCTAAAACAAGTTGCGAATTATAACTCTTTGAGGCAAAATAAGTCAAGCAGTGCTTACAACTCACAATAACTGTTTTTAATCATCCTAAGTTATTTTTTTTAAGTGGTGATTCACTTTTGAATTAAAAATGTATACTTAGTATTTCTTCAAGCTGTCTATTTTTAATTGTATAGTGTTACAAATGCATACATATGTACATACATGAAATTACAGCCTATTAAGAGCAAGCCTACAATTGAGTACAGTTCGAGTAGCATTAGTTTTGAGCGTTAACTAGAAAGAAATCTCTTTCAAGTTTTTGGGGGATTTCCAAAGCGTTAATTATTGATCAGTCAATAAACGTGATAATGACAATGACTCTTACCATTCCCCTTTAGAAAACAAAAAACAAAAAAAACTCACGATCCCAGAAGCAGATACACATACAGCGTATAACTTTGTGGGTATTTATATGTTAAAGCGGATCTGATGACATCTACATATATATCTTCACTTTCGTTTTGTACGATTTCATCAATATGCCACAACTTGTCCCTGAATTTGTGCAGCGACCCCGTTCCCGTTTCTCATTGTTGTTTCCGTTATACGCCGTTGTAAAGACACTTCGATTGATGATTTTATGCGAATTTCTGCTACGAATCTATTAACAATTCAAATTGTAAGACAGTTTGTGAACGTTTCAATAACATTCAAGGCAAATATTCTTACCTACATAGAGACTAATGGCCACATGGTTTTTACATACATATATAAATGTTCTACATTTAGTAGAGTTCTAGAAAAATAATTTCATAACGTTGCGAACTTTAGTTAGGTAAGCCAAGCTAAGGTGCATTTATGTAAAACAGTTTCTCTTTTAAATTATTCTACATTTGGGTATAAAAGTAAAAATTAAATAAATAAATAAATATTACTGATAACTTAAAAAAGTCTTAAAATACTTTTGAAAACATTAACTATTGGGAAAATTTGAAATAGTAGCTAAACCTACTTTTATAACTGGCTCATTTTAAAATATGACGCAAACTGTTCCCAAAAGTTTTAACGAGGTTCGTGTCCATGCTAAGGGTTTAGCTTTTACGGCATTAACTGGGCACATTCAGCAGGTAATATCCCATTTAGCTTTTCTCACTAGCGAAAAATAAATAAGTTGGATTTATTTCACTTTATTTAAGAGCCTTTGAAATTACATTTGATTTACAATTATTAAGATTTATTGTTAATTTTTCTTTTTAGGATCCTCACTCTTGGTTTGTTCGGGTTCCTTTTTTAACTCTTCTTTGTCACATTTTGCCACAAGTTTAGCTTCATCTTTTTTCTTGTCTTCCTCCTTGCGCTTGGCCTGTGATTCGGCTTCCTTTTTGTTTTTTTCTTCTTGCTCACATTTGGCCTTGAGATAAGCGGCCATTTTCTTTTTCTCTTCCTCTTCTTTTTTGGCCTTGAGCTCCGCTTCCTTTTTCTGTACTTCTGGATCACATTTGGCTTTTTGTTCAGCTTCCTTTTTCTTTTTTTCTTCTTCTGCAAGTGTGGCTTTTAATTTGACTTCTTTCTTTTTCAACTCCTCCTCCAAGCGTTTTCCTTCTTTCTTCTTCTGCTCTTCTTGATCACATTTGGCTTTTTGTTCAGCTTCTTTTTTCTTTTTCTCGTCTTGTTCACATTTGGCTTTTTGATCAGCTTCCTTTTTCATTATCTCGTCTTCCTTTTGCTTGGCCTTCAGTTTGGCTTCAGCTTCTTTCTTGTTTTTCTCTTCCTGTTCACATTTGGCCTTAAGATAGGCTTCCATCTTCTTCTTTTCTTCTGCTTCTTGCTTGGCCATAAGTTCTGCTTGCTTTTTCTTCTCTTCTGCGTCACATTTGGCCTTTAGTTCTGCTTCCTTTTTCTTTTTTTCGTCTTGTTCACATTTGGCTTTTTGATCAGCTTCCTCTTTCTTTATCTCGTCTTCCTTTTGCTTGGCCTTCAGTTTGGCTTCAGCTTCTTTCTTGTTTTTCTCTTCCTGTTCACATTTGGCTTCCATCTTCTTCTTTTCTTCCGCTTCTTGCTTGGCCATAAGTTCTGCTTGCTTTTTCTTCTCTTCTGCGTCACATTTGGCCTTTAGTTCTGCTTTCTTTTTCTTTTCTTCTTGCATTTTTTTGGCCCTGAGCTCCAGTTCCTTTTTCTTTTTATTTTCTTCTGCCTGCTTGCACCTTAGTTCTTCATCTTTTTTCTTCTTAGCTTCTTCCGCGTGCTTAGCCTTAAGTTCTACTTCCTTTTTCTTCCTCTCTTGTTCCTCACACTTGGCTTTAAGTTCGGCTACCTTTTTCTGGGTCGATTCTTCTCCAGTGTCCATCTGTTGTCCATCACCCTGCTCTCGAATCTTCTTATCGTGTCTAGCTTTCTCTAATATTTCCTCTCGTTTTTCCTCGGCCTCACACCAAGATCTGAGCTCTTCCTTATCCATATCCTGTGGCTTTTTAAATGGTTTTACATCCTTTTTGTTTTTCGACTCTTCTTCAGCCTTACAAGAGGCTTTCTGTTCAATTTTATTCATTTTCAGTAACTTGTCTTCGTTTTCACGATTCTTTTTGTTATCTTGAGCTTCACACTGGGCCTTTAATTTGGCCTCTTCAATCTCCTTAGCCTGCATAGCAATTTGCTTGTCACACTCCGCCTCCAGTTGCTTCATTCGCTCTAAACTCATCTCATCACATTCGGCATCTGCATCGATTTCAATGATGGCCTGAACACCGCCATTCAAGCGACGATCATCCCTCAACTCCAGGGATTGATTCTGCAGTTCAAAGAAGGAGTAACGATGGTAGCCGAAATATTGGGCATTTTTATACTTTTGCCCACGGCCAGCTCCAGGACCCAACTTCTCCTCAGGACATTCAAATTGACGAAAAGCAGCTGGTCGGATGAAATCTGGCACCTCTATGCCAACATGTTTCACACCCACCGGATCATAACCATCTTCCGGTGGATCTTTAGGTGGATGCGGAGTGTTCGACGGTTGGCTACTTAAATTTGGATTCCGCCTTGGCAATGCAGTTTCCTTGCAATAATATCGTACTACTAGAGGTCTTAAAATAAGCTTAGACATAGCTAACTTGTTTAATGAATAAAAATTCATGATTAATTTTCAACGAGAATATTGGGAAAAGCAAATTTCAAAGGCTTCTTCGATTAGTTCTTTATTTTTTGTAGGTAGATTTTTAAAATACATGGCCATCTGATTCAAATCTTAGTAGGAATACAATTGGTCCCCCAAACCATTAAGTTTCTCTCGTTGGGCATTACCTTCAAGTCTTGCCCCCTCCACAGCAGTCACGGGACGCATATACTTGGTCTCCATATATGGCAGCAAGTTGATGGTTTGAACCTGAACTTTCTCAATGGCTTCCGACTCTGCCTTAGCTTCTTGTTGCTCCTTGGTGCTATTAGGTTCCATTTCCGTTGCTTGCTCGACTGCTTCTTTACCTTCATATTCTGGTTCCGGCACCTGAGCTTGCCGCAATATGGTACCCTTAAAGGTGACGGACGTTTCTTTACTATAACCACGCCAGATGCTGGTCATATTGCCATTTGGTAGCTTCCTTGTTAAACCCAGCATGGTCAACATTTTTGCGCTGCAATGGAAAAGGAAGTTAAGCACACTACTACAAGACAGAGAGAGCTTAAGAGAGAAAGAGGGGGCAGAGGGCAAAAAAGTCAAGTGAGGAGGTCTTACTGGATTCTCACTTTGATTTGTCTCGGTTTTCTGTTGTGTCTGTGTTTTCACTTCTCTCTTTCGGATTTGACAATGACATTTACAGCAAAGGCACACTATTTTTTTTTATTCTGTGTTTTTTTTCGCTTTCTTTTTTTATGTTTTGTACGCCGCTGTCAGCCAATTGTCAAGTTGAATCGCTCAAGGGACAGAGCCAGCTGCAGTTTTGATGAACTTTTAAGTGATTTCTCTAGCGGAAGACTCGACGACAAGTTTAGGGATAACAGCTGGCCATGGCAAGACGAGGTATAAGAAGAGTGAGAGAGACGGGGAGGTGAGAGAAATGCAAATGACTTTAATCTAATTTAGTTTGTCTTGTTGATACCGCCAAAGTCTTTTTCCCACATAGTTGACAAGTAAGTGTATATTAAATTCAAGTGCGGCATTTATTCAAAAATAAAGCAATAAACTGGAATTCCTCCCATTTTTATAGTTTCTTTCAGTTTATAAATAGATTGTCAGCAAGTTGTTAAAAAATTGTGTCGAGTTAGAAGTAAATAAAGCGTTAAGATTTAAGATATCTTATATATTTAAATTATCAGCTATGAAGCCAATTTAGTTTGTCACAGTTGACTAAATAACTAATACAAAGATAAAATAGATCTCAGTTTGAATTCTGCCTTGCAATATTTATATTTTAAAAATTCGAATTTAATTTTTAGGGAACAATTTCTAAACCTTAAAGAAATGTGTATGTAAGTTGTATGGAAATCTTGGCGAAATGTTTTATGGTCATTTCTTTTGCATGGAGGATATAAAATTGGTCAAGGAAGGTGTTTAAGATTAGGCATTTAAAAAACCTTACTCAAAATTGGGTATTAAAGAAGATTTTTGTTGACGTCAATATTAACTAAACGTTATGGAATTGTTCATTACGGAATTCTAGTAATGTTTTTATTTTTAACACGTTTTTAAATCGTTATTTTCAAAGTGTTTTCTTTGACAATTTGAAAGCCTATTGAATACAATTTATTTAGAAACGAAAGGAAAATAACAAATTGATTTCGAATGCAAAATGGAATTAAAGACCCGGATTTTAGAGGTATTTCAATCTCTTTCGGATTTTACCATTCCACTTCATACTAACTTATGCTTTGCAGTATTGTCCCCCTTATCTAACTCAATTTGAGTGTGACAATGTGTTAGTTTAAGAAAAAACTAGCACAAATGGGAAAACTAGTGCATGAGTTTGCCTTGAATAGATTGCCATGTGTTGTCCTCTGCTAAACCTTGACTGTGACCTCTGTAGTACTTGAATTAATTCGAGCTTATGAAATTTTTCTATAAATCTAAATTTAATCTTGCATCTCCATAAATCGTTAAACAATTTCACTCTGTATATGTTGTACAAGTATTTGCAATTAAAAAAAGAGGGTTCAATCATAGCTACAGTAAAGTTTCATTTTTTCACTTAAATATTGCCCGAGAATTTTTAATAATTTTCCATTAAACTTTAACATTTGACTTTGTTTTGTAAACTCTTTTGTACTCTTTCGCCCTGCTGCTATCTCAGATTCACCTGTTTGTTGTTTTGTTTGTTTTTCTTTTTTTTTGTACTTACTTTTATCTGGCGGCAACATGAAGCCGATTTTCATTGCAAAGCTGTTAACAAACCTGCCACAAGTTTTAACCAACATCTCGGCGTTGCGGCATGCACATCTCCACCAGCCCCTCCCAGTTAGTCAGTCAAGTGCAACTTTAATTTTAAGTGCTTCAGAGGAATGGAAAGGCGATGGGTTGGGAAAAGTTTATGGTATAAAAGGAGCCAAACAAAGTTTTTCTAACGCTTATGTCTGGGTAACGTAGCTGTTGGTTTATTATTAAAAAAAAATTTGTTACCATTTGCTTCACTTGTTTCTACTCGGTTTCTCAGTTTATGGCAGAAACACGTGTGTTGTGGATATGTGTGTGTGTGCATGTGTGTACAGAGTGTCAGAGTCCATGAAAGGCGATTAGGGTCAACTGTACTGGCTTTGGCTTTGCTTAGTTGGCCAGAAATAAAAACTACAAGGATGAAACAACCTCTCTATGACCACCTGTTGCTTTTATCCTTTTAAATAGAACTCAGTTTCGGTATCTTCATTTTCACACACATACAAGCTTAAGCTTGTTTCTTTATTCCATTTAATTTTCTTTTCATTTTCTTTTCTTTTCTTTCATTTTTTTTTTTTGAGTTTTCATAATAATGCAGTTTGGACTAACTATGAAAAAAATGTTAAACAAGAAAACAATTAAACTTAGAACTAAAAGTTAGCAAAGGAAAAACTTTAAGCATTAGTTGGTAAGGACAGCGAGAGAGACATAGAGCTGAGTAACAAAGACAGAGAATAAGAAAGAAAGTTTTACCAAAATCCCAAAGATAAGAGATATCACTAGAATGACACAAGTCTTATTTTTATACATATATATATATAACATAATCGTGATCCATTGATTGCCATTTAATTGAGGTCAGTTGAAGTTCAGCTTGAAGTCAGACTTGGTTTTTTACCAGGACTTGAGACGAGATGATGATGAAGAACTGAGACGTTCCGAGCTGCTAGCTGAACGCAATTCCTCGCTATCACGTCGATTATCCTGACGACGCTCTTCCTGATCCAATCTATCCAGTTGCCAGAGATCATTGCCCAGTAGACGTCTGCCCTGGGACCAGCTCAAGGCGGCACCGGCCCGCAATGCATTGCCATTGAGACGTGTAGAGATCAAACCATTTAGATTGGCCGAATCCAAAAGCAGGGGCGAGCTAATCAATTGGGCCTGGACAGAGGCGCTTGAGGGTTGAGTCAAGATCAAAGAGGGCTGATTGCTATCGCTTCGCTCAATGGTAAGACGAGTGCGGGGCAATTGACGCCAGGCCTCCAGATCGCGTTCACGGGAGAGCAAAGTGGTGCGGCTAGAGGTCGATGTGGTGGTGGCACTGCTGCTAGGCAAGCGGGCCAGCAAAGTGGGTGGATGGGAGACCAAAGTGGCTTGCACGCTTTGACCCAGTAACTGACCAGAGCTGGGAAGGATTAGGCTCTGCTGTTCCGAGTTGAGACGCTCCAAGAGACGTTGTTGCTGTTGGCGACGATCCTGTTGCTGCTGCTGTTGACGACGTTCTTCCCGGTCACGCAATTCACGCTCTCTCAACTCACGGTCACGCAACTCACGTTCCCTCAAGTCACGCTCACGCTGCTCACGTTCACGTTGCTCACGATCACGTTGCTCCCGTTCACGCTGCTCACGTTCCCTCTGTTCCTGCAGACGCTGCAAATCCCTCAATTGTTGCTCTTGCTGTTGACGCTGTTGCTCCTGTTGCTGTTGCTGGACTTGCTGCTGGAATTGCTCCATCAATTGCTGGGCCTGGACACGAGCCTGATTCTCAGACTCGAGACGCGTTTGGGCTTCCAATTGAAGTTGTTGCTGCTGCTGGGCTTCGGCTAGGCTCCGAGCTTCGGCAATGGCTTGGGCGGTTAAACGAGATTGCAATTCTTCGATGCTATTGAAACGAGAGGTTGAGCTGCTGCTCCTTTCCAATTGCTGTTGTTCATCCAGACGCTGTTTGGATACACGGGCATTGAATCCACTCAAGTCATCAGCGGTGTATTCCACAATGCGGCGAGTGCCATCGGGTTCAATTAGAGAGTATTGTCCCTGTACCAGATCTCCGTCACGTTTCTCCTCCTGACGTTTGTCATCCCCAGTCAGCGAATCTCTGACATCATAGGCAAAACTATATTGTGGACGACTATCGTAATCCTCGCTAGAGTTGGGTGTCAAGGTTGTGCTGTCATCATCATTATCATCATTGGCATTGGATCTATCATTATTATTATTGTTGTTGTTGTTGTTAAGGTTGAGTTGTTGTTGCAGGCTTGAGATGGATGAGGATTTGCTTAGTTCCAGAGGCCGCAATAGAGCCGAATTGGCTACATTACAGGTCAGCAGACTGAGGCAAAGCAACAGGTAGGTCTATAAAGGAAAAGAAATTTGGATTTTTATTTTGCATTTGATTGGGCATATAAATCATTGGCATTGGGCATCATCATCAATTTGCCATTGAATCTTTTACATGGCCATAAATAACTGACCACAAATACGGACAACATTCATGAATTTGATTTTTAGGGCTAAACTTTTTCTCCTTCCTTTTTTTTTGGTTCTTTTCAACATTCAAAGTGGTTATAATACGGCTTTGGTTTATATCCGTTTGCCTTTTTATACCCTTACAAAGGGTACTAGTATTTCTTGAGTCTGAAGTTTGCAGAATTTTTATTTAAAATATATTCGAGATAAAACGTTGTGCGACGTTATTTAAGAATAAAACTAAATTCAGATTAAAATTCAAAAGAATATATAAAATTCGGCATTTGGGGCTTAGTAGCCAATAAATTAGTTTTGTTGTATTTTTGATTATCCTGATTTATAGCTATGTATTTGTTCCTCATGTAGGGATGACATATCCTGGTCTGAAATTTATGGCCTACAAAAAACACCAAACTTACCCGTTTCATGGTTGATGACGTTAAGTATTCGACTAGTTGGCTTTAGTTGTTGCTGTTGCTATTGTTGATTCTTGTTTGTAATTTGTTTTGCTGTTGCTCTTGGTAAAACCAAACACAAGACTGATGCTTAGGCTAACGAACACTAACCATTTTATATGCCCAAAAGGGCCTATCGAAAGAACCAGACCACATTTGATATGCGTTTGAGGCTTTCAAATTTGTTTAGTTAGGGTTACAAATGACCTAGAGATACGCCTGCCTGGTCATTAAAGCTGCACTGCAGCATTCACTTTTTCCTTAAAAAAACAAAACCAAAGTAACACACTCGAAAACAAAAAAGACAAAAATTGTCACCCAGTGGTAGGCTAACCAACATTTTGCCTACGGAAATTGGAAATTGGCCAGGCCAAACAACAGGCAGATAGACAGACAGACAGATGGACAGATAAATCTGCAACTGGGCCTGCATTGGTCTTATGAATTTGAAATTTTGTAATTTCAGGCCACACGGAACACAACTCCAATTGCAAAATGGTTCAGTAAACTGACGACACATGGCAAACAAAAATGGAAATTTGATAAGCGGAATATGGAAGCAAATGCAAATGATGAAGAAGACGCGGCAGATTGGAACAGTGGGTAACCCTAATGGACTTGCATTGAAATGGAGTAGACTTTTTGACGACAGGTTTTAATCGATATGGCAAAATGGGGCAAGTAGGTAAACTTTATTAGTATTATTTTTCTTTTAATGTCTACTGCCAATAAACTAGTTGTCTTATGGGGAAGTCAAGGAAATGTCTTCCTCTTGCAACTTCCTTGTTAGTTGGTTATCGATTATAAGTTTAATACTGTCTTTCAGCTATTAAATTTACAATTTCCGAGTTGTTAAATAATTGCCAAGATGTTGGCATATTTTATTTTCATCCTAAAAAGTTGCTGACACAAATCATTTTCAAAAAAGGTGACAAATTTCTTCTACTTTGTGTTCCGAAATTTGCTAAAGAAATGGTTTCAAAATAATACTTCTACAATTAAATGATTTACTCTTTTATTGATTCTATAATAAAAAACAATGTATATTAAATAGAACTCTTTCCTCTGTCAGTTCTGTCATTGCAGTGAAGACTTTATTTCTGTGTCTTATCGTCTTTACAGCAAGTGCATTGGTTTGGGCATTTTTCCTGGTATTCAAAGGGTTTTACCCTCCTTAGAAAGTCAAGAAATTTGATGCATTTACAACTGCATTGCCAAGGATTGCCAGAAAGATCAACTAATTCCAGCTTTGAAATGAATTGTGTGACATCGTCGTCGAGGGAAGTTAAATTGTTATTCGATATATCGAGATAGATGAGATTTTGAGGCAACTGTGTTATGCTCAAGTTTGTAAGATTATTATCGCCCAATGACAGTTGTTTTATATTTTTAAAACCCTCACTTGACATATTTGGCAATTTAATTAAATTATTTCCTTGAAAAATTAATGATGTTCTATCGAAGGGTGATATGGGTAACTCTGGAATATTTGAGAATCCCTGTTTGCTGCAATCTATAATAAATTCTGAATTATATTCTACAAAACATTTGCAATTCGTCGGACAACGTTTGCCATTGATGCCGATATTAAATTGGCATTCCTTTCCTTGCAAATTACAGATGAAGGCTGTTAACTTGGTTTTGGTAATGGCTTCTGAATAATAGACCAAATCTTTATAGGCCACCCAAATCGCCTTAAGTTTTTTGTATTTTACGAACAATGACAGGTCTAGTTTCTCTGGTGAATCAAAAATCAGTAGCTTCAAGTTATTTTGGAGATTAGTTGAACTAAAATAAATAAGGTACATAATAAGAGAGGAGCAGAGGAAATCGTATAAATACACTGAATAATACCAACCCTAGAAATTGTAATATATTCAATTCACAATTTGAGACACTCAACATACTTATGTTTGTCATGTTTTCAAAATTGAAACTTCGTAAATTTAATCCATCAAATACAATATTCTCCACATGGTTATTAATTTTGAATGTTTCATCATGAAGCTTAAATATTTTCGTACTGGTTATTGAAACACCTTTTAGGTTCTTCATAAGCAGCAAAAAGTATTTGTGAATAAAATCTGATTAAAATGTTTCGTTTTTCACATTTAAAAGCACTCCATAAGGTCCGCTAATCAAATAAATATCATGATCTATAATTTGATGTGTCGGCGTCTCATCTCGATAATAGCTCAATTCGTTGATGTTAAATGCTTTCAAATAGTCAATGCCTCGAACGATTGACACTTCTTCCAGCTGTCCAACAAAATCGACTGGCGAATATTTTATCCTAAGCGCAGAAGCTTTAAATTCTTCGTTTGACAAATCCAATTTCTTAAGAGCTGTAAGCTCCACTGGGTTAATCTCCCAAGTTATTATTAAATTTGTATTTGAAAGTTCTAGCTTATATTTGTCGGTGACTACAGTGTCTCCGGTTTTGGTGCATGTTTTATCGGTCTCACTGTTGGAAGACACTTTGCACTCATTGCCACAGTATTCCGCACAGTAATCGTCTCTTATATGAGACGATTCACACAGTTCGACTGCCAGCAAGAGGCAAAATGTAAAAATTATTTTCAGCAACATTTTTATGTCTAATCAGAGAACAAGACAAAATTAAACTGAATAAAAGATTAAGATGTTTAGAAAATACATGGTTTTGATTAAGCATGTATGTATATCTAATATTATCAAATGCGGATTGTACATTGTTCCTTCATTCTCTGTTATGTATTTTGACTGGTTATCTTACTCACGATCTCTTAATACACATGACCTTGTGGCCTTGAATCGCAACTATTTTTGATTAATTTTTGAATTAGAAGAATTAATTTTCTTTTAGTAAAACTTCTTAACCAAAAACAAGACCCAAATATGTATATATAAGATGAGATGTTTAGCTTAAAAAAAAATATATATTGCCATATTATATATACATATACATATATCAATATTTAATATTAAAGCAACTTTATTAATTTGATTAATTATTTGGTTATTTAATTAATTTGATCGATTCTGTAAAATACAAACATAAAGCAAATCGAAGTTATACTAATATTAAATTAAAATGATTGGAAAACAAAAATCAAGACTGGGTTAAGGAGCTACATATCCTGTATTCTTGTATGAATAATCTGTAATACAAGTAGAAAAATACTTATTATACATATCATATTTTATCGTTTTTAAGCAATCCTCTTTTGCCTTTCGTTTTGAAAACATTTTACATTAGTCAGATCTTGGTAAATTGTTAGACTAAAGATTTATCTTTAGACAAAAGTCAACTTGATTTAGATGCCATGCTAAAAGCCCTGAAAGCTTTATCAGCTGTAACAACAGCAGCAACTACAACAAAAGCTTAAAATAAAAATAAAAAAACTAAACAACAACTACAACAACGTGAGCATCTGTGCCATTGCGTAGCAAGAAACAACAAACAAAATAGAACAAGAGAAAAAGATATCATCCAACGTGCACGGGCAAAACAAACAAAAGAGAAAAGCAAAACATGTTCTTATAAAAAAAATCATCGCAGACTACGAAATACACTTTATGGGAAAGGACATGAATCTTAAAGAATCTGTTTGATCTTCAAGAATTGTTTAAAAAGCGACCATCAATTTATGATAAAAAAGAAAAGTGGATTATTAGTTCTTAGAACAAAATATGAGACATATGCATGTATTTAAAACTTACAATTGTCCTCATGAGTTGTAAATATTATATTCTTATAAATTTAGGGTATTTTCCCATTGGGTCTAAGGTATGGAAAACAAACTGAGTGGAAAAAAAAATGTCATGCATGACTGAAATACAAGAAGAGCCAAAAGATAGGACAGAAAACATTGAAGCTCTGAGCTGATTCTCTGTGTTATTCATTTTCATAGTGCATAGTTTTAGGCGCCGCTTGCTGACATTGTTATTGTTGTTGTTGCTGCTACTGCTAGCGGTTGAAAAAGCAACATGGAACATGTGTCGCATCGCTGGGCTACCACAGACGTTGGGTGGACACTATTCCTCTTGCCAATGCCCATGTAGCCGGTTGTGTTTGTCTTTGATGCGCGTTTTCCGCTTGTTTTTCACCAAGATAGACGACTGTGGTGGAGGAGTGAGTGAGTTGGCTAAGAGAAGGGATGTAAAAGTTGGCAAATTGAATGTCCAACAGCCGCGTTGTAATTGAGTTCTGCTGTGAATGCCAAAACAGTTGTAGGACAAAAAAGAAACATCCGAAATATATGAAAAAAATAACAGGGATCCCGTTTGATGCCGCCAATTTGCCTACGGTTAATTAATCAACCAGTTGTTTTTATTTGGTTTTTTTTTTTTTTTTTTGCTAACCATCAATTTGTGTGCACAATTTTTCTCAATTTACTTTACAAAACTGTCAAAAGGCCAATTAATTGATACACATTCATAACATTAGTGTTGATTGAATAATCAATTTCAATTACAAAATTTGTGTGTGTTCAATTAAAAGTAACCGATGCTCATAATTATTAGCCATTAAAATGCAAATTTTTACTATTTCATTCGGACAATTGTAGTAATTAAAAGTATAAAGGCTGTGAAAAATTACAAATTAATTTCAGTTATCGATTTTATATTTTGCCAAAAAAGGTAAAAAAGGTTAACTCGAGACATGGCTTAAATTGTATATCTCTAGCTAAAAAAGATAAATTTCAAATTGTTGTTGTTGTAGTTGTAGTTATTGAAAATTTCGTTTTGATCCTTCTCTATGTTATGCGTTGGTATAAATAAATAAAGGCATGACATATTAAAAGTTTTGCTGGCTTAGTCAAAGAAACAGTTTCATATTGTTAACAGTCTTTATTCAATTACTGAATATCTGGGCAATTCACCGTAAGCATTCAAACTAAAAAAAAAAAGGAATTTTTTTTCTCAAAAATAAAAGAAAATGAATTTGCACGCTACAAATACAGACTTTCCTGGAGAATTGCCCATAAATTTATTAAAAAATAACATGAAGCATTATTGTACTTTAATGATTAAAAAGTTACATTTTTAGTAAAGTAATATGTCAGGACCAAAATTTTTTTAAATGATTTCTAAATAAGTTACCACATTTTAAAATTCGTTGTGTCTCCTTTTTATCAGCCTCAAAATGAGTCCTGGCGAAATCCAAAAATTTTTGGTTTAAGCATTACATTTACACTTTTAACTTAACTTAAACTTAAACTTAAAAATTGATGAAATGTCTTTGTTTTAATTTATGAATCAAGCAGTTTGTCATTAATTCTTTTGCAAAGCAAACATTTAGATTTTCAAAGTTATCTACATAAATGTGCATTTTTAATAAAAAATGAAAGATTTTTAAAATAATATGTCAACTTTCAAATGGTTAAATTTTAATTTTTCCTGTTATTTTAATATTTTCAGATTCCTTCAGACTTGGAAAAACTAAAGCATAATAATTAATTAATTGTTTTGAATACTTTATTTTGAGAACATCAAGAGCCATATAAATTTTATCGTTATAAAATTATAACGATACGTTTTATATATCTGAAATGGGATATAAACTGATAAAAAACTGTTAGATGTTTTCATTATGGAAGTACTACAAATATTTAAATAGAGTCAGGAGAGAATTCAAATGAAATATAAATGTGTTACTTGCAGTTTGCACTGTTCTTAGCAGGTTAAACATTTCATCACGGTTTCCGAATTAAATTGCTGCATCATGAATAACTAGATTTCTGAATAACTTTAGGCAATTCAGGTAAATTCCCACAATTTAGATTTGCCATCTGCATTCTGAAAAAATTTGTTTAGCATAACATCAATCAGTTCATCAACATGACTAGATGAAGTTTATTAAACAAGAAAAAATGTAGTTGAACTATTTTTTAATTTAACAAATTTTTGTTGCAAACCAAAACTAAGTGAGTAAGAATTTTTGTAGAGGCAAAAACAAGTAAATGCAAAAATGTCAAACAAATTCCATAATTGCAATGAGAGTAAACTGCTATTCAATGCGAGATTCATCCTTTTTATGATAGTCGAGCTCTGTCTCTCAGTTGATCCCAGGGGGCATTTGCAACAATTTGTCGGTCAAAAGTGAAAGCAATTCAATCTGTGGCCAGAGCAGAGAAGGCCAGTGGCCCAAAATCCACTCATCTATTTCCATTCCGAGTGTCACAATTTCCAAGCCACAGTGATTGAGTTGCCTGGTTGTTGGTTGTTTTTTTTTTTTTTTTGCCCCAAGAGTTGACAGTTTTTTGTTGTTCGTTCTTTTTTTTTTATCTATTTTTTCCATTTTGCTTTTTGTCTGTTTTTTTTTGTGGATCTGGTTTGAGTGTTTCAATTTATTTTTCATATTTTTGTTTTACTTTTCTATTCCCTCGGTTGCGAATCTCGCGCGTAGACACACAATGCCAAAAGTTAAAATAAACACACCGACAGTCGAGCGGCGTGAATGGTGGCAGAGACAGCAACGTCAGGACATGCGGCAGGAAGTACTTGAAAAAGTATGCCAACAATATTTCTTTTTTTTTTCCTTCCATCTCTTTCCCACTACCCCATCTCTGTTTTCATTGTATTGAAAACGGGAAATGAATGGGCAAAAGAAAAACGGGAAAAAAGTTAAATCACCTCCAACTCCTGCGTGAATAAGAACATGGAGGCGATGGAGGGGAGCTCAGTAGCTGTAAGCATTCTCTTGGGGTGTGCTACACGACGTATGCGCAACTTTTTTGGCCGCTAAGTCCTCGCCTGGGCCTTTTGGCATTTTGTCGCATTTTCCTTTTGTTTTTCCTCACCAATTTTCTGTTTGCCAGTACGAAATTGCTTTCAATAATCACACGAAAGTGTTGCTTTGGGTTGATTTTAATGGCGGCTTTGACACTTTCACTTTACAGTTTG
The DNA here is from genome assembly GCA_018903935.1 of Drosophila insularis. NCBI lineage: Eukaryota > Metazoa > Arthropoda > Insecta > Diptera > Drosophilidae > Drosophila > Drosophila insularis. The sequence goes on along the minus strand of JAEIFP010001084.1, from coordinate 7,749,384 downwards.
CCTCGTCTCTGGCATTTCATTGATAGGCATTCGTTGAGAATTGTTTCGTATCCTTCCGACCTGGTCATTTATGCATGTACCCAAAGGGTTTGCCTCTTGGCTCTGGACGTGCATCGTATTCTTTATGCATGCATACAAACGAAGTGAAGGCACATGCCACATTCCACCTTTATTTCATATGCATCACATCCCTCATACACAGTAATGGAAAACTGCAGGAAGTACGTTACAATTTCTATTACTGCATACAAATCGATCGCACCATAAAGTGTATCTAGACCCTGAAAAAAAAATAGATATGGAAAGGTTAGGGGTAGTTCTCTTACAGTCTGTACAGTGTTGTTCCTACGACATGTCATGGGTTCAATCTAAAATGATTTAGTTTATTGAAAAGGACAAACAGCTTCAAGAAAGTATGAAAATTATCATTTATTAAGGCGAGAAAATGGAACAACAATTGTAAAGCATTGTCCACATTAGCCGCCGGTTGTGCCGGCCAAATAGATATCCATCTCTGGTCCAGACCGATTGACTTGTCGTCGCTTGGGGATCGGCTGTATATTTGGCAGTCGTGTGCCATTCACCGCATTTAAGCTCAGCATGGAGTCATCGCTAGAACTGCTGTTGTCATTAGAATCTCCTCGTCGTCTACACTTTCGTTTGGCATCTGCCGCCGTACTAGTGGTCGGCCTATCGGATGACGATTGACTGGAACTAACATCCGATATAGAAGAAGATTGAGCTGCGAGCCGTCTCTTTTGATGGCGTATGGCATTCCTCAATTTGGTGGCATAAGCCGATTGCAGCACATCCAGACAGTTGCCACAAATAAGAGTGGTGCTTCGCAATTCATCATTTAACTTTTTGGCAAATTTCAGAAGATGTGCATCATTAATGGTCTTGTGCGGTTCCTGGAGGGAATGATTTCCTAGGCCACAAAAACGTTTGGCCTGTTCCGTTGCGGCTGTTCTGGCACCCGCAGAAGCGGCCATGTTTTTTCTTGAAATTCAATCTAATTTTGTGTGGGCGTTTATTACATTAGAAAATGAGAACTACGGTGTTGCCCATTGACACCAAAAAGTCGATGATTGAATGTATATCGATTCTTATTGGCATGTATAGGGCTGGATTTATCGAAAATGCCGCCCTGGGCACTCTAAAGATTGAAACTGTTGGTGAATTTAGAAATATTAGAGCCGCAAAAATGGTCATTCAATGTTAATAAAAACTATTATTCATTAATATTAAAAATAAAATTTTGTTTTTGTATTATGCTGACATTCTTACTGTTAGAAAACCATGGTCAAACTAATTTAAATAAATTATCGGAAAAAAATCGATAAGTAGTTATCTGGCAACGCCAGTAGATATGTAATTTTACGTTAAACAACACTGAGAAAATTTTAAACAAGTACATATGTACTTGCAGTACCGAATATCAATTTTGGAGCATCCAAAATCATGATCACCTTTGTTACCAAATTACGAATGTGGCAAATTGCTAATATAGGCAGTTTTTTTTAAAAGTTGTTATTCAAAATAATAATAATTAAATTAATAGTTAGTTCTTTAAAACCCTGCAAATTGGGGATTTGCTCATTTAAGAAATGATTTTCGATCCAAGATTTTTTCTTCAAATGTTTGGCTATCAGGCTTTCTTTATGTATGATCTGAGATATCGGCTACCCCACCAATTATTATAATAGTCTCCTTTAGAAAATACATTTACATACATACATATTAATCATTATGAATAGTTTTTCGAAGTAAAAGCAAGTTTCTTTTATGTCTCCCCAGTTACTGCCTTCATTTTATGCCTCTGCCGTGCCATTTTTATTTTTTCATCAAACGACTCGGTGTTAAGTCCTATGCTAGCATTTATAAAAATTTCATATAAATTCGCAAATGCTTTCAAGTTCGATTAAACCGGCAAAAGGGGTAAAAAAAAAGAAATTCCCATGGAGTCACGTATTTGGGTGCCTCAAGATAAGACTCCAAATTGCTAAAGCTCTGCCATAAATCAATAAATAATACAAAAAAAAAAAGGAAAAAAAAAACGGAAAAGTAAAATAAAACGATGGGAAATACTAACCTTACCTAATGCCAAATGCCGTGCGGGAGTTTTCCAGTGGATGGCCGAAGGCTATGAATTTCAAATGAATAAAGGGTTTTTTTTTTCACTTGTTTAAAAATTCAAAAGTTTGGCCAAAATTATTCCACAAAAATTCATTGAAGGCAATGAAAAGTGTCAGCTTGGTATGCCACATAGGAAAATATCAATCGATACAGCAAGATGAATTTTTTTTACAAAAATTAATTAAAATGCTGATTAATTGGTTACTCATAATTGATTTAAACTGAATCGTCAGAATTACATCTTTGATGTTGAAAAATGACTGTTGATTTCTTTTTAAGGAAGGCAACTTATCGATCATTTGACCAAAGTTTTGTATATAGAGCAAATCTGTATAGAAAGATATGCATAGAAAGATTTCTATACTTTCTATATATTTACGAAACTAGTATTTGTAATTAACCTATATACATACATATGTACATATATAATATAGAGACATTAAGCGAATTCATCAAATAGGCAATTTAAATTTATTTTCCTTTATTTTTCTTTACTTTTCTATATATAAATACGATTAAATAAGCTAACCAAATATAGACAAACTCTGTTCCAATATTATTTCAAATATTATGTGTGGTGCTCCAGTTTTTTCTAAAACTCAATTTGTTTAAAATTTGGAATTGTGACTCATAGTTCGTAGTAAAAAAAAACATCTAAGAGTGTAATATCCATTGAAGTAATAGATCTCTGACCCATTCATTCGCTATTTAGCCTTTCACAATGGCACATGCCTTCCTTGTTTTATTATAAACGTATGCTATTGTTTTCTTATTTAATTTTTATTTTAGTAAAATTTTAATTACAAAAACACAATGCTGGCCAGATTTCATTGGGATTTATGCAAGGTTTACAATAACAAATCGTGCAAACAAAAATCAAAAATCTTTCCAAAAGTAAACAACATTTAATTTTCGGGCTACGAGGGCATAAGAATGGGAAATGAGAGACATGACCAAAGGAGGGTGGAATAATGATTGGGAGGGGGGAGGATGAATGGTTCTTTAATGTGCAATTGTAAAATGCGAAGCGGCCAAAACAACAACAACAACACAATGAAACGAAAATCGAAGCTGGAATGTTTATTTGCGCATCGGGACGAGGCAATTAATGAAATTTCATTTGTAGCACATTGATTGCCTTCAAGCAGCCAAGACCCACTAAGTTATTTTTTTTTTTTTGGCTGAAATTCGGGGAGCCAAGGGGAAATCAATAACAATAGCCCAACAGAGAGGTAGAAGCAGATTCTTTAATTAACGAACACTTTTATTTTATACATTTTCGTTTTACCTGTTTTTTTTTTTTTTTTCGTATACTCTTAAATGTCCCTTGATCGTAGTACTACAGCAAAGAGGGAGTAAGCCATCTTCAAGGTGGCAAAAAAGGCATTCAAATTGAGCTCAATAATACCACCGGCTTTCATTACTCTGTCCTTGCCGGTCTTGCCCAATGTTAATTGACCAAAGATAAGCACATTTCGACGATAATCAAATGATTGGCCATACCATTGGCCCGAAAAAATGGCATAAGGTAAGTTCTGAATTTCCTCGGCCACAACACTTGCATAATAGCAGCCGGGAAAAAGTTGTATACAAACGACGGCAAAGTAAATAATATAATAAGAAAATGCTACAATATCTCTTACATAGAACAAAACATAACACACAATTAAACATAAAGTGGCGCCACAGCATATTAGTTGAATCAGTTGCACATGACTAATGGTCTCTCGTATTAGCTGATGCAGTCTGCAAAGGAAAGGAAATAGAAAATATATGCCATTATATGTATTGGTAGAATTATAATGTCAGTCAAGTCTATGTCTGTAATGTTATAACTTTTAATAAATCATTTTTCTAAAAATCATGTGTAAGTCAAACTTTCTAAACATGATTCAAAAATGGACTAGAAGGTGTATTCTTTTGAGAATATCTTAATGTTAATATTCTTAAAAAAAAACATTAGCCATTTGGCTTTAGAATCAGTTCTCATTTATTGTAAAAATATTAATTTTTAAAACAAACTCTCATTGAAGGTTGCTCGTAATCAAAAATTTCGAAAGTAAACTAGACAAACAAGACTATTAAAATGTTTATTTGATGTGTATTAAAAAGCCTCGAAATTTTCTACTATAAACTAAAAATTTCGTTTCAATATAGAATTACATATTAAAATATCTTTTAGGATGGGAGATAAAAAAACCTTTTTAAAATATATAGATGTAGATTAAAGCAACTAAATATCTAGGGATGTGAAATCAGTGAAATTTATTCCCAACAATATGCAATAGTATTACAAAGTTACTAGTTATCTTTAAGAAATCTATAAATTTTTGAATGTTCGTTTTCAAGATATTTGTATCGGCAACTATTTTTTTCCACAATAATTTTCCTAATTTACAAACAAATTCTCAAGCTGTGTATTAGATAATTTTAAGAACAGATTTCCTCGAATTTATATAAGCAGATGGAACCAATATTGTATTATATTTTTAATAAAAACCGTGCCATTCTTACTTATTGAGTTTAAGGTTTGAAAATAATAAATCTTACCTCATCAAGAGTCTGTGTTGTTCAATGTAAGTCATGAGTTGAGCATGTTGATTCAATTCTCTTGCATCTTTCAGTTCCTGATATCCCAATTGCTTAAGGCGTAAAACCAACAAATGGACATGTCCAGCCAAAAAGCATAAAGTAAGTGGGGTATACGAATCGTTTGCAAGGCCCTGAAATCCCTCCATTAAAATGCACATAGTCTGATACGACAGAGCTAGAGTGTATAGGCTGGCATTTTGTTGCCAATCGAATGGCAACCAAGCCGAATATAACAATTCGCGTTGTTCCCCTTTGATATGAAGTATCAAGGTCAAGAAAAACATTACGTAGATAAAGATATAGCTTATTTGAATGCAGCGATAAATTAGTTGAATACTCTTGCTCAAATGATTCTGATAAAATCGTTGTTCTTCCTCACTAGTTATAAATGTATTGAATTTCTCCATCAATGCTTCAATTTCAACAATATCTGATAGATGATACAAGTGAACAATGTGCTTCAAACTGCAGGCCATGCAAGTGATGCTCATGGTGAGATTCTTAAACAACTCATCTGGTGTCGGTTGCAGTAACAAACCAAGCAATAAATGCACGGGAAAGATTATAGTTACCAACAGATGAAGTAGCAGCACATAAATCTGCACGGCACGTGACTTTGCACCAAAGAATGTGGGTGCCAGCAGACGAATGCTGAACCAAAACGGACGATAGACCCGTAAACTATTAACGCAGGTGATGAAGGTGGCCATTGCATACGTCGACTGAATGGGAAGCATTCGCTTTAATGGTTACCAAACCGAACAGAACATTGAGCGAAAAAAATTCAAACAAAATTGCCATAGTTCCAATTATTTTCTTTTTGTGCTTTTTTTTAATCAATAAATAATTAAGTAAACCTATGAGGTGTAAACCTCAAGTGACACCATGTAGAAGGCCATAGAAGGCCATGGTCATTGCCAAATTATTAATGTGCAAAGAAAAATGGGGCGTGAGCTATATTTATAGGGAAAAATCAATCGAACTACATGGCAAATAAAATAAAATAATTTAAAAGCAATATTAAGAATATACTTAGTTTTTCTACTAGATTCTTTAACTTAATGTGTTGCATTTATTTATGGATTTTTCTTATTATTTTTTCCAGTGTAATCTTTACCACTAAGTGGCATTTAAACGGCGCCAATGCAATTTTCATTAAGCTTCTACTAATGGCGCCCATTAGGCGGTAATTAAAATTAAGCGAAAATGCAAATGTGCATATCGAATGCCATGCCATACCGAAACCAACCGCATTCTCGGTTGATTTAATAAACCGAATGACCGTAGTGCATTTGCAACTGCATATATGCATATACGTTTTTAAAAACAGAATAAAGAACAATTCAGAAGCAAACCAAAATAACAGCAAATATATATGTCGAAAACTGGGCCAAAGTCGTATTATTATGAGGCAAAGCAGAGCAATTCGAAAAGGAAATAAACGAATATTTGGCTGATAAAGTTGAGCTTTTCAAACTCGTTGTTTTCTAGTCCTCTTTGATTGATATTAAGTGGAGTATTCCACAGCAGGTAAAACAGACTTCAAAGGTGCAAAAACTTCTTTGGCGATTATCCCCCAAGTATAGATTGAAATATATTGGAAAACCCAAACGGAAAAACCTTGTGTTCTTACTAACCAAAGTAACTAAGTATCCGAATGATGTATGTGTTTTCTATTCTCCAGTAAGTAATGATATTTTCAAGCAACCGTTTCGAAAACTTTGTTGTAAAGTTCAGAAGGTTTGAAGATGGAATATCTAATCGTGTATTTTTCGTTTCTTTTTTAATTTTAAGAATTTAGCTTCAAAATGCTAAAACTTTATGTTGGGAAAAGTGAAACACTTGAAGATGCAATAATGAAGTTATTTACATCTTTAGTTAACTTAGATCAAGATGATACATAAACAGATCCCATAAGTTCTAAAGATTTTAAAGATATGTTTTCTATAAAAGGAAACTTTATGTAATAAAGGATAAACCTAAATCATGAATTGAGTAGTAGATGACAAATGAACTAACCAAAACACTGGGAATGTATCTACAATAGTTTATAAACATTTAAGATGTAAGAAAATATCAAATGTATATAAATTTAAACCTTTTGACATTATAGTAACTTGTATACAAGAAAAAATCGTAAAGAATATTAAGTGCACATAATTGTTTGGGAAATTTTGTGCTCTGTTTAGCATAAGTAGACATAAAATTATCATTATATGCATCACTTGCCACATTGTTGGAATGGAATTTACTTAAACCAAAATGGTCATAAAAAAGTTGTTAAATGTTTGTCTGCAAGTGTATAAATACAAAGTTGCATCATTTGAGTATAATTTTCCACACTTTTGCAGCAGCCAAAATGCACTTAATAATGCGAAAAGTTTTTCTTCTTGGCTTAAGCACTTTGGTAAGTTAATTTCTATTGTAAGGTCAGATAAAAGAAAAAACTAAGTAACACAGGACATACAAATTCTGCATTTCAAATGTCAGTAGAAGGCTAAAACTTCTCTTTGTCGACTCCTTGTTTGGGTCACACTGCATATTTCATGTTGCTGCTTCCATGTCCTTGTTCCGATTTAGTGTTGCACCTTTTTCATCCCAGTGTAGCTTTAGTGTTAAACGCGAGTTTGCTTTTCTTTCACTACGGTCAACAATTTTCTGAGTTGTGTAGTTAAGGATGCTCCTCGATGGCACCTGTTGCCTTATTAAGAGCTTTTTTATTATCCTGGCAAACAATGCTCGAAGTCATTTGGTTATTAGGTCAAATATATAAGTAAGAGCATGCTAAGGAGTAGTACATTCGCAGATAATAAAATTCAGACTAAAATCAATCATATAGCTGGCGCTTAATATTCATATCATTAGGTGTCGTTTCTATTACTATCAGCACAAATTACAGTAATAACCAATTGTCCAATTGTATTAAATCCACGAAAAAGACAAAAAAGGAAATTGGTAAAAATAACGAATTCCTGGACATTATCATTAGGGTGTCATAATAATAATAATAATAATAAATATAGAGGAATCGATTTAGATTCCTTCAATTTTTATAAAGAAAAAGTAATTCTGGCAGTAATGTTTTGATTTTTTTAGTTTTTATTAAAGCATTTATCAACTTAAAAAATATTTAATTTTGTCGAAAATTATATATCACAAATTGATTTTTACTTAATTAAAGCATTCTTAAACTTACAAAAACATTTAATTTTGATTTTTATTATAAAAAAAAATTTTAAAAATAAAAATATTATTTGTCGCAAAATATATATCACAAATAAATTTTTATGTATAAAAAAGGCTATTTATAATTTTGATTCTATTTTACAAAATTTATTTAAGTTGGACGTAGAAATTTTGAAATTGACTTAAAAATGGCTACATATTGAAATTTGAAGGTTACTTAAATATGTCACAACACTTCTACTTTTCTATTTTGAAAACAAATGATTATGTGAGATAAATATTAAACAACAAATATCAATCAATATTGAATAATTATTTGTACCACAATCCTTCGTTCTCCAAATGGCTGTCCAGTGCTAATGTCAGTTATTCTATTGATAATTGTTAAATAAATAGGCTTGAGTGGGTAAATTTCTCCATAGGTGTAGTTTCCAGGGACCGTAATCATTATAAGTTATATTAAAAAACTTATTTGATAATCATTACATTTCGATTTTTTTCAATTTTCTTCAAAAAAGATCATTAATTTTGAGTAATTTAATAAGAATTATCCATAAAAATCTTTTTTGATCAAAAAAAATAAAAATCAAAAATAATGATTAAAAATGATTTTTATTTTTTTCGCTCAAAATAAAACTCACTTTTGAAAAACGGCTTCTATGTTAAATATTTTCAAAATATTTTTGCACATCCTTAAGAAGGAGTTCAAGGACTACCACTCCATAAAATTTTTTAACATGGAAGTCGTTTTTCAAAAGTGAGTTTTATTTTGAGCGAAAAAATAAAAATCATCAGCTTTAGCTTTTGACAAATGTATGAAAAATGAAAACAATGATAAAATTGGTATTAATACTAATGCAAAAAAAAAAAAAAATTTTATGGAGTGGTAGTCCTTGAACTCCTTCTTAAGGATGTGCAAAAATATTTTGAAAATATTTAACATGGAAGCCGTTTTTCAAAAGTGAGTTTTATTTTGAGCGAAAAAATAAAAATCATCAGCTTTAGCTTTTGACAATTGTATGAAAAATGAAAACAATGATAAAATTGCAAAAAAAAAAAAAAAATTTATGGAGTGGTAGTCCTTGAACTCCTTCTTAAGAATGTGCAAAAATATTTTGAAAATATTTAACATAGAAGCCGTTTTTCAAAAGTGAGTTTTATTTTGAGCGAAAAAAATAAAAATCATTGTTAATCATTATTTTTGATTTTTATTTTTTTTGATCAAAAAAGATTTTTATGGATAATTATTATTAAATTACTCAAAATTAATGATCTTTATTGAAGAAAATTGAAAAAATTGAATTTTTAAAAATCTTTCCAAAAATGCATAGATGGTATCGAATTAAATATATTGGTGTAATCTATTCTTTTCTAAGTCCTCTATAAGTAAATGATTTTTTCATTAAAAAAAAAAAAATAATCATTATTTACGGTCCCTGGTAGTTTCCTTGACTAATGGCGACTTAATTATGGTTTGCGACAGTTTAATCGTTAGGGTAAATAAAGGTTTATTAATTGAGACATTAATAAATAATGCAGGGGTAATACATTCAAACAAGATATTAGGATAATTATGGGTCTCTAATAAAGACTCTCTATAGTATCCTTGATACTTTTATAAGTACACACAACCCTCAGTGATCTCTGACATAAAAGATTTCGAAACAGGATAAAGGATTTCTGGTTGCTGTTTTTGGTTTTTTTTTTGTTTACGAACAGCTGAAAATTGTAGACTTTATTTTTAACATTTGATTCTTGTCATAAGCAAGTATATGTATTTTATTTAAAAGTCATGGCAAGAGTAAATAAAGAGTAAGCCATTCGCATATTGGTGAAAAATGCATTCATTCCGATGATGATCATGCCGCCAGCTTTAATGGTCACTTCCCGTAACGTCAATTGCATAAGGATCAATAAACTGCTACAGTATTGACGGTTTTTACCTATCCAATCACTGGAGAATATTGCATAAGTTAACTCATAGAATTCCATGGTCAATACAGAGCCATAGTAACAAGCCGGAAAGAGTTCCAAGGCAATTGCCAAAAAGTGAACGACATAAATAACTATATCGAGAATATTATCGGCAAAGAATACAATATATAGCAATACAGTCGATAGATTAATGCCACTCGAAATGAATTGACCAAGTTGCGGCAACGATAAAGTTTGACGTAGCAATCCAATGATCCTTGAAAATAAGTAAATTAATATAAGTTAATTTATTTTCACAAATATGTTTTACTCAATTAGTTTTCTATGATCCTCGATGCCAGCAATTAGGGTTTGCGTACTATCCATTTTATTCATTCTCATGGCCAACATCTTAACATGTCCAGAGAGCACACACAATGTCATTGGAACATATGTATCATTTATTAGATTTTGCACTACTACAAAGCTGCCTCCAATTGACTGATACAAAAAACTTAGCCAATAATTAAAGGCCGATGCCTGCACATCGTACGGGAACCACGCAGGATAAAGAAGTTCCCTTTCATTGCCCAGCAAAATTAGGCCAGTTGAGCTAATTATAGTCGATGAATAAAACAATAAAAATGTTTTCAAAACCACATTGGCACCACGTCGTATTTTAGTTTCAAAGTATACGCATTCCTCCTCGCTGACTGCTTTTTTGTCCAACTCTGCTAATAGTTTCTGAATTTTCTTTATTTGCGGCAACTTCCAGCGAAAACATATTATCTTAAAACTGCAAAATATGCAGGCCGTTGTTATGGGTAAATTCTTGAAGAGAATACCCATTGAAGTCTGTGAAACTAATTCAATTAGCAGTAGTATAGGATACCAGAGGGTGACAAAGAAGTTTATTAATATATCCAATGGTAGACGAAATACAGGGTGCCACTTTATTTCCACAGCCAGTAAACGCCAATAGAGCCAATAGACTCGATAAATACTCTCACTGTTGACCTCAGCCACACTCGGCGCCATATTTCAAACGAAATGAAGACCAAGGCAAGGTGTCGGAGGTTTTTATACTTTTAAATTAAATTGTATGTATACTTGTTAGGGCAATCGCTTTGATATTTGAGTGTAAACATATAATTAAGTAATTAAGTTTTCAATTGCTTAATTGTTGACTAATGCTATGCAATTATCATGGATTACTTCTCCTTTAATAAGTTACAAACGAAATGCGACATTGTTATCGTAAAAAAAGGAATGCTGGTCATAAAACATTCCTACAACAAAATGTTGCAAGTTGCATAAACAAAGTTGCCATACTTTGACATTAATCTCCTTTAGTTTGACGCTGACAGTGAAAATGCAGAGATTGTATGGAGATCTTAAAAATTTGCATGACAAACCTTATAGTTACCAGATTAATTCTAGGTGAAAAGATATTCTAGAAAATTTTGCCTAAGGCTTACGAAATTTATTTGTTTTTGCTGAATTTAAAAGAGTCTGGTTATTACTATTAAACTCTAGAGTAAATCTCTAAAGACTTAGAATAGGTGTCGATGAAACCATTATGGAATCATTTATATATGCGCTGTTTTTATCACAAAATATAATAGTGAAAATATTGTTTTTATTGCAATCTGTATTTAATATAAGTTGAAAAGATATTAATTTGTAGTATGGAAGGGTGAGAGGAATGGTGTTAATATATCCATTTACAGTAGAATGTTTTAGAAATAAATAAAGAAAGCACTTAAAATAAATATTTTTATTTACTAGTCCTGAATGTCATGAGGCATATGAGTTTTTGGGGCTATAATGCAAATTAGAAAATCTCTTTTCAATATGAAAATAGACAGAATTATAGAATCAAAAAGTAAGCAAATTTAAAATATTTTTTAAAGAGTCCTTGGTAATTCTATCTATTTTCCTCAGACTGTCTTTTTACCAAGCACTAGGATATTTGGAAAAATGAATTTTAGCCCGATTTTTGAATAAATCATGAAAATGGACAACATTTTTGTTTTTCAAATTTAAAGACAGACTAAAATATATTAATCTAATTCGAAAATAAAGACATTGTTTTTCAAATACTCAAAAAATTTATCAAATTCGACCTTCATGAAATTAAGATTTATTGAAATACTTTGGTGTTGCATTGGCACTTTCAGCCTCGCTTGAAAATATAACTCGATAATTGGCGTAATTCACCCTTCAAAAGAAAATTCAATTACATTGTTTTGAAATAATAGATCCCTTTCTTAGACTGCCTAAAATTTGGCAAAGTATCAGATCCAGCACTGGCTATTTACCAAAACTATATATCCCATGATAAACCTCTTATATAACATAGATAGAAGAGTTTATAAGTTTGAGCCAATCCTTAGCTTATAACTTCTTTCTAAATATGGACTAATAATAAATATTTTTCACACATATTTCAGGCCACGAAATAACAAAAAAAAATGGCTTTACATAAACACATAAATTTATAGGTAAAGGTTCATCAATCTAAAAACTTTCCGGTGCGCAATGTGGCCAGGTGCCACATAGAGTGTTGGTGTCTGGTATCTTAACTTAACGACTTTCCTACAGAAGGGTATAATGGTGCATTCTAACCTAATCTTTATATAAAAGACGTACCAGTTTATTACACACGCTGTAATGTTGACATCGACATCGATTTCATCTTACATTCAATAAAAAATTAATGAATTTGTTATGAACATTTTATGCATTTTTGCTATATTCATGGTTTATGGTTTAGCGTTCTATTGTGTTTGAAGTGCTTCACATCGATGTGCTGACAATTTTTGTGTCGCTGTCCATTGTCGTCTTTTCTTGACGGCTCATCGTCGTTTCAAGTTAAATTGTTTTATACACAATAAGAAAAATAAAAGAAGAAAAACGAAAGAGAAATGCGAACAAAGAATAAGATGTCAAGAGCATTTTACGCTTACTTTACTTTGGCCTGCAATGCCCCAAACCATTTTGCAGCCACCTTTCCCCTTATCCGTTCCTCGTTGGAGACATTTTTGGCACAGCAATGTTGCTTGCTGTCTTTCAAAAGTTGGTTCAACACTGCGTATACGTAATGCTAAAATGCGCAACCGTGACAATAGCGAAGGAGAGAAAATCAAGGCAGCTGAGCAACGCAGTTTCTTCTTTTTTTTCTTTTCTTTTGGCAAACTTTTTTTTTCTTTGTGGCCAAAAAGAAAACGAAAAGAAAAAAAAGTCGAAGCAAAGTAAAAGTTGGCAAAGTTATTTGATTTGTGAACGTACAGTTTTTTTTTGGTATTCTGTATGATTTTCGAGTTGTTGTATTTTATTTACACTAAATTAATGAAAATCACAACTGTGTGCAAAATGTAATTTAATTCCTTTGGTTTGCTTGCCTTAAGGCCAACTGGCGCGTGGCAAAATGCTGATAAACTTTTCCTCGTTTTGCCAAAATGTTTTGCAAGTAGAAAGCAAACATTTCTGTTTTTATCAGCCCTTAGAACTGACAGTTTTCAAATTTATCAAGCGTAAAGCCAGAAGGGTGAGAAGGAGTCGAACATAAGCAGAGCAAGGCATCACATAGGGAGAGAGACCCATCTGTAAGGTGATAGGCAAGGTCATCTAAATTAATCTATGTAAACTTTGTCATTCTTTCATGTTTGCTATTCGCACCACAAAATTTATGTTGGCATCTGATGTTTATCATTAAATTTTATTTCACAGAGCTAAAATTAAATCTGCATTCTGTGTGTCTGTGTGCTAAAATTCCATTTGCAAATTCAAAGCTCATAAAACGGAAACGTATTTCGCTCTCTTTCTCTCACACACACACACACACACACACACACTCTTTTTCTCTCTATGTCTTTCTCTTAGTCTGCCCACATATTCAAAACGCGATACTAAAATACGAAAAAAATTTCAAAGCTATAAAATGCAGAATAAAACCCGAAACGGAAAGCAAAACCACACACACAAACACACACACACACAGAAAAATGTATGGAAAAAATATTTTTTAGCTAACCCCAAAGTCAGCAGAGTCAGCAAATGACAAGCACAGACATAGACAACTGATAGAGGAAAAAACTTTATAAAGTTGGCTAAATAAATGAGATAGCTAACCAAATCGAATTTTCACATTATTCGATATTTATTCTAATAAATAGAGTAAGAAAGTTGTACCCAAGAAAACAACTTACTTGATGTTAATCAAAATTATTCAGTGACGAAAATTCTCGATTTCTATCCCTTATATATCATTTAAACTTTAATATATTCTGCATCCAATTTTCATTGGAACAACCCAAAAAACAATTAAGAAAGTATTTTTTATTTGAATACGGTTCACGAAATATATGAGAATATTTGAAATACCTTTTAACGAATATCTCGAAAACATTGCTTAAAATAAATAAACGGATTTTACTATCAAGTTCCTGGACCTCAATTTATTGTAAACACGTCCTTAAATTTACATTTCATTTCATTACATTTAAGTTTACATTTCATATAAACTATTGAAATCTCTATTAAATTTCTTATTTAAATAGAGTGACTGTATTTCCCTGAATTTCATCATTTGAATCTCTAAGAAGTCGTAAAAAGAATTGGAAGAAATCATTTGTTTAAAATTTTAAATTTAATATTTGTAGAGAAAAGTTTCATTTATGGCATTGTAGAAAATATATATAAAGACAGAAGGCTGATATATGAGCAAAGTAAAAAATAATTCAAAAATTAATTTTTGTGTTTTCGTATTTATGAAATTGATTGAACTTATGTAGTTCAAGTATTGTTTAAACCTAACTTGTGGCAATTATCGAATAATTTTAGACGTCCTCACTTAGGTTAAGTAACCATTGCTTTTCCAACATCTAATGTAAACAGATAACAAGAGTTTCACTTAATATTAATTAAACACCTTGTACTCCTTGTACCCCAATATACATGAAGGCTAGATAAATCTTTTAACAGTTTACTTAAGAAAGTAACTTAATACACAAACTTTAAAGAAAATCGTAAAGCATAATGTTGAATCGTTTATAAAGACAATATCAATTAACTGAAAGCTAAATGAATCTCTAATCACACACAAAGCACATCAAGTTCTTTAATTGAAACGAATTTCAACTGTTTGTTTTCCAATTCAAATTGATAATCATGGGATTGAAAACACATTCAATATGCTGTCTCATCTACGTATATATCTGTATATATGTATGTGTATATGATAATTTTACCCCTCACTGACCATTCTCAATGCTTAATCATTATTTTGTTGTTTATGTTGGGCATTTAAAGCAATGTGTCAAGTATTTATTGCTTTATCGTTTTGCGCTCGTTTTGTAGCGTTTCGTTTCATTTCATTATGTTATGTTCAACTAATTTCAAACGATTTCTCACAGCGGAAATATGTTTTTCTTTTTTTTTTCCCCCCGGTCCAAAGAAAACGCAAAACGCTAAAAAATTGCTGTTGTTTTTGTATTGTTTTTTTTTTTTATTGTACTTGTGTTAGCTATAAACTGCTGAGTGGAGTGATGGTGTTTCAGTGCTACATGGAAAAAGGGTAAGGAGGGTCAGGGGTAGGGATACTTGTGGTTTGAGGCATTGGCTAACGTAAGTGGAAACATGGGAACTAGCATGAATTGCCAGCTGCGTTCGACTCATGTTTATTTAGTCTAGTCTCTGGTCGCATTCTCTTTCCATGTGTGCGTGTGTGTGGGTGAGTAAATAATAGTGAGGAGGAGTTTTATGGTCGCCTTTTGTGAAAAGAATCAAAGGATTAATAAACACATCAAATGTAGAGAAAACTATAATAAAAAGAAATGGAATATTTTGAATATCAAAATATCAAAATATATAATATATAAAAAAAAATCTTATGTATTGATTTGTAGCTACTATTAAGTCTGTGTATATGGTATTTTCGAGAAGTTTTCATCCTTCTCCGCTTCTTGACACATATATCAGTTAACAGAGTTTAAAAATCTCATTTCTGTGGAACTATTCATAGGAAAAATAATTTTATGTTGGATACCAAATTAGAAAATTGATGAAAAATATGGTCTATAAACAATATTTTACTTTAAAGTTAATTTTTTTAGCCATAGAAAATTCCGAAATTACTTACTAGAACGGCTCATAGTTTAATGGGGGTAAGATTCCTCTTTTCACATTTCTAGATCCGACACTGAGTCAGGACTTGTGTTTATTATCTTCTAAGAAATATCAAGAAATCGCTTTCCATTATAGTTTCTTTACTGACCTACTTGAACTCCTGGCTCAATTGAAATATTGAAAAATTTAAAATTTCTTTCACGCCGACTTCTTGCCTCATATTTCTCGCATCACTAGCAAGTGCCCGTCGTATATACAGTGAGTTTTGTATTCGTTTGTGTGTTTGTGTGTATGTGTGTGTGTGTTTGCGTGCTTGTGGCAACGGATAATCGTCTAATTTTATCATGTGGTTTTCCACATTTAAGTACCGCCAAGTGTTGAACGATTTGTTGAGTTCTCGTTGCTCGGTTCTGCGGTTTTGCTTTCTTGCTATTTTCTTTGCATAACTTTTTCTTCGCTTGTTATTGGGGTATGTTCCTTTAATGGCAATTGATACCACAATTTGTTGCATTATTTCTCTGTGGCAGTGGTGCATTTTATTTCATCAGCTTTATAATTAGGCTAAGTGCCGCCATAACAGGGCTGCATATGGCATGACGTTAATGGAAGATTGAATGAAATAACAGGCGGACAAAATAATGTAAGTTTACACCTTGTTTCACCTGAAAGCGATTTGCTGTAAAGGGATGCAAATTAATTGCCCAGCTCCCTTGCTCTTTACACCTCATCCCCTTGCTCACTATGCAAAGGTAATGGAAGTAGTAGAGAAATGATGGTCACGCGCTTTTCATATTTGTAATGTTCTCATATAACGTATACGCCATGGGCTTCCATGTTATGGATATGGCCATATGGCCATCAATCAAATGCCAAAATGACGCAGCACTAACAGCATTGAAGCGTCCTTTAGTCTAGTCCTATGTATATATTGGTGTGTGTGTGTCTCAAGCCTGTTTCCGGTTTCAATTTTGCATAAAAGTTTTGCCATGTCAGATTATGCCTTCTTTCCGAAGGCTAACTGTAATGCTATGGTAAGGCAAGCTATTAAAGCTCTTTTCGCTTAGACATTTAAGCTGAATAGGATTTCATTCCATTCCAGTTTTCCATTTTCAGCATGTGCATTACATTGTTGTCCTGTCAAAATAATGCGTTTTCTCTCTCATTTCGAAAGCTGCATTTTGAGTACGAGGCTTATCCTCATGTCCATTTTCTGTTCTATTATTAAGTACCCGCCTACAAAATGCTGACATTTCAATTGTGTGTTACAGTAACAGGACCGGATTAAAAAGTTATCCACCATTCATTTGGTCACAACTTTTAGAGATGGGGGAAAGTTATTGGCAAAACCAAAGTGGTCATTCAACTCAAACAACAAACTAATACTAATGCCAGAAAGATGGGATTTTTGCCATTTTTGTAAAATATATCATAGAATTTTACAGACAGCTTTCGACGCATCAGCAACAAAGTATTCCAAATATTATGAGGCCCCCCACATGTTTCTTGGCTTATGGCCAACCGACCCTGCCTACAAATATGGCCCAAATCCAAATCGAGAGAGCACTGGCTGTCAATGCCACAAAGTGTTTATGGGTCAAGCATGTTTGGCGCTTTGTTGGGCATTAGTACTCTGGTTAGTGCAGAATTCGCATATTTAAGAGCTTCAACATGAACTATAACCTTAATGCCGAATGATGCCACAAATGCGGTAATGCCTTCGTCATGGTTGTCATCGTCATCTTCATTCTCATCATCATGGTAGTCATCTTGGTTAACATCGGCTTCTTCGTTGTCGTCTTGGTCGTCGTCGTTGTAGTAGTCTCAGCCTATAAAATATGAACCAATTGACGTGAAATTGATTGTTCGTTTGGTTTCTTTGCCTCTCCCTCCAACGTTGCTGTCGTTGCTTTTGCTGCCAGCGGTCTTCCGTTTGCGCTTTATTAACTACAACAACAACCATAAAGTGCAGGCTTCTCAACCATCATCATTCCCTTCACTGTGTGTGTGTGTGTGTGCCTTTTCTCTTTCGCTTATCGCTTATTTTACACGCTACCAGCTATGCGAGGCGTTGCCACAAAATTCCATTTCTCCAGCTGGCATATTTTACGTGCCAGTACAAATTGTACGCATTAGCTTGCCTTGGCAAGGATTAGAGCTTTCAGACACAGAGGCTGCAGTCCATCCCCCCTCCTCCATTACCACCACCACCATACTTACCCGAACTCAGTTCCATCCCATCCTTCATCAATACGCCAGCAAGTTCAATTGAACTATTTGTACTTTGTTGGCATTTTATGGCGTTCTCTTAATTAATGTGGTGACTTTGGGGATCAGGAAAAAAAAGGTCCAAGGCATCATCAATATACAACAGTTGGTTGACCATGGAATGGCGACCGAGGCTGAAGACAATCATTCAAAGTCATAAATTATGGAGTTTGTTTTTTTTTTCTTTTTTTAATACCAAGTATAATAATTTGTACGCTGTTTATGACAATGTGATTTTGGGAAAAAAAATTTGATTACATATCTCTCAATGATTAATGAATGGCTTACACACAAGAGGAAGTCAAACAAATTTGGAGTTCCTTCAAAGGAAGTAAAACAAATCAGACGAATTAACTATTATATTTTAGTTTAAGGTACTCAATATTAAATCTAGTTCAGTTAAATGAAATATCTGTTCCAAATTCATATTCAACTTTGCTTACTCTCCATTAAAAACTAATTTAAATGAGTTAGTAAATATAAATAAGAAATTTTAAAACAATTGTTTGAAAAATAAACTATACGTAAAACAAAACTTTTTGGAATGCAATTACAACACATTAATTAAGAATAGTAAATAGTTTAGTTTTTTTCAGAAAAAATCTAAATTTTTTCCATTTTAATTTAACAATAATTCGTTTCTTAGGGCGAGTGAAATGCTTTTGATTTTAGTTAGTGCACCCCTCCGCTACAATTAAAATTAATATTTTTAAACTTTAATTAATTTTTCTTTTTTTTGGCTGAAAATTGAATTACAATACATCTTAAGTGTAATTTGTATAAGAGAAATAGTTCGTTATAATTAACACTAATTATTTTGATACAAAAAAAAGGGAGTAGGATAAAAAGACTTAATACTAATCAAACTTGGTATCTGAATGGCTCCATTTATCTTTCTGGATTTTAGATAGTCTGAGAAGAGTAACTATCAAAAGCCAATTTATTTTTAACTTGTTTCAGCCATAAAATACTTATTATAAAAAAATTAGTAAACAAAACAATCTAATTAGTAAGACCAACCCATTTGAGTATGAATATGTAAGGAATCTTAATTTTATTCATATTTGTATTTAAAAGTCGATACCATACTTAAGTGAGCGGAATTTGAATTATTGTTATTGTCTGCCAAATAAATAAAACTCCTAATATTTTTAAAAGAACAAATTATGATCAAGTTATAGTTAATCTTGGTCATTCAATAATTGAATGTAATATTTAGATAAATTTTAAATAAAGCTCAAATGATACTTTAAAACCAGCAGAACTTAGAAAGTATATTTCAAAATTATTACCTATTATCCAGGACGAACATTAATATTATGTTAATATTTATGTTTTGGCGAAATTCTTTACGAAACTATCTACATAATGTTTTGTCCTAATATTTCCTTCAGCAAGTTTATTCGTATGCTAAGGCCATATGTGTGCGAATACTGGCTACTACTTATGGTAGCTTTTACCTTTAATCACTTACTTCATTTCCATTTGTTGGCAATTTCTCAAACTCAAACCAAGTGAAATCCCTACACGCACACGCACACACACATACACACATACTGGCAATTGCCACAATTCTTGCTTATACTGCTCTTAGCTCTTCTTCTGCTTGACAGATCTTTTCCTCCAGGCCTGGTTTGCAGTCAAATGGGCCATTTGTATGCAGCATCCGCATTAGCAACGAAGTTCGCCTGCGGTGCATTACGCATACGTCGTGTAGTACGGCTCGGCTATGTTAAGATTCGGTTCGATGTTCGAATCAAAACACAACATTTACCGCCAACAAACATGTTCGAAGCACATGGCAACCTTTTTCAAAAAATAGCGTCGGCAAACAACAAAAAAAATATACAATTTTCAGTTGTATGGAAGTCTCTGAAGCTAACGGTACGAAAAGCGCATTGTATTTAATTGGAATATATAATTGGTTCATTTTTATGGCTTAAAACAACGTGCAAAGTACAATAATAATAATAACAACAGAAAAATATACAATCTTAAGTGTCTTAGCTAAAGTGTAAAACAACAAACAAACAAAAAAAGAAAAAGGAAATTCAAATAAAAAAAGTCCTTGTTAAAATCATGTTAAAAAAAATGAAAATCTTAGAAAAAAATTCTGTGGCAAATGGAGGGGAAAACTTGAACAGTGAAAGTGGAAAACGGCTTTTGAATTTGATTTACGTTCTGTCTTTGCCAACCAAACAAACCCACAAAACCCAAGAAAATGTCTCGAAATGTTACCTTTTGTTTTTGTGTTTTTTGTTTCTACCATTTTTATTTGATTTGCCTTTATCTCTGGTCTTGTTGTCTTCTGCGCGCCCTGCGGCAATCAACGCTTGTATGGCTTCAAAAATAACCATAATTTGTCCTTGACTAACAAGCGGCTATTTTTACAATCTTTTTTTTTTTCCTCTGCTTTCGCCTTTCTCTACACTACGACAACAAAAATGAAAAAAAAAAAAAAACAATGAAACAAAAAGTGAATTTCAATTGCATTTGTATCAAACAATTTAATTGAATCTACCATATCGTATATGTATACAAATACATTAATATATAGGGGGAAAAAAGTTCTAAGCGAAGCGGCCCGCAAGTGTCCTAGACTCTGATCGATAACCCCGTGTGATTTGAGTGCGTGTGTGTTTGAGTGTACTGTGTTGTGTGTATTCCTCCTTTCTCTATCTTCATTCGTTAATATGTCACAAGAATCCAAAACAACACAAATCATTGCAGTAGAGGGAGCTAATTTGATGCGTTTACTTGACTCAAACTCCTCGAATTCTTGCTCCCGCTTCCCCCCTTGTATTGTTGCCTTGTTGGTCTTCCCCGACTGCTGTTAGGCTTGTCAATGTCAAAGTCAAAATGAAATCGTGTGACGAGGCGTTGAGTGATTTGTTTTTCATTAGATACAATGCGGCGTCGGCACATGGAGCGTATGCGCAATTTACACTGATTTCCTTGTACCAGAAATCTGTCTGCGGGGTGTATTAAGAATTGATTGTGTATTTAAATATGTGCATAGTTAGCGAAGAAGACTTAAATAATGCCACTCAAATTGAATAATAAATGTTTAAAATATTAATGCCATTATGAAATTAAAATTAGATATATCACCATAATAATAGTTAAAGTTCATTGTATAAATAATAAACGTTTGATCTCATGTTTTTGATTGAGTAGTTAGTAATTGAACTATAAATGTCATAAGCTAACTTACAAGAAAACAATGACTACCTTTACACAAGTACTTAGATTTCGATTGTTAACATTCAAAATGAATTGAATAGAATATGAATTAGATTAAAAATAAATTAATGAACGGTGATATTTATTTTCTTGTTGTTAACTTTTATTTCAATTTAGCGTTCAGATTAAACAACTGTTTTAAAAAGAACTTCAAAAAACTTGTTTAAATTGTAATGTCTAACTAATTTGACGTCAAATTTAAGAATTTGTTTAACACCGTTTACATGAAATGCCATAAATCTTAAAAATATTAGTTTTTACAAGCTTACAGATATTAGGAAACAATTGTTTTTCTTTAGTTTTTTTTAGTTGCCAACTTTCTTTATTTATTTTATCGCCAAGCAACACTGTTAGCCAATTATTGTTGTTTAACTGGAATTTTGTTAGATTTGTTTTTAATTTCGTTATCAATTTTTGTTAGATTCCAGTTAATGAAATAAATGTAGATATTTGTGCAAAAATTTCCCAAAAAGTCTCGCCACCTAGTACTTAGTTTGGGTTTTTGGCAGTAAATAGATAGCTTCATATAAATAAAGGAGAATTTCATAAATTTATGTTTTATGCGATTTAATGTAAAACTTTTTATAATAGACAATTTTTGTTCTAATATTCTTATTAGAAAAATGTTCCATTTATCAATCCAATATGTGAGCTTTAAATTTGTTAAGCAGCACTAAAAATGTTGATAAGTCTCTCTTGGTAAGGTACAAAACGTAAATATTAAAAATGTTGTAAAACGTGAACATTAAAAATGTTGTAAAATATTTATCATTATAATTATCGTGATTTTAATCCCTAGGCCCTTAATTAACACTGGTTTAGTTGGAGATCAAGAAACTAAGCGTTTGAAAGAGAATTAAAACAAGAAATTAATAAAAAATAAAAAGTTTTTTAAATTAAAAAAATTAATCTTTCCTTTGTTAAAACATTTTTTATTTGTAAACCAAATTGGGTCTTAAAAAAGTAATTTTCTCTACAGAATTAAACAAATTAGGCGAAACAGGAGAACGAGAACATAACAACGAGCAATCATACATATTTATGCACATGTTATTAATTGCATGTCCTCGCTTAAACTCACTTACAAACACACACACACAGAAATATGTAGAAAAACCCGTGTGTATGTACTTTGTAATTGTATTTGTGAAATCAAGCAGCGAGCGCTTGTAGGCTTGATATTACGTATACGTCTCGTTTGCCGCTTCTACGTGTACTCAATAATTTCACGTCCTCCTTCACATTTGCCGTTGTCGCTAGTGTTGCCTTTCGTACGTCGGTTCTCTATCCAACAAGGGAAAAAGTATGTCGAGCCGGCTCGTATGGCTACGTATCCCTGACTGCACGTACCTTGCCTGTAATTAATTTATGCAATAATTTTTCATTGCTGACATAACTTGACAATATTTCTACGTTTCGTTTTAATTTTAGAACGAGTTTGTTCTATACCCGCAAAACTAATGTAACCTCAAGGCTCTTGTTGTTGTTATTGTCTGTCTCCCTCTCTCTATCTCTGTACTCTTATGGCCACTAAATTTTTTGTCAAGCACGTTAGGGGCAATTGAAACATTATCTTTTGTGGCATGAATTGAAGGAGCAAAGTAGCAGCAACAAAAAAAAAAAAAACTTTTGATAAATGAGAAAAGACAAGGCACATAAAAAGAAAAACAAAAATGGAAAAAACCCGAAATGAACCAAAAAAAAAAAAAACACAACTAGAGGTGGAGAATTGAGTTTTAGAGCTTGGTCACGAAAGACAGGACCATGAATGCTGGTCATTAGGTTAACTGACTGAGCAGGAAGTTTTGGTAAGCGTCATTTAGGCCGCCTCCTCTCCCTCTTCACCCATTGTCCTTAGCTTATTGTGCTTGGCATTTTTTTTTTTTTTTTTGGACACTTCACTTTCGATGATTGGCAGCGCCACTTGAATGTCAGGCGGTAGCAGCAGCAGCAGCAGGCAACACAGCTGCGCTTTTCGCATGATAGGACAGAAGGTATCATGGTGAAGGACAACACAACTAGGCAAAGTAACAGCAATGTCAAGCATGTAGATGCCAGGGGGGGAGGGTATTATTGCGTCCACACTTGACAATTGCCGTCAGGGACAAGGAAATGACATTTTTTCAACACGCAATTGAGCTTGGCTTACGAGAGGAGGGAAACAACAGAGCAGGAGGGTGAAAAGACAGTGGTGCAAATATGAATTGAATAGACCTTGAGGAGATGATAAATAAATTAAAACGAAACACATTATTTATAGGGCCTACAGCTTACATTTTAGTTGTAAATTTCATATTTTTTATATTAAATGAATATTAAATTATTTGAAACCTTAAATCCTTTATTTATTGTAGAGATTTCTTTAAGGATCACTTACTCGAGAATCAACTAATATGTTTTTTGATAACATAAATCTATATTAACTTGTAAAAAATTTGTACAATATTTGATTATTTATGGCCACTGTGTCCTCAAATATTTGACTCTTTCAGTGTCTCTTGACTAACTGTACGTCATTGATTGCTATCTGCTTTGAATTTTTATGAATTTCTGTCGGCATACTGTTGGTTTCCTTTCTCATTGTCTCTCTCGCTCTTCCTCTATTTTTATGTCACCCTCTCTGTTTTACTCTCTGTTTCTTGCTATCTCTACTGCTGCTGGTCTTGCTCTTGTTATTGTTTTTTGTTCGAGGCCTATCCGAGTTGTCGCACTAAATGTCAAGTGCACGTGCTGTACATAGGAGAGGGAGGGAGAGACCCTAGCTTGTCCCCTACCAGCTTAGCAAATTGCTAACGTGACGTATCACACACACACACACACACACACACAGGTTAGACTACTTATTAAATATTGCTCATACGCCGCATGTGTCGAAGTGAAATTTTTACGAGGCAATCGGCTTTACGCAAATTGATTTCGCGAACTCGTCTGGGCTGCTGCCGCAGCTGCCAATGTTAAATATAAATCTTCAAATAACTGAAATCAATTGTAACACACCCTCCCTGACTTTTGGGTTATTTACAGTCATAACCAAAAAACACACACAGAAGCAATATAAGTCACAATAATTTAACACAACAAAAAACCAGGAAAAAAAAAATAAGGAAAACAAGTTAAAAAGTTACTCAACGCACAGTTGGGAGCCTCATTCTATTGAAGCCAAACTAAACGGTAAGTAAGCCATTGAAATTGAATTGAACTTTCTATATACTACATATATTTATTTGAGTGTGTAATTTCTCAATCCCAAGCAGAGAAAAAGGCAAAATGAAAAATAGAAAATTTAAAGTAAAAAAGAAAAAAAAAAGGAAGAGTTTTTGGCAGGCGAAGTCATGCATAATGCAAATGCTAGTCAAGGATAAATTTTGGCAGTAGTTCTTTTTTTCTTTTTTTTTTTATTGAATGGGTAAAGGGGCCCAGGCAGGACGAAAGTTTTTCGGCTCCGGCGTCGGCTTTACTTTGTTGTTTTCCAGTTTTTAATGCAATCACAATGCCATCTATATGTAAAATTCTATCGGTAAAGAGTAGCGTAAAATCGAAACTAAAAGTCAATTCAATAACTTAACGAAAGATTGGAAAATGGATCAACTAACTAGTTTTCTTTAAGTAACTGAGTTCAAACTTTGGGGAATATTTTTAAGTCTTCATGATATTAGATTTGCTCACAAATATTTTTTATTTTTTTTTTTTATATTTCGGTTTGAAAGGCTCTTAAATTTATGTGACTTGTGTTTGAACAAAGCTTTGTGTTTGCCCCAGATGTTTTTTATTGCACAAAATTTTTGTTTGCTCTCTAATATATGTATATATAGTAAATACCTTATTGTTGGGGTAGATCACGAACAAGTTATCTATAAAAATGTAACCATAACAGTTTTTGTGAGTATTTAAGTCGCTTTCGGGTGATTGAACCTTATACAAGTGATGATGCAACTCAGTTAAAAATATGTAAAAATAGCTTACGATTTAAAACTATAAAAATTTATTTAATATTAAAAAAAAAACGCTATAATTTATAATTTTCACAAACTTTAATAGTTTTGAAAAAGTGTTTTTTTAATCTGCTGCCTTGAGAAGGGGAAATGGTTTTTGTCTATAATATTTTGATAGTCAAAAAGATAGATAAAAGACAAAATGAAATTCTTAGAGCTTTCTACTTGATGAATAAAAAAAAGTGTATACTCAAATTCCACTTGAGATTCGACTAATTTTAGCCACCTTTTTTGCTTTATTTTTTGCAATGTGCTGCTTGCCATTTACCTTTTGATTTGTTGCCCCTGAGTGCAAAAACAAGAGGCATAAAACAAAAAAAAAAAAAAAAACAACCAAGAGAAAATAAAATAAAAACATCTCAGACAAGCTTGTTTATTGTTGCGTTTTGGTAGTTTTGCTTGTTTGTCTGTTGATTTGTTTATTTTTGCGCATTGCTCTAATTAAAATGGTTTTTTTCATTCGTTTTTATGCGAAAGTAATTTTCAATGCATTTGCACACTTGTATTCAGTATTCAGTTTCAATGATGCAGCACGAAAAAGCACGAACGAGAAATGCCAAATTCAGCTCGGCAATTGCGCAAAGATAATTATCAAAAATTAATTAGCAAAGGCTAAATCATTTTTCAACTGGCTCAAAAAGTAATTAATGACGATATCTTTGTGGGAAGACTTCTATGGCCGTTAATCACCTGCAACCTGAGCGGAATCTTTACCACTCCTCATGAACGTTTTTTATATATATATATATATTTCAAGTCTCGAATCTCTTGCTCTAGCTGTTTGCCTGTTTCAGTCCTGTTTCTCTGGGGAGGTTAGACCCAGTTGCCTTTGCCCTTTGAACTTTTGCACTTTTGAACAAAAAGCGCAGAGAAAGTTTTTGGTCCGTCGCATTGTTGGTGTGGCTCTTTACGGCTTTTGCTCCTCCTGTGCGCCTCCCACTCCTGCTCCTACTTTATTCTCCATTATGCATGTGTGCCTTCTTTTGATTTATTATATGGCCCGGTTTCTGCCATCGACTATTCTATTCACTTTTCTGTGCCTTTTCGTCAGCGCTGGGGAAAAACTTTTGATTTCTTATTGTGATTATTTTATGATAGTTTAAGCGCGCAGGCTTTTCTCTCCCTCAAGATCCATCTCTGCCTGCTTTCTTCACTTTCTCTCGAGAGTGCACAAAAGTTTTCTCTTAACCCGCATTCGCAATTTTCGTATTGAAAATGACTGCTGGAAATTGTAAAGTGCCACTGTGAATGCATTGAAATTTGTTAAGCTGTCAATACAACTCGTATATATATTTACATATTCACATATATGGATTGTATACTCATATATACATATATATATATATGTGTGTGTATAGATATTACATTTTCAATCAATGGCATATGTGAATGAAACAATTCTTGACATTCAATTCGCCTTGAATTGGCATAAGTTTTCCGAGGATAAATCACTCGGAAATCAATTTTTTTTCGTTTCGATGCAAAACTATCAAACATTTATTTCTGTGTTGAAATATGCAAAAGTTTTCTTTTTCATATAGCTGAATTGATACTCAATTTTCTGAATTGATTAACTATGCAATCAATTTTGACTTAAAGTAAGAATTAAAGTTATATTTGAGTAAATATATTTCTGAACTCAAACAGTAAGGGTATATTTCCTTTACTTAAAAAGTCGATTTCATCTGACCAAAGATCAGCCCTTTTGGCATCTTTTATGGAAGGAATTTCTTTATCTTGGAACATAACATAGTAAAATTCTTTTGGCTACCTGTCGATAAAAGCTTTAATTGCAATCAAACCGCAACATTCTACTTTCATTTGCATCGTTTAGTTGCATATGTAAGAATCACATAAAATTTGCTATGGTAATCATTTCACAAAACATTCATTTGGTTAACCGCGAATACAGTTTGCAAATGAATGTTTAAAATGCAATGTTTTAAGTGGGTGGCACAGTGAATAAGCAATAAAGAAAAAGAGAGAGGGAGAGAGCTAGTGACTCTTGAATGAAAATATTACGTATACGCGCCGTTGTCATCATTCAACACGAAATATATATACATACACATATATATTTTTTTTTTGCTGATGTTGATGATGATGAGAGCACGTGGTTGGTTGACACCAGCCCTAAAGTACGCCCCCCTTCTACACTCAACTCATCCCCTGGCACATTTTCGCTCTCGTAATTACACATTTAAGCCATGTGTCATGCATATTGAGAGGCTCATTAAAATATAGAGGAGATGACAGGAAAATTCACCCCTCGCCCAGTTCAAAAACTACTTCCGCCCCGCTGGCAACTGTTCAAAAAACATTTTTTTTTTTTCGTTATTCGTTTTTTATTATGCCCCAAAGGTTATATTAATAAAAAGAAATATGTTTGTATGTATGTGAATATATGGGAATATATCAATTTTCTTAATTAAAGAAGAGCGTTTGCATAAGAGAGAGAGACAGAGAGAGTGGGAGATGGGAGATAGAAGCTAGGTATAAGATTTTTTGCCAGGCAACAAATCTAAGTTTAAGTGTTTGTTCGCTTTTACTTTCATCTGTCTTACTTATATATTTACTGAAGACAGTTTCTAGGTGATTAAATTCTAGCCTCCGGGGTGTCCTTTTGTCTTTCTAATGTTTCCAAGGTCAATTGGTGCTGCAATAAAAATAAAAAATATAGCATACATTTCGGGGCATATTTCATGAGTTGTTAATTTGGCCCAGGAAGAGAAGCCCTCATCAAATCTGTGTCTGTGTGTGTGTGTGATGAAAAATGTGTGAAGGGAAAAACTCTTTTAATTGAAAATTCATGTGTGCGAAAATAGGGCGTGGCGGAGGGGCGGCGGGAGTGGAGATAAAATGCGGAATGCGCTGCTTAAATATTTTGTTTTCATTCTTCCGACAATGTCGACGGCAACGGCGCCGCTTAAGAGGGCCGATTGTTGTAGATTGTCCGTGTAAATGCTCGAGTGGGCGTGGCTGGCGCCGCTTTTTTTGTTTTTCCGGCAAAAAAAAAACGAAAAGGAGGTTAACAAGTTGAGATTGTGTGTTGATGTTTGCTGACGTCTCCAAAGCGCTGCCTTTCTTTTCTACAAAAAAATTATGTGCGAAAAATCTTGCATTTGCGTTTGTCGGTGTTTGTAGTGGGTGGTTGGGTGTGACTATAGTGGGGCATACCATCAAGTGGGCTTACTTGTCGCTGCTGCTGCACTTGACAAAGCGAGGCAAGGCAAAATTAGACGAGTCTTACATTTGCTCACGGTAAACATATCTCTCAAGTGGAAACTGTTTCCATAGCCTAACCCGCATGTCAAAAAGCCACCTCACCTAAAATGGCCCACTTGCATTGCCAAAAGCGCATGTGACCTGAAGAGAATGACAGAGAGAGAGAGATAGAGATAGACGCAAAAAAGGGAAAGGGACACATTGAAGGTGGCAATTCACGAAGGGGTTTTAGACACTTAACCTTGTAGCAATCTCAACACCACTCTAAAGTGTTATATAAAGCAAGGATGCAAAAGTTATGGAACGTGTGGAAATAAAAAGATTAAAGTTTTAGACGGCAAAACTACAGTTACCTGACATGTACCAAATATATATATATATATATTTATCTCTCTCTGCACGTTGATATTTTAATGCGTCTCAGTTTGGAAAACTGACAAAATGATAAATAGCTTAGAAATTCGTTTGAACTAAGCCAACGACTAATGAATAACTCAAAGAATTTTTTAAGAATATTAAAATTTATTATTCATTTAGTCAAAACACTTTAATATTGAGGATACAAAAGTGTGATTTGTTTAGTTAAATGTATCTGACATTCTTTGCTGACAGACTTCAGTATTATAGAGTTTAATTTAAATAAATTGCTCTATAAATAAATGTATTATTAGTTTAGAAATATCTTTGAATTTATTAGTTAGTGTATTTCAACAGTTGTCCTTATGTTTTCTTAAAAAAAAAAACACCTTAATTCATCTTTTTGTTAGAAATTGTTTCTCCTCAGAAAGCTATAAGTCTTACTAGACTTTGTATACTGTCAATAAGTTTTTCACAGTTTGCATTATATTCAATATACAATTTTGTTTGCTTTCTACAGTTAGATATATCATACAGTTAAAAATCCTTATTTGTTTACTATGACTAAAGCATTGGGTTACGTAACGCTTGGCATTGACATTGTAGAAGAAACTATTTATTCACTTAAGGTGTATTTATAGTTTCTGAAAATAATGCATAAACATGTCTCCCTACGGCGTGTGTGTGTGTGTGATTTTGTTTTTGCAGATTCCTTTTCCATACTTTTACCTACTCAAATGTCGCCGCAGCTTTAGTTCCTCAGACACCTTTATCCTGTTTTGTTATTCTTCTTGTGTTTCGTTCTCTAACGCTTTCTGTCTCTCTCTTTCTCTCTGGGTTCTGGGCAATGTCGGAGTCGGTGTCAGTTCTTGTCATTAATTGCCTGGCCGCCATTTTGACTGGCAACCGTATCCGGCTGCCGTATCCGTGTCGACTCCAGCTCTATGTTCAACGTAGTTAAACAAATCAGCGTTTTTCATGGTCGCTAATGCAATCAAGCCGCAATAATTTTACCGCCATTGCCGTTGCTATTGCCGATGCCGTAGCCGTTGCCGTTGCCGCCTCAACGTACTGGCAATTTGTCATTTTCCATTGCATACCAGTTCATGAGTTCTTTGGCATAGAAGGGGGGCTAAAGGTGGGTGGCATGCCACCAATGTTAGCTTTGGCATTTTCATTTTCATTTCCATTTTTATGCGCTTGTCATCGTTTGCTGTTGGTCCGGGTTGGGCTTAAGTGCTGCCATTTGCAGCTAGCAACTAGCAGATAGCAGCCAGCATCCATCCTTAGTTGCCTTAGATGCCTAAGTCTCATTTGAGACGCACACCAACCAACCAACACACACACACACACGAAACGAGAATAATATATGGTGTACGTGTATGTGTGTGGACACACGTTGAGATGCTTTTTAGTTGATGGGATTGCTTTAGTTTCTTCTTTGGTTGTTCAGTTTTTCTTTACTTTTCCCTTTTCGTTTGTTGCCTTTTTTTTGTGTCGTTTTACAGCACTTAAATATGCCATGGCATTTGGCCGATTTTACTAGTCGAGCAAAATAAAAACTATAAAAATATTATGTCTCTAAAAGCTGCCAATATAAAGTTTTTACCAAGAATGGTCATTATTTATAAACAGTTTTCCAGGACTTAAAAAAATTAATGGCCAACTAACCAAAACTATAACTTTATAAGGTTTTATAATATGATTTTCTGTAATTTCTTCAAAGAAATAAACCTTGATTTTATTAAAGTTATATAAGACATAAAACTTTTGTTAAGTCATTTGTTAATCATTTATACTAAGAATTGTTACTCACTGTTGTTGAGTGTATTTTGGTTAAAGAATGTGTCGGGAGATTCAATCTATCTTGGCCATATATATAATGGCTTTTCCTATTTTCATCAAGTGATGCAAATGAAGAGCATGTGTGTGTGTGTGTGTTGTGTTTGACTTGGTGTCCAAGTCAATTGCCATACAATTATGGCCAACCAAGAAAACACAAAAAATCAATTTAATTTCCACAAACCGAAAGTCAACTTGATGTCTTGTGTTTTTTTGGTCAGTGAAGCGTTCAATAGATAAGACCACACACAGACAAACACATTTTTACACACACGCACACACTCGATCTATCTAACACCCTTACACACATACATATATATACATACATATATACATACTTAACAACCATTAAACACTTCATAAAATGGTCATTTCTTGTTCTTTCTCTCTGCCTTAATTTTGTTCTTTTTCTTGTTGTCCGTTTGTTTTGTCATTTCATTGCGGCATACTTTCAGGCGTTGCGTCGTTTTGGTTTCCCTTCTCATTTCGTTTCGTTCTCTCTCTTGCTTTTTGTCTCTCACCCCATGTTGTTGACCCTTCTTGAGAAATTTTATTTTGTCGGTTTTGGTATTTGGTAGATTGTTCCTTTTTTTTTTGTGGCTTTTTTTTGGAAAAAAATCAGTCAATAAATCGATTGCTTTGCATTATTTATAATAACACAAAACAGAGACACGCAGTTGAGTTAGTCAGTTAGTTGGTTAGTTAGTTAGTCGGGTGGTTAGTTGGCTGGTTGCTTGTTTTATTGGTTAACAACAATCTGCCCCCAAGGACTACCAAACAAAACAAAAATTCATTCACATTGAACCCAACCATGTATTTTACGCAATCTCAGTGTCTATATCACTTTTTTTCCCCTGTGTTATTCATTAATTGTTTTTGCCTTGACTGAACTTTTGATTGATTCAAGCCTTCACGAACACATGATAACAACTAAATAAAATGTCGGTATAGACCAATAAATCAAAAATTCTATGCAATTCCTTTATAGTGATTGTAGTTTTATGACATGAACGTAAAACAACAAAATATTAAATGAAGGTTACAAAACCAACTATCATTTAGATGAAAAATCCAATTAAAAAGGAAATGTCAATCAAACAGAAAATATTTAAACCATTTCTTTTCATTTTGTTTTGAGTTTTCCTTGACAAAATCGATATCTTTATTTTTCGAATTTAACTTAGTTTGAATGATTCATTAAGAGTAGTCCTGTAATGAACGATCTCTAAATTTCTTTGACCTTCTTTGACTATTTTCAAACATTAAAGATAAAAAAAACAAATCTACTTTCTAGTTAACTCACTTAACCTTCTAAGAAATAAAGAAATATGCTCTATAGAAGATCTCTATAACATACAACAAATCCAACAACCACATAATGATTTTATAAAACGACTCTGAATATATATATTTATATATAAGGTAATACCTCTCTAACTTTGTTTTAAAAAACTACCTATTTAATTCATCTTGCAATTGACTTCAAAATCTAAAAAAAAGCCCGCCGAAGTAGACTATACTTTTGTTTAAAAGGGAAAACTTTCTTAATATGTTAAGTATATTTAATTTCTTTGCTTTTTCACTTAACGCATAACGTGAAAAAGCAAAAAAACATACCTTTTTATCACATATTATCAAAGAAAGGTTAACTTTTTTTATTTCAACGAACATCTGCTTAAATAATAAAATAAGTTTTATCTAGAAAAATTTTCTAACTCTAATATGCCTTAAATTGTTGCTCCGCAGAAGGAAACCAAGGAAAACTCAATTAGAGTTTGTTGTTATTTCATTTTTGCCACAGAAAGCAAAATAATGTACACGTATCTAT
This sequence comes from Drosophila insularis, assembly GCA_018903935.1. Classification (NCBI taxonomy): domain Eukaryota; kingdom Metazoa; phylum Arthropoda; class Insecta; order Diptera; family Drosophilidae; genus Drosophila; species Drosophila insularis. The sequence goes on along the minus strand of JAEIFP010001084.1, from coordinate 7,716,675 downwards.
ACATACAAATATATATATTTATATATACATACATATATATATATAAAAGTATATCTACAAATTTTTGCTTTGGGCTTTAGTTTGTTTTTTGGTAAAATTTCAAGGTTTTTCTAGCACTTTGCCGAGTTTGTTTGGTAATGGGAAAAGTTTTTTTGGCTGCTGCCGAAGCTGCCTCATATTTAGTTTTATGTTTTGTTGAGCACAGCTCAAATTTTGTAATTGACTCGATAGGGGAGATGGAGAGGTAGATGGGATAGGAGGGCGCGAAACGAAGGCGTTGTGGAAAAATGGAAAATGAAAAGCACAAAACCTGTTGGCCATTTGGTGAGAAGTTGACAATGTGACGACAATTTGCTGGGCATTTAAATCGCTTTCTTGGCAATCCTTAAGTCTCAGTCATATATACATATATGTATAATGTATGACATGATTGGCATATTTGTGTGCTCTGGCTTTCAATGAGAGATTATGGCCTTGAACTTTTTGTTCCCTTACCACCCACAACTACTACTCATTGGAGAGCTGACTGACTGACTATGTGGGCGAAAGGGCTTCCCAAGACAAGGGCCAATGCTTTTGTCATTGATTTATTGGCTTTCAGTTCAAGTCTATTTTCTTTCAATCAAGTATGAGTGCAAGTATTTGTGTGGTGTGTGTGTGTGTGTAGGTGCTGTGTTGGCTGGTGAGAAAATTTCATTTAAAGCACATTTAACCAACATTTTATATTACTTTTGTAAGTGTACCAAAAACGAGGGCGTGAGACATTGTTTTAAAGCCAGCCAAAGTTTCTGTGGCTTGCCTCTTGAAACGCCCATGTTTTTGCATAATTAAACTGCCGTCACAGGTGCAAAAGTGAAAGAAAAAAGACAGAGAGCCGGAGAAGAAACCAAAGTTTTTCCATGACACAGTTTTTTTTTTTTGCTGGTTGGTTTTTTCTTTTTTTTTTGGTTCTTCAATTATGCAGTTGACAGGCCTAAGCTGTTAGCTTGGTTATATTTCTTATTAATGCCCGAACAAATTGCCAACGATTGACATAATTTATGTCCAACATCACACTCACCCACACACACACACACATATATAGAAGGCGAGATTGTGCGTGAAGGTGTCGCCGCTGTTCCCAAGGGATCAATAAAAGGACAAGGCCAAATCCTTTTTGTTTCATATAAATGTCAGAGCAAAATAGTAATGGGAAGAAATCAAAAGAGATTGTCAATTCCGCAGCAATTGTTCAATCATCTATGTAAAGTTGTCCTGTGGGCAGGATTAGTTTAGTATCCTTTCGAATTTGATGGATATGTTTTCCATAGAAAGGGTTTTTGGCCATCAATTGCCTCTATGATTTATTCTTTTGATTAGATTGATGGTTTAAATTGCAATATCAGAATGTTTCATCAAATTAGTTTCAAATCTTTGTGCAACTTATGAGGAAATACCAAAAAGAGTTTCCTTGGAAAATGTTTAAAGAATTCTAAAAAAGCTATTCTTTAAGCTTTTCTTATTGAAGAAGTAAATAAAACTTAATAGGACGATAAAACGCCACAGAAGTGTCGAAACTAAACTGAACTATTAAGATTTCAGCTCTAAAAGCAAAAAAATATATATATACATATTATGTGGTAATAATTTTTCTTGTTGAATAACTTTTTGCACTTAAAATCTCTATAAAGCAAACACAAGAGAAATATTCAAGTAAATTTAAAGCATAAAATTTATTCATTTCATATATAGTTAATAGTCGTAGAATTCTGTGGACGGACGTCAAATGATTTTACTCAGCCAAATGAAATAAATAAAGAAGGTTGGCTTTGGGCAATGTCATCGTCCATCGCCCATCACCCATCAGTGTCAACCTTGGTATACCGCGCACCCGCAACCTCCGTCCTACCCCTCGAAACGTTGTTCAGGCTATCAACCACTAGCCTCCGCCCCAACGCTTAAAGCAATGAACTTTAAGTAATTTGCTTTTACTGCCTGACAAGTGACGAGTAAAACAAAATGCCGCATTTTTTCTACCTTCTTTCGTTTTTATTTTTTGGTTTTTTTTCCTCTCTTTTTCTCTTATCAAAATCAATTTGCGGAGAGGTGGAATGGAATGATGTACTGTGTAGTGTGATGGAACGTTGACTGGGTTTGTAGGGGAAAGACAAAAAGTTGCTCTGTTTGTCGCCTATTTTGGCGCTCTATTTTTGAGTTTGCATCTTGTTGTTGTAACATTTTATTGTGCAATGTTCCGGAAGGCTGCTTTGTTTCAGCAAAATGCGCCATAAACAAGAGCAACGTAAAAATGTACAATGACACCAAAAACAAAAACAAAAACGAAAAAAAAAAGCAAAAGCAACGAGATAGAGTGTTTCAAACATTGCCAGATATATATCTTACAGAATCCTCTCTACAACAATGTTGTGCGAAATGATTGAATTTAGAGGGGCAAAAGGACAGGAAACGAGAGAGGGAAACCTCCACTGCAATTTATGTTGATGTTGGTTTGGGGCAGAGGCAGATGCCAGAAGAGGAGGTAATACGCAAGGAAGTGTACGATGGAAAAGTTAACCCAATTATTGAAAGTGGTTTAGTAGTTTAGAAGTTGCATTTGGTTGAGTGGTGTGCGGTAGCTGCATCGATTGCCCTATAGTAGGCAAAATGTTTCATTTCAAATTATACTATCATTCAATATGTTCTTTAAACATTTAATGGAACTCGTTAAAATGGAAAAATTAAACCTAAAAATAAAGTTTCAATGAAAAAAGTTAAATTACATAATGTCAACCTGGGTAATTGGTATGTGTTTTTTTCTATAAATAATCTTTGTCATTTGTTTTCAATAATCATGAACAAATTGTTATATATACAAATTGACTTTTTAAAGACAAACCTCTTATCTACTTTTACATAAAACAACGTGAAATCTTCACTTTAAAACATACACTTAATTTCTATTTGTATTTTCTTAAGGGCACACGCATAACTAAAAAGCCTTTTTGGTCAAATTCAGTTTAACTTGATTGCAGATTTCTAAAAATATATTTATAAAATTATTGCCAAAAATTTTGCTGATTAACTGACCGCAAAAAGACAAAAAGCAATATCCCTTTATAACAATTTCCTAAGTCTGTTATAATAAGGTTTTTGCTTCTTGTTGTCAATTTTTTTTACCTACTTTTCTTTACAAGGATAACAAGAAGAGAGAGATGTCCCTTTTTGCTATTAGAGTATTAGACATTGTTTCTTCTTCTTTTGGTCGGCTGTTTGTTCTTTGCTATGTAAGCTGCTTATAACAGCTCAAAAATTTATTTTGTTTTGTTTCTTTTTTTTTTGTAGCCTTCCGTTTTTAAGGAAATATTTTTAGAGCAAATAAATGAAATAGAGTTCGTTATATAGGATAAAATTCAAGAGAAATCTACAAAAGTAAGGCATACACACTTACACCCACAGACGTAGACACACTCATGCATACAACCACCGCAACAAGCTCAAGCAGTGAAGATTGTTTTAAACAAAAAAAAAACAAAAAAAGAAACAAAGAGGGACGATTTTTTTCTTCTTTCTTATTTAGGTCGAAAAGCACTCAGGGAAAGGCCAGAGCAGACACATGGAAGGTGTGTTATGTATTGATGTTGTTCTCTCTCTCTCGCTTTCTTCTGTGTATGTGTGTGTGTATTTGAGTTTGTAGGTGTCAGTCAGGTGACAGTGTAAGCGCCTTAAGCTGCTTGAACACACACACACACGCACACAACCAAAAAAGGAGGACATCCAACATATGGAGGCTGTAGCTATACATATATTCTACAAATTCTCCGTATCTATAGTTTTTCATGTTTATATACCCTAAAGTCATAAGTCAAAAGGGCGTATTGGTGTTGTCAAACAGTTTTGTAACACTTCGAGGGAACAGTTTTTAGGCTGTTTACAAAATTAAGTCAAAAAGGCCAGGAATGTTTCCAATGAAATTAAAAAAGAAAACTCTAAACAGTTACGAAGCTAGAAATAATAAATCATTAAAATTTGACCCCTAAAATATACAATAGGCAGTTGAAAATGTAAAGGAACTTTGATTAAAATAATATTCAGTAGCAACTTCTAGCCAAAGTTTAATATATTTGATGGAAACAAACATTTCTTCATAATTTAACAATATTTTGTTTATCTCATCTATAGACTTTATTTACTAATATATGTAGCTAATGAATATTTCTTACTCGGGGACTGATATTATTAAATTTGGTATGTCTAAAAAGCTAATAAATATTTTATTTAGACAACCAAATTTTAGATAGTTGATAAAGGGTATCTACCAATCAATACCCCGATTTCTTTATCTTTTAATTTTATTTCAGTGCCGATCTTTGAGGGTATTCTCATTCTTGACTTTATTGCATGCAACAAATGCAATGAAAACTTTTGCTATAAATTGAGTTTTCTTAGGGTCGAGCAAGTAAGCAAGAGAGTTAATGATGTTTTCAACTTTATTACTGGCCAGGTGAAATGAAGATGAGAAAAGTGCGGCAATTGATTGGCCTTTAAAATGAGTCAGCCATTTTTTTGTCTAACTTTGTGCCCAAGTACAAGTTTTCATCTAGATCTCAGGATTACTCTTGTTAATTTCCACTGAAGAGGCAAAAGATTGTCTGTTGCAAATTGAGTAATTTAAATAAAACGTTGCACAAATGTTCTTGACAGTGTTCCACATTGAGTATTCCCTTAACAATAAACCGGTCCATGTCAACACACATAGACAGACAAAATTAGATACCCACACAGATATACGTATACATACATAGATACAATCTCTACTCAGTTGCATATAGTATGTAGGGGAGGAATCCAGTGCAGCACATGTGCTGACTTTGGTTATTTGATACAATTTGCCAGCCAGTCAGGTCCCGGATGTTGTTCAATTTTCGGGCCAGGGCAGTCAACTGTGCATTTCACACAGTTGCATAGATAACCACACACACACACACACACACATACACACACACACAGACACAAAGAGAGACACAGAATTGGTTATGTAGCTGCATTGGCTTCTCTTAGTCTCTTTTGCGGCTGTTTTGCAAGCGGCTAGTAATAAATTTACATTTTGCTGCTAACTGGCCGAGTGACAGTTAACGGGAACAGAGAGAGGTAGATAGAAAGAGAGAGAGAGAGAGGTACTCTTCAAATAATGGTGAAAATTTTTTGTTGAAAAATTCTTTTCTTTAAAAAAATAGCAAAATAATAAAAATGCCAACACAAAACCTGTAAAACATTTTCTTTGCCGTTGCTCATCAAATTTTCATGCGTTAAGCACAAAAATGTTTTCCACTTCTTCAACCTCTATCTCCTTTCTCTTTTTTTTTGCATTTTTATTTTTGTTTATTGCTTTGCCGTGTCCGTTTATGCGCATAATTTATGCATAAATTTCAATTACCTTTGGCGCCCCCAAAAAGTATGCTATACCATATTTGTCTTGCCTGCGACTGACTCTAATTCACTTAAACTGAAGAAGCAAGCATAATACACAGTACTTCAGAGCCTTTTCTTTCTAAAGAAAAAGAGAAGAAGGCAACATATATCGAAGTAGCAACCTATAATACAAAAATGTGTGATTTGTAAGCAATATAAACTCATTTAGTTGATTCATGACAATGCTAAAGACCCGACATTTAAATACACTTTTTCAAATAGAGTTTTAATTCTATATTCCAGAAAAAGTTTTGCAAATTTGTTAAAAATTATTGCTTTTTAATTTGGTACTTATCCATGGAATAGCTTACCTCTACAGCCTCTTCTTTTTGGCAAGGCTTTTTGATAATTTGAAGCAAAAGTGAAATTGGATTAAAGAGAAACCAAACCGCATTATTCATTATATTTAAAATTTTATCTTAGGAAAGGAAAAGATTCGAGTTTTAAACCATATGTTAAAAAAAAAACAGTCATAAAAAGATATTCCAAAATTTTAATATAATTACATTTAAGTTTCAAAAGTACGAATTGATGAATGGAAGTTTAAGATTAAGAATCAAATAGACGAATTTTAACCAGATAGAAGCTATCTAAATAGGGTCTATAATAAATTGCTTCTCTAGAAAAGTTTCTAAATGTTGTCATCTTTCTTTTTTGTGGTTTTATTTTTCTATATCTAAATCTGATGAGTTTTTTTCATTTTGGGATGCGACAGAAAAAAACATTATTACACACTTGAAGCCAAAATTGAGCTTATATATATGTAATCAAAGAGATCGCAAGTTAATTTTGATTATTATTCTTTGATCATAACGTTAGATTTACATTTTAAACTAGCTGAATTCTTGGAATTTTTATAAAATTAGTTAAATTTGTTTCGAATTTCTTCCAGTTGTCAATTGCAACCTCAACCTTAATATTATTATAATGCTTTTACCAACCAAATGTGCTCATTGCCATCTCCATTTTGGTTTAGATAAATTTGTTGTTTTGTAAACCCCAAAAAAAAAAAGGGAATAAAAGAAAATTTGAAATTCAAAGCACGTAAAATGTGGCACGCGTCGTCGCTTACAGATATGTCAGTAATTTATATGGGCAAATATTTGCGCACTTGGCACAGAAATCCCTCCAAAAAAATATATGGCAAAAAAGAGGATAGCAGATAAAGGGACATGTAAGGCAAATGCAGTTAGCCAGAGGGCACGCCCTCATGTCTCATTCCATGTCCTTTTTCACAGCCCCGTCCCTTGATTCATTACAACTTCATTAAAATGTTGGAAATTTTCGCACACTCTGCACATTTTCTCTGGGGAAGGGCCAAGCACTTAATCGAATTGCAAGTGAATGACCAGGCCATGTGTGACCAACAGATGCCGCTGCAGCAAGTTTGTCATTAAATTTTTATTGATCCCGACCGAAGTTAATGAAATTTCAACCGACGAACCAATAAAAAAACCGAAAAAAAATTAAGAACATTAACAGGCGTGAAAATATGCAAAGTGACAGACAGAGACAGCGACCCAAGAACCAAAACGAAAAGAGAATCCTTCGCTAATTCTAATGGATAATTAATTTTGTTTGGTCCATGTTGACGTCTCTCTCATCTTTAATGAATTTCACAGCTCCATAATTAGATTGCGCTAAAAGCGCAAAAAAGGAATACTAAAAATAAAATCCACACACACACAAATAGAAATGATGTCTATGTCTGAGCATTATGCAAACGTTGCAAAAGCCAAGCCAACTTAAGTCCAGCCAAGTTAAAAGCAAACGCAGAACAACGATTAGTACAAAGAGTGCGTAAAGATGCCACGCAAGATGGATGGAGGTGAAGTAAGGATACCGCAGAGCAAACAGTTTGGTAGGTAGATAGAACTGGGACTCCCTTTTGGCCTCCTCTATCCACTTTGAGCTGCGTTAATGAGTGTCATTACCACTCGGTCGGGAAAAACCAAAAGCAAAAGCGAAAAGAAAAGGAAACGTATATATTAGATTGAAGTGATGACTTGGGTATACTCTAAACGATGTAACTTATAATTCGATAGTATCCGGTATCCGAAAAATTACGTTTTATTCTGTTTCAACGACTGCCAAATATTCTTATCAGCTTTATAGGTCCTTAAGTAAATTGTTTTTCAAGGACTGAAGACCTATAAACATATATTTTTTGGAGTTAAATGTTTCGTTGAAATATTTATATTGATTTATATTTTTCGATTTAAAAAAACCCCCTAAAATAAAATTAAGTTGATAAAGGAAATGCTGGAAATGGTTAAAATTGAATTGCTCAAGTTTATCATATTTTAAAAAAATTTTTTATTGATTCATGATTTTGCTCCACTCTTTTTTAACAACTTATAGATTAAAAGGGTTATACCCTTTATACAGAGCAAATATATGTATATTAGCAGAAACTTTTACTTGACCTCAGCTTAGAGTTTTCTTTGGGTCACTTTGCTAACTTGGCTATGCTCTGTTGCTCATTAGATTTTCTGGTCTTGGTTTTAGATTAATTTATTGTAGGTGAATGAAATTGTTGACGGCTTACTTAGATGAAGTAAATTTATATTCACGAAACTTAAAACGAGAAAACACTTTTTCAGTCTAGATAATGTTTAAAGAAAATCGTTTGATCTACTTATTATTTTAGATGACTTGCTTCTTGGTTTAAAGATTTCTCTTTTGAGATTAATTGAACTTAAAATAAAATTTGGAAAATTAAACAAGAACACAACTATACTAATTTAATTTCCCAACATATTTTCTTAGAATATTAATACCAAAGGTAAAATTTCAAGTGCGTATGTATATTTTGTTAAGGAAGCTAACCGATAAATATGTTAGCTTTAATTCCAAGGACATATTTTCGTATTGTCCGTTTGTTTCCCTGATTGTATCTAGCCTTATCTCAGGCAATTAAATGCATGATTCCAAGTGTGTAACAATGAAACAAAAAACATCTTGTGACCCTTATCAATGCATCAATTTATCAGACTCAACCTTAAGTCAGAGTTCATCATTGACCCACTGTCTGAGTGACTAACTGACTGACTGGACACAATCAGGGCTGCTAATGACTAATGGGCGACAATCAGAGTAAAGTTATAGAGAGGAAATATTCCTTGCCATAAGCTCATTGAGCTGTAACATAATATTTATAGCAAAATATATATTCATATATATATACATAAATGCAAGACACTTGAAGTCAAGTTCAAGTCTGGGCTTGGGACCTGCCCAGCAGGCAGGCAACCAGCTTAAGTAACCTAATCTGTATTGCTGTGTGGGTGTGCGTGTGTGTGTGTATGTGTTTGCCCATCATCATCATAAATAAGCATAAACAGGCTCATCACTTGAGCAGTTTTCTTCTCCTTCTATCTGTCTTACTCACACTCCCCATCTTCTGTCTCTTTCCTTCACTGTCTCTCTTTTTGTGTTTGTGTTTATCCTAAGCTTTTAGTTCCACATAATTTGATATTCATGCATGTCACATTTGTGTGATTTGTGTGTCATCAAAGTGAATATTGTTTATGTTGCATTTACGTTTCCTCCGCCCCCTTGTTCATCTTATTCTCGGGCACTCTGGAATAATTTTGAACCTGGTCACTAATTCGAATTCCATTCATTGCAGGCAAGACAGTAACAACAAGGGAATCCTTTTGCAATTGTAGCAGACAGGACAAAGGCTAAAGGTAAGTGAGCCCTTCTTAAATTTTTGCTACCATTTTGTGTCGACAGCCCTTGAAGGACCCAAAAGAAAGAGAAGGTCGATCGCCTAAGATAGGCAGAAGGCAGACAAATAATTTGCATATTTATCAGACTTGGCAAATATTTATTTCTCTCTCCTACCCTGACCACCCTCCATCACCACCAGCCCCTCCCTACCTCTCATCCAAGGGGAAAATAAAATCATTTTTCAATGTCAATCTGAATTTGGCATATGGCTGTGTGAGATTCCTGCGGTGAAGGCGGAGATTTTCCCTCATCTTAAGTTCCTGTGCTAAATGATTCGAACTTTGCAAAACGATAACAAAAAAAATTTGGAGTATGAGTTCTAGATGTTGACTTTGTGAGAAGAGCAACGAAAATATTTCAACTTTTACTAAATTGAACAAACAAAGATGTAAACATTTTGATTAAATCTAAAAAATAGATATCATGAAGTTATTTTGATTATTTAAAGATATTTTGAATCGGTTAATCAGCGGCAAAAATTATTGAATGACCATTTAATATCTTTATATTCTTTGTTTTTAATTATAATAACCATATTTATAAAGTAAAAGCTTTCATTAATGATATTGTGGCAGTAAATGGGTCTTCTCTCAATCAGAACCTAAGGTTAAGTAAGATTTTCTTTACCATAGTTTTCAATAATAATGGATAATTTTTGTTCTTAAAAGTAGGCCCTATTTAGGGATATTCCAAAAAAACCAAAGGGAAACTCGCCCATATTGAATTGATTATATCCAGAGATAAATTATTTATTGTCATTGCCATTCATCAGATTTAATTACAAATTTTAAAACACAATTTTAATTCTTTATATAAATATATATCCTTTTGAATCGATAAAATTACCACATTATTAAAATGTTGCCCATTTGAAACAATTTAATTGGGTAATTTAAATTAAATTATTTTGCATAAATGTTCATTTTATATATAAACGGAAATGTGGAAATCAATGCGTTAATTTTGTGGGATTTAATTTTCATATTACTTCCCCCGATTTGTGTGTGTGTGTGTGTGTGTGTATGTGAGTGTATATCCTGCATGTGTTTGCTTTTGATAATTACAAAACCAAAACCCAAAAGAAATGGGAAATCCCCTCAGCAAATTAACATTATGTATGTATGTGTACAAAGTGTGTGTGTGTGTGTGTGTATGTGATTAATTGTTGCTCCTGCTGCGTTGTGTAAATATTTATTTATTAAGCCCCTTGTGGAGAAATGTAGTCAATTATGATTTATGACCAGTTGCAGCACCAGGAGCAGCAGCAATATAACGGTTAATGCGGTAACAGCAGGTAACAGATGATTATATTTCATCTGATGTGGGCAAACATCATTGCAAAATTGACTATGAAATTATAATTAATGCTATTTCCATACGCTTGATTAAACAAAAGTGCAACCAACAATGAAAGCAAATAAAAGTTTATAAAAGTCCAATTGATTTTCAAGCTATTGACAATGGCAAATGGGAAAAGTGAGAGTAATCAACTATTCGTTTATTCAAATGATTGCCCAAAATGATTTGGGCAACTGCGTCATTTTGATTAGTAAATAGAAATCGTTTCTCTTGCATGACTGATGAGATCAAAAAGAAAATTAACAATATATTTCTAGTGATTTCCCTGCAGGCGATATCAATCATTGAGTATTTTCGACAGCTGGATAAGAAGCGCATATAAACGAATTATTTTCATGAGAATCTCACAGGTGGAATACTAAAAGTGGCTACAAAGGCAAAATTAGTTTGAAAAGAAAATTATCGTATATGTAAGAAAAATAGTTTTTGACAAAGATGTTCTACATAACGTATAAGAAACCATTGGATAAAAAAATGTTGAACATTTTAACGGCCGGTTTCTCATTAGATACTCTTAATTGAACTCTTAGATTGTTAAAAGAAAATGCTTTGTGAAAGTAATAAGCAGAGAAGGTCACACTCTCATTAGCTTTTAAAACTTGTTCAAAGAAAAAATGTTTAGAAAACCCTTTACCTCTCAATCAGCCCTCGTAGTAAAAGATTTCTTTCTCATGCCTTAAGTAGAATAATTATTTTTGCATTAACTTTCATTGGCTGTTGGCGGTTTAATGACACATTTTGCAGTTTAAAGATCATATAATAAAAAAACAGTCTTCTCATGGAGCTTCTCAACATAAAGCTACACCCCACTTGCGTTTTTTAGGGCCACGTAATGGAATCCTCTTTTAGCCTTGGCTCTCTCTATTAATTTACGTCAAGATAGCGAATTGCTAAAGCTAAATAAGTTATGTCATTTCGGGGTTGGGGCAATAAATGCGAGAGGATGGGTAAGCAATTCACTTTTGGCTTCAGTTGCCGTTGAAATTTAATAAACCAGCTTCACAAAATTATTAGCATATTTAAAGGCGAAGTGTCCTCAAGTGCGACAGGAACAGCAGGAGCAGTACCACGAACATGAAAGGCATTAAAGAGCAATCGCTGTGGCAGGCATCACCAACAGTAGTAGTAGTCAACTCATGTGGAGAGTCAACTGAAGAAGCAGTTAATAAAATGAGTCGACAGAGAATTGTCTTAAATTATGCACAGAGGCCTTCGAGAATGCCAGAGACAGAGACGAGGGGAGCGTAGACTGGAAAGAAGTTGGGCGAAATGCCAAGACGATTTTGAGACTGCTGCAGAGCTTCTTACGACATGCTGACCGAAGCAAATGGAATGCAAGCCAAGGCAACAACTTGGCATAGTGGGCATAATATGGTAATAAAAATGGCCTAAAAGCAAAATAAGCAATGAAAACCCATTTTATTTGAAAGTCAAAGTAACTTTACATGTAGTTGTAAATTACATTATAAATTTTCCACCAAGTGCAATGCAAATGAAAAAACAGAAACTGAATAGGAAGTTTACAATTTATTCTTTTGTTTTTATTTTTAAATATCCTTGCTGCATCTTTCATAATAGGTTTTATTGTTAACCATTCAATGAATGTTGCAATCATTGCTAAAAAATTTAATAATTTATTCACTTGTATAAGTACGATAAAAGGCTTTAAAAAAATGGTGTATATATAGTTGACATGTTATATTTAATTGCTATAGCTTAGTCCATGTCCAACTTGGTTATCAGAATCGCCTAATCCCTTATACACCATTTCTTAAATATCTAAGGAAGAGTGGGTGACATTTGAGTTTTCAGGTTTTCCCATGGATCATTGTCATATAAAACGATTAGGCCTGCAATCATAGAATTTTCTTCTTTGTATTAAGTTTTGTTTCCCTAAGATTGACCACAAAATATAAAGCTTCCCAAAACTATCCTTTGCCTTTATTTCTTGTCATAATTTAGCGTCTTCATCACAGTTGCCAGTTTTGTCAATACCTTTAAAAACAATAAAGTCGAAATGCCAATTTCATTCCGAAACAAACATCCGATGTTCCTGAATCTAAGATTTTTAGACTTGAATTTACGAAATATCAGATGACACTATTAAAGCGCTTTAAAAAACTGTGTCAAGTGTCAGCAACGATTTCCTTTCTGCCCCTACAATATTTGAGTTTAGACTGAGCTAAATTGTGCTGCTTGTCAATCGATCAAAATTGAAATTTCTTTGATAAAGAAACTTTCTTCATAAATGCTTTAAGTAAAATTCTATGATTAAACAAATGACTGCTCCAATTTGACAATAACAAGGAATAAGGAAGGAAGGAGGAATAATAAAGAAAACAAATTTTCATTCTCCAAAGTTTAGAGTCCAAACATATTAACAGAAAATCAAGTTTTTATTCTCTAAACATTTTAAAATGGTCAGCTAAAGTTAGCTTTTCTAAATTATCTGATCCCACTTTATTATCAAACTGAAAGAACCGTTTGATGATTGTATATCTCAAGCCCTTTGTAAAGTTAAAACTTTACTTTAATTTCTCCTAAACAAAATTGAAGTTCTTACCACTGTTTGACACAGTGATTTGTTGGCATGGACCTTTGGCAATTCAATTTATCAGTTTCCATATGGTTTGCTTGTTTCATAGGTAAATGGAGAAAATTTTAATTGCATCAATTGCTTAAAACAGCTTGAAATTGGATTTGCAACAAGGAGATTGCTCATACGCCGCATGGGCCAGTCAAGGATGCCAAAGGAGCTTAGAGACTCTTAGCCTGCTTACTTATGTTAGGCATATACATATTTAGAAAATCCATTAACCAATATTATTATTTATAAACCTGGTCAAGTAGCTGCTAGTCACTGCTACTGCGACCTTCATAAATCGAAAATACATAGGTACATACCGACATGTATTTATATAAATACTTATGTATACACAGATAGATAGTCATAGGCTAAAGCATAGAATGGCAAAACAGACAACAGATGTTAATGCCTCAGTGAGCAAAGTGCGTTTCGCTGTTTCGCCTTTTGTCATGTGCGTGTGTGTGTGTGTGTGTGCGATTGTGTGTGGCAAAAGGGCCTACCCTTATTATTATCGCTTGATATTGTTGTTGTTGTTGGTGCTGCTGGTTCTGCTGGTGTGGTCAGTATTAATATGTATACGCAATGTGGCCGCAAATTGTATGCTTCGGTGTAAAGCTGATTCAGTTTTTATGATTGTGCGGCATTTCGGTGTACACATTGAATGGAAGGGACGTGGGTATTTTCTGTTCGTTCTGATGCCACCGCTAGGGGCATTATATCGAATTATGTTATAAATATGAAATATATTTCTCCGCATTGTGTGTGGGTGAATGTGTGTGTGTGTGTTATGACAAATATGCGTGTGAGTATGTAAGCATGCAAAAATTCACCCATATATGTCAGTACATTCACATATGAGTTTTTATGGCGTTTTATGGATTGTTCATGTCAAAAATAAAAGAGAGACTGAGCAGCAAAACATCCATGTTGGGCATCTTAATGTATAATTAAGGTATTATTATTTAACACATTTGGCACATTTCCAATTGTTCTTTCTATATAATGTACATAAATGAGTTTTACATGTTTAATTTAGAGTTTATTTTTTTTTCGTGTTCTGCGTTTAGAGAAGGGTATGTTCATTATTCGCTGAAGTAGATATAATAATAAATAAATAAATGAATGAGAAAAAAGACCTTTTTGAAGAGTCACTTTTTTCGCAAATTTCTATCCGATTGAAAACTTAAAGATTTTTTTCTAATGCATAACTGATATAAATCGTTCTTAAATTACCTTAATGACAGAATCACGAGGTTAAAGTAATTAAATATATTTTTGATAAATTTTTAATATAATATTTGGTAACTCCACCAAAATCCCTCAGACTGTATTTTTGCCAATTTTAAGTTAATTTGAAAAAGTAACATTTCAATTTGATTTCGTTGCTTACAATATTTTAAAATTACATCACATAATTGTAAATTTTGAATAACAAATTATTTCGATCCCATTTTTACAAATTTAAAATAAATTTAATTTTTGAGATCCTAGAGATAGTAAAAAGATTAGCTGTAATTAACAATCACATTATAAATAAATAAATAGTTTTTGAGATTTTAATGCCAATAAAAATTCATTATTGTAACTTGAAACCAAAGTCATGAATTTTTCCAGTACTTCAAAAATTAACTAAATTAGAGCTTCATGAAAAAATAAATTAATAATTAATTTGCATTCAAATTCATAATTGCAGTGAATTATCACTTTTGAAAAACGGTTAAAATAAATTTTTGCTAAAGCAAAGTTACAGATTTTTAAAGTAAAGAGCTTTAAACAATTTTTCGAAATTTCCAAATTAAATTTGTGCCAACTTACCTATTTTATTTAGAACTTGTAATTGTAAGATCGCATTGAAGGGTCTTTTAATTTAAGTACTCTCCAAAAAAAGTACCTTTTTCTACGAAGTAAAAAAAAGAATTTTACTACTACTTTTGAAAGTATTCTATATATTCTTTAGATTTGACTTCAAAATTTATTTGAAATACCTAATTGATCAGAGCATCTAAATTTGAATACCATATAACTAATTTTAGACAGTATTTAAATAATTTTGTATCTTATTATATGTGTGGGTTGCCATTCCAAACAAAATGCAAAAGTTAAAACACAACATTTTGGTTTTTATTGTTTTTTTTTTTTTTATCAACTCTTTCCATCATAGTGTGAAAATAAAACATTTTAATTAGTTTACCAGCATAAAATGTTTGCGGTGAGTGAACAATATTTGCACATCTATGGAAATTTTTCAAATGCATACCATTGAGATAATTTCAAATAGGACATTTTGCATTAAACATATACAAACATATACATATACATAGGAGTAATTTGTCTAATTGCATAACCGAAAGCAAATACAAGCCAATTTAAAGTCAACTTGAATGTTTGAATTTTTACACTTTAAGTGCGGGTAATTGCATAGAAAAGGGAATAGTATCAAGGACAAATCTGCAACTGGCTATGCTTAGTTGGTTGCGGCTTTGTTTTGCCATCCCAAAGGGCCCAAAACCGGAGGAAGTTGGGGAGAGACTGTAAGAAGCAGCAATAGCTATAGCTTTCCTTATTTTCATCTTGCCATCTACTTGGAATTTGAAAAGTTTAAAGCGCTGACAGTTGTTGTTACCTCTATTAGTCAAGTTATTTTGTATAAATTTATATAAACTTTGGTTTTCGAATGCTGTAATCTGAGAGGTACAGCAAATAGGATGATTTATTCAAAATGTTATAAAATTTATGATTCGTCTTAACTTGTAAAGAACTTGAGATTGCAAAAGTCAATCTACTTATTAGAATTCAATTAAGTCTTAGTGGTTAGAAAACTCACATTGACCAAAATTCTGTGGAAACTCTATCAAAACTTACTTGTATAGTCTAATTTAAGAAATCAATCCACTCATTGAAGCCATTTTAGCAATTATTTTATGCAATAATCGTTGCATAAGTTCCGCTAATTTACATTAAATGTAGCACAATCAATGCATCAATTGCCTTGACACCAACCACAACCAACGACCCTCTTTTGAAGTACGCACCCACAAGGGGGAAGTAAATGACGCCAGCTGTGCGGGTCATTTGGCTGGTTAAATTTTCGCCCTTACCCTTCGACCCTTTGAGGGCAAAGTCTCCTTCCTTTCCTTCCTTTATATAATGGCCATGGCAATAAATGACTCATAAATGTTGTATTAATTTTGTGCAATAGAATATAAAGTACTCTGCTTTTGTGTGATTGTTGTTATTTGTGGCATTAATTTAGCTTGGCGGCAAATCAATATTTTGACTTGCATTGTATGTATATGTATGCCCCCTAGGGGCAGAGAGAGATGCAGACATTTGTTAGTTGTCGCTTGTTGGTTCTTGAGAGGAAGCCACTTGATATACGAGGCTGTCATCCAGTCAGTCTTTCCACAGCCTTACTTAGTTGGATTTTATGCCTGACCATGCTTTAGTTTTATTGATTTTCTTTGCATCTTTTTTCTTTCTTTTGCCTTGGGCGAATTTTTACAAAAAATATAGGTACATATGTATGTGATATATATATATATATTACAAGTGCCTGTTGCGGTTACTTTTTAGGACAAACAATTTTTTTTTCTGTTTTCCATTTTCTGAAGATGCAATTTCTGGAAATGCGAAGAGGCCATAATATAAAATGTGTAAAATATTTATGGAGTTTTTTATTCTTGGCTTTTGCATAAAAGTTGGAAATATCACGTGCATTATATATAAATATATGACTTACTTTTCATTCATATCGAATGGAATAAATACCCAAAGGGCACATGAAAAAAACTTGGTGAAGTAATTTGTTTAGCATGGCATATGTTTTTACTTTACTTTTATTTCCTATGTAAATAATTTCTAAATATGGCTTGAAATATTTAAACAATCAAGCACATGTGAACTAAAAAAATTCGTTGCTGTAAAAGCTAAATCCACAAAAATAAATGCTTTGAAATGGAATAACATTAAAATAATCTAGGCTATAGACTTAAAAGCCTTGAATGTCTTGTAGAGTTTAGTTTACCTGCCTAATATCAATATCAATAAAACTTTATTCCTTAAATGACTTTAGAGGCATTATCATTATGTGCCATTAAACTAGTAAAATGTTTTAACTAGAGTAAACAAAACTTTTGTTTACCTTTAAAAAAAAAGGAACGAAATTGTTGAATTTCAACAAGTTTTTAAATTGCATGTTATGCCAGTATATATTTTTTTCGTCTTCCTTGATGAAACTGGCAAGGCAATTTTTCTGATTCTGAATTTTATTTTTATGCTGTAGTATTTTTCTTATTTTTTCCTCAGTAGTTGTTGTTGTTGTTGTTGTTATTGTATCCTTGCGCTGAGCTCTAATTGCTGTGGCTGTCGCTGTTGGGGATGCTGTGTGGCTGGTCCTGTGCCTGGGAAACCAGCCTGGGTCCCATTGTGAGAAATTATAAAAACACGAAAAGCAGCAGTAACGGCAGCAGCAGCAGCAGTTTTAGTAACAACAACAACAATAGCAACAATTGCTGGATTCCTTGTCGTCCTTGACTGACCTTGCGCATTGCAGGACTTGCGTGAAATGCTCATTATTCTTTGTTGTTGTTATTGTTGTTGCTGGTAGATGTCAAGTTTTTTCATATTTTTCTCTTTTCTGTTATTTTTATTTTTTTTTTTTTTGTGGTTTCTTGTTATTGTACTTGCATTTTAATGGTTGCAATCAAAATTTCAATGCATTGTTAAGCAGTCGCATAACTCAAAAGTCAAGGCAAACTGCCTACCTGAGGCTTAGCCCAGACACAGACAGCAAAACAGAGCGACGAGATGAACAAGTAAATCTACATGCATACAACATGCCGTATACTTAACATTTGAATTTTAGCTAGCATACGGTTGTTTTGTTTCAAAAATTTATGGCCTACGAAAGAGTAACAAAACACGAATGTTGCAACTAAAAATGTAAGAAGAGCAAGGCAGGAAACAATGAACAAGTTTCACCCAACTGTAATTAGACCACGCCCCACATTTGCCCAAAAGAATGGGCGTACCATGGCAAAATGAGACAAATGAATGCGAGTATATAATAGTAAAAGCAAAACGCAAAATAAAGTCAAAATGAAGAACAGGAAAAAGCAGTTTAATTTCATTTCAAGAAGATTCTCGTATTATCCAAGGCGTGGTGGCAACCAAAAAGACAAAGGACATTCAGAGGGAGCAAGGAGAGAAGAAAACAAAAAGATGGGTGGAGTAGAGTGTAAGCACATCAGCAAATGCCTGATGATAAAATAAAATGCCAAATGTGCTCACATTATTCAAATGTCATGATAGTCTAGAGAAAACACTCACACACACACCCAGACAGACACACACTCACACACACACACACACACACAGAGCATGTGTCTTGAAGCAGCTCTTGACTTGGCTATGATATGAATAGGATATGGTATATATGTATAATATGTATATATAAATAAAATATACTTATATATAGGAAGAAAAACCGCCACAATATTAGCTGCTGATGTGCTTAGAAGAACTGAACTATTGTTTAATTTAGCGTGAAATTCCCCAGATGAAAGAAGAAACATATGGCAACAATTTATCAATTTAAAACAACCAAAACCCAAAAAAATTACCAATCTTTTCAAATATTAACAGCAAGCAATTTTTTATGTTTGAAGTTAAAATAAAAAGATAAGGGTAAATGGGTAAATATGAAAGAACCATAACCATACAACAATTAACTTTTATTTAAATTTTGTTATCATTATTAAAAGGCTGGAAGGCATTCCATCTTTCTGATTTCATGAATCAAGTCAGAAATAGGCAACAATTGCTATCGAATTCAAATTAAGTCAATTAAAAGAAGTCGTAAAAAGCATTAACTTTATGTATACTTACCTATACAATATATATTTCTCAATGATGGTTGGCCCTAAAAAAATCCATTCAATGAATTCTCAATGGTGTGGCATAGAGAGGGGAACATCAGGGACTTTTTACAGGCCGGTCCCAAAGGTAAATGGAGTCAAGGGCTTCCTTTTTTTTATGAATTACAGCAACCAATTTAAAGAGGAAAGAATTTGGAAGTTGCTCTCTACCACGAATAAAAACGTAGGTTAAGTGGCTCGAATGTTTTCTTTTCAGGTCTTAATGTATCCTTTATGGCTTTATCCCTAATGGCTTTATTCTTTATGACTTATAGTTCTGGTCAAGCCAAACTACTGAAAATATGTGAAACAAATTTCCTTTAATTATAAAAAACGAATAAATTTCTTCAAATCATATGGATGAATCGGTTCTCCATGTGAATCGATATCTATTGCTGGAGTTTAAATTTGATAACATTAAAAATTTATAAAGCATTGATGCTAATATAAAAAATTCATTTAGTCCTTTAACTAGGTTAGGTTAATTTAACCAAGAACTTAGTCAATAACCAATGTAGACCAAATGTAGCAGCTGTGGCAAATTTTGAGTCAAGAAAATCTCTTTTTTAAGCCCTTGGTATTAATTACACAATGGAACAAGTTTACTTTAACTGCAAAGACTGCATTTTCAATTTAATTAAGAAAAATTAACATATTTAATATACAGCCTAATATTGATTAGGTTAAGGCTGCCTCAAAATTATTATAAATAGTTGCTCTATGGACGATGGGAGCCAAAAGCTTAAAAAAGAGAAAATAGGACAAAAATTAAATTCAACATTTTAATCAATTTTATACATAATTCGAAAGCATTAAGCAATAAAAAAGCTAAGTTATTTAAAGACTCTATAGATTTAATTTCACTTTATTAGTGTCTTATCTCTGTAGTTGCCAACTGATTTTAAATTTTTTGTATTTAACTCAAATTTTAATTAGAAATATTTTCAACCTTTCTCTGCATGCGCCACTTTAATCAAATTGTTGCTCACTATTTTCTGGCAGTCTGTGAAAACTGCATTAATTAGAAATAAAGTGAAACAAATTTCCCTTTTGGTCTCTCTTCTCCCGGTTCATGTCAAAGTTTTTAATTATGTGTGTTTGATATGAATTTATATATTCACTTTGCACTGCGCATATGCTTAAATTTTCATCACAGATCCGCAGCAACCGAGCCAATAAATGTAATGCATAAACGGTTTTATTTTAAGCATTTTTCTCGTAAGAAAACCGAAAGAGCCTTGGCATTTGTTTTGCTCACAATAAAAGCCGTTTAAACGTGAAAAATGGCCAGTAAAGTGACAGAGGAATGGGCGTACAGATTTCAAAGGTTTGGGTTCGGAAGGGTGGCTGCATTTACGTATACGTAATACATACGTCTGACATACATACATTCACACGCACTCAACATGAAACATTTGTTTCTTGAGCGAAAAAGAACCAACGGAGTGCAGACTACGTGTGACAAGGCATAAATAACTAAACACCTGCAGAATGTGAGGACTGTGACTCCTTTTTATGGCTGGTTTTTTTGTTATTTTGTTTTTGCTTTCGGTTTCTCATGCTTCGCGCTTTGTCATGTCTGCAGTGGCATTATAAATTACGCAGGACTCCACAGGACTTTGCTTCGTTGTCGACGTCGTCGTCTGGTATTGCTTAAGGCATTTGTCAATATATCTTCCTGATGTAGGGACAAGCATAAAAATACAGTTAAATTACGTTTACTAACCGCCAAATGGTTAACAATGCGCCATCTAGCGGAAAATGTTGTTAACCAAAAAGGAAGAGAAGCCATGAGAAAGCTGTGTGGTGAAAAGCTTTTAAAGCAACCAAAGAGAGTGTCCTTTCTATCAGCTGTTTCAAAGGAGATAAGATAAAACTGAATCAACTAGGTCGTCAATCAATGCCTGCTTTGAAGTGATAAGATATAGAACCTATATAAATTATATATGTAAAAGATTAGTTATTGTTTATAAAATATATTCCAATTATTAATCTAATTATTAGCAAATGTTAGCTTTTAAATGTTAATTTTATCTTATTTATTTACTAACGTAGTCGGCTGTTTATCTTCACTAAAGTAATTAACTTTATCAAGGTCTTTTGATTTCATGGACAGATTTTATAGTTCTCTTTCTCTGTTTGTCTATCTCTCTCTCTCTCTATCAGTTGGTTGGTTAAGCTTTTTATGAGATTCGCTTGTTGCTCTTAGTCAAAGCTTACGCGCTCTCTCCTTTTCAGTTGTGAGCTGAAAGGAAGGACATGATTTGCTAGCCTGTCAGTTGATTGGCAACACGTTTGCCGGAAGGTAATCCTAAACCAAAAGAAAATATAAAGAAATTTTACGCAAATCCTTGAAATATTACTACCACAATACGCAAAACAGGAAGTCAATCAAATTCTACGGGCGTTCGTTAAAAGTTGTGTGTGTATTCATAGTTTATCCAATGCAAATACAAATATCAAAATGCATCAAGTGAAATTTGTGTGAATAATTAAAAGTGTTAGTTTGCCAAAAATTGTGTTCAATCAAGCTATATACATACATGTGTTTATATATAATATGTAAAATAAAGCCAAGTCAACTTGTTGCTGAGCCAATAAGCCTTTCTTCAGAACCTCCATCGCTGCCACTCCGAAGCCTTTTGAAAACCCTCTTGATGGGGCTAAAAGCAAAAGCAAAACGATTGCTAATTGCAAATATTTGTGTAACAATTTGTTTGCTCTCTCTCCATGAAATAAATTAAGAGCTAAACGTTTGCTTTCACTTTGGGATACAGACGAGCCGGCAATTAGTTGGGTATCAGAGGGTCAGACACGTTTTACCCCATCCAGCAGACAACTAAAATTACATTAAACACATTCAAATTACAATTACGTAACCCGGACAATATCTACAAAAAGGAATAACAAAAAATCATTCATAAAAAATGAAATAAAAGAAAACAATAGGGGCAGGTCGCTTAGAAAATCTGAGTGAGGAGTGCAACATCAAAATGGGTCTGCCAACACCTCTAACAGCAGACAAACAACACACTGACACAAATACACGCACACCCACACACACACACAGAAGATACCACACCCAAGGCAAGGGCACACCTGAACCCAAACCGATCTCTGGTTGTCTGTTTGGTTAACTCCTGTAACAAGTTGCGGCAAACAAAAACAAAAAGCGGATTAACACTTTGCTCAATGGCGATGATATGACCACCACTAGCAACCCCAGGCACTGCCCAGTATAAACTGCCCTACTGCTGCTGGTTGAGCTGGTCGTCATTTCACTTCTTCTTCTTTTTTTGGGATAGAAAGAAAAGGAGTGGAATGAATAACGGTTGCAGGTCCTGACCTTACGACCCTTTTGCTCAGTCAATCTAACTGGGCAACCCTTTTTATTTTTGTTTTTGTTTTGAATATACCAAAAAAAAAATGGTGAGGCGAGAAGTTTTCCCCTTTTTTTTGGGAAACGAAGGCAGAAATATAAAAACTCAAAAATTACACTAGATAACAAAATTATTAAAGTTATTTTATGCGTTAAGTTTATGGCAACAAATTTATTTTAAGAAGCCTAAAATATGCTACATTAAATGTAAGCAACTTTTTATAGAATGAAGTTGGGACCTTATGATAAAAAAACTTTATCGTTTAAACCTCCATTTCAACCAACTTTTACACAAACCTTCAGGTTTTTAATTCATTAATACGGTATAAATACAATTTAACTTTAAAGTTTTTTTAACTTTAAAGATTTAATTTATTATTAATATTTATTTCATAACAAATCTTTTCTAAAGTAATATTGTATCGCAAACATATGTTTATACATTTGAACTATAGGGTTGACATTTTGAAATGATTTATTTTCTTAGCCTTATATTATGAAACTTTTAAAGAAGAGTTTTAGTACATTCAAAATATTTATAAAATTTTTTATGCATTCTTAACAAAGAATCTTTTAAATGCTTTTTCACTATTTGTTTATCTACATATCTAACGATATTTAACAATTTTTGGTACCAATTTTTGATATTGAGGGCCACTAAAACTAGAGTTTATTATTAAAAAAAAAAAATTTTTTAAATTTTTTGATCCAAAATTTTTTTTAAATTGCTATGAAGTAGTCTTTTTTCTTATTTTTTGAGAGAGGAAAACAAAAGTATTTCAAATTATAAAGTCATATAAGGACCTAATAAATGCTTTCTCTTCTCTTGTTATTTAATATTTATCAGATGAATATAAATATACATAATGTAAAATCATTAGCCCCTAATATATTAACAAATTTGGCATTAAATTTTATGCTCTTAGAGTAGAGCAACACTTAAATTGTCAATTTGAAACTCTCATTAAATCTTGAGTAAAAACTTTTTTTATTAAAGTTTATAAAAGAACATGCTTACTTAAAGAATAGCATCAAGCAGTAAAAATCTCTGGAATTTTGATTATAAGTTGTTAAGACTAATAAATTAGTCAAGGTCTATTGTAGAAAGCAAATTTAATGCTGCTGTTTTGTTAACATTTTTCTATGCTTTTGTATTGCATATAAATTTAATATTCTTTGCGGGTTTGTTTTTATCTTGTCTATAGATTCCTTTCTTTTCATATTGCTTAGCATCTCAATCTCATTAATAAGAGAAGGGAAATCAAAGAAAATCTTGTAAGACTTCAAATAGAAATTACATTTGCTTGTAGTTTATTATTTTGCTTCTTCGTTGGCAATCTAAAATGTAAATTGTTGATCTTTAAGGATTATTACTATATTGAAATTTATGACTTGAATTTTGTGGTTGTTTAGTGTTTTAATGGCAATCCAGCTAAAGGAACTTCAAGCCAGAAGTGAGCAACCAATTGTTGATATTGTTGTTGTTGTTGGTGTTAGTGTTGCTGTTGTTGTTGATGATGTTGCTGTTGTTAGCTGGCAACACTTAAGCCGCAAAATATACCCAAAGTTTATATTTGTTGGCCTTTTTTTTTGTGTCTTCTTCCTTTTTTTATGGTATGACAACAATTTGCCTGTGTGTGTGTGTGTGTGTGTGAACCCTTGTCCCGTATCTTTGCAGTCAGCGCTTTTGTTTTGACAGACTTTAGGCTTCAGTTTCATTTTCGGTTTTCATTTTGGAGCGCGAAGCGAAATGTTTCCAACTGAGTTGATGATTTTCCAAGGCAAATCAAAGGCAGCATCCTAACAACAGCTGCCAATGTATCCTGAAAATTTTCGGCATTCCCTTTGGTTCAATATACTTTTTTATATATATATGTATATGTTGAGGTATACGTATGTATATATAGTCAGTCTTTTATCTCTTTGCTCCCATGGTATGACGACCTTGTGAGGAGGGATTGAGAATTGAGGATTGGGCATCGGGTGAATTGAAGGACTAGTGAACAGCGAGGGGTGTCGGGGTTGGTCGACCTAAATATTTCAGAATTAATTTACCAAATTAAAGCCGGCATGCTTATCCAAGCCACTGAGCTTCGCAATTTATCTGCAAACATGGACACACTCACTCACACACACACACACACACAGCGAACGCCCAAAGGTATTAATTAGTATTGCACAATGTCGAGACCAGGCTCCAAAGTTGATAGTATAAGTATACATATATAAATATATACAAATATATGATATATAAGTATATGTATATTATTTAGATAGACACGCCAGAAGGAATTCAGCGAGCTGGTATACTCTGGCCAAACTAAAACTTATTATAATACAATAAAACATAAAAATAAGGGCGTAACATCATAACAGAACAGTACACACACAGACAAACACCCAACCACACACACACACTACCCTGACACAATGATGAAAATAAAAAAATAAAATCCATATTTCCAAGTTTCAGCTTTCCTTTTAGCCTGAACTGCTTGCCACTTCGTCAACATACACACACAAACACACACACATAGCCGCAGACACACAGTTACAGTTACAAAGGTGTTGACATTCTCTCATGCCTCAAATGTCATACATAAAAGACAGTCTATATTCGACATATATGGATATATATAGATACATATGTACATACCTACATGATAATACTATATTCGCGCCGAGAGAAGAGGGCGAAGGGAATGGAAGAGACTCTTTATACTTCATATGACGCAGTCTTTAATATTTTTGTAACTAAATGAATGAGTAAATGAAATGATGTTGAATGGATGTATGTGTGTTTGTGTGTGGGCATGAATGAATGAATGAATAAACGCTTGTCAGTTGAGTGTTTTTGTGTGGTTAGATTTCAAAATGTATTTTTGTTCTATCCTCTCTTGTGTAGACAAAATAAGGAAAACTTTCACAAACATTTTACAAATGCAGGAAATGAATTTTATATACTATTATATTTTCTATTTTAAATTGCATATGACATCAGCAGCTATAGTCAATTAAAGCATTTCGAGTATATGTTTATTATTAAAATCTGTGTTCACATAGATAGATTTATTGAAATGCATTAAAACACTTTGATTTTCTTTCGCTTAATGAATAAAATAGCCTAAATTGACTTAATTTTTAATTTTACGTTGAGGTATTAGGAACAAAGCAAAGGTTTCCAAACTTTTTACAGACTTGGCATTAATTTCAATAACTAAATGAGAGTTGGTAATATACAAAAAAGAAAAGCAAGGGAATAAGTCTTATTCAAATCTTCACCAAATTGAGAGACCTAATATTATATTGATATAGATTCATGCAGCTCCTTACAGATTCTTGTGTGTTTTCAAAACTTTAGTATTCAGGATAAAACATAGTAGTTCATACTCGGCAAAGATTGGAAAAAAAATGTTGCCCACTTTTCCTTCCTCATAATGTGTATAAAAACAATATTCTTATATTCTTGATCAGCATGAGATATAGCCTCAAGAATAATTTGAGCCAAAATATCTATTAAAAGTAAGTTTCGTTTTTGCCCCTCAAAAAAAAAATCCTTTTTGTTTTGGGTCATTGAAACAGGAAAAGTGAATATTTTGACGAAATGAATGAAACAAACCTTTTCCATAAATTATTTAAATCAAGTATTGTTTTGTTGCTTCTGGCATTTCCGTCCAAAGAAAGTTATGGAAAAACGTTTGAATTTAAATTAAATTGAATTTGATTTTATGGGAGTCTTTTTTTTTTTGAACAATCATGGCAAAGACATTAAATAGCTTTAATTACATTTTATTGATACATCAATTACATTACTAAATCAAAATATATTTGTATAGATGCATATACACTGAACATTAATTGTGTCAATAATCGTTTTATCAATCTGCTGCCCTCTATCTTCCACTTACTCTGTCTGCCAGTTCAGCCTTCTCCATTTTTTTTTACGCACATTTATTTTTATTGTACTTTGTTGGTTTTTCATAGGCCTCGGTAACATTTTCAACATATTTTATATACACATACAAATATATAAATATATATATGTGGCAATTTTAGCGCCTTCCGCCATTCCGAACAGCGTTGATAAGCGAGGCAAGAACAAAACAAAAAAGCCATAACTAGAGATGGAGAGAGAAGTAAGAGGGGGGACCTAACAACAAATAGCAGGCTATGGCAGACGCTTTAATGTATACATTTGAATGCCATTATCACAGAAAACCAGGAAACTCAACCAGAAACACTGAAAACCTGCAGAAACATTGAGGCAACCAACACAATTTTAGCCGCAGAAAGGCATTCATTGTCTGACATTATGCCTTCCATCTGGTTGGTTGTTTGTGTGTGTGTGTGTGTTTGTGTGTGTGGTTGTGGGTCTGTATATGTGTTGGTACTTATTTCCAAGCAATTTACTTTAATTCGTCGCATTTTAGATTGGAAAGGGAAAGAGATATATAGAGTGAAAGAGAGAGCGTGTGAGCTGTAAAAGTCATCAACTCTCGACAGTTGAGACCCACTTTCGCATTCACTTTTCAACCATTTCACCTGCCCAGGGGTAATACGATTTTTATTGACTACAATTATCATAGGCATCATCATAATTATCTTTATCATCATCATCATCATGGCCTTCATTATCGTTCTTATCATCATAGCAAATCTAATCGACACCTTTGTGTGGGCGTGTCTCTGCGTGTGGCAGATTGTTGTAATTGCAATTATGGTTGAATTTTCCAAAAAGCTAAATTGAAAATTGCATTTGAAATTATTGTTGGCATGTGAGTTAAGAGCTAACTGATAAATTGCTTGGATAAATATAAGCCACAACAATATTGTGGCAATCTATGAGGCCATTTAGTGGCCTTTAATGAATGCTTTGTGGACTACAATTTTATGTAATAGACAGACAGAATTTACTGCATTTCGTCTAATGGCATTTACTCAATTATAGTAAATAACAGCAAGACTTTAATAACATTCTTAAATGTGTGTGCAAGAAAATTGACTAAGTAAATTAAATAAAGCGATTGAAGAGAAAGAATTTTATGAAAATTAAAAAAAGGTAAAAAACAATATCAGTTTTATCCCTTCATGTGTGATAATCACCAGACTTGGTTCAATCGAATTTTTTTCTACTCTATGAAATTGCAAAAATATACAAATTTTTTTCATTCTTTGGATGGTTTATAATGAAAAATATTTTCAAGGGATCGAATTAGTTTTATGTTTATTAACTTTTTAGTGTGGTGCCAACTAAAAAAGTTATACGATATATTGTCGAAACAGTTTTTATTTCAATCAATTTTAGTTTTTAATCGGTGGATCGACTTTAAATTTAGTTTGAATAGTGTTTATATAGCCTTCTATGATTTGAACTATCATCAGGTCAATAAGAGAAAAACATTAGAATAATATTTTAATTTTTTTTACTTTCTATAAATTTGTGAGTTTTATTATGTTTCTGTTTTCGTGATTCAAGCCATTAGGACATTTATATTTATCAAAGGCCTTTATTTAAATTTAAAAGAAAACCTCAAAAGAATGCCTTACATATAAAAAAAAATATTAAAAAATATAAAAAAAAATATTAAATAGCTTAAATTAAAACGTTTCATGGAGAGATTCTGAAGTCTTTTATATATAAAACTACATTTTGCATCAACGCAGATGTGTTATATATCCATCGTAGGAATTATTTTCTGATTAGCAACAAATTTTAATTTAAAATCTGTGATTTTTATTGAAACCATCAACTATTGTCATCAAATCAATTATTACTATGAAATAAATAACAATTAAATCATAAAAAGTCGTACACAACCAGAAAAGACAATCACTTTATCACCCAAATTTTCAATAAATTAAACCACAACTCAATATTAGGATTAGTCTTACTTTAAAATGCTGGCACATGAGCATAAATCTGTGGTCTATAATTTACATCCTTTTAATATGATTAAATCAATAAAATTCAATTTGGCTAATTGCAACAAATTGGCTTGGCTACCTGCCCATTGCCAATTACAGGCAACCAATTTCTCGCCCACGACGACCTTGTTTTAGTGAAAAATTTTTGCAAATTTTAACCAAAATATGTGCGAGCAGCTAAGGTGAAAATAACAAGCTAAAATCAAAATCAAAGTTAACAACCTACAAAGGCAAACGAGCTCAAAACGAGATTCAGGAACATGTCCAATTTAAATTTATCAAATATGCCGCGTCGTCTGGCTCCGGGAGCTGCCACTCCGGTGGCAGTACACGCATCAACAACAACAGGAACAGGAACAGGAACAACGACGGCTTCAGCTCTGCTGACGGCCAGATTGACATCAGCGAACACGGTGACCAGTAGTGTCACATCCTTGCATCAGCAACAACAACAACAACAGGAACCCCTTCTGCATCAAACGACAACAGGACACACAATGGCAGCCACATCCTGCCCGGATTCACCTATACGCCGCGTTTCATCTAGTTTAAAGAATTCCGCTTTGGATTTTGCCTCACGTTTCTTCAACAAATGCAAGGCTGCCACATTCACGGTAGATGGCGCCACCTATACAATCGGTGAGTACCTCTAAGAAGAATAAACAAAATGCAATGCCTGGTAAATTGTTTATTTTTGGCCTGTCTCTATTTACTCGATCTATGCACAATGAATGTATTTCTCTCTCCATTTCGAACGACATTGGCAGCTGGAACAAGGTCGCCAATTGGCATTGGCCTCCACCGCATACACACATATCGTCCCATAACAACACAACACAAAAGTGTGTGAGGGTGTGTTTATGCCAGGTGTTTGGGATCTCCTTCTCCACTGGCTTGTGCTCCTGCCAATTTATTCTACGCTTTTTCCTTATCGATTTTGCCACTTTCACCAGCACCCAAAAAAAAGAGAAAAAAAATACGAAATGGCAATGTGAATGACAAGTTCATGTCGTGCAACATATATGTATGTAGGTAAAAGTAAATAATATGCAAAATTCTCGCTTCCATAAGCAATATGCATAGATGAAGTGCAAAAAAAAAAAACAGTAGAGACATTGAAATGGCAGAGTAAATAAGAGGTAGACGGCAACATGCAGAAGATCGATGGAAATCTAATTATCTATGTACAAGCAAAAAGTCAAAGGCTGTCAAGATTTTTCCTCCATTATAATTCTTGGAAATTTCCAACTACATACATACCTATGTATATATAAATGGCACCCATATAAAGTAATTACTGTTCTAGCTAAGTAGCTAGAGAGAAAGTTCTCATCGAACTAGAAGTAATACTGTCTCTGTATTAGGTTCCACCTACATTGGGAAAGCAGAAGTAGAGTCTCAGTTTTATTTGAACCTCAGAGTAAAATAATAATATATATAAAATAATATAATATATATATATATATATAAAAATTACCTATAATTAACTTCAGATAACCAAAAAAAAATTGTTCATTAATTTTGAATCCCTTCGATGAAACTACCTTTTAATATTAATAAACTTCAGATAAGAGAAAAATTATACATATTTGATTTCTTTAGACGTTTTAGTGTTTACGACTTTCCTATTATAGACAGGAAAGAGAATTGTATCCTTTTAGGTATATCTGAAACATTGTTGAACTCAACATACGCTAAGCAAATACTCAGCAAATAGTTTAGTTGACATCAAAAATGGATAAGAAATTAGAGTCCAATTGTAACAAATTAGATCCAACTTATAATTTAAAATAATTAGCCAATAGCTAGCTAGCTTCCTAATGACTTTGTAAAACTTGAATTAATGGTTTTTAATACCAACTTTCAAAACTGCATAAATTATATAGGATACAAGTATTTAATGAAGGAAATCCATACTGGATATCAAAATTTTAAGTCTCAAACAAAACATTAACAAGCAAACACTGAACGTGGAAAAAAAAATTAATGGAAATTTTCCTCATTTTTCCAAACGAAGATTAGCCTCTCCCTTCAACTTGTAATTTACGTTATTGTAACTTATTTCAAGGAACAACAATTGTTATTGCCAATGTGTTTACATATATGTATCAGAAAGAAATTAAGTTATTCCAATATTTCAATAAGTAATTATGTACATATGTAAATAAACTTTAAGTAAACTTTAAGTAAGTAATCCCATTAACCAAATATGTGTGATAAATTGAAAGAATGACCAAATCATTCGAAAATTTCCAGTTTGTATTCCGTACTCATTAATTTGTATATGGTTCTCTATTTATTCCATGTAGACCAATATTACTCAAATACTTTATCAATTGCATTTCAATTTAAAGCCTCACTTTTTCGATTCATTGAGGTGCAAACTGTCATAACTATCAATTTGACTTTACATTATGTATTTACATACATATGTATAATGAATATTTTGTTGGTTTTATGTAGCGGAAATCAACATTCGTCAGTAATCCAAATAGTGAAAAGCTAATTAATCTTATTTCATGTAGCAAATGAGCATCGGCATCATCATCATCATCATCGATTGATCAATGAGAGAGCAGAATCAGCATGGTATTTCCAATTTGGTTTTACGTTCGAAAATTATATTGAATAAAGTGAAAATTTAATTATATACATAAAGAAAATGCGCGGGTTGTATTGAATAATTAATTTGTTCCTGGCCGTGTAAATAAATACTTTTAGTTAGTTGCTCTATCTAAATATGCATGTCGATTGTAAGAACAATTTTTGCAATTGTTTATTCAATTATTTTAGCCAGCGTTTCGATTAGTTGTTTTTTTGTTGCTTTTTTGGGATATAAACTCAATTGGCGTTTGCTTTGTGTCTGGGAAAACACAAACATTGAAATTGGAAACTCACGTGCGAAATGCGTTAAATGTGCACACGTATCAAGTAAAGGAAAACATGAATAAAAAAGGAAAAAGGAAAGCAAAGACAACAGTAAAGATAACTTTGCCGTATCCTTGGATTTGATACGGCACGCAAAAAAACTCCAAGTCCCCGGCGGAGGCTGAAAAGAGATTTTGTGCTGACTAAAGAAGATTTTCCGAGTTTAGTGTGTGCGTGTGTTTGTGAGTGTGTCTTTGTCAGTGACAGAGTGTGGAAAATCTGTGAATTGTTTGATATGGAGAAATGTGAAAATTTAATTTTAATTGATACCAAATACATACTGGCTTAAATGAACCGTTTCTGCAATTGCTTTTGCATCACGAACTCTTTATCTGCAGTTGCAAATTTATATCTATCTTACCACTTAACGAAATTTTAATGATGTCCATTTAAAATGTCATTTAAAGTTTATTGATGGGCAAAAAATGTTGGAATCGTTTCCTTTCCTATCCATTCTTTATGCTCCTTTTCCTTTCTTGTGTCCGGGCAATAAGGCTGTCGTCCTTGGAGTGCTTGAAGAGGCTATAAACTGCATCAGCTGTATGACATCAATTAAAACTTGTGAGAAAAGAGCAAAAGAAGAAAATAGAGGCCAGCAGAGTCCTCTGAGGGACCAGCATTCAGGACCCCAGGCCACACCCAGCAATTTCCACAGGCGTAATGCAATTAAAATGGCACCAAAAAGGAGCAAGCAATTCCCACAAGACCAAAAGCAGCCACTCAAAGTGCGTCACTAGCTTCTTGTTAATAAGCCTTAGTCTTAGCCATGTGCAATGACGGTGCGGTTTGAAGTAAGTGGCAAGTCCTGATGTCATTCCTATGTATGTATGTGCGTATTGTGTGTACGCATGGGAGGAGCGACTCGGATGGGTAAACTTTTAGTGTGACATTTTAATCTTTAATTGTTGATTCTGTATGCACAAGTTCTACCAACAAAAGCAGCAGCAGCAGAAGCAGTTGGAGCAGAACAGGAAGCAACCGCCACAAAACTGAGCAACGACATCAACAGGAAACACAAACGTGTGCAGTTGGGCATGTCCTTAACATCCTTTTTCATGCTCTCTACCACCTTCTCACTTTCTCACTGGCTTCTCCTCAATTTTCTTCCTTCTTCTTTCTTCTACTACAAGTATATCCCTTCTTTGGCTGTTGACGGAAATTGCATTGTCAACGCCAGCTGTGGGATGGTCAGGCTCAGGTTCGTCGTTGTGCCCTGAGGTCCTGCTGTCGTGTCCTGTCCTGTGTCCTGACGGCCCTGCCTGTCATAGATGCGCAAATTAAAAATAATGACAGCAAAAAAATAAAACGAAATACTGTAATTCCATTCGACGAACTAAAATGTAACTGACGTAAGCAAGGCCCAAAACTATTGAAAATTGATCGATAAAATTGAATAAACTCTGAACCTTTAACAACAATCACAGTTAATAGAAAGGAATGACTATAGTTTAACTACCTGGCAGGGGTAGCAAATGCAACAGGTCTTATTCTATTTTTGTACCAAGCTGAAAAAATCATGAAAATAAGTAACTTCTTGATTCTGTTTAAAGAACTTAACAAACAAACAATTCGTTGAACGTAGCTCTAGTTCGCTTAGTTTTCGATTTCCTTTTGAAAAATAATAATATCTTACTTGGAAACTAAGAAAAAAACTAAGTACTAACATCATGTCGAATTTATTTTTCAAATACTATAATGTTCCGAGAATTCTTTTAACGCAACTTTGTCTCTTTAAGATGGGATAAAAATACGGCTTGAAGAAAAACAAATCAAAATTTCTAAAAATCTCTTTTTTTTGCTAATCTATAACTCAGTAAATTTAAGGACTATCTAAACTCGCATTTTTTTTACTGCTGCGGAATAGAATCACATATTGAAAATAAATTATTATGAAATTTGGATTTAAAATGTGTTATTTCTAAATTTCTGAACTATAAAGTTTCTTAGTTCGTTTGCTTTGACTAAGTACATGATCCATTTTTAAATATTTCTGAAATTCATTCCCTAATCGCTTCTACTTCGATTCCGTTTAAGATCATTTATTCTAGTGTAAAATATCCGCGATTATACAAACATTAAACGCTTCAATTTAACGCATTGTAGATCGGTCCTATTTAAAAGAAAAACAAAATCTTGATGTATTAGACATATTTAATAATGAACAACCTTGGACATACTCAGGGCGGCATCTATTCACAAAATGGAAAAATAAATAGTTTTTGGATAACTATTTATATTTTTTTAAGGGCTGCACTCCCGCGGTTTTAAGCGTTGGCTTTTCCGACAAATGAGACCCTGGTACTGAAATCCAGCCCTGGTAAAAACTCATCTTATGTTGACATTTTTCACAAACTTTGAGACACCAATAGAAAGCTTTCGTTTGGGAAAGACTAAAAAGATTCCTGGACTTTCTTAACTTAAAGTATCAAACTGTTAATATGTACATAGAATTAAACAATAACTACATATGTCAGAATAGTAAGATTTTTATTTTTGTATCTCACTGACAATTGGTTAGCTTGAACTATTGCTGACCGTTAGCGTGCAGTAGCGTCAGCCAGTGGGACTTCTCGTTGCTCCATTGGCTGTTCATCATCTTCATCTTCCTCTGAGCTAATATCCGGCATCTGTGACTGATCCTTGAAGAGATGACGACGGTCGTTTCTCAGTTTTATAGCCTGCAAGATATCGTAGCAGATGCCACAAATGACGCTGGTAGATTGTAGCTCTGCATGTATTCTACGGCCAAAGTTTAGTAAATTGCGATCCTGGATTGTCTTATGCGGTCTGCGAAGATAATGATTCCCTATGGCGCAATAACGTTTGGCACGTCCGGATGATTTGGAATCTTTTCCATTTGATTTTGCACACGGAGGAACCATGATTTCGAAGATTTTTAATTCGCAAGTTTTTAACTCGTGCTGATATTGATGATGCCTACGACAATCGGAAAATTTGATCGATTAATTGGCGTGGGCAAGTCGCACAAACTTGAAAGATCTGGCAACTTTGGACGGGCAAAAAATTTACCAAAACTTAAGCTAAAAGTTTTTATGTGATTTAAAAAACAAAAATCATTGTATTCATTCTCCTCCATTCAAATAGAATTTTTTTATTTTAATTTCGAAAGCCAAACTTAAGATATGGTAACGCTGTAGAAATAGTTAGCGTTGCCGTTACAAGAACAGCTGATTGTTTCCTAATTTGATTTGTTCAGTTGCGGCGCACTTTTTTAATCATTCAAATATCCTGACTTCAAACACATATCGTTTCTTATAAGCACCTAAATAAAAGGTTTATAATATGTAACTAGTAATGAATGAAACATTTGGGTGGGATTTACCCAAAGATTGGCGTTGTCAAAAATTGCGGGCCAATGTCGGCGTTTTACAAGCAATTTTCGAAAAAGAAGCAGTATATAGTTTAATATTTATAATGGTTGATAGTTGTCTAGATTGGGTTTGACTTTCATTAAGAATTCTAATTTCATCGTTTGTACAGCTGCTACATAATAATATGATCCTGGTATATGTGTTGTTTTTATCAATAAATAGTTTACATATCGTACTTTTACAAGTATAGTTCTTATTTTTCCATTTTGCCACAACCTTAGTTTTAGCATTTTAAACTAAAAATTTGAAAGTAGTGTAAATTAATTGGAATAAACGAATTTACCGTATATAATTCGCAACGCATTTCGGAACCAAATTCATTGAAAATGGATCAAATTTTAAAATGGGTTCAATATTTTGTAAACTTCTTCTTGGCGAGCAAAAATTGATTTTCGAGATTAGAAAATACAAAGTTCCAAATATACCACAAAATGTATAAGTCTAACTTTGTTATCCCAATAAGCCAACCATAACACGATCTTAGGTCACGTATCACTTTTCAGATTGTGTTGACATATGTATGTACACTCGGCAGAAAAACTATGCGTACAAGCTCTATGTGAAACTTTGTTTCTAAAAAAATGATATTTCTAATTAAGATATTGACGAAATTATATTTTTTAATGATAAACGCATTATTTATGAATAAGTTGGGTAAATTTTTTTTTCAATATCTATTATAGTTTATTTTTTATAATTAAAAAACTAAAAAACAACGAATTTCAATGCAGAAAAAGTATGCGTACAAACTAAAGAAAATAACAAAAATGGCACTTTTTCGAAGAAAACAAAGAAAAATTAATAAGAGGTTGGATATGTATATATGTATATATTGTATGTATATATGTAAATGTGTAATAAATGTTTTCAAAAATCGACGGCGCGCAAGGTTTTTCCATGTTTTTCATTCATTTTCTAAAAATTTAAACTTACCGATGCATATCATGCATTGTAAAGATACATACATATTTCAAACTCACTGTTAATGAAAATCTGAGCACATTTTGCACTTTGATTGCTGTCGCTGTGGAAGAGTCACAAGACCCGAAGCACTTTTAGCCCTGTCTTTTTGCATCGACCATCTCTCCGTCCAGTGCCTTCATTAATCACAGTGGTTCCAACGATTGCAATGCCATTTGCTTTGGTTGGTTATTGGTTGTGCAGCCATTACAGCCATGACATAGTCGTTGAACGTCAGCTTCTGGTAGCTGGTAGCTGGATGTTGGTTGTTTGGTTGCTGGCTATTGGTTTGTGTTTTTCAAATGGATTTACTACAGTTACCGTAACCTGTTGCAATGGACGATTTATCGATTTGGACGACAAAGACTGCACCACACACACAGGGGAAATGTACATATATACATAAATGAAAATCGATTTCACGCTCAAATTGATTTGCTTTTTATTGCCATTTAGCCATTTAATTTATGTTCAAAATGCTGTTGCCTGCTATAAAATGTATGTATGGGTATATGTGTGGGGGTGTGGAGGACTTGAGGATGGCTAAGGATAACAATGACATATCAAGAATTTGTGCGCTTATAAATTTAAATTGAGAATGGTGTGGGCAAAGTTGGTAGGGAACCATGAAAAACATTCCTTAGGCATTGAGGTGACGACCTTAGAAAGCTGACAAGATGATGTTGTTGTTGTTGATACTGGTAACATTGATTTTCCGCTTTAGCTACTAAATGCCAGCGACAGGTCCCTCTTCACACCCAACCGCCCAGACACTCACCCACACACACACACACACACACAAAACATTATGATGGTGTGGAAGTTTGTTGTGTAGGAGAGGCAACGGAGTGGCCTTACCCACAGTTTCCTCCACTTTTTGGTTCTGTCAAAAATTCTGTTGAGGTTTGCGTGCAAATTTTGGCAAAAATGTTTTTGTATCCAGTAACTAAGACAAAAAGGGTATATTTGTTCTCAAGCTTATGTCATTTAATACTAAAAAAGTCAAAAAATTTTGTGTCTTAGTTAGTCAATGTTCTTCTTTCTTAAAGACTTCATAACGCTTATTTCACTATTAGTAATAAAAGAGTTTCTGTGTTAATATAAATATTAAAATCGTTTCATTGTATGTATGTCATGACAAAAGATTTACAAAGAAATTTGATTTCTAAGCTTACCATCAAAACTCCTTAAAACAAAAATTTTAACTTAGTTAATTTTAATCAAAAAAGAGGACAAGTGTTAATACTTAAATACTTCATAATAATAACATCTAAAATGAGATACTTCCAAAAGTAGACATTGTAGGAAAAAAACAAAATGTCTTAGGAAAATTTCCATTGTTACTCCTACTCCAAAAATATTTGACATGAAATTTTTTATTTTGTCTTAACTGCACTTTTAAAAGGTTTTCTTTAAAATTTGATAGATAATCGATGTTTTCAGTAATATATTTTTTCTAACATAAGAACTTAACCTGAGTTAAAAATATTTGACTTTAAGTGCTAACTTTGCGTCGATTCATTTATCAAATAGGTTCAATTTTGGCATGAGCTTGAAATCATCGATATACATACTCTGCCATCCTTTACTTCCGGTTCTCCTGTTGTCATTTTGAATACTATCTCTTTCTCTGCCTTTCGCCTTTACACTCTCACGAGAGATAGGAGACAAAAAAAAAAAAACATTTTGAAGATTTGCTTTTTGCAATTTGTTTCGAATTTGGCATTAATTTTTCACACAGGACACAGGAAATTGAAATGTTGCCATAACGGAAAGTCGTTAGCTTGTCGTCCTGTAAAATTTTGATTCTCACGTGACTCGGTCTGCTTTCTGGTCCTTGGTCTAGAGAGTCTGGTAAAGAATGTCACAAAAAAAGTGTTCTAGTTTTCGCTCAGGTTTAGAATTCAATTAAAACTTTATGAGAACATCATCAGGCCTAAGACTTTGTTAAGTTGGTGGTTAAAAATTTTGTGTGTGTGTGTGTATTGGGTGTGTTAATCGAATGAAACTACTTAGGCTAAAAGTTTTTGGCAGCAGCAGCAGCTGAAAGGCTCATAAAACTGTCAGGTAAATATCTAAAACTCAGTCCTTGCCTTCCGCTCTTTCTTACTAACTCTCTCTTTCTCTCTCTCTCTCTCTCTCTCTCACTTTCTTACTTTCTATCTATTATCCTCTATGGTGCTATATTCCGCTTTTTTGGCTTTAATGGCGTTTGCATTCAATTTAATTGCCATCGTTTCCGTAGTAGATTGCTCTCAATTTCCAGTTGAAGACTCTAGGCAAAGCAAACTTTTGCCAGGCTCGACCAGGTGTTTGGCA
The DNA here is from genome assembly GCA_018903935.1 of Drosophila insularis. Classification (NCBI taxonomy): domain Eukaryota; kingdom Metazoa; phylum Arthropoda; class Insecta; order Diptera; family Drosophilidae; genus Drosophila; species Drosophila insularis. The sequence continues at coordinate 7,678,728 of JAEIFP010001084.1, read as the reverse complement.
ACTCATTTCGGTATCTTCAATCAACGGAAATTGAAACGCAAACGCACTGCCACCATCATCAGACATCACCACCTCCCCCTCGCCTATAGCCCAACTAATGCCCACGCAATGAAAGTGAAACGTGCGTAGCTTGAAAGTGAAAGCAAAAGTTGGCTCACATTCAGTCTATATATACACAACATTATAGTATTATTGTTGGTCCAATCCATCGTTGAATTCATATTTATTTTATTGCCCGATGATACACAGAATACAGAAAACCACTCAGACATATCACCCACATGAATTCGATTCTAGTATGCCGAAGTGTTTGTGTGTGTAAATAATACAAAAAAAAAAAACACAACTTGTTGTTGTTTATTTTACGTTTCCACGTTCCTAGGAAGGAAAAATTTAATTTAAAAAACAGAAAAACCAACTCGATTGGCATGTGAATTGAGGGGAAGCGCTTTTGCCGTTGTCTCTCCCCAAATAGTCGTACATCAATACGTATGGCTAACCAAAAAGAGAAGAAATAGTTTATGGTTATTCACTCCTGAAAAAACCAACAACGGATACGGCAACTCAGTTTCGGCTTTCATCCATAGAAAAAGACTGGTTTATTGAATTAAAATTCACTGGTATAAAATGTGCTTCAAATTGTTTTGTTGAAAAAAACACCATTCTATAGTTTTTATCAGACCAAAAAAAAAAAGCAGTGAAATTATACGCAAGATTTACTATTGAAATCGAAATAAAAGTAATCTGGATAGGGCGGGCTTTGGTTTTTTATTCTGCAGGCTAAAAAACTTGCAGATGTCAAGTTTATGTAATTTAATTACAGACAAATATTTAAAAAACCATTTTTGTTTTTGCTTTTAAAATTAAAAACGCTTTTACTCCACGGATTTTTTGACTCATTGCGATGATATCATGTGAATAAGTTGTCTCTCATTATTTTACATATTAAAATACGCAGAAACAAAACAAACAAAATTCTTGACATACTCTAGAAAACATTTATTTGCACTTATATCCTTTCTCTCTTTCGAATTTAATTGAAAATTTCTATGTGTTCAATATAAAAATATTCAGTAAAGAACGACTTTTTCTCTTTCTTGCTGGTCAAACACTAGCTAATTCTAAGGTCAGCTTGTAGTTTTAAAGGAGCATAATCTAATAGAAGATGGTCACACTTGAAACGACAGCGAGCACACGTTTTGGACCAGATTTGCAGTCAAATACATTTTTGTTAAAGCTATAATATTAAATTGTCAAACTAAGGTCAGTTTGTAGTTTGTTTGTAACATCATTGCCAATAAAGAAACCGGAATATTAATAAAATAGTACATATATATGATGATACTTACCTGTAATCCGTTGTGTGAAAATATCCTTTCAACAACCCGTTTTATGTTGAAATATTGTAGAGTTTCTAGCAAAAAAAATATTTAATTCTTGCGTAAATAAAAAATGCATGCCAACAAATTTCATTTCGCATATAATAAATGTAACTTTAATCTGCAATTCTTTTATTGAGCAGAATTTAATTCAAACCTTTTAAATAAATCAGAGTAGTATTTAAATATGACGCTAAGCTGTGAGACTTAACGAGTGCTTGAAAATTTGTGAAACTTTTATTTAATTTGCCCGCATAGTTTCCTTTCCATTGTGATCCATTTAGTCTTTCAACTTAGCACACCTGGTCTTGCCACATTTTGCCTGACACATTTTCCCTATTGCAATGTCATCGCTATTTCCCACTCATCTCCATCCACTCTCATGGTTAGACTTGGCCCTGGACCTGTCTCTTTTATTATAAACAACCACTTCTAACCTAACACCTAATTGAAATTGTTGGAACCATCATCAATCATACGCAGCATATACGCATATTACGTATACGCCGCAGCATCAGCAAAATATATTTTTCTCTTCTTTTTTTATCAATTTACTAACCAAAAAATAATAAAAGAAAAGCGAAAAAGAAAATACTGAAAGACAGCTGGCTTGGTATAAATTATTATGGCAATCATCGGTGACTTTTATTTAAGCCGGGTCCACCACTGAATAAATATATACATATCTTACATTGCTATATATGTATTTACATGGGGACAAAAACAATAACACAGCAGGTGATACATTTTATAGGTAAGAACTTTTCTTTTGGCTTTTCCATTCTTTTTTTTATTTTGTGCTGTTTTTGTTTCTTTTTTTTTCATTTTATGGCTTTATATTCGAAACGTGCCCAAGTTTCGCTGTGTTTAAGTGCTGCGGCGTAAATTTAATTTAAAGCAAACTTCAGTTTTAGATGTAAAGTTTTGTCCATGGCCAAATGCAATGGCCAAAAAGGTTGAGAACAAGCTTTGAATTGAATTTTCGCTCTGCGAGTCCTTGTCTGGCTGAAAGGAAAAGAGCTCTCAAGCTAAAGTTCCTGCCCATAATGGCAGGTGGCGCTATCAAATTATTACCAACAACAATGTCCTGCAGGCTATATACTAATATACATTTGTGTGAGTGTGTATGTGTGAGTGGGGGTGTGTATGTGCCAGTGTTTGTGTATATCAACAGTTTTGCAGTGGCTCAATATAAATGAGTTTATACCGCCGCCATCTACTTATCACAGGCTGACTGACTGAAAGGCTGACGGACTGGCTGGCTGTAGTGCTCTGCATAATTTGTAGCCGTAGGCAACTTTTGACTCAACGTTTTATCACAGACAGTTTCGTTGCCTTAACCCGCATTTATTTCAAAATCAACGCGGCAAAAGTTTTCTATAAGAAAAAATGGAAACACAAAAAGGAAAAAAATACTACAAAATGAGAAGTACTAAAGGATACCCTGCACTCAATGTAGGATGTAGAACAAAATATCAAAAAAAACTAAAACTCTATATCTTTTATATATTTTGCAAATTTTAGCCACTTGAAAGGAAACTCAAATTTCATATTATCGTTACTTGAAATAAATTTTTGTATGCTTTTTATTAGTTTTTTTTTTTTAATTTAAACTAGATGTATGCTGAACTCTATTAAGTTATTAAGCCATTTTACAAAAATCTATTTATTATTGAAATTTTCTATGTATTATTGATTACACAAGATTTACGAAATTGTTGAATTCAAACCTAATTTTAAAGTATGATCAAACCTTAGAGTGACATCATCATCAATGTCTTTAGGTATACATCTAGATACTTCTACCATACTTCTTTTTTAAAATCATGTAAATATTTAGGCACAAGACTGTGCCTGATTGAAAAGACTGATTTAATTAAAAAAAAATTTTTTTTTTTGAGTTGCATAGGGGAAATTTCTTTCCAGCAAGAAACGTAATCATTTTTCATACACCAAAAACCAAAGAAATGGAAATTTGTGTTAAAATTTTTTGCCTTTGTCCATATTGTCCACCTCTGTAAAATGTGTATTTATTTAACACATTTTACACATTTTTTTTAAGTACACTTCTTATCATAAATATTCTTAGTTTCTACTAATAATATTACAAATATTAATGTAGTATTTCTTTATTCCGGTTTCTTTATTGGCAATGATGTCAGTTTGACTGCAGGTATCTCTGGTAGATACCCTTAAATCACAACAAATGCAGGGTATTAAAAGTGGTAGTTGCTTGTTAGGTGATTGGGTGTGTCACTAGTAGAGAATGACACTGCCAAAGCACACGCCATACACAGTACGTTTGCCTCTCCTTTCCTTTCGATTTTTATCGCGCGCATAAAAGGGCGTGGCCAACACTAAGTAACATAGTTTGTTAGTTGGTTTTTCCTGTTGTTGTAGTAGTTGATACTCCCTGGGCTTTAGTGTGTTTATGACCCGCAGACTTTTCACTTTCTCTGTTGTTGTTGTGGGTTTTTTTTTTTCGTTTCGTTTGCTGATAAAAATCTAGTAAACTTGCCTTAACGTAATTGAAAGCAACAATGCGAAAGTAACAGGCGAATATATATATTTTTTTTTTTTGGCTACAACTAATTGCAAGCTTTATGGCAAGAAATCTATAAAAATCCAGTGACAATTTTCTTTGCTTTTCGTTTTTTCTTTTATTTTATGACCGACCTGCAATCAATTGTCCTTCTCGTTTTTATTTCAACATGTTTCCGTCTTCTTCTTTTTTTATGGTTGCAACACAAATCAAATTTATGCGCTGGACAAACGATATTTCTGTGGGGTAATTGTTTCTTCTTCTTCTTTTCATCTTGTATATGCAGTTATTGGATTTTACGTGTTTGGAAAATTGATTTGACTGAATGGTGAATGAACTGGACAGAACTTAACATTATTATTATTACGATAAGAAACTTATATATATATATCAACCTCCCATTACCCATTGATAACCATTTCCATTTCCGTTTTCCTGTTGCTGTTGTTGTTGATGCACACGTTGGCCAAGGCAAATTGAAATTGAATTGCCAACTTTAAAAAGTTTATGGCCACAACGAGACGTTGGAGGCCATGAAGTAAGAGCCCGAACTAGAGCCAACTAAGTAAGAGTAAGAGAATCCTGCCGAGACATGGCCAAGCAACACAACAAAGTTAAGAGTTTTGTGTTCTGTGTGAGTGTGTGTGTGTGTGTGAATCTTGTGTTTGCTATCAACATTTCGCAAGTTTGTGGCAACTGCTTTGCCTTTGGGGCTCCTCTACTTATTTGGCTTTGGCTTTCTCTCTATATACACACACACACACACACATAGTGGAAGGTCTTACACTTATACTTGTGTTTGGATTGCCACTGTAATCACATGGAACCCGTAAATACATACATAGAAGTAAGAGCAATAACAACATTTTTATTGTTGACTGCACTCAATTACTTATTTATTTATTTATTTTTCCATTCCTTTTTTTGTTGGTCTCCAAAAGAAAAAACTGGTCAAACGTTTTCTTTTTGTTTTGTTTTTTGATTTGATTTGTTTGTAAACTCATTTTATTTCTTATATAAGTAAAACTGAAATTGAAGCATTCTAATGATATGTGGGTTATTAAGCACTGCTGGACCGGGAAGGTTTGTCTTGATGAAGCGATTAGGAGCAAAAACTTTGACTATCAGTGTCCGTATGTGTGGAAGGGTCAAGCAACGAGAAAGGGACTAGGCAATTGCGCCATCTGAATTGTATCTGTGTGTGTGCATACAGGGTGTGGCAAAATCTATGTATTTACGTAGACTTTTTGAAACTCTCAAATTAAGACACAAACAAAACAAATTGGCACCCAACATGGGGCTCAAATTACTTCGTAAACGCTTTTTCAGCTCTAAAATGGTTTCTTCAACTCAGTTATTGTTTCAAACTGTTCCTCTTTTGGAAAGTTAGCTCACAAAGTGGGGTATAATCCACTTTAACTTGCACTGAGATCTTTGTTCTTATTGTTATATAATTTATGCATTGAGTTTGTGTTCTGTAAGTTTATCTTATGATTTATGTAAAACTGACAATAGCAATGAATTTTGAATATTCATAAATGTGAATTTAGAATTAAACTTTAAACTATATTCTCTATTTGCTTCACAAAATTGTGAACATATTTTCATTTCATTAGAATGCTTGTAGCTTCTAATGGAATCATCTCAGTTTGGCGCCCAACGTGGGGCAACTTGAGAATTGCTGGAGTTTCACACTCGTTCCATCCACACCCTGTTTTTTTTTTAGGTTTTTTCTCTTGTCCAGGCCACATATCAAAAAGCCGTCATACTAAATCATGTAGAGAGGCCGCACTTTTTCAGTCTGTCAGGCTGTTTGGTTGATGTTTGGGTATTTGCTAAAGGCTTATAAAGGCCAAGACATGCATACTGAGTGAATGAAATAAGAACAGCCAGGCAATGGCAAAGACGACCCTTAATTTTTTCCTATACTACCCCATTTGGGCATGTTTCTTGTTTCCTTTTTTGGTTTTTTTTTTTTTTTTTTTTTTTTTTTGGTTTTGTAGTCTTTGCTCTGTGTGCGTTTTTATTTGCTTTTAAGCGGCCCAGTGACTGACCAAGCATCGAATGCTTCAATGATTTTTTACGTTTTGCCTTGATTACTTCTGCGCTGGAATCCTTGATGCACACAAACATACAAATATACACACTAACATATAAACATGTAGATGTATATATGTATATGTGTAGATTGATACGCATAAATAATCAAAAGCATACGTATACGGAAATCGATACAATTTCCATTTGATATGCAAGCGAGTATTTCAATAATTCACCAGAATTTTGTGAAAGGAAAAATTAACTAACTTATTAAAAATATACAAAAAAAAAAAAAAGGAAACACCAGAAAATATTATTAACAAACACAAACATCCCGTCAATGTATTTCATATGCAAATTAAAAGTTTTCAGTTGCATGGTAAATATTTAATTTCAACGACCTTTGACATAGCTATGTACCATATACTCGAGGCAAACTAATTAGGAACGAAAAGTAAGACCCTTCAAGTCACTTGTGAAAACATTTCATTTGCAGTTAGTTACGACCATGTGTGGTCGCTTCAAAATTAAGTTAATAAAAAGCTTAAAGGTAGAAACACGTGTATGAGGATTTTTCATTTTGCTACCGTCCCGCAAGTCCCCCAAGTCTGCTTTCGTGGTCCCCATTCACTGTCGCTCTCATGATGCCCCACTCTTTTCTGGCTCATCAGAGCCAGGTGAATTGCTGCCAAGTGTCTGGCAGCTCTTTAACACTCACTTTACAGCTGATGCTTCTCTGCGTTGGCATCCTGTTCGTCTTCCACATCCACTTCATCCGTTTCCTCTTTGCCCAGAACTTTTAAGTGCATTTATACATAAAGTTTGTAATGTTGCCTGCTGTTGGATGGTGTTTGCTCGGGCTCATAAAGTCAAGTGGGACAGGCTGAGATTTAAAAAGATGAAACTGGATGGCTATGTAGGCGCTGGTACTGCATTCCTCAGCTGCCGATGCCATTGGATGCTGTCGCACTCAGAGTTACATTTTCCATTGCAGCTGGCAGTTGTCCTTAATAAAACTTTTATATTGCATGCCAATGGCTGTAAGAGATAAAAAAAAAAGGAAGATGAGAAAAATGCAAGGTTTTTCCAACAAATCGAACGAGCGAATAGCTTTCTCAGGAAACGGAACCTTATTTAGATTTACTTTGAATTTGGCTGCCAACGTGGAGACAATTCAGTTTCATAGAGCACTTGGGAAAGAGATTAGGAAGAGTAATTTAATCAGAAAGGAAATCAGACGAGGGAAACCGATAGAATAAAACGGGCGGCCAACGTGGATCTCAATTGGAGTTACCAGGAAATTAACGTTGGCCGCCAACTAAGAATTAAATTCAGTTGAGCAAGTTTCGATATCACTTTAAACTTAAATCAAATTAAAGTAACACTCCATAGTGTTGATTGAGCTAAAAAGTTTATCGCCAATTGTATTCAATTTAGATAATTTACGTATTAATTTTCCGTAAATACTACTTTGCAGAAGGCAAGCAGAATCAGCCAGCTAAATGGCTTTAAATGGACCCAGCAAATATTGATTTATGTGTTCATAAGATTGCTATATGCTGTCTGTTCCTGTATGTATGCTACTTTTCCGCGTTTTAAACTTGCTTCTGTTAGTCGCCTTTTTGCGAAACTCAAAATCCCATCCAGAATCCGTTCACCTTTTGTGCAGCATTGTGGGGGTATTAACATTTTGCACAAAAAGGAAACGCATGCCGGACAAAAACAGACAGGATAACATCGTCGGCATCAACGATGGCGCTTTTCAGGATCTATTGTGCATTCCATAGAAACCATACAATTGGCTTACATTTTCTTGCTATTGTTATTCTTGTTGCTATTGCTGTTGTGGGGTTTGTTGTTGTTGTTGTTCTGCATTATGCCCAGGCAATCGAAAGTGGGTGGCTCCTGGACATGCTGTTTCCTGTCATTTTGAAGTGCCTGGCAAATTGAGAATTGGCATTGGAAATCCTTGATGAATTTGAAGTTACATTTGCCAGTGGCGGTGCTTTGAATTTCTATGTGAAATGGAAAGCCAACATCTACACTTTCTTAATGTTCAGCATAAAACAACAAATTATATAAAAGACTAATCTCTGCTACATTAGTTAGTCCTGACCTCACCTTTTTATGCTTTATATTAAATTATATTTTTCATAGTATTAATCTCGAGCGTAATATTTGCATAGATGAGACAGTTTAAGATTTGCTTAGAATGGACGAATTGGATTTTGAAAATTATGATTTAAAATCTTGAATAACAACAAAGATTCATAACTTTCGGTAATTATATCTTTTGTAGTATTAAAAATCTTGTTTATTCTTTCAGTTGAAAATAAAGCTCAAGGAATTAACAGTTTATTCGGACATCACCTGAACAAGGCCTTTCCATTTGAAACCTATAAATTAGCTAAAATACCTAAATAAATTTTAAAAAGCTAAAGCCAATACCAAACCTTAAATTAAGGGCGGCTCTAGGTCAATCTTTAAAACGAAAATTATTTCAATGTTAAGACAAAACGGTGAGCAGGTTGTCTTAATCGCTATTTTAATAACCACCAAGTTCTATCATCAGCAGACTTTTCAATAGAACTCTAGAATTGTAATGGTCTTACCATATCTTCAACCGTAAAACTAGTTGGAAACATTTTTCCATTTTACTGACTTATTCAAACTTTTTAACTCAGCTGTTGACTTCTACAAAATTTAGCTATCCCATTTACTAAGAATTGTCCCTGTATCATAAACAAAATCGCTTTTTCCACCATCGTAATTAGAACTTTCTCAGAAATTACGTTTGCCTGAAAAAGTGAGAAGTCGTAAGCTCTCTGAGTTATCTAATCTTTTATCCAACACAAAATCTCACGTAGACTGACTATGTATATCCGAATGTTAATCCAATGTTGACCAGTTTTCCAAATGCATCATCATAATTTGTTTTGACCTTTCGATTCTCAAAATATCACCTATGACTAAAGCGACAACTTAACAAACGATAAGTTCTAATTAAATTATTAAATTATAATCAATTTAAGTCACAACTGGCTGAATTGCTTTTGCATATAAATATATATTGGAATATCTCTCTGATCTGATAAAAATATATCCAACTAAATCGGCGAAAACCCTCTTTAATATGCCGCCTCTGTGGGGCATGCCCATTGGCTGGAGCTTTTCTTGCTGTCGCTGCTTAAGCTGGCTTATCTGTGGTTTTCTGCTGATTGTTGCTCACTTTTTATCCGCTTTGGTGGTTTCTTTAAGTGAAATTGAAAATTGAACTCATTTTTTTTTTTTGCTGTTCCTTCTTATTTTCCTGTGCCATAGTGAAACGATGAAGAACGAAACGAAATTGTAAGCACAGGCAATATACATAACTCTTACTCTTGGCTTAAGCTTTATTTTCTTTATGCCTTGGTTATTAAGGTCATTGCCATAACTTTCCCTAAGTTTGTTCCCTTTGTGAGTTAAGTTTTCCCCCCCGCCCTCCTGCATAGCTTTGACATCGCATGTCTGACTGCACTAAGTGCATAAAACTCAATGGTTTTTTTTTTTTGCTGATTTACGTTTTATGGTGAAGTAACTGAGAACTGTTTGGCATGCAAATGACCAACTTAGACATTTTTAATTATGAAACAAAGAGCAATACAGCCAACAACAACAATCGAGCAATATATGTAGGTACGAGAAAAAGTGTGTGGGCAGAGTGTTGATGAACTTGCTCATTAGCAATTAAGAAAAATAAAAAACAAAACCTAACTTTTCTTTCACTTCTCAACTTTAGCCACTGTCAATTACTGAAGTTCTATTACTTTGTTTTTGCCCCTTCCATGTAACTTGTAATTTTCCTTTGACTAAGTTTTTGGGGCTGTCAATGACTTTTACTCTTTAACTGTCAGTTATCCTGGTGCTCCCCTAGGACTAGGCAATGAATACCTACTTACTTACTTACTCACTCTCACTCCCTCTCAGCTACGTCCCTTTTATCAGTGCCATCTCATTAAGGGAAATGCTCCACAAGGAGACAGAGCAAGAGAGAGAAAAATGTTGGAAGATGGGTCCTGCAATTGTTGTGCGTTCTCTTGTGTCCTTGACATAATTTACAATTTCAATAACAATTTCCCTCTGTCTGTCTGTGTGTGTGCCAAGCAATTTATTTGAGCATTATCCCTAAGCACAACTCCTTTTTCCTTTTATTCTTTTTTTTTGCTTTTTGGTTGTTGTGTTGTGTAGTTGGGTCGTAAGTCGCCATCATCATTATGATCAAGACGATGATGAAGACATGCGCATTTGTCATCATTAAAAATGGTTGTGAAGCTTGAAAATTAGTCTGAAGCTGTTGGGATCCTTGGTCCAGGAATACGATTTATGCGTGTGCACTTTTCTCTTATATTTCTTATTTCCTGACTCACCCCACAAACACACACACACACAAACACTGACAAGTGTCACGCCCCCAATCTCAATCGTCTTGGTGGTGGTGCAGATGTTGTTGCTGCTCATTATGGCTTAAAAAATGTTAAGCACGTCGACAGTTTGTTTGCATGGTGGCCCTTATTCTCATGGACCAGCACTTGAAACAGGTCGCTTGGGTCCAACCAACCAAAGAACGAACAGAATGAACGAACCAACAGATGACAAGTGCCCAGCCAGTCCCAGCCATCTAGCCACCAAAAGCAGCCACTTGATAGTCAACGCTGACATCTCATTATGGTTGTCTAACCGTCAACAGTGCGTATGTGTGATGTCCTTCCATTACGTTCCCTGCCCCGCCATGCTCTGTCGTTTCATCGGCTTCGTCTTCATCTGCTTTTTAGATATGTGTAAGCAAAATGGCTACAACTCGAATTATTTTTATGTGCCATTGAGGACCAATTTATGTTGTGGTTGTCAACATTTCTTGCTTCAATTTAAATTCATATAAAAAAAATATCTTGTTTTTGTAGATTTAATACCAGCATAAAAGAAAGCACTTACTTGTTTTTTTTTTGTGGAGAAATTCTTTTCACTTTAGTCTTTAAGGAAAGAGTCTCTGTATCTTTCATTAAGCCAAGTCAATCATATGGCCCACTTGACCACAGGCACTAAATCACTTTGAATGAGCCTCCATTCCAGATTCAACACAAGGCTTCTTCTTTTTTCCTACCACTTATCAGCTGTTTATCTTGGCCAGGGGAGTATGCAATCTCTTTGGACAACTCCCATATCTCTCCCACTTGCCGCACTTCTGCACTCGGGCCATGTTGACAGCGACATTTACATAGCATCTTACCCAGCATCGGCGCCAATTCAAGTGTTTTTTTGGATGCTAAGGATGGAGACGAGCGTGGCAAAATCAATTGCATTGTTACCCCCAAGTGGGCAAGGTTCAGCAATTCAATGGCTAAAGAGACTATGCGATGGGGAAGGGAAGGAGAGGCACATTGACAGCACATTAACCCGCAACAGACAGACAAAATACACACAAAGACGCATGCATTATTTATTAGCATTTTCCGCTCCAAAGACAAAAACGAAGCAAAAGCAAAAGAAAAAGCTATGAAAAACAACAATGAAAAGCAACTCACAAGAAGGATGACAAGCTGCTGCCGAAATAAAAAGTGCTCAATCAGCAGGTCGAATGAATCGCTGACTGAATTGACTTCACTTCGGTTCGGTTCCTACGCACGAATTGACACTTGAGATGGATTAGCATGACGCCTCAATGGACTCCAAGGCACAAACGATAAAGAGCAGAGGGCAGATCAGAGACAGAGAAAAAGAGAGAAAGAGAGACACAGATTTTCTCTGCCTAATACAATATTCGTTAGATAAGTTAAAGTGCCCCAAAACTAAAGTCATCTCAGTACACTCAGGGAATTTAAGTTAAAGTACTAAACTAAAGAGTAGAGTAAACTATAAACTAAAGGTATACCCAAGGTAGATGGGGTAGGATAACTATAATTTTTCTCAGTGTAAAAATGCTGCGTCTTTTTGCAATTAAAGCTGCCCAAGTTATTCACATAAAAGAACTCGTTTCTTACTATTATTCTTAACTTACAAAGCATTTAATAAATGTTGTTGCCTTTGTTTAAACATCATTAAAAATAACTTAAAGTTTCTTAAAACTATTTCGCTTTTCTTTGGCCCTTCTTCATTCGTCCTTCGCAGGAACAAAAAAATAAAAAAAACAACACAAACGAAACCATTATATCAAAATGCAAAAATGTTCATCTTGTGGTCGCAGCTCGAGCGTAAAATTGAAACAGCTGTTTTTGCTCTATTTTGTGAAAGGGAGAGAGATGGAGAGATGGAGAGATGACTGGCACGAGAAAAGACTTCTCTGTTCGCTTACAACTAACTGGGCTGTGCCTCATTTAGCTGTGTGTTTGAGCACTTGAAACTAACCACTTTTGTTGTCGTTTTCCTGGTCGTTGTCTTTTGATTCTCTGTTTCTCATGCCTTTCCGCTTTGGCTCCTCTCTAGCCAAGCAATTTGCCATTTCCGTCTGCCGTCTGTTCCGCTTGGGCCAAGACGAAACGACAGCAATGGCAATAACAGCAGCCAACAACAATTACGCAGCATTTTGCCATTATGCCATTAAATTATGAATTAGATAGCCCAGAACCCTAAACAAGACCTCCTGAGGACCAAAAGGAGATCCCTTCTTGTTATTCAAACCCCATTTTAATTCTAAGTGAGTTTTCAAGTAACTTTTTTTTATAATTTATTGAGAGAAACAAATTAAAAATTACACAAAATAAAACAGATGAGCAAATAGGTGTGACGTTTATAATATATACTTTATTTTTAAGTAACTTATACCTTAACCCTTTCAAGACACACTCTAAAAAGCTTGACAAACCCTTTCTTTAGAGCATCGTTTACAGTATAATAATTATATATTATAATGGGGAAAATTCCAAATGAATATCCAGATATAATTCGAAATTAGGCAACATTTGGATATGTGGGGTATAAGGGAATGATTCAAGCTATCAGAGTAAAAAGTAGTGAGTGCTAGCTTTTTATTTAAAATTAAGAACATTCTATAAAATGTAAAAGACCAAATTTTTCTGTCATTATTATTCCTTTAGTATTTAAACTAAGCATTCTGTCTAGAGTTACCTGAATAAAAAAGCTTGTGAAGGGATTTCTAAACAATATCATTATATGTACCTTTCACTTTTTTTCAAATTCTTTTAAATTTCTTAAATATTTAAAAAAGATAGCTGCCTACTTATTAGATACAAAAGAGAAGAGAAAAATAATTGACGTTGAGACAAAAGCAGACAGTATAGACAAATGGGAAACTCAGAAAAAAACGAGGCAAAAGCACAGACAGTTTAGCCAACAAGAGTACGCTTAGGCGAACAGGCAGACGAATAGAAAGAGAACAAGAGGGAGGCCGACTTTGGTATGATGGAATCCTTCAGACATATTGGTTAGACTGACAAACAGACAGAACTTTGACGTGACAACTGCACATTAAGGGTATCCTCGCATGGCCATACACAGATGGACAGATAAACAGAAACATCTACATGCACTCATCTGCTTTTTATTAAAGGTTTAATATGCTTTTTAAAGTTACAACTACAGAGTGTAGGTATATATATAATATATAGGATATATGTACATATATTTATAAATAAATAAGTAACAAAACCATTTCACAACCTGTCACTTTACACGTTAACAACTCGTGTAGTCTGTCAACCTTTTCCCATCCCATCTCTTCCTCTCTCTCCCTTAGTGTGCTCTTCCGTTTGTCCTTTCCGCCACGTCCTTGTCATCGGGCCTATGTTAAATGCTTTGTCATACATCAAAATTATGTCCGCATTTATTAATGAACTGTAAATGTGATTGATGTGATTGTTGTTGGCATTTAAATTGCTATTGCGGCCAGTGCCACTGCCTTCGTCTCTGGCTGTGGTTCCCAGCTGCATTTCAGCCTCTACTTGACATTAATATATAGACGCTTCAAATTATATGGCATGCAATTTATTCAATTTGCTATATGAGTGGCTTTAAGAGGCGGGGCGGGTGCTGGAGAAGGCCGAAACACAAAAATTCAGCCTATTTATCTGGCTGAGTGTCTGCTCTTTCTTTCTATCTCAGTTATTTTTTACTTTTCATAAGCCTGAAGCTTTTATTGTATTTCTCTGTTTTTTTTTGTTTCTTTTTCTCATTTTAATACGTTTCAAACAAATAGAAAACTCAGAGCAGGTGCTTTAACTTTAATATGCCTAATTGGAGTGAAAAAAAATTTAATACACAAAAATCTTGTGAAATTAAATTTGTGAATAAATTGTCTTTATTGACAAGAGAGAAAACTAAATTCAATTTTGATGTATTAGCTTTTGTTTATAAATATTGTATTCGAAAGAACGGATAAGAGGGTAATAAATGTAATTTCCAAATTAAATGCAAAATTACTTCAAATTTTATATAATTCTTATGTTAGCCCTTTGATTCAAAGGAACAAACAGCATAGAAAAATTGCTATTGAATCAATGATTAGTTTTTTTAGTGTTTAAAAAAAATTAGTGCCTTAAATAGAGAATTTATCTCAATATGTGGTAGATATTCTATCAACTTCACTCTACTAAATAATATTATTTAAAATTTTATTGTGCCAAGGTTTTATCTTCTTGGACAAAACTAAAAATTTTCTTAACTAAATCAATGAAATTTTGTGCCTTTACAAAAAAAAAATAAAATATTTTGCAACTTTACAAAATTTGCCTTAAGATTTCTTGCACAAAACTAAAAATGTTATAACTTTATTTTATATTTTACATAGATGAAAAAGATTGCCAATCAAATTTTTGCTTCTTGTAAAGTGCCTGAAAGGTGAAATCAATGAACAAAAAATCTCAAACTTTTGGCTAACTTTTTCTCAGTTTTTGGTTAAGAAAAATAAATGAATAATATGTATATGTTACATTTTTGCTTCCAATCCAAATAATTAATAGCAATTGGATTAATGATTTTCAAGTAAAGGTCACATGAATCTCTTAAGATAAATATTTTTGTGTCCTAAAATGTTTAGTATAGAGTTTTTCTTATAACTTGAATCAAGTTGAACCAAATCATTTGTAATTCACACATTCAATGAAAAGTTCTGTCATACAGTAAAATGTTTCCTACTTTTCAGACAAGAGTATTATTAAACTCCAAACTTAATTTCATACAAACTAGATTCTATTTATATGCATATCTACTTCGCCTGTGGATGTAGTCTAAAAGTTACCCAACTGTTTTTTCTTAACACCTTGTTTTCATTCGGATTGTCAAGCACTTCCATTTGTGTCTTTCATTTAGTAGTTTTGCATAGGATTCCAACTAAAAAAAAAAACGGCAACATAAGCAGCAGTCGTCTTTCGTTTTTCCTAGAGCAAAACAAAATTAAAATAAACTTGAAACGTGGCACGTCTCTTGAAGTCCTTTCATCCATCTGCAGCTGTTGCAGCAGCAAGTACAACCGGCAATGTCAGTGGCATTGGCATTGGCATTGCCATTGTCATTGTACAAACAATACAACTCATTTGGCTCGGAAAATTTGTCATCTGTCAACTGAATAACATTTTTGCTCCTTTACTTTCTCTGTCTCTCATTTGGCATGTGTGTGTGTGTGTGTGTCTGTGTGTGTTCCCCTGATTCTCTTAGGTCTCACATTTTTCAAGTAATTAGAGCAAATTAGGCAAACCATTAGAGACGATGGCAAGTGAAAAACACAAATAAGAACAATGGGTCTGGTTCCAAAATAATGATTCAATACAGGTGCAGATGATTAAAGGAGAGATGGAAATGAGAGCATTAAAAATACATTACAAAACCCAGCCGCAGATGTTGCAGCTAAAGACTAAGTGGAACAGATTGCACTGAAAGCAACTCGAGACCTTGTTGCAATAAAAAAAAAACTTTCCTCTTCGTTTTTCTCCTCTCTTTTTCTCTCTCACTATCTGTCTCTCTCACTCTGTTTGCCTCTTGTTGCACTTTTAATTAATTAACTTATTCTGTAGTCAGGGTAAAGAACAAGCAAATCTGCTTTAAATTCAGCGAAAGCATACATTAAGTATACGCACTGTGGTTGCTGCTGCTGCCATACACATATACGCACTTACAGTCTTACAAAAGCACACAATGTTTTCGCACGATAACCGACATCTTTAGCACCTGACATAATTAAACCCTCACTTGACCCCCCACTCCACCCCAAAACAAAAAAAAATAACAACCAAGCAACCAACAGTCTGGCAGTAAGGAAGAAGGTTGGGACTTAGGTAGGGGATTTCATGTCAACTTCATAAGCGCACCGCTTGACCTTCGCCAGTCGAGCGTGAATATAATCTAAGCAGGATATATGTAGGTTCAGATATGCAAGGACCTGGCAACACATCAACAAAGGATGTAACTATGTGTACATGCACTTAAAAAAAAAAACAAACAAACAAGCAAACAAACCATAGAAAAAAGCAGCATAATATCAAGAAATATATATAAGCACACAAATCCCGTGTTAAATTGAAACTTAAATTTTTACTTAATATTGTTACCAACATAAATTGCCTTATCTTCGAAGCCATATCTTATATATCTTGTAGACAATATATTGTAGATCTAAAGTCACTTAACAAACATCATTAGTTTCGCTTAGTGCTTTGGTTTAGTTTTTGTGTAACTTTATTTTCATTTATTTCTTAAAAGTTTATTTGTTTCACTTTTGATGCTTACTAGCTACTAAATTACAGTTAGTGAAAGCTTAACTACATTTCGGGTTACCATTTTTGGTTTTATTCAGTTCAAGTTCATGGGTTTAAGTGTTGGTTTTTAGTTTCTTGAAAAAAGTAGAATAAGAGAAGTGGTTTATTAATTCTGGATTAAAATTTAGCCTTTACCCTGTTTAAGTATAAAGAACTTTCACTTGAAAAATTTATAGTTCATTTCAATTGAAAAGTATTAAACATTTAATAACTTATTTTATTTATTTATTTATAATAAAGTTAGAAATAATTAAAATTATTGATAACTTATTTTAATTTTGCTATAAGTTGTAAATTTTCACCTTGGTTTCCAGTGTTGATGAGAGTTTCAGTTTTGGTTCTGACAGTTTTGGTTTACATGGTTTTCAAGGTGGCAAGTGCAGGAATAATTAGAATTTCAATTGTGGTCAGCAGTTAGTATGTACATAATGTATATGTTTACATTATGGTCTAATGTGGTTTACTTTAGTTTCAGTTCTGATTAAAACTAAGGTTACTCTCTAACTGCCTTTTCTATAGAATTGCAGAACTCCATCTTTTATTTTTTTTTTTTCCTATTAGCCAATTACTGTAATTAATATGAAATAATTCATTTTTTATCCTTGTTTATTATTTTAATGAAATCAATTTTGTTTTCTCTAAAAAAATTATATTTTCCTCTCGCTTAAAGAGCATATTAATTACTTTATTTTCTGACTAACTAAAGCTAACTTTATTTAATTAATTGTTAATAAAAGCATAATCCATTATTATTTCTTTCTCTGTCTTTTTGTCTGAGTGCGGCACTAAAATGCGCTTATGAGTTTTTGTGGTTGCCTCACACAAAAAATATGCCACAGAAAGCAACAACAACAAAAATAACATCACCAGCAACAACAAGTTAAATATGCAAATATTTGCACAATATGAATGCAAAGAAGAGGTTGTATAAGTGGGGCGAGAGGGAGAGGTGGCAAAATGAACGAGAGGCGTCAAGAAACCGCCGCAGCAAGAACAGGCGTTGATACATGGCCACAGTTTGTCCCAACACTCGTTCTACACTTGCAACACAACAAACAAAACACCCACACACACACACACACCGACACATACACACCATGTACACAAAGACACAACTTCATTCAAGCGACCTTATTTACTTTATATGTTATCCTTTTTACATCCGCCTTTTATTGCATTATCCTGCTTGTGGTAACTTCATTTTGTTAAGGCAAAAGGAAAACAACTTGCAACATTTTTATTAACATTAGAATATCAATTTTGTTGGCCAAGACTCATAATGGCTGCAATTAAGACGGGGTTAACAGATGAGAATTGGCCTAAATGAGTGTGTCAAGAAAGAATATGCAATGGCATGGGGCATGGGGCATAACAGGGCATGAGATATGAAGCATGGGACATGAGGCATGAGGTCCTTATCGTTATCAATGTGTGTTGCAAGAGAGTCTCTGCGAGCTAAGAGACATGAACATTTGCTCTTTTTTGGCATGATGGCAAAAGCTTTTCACCATACAAAAAGTTGACTAGCAAAAGCTTTTGGATTTCAGTTGAGCCAAATTGACAATAGATGGCGCCGCAATAAAGTATCTGAAAGATACTACAAACTTTATTCAAAAATTTATTACAATTTTTAAACAACGTTCAATTAGCTGTCAATTAGCCCCTCATGCCCCTTGAGTCATTCATTTAGCTTGTCTTCTAAGCTGTGGGAAAAAAATGCGTTGGTTACTGTCAATTTCCTGCATCGTATATTTTGACTTGGCTCATTAGGCAAAACACATTGAAAGGCTAACTAAAAAATTTGTATCGCCTGCTGATTGGTTTTTACTTATTGAATTAAATTTAATTGGCGCCCAGGTAAACAGTCACTCAAACAGTCTCAGTTTGCCATGAAAAAAAGCAAACACACACACAGTCAGACACCCGCTGAATTTGCTGCCCCCCTTGTCAGTTCCCTGGCACCCTCCCCTTTGGTTTCGCTCAAAATGTAGGCATGAGTGGCACGCATATTTCATGGCAAGGCGATAATTAATGCAACCAAAAATATAAAAATGAAAAACAAAGTGTCTATCTTTCCCTCTTGATCCCATCTCTCCTTTACTCACCTCACTCACTTGCTCTTGTTGTTTGAACGACGCTGACCAAAAATGTTTGATTAAATTTGTAAGTTTATTATGCTTCTTTCGCAAATTGATTAGATCGGGCTTATTAGTTTGGACAAGCAACTTGGCAATTGTTTGGACATTTTATATCTTGTTTTCTTTGAAAAATTTGTATTGGCAATAAGTCACAATAAAATTAAACTTAGCCGTCTAGTAAATATAACAATAAAAGAGACAAAAACAGTCAAAAAGTTGTGTTTCTGTCCAATCAAAATTTGTTTGTATTTTGCAACTTTTTACCAAGTTTTATTTTACAATAACTAATTAACAAATAACTTTAAAAGAAAAAAATGGAAAACCAATTCTTTTAAGAAATAATTTATTGTTGAAGTAACTCTACTCTCCTCCTCTCCTCCTGTTATTCCTATATTTCAAACAGATGAGATAAATTTGTCTAAGGAACTATAAGTAGTTCGATTATAAGTATATGTAAATATATATGTAACTATTTTTTTCTGGTCTTAAATAAACAATGATCAACAACCGACCATAACAATCTAAGATTAATAATCTCAAGCAATATCCTTTCCTATAGCGGAAATTCTGAAAAATATTTAACTGCCAATAATATAGGGTATTTAAAAAGCTATGCTTTTTGATAGCTCATAAACCGAAGCTGGCCAAAAAGTTTCTTTTACATATATTTGCTACACATTTGAGATTGACAATCGTTTGCGGCGATATATATGATATCTATATCGAATATCTTGGTCCTAGCCTCAAACACTTTTAATCTAATTAGTTAATAAAAACAAATTGGGCTTGGCCAAATGGAAAAAGAGTATAGAAACTTTTGTGAAAATTTTCAGAATTCTCATATCAAAAATGCCTGTCAACAGGTCTGTAGTTATTCATTTCGATGTTGATTTTTGCACTCTCTTCAACCAAAATCAAAATATATTTATGTATACATATATATACATCCATGATGATTTATTGCCGGTCTCGCACTTGTGGCATTTGACGCATTTGTGCAACATGCGTTTTGACATTTAACGCTGATTTGTGTGAAATTTGTGCACGGAGCTTAGGTTGGTTCAGTTTTTGTGTGTGTTAGTTCGTTCTACCACTTTTGTTAACTCTATTTAAATTATAATTAGAATTTGATTTCAATTTTGATTTATTAATAACACTGATTAAGTGCACCAGCCAAAAGCCGGCAGGCTTATTTGCCTGCACTTTGTGTGTGTGTGTGTGTATTTTACTTGTTACTTGTTTTCCATTGCGTGACACGCAATGGCAAGTCAGATCAAGCCATAGCCCAGACATGAGTATGAAGGCTTGGGGCTTGTCCAGTTTTGGGCAAGCGGCAAACCAGCTTGATCAACATGCAACTTGAGCGCGGCAGCTGCAGAAGTCAAACGGCGCTTAAACTGAACACAAGCAAAAAATTAAACAACAAAAAAAAAAGAAAAGAAAATTGAAAAACAATCTAAAAAATTTAAAAATCGAAAATTGTTAAATTCTCTCCAGCTTAGGTGAGTAGAGCTATCTCTTCCTTTCAATCTGGCCACATCTCACAAATTAGAGCAATTAGCATTTAGCTAGTTCTGATTTGTGGATTCAAAGTTAGATAATCACTGACTAATTGTTGCCCATGACATAGATGTGTGGGTGGCTTATCCATCTTCTACAAATAGCAAACAGCAAATTGCATTCTTGGCTACCAACGTTGCGTATGAGTTATATTCACATTTTGAGCATATGTAAATTGAATTTCTCTTCTCTCACATACCATAAAATTTAATTACTAGTGTGAATTTGAATTGTGGAAAGTGCAAAAATATAGCCCCAACAACAACAACAACAAGACTATAAATTAGAAAATATTTAATAAATGAAATCATATAAACGAAAATTGAATTGCAAAAATAAGCAAAATGAACATGCAACGTGCCATCCGTTACAGATTTCGACAACTAAAGTTAAAGTTGATGTTGCACGATGTTGAAATTCTGTCAACACTCAGATCCGATTATGGCAATTTAATTAAGCCTTGCAGATTCTAAAACTGTTACTACATATTTTAATAACTTTAAAGTTTAAACTAAAGTGAAATGAGTAGTTTGAAAGTGATTATAAAAAATTCCATATTTCAATATGTTTAGTGGCTTGGAAAACATAAATAAACACTAATTTCCTATAATTTTCTATTAAAAAAATGAATGCCAAATAAAATGCATTAATTGACAATGTTTTTTGAATAAAATAAAAGAAGTACCATACCATATATACAAAATTCAAAAAAGAAATTCAAACTAAACAAATTGTTTTTAGTGTCAACATTTTATTTAATCTTCCTTAGTTTAACACCTTAAAAAATTAACTCTAGTACATTAAATTATTGTAAAAAAAACTTCTGTAAAGAATGAAAAATGTTGTTAAAAGAAATACTTTAAAATAATAGAATACAGATCATACTGAAAAAAGAATTTCAGTTTTAACATAAAACATATTTTAAAACAAAGTAAAACATTTAAGTGATGTCTACGAGGCCTGTTTTTAATTAATTAACTTTTTTTGTTTTATTTTGAAATAAGCAAACTCTATTTATGAGGCTTTACATTTCAAAGAAAAGCAACAATTTTTAATTTTAGTTGTCCAAGTCGACAACAAAGTTGAGACACGTAATACATCTATCAACTAACTCATCCAATTTCAAAGGAATCTTTACCTTAAAAAACTCTTACACTTACTTAAAGGTAATTAACCAAAATTAAGCTCAGTTAATAAGTTCTGAGGCTCTGGTGTTTCAGCCAACTTAAGTAGAATTTTTAATCAAGATTTGTTTCTTTTCTCTGATGTTTAGGCCACCAATTTGGGTTTATATATTTATGGCAATTTTGTGGTTGCGTTTTAAGCAAAGTTTATTATTTGTATATAGTACATACATAAACATTCTGCGGCTTTTCATCTGTTGTGTTTCAATATATATACATACCTATATATATATTTTATACTTATGTATGTTTGTATATATATTTGTATTTTCTGGTGAGTGTTATTTTACCCAGTCAGCATTTGTTTACCTGGCTTCAGGCCGATGAGTTGGCTCATCTTTGCTTCATTCTTGCTTCAATTAATGCTAATGGTTTGCCTCTTGAACTGCTCGGGCAGCTTTTGTGCTCATTTAATGAGCTGTGCGCCCTTTATATAGCCATGCCCACTGTGTCCAAGTTATTCTCTGCCCTATTACCACTCCCACTTATTGCTCCCCTGCCAGGAGGTTGGTATTGTGTATTCTATTTCAAATATGAAATCTCATGTTTTTCTATTGTTTTGTTGTTGTTGTTGCCATAATTATGACTCATTTTCATCTAATTTTTCTCGTTCTTGTCTTCTTATTTCAGGTAAGTCGCTAAAATACTTTTCGCTACTTAAGCCTGGAGCTTTGTTTATTTTTGTCAACGCCCACTCATCCCCCTTCAAGAAAAATAACTGCCACGCCTCCATTGGGGTAAGTCGAAGAAGCATTAAACAAGCGGCAAAAAAAAAATTGTGTAAAATATGCAAAATGAGTAAAAGAGAAGCTAAAGAACACTTGTACAATTTACGGGAACCAGGCAGGCAGTCTGAGAAACAAAAATATCCAGTTGTTTTTACCTACAGAGAAGAAAAGATATATACGCATGGGTTTTCCACCCGAAGGCTTTCCGAATTTGTTGTTTTGCTATGTGCGCCCTGCGTAACCGCACACAAAAGCGGCAAAACGGAATAGGAGAGAGTGGGAGGCAAAGTGGGTGGCAACCTGTTGAAGAAGACCCTTCGGAAAAACAAAATAAATGCTCCGAACCAAAAGAAGCTGAGAGAATAACAAACGTCCAAGAGAAAAATACATAGCTGGCGGGAGAGAGAATTGAGAGAGTGGACAAAAACCGGGAAATTCTGCTTACCTTAGACACGAACCTTTTTCCTAGGGGTAAAAGGATTAAATAAAAGCTAATGTAATCTATTAAAGAGGTATTGCCAAAGTGTTATAAAAGAATATGTGTACCACAAGTTATACATATTTTATTTTTGAAGTATGATCAAAAGAAAAATACTTACAAGGGAAGTTTCCATGGTGTTAAACGCCGATCTAAGTAATATACCAATAAAAAGCGCATTTTCATAGTATTCAAATAAAAACTATTAAAAATTAATCAAATCCTTTCGGTAATTCATTCCTGGCCTTTGCCTATTTTCTAGATCTATTCATTTGTAGTTTTGAAGACCTTTCGATAGAAGTAGGAAATAAAGTAGGAATTAAACACTGTCTTCACAGAACAAGAGTTTCAGAAGTAAAAAATCATCTTATAATATTTTATACATTTGTCCAATTTAATACATATAACATTACATTAGTCAGCTAGTGCTAAATTGTATAGTAAACTGAAAATATTAACCTTATTTCAATTAACTACCAATAAGAAGAGAAATTATTTTCATATTGTAAAATATAAAGTAGTTAAAAAAAATAATAATTTTGACTTATGAATACTGAGAAGTAAAGATAAACTAGAGAGCGAGAACACCCATTAATTATTTTCGAGTCGGATTAACGTTTGAACCTTTTTCTTAATTCGTATTTAATGAATATGACATTAGCTATATTATAATTATCATATGAAATAAGTTAAAAAGTGTCTTGTAGATTCAAGTAACCCCAGAAAATAGGATTTCAAAATCGATAGTAAGAATCGTTGTTATTGATCGTTCATATTAGAAGGCGTCTTATAGCAAATATTGTTAATTCTCTGAAAGTGGCTATTTCTCTCTTTGAGCTTTTCCCGATTCTAAGTATAACAATTTATAGTTCTAAAGGCTTACTGCAAAGTTTAATTAGAGATTAAAGATTTATTTATGACAAATTAGAACTAAGAAAAGCAAACAGTTTAGGCTTCTGTATTTGAATGATAGAGGGTATAAGGCAGTCGGTCTCACGATTGAAATTAATGTTTATATCTGCTTAAAGCAGCCTAATAATAATTGAAGCTTTCTGCTAAAGCTTTTTAGCCAATTGAAAATAGCGGGAAATTAAGGAAAATTTGGCAGCTAAAGACGAAAAAGCTCTCTTACACTTTGCTTTTCCTACATGCGCAGATTTTAAGTGTTGTGTCGTGTTGGTTGATGATAAGGGGTTGAGGGGGCGAAGAGCTTTGCTGGTTACTCGATTGGTTGCACTGGGATGTGTGTTTTGGGTCTCGGATCTGTTGTCTCTGTGATTCTATATTGGCGGCGACAGAAGCAGCGGTGGCCGTAGCATATCAAAACTCCGAAAAATATCCAGTTCCAGTTTATCCCCAGCAGGCAACATGTGCGGACGTTGTCATATCACTGCTGGCACTTCAATTCTTATCGCGCTCTCGTCGATATCGTTCACGTTGTCGGCATCGAAGTCGCGTTCATATTGAGCATCGTTTCTCCATCCGGTACACAGAGATTCAAAGTGATCATTAATTGTTAATGCAATCAATATTTAGTATAAATAAAGTGCTTAAATAAATACAAAAAAAAAAAAAAAAATTATAATAATAATAAAAAAAAGAAAACCAAAAATTTATTTTGTTCGTTTTGAATTTTTAATTTTCTTTCAAACAAAAATAAAAACGCAAACGAATTCTGTTTAATTTCTTATCTATTTAATAAAAACACACTCAGCGCAAAAAGTGTCCACACCTTCTTATTCTCTTTGGTTTTTGTCAGTTATCTCTCTCGGTTCACACCCCGATTTTATGCGATTATAATGATTTCATATATGTCGAACATTTTTTTTTTTCAATTAACAAATGCCAAATGCAATTTGTCAATACAATAATCATTTATTTAATATAACTTAAATCAAGTGTGAAAAACAAAATTCATTTATAAGCTTCCCTCCTCTTCCCCCTGTTTCGAAGAGCAAATATGATTAGCAGCATACGAAAGTAAACAATAAAAAAATATCGCTCATACGCCCCATTAAGTCTAACACAAATTTTGTCAGATTATTTTTTTTTTTGTTTTGACGTCATATTTTTTGCATAAATAAATAAATATATGTAAATAAAATGAAACATACAAAAAATCATTGAGAGCCTATTAAATCAATTTGATTCTCGTCGCGACTCCATTAAAATAAATAATATTGTATACAAAATGATTAACGCAAACCACACTCCCCCATATAATCACCCAACCTCACTCCCCCTCTCTCTCTCTCTCTCTGTTTCTATTCAACGTTTATGATCGCAATTTTTGGTATCATAAACATTCGGTTTCAGCTGCTTTTTTGTGAGCGTGTGTGTGTGTGTATATTTTGCAAAAGCGCATAAAAATCGTAAATACAACAATATGTATTCACATATGAAATGCAAGCATTTATGTTTATTTTATCGCATAATTTGTAGCGTTACGTGTTTGCCATTTCCGTGTCTACAAAAAGAGACCAAAGAGAACCCGTGGGATACCCAAATTTGTTACATGTCGTAAAGCTAAGCGGAAACTTTGACTCCATAAAAAACCAGCCACAAGCAAAATATGAATACAAAAATCCAGCTTCTTTTACTGGCTTACTTCATTATGGGTCTATACTTGAAATCAATAAATCAGATTTCACCCCCAGCCCAAAAAAGCGTGGCATACAGGAACAAAAGATCATAAATATAAACATTTGCAAATTTGTCGTCATAAATGTGCGATAAAAGCACTTTAAAACTTATTTGTAAAAAAAAAACGTTTCAATGTTTTACTTAAAGAAAGTTATAGAAATATTTTATGTAAAATTAAACACAGTTTAAAATACATAAAAATCTTCGAATCGAAAGAATTATAGTCATAAGTAATTGGCTTGTGTGGGGCTTGAAAAGATCTGTATAAGATCTGTAAGAGACTGTGAAATTAAAGACCTATAGGCATAAGTAGTTGTTGTTTGAGGGGCTTGAAAAACCTTTCAATTGTGCATCAAAAATAAACCTTGAACTTACAAATGAAACCTCTTCCCATAACGTAAATGATTATCACTTTAGGAGTTCTTTGTTTATTTCAATAAAAGCAATTCTAAATTGAAAAATCTTTACCACTTAATACTCATTACTAAAAAAAGGTGATCAAAACAACTTACTTAAAATAATTACAAAGTTTCACTTAGTTTATCCTGTATCCAGGACCGGGTTTAGACGTGTTCAGGCAGGGCCCTTGCCTCACAAGAGAGGTCACAAATAATGGAAATGGTCAATTTTGTAACAAGGCTATATCAAAAGGGGAAAAAATGTATTTTCTTCTCAGACTAAATTTGAAAAAGATTTTTCAAAAAATTTTCACAAGTCGCTTAGCTTCCCACAACTTTACTTAACTTAATGCAAAGAAATCATTAAATTTATTTTAATGTTTAATAAAACCAAAGTTGCATAAAAGTTTTATAACAATTTTCTGCATAAAGTTTGTAAGCCAGAACTAAAAAATTACAAAAAATAATTCGTTACCAAAAAACTAAGATCTCTTAATGTAATTGCAATTGAAAACGACTTAAATTTTATGCAACCGAGTTAGACTGTCTAATTAGTTTTAGTGTAAGCTCACTTTGATATTTATCCAAGCAAAAAAAAATAGTGAAAAACCAACCAATCGATCTCCTCTCTTGACATGCATCCAAAATCTGCCTCTTAATCAAATAGCCAAATAAACGTTCGTAAGTCGTAGCAGACGAGAAAAAAATAGAAGGAGAAGAAGTTGTTGCAAAATTCAGTTGCTGCATTCAAGACTGTTGTTGCCGTAGTTGTTGTTGTTGTTGCTGCGAACGCTGCGCAAATTGTTTATACAAATCTACAAAATGTGGCCACAAGCATCATTGCCTTTAGTTATATTTACTTCAAATGCAAACAACAAATTTGTTTTTGCGTTGAGAGGGGGGAAAAAGAAAAACAACCTCAACATATACACAGAGATATATATTTTTTTTTTGGCTGCTAATGTTGATCAAAGCCAACTGCGCACCGGACGCACGCGTCGCCAGCGACTCGTTGCTGCTGCTGACGTCGACGTCGCTTTTGCCGTTGCCATAGTGGACGCCATTTAGCCGCTTTGCCACTGTTAGTCCAAAATAGTTGGTCGCAAAATTCACATCGTTTGCATGCAGCCACACACACCTAACGGATGCAATATCACGCACGCAGATATAAAAGATACAAAAGTATCTAGCACGTTTTCAACGTTTCGCGTTTTTGCCTACGTCACACAACCAAAACCAGACAAAATATTACAGCAACAACAACTAACGCAGAAAACACTACGCAAAAATATATCTATACATTTATATCTATATATACGCCAAAAGAAAAAAATGTTTGTTAATTGTCGCCCTCAAAAGCTTTGCACAGTGGGGCAATCAGTTTGATCTTTTGACTTTCTCAACTGAAGCCACTGTGCACTGTAATTGATAGTTAGATAAAACAAATAAGGAAAACTCGTTCATATCTGCTATGAATTTTTAGACAATCAAATCAGCTTCAATAATATCTTTATGCAACATTTCATCTATAGCAAAATCTGAAAAAAAAACTTTGTTGCAATTCTTATACATGTTTTTATTTAACATTTTTCTTTTTAATAGTAATAGTATTAATTGAATAGTAATATAGGTATGCATGGAATATTAGTGTGCTCAAATAGATACTCAAGAAAATGTTCTCAATTGTATATACATTGCAATACAAATTACTTCTCTTTGATAAATATTGCTCATTGTTAAAATATGTTAATTAAGGTATTAAAACAACAATCTTGTAAAATGCCTGAATATATTGAGACTGAGTTTTAATGAAATGTATTAAATAGAATAGAATGGACACTACAATTTAAAATTAAGTCCAGAGCAGATATCAATACCGATTCAGAATCGAAAACAAGATTAGACTTTTATAATAAAAAATTAAAAAAAATTAAAATCGTTCATTTAAATAATTCTATATTTTATACCTTTAAAAATAATAAAACTAATATTATTTAAAAAGATTTACCTCGAGCAGGTTTAAATGCAAGTTTTGACTTAAATTTCAAACAAATCAAATTCTTACCAGATTTTATTTTTTAAAGAAAGCGCTTACTCCCAAAAAGTATAATATTTCTTTTTTGCAATATTTGCTATTTTAGAGACTCAAAAATATGATTTAACTTGGATATTTATATATATATATCTATGTATATAAATTGATTGATTTTTCAACAATAGAGATAAATTAATTTACTTACTTATTTTCAATCCACACAGTTAATTCCATACACAACTTGAGTTAAATATGAACTTTTGAAACTAGAATTGTTAATTTTATTGTTTCATTTTAAAATAATTTATTTGCCACATATAATCACTTTAGTTTGAATTCCTCAGAATATGACTACGATTTAATATTAGGCTAGAAAATTGAAAAATGTACATTTTATAAGCTTTACTTTCTTTTTTTTATTGTGCTTCATCTCAATTACCAATAAATAGCAAAAATCCAATCTATCTACATTTATGACTCAAACATATCATAATTATTGTCTGGTATTGGAAAAACATTTGCTATGATTGCATTTGCAAATATTCGTTCTCGAAATATTTTAGACCATAAACATAGATATCTCTGATTGCTTATTGTTTCTGTTGTTGTTGTTGTGCGACTGGCACTTTGGTGTGGCTATTCTTGTTATTGGTAGATGTCTATTTCTAATTTGGACTATTGTTAGGCATTCGACCAGTCCAAGCCACTTCGAGATGTTTGGATGACACAAACGAACAAAAAAAAAAAAAAACAACGTGTTGAGATCTCCAACAAAAAAGAAAAAAATCTTCAAGTGTTTTGCCGCTCTCTGACGTTGACAACTTTTATCGAGTGCTCTGTGGTGTTTGTTTGCTGTTAGCCAAACTGGCTAATTGAATAAAGGCCCAGGGGATCAATTAAATAAGCATACCCACATATCAATGGTTAGAGCAATAAAAGTGCGTCTAGGCTTGGAAAACACGTATCATGTTTGTGATTTGTGTGTGTGTTTGGTGGAATGCAATTTTAACAATGCGTATTAACATTTTGCCCGATTTTGTCCAAAAAAAAATGTTTGACCTACATATCATAAATATATGAGACAAGACAACAAAAAACAACAAGTAAAAACAAAATCTCATTAAATTTTCAAAAACAAAATGCTGCAAGACAACGCCAAGTTATTGAGCCTGCCATCAATTTTCACTGCCCAGCGAACTTGTTTCGCTTAATCACGCAACTCCCAAAGATGAAGACACCTGAGAGAACATGGGGGCAAAGATGAAAAGGTACATACAACAGCACAAGGTGGCTGTGGGGAGGGGAAGAAGAAGTGGGCAACTTACTTTGGGGACCTCAAGACAGCGAGACAGGCAATTTAATTAAATGCATTTATGCTTCTTTACGATGCTGTGCGGTTAAATTTTTAAAAAAAAATTTTGTTTTGCAGTAACTTTTGAATGGGTATAATAACTTTATTAACAAGTTTGTCAACAGCTTAGAGAGGAAAAAAGCAAAAATTAAAGTTTACCTCACACAGAAGGCGAAACACAAGAATTGAACTTTTCTTTTTGGAAACCACTTTTTGAAGTGTCATTTAATTGTAAGATATATAAACAAGCGTTTTTGAAAGTTGTTAAAAAATTTGCATACTTTTTTTTTAACTTAAAAAAAATATAAGAATTTGTAATAATAAATTTTGCTAAAAAGCTTCTGGGAAACTACAAACAAGGAACTTAATTTTTAAGCCAATATTTCTTGATGTCACTTAGAATTTTGAGAAAATAAAATGCACCTATTTTCTTAAGGAACTAAACTCAATAAACTTAATATCAGTAATACAAAATTAAAGTCTGTCGAAAATTAAAGCAATTGCCTGAATAAAACAGCTGACTCAGTGTTCGATCTGATTTTAGCATTAAATTTGAAATATTCATAGAAATAAATATCTGAAATGTCATCTTAAATACATTCCTTTTAGTGTAGACAAAGCTTTATTGATTAATTTCTTATTCCTTTATATATGAAAAGAACATACAATAGTCAACCTCAATGGGCAGTTAGTAACAACCAAAAATGAAATCTCTTCCACTTTTCATACATGTATGTACGAATTGCTTTTTGTCATCATATCATCTCAGCATTGTCCTCAGTTATTTGGTAAAACAGGTTTACCCTCTTGATGGCACCTGAAAAAATGTCGATATTCCCAGCTTCTCATCCTCCTCCGTCCCCTCATATTACTCTTAGTGTCTCTCCTCTCGTATGTGTTTAACGTACCTGAGAGACCTGCACCTGGATATGGGACCACTCACAGTGCTTTCTGAAACATGTCTTAAATGATGTTAACGATGCCCTTTGGGTGTTAATTACGAGTACCCAACCGACTTAATCTGGACAATCGAGTGTCATTAACTATAGCGCAAATGATCCACAGATATGTGATAATTAAACTGACGGGACCTTGAAGGCCATAAAAAGCAGAAACCACAGGGAAAGGGGAGGAGGAGGTGGCGAAAAAAATGGAAAATTTTTCTTCGAAATTCTCAAAATCATTCAATTAGCCTGTCAACTGAATAAACAGCCATGTCGCCTATACACACAAACACATACATATATAGTACACATAAAAGAAATTAATACTAAATAAAATTAAGAAAAAAACAAAACGTAAAACAACATTTTGTTTATAGATAAATTTAGAAGCAGACACCAAGAGAGGCAGAGAGAGAAAAAGAGGAAGAGTAGTGACCTTAGGAAAATCTTGCTAAGACTGTTTAAAAATTTAACGCTCTCTCATTCACTCTCTCATTCAGTCGATATCATTCACTCTCTTTACTACTACCTCTGATTTTTGTTCTGCCTTTTGTTCTACATAGATTTCACATTTTCTTTTGTTTCCCTTGACGGCGTGAAAATGTGTCTGTGGTTTTTCTTTTCTCTTGCCAATTTTTATTTTTTGTTTACTTTTTTGTTTTCATGTTTCTTTTGCCTTTTTATAGGATGGTAGATGGAGGCAAGAGTGGGCGGGGTTTTTGGATAAGGGAAAACTGACTGCTATAAAAATTAAACGCCACTTTGAGCAATTTGATTGACTGACAGAAAGCCTGCCACATTTAGGCAGGTGTCACACCTTGTCGCGGTAAGGGGATAAGTTTATCGAAATGCTATCGTAAATTTAATTTTAAAGTTAGCTAAAGTATCGATGAAATACATATATTTCAAAGTTAATACCCAAAATCTGGGTATCAATATGTTTTTGATAAGTTTTTGATAGACCATTAAAAGCGTTATTATGTTGCCCTCAATCAAGTTTTATGTTTTATATCCATATTTTCAGTAAATGTTTAACATAAACATTGTGTTTTGTTGTTGTTTCATCTCAAAGAATTTTAAAGCTGATATCAACAGTTATATTGGGCTTTCTAATACGTTCCATTCAGGGTTTTTGAGTCAACATTTTTTACATGTTAATTATCCTCTGTCTTTTAAGCCATAAAACTTCTTAATGGACTTACATACCTTAATCATATTTAATATCTAGAATTTTTAATGACATTTGAAGCCTCCAAATTTAACAAAAAAATTGTCTAAGAATTTAATCAAAAGTCTAATATGTGGTAAAATCTTTAGCATATTTTACTCAGTACTTCTTTAAAAAATATTCTCACCGCGACTTTTTATTATTTAATCTTTAAATAAAGTAATACTATAGAATGCAATATATTTATTAATCAAGTTTATAAGTCAAGTTATAACAATGATTAAAATAAATACAAATAGACCTATTGCTAAACACACACACACACTTTAAGGGTATTAAAAAGCGGTTCCAAACGAATTCAGCGTATAAATATATTCCTATAAAGACAACCTCTTTAAGTGAAAAGCTTATCAGACCCTAAATCTCTATCTTCATCTTTCCTTCCCATCCCATCATTCGCCACCTACCACCTACTCTCTCTTTCGCTATCTCTCTCTCTCTTTCTATATCTGTACACTAACCAGAAGTCAAAATAAAAAGAAATCCCATTGGCAGTGTTAAGTGACTTAAGTGCTGCCAAGTTTTCTTTTATATTTTGACTTAACGCTTCTTTGTTTTTATTTTATTGTATGTATTTCTTTTGCTTTATTTTTGCTTACTTTGCTTTGGTTCTCTTCTCCTTATCTAATCAATAATCATAAGAAATGTCGAAATAGCAAACGTGCAAAATCTTTTGGGGACAATGACAGCGGCCAACAAGGACGACTAAAATAAAAAAAATAAACACAAGAAAAGGAAAAACCAAACTGAAAAACCAAGACCAAAGGCAAAGAACTCGAAAAACTTGCTTGGGTTGAGTTGGCCTGACTGGCTGGCATGTGTGTGAAAACTTTTAAGCAAACAATTGTTGGCAGGCCTAATAAAATCAGCACATACACACACACATGCTATCCTCGTAGGGACAATATTGATGGGTGGCATCATTCTGTTGACGGCGTTAATGGAACCAATGCCCGGCATACTACAACATGTCTGTTGCCCAAATTGATGAAGTTATTTTTGTGTACATACATAGTATTTCTCTTATTTTTTTTTTTTTTTTTTTGTATTTTTCGTGGTTTGAATCGCTACTTTTTGTTGCTACTGTTTTTGTGTAGCATACTTTTGTGAGCCTAACGCAGCATTTCGCGTCCTTGCATTGGAAATTTGAGCCTCCTGTGCAGGCGGTGGCTTAATGGCATTGGCGTCGCCGTCGTCGTCATTATCATCAACGCTTTGAGCATACATTGACACGTGTCCGCGTCGAGCCAAACCAATATGCAACGCATATTTTTCAGCCTTGGCTAAATGGCCACTCAATTTCTGAATTAAATTGGCAATGCCACCAACGATGTGGTGTAAAAGCGTATGTGGGTGTGAGTGCTTATGTATGTATGTGTGTGTGTGCACTTAATGGCATAATGAATTTATGCTTGCTGCCTAATTACTCGATTATGCGGTTGCCAACATTAAAGTACAGACTGAAAATGGGAATAGTGATTGAGGAAAAAAACTTGCTTCATTTTAATATAATTGAAAATAGTTTCTAGCTATGACATTAAGATTTTTTAAATATACAGCTGTTATTGTAAATTACTAAATTCATAACCGACTGATCGCGATCCTTTAATAAATGACTTAAAAATTAGAGAAGTTATATGTTATAGTTAATTCTTTAGATACAACGTCGAATTCAGATATCGCTAGAAAGTTGAATACTTTGCTAACTATTTTTAAACTTAGAATAAGTCATCAATTATTATTGAAATTGTCTTTTTTTTTGCCAAAATATCAGCATAAAATTTATGTAGATTAATAATTCCAAATTTTTAGTTCAATGCTATTTTTTCTGAACCAGAAACTGTAGTTTGATATACAAATATACATATACTGATAAATTAATTAGCAAAAAAAATTTTATAATAAAATATTTATTTTTTTAGCCATTTTTAAATAATGAATTAAGTATATAGGTATATTCCAGATTTAGTATTTGTGATAAAAAAAAAACGCAATAAACAAATTGTTTTTAAAATAAAAAACCCGACTCAAAAAAACTCTCACATTTAGGATCATAATTTTTGACTAAAATGTCTCTCTAGAAATTTTACGCCCATATAATCTTAATTATCCTTTTGAGCTGTACCAAAAGTTGACTCTTTAGAAAGTCTAATTCTGGCTCTTAGGACTGTGACCCAGAAAGGACTAGGAGTGTGAAAGACTAAGTAAGCAAAAGCAACAAACTAAGCTCTCCAAGTTAAAAGGTTTGTACCTCTCCTTACTCGAACTAATTCATTGAATATTCAGTTTATGCAAATCGGATATATAAATAACTATATCTAGGTAAAAGTACCAAGTCTAGATTCCCTTACCTTAAGTAACTTCTGCCCATTCCCGATGTCCATGAATACCCCAAAAATGTATTGCTTGGATTCTTGTTGTGGTGCAACAAACTTGCTAAGCTCCTGCCCAAAAAAGTATGCAACATATTTGAGCGTTGCAGCTAAGTAGAAGGTCTGTATTTGGCTTTTATGAATGTTCGCTATAAAAATTCCCAGCGAATGCACAAACTTTGGTTACTTTTTGTAACCTCACACAAGCAAAGAAAGAAGGAAAGAAAGAGTGAGAGTGTGAGAGAGATAGAAGGAAGCCAACTTCCGTTGCCTCTTTTGACGCCTTGGCATGTTTATCGCTTTTGGCAAAAACTCGACTTCTGGCCCAATTGGCTAACAGCCAGCGGCAGACAATGCAGAACTGGAAAAAGAAACAATTCAAAACAAATTTTCAAATTTCTTGCAGAAAATTTTACTTGGTCTTTGCCTTTATCTGCATTAATTAAAAGCAAATTGCATTTGTTTTCCCTTGTTCCAAATTAATCACAGAAATTGCCAATGCAGCATCATTAAGAACCTCTTAGCCATGTGTCTATTTGTTTTGCCATTTTTGGTAAGATTTCGACGATTTTCATTTTGTGTTTTTTTTTTCGAATGAACAACTTGATTAGCAATTCAAATGCGTTTTTTATGCTTCTCCTTTTCTTTATCTTTTTTTTTGAGATTTTTGTGTATACTTCAAGTTTTCCACCTGCTTCAGTTCCCAGGACAACAGATGGTCGAAAAAGTTTGTTTCCTTTGGTGGCTTGCCTTCTTTTTGTTTGCTAATTAAAGTGGCATCAAAAACCGCCAAAAACCGCACAAAAACAAAAGAAAAAATTGTTTGGTTTCCTAAAAAGAAAACTTGTCAAAAATGCCAGAAAATTGGAAAATAAAAGGAAAATTTCTAAGGCAAATGCGACAGCCTGGCAAGCAACTCAATATTTAATGAATAGCCTGAAATGGGAAAAATTACGAAGGGACTGATGGTTGGTAAAATTGTTGTTGCCAGTTCTGAGGCAGGTTTTGGGGGGCGTGGTTCCTGCAATTGTTTTTGCGGCTGGGAACTGTCACATAAAATACGCCAACCAAAAACCAAAGCAAAGCAAACCGAAAATTTAAATTTATTTTGGTCCTTTTTTTTACCCACAAATAAAAGCAGGCTGACATTTTTGTATACATATATAAATACACACGCATATACATTTACACAGATATTTGTATGTGGCAGCCACAAAATGTTGCATAGTTCTAGGCGCGCTGAAATGTGAAACCATTTCAACAAAAACAGCAAAAAAAACAAGAACAAACCAAAAACAGGCAATGAATGAAAATTTGTCGTTAAAGAATTGAAAAGTTACAAATTGTCAGTTGTGGAAAAAACAACAACATTTCTCCTTTGTATGTGTGTGTGTGTGAGTATGCCTGTATGTGATGTGGGTTGATATTTGACTTTCTGCCTGTGATTTAGCTAAAGTTTTGATTTTCTGTGTGGTGTAGGCGCGGTTTTTGGGATTCTAGTTGCAGTGATTTAAATGCTAACTAGTCGAAATAAAAGATTATGGGTTTGCCTTTGTTAAAAATGCGAATTTGAGTCAATCTGAGAAGCCTAAACATATAAGTTTGTTTCCGTAGACTAATTTATAGTATCTATAGAAGACTTTAATATACAGATTAAATTAAAGTTTACTTCAAATTTAGTAAGTAGACAGCTAAACAAATTTAAATTCCCTTTTGAACCTTTGAAGGCAAATGACCATGCTTAAACTACTTAACCTAGTTAATTTTTTCAATAGCTACAAATGAGTGTCCAGTAAACTCTAGTACTATTAAACATGATTAAAGTAAATATTAATATTAATGTCAATATTAACAACTAATGCAAAGTTGCCTAAAGGTTCTGTTAAGCAGAGAAATCTCATGCAAATGTAAGTAATATTCAGGACATTCTCAAGTGAGAATTTCTAAAAAAGGACAAATCTTTCAAGATGAGTAATTTAGATTAAATTCTAAATAAAAGATAATTAGGATAATCGATATCCAGTTTTGCAAACTAATTTAAAGTTGCCTTAAGGTTTCATAAGGTTTCATACTCGTAATTTCATAGGAAAAACATTTACATATTGTGTTCTTTGGTCAAAATTCCATAGTTTGTTTAACTGCAGAGCACAATATTATTATTTACCTATGTATATTTTTAAACCATTTAATGAATTTAATTTTGTTGATTGGTCCTTATACAAGTGCAGCTTGCTCAAATTTGATCTTCATAAATTGATTGACATAAGAAGTTGTGGCCAATTAGCTGATATCTTAGCCCATATAGACAGCTGATATACTACATATAAACAGTTATCATGCACCAATTGATAAGGACAGTTCTTAAAATGAATATAAAGAACTAAAGTGAGATAAATGTTTTTTATTTATATTTTACCGAATCTACAAAGCAAACTTAAAATTCCCTAGTGGCGGTCTCTGAGGGTGTTCGAAATGCGAATATATTTGTGAATAAACTGATGTCAACATTATGCATAAAATTTTATGTAAATACTAGGACATAAAGGATTCTAGTAATCCATCAAATTAAAATATCTTTGAAAACTAAAAAAATTCATATTCATGATTCCATAAAAACAAATAAATTGCAAGTTCACAGATGCTCCAAAGCTAACAATATCTTTAACTAAAAAGTGCCATTAGGAACATGAAAAGAAATTTCAACATTTAAACAATAGTGTGAAAAAAGCTACACATACAAATCATTAACCATTTTTCTCATTTGTTGTTTTTTTTTTTGTTTTTTATTTCGTTCAATTAAACTGTGTGGCGAAATGAATTCAAATTTCTACACACTTAACATAAACTCATTTCTTTCTTTCATACCGCTAATAAACTTGATAAATGACAATGGCCAGGACTTGGGGCGCCATTTTGGAATTTCACACCATTACAAATATGTGTGTGTGAGTGTTTGTGTGTATATACATATGGGCGAAAAGATTTTGAGAAATGGCGCATCATTTTGAGGGCTACCAGAGGCAGGCACTGCCAGGATCAAGTGGTGTCGAGTGACGTGAGATTCTCGAGTGATTCGGCAAAATCATCATCATTTTCATGAGGAAGAGGTTCCATGTTTATTTACCCGAAAAGTCACAACTTTGTGTTTGTGTGTGTGAGTGTGTGTGGCAAATACAAATAAGCAAACATAGCTAAAGGAAAATTGCACACACACACACATGCACACCCGTTCCCCCATACACAAACACACTTACACATCACATAAATTGAATGGTTGGGGTAATACATACATATGTAAGTATGTATGTGTGTATACAATATAGAAAAGAGTAGGTCGTTTCAGACATTTGTCAGAGCTATGACGTTGTTGATTTTTATGACTACAAAATATAACATAGACCCAATTACCTCACCCTGCTGACCCCGTCCATTCGACCCTCATTCCTTCACTCTCTGCTGAAACACTCGAATAGTCAGTTGGAAGGCAAACAAACTCAATTTCTTCTGATTAGCCAGGCATGAAATGTAAGTTGCATTTTCCTATAAGTAAGAACTTCAATTGCAAATAAAATTTTCTCTATGTGTGAGTGTGTGTGTGGGTGAAATTACTTCCTTTTTTTGCTGTTTTTGTGCTTAATCGAAAATTCTTGTTCTTCGTTTCTTTTTCTTCTCCAAATGAAGTGTTTGCATTTAACAGCCAAGCTACAAGAGAAAAATGGTTTGGCATTATGCAAAAATTGCTGCAAGAAGTTTCAGCAAAAAAAGGAACGAGGAACGTGCCACAACAACTTTGCCTTGATTTCCAACAGTTACCACAAAGCCACATTCAATGGGCGTTCCTGGTGAGCCTGAAGTTGAAGAGAACATCCAGACAATTGTGCTCAAACAAAAAGTAGTTTGACTTTGCTTAGCCAGTTGGAAGTGAAGGGATAGACTAAAAATGAGACGATTGGAGGTGAAAGGAGGAGGCAATGCAAGGATGTGTTTGTTGCAGGACAACAGCAACAGCTGCAAATGTAAACAGAATGAGGTCAGTTGTTGGCGTTGCATGTTGCTTGGGCATTAGGGCAAAACTGTTGATAGACGTGGCCAAAAGTCGGACATACGGACTACTAATCAACCACTGCAGAAGGAGAATTAAAAGGAAGAATGGGCCCAATCTCAATTTCAGTCTGGACACATGCAAATGAAGCCACATTAATGACTTTAACCAAAGTTAGTCTGCAAAGTTTTCTGTTTTGGTAAATGCAAACGAATTTTAAGTGAAATCAACCTTAAAATATGTAAGAATACATTAAAAGAAAGTAACTTGGAAAATTGTCTAGGCAAAAAGTTTTAAGCAGAGAATGTTAGAAATTTCATTATAGATACATACACATGTTCTTTAAGTAGAATGATTTTCAATTCAATTGCTTTATCATTTCGAAAGCTTATGAATTTTTATATCAGATATTTGGTAGATATTTCTAAATATTTTCCCCAAAGTTATTTTTGGTTAATATATTTTCGGCTTGTAATATTGATCTTGATCTAATACACATAAGTTTTTATAAGTAGTTGAATGAATTTGTTATTTGTCACAAAACTTTATAGAATTTTTAACAGTGTTTGGCATATATTTGAAGAAATTCTCATACGTAATAACTAATTGGATACAATTACCATTTGGCCAAAGCAAAACAAATATTGAAAAATATGGCATTAGCAAAAAAAACGTCGTATCACTCACTTACCTACAAATTTAATTATCTTTAAAAAAAGGTTATTCCCATTTCCCAAAAAAAGGACTAAGGCATTTAAAATATTTTTGTATACAATTATAAATTATGTGAAATATAAAAAGTGATTTATGTGTCTCTAGTAAGTCATTAACAATTTTTCTTTGCTGTTATGTTTTCTCAAATTTAATATATTTTTAAAAGTAAAAAACCTATGTAATTTCAAATTAGAATTGTAGCTCCAATTTTTTTTCTCAAAAAAAAATTGATTTAAAAACGCGAATTTTACATTCTGTCAGTGCGATATTTTCCTTTGGAAGTAAAATAAAATGGTTAAACTTTTTTCCTTACTTTAGCTTCACCAGATTTTATCACCTATATACATCTACCAAGATATACATATATGTACGTATGTATAAGTAAAAACCTCTCTTTCTATAGTGCACTGCGTATGTCATAAATTATGAATATGTCGCATATTAAAACAGGACATACCTTTCCGTTTTGCACCCTTTTTTTGGGTTGCTTCAACCGTCAACTTGTGACCACAAGGCTTTTGAGTTTGCCGAGGGATGAGAGTGCACCCATGGCCTTTTTACCCGCTTTACTTTGCCCCTCATGACGTTATAGTCAATTGTCGCAGATGTCTGCAAGTGAAATAAAGTCATAAAACATTGACAAAGTCAACAGTAGAGAAAATGGCGCAAAGGAAATGCAAACATATGAAAAACGGCATAAAGAAGAGATGTCGGAGAAACCAGAAACATTTCAAATAAAGACATAAGAAGAAGCTATGCATCTAAAATCCTTACCTGCTCTAAGCATACCCCTTCTCCTCTAGCATCTTATTCCATCTCAAATCTTAGAAAGATGCCATATTTGCGCGTCTTTTTCCGCTCATATTTTCATTCTTTCTTTTATTTATTTTGTTTTTTTTTTGACAATTTATTTATGCGTTTAATAACGACATCATCATCAGCCTGTGGAGAGAAAAAGAGAGAAGGAAAAAGTAAAAGACTTTTGTATTTACATACATGTATGTACGTTTGTACGGCATGGATGTGGCAAGGAGGCTGATGGCAAAGGACCAAAGCACCAACAACACACACAAAAGGAAGTTTTCGCTTTACACTCAGGCAGTAATAAAAATGTCGCTGATTTGACAATGTGCTTTATGTTGTGAAAGTTGCCCAAAGAGAAAGCTTTCAACACTTCCTCCAATACTTGTTCTTCCTCTTATTTAGACAAACACAAATACACACACACACACCCAACCCTCACCCTTATGTCAAGTGAGCTCAACTTATTATGCATTAATTTCATATGACTTAAAGCTGTTGGAAAAGTGCCTAAAGGCAAGCCTTGACTCGAGAAAAAGTCTTGCAAAGTTGAGAAAATTCTTTGACAAAAAAAAAAGAAAAAATTACAGAATGTACTGTAAAGGGTCTTTTTTATAGCCTTGCAGACAATTTTATAAATTGATCATTTGTTTGTGGAAGCATTAAAGTCTCCATAAATTATATATTAAATATATATCTTTTAAGCTTCGTAAGCATTTAATTATTTGTGAACTTTGGTAAATACTTTTTATCTTTCAAGATGTGCCTCAGCTGAATTCAATATCAAACAAATAAATTTAATTTTATGTATTAGAATCATGAGAAACCTTCCATAGAGCTGAGAAATTAAAATTATTTTTATTTAAATACTATATGTATAAACAATTGCGGTAACAAAAAGTTCATTAAAATTGATCAGTCAAGTATTTTATAAATGTGGATCAAATTAGAAAATCTTTCTGTTTGTTCTTTATCCCAAAAAGGATCTGAATTTGTTTTCATTAAAAATTAGTATAAATTTTATTGTGAATATGAAGACATCAAAAGATTTGTTTTTAAATTAAGAGATTTTTACGTTCAGTGCTGGATCTAAAGATATGAAATAGGAGAATTTTGTACCCAGTTAGAAATAATAAATAAAGGAATAATTAGTCTGTAGCTTATGATATAGTCATTGCTACAATTATTATTTAAACACAATTGTTTAGCTTCATTTAATTATGTGCAATTCTTAACTAGGTAACACTAGGGTTACAGATATAGTAAAGCGGCTTAAAGGTATTTTAGAAAGTCTATTAATAATAGAGCTTGAACATTCTTAAAGTCTGCTCACGATTTAATGATGCCTATAAAATAATTATTCTTTATAATTGGATACTTTAATGGCTAACTTTTCTTCATTTGACTTTTCTGGAACCACCGCTAATTATAATGTTTTGCCTCATCCTTGTTGATGTATTTGAATTTAAGACTTAATTTAAGTTTAGGCCCCCTTAAGCGGAGGGGTGTTGTGGGATAAGCATATGCTACCATAAAGAGTTTTCTGCTTTAATCTTAGGATAATACTTTATGCAAAGTTATAATTGCGGCAAATATTTTGTTGAATTTTGTTTTTGATGCTTTGTATCTTTATTCATTGAATTTTGTTGTCTTAATCATTTAAGGCCACAACTGTTGCATAAGTTGTGAGCAGTTTGCTGCTAATCTTTGCCAATTATTTGCCAATTCAGAAACCGCCCACCCACACTCCTCTTTGTCATTGGAAGAAACGAGTGAACAAACATGGCTATAAATAAGCAGCTAATAAGGATAATTGCGTGCTTTACAAATTGTCGCCGACTCAGGGATACTTAGGCAATGGAATCGATCGAATGGAGAGAATAGCACATCCACTCACCACTACAAAGACAGAAAGCAAGAGAGAGTCACACACATCTGCAAGTCAAAATAGTAATAAATTGCTAAAGAAAATTGCGTGTAGCTGAGGAAAAACGAGCCGAGCTGCAAAAAAACTGAAAGCCGCAAACAAACAGAACATATGGACAAGGATATGTGAGGGAGTCCTTTGAATTTTGTATGTGCAGAAAAACAGACGTAAACATGTACACACACACACACACACAGACTACCATATATAGCCCCACACATCCTTATTTATGGTCGTGCGGTGCGGCAAATTAATAATGCGACTTTTCTCATTTTCCTCACTTTTTGACTCTCCTTCTTGGTTTCTCTGTCCCTGTCTTGGTTTCTCTGTGTATGTAAATGGCTTTCTCTCTAGGTCCGTATATGTGTGTGTATGTGTGCTGTGGGGCAGTGTTAGTGCATTTAACCCACAGCTGGGCACCACGAAAAAACAATTTGCAATTGAAATACTGACGGCTGATGATGATGATGATGATGATGACGAAAGTCAAGTTGCCTGTCTGGGGCTTCCTTAGACACATGTCCTTATGTTTCTTATGGCCCAAAATGCTAATGAGTCAAGTCGACTAAAGTCAAGTCAAGTTGGCTGTTGTCGTTGTCGACTTTCTGACTTGAAAGTGTTGTCCTTGATGGAAATTTATTGTCCACTTCCTGACCAGGAAAGTGACTTGTTTTTCTGTTCATTCGTTTCTTTCTTTGTTTGTTTGTTTTCCTCAATTACATGCAATTTCTGTTCGACTTGTTGTTGTTATTGCATCTGATCGATCCGTTCGGTGAACGAACATAGTAGGTGATTAACGAGTACATGTCCCCTATTTCTGTTCATCTGCTCCATACACACACTATTAGTGTTGATGATGTTTCTATTGTAATTGTTGTTGTTCTTGCTGTTGCTGTCCTGCACAACATTTTTACCCTCTTTACGCTATCGCACTTTAACTCATCTTTTATTTACACAAGAGACGAGACACAAACCCGCAATGGCGTCACATTGGCGCCCCACACTGGCAACAACAACAAAAACAAACCAGCAACAGGACCCCAAGATGGGAATGTCAAGAGACGAGCAGCCAGGATAAACAACAACTATGCGAAATTACAACAATTAAAATGAATAAATATGTCACTATGTGTGTGTGTGTGTGAGTGCGAATGACAACTCTGTCAAATGCATAGCGTTGCATTTTTAATATATATTTTAATATACACTGCAGAAATAATCCATATTCACTTTGTCAATCTGTCAATAGCGTAAAATACTCTTTAAATTATGGTTCAAATCGAAAATATGCCCCATGAAGTATGCAATACACAGTCCGAAAAGTCGCTTTTTGTAACATATGTCGAACGTGACATTCGTATATTTCAAAATAAAAAAAAACTCTATTTAAAAACTACCATAGTTGGTGCAAAATTAAAATTTAAACATGCCTTCTTTATCGCAGTAATTTGCACTCGACAAACATATAATTTCCTGGAGAATTCCCCATTAAAAAAAATTTTTAAACGTTCTGTGAAAAAAAGGCAAATATTATTTAAGGTCAATGCATAGGAAAATTTATGAATCTATAGCATATTGCATACTTTAAAGGGCAAGTTCCCTCCCTCCTAGATCCGCTTACTACTATAATCGATTTTACATCGATTAAACAAAATAAAGAGTAAACGAAATGTAAAGTAAATAGTAATCGACCGATTTTTGGGATAACCATATTCAAAATAACAAAGTTAAAGCTCCTTAAATCCAACAGTTCATAAGATTTATCTA
This sequence comes from Drosophila insularis, assembly GCA_018903935.1. NCBI lineage: Eukaryota > Metazoa > Arthropoda > Insecta > Diptera > Drosophilidae > Drosophila > Drosophila insularis. Next base: position 7,635,715 of record JAEIFP010001084.1, on the reverse strand, counting down.
TTACTGTTTTTAAGATGACTCATTAAACTTCTAATGAAAACAATAATTTATTTGTGTAACAATTGCCACAACTTTAAGTTCCACATTCATAGATAGCATAAAAAGTCACTTACTAAATTACTTTATCTTCACTTTGTATCAGAAATAAAAAAAAAAAATGGTTTCCATGACTTTTGTCCTAATGATACACCTCTTTGAGGTCATTTAATTCCCTTAGATTGGATATCCTTACACTCTCTTAATTTAATCAACCTACATAGTTGGAATCAGCTTAAGTTGCAGTTTGTATAATGAAAACAAATTTCACATTCAACGCAGTTGAACTTTATCCTTTTGTGTTTTTCTCTTTGCCAACTTGCCAAGTGCATACAATTATCCTTTTGCCATTGCCATGTGCATGTGTGTGTGTATGTGGGTGGATGTTTACATATGTATATCCGTTTGCCTAGGCGACATTTTGCCTTCGTTTTTGTGTATGCCCTTTTAATTATCTGTGTATAGTTTGTTGTATCTGCTTTTCTGCTGCTCTGTCATTATTCCCTTAGTTTTTTTTAACAACAATATAAGTAGAAAAACATTTTAAGGCACTGCTAGTGACAGCTTCTAATTAAATAATTGACTTTTGTGTATGTCAGCTAATTATTTTTGTTGGTGTTGTTGTTGTTGCTGTTGATGCTTTTCATCTTCCCTTCATCTGTCAATGTTGTCTCCCCAGTCCGGATGCTAAATGGCTTAGACATGTTTATGATGCTGGCTGTTGAAGTTCATTGAAACTTTTCGACGAATTTCTCTGACTTTTGGTCAGAAAACAAACAAAAACTATCGTAAGCTGCATTATTTATGCGGGTTGCCAAAAACTTTTGCCAGATAAAAATGGCTAATCGCGCAAATAGCAGTGGAAAAACGGAGAATCAAACACACAAATGGACATGTTCAATGCATACAAATTTTAAATTTATGCACAGAATCTATGAAAGCCACAGAGAAAGACAGACAGACAGATAGAAAAGGGAGAAAAACAGAAAGAGAGAGAGAGAGAGAAGAAAGAGTTCTCTGAACTCTTGCATACTTTTTGGGTGAGGTTCATTTACCCCACTATGAGTAACACATAAAGATAACACGATTTACGATTTATGCGTTCACCAAAATGGTTTTCCTTCGTTCATTGGCATTGATTTGTCCTCAATGTACAACTCCCCCCGCCCCGTTAACCACTCTTCACAACAATGTTTCATTAATTGAGTCATAAATGTGGCGTTATTGATACCTCATTAGGCAAAAGGCGATAAAAGCTGCGTATAAGCATTATTTTCTTCTCCTCTCCTTGTATTCTTCTTTTGCTCTGTTAAAGATGGAAACGCTTCAAGGGCATCCATGGTTGATGGGCGGGGAGAGGGAAATATGGAATTGTGAAAGCCCTGGCAGCTGTTTTTGACATTTGCGAGTGAAATGCTCGAGCCGCACATCTAACCCAAAAGACCAAAAAATTTGATTGTTGTTTTTGCTGCGGGCCCACCAAATTGGTAGAGGTTGAAAACCCAACATAATTAAAATTTGATGATTATCATTTGTGAATGGCAAAACGGAAATATCTACTCATCCCGTTAATGGGGTAAACAAAAATGTTAATTATAAAAAAATAAAAACAGGAAAACGGAATTGCAAATTGTTGAAAACTTTTCGACAATAGAAAATTTTTGTTTGGCTGGTCTTGGAATTTTTGTTTGAATTGCAGTGTAACTTTGCCTACAATAATAATTAGATTTAAGGATCAATTATAATGCAAAAACAAAAGGGCAAAAAGAAATTAATTGTAGTCAGATCATAATACACTAAAGTTTTAAGTCTTAATTCTAAAGGATAGTAGTACAATCTGCGAAAGATAACGGAATATATTTTATAGTATGAATAACTAGATATATTAAATCTCTTTTAATGAATGTAAATCGATTTGAAAGCCCCAGACCTCCTAAGGCACATTCGATGTGATACTAAAAGAATTAAAATACGTAGACTTAAAAGAACCTTCTATAAGTCTTCTAAAAACTTAATTCTAAAGCCAAATAAAATAAATTGAATAAATAAAATACCTCTCAAGACCTCTCTTGGCCTTTTATAATTCTATAACTAATAATTCTTTAATACTATAAAGAAATTTGTGGACGCTGATTCTGAAAGGTCTTGTTAAGCTTTTGTTTTCGAGATATTCAACAAAACCTAAAACCCATTTAAATTCCATTCTGGTTTTTTGGGTCATACAGCTTGGAGTCAACGATTCCTTATTACCCTAAAAATAAATATGATAACCTTGCCACAGAATTAATATGATCGAAATCTAAAATCAGTCTCAATAAAGTCATCTTTAAATGTGGCGCCAGTTTAGTGAACTTCTTCAGACTTGAAGCCCATTTTTAAAGCCCACATTTAAAGACTAAAAGAAAAAATTGTTAGGCAATGCGCCAATGAGAAGATGTGAAAGCAAAGACTTTCTTTTTGGCACGTGATGCCTTCAGACTGTCGCCTTTTTTTCCGAAAATTCGCGCTACGTGCCACAATTGTACACAGCAATATAAAACAAATAAAAATTATTGAAAATTGTTTCCCCCCGAAAAAAATGAAACATATTCGACAGAAATATATGCGAGTAATAACAATAATAATAAACCGGAAGGTCGAGCCAAATTTAACAGAAGCGAAGAAGCGATACACTGTAATAAAGTCGTATAACATTTATATAGTTTTTTCCATGTTGATTATATTATAAATCCATCGATTCATATGTTTCTCATAATGGTTATTTTTTTTATTTATACAGTAAAATAAAGCCCTATAAGATAATTTAATGATTAACAAACTTCTTAACAAAGTTATAAAACTCTTTTCTGAGTGCTTAACAAAAACCGCAACAAACATTTGGCATTGATGGATTTTGACATTATGACATATATGCAAAAAGCGAATAAAAGAGAGAAAAACAAAAAACAAAAAGAGAAAAAATCAATGCTGAATGACAAAGTGACCAATCTAGCAATACTAACGACATGGCCATGTCAATATTTTGCAACGATAAAAATCAGAATCAAATAACGTCCAACAATGTCAGAGCCAGTCAGTATGTCTGTCAATTTGTCCATCATTCAGTTACTCAGTTGGTCAGTGACAAAAATTCATCACAAAAGGCAATAGAAAAACTGCAATTAGAGCTAGACATGCATATGTACATATATTTGCATATACATATATATCAATTCAAAGAGTTAGTCTAACGCTGCGTATGAGTAATATTGTTTTCCATCACAAAAGCTAGAGAGAAAGAGAATAAGAGAAGTATTGTGGAAAGCGCTTTTCATACGTTCCATTACATTTTCATTTTCATTGGAATGTTTGGTTTTAATTAAATGTGCTATGTTTTTTTGCCAATTACAAGGCTACTTCAAAGTAAAAATAAAATAAAAATGTTTAAAAAAGTGATTTTAAGTGAAAATTTCAATTCAAATCTGGCGTAAAATCGACAAACAGGCAAAAATATCCCATTCGCGAAACGGTTCGGATTCAAAATAAAAAAAAACTGATAGAATAAATAAAGCAAAAAACCGAATTTATTTTAAAATTTATAAACAGAATTTTAAGCAAAATAAATTTAAATCAAAATGGGCGACACTTTGAATGAGTCGCCGCCCACGCGTCGCGATAAGCCACAGACATTGAACATTAGCCAAGAAGATAGAGGCGATTCATCGTCGACATCCACAACCTCCTCCGCAACGCGTTCCCCTCGTTCACGTTTACGCCAACCACCGGTGGCCGGCTGTGATCCACAACGTGATCATTCCAGTGATGGCATCAGTTCGTCAAGCCATCGAAATGATGAATTTTCAGGCCTTGAGGCACCGCCACGTCGGGAAAGTTTGAATACCTGTGAGACGGCATCGACAACAACGGCAACGACAATGGCAAGCAGTCCCAGTGCAAATATTGCTCCGGGTCCCGGTTATTCCAACAAAGCTTCAGCCGGACGGCTAAGCACGTCCTCCAGGTACCCGTCTAGCGTTGCGGGGGGCGGTGGTGGTGCTGGTGCTGGGAGCAGCTCTGGTCTCAGTAGCGTTTTGATGGGCACCACCACCCGCAAGTGCGTCTTAACGCTGGACGGGTACTCCTATGTTATAGGTAAGTTGCTATGTGATTGGATGCAATAGAAGGCGAAAGAGAAGCATTTTGAATGGCAAAATGGTAGAGACATAAACCGCTTGAAGCACGTACAAACAAAAGAACCAAGTAAAATAATACAGAATCTCTCTAACGTACATTGGTTTAAGACTGTGCAAAAAACTACATTTATATGTTCGATATTAATAGATTGAATGTGTTTTTCCATATAAAGACAAGCATTTATCTATCCATATAAAGTTAGGAATTTTATATAAAAATTGCTTCAGGATTAAATGTGATGTCAAGCACATTTCGCTTTATAAAAGAGTTTAGTAGGTAAATATTATATACACTTCTTTTATAAAAAGGAAAAAATACGTTGGATTTGTTAATGCAAAATTAGTAACCTATATTTAAACGCCTTTAAACCGAATCGGAACCCAAAAATACGACTTTAAATAACTTTTAAAATTAGAGCTCTTCGTATAACATATGATTTTGTTGATATATCAAAAAGGTTTTGAAGGCGGGATAAAACTATGAAATCTCTATACTTCAAATTTTGGAAATTTCATTTTTTTTAAAGCTAATATAAATATTTAAAAAATGTGACAAAATTCTAGAAACTTCATAATTTAATTTTGAGGATTACAAAACTCATAAATAAAAAATGAAGTAAGTAAGTCGTCTCGCCGACTTGGATATACCATACACCAGTAAAACAAATATTTTAAATTAATAATAACCAATGCATTTTCGTATTGTTAAAAAAATCTGTTTGCATGCTTTTTAGAAGCATATCTTAGTATTTCGCTCACTCAAGCATTCGAGCACCCTAGCGCCCCCACCAGCCAACGGCCACTTCCGGCCATATGGAAAAACGTTCATATGCATAACTTGGCTATTTTTATTACGATTTTGATCAAATTTGGTATTTTGCTTGATATTAGTATCAAATTTAAGTGTGCTAAATTTGATTGCACAAGGTAGAAAATTACGGGAGATAATCGAGTTTTTTCAAATTACGGGGGCAGAAAGGGGCGTGGCAAAATCTTTACACATCAAAACTGTGCGCAATTACTAAGCAAATATTTATACCAACTATGGTGTCTCTAGCTAAAATAGGTTTTGAGAAAATCGGTTTTATTTGATTTGCGGGGGCGGTAGGGGGCGTGGCAAAATTTTTATAAATACAAAATGTGCGCGTTTACTAAGCAAATATACATACCAAATTTTGTGTCTCTAGTTGCTATGGTGTTTAAGAAAATCGGTTTTATATCATTTGCGGGGGCGGTAGGGGGCGTGGCAAACATTTGAAACAAACTCGATAAGCGTACATATGACACGAGTCTACATACCAAATTTGGTGGCTCTAGCTCTTATAGTCTCCGAGATCTAGGTGTTCATACAGACGGACGGACGGACGGACGGACGGACGGACAGACGGACGTGGCTAGATCGTCTCGGCTGTTGATGCTGATCAAGAATATATATACTTTATGGGGTCGGAAAAGCTTCCTTCTGCCTGTTACATACATTTTAGCGACTTTAATATACCATTTCACCCTATGGGTGTATGGTATAAAAAAGTCAAATCAAACATTAACATTAACTTCTGAAAACCGAACACATGAGAAACGACCTGGATATCTTGTTTAACCATGTTGCTTTTAATGCCGTTATGCAACACTATATCTAATTAAAGTTCTCTTTTTTATGTGTACAATAAGATAGTTTAATTTAATTCCGATTGCATTGTATATTTGATGCATATATTAAATATACTATGATGGCAATAACTTGTAGATTAGTTTCGGCAAATTCTTGAAAACTTATCAATTTTCATGTCATTACTATAGCATACTTACTGACTGTAAGAAATAATTCAATTTTAGTAAATAATGATATTGTTTAAAAGAATTTAGTTATTTATAGGAATAATGTTCTTCATTCCCTTTTAAGCATATTAACAGTTTTTGAATAAGATTAACTTTTTTTTAACATACTACAAACCACGGTAACACAGATCTAGAGAAAGAGCCAAGGCAAAGGAGTCACCTTGACTAGCTAGCTCTTTGTTCAAAAAATGAACTGAACTTTGGCCCTAAATGAATTTTCTGCAGTAATAATGGGCTACAATGAATGGGATGAACGTGAACGTCGCCAATCAGCTTCAGCAGTAGATTTTAATTTTTAATTTTATTGTCATTTTCATTTTGTCATGCTGTAGCTCATGCTTTATATGTATTGTACTTATATCTAAATATTTTTCTATCATTTCATTCCAGGTAAGTCCATTCAAATGGCAGAAGAAAGTCAGATTGAAGAGCAATTTTCCATCTGCTGCTTACTGAGTCAAGTCCCCAAGTATATATGGATATAGTACATAGGTATACTGGCACTTTGGTGAGTGGTGAGAGCTTTTCAGTTCTCCATTGCAGCATTAAATTGAAAATGAAATTGAATTTCCAACAAGTAAGATGAAGATGGGTGCGTTGTATACGGGTTGTAACCGGTTGCCCATTATAAAAGTTATCCTTTTTCTCTGTCTCACTCTCTCTCTCTCTTTCTCTCGTTTTTGGCCGAATGGCCAACAATTCATTTAGGATTTGTTGTTGTCGGTAGAAATTTATGAGAAACTTTTTTTATGATTCTTGCATATGGTCTGGGGTATCAGTTTGCCTGTATACTTTCCTCTTGTTCGTTCTCCCACTCGTTTTATTTTTTTTTTCTCCTTTTTGGAAACGAACAGCAAATTGCTTAGCATTTTTAGGAAAATACCTTAAATGAAAACAGGCCACTCAACCAAGATAAGGCAGTTGGCAGAAGGTAGCCAGCACTTAAACACAACCAACAAAGTCTCTTCCTGACATGGACGTCGACAGGATTAAGCAGAAAAATTGGTCTCTTACAATTATAAGTGACCCTTAAATTAACAATAACAAGCAAAATGAATTCATAAATTCAGAAAAATGTTAAGAATTAAGAGCACATTTTGATAAGTTGTCAGTAGATAATCCCAAGTCAAGTTTTAGTTAATTTATTCCCATAACTACGCCCATGTCCGGCTGTCATTGTTATTCTAAACAGGAACTTTTTGGTTTCAGCTAAAAGAGAGTGAGCTTCGTTTTGGGCATAGTTTACATGATTGTGGTTAAGGTTGTTGCTGCTGGACAAGTTGTGTTTGGTTTAGGACTAATAAACTGGCCAACCACACCACAGGAAGGGAGAGAAAGAGAGACCGAGGGAGGGAGATGAATGTTCATTTGCGATAAAAATGAATGAATGGGATTTATCGAAAAAATAAACTGAAATAGCATGGAATGCATGAGTTATTAGCAATAACAATGACAAATCACTGCGCAATTTAGATATATTTTTGTGGCAAATATTTAAACCAATTTAGAAAATCATTTACCAAAATGAATGAAATGTATTTAAATTTCGTATAAATAAATTAGTTAAGGCCTATGAAAAATTCATTGAACCGCATACATAAACTGGGGCTATTTAACCCTTTTTTTTTTTTTGGTTGTTGTTGTTGTGGGGTTTTTAGCTTGGGGTGCTCAAACAGCTGCGGCCAAGAGCAGATGTTGCCATGTACATCAATTAGCCAGTTCTGTCAATAAGTTGAACTTGTCTGTCGGTCGGTCGGTCGGTCGGTCAACTGTTGTTCTGCTACTGACTTGAGCCAAACGATGCGGCAAACTTCAACGGGATTCAGTCTGGTGGGCAAACAAATCGACAGCCATAACTAGTCAAAGGCGGTCCGCGGTCGGCAAAGACAGCCCAGGCCAAAGACGACAAGTGTAATATGTCAATTGAAGGACACATCTACACACCCACCAAGCCACACACACACACACACAGACACAGCCACACTCAACCATAAGCATAAGCAGTCTGCTCTTTACCCCAACAAAACACTTGGCTATTTATTGCATTGTGTTGCCGTCGCTGTCGCCACAGGATATGCTACGGATATTTGCAAAAAAAAAAAAAAAAAAAAACAAAATGAGAAGCAGAATGAGAAGGACTGCTAGGAATATTGCAATGCCCATAAATTGAAAACGCAAAAGGACAGGGGACAGAATACAGAACACAAAAACCTTAGAACAGGAGTCGTTGTGTATTGTGCCGTTGTGCCAAATATACATAGCAAATGTGGGCGTTTGTAGTCGTCTGGGCGTGGCATGGCAATGGCTTAACTCGACTAGCTGGCTTTTGTCTAGAAAATCGCCTCACGATTTGTGGCCCCTACGTGACTGAGCCAATGAGCCAAATAACACTCACACACAAAAACGTAAAGGAGAATGTAAGGCGCCTAAAGTGGGACGGGCTAGAAAATTATCTGTGCACAATATATGACCTTGAGTTTAAAGCATTTACAGCAAAAAAAAATATTTTTTAACTCAATATAAATTGCAAAATCGAACTTGTAAAATGAAATCGAAACTTTTGATTTTATACAAGAAATTTATTGAATAAAGATTCAATATTTTACCATTACTTTAGGTCAAAGTAATTGCCTATTTAAAGTAATTATAACGGTCTGAGGACAATATGTGATAATGATGATAACAAAGCTTTAATAACCGAAAACTTTAACATTTTACAATAAAACTTAAACTTAAATATTGAGGTTTATTTTAACTAGTTAGAATGTTTGAACTATTAATAAACTGCTTAACTGTCAAGTGTTATACGGGAAACTAAGTCAACACTCTAGACTTTATAAGTATACGATAAATAAATTTTAATAAATAAATCTTCAATGTCTTCGTTTTTTATATGCAAATTCTTACAAATTTTTAAGCCTTTTAAATTCTTAAAGAATATTAATTTAGCTTTAGCATTTTCATAAAATTCAGCGGTTTACCAAACTCGCTATGTCATCCAATCATAAATTTCTCTTGCATATTTTCAGGCACACAATTAAATAAAAATGGTAAAGAGACCGACCGCATAATTCACATGCCTTGTCCTCGTTCTATTCTTTTTTTTTTTTTTGTTTGGCCTTTTGCGACAATTGAGAAAACGAAAATAGACGTAAAAAGGAGAATTTTCATAAATTTGCATAAATTCCGTTCATTGACTAAACGCAGAAAAATTTCCAATGCATTGGACTAGGAGACAGTTGTTCGTATGTGGGCATGGGTTGACTTTTATTGCTGCCATTTGTTTGAAGAGTAGAAAAGTTGTCATTGAATTTACTAAAGCATACTTTAAGGGATAATATATGCAAGCCAGCAAGAACGAAAAAAAAAAGAACCCAGTCAGAAACTTTTTTTTTTTTTTTTTTTATTGTCGATCCCCAATTGGCAATCAATTTCAGAGGCAACTTCTTTCAAGTGTCAGCAGCAGCAGAGACAATAAAAAAAAACTTTGAATTTGTATTGTAATGTAAAAGGCTTAAAATCAATTTTCGAATACCCTTTGGGGCACACTTTCACACACCGACAAACGAACACACACACAGACACACATCTAACTGATTACCAATGCGGAGAATTTTTTTACACATTTTTTGCCTTTATTTTTAATTAAAAACAGTTAAAAGTGGCGCCAACTGTCTGCGCAATTTATGAAGCCAACGGCCAAAAATGGCGGCTGCCAGAAACAGAAATACACGCGCACCACAAACATCCACACTTACACACACACACACACACACACACAAAGAGATGTTAGTGCAAACAAGAAAGGGTTTTGAAAAAGGGGAAGAAAGGCTTCTATTTGTTGTTTGTTGTTCCGACATTAAGGTGTACCACCAGCAGCAGCCTTCAGGCTCTTGTGTCTGCCTAAAATGTTTGCCCGAGATTTTTCCTGAACACACACACACACACACACATAGAATGCCGCCTACCCACAAGAGACACTAAAGTCTTCACACAGGCATTTCAGTTGTCCTTGTTAGTGCTTTTGCTTCTGCTACTCAAATGTCAAACGAACATTGCCGGTCCAGACAATGCGGCGACAATGAGATGCGTTTCTGGTATCAGGTGAGCCTTAAATCTTTTCCCCCCCAAATCAGTAAGCTGAATTGTGTTGAATGTGATTTGAAACTGTGATGTCAATGCTTATGGAGACTTAAACTGTTGAAAGAGTTGAGACTTCAATAAACATTTTCTTTTAGTATTTACATTCTGTCGTTCGATAACATAGACCGACAAAACCTTTTACTATGCTGGATCTGAATTTTGCTCTGTGCTTAACCTAAATACTCTAAGAACTTTAATTAACAACATTTCATTTTGTTTATTGTTAAAATCACCATTAGTGACAGGCATTCCAATAACACTCAGGCACCTGAAATTAACATTCTTAACTATAATTTATGGAAATACATATGTAGATAAGTGCTAGAATAAGTTAGGCATCAACGATTAAGCGTTGCTAAATATCAGTCAAAAAATCGACTAAGGTTACTTTTACTTTAATAAGACAACTGTAAAACAAAATGTTTAACAATTCTATAATTCAATTTAATATGGAAACAGATTAAATTTAGGAAACTTCACAGATTCTTACGATAATTTAATTTCAATCCCTGTTTCAATAAATCAATCATCAATCTTTAAATATAAAATACTTTCAGTTCATGATAAAGAAGAAAATAATTGAAAATATTAAAATTATATTTTTTTTATTAGTATAAAATATGTATCAATAATTTATCTATGATACATAAATTATTCTATGCAATTAAATTTATTTACGTGATTAAATTTAATACATAAAACATTATGATATGAATTAAATATTATGATAGCAACACAAAGGTCGCTTAAATAAACACAATGATAAAAGTAAATTATTAAATTAATGAATTTTAGAAAAACTTCCTTTAGATATTATATAAGTATCTTGGCCAGATTATAAAGTTGGAGACTCCAAGGAATTTTACCCAGCATTGGTTGATTGCTGTAAAGCATTAAATAATATTTTGCAACGACTCTAAAATACTTTGAAGCTTGAACGATTTTCCATCAAGATTTTCCTCAACCTTATGTAAGTCGTGATAAGTACTTTGGCAAACAAATTTCAAGTATTTTTGTATATATTATTTCGAGCAATCGAATCAATTTCAAAGTAACCAGGACGAAGTTCATTTTAAATTCAGTCCAAACTAACTAAATATATTTGTAAGACAAACTATTTTCTAATTACTTACTCCTTCTCACTATAACAAGTCAAAGTGAGTAAGGGAAAAGGATATTCGTTATTGTAAAAAGGCTTATAATTCTACTTACTAGCTTGTTGTGTGTCTTTGACAACTGCTGCGGCAATCAGTCAGTCACTTACCCACTCACTTAGTCAGTCAGAGTAATACAAAGAGATTCATGTTGGCTTTTTGTATGTTTGCGCCCCGGTTAATTTGAAAGCACTTTAGCGTAATTTTATTGGCATATCCGATTCCTTTTACTACCAACATTGCCAATCAATGGAACAAACAGTAGCACGAATGCATTAAACTATGTATGTATGATGAAAATCTGAGGGTATCCTTATATACATACATAGTTCCATGGCAACAAATTGAATAAAAATGATTGTTGACACTTTGAGCACGCTACTCTATCTCTCTTGCTCTCTCCCTTTCTTCATCTCCCAATCATCATCTTATACTCCCTAATCGTTTTTTTGCACTTTAAGTTCATCAGGATAATTTATCAAGTTGGCGATGGGCGTTAAAACTGCATTGAATTGACGCAACTTGCATTTGCTTTATAAAGCAAGGATTTATAAGGACAAATGTTGTGGATAAGTAAGTGCGATAGAGACTCATTTATTTGCTGGAAAATAAAGTGTACTTTAATACTGTCAGAAAATACAAAAATCATCCTTACTTTACTCTTTAAAGACATTTGGAAACTTTAAGTTTGAAATGTTTCTTTCTGCTTAATATATCTCAATCACTCTTACCGGCTATGCCACATTGAACCTCAATCCGTGAGTGGTACTCAATTTTCAGGCCGAACGAGAAGCGGAAATTTAATTTGCAAATCCCATGGACCACACACACACACACACACAATAACATATATACATACCAAAATGAAATTGCTTCGAACGCCAACTGTTAATGACATTTGAGCCTGTGTCGTGGTTGCACGTTTTATTAATTAATCAATCAATCAATGCGTACCTCCAATTCAACCATTAACGCAAGAAAAAAAAACCGAAAAAAGGGGGAAGTCAAAACATAAAATCTATCAAAAATGTTGCTGATGGAAATTCACTTTGGTCCATTTGTGTCGCCACAAATTGTACATTAGCAGACCCACTAAAACCACATTTGCCGATTTGATGATCTGTTTAATCAAGGCGCGACGTTCCTGACTAAAAGACAAAACAATGGACTAACAACGTTATGGTTAAAGACATTTGCACTCACCTCATCACTAAACGTTTTTGGCTTAATATAATGCCACCTCCTGCCGATAGATTAAGTTGAATTGTGTGCGCCAAGAAGCTGTCACTAAATATAATATTATACTTAAATATAAAACTTCACCTTCAGTTCAGTGGCCAAATTAAACACAGCGGGTGGAAAGGAGTAACTCTAAGCTGCTAGAGTATGAAAAAAATAGATTTTACTCGATGTTTAACGAGGCGTATGAGCAATGTATTGTTCCTTAAAGCTTAAGCAATACGAAACTTTATTCAAGAAACTACCAAATGCGCTTAAATTGTTTTTGACAGTTTTAAACAAATCTGTCCATACTTTGTTCTTTTGGGCGTAATAATGATTTATTATGCTCTTTTATATATATGTATATTTTTTGTCTGCAATTTGTCGGTTTATAATTCTCATCTAGTTGCAAAGTGAATTTTTAATCAATTTAAATAACTTTTGCTGTAAAGTTGTTAAAAGTTACAATAGGATTTTGTTGGTAACTAAAAAGGCTAGACAAAACCTAGAAAGAAAACTTTTTTAATTTTTTGTGATTTTATCAAAAGAAATATTTCAAAAGAAATTATGTTTAAATCATTGGGTTTTATGCTGCAACTAACATGACTTTGATATTCCAGATGGTAGTTTTATTTGTTTTATTAGAAACGTTTAAATTAATGTCATATATATACGTCTTGGCTCAAGTTTTCTTTGCCAACTTTCAAGCAGTCAGCAAATGGAAATTTCAAATAAAAAATCAACCAAAATTATATTTGCTCTTGTTAAACCGTAAAAGTTCGAACTTTGCACACATCCTAATCAGTTAGTTGTAGTCCGGAATTCTGCTTAAGTAAGGAATTTAGTTTTCAACTTTCTAAGAAATTCTTTAGAATCTTCCTTTTCACAATGCATTAAAGTTGCTTATCAAAGGAGGAACTAGGAATAAGTAATGGGGAAAATATGCACTTTGATGTATGCAATGAGCTGTTCTATTTAGAAATTTTAAATTTTTCTGATGTTGCTTAAAATAATTGTTTTTATACAATATTAAGCCTTTTTTTTAGCAAAATACTTTAAGAAACCTTTTAGTTCTTTAAAAACTTAAGTTATTGACTTTCTATGGTATACTTTACGGGGCAGTTTGGCCTCTTCCTAAGATCCGAGACCATAGGAAGTTTCCATAAGAAGAATAATAAGATAAATTAAATTCTTATTATTTTATTTTTACTTACGCGCCGACTTTAAACGAATTGCCATCGTAATAAATATTATTTATTATTTTACTTCTGTGAATAGTTTTCTTAAATTCTTAAATAGCTAAACCATTTTATTGTAAAGTATTTCATATTTATATTGCTTGTGCAACTTAATGTGTCATAGTTAAAAGTTTATCTGTCAAGTTTTGGAAATCATAAAACTTTTATTTTGTTATATCACAATTTGCAAGTCGTTTGCCTGACTTAATGCCTTCTTATGCAATCAAGAGGAAAAGTTTTGCTAAACAAATTTATTGAGCAACTTGAACTTCTCATATTAAATGACATTTAAAACTTTAAAAGGAACCTCAACCTCTTGACCCATCTCCTTCTTACAAACAGTGGCAATAGGGGCATTTAGAGAGAAATATATGTATAGAAATCTCACTGGTCCATAAATCTTTTTTGTAGCTACATGAAAAATTATACACGATGACCGAAAATGAAACACAAACAGAACATTTGGCTCTACATTCCATGAGAATGGAGGATGAGACCAACGGTGGACGGTGGACGGTGGCACGTTGCCAGGCGACATTGTGGCCAGGAATTGAAACTCTGTGCCGCATACGAAATTGAATTCAATTTATTTAAGTCAAATTAAAACACACAAAAGTCATTAGGTTTTTTGTGCTCTGAATTTCCATTGCGTTGTCAATAGATGTAAATGCAATTAAGTAAGTAAGAAATGGAAACTTTTTCATTACATTGGGCTCCTTGGAACTCTCAATTAGACCAACTTGCAGACAAGACCTTCATGTGGTGCCAAAGACAATAATGCACTTGCGGGTAGTGGTTGACTGTATATATAGATGAAGGAAATGATAGGACAATGAAAGAAATTATTCCAAGCAGAGTTGATAACATTTTTGTGTGTGTGTGTGTGTGTGTTAAGTACTTACCCCGGTTCGTAAATTGAATCAATGCCAGCCACTTCCACAACTAATTTCTTTACATTGTTTATGAATTCTGTTAAATTTACCAATTGCTCTTTATCACTGACATTTATAACAGTAATAATCGAATCGAAATCATCAAGGCATCTGTCGATATATAAAAAATATATTATTTGGCTCATTTGGAATATAAATATTTTATTATACACACCTTTTAAAGGCAAAGACATATCGCGATAGGGGCTCAATAATGAAACGTCCTCGCCTTAGTATAGCAGATTTGCGCAACTGTAAAAGTAATTGATAGACCTTATAATGACTTTTCACCGCCGCCCTTTGAGCCTCCACATTCAGTTTGGTGTAGTTGGGATGCACTGGTAGCCAAGTCTTTGCAGCAGTTGAAAACCCTTTGGAAAAATAAATAAAAAATCTTTATAATCTATACAGTGAATTCAATTTTAATCATATAGATATAGCAAAGGTTGCACCAGTCTCAACTAGTTTCCAGGATCTTATGGTTTCGATTGACAATCTACATTTAAATGATAAAGGGAGGCACATGGAACATAAAGAAACTACATAGAAGAGAAACTTCCTGTATGCGACTCACCGCATTTGATGAATTTTGGATATGTTGTAGTGTTTATGAGTATTGATAAAAATTGTAACCAATTAAAAATCATTAAAAGTGCTCTTCAAAAAAAATAATTCTTAAAAAATGAAAGAACAAAAATTCTAAACTTATTGGCCCCAAATGTGGGTTGAACCAAGATTTCGTTAATTTTAAGCAGGAACTCTACCCACCTCTTACCGCAGAGCTGTAGCTATAGTTTTAAACGAAATTTATTAGGAAAATATAGAATACTGCGACGAACTATTTCACACTTGACACTGTGTATTCTACAAAATATTCAAAATTCATCAAAATCAAATTTATTCCCATTGTAAAATGCATTTTGATTAAATATTTTGAATAATTTTAGGTCCTAAGTATCCTATTTTGCCCCATTTCCAATGGAGAAAACTGATCCTGAAAGAGTTAACTTTTAAAGATAAAACTCTTCATAACCCCTTGGAATAACATGAAAAAGAATTTAGTTATAATTAAAATATAATTAACTCACCTGCATTAGCTTCATTATTCCATTGAAAGGGAGTACGCGCCGGATCTCTAGATACCTCTTTGTATTTCAGCTTGCCAGCATTTCTAGCTGGCGGATCCACTGTGTCGGCCCAGCTTATATCCCGATAGTCCTCCATGCCCAACTCTTCACCCTGTGAACAAAATGTAAAAACGTCCAAGAGATAACAACTTTTCGAATTTCCCATCATTCGTTGTCGCTTTCGCGCTTCCTTCCTTTCCGTGTTTGTTCTTTTATAAGCTCACTCACATTGTAGGTGACCGCCACTCCCGGCAGGGTCATCAACAGCATATTCATGGCATCCACACTGGCCGGACCAAAACGGGATGCGACACGCGGATTGTCATGATTGCCCATGACCCAGTTGGCTACATGCCCGCCGCGTGGCATGTAGATCAACCATTTCTCCACATTGTAGACAAAGTCACGCGCATCCGAGTCGCCATTCACATCCGTGATAAAATTAAAGTTGAATGGCAAATGTGAACCGTGAACCCCTTTGGCGTCCTCATAGTAATCCGCCAGTTGAGTAAGGCCGGCATAAGCCTCAGTCATCATGATGCGTGTGGGTCCATTTGGATTTTTTGCAGAGAACTCATCCAAAAGGTGGCGCCAGTGTTGTATCATATCCAAGACTTCAGGCAAATCTTTTGTATAGATGTGCTTGGAATAATCATACGATAAAGGATCCTGACTTTTACCGCTCAATGGTTCATCTTCGAGTTTTTCACTTTCAAATAAATGATTCACGGCATCAATACGAAAACCGGCAACACCCTTATTCAGCCAATACAACATAATATCATCCATGGCACGAACCACTAGAGGATTACGAAAATTAAGATCTGGTTGCTCTTTGGTAAACTGATGCAAATAGAATTGCTGGCGACCCTTATGCCATTCCCAGGCAGAACCATAGAATACAGATTGCCAATTATTTGGCGGTTGACGTTTACCAGCCTTATCCACTTTTCCATCATGCCATATATAGAAGTCTTCGTAGCCGCTCACCTTTTCGGCCGATTTCTTAAACCAATCATGTTGGTCGGAAGTGTGATTGGGTACAAAATCCAAGATAACTCTTATGCCCAAACCAAAGGCAGCATCGACAAGATCATCGAAATCCTTCATGGTTCCATATTCGGGTTGAATTTGCATATAATCGGATATATCATAGCCAAAATCAACCATGGGTGATTTAAAAATGGGACTCAACCAAATGGCTGTAATGCCCGTCTCAGCAATATAATCCAATTTTGATGTTATACCTTGAAGATCTCCAATGCCATCGCCATTGCTATCCTTAAAGGATCTGGGATAGATCTGGTAGAACACTGTATGCTGCCACCAGTCAGTGAAATCCTCGGTCTCCGTTTTTATCAGCGAGGACATGCTTTGATCCTTTAGCACTAGAAGACTAAAAAGAAGTTGAAGAAGTACACGATGAGTTGTGACCATTTTTTGAGAGTTTTCGTTGCGACACTACAATAAAAATCCAACAGGTTACACGCTTTTAAACCCATACTCGCCATATAATTATAATAATTTGCTCAAGCCCCGTTAATTTATTTAATATTCGAGATGTTTATCAATTTAAATGTCAAAGCAAATTGTGTTGTTTACGCGTCTGACTGTTTGTTTTTATGATTGCGGCTGATCTGATCTATAATTTACCTCTAATTAATTTATAACAAATGGTTTTCACTACTCTCAGCTGGCCTGCTGATGTTCGACTAAAAAGCTCATTTTAATTCTCAGCTGATCTGCCAGAACAAATGAGCAGTCAGAACTTGCGATCCACAGAACACAAGACTCAATCCACATAAGAATTCTTAAAATAGATGGCACATCGAAAATAAGATGCGTAACAACGACTTTCAAGTCACCTGTAATCTTAATCGTTAGGAAGAATCAAGGAAATCCTTTTTTTAGTTTTAGGCAGAGAAATTTAGAATGATAAATTGGAATGAGGTTCTAAATAAAACTAATTACAAAAGTGATTCAAGTATTACACTGATAGTTCTTATCTTCACTGATCAGTATAAGCTGTGTATAATTATTGTTCCTATTATTTTTCACACTTTCATAAATTTTGGACTAAAGAAAATCAAAATTAAACATAATATAATTAACAAAATTTTTAATCGTAAAGTAAATATGTTTTAATGATCATTATTCACAAGCCAATTGAATTATATTATAACTATTTATTTGAGACCGACAATAATTAAAATGTTTCCTTAACTAGGCTATATTCTTCAGATATTGATCAAATATTTAGCATTTACTTTTATCTTATGATCTATTTTTTTTTAGTTTCTTGAGAGTAAAAAAATTTACTATTTCCGGATTTTTTGTTTTGAGCTTAAAGCTACAAAAGAACGGTCACTCACGCGACTTTAAATGGATAAGTCTTAAGTGATCACAGCTAACAATCGAATTGTGTGAGAATTTTAAACTTAGTAATATTTGTTGTTCCAAAAATAATTTATAAATTATTCCTTCCTTTATGTAAAGATTCGACATATTTCCACTGTAGTTTTGTGTGCCGCTATACATATATACAAATTTAGTCATTAGTGTTAATAAAGAGATGTTTATGATATAAACGACGATTTTATAAATTGGTTTTTTACATGTAAAGTTTACTTCACTGCATTTCTACCCAAGAATTTCAAATTTTAACATAGCAAATTTAAAACGGCAAACCTTTGCATTTTTATTTATATTTTAAAAATTATCTGGCAAATTTTTAAAGACAAGGATATATATAAACAAGCGTCGGCTAGAATTTATGATTTTTTTTTTGTTTGCCGTTTCCAAATTTGTGGGTCCTTTTTATTAAGGGTTTATTACTTTCCCTAGCTTTCTGCTAATTTTCGCTCTAATAACCTATTTAGAACTCAGAAACTAAAATTACTAAAATAAATTTTCTTTGTTTCTCTTTTCAATTTCTGTTTTGATGTCTGATAATATAAAATACACATGAATATGCAGAATACTTTCTCATATGATTTATACTTTTTATAAAGAAAATAAAAACTAGTTCATTTAAAAGTATTTTATTATTCACCTGGCTAAGTGAAGTAATGCAGTTTCATATGAACTTCAATTTTTAGCCAAAAAGACAACACTAATTTTGAAAGGCAAACGTGTATACTTAATTAAAGCCCTAATATGCCCATCTACTCTCTTACGGGTACTGGGTGGAAAAACCGCATTATACTGTACGTATTTATGCAATCTCCAAAAGGGATTTTAATTAAATTCAACGACAATTTATCCGAAGAGAGTAAAGAGACAGAGAAAGAGCAGAGAATTATTGCGGCGGTTGCTGGCTGCGTGTTGACAGTTATGAGTTACGAGTGAAAGTGCGGCACGTACTTACAACACTTACAACACGGCTAAAAAGGGCACAAAGCAAGTGCTCTCAATTCAATTAAAATACTGCTTGTGTTTTTATTTATTTTTTTTTTTTTTGTTGTACATTCGTAAACGCGTAAATACTTGTAGCACTGTGTTTTGTGAAATGAAATGGAAATTGAAAATGAAAGATTGCTTGCACCCGATACATTTTAAGTGAGCTAATAGGTTTTCAAATAGAAAAGTTTGTCAATGACCTTTGAATTGAGTTAGAGAATTACAGGAAATGTTTTAAACTTTGGGTTTTTTTAAATAAATCAATGTATTATTAAAACAGGGTCTACAGTAGGCTAGACCTATCCCAAAGTTATTCTCTTTTTATAATAAAATTTAAACTAAATTTGTTTGATAGTTTTATAGCCTAATCATTTATAAATAATTTACTTGAAAGTTGAATTAGTATTTGTTAAAACAATCGTTTCTTCAAGCTAATGACTATTCCCTCATGGGGATCAAGTTTTATAGCCTCATCGTTTAGGCGTTCACCCAAATGATGTTGCGAATCGACGCCAACAATCAGAGCATTAAGATGATTGGGTTGATCAATAAAATCACTCAAGTTCACTTGCTCTGTGCCATTGCCCACATTGATGACAGTCAGTAGAGAGTGCTGGCCCTTTAGTTCACTGAAAATGTAAGAGAATTATTTGTTAATTTGCTAAATGTAAAAGTTTTTGATGGTCCATCATACCGCTTAAAAGCAAACACTCGACGATTTATGGCCTCAGCCACAAAGGAACCATATTTTAGTACGGGTAACTGTCGAAGTTTCAAAAGAGATTGATAAACTTTGTAATGACTACGACGGGCCTGTTGTTGGGCCAGAAGATTCATTTGATGATAATTGGGATTTGCAGGCAGCCAAGTAGAATTGGCTGTGGAAAAGCCAGCATTTTTAGTATTTGACCATTGCATGGGTGTTCGTTCAGGATCACGTGAGATCCATTTATAATTATCACGGCCAGCTTCACAAGCAGGTTCGTCTACTGTTTGTGCATAACTCATATTACGATAGTCCAACATGCCGATCTCTTCACCCTAAAAAAGGACAAGAATTCACTTTCAATATGTGTATGAAATACAACTTTTTTATCTGCAACTTACATAATAGGTAATTGCAATGCCTGGCAATGTCATCAATAATATATTCATGGCATCTACAGTCTTTGCACCATAACGTGAGGCCACTCTTGGATTATCATGATTGCCCATTACCCAATTGGCGACGTGTCCATGTGGCATATAGATCAACCATCTTTCTATATAGAATACAAAATCGGCAGCTGTTGAATTGGCATGCAATTCCGTTATGAAATCAAAATTGAATGGAAATTCAGGACCTTCTCTGCCGTGGGCATCTTTATAGTAGTCCATTAAAAGCTTTAGATCGGCATAACCCTCTGTCATCATAATCCTCAAAGGACCCCCATGACTTTCTGTATAGTTATCCAATAACTCACGCCAATGTTGAAGTAGAGCATAAGTTTCTGGCTGATTTTTTGTATAGATATGATCAAGATAATCATAAGAATTGGGATCATTAGTGGTACCACTCTTAGGTTCATCTCTCAACTGTTGATCCTCATAGATATAGATAATGGCATCGATACGGAAACCAGCCACTCCCCTATTTAGCCAATACAGCATTATGTCATCCATGGCTCGGACAACGGCAGGATTACGATAATTGAGATCAGGTTGGGCATAGGTAAACTGACGTAAATAGTATTATCCACGTTTTTCATTCCATTCCCAGGCAGAGCCGGAGAATACTGATCTCCAATTATTTGGTGGCACACGAGTGCCATTTTGCAGCACTTTGCCATCTTCCCAAACATAGAAATCCTCGTAGCCAGACTCACGGGCGATTGAATTAACAAACCATTCATGTTGATTTGATGTATGATTGGGCACAAAATCAAGAATCACTTTTATACCCAACTGATTAGCCTTGGCTATCAGTTTATCAAAATCATCCAGTGTTCCATATTCGGGTTGGATATTCGTATAGTTGGATATATCATAGCCAAAGTCAACCATGGGTGATTGAAAGATGGGACTTAGCCAAATGGCCTTAATGCCTGTCTCTTTAAAATATTCAAGTTTTGAGGTAATGCCTGGAAGATCTCCAATTCCATCACCATTGCTGTCCTTAAAGGACCTTGGATAGATTTGATAGAAAACCTCATGTTGCCACCAATTGTTCATTTCATCCGGATCCTTGAACACCAATCGAGACTCGGCCAGCAATCCCATTCCCATAAGGACCACAATCACACTCAAGCACATCATTGTTGTAGCTCGACTAACTTTTTCTCTCATCTTTGCAATGTTTCCACTATTTTACTGTGTTTTCGTTTGTAGTGCAGCGGCTTTTATACGTTTTTTTTTTTTGTTTGTTGCCGGCTTTTCAATACCGGTTTTGTTTATTTCCTCCACCAACTCGATTAACTCTAACAAAATATTTGTACAATTGCATTAATGGGGGAGTATTTGTTGATCTTTTGTAGGATGAATTATCCCATTGAATTTTATTTTACATTTTATTGTTTTCATTGTTTTCTTGGCCAGTTGACCATGCAGGGAAAAGTTTATTGCCAACCTTGACATTGAGCATTGAAATCGATATCAAATTGAAAGCCAGTTAAGCATTTGGCTTTTATGCTGATGGCCGACATCAATGTTGGCTGAAACTTTTCACTTAGTTTGTTTTTTCCCCCAAACCAACAAAAGCAATTGGAAACTCATCAAAAGTTAAATGACGTGTTATGACTTAGATTATAATCGAATGCAAAATGGGAAAAAGCAGAAATCAATGCTCTTTAGAACAATAAAATAAAGTTTAATAATAAAATTTTGAAAAAGTTTTTAACTTAATTTTTGAAGTACGCTTTGAAACTACAATATGTAAAATGGGATACACTTTTGAATATGTAAAAAAAATTATTGAGTTTTAGCCATAAAATTCTAAGAACAAGGAGCTGTATTTCCTCATTAAGACTAAAACTATTTAAAAGTACTAAGACACTATACTAAAAGAAATAAGTTTTATCAAATATTATTAAAGCTCAATCCTTTTTAAGAATTTTAGATAGAAATTAGCTTAGTACAATGTTAATTGTTCAGTACTTCAGTAGACCTCATGATAAAATCCCTGTCATTGGGCTACAACTAAAATATAGTCTAAACTGTTGTTATCCCTCTCATACCATTTACATTTATGGATGGAAACAAACGTTGTGATTCTAATATCAAAAGTAAAATAACTCACTTATTAATAATTTATCAATTTTAAATACCTTTCAAAACCTTTTTTTATTAATTCAGATTTGAAGTATCAAATAATATGAAATTATAAAACATGAATATTTTAAAAACTATAGAGGCAAATAATTTATCATTTTTTCATTACATTTTTCTAAACCTATTTTTTTATGCACACATATTTTAGAAATATTTTTTGTTCAATTTAAAATTAAATAATTTAATTTTAAGAAAATGAAAGACCTGTGATAAAACTTTTTTACTTTCAATTTCTTGACTAACTTTATGTGTTTTTTCTGTCAGAACTCTGACTATTCAGGTGTCTATCTTTATAGTCTTTCTTGACTAACTTTCTAATTCAAATTTCTCCATTGTTATGTATTTGTTGCATTTTACGCCAAAAAAAAAAAAGAAAAACAACCGCGAACTTTTGTTGCATGACCAAATTCTAGGCGACCCCAAAAACTGAAAGTTTGCAGTCCAAACTGCAGCCCCTTTTGGTTTCTAACCATTATGTAGAGTCTCGTCAGCTAGGTGTTCTGGCATCTGGCAGCTTAATTAAAACATTTTGCAACATTTCAAAGTACAACAACAAGAACTAAAGGTAATGTTTGCATAATCTACGTGCTGAGGCATCATTTTTGCGACCTACTAGAGCTGAGTTGGGGCAAAGGATTATGGGGTGGCACAGAGGCTTAACATAGAGTACAAACAGCAATAAGTGGATACATACATACTTACTATGGATACATACATATATCCAGAGGAAAATTTTTCGAATATCTCATTTGATATAGTCCGCTCCTGTGTTCTTGTTTTACCTATATGTGTGCATAAACGTTGATTGTCTTTTCATGGGAACATATTATTGGGAAAAATTTTCCATGCAAATATGTGCAAAAGTCTTGGCATAAGTAATTTTTGGCAAACAATTTCCACGAAATCTATTAAGCAACATGAAAAGGGTTTGACAATATGGGCGTGGTTCAAGTGCTTTCCATATTGAAATTCCTTTTCCATTTTCTTCCTCGTTTTTTTTTTGCTTCTTTTTTTTAGGTCCTAATTCAATGTAATCAAAGTCTGAGGTTTCTCTCTATGTGTGTGTATGTGTGTGTGTGTGTGTTTCTACTGTAAATTTAAAGCCAAAAAGTTGCATGTGAGTGTGTCTGAGTGTGTGTGTGTGAATGTTTAAAGCTGCCCCTTAGCTAATCTGTCGACCTGTCGACCGCTTGTCTGACAAAAGCAACTTTCCCTTTTAGCCATCTGTCCCCATCCTGTACCCTTCATACCGGCAACCATACCTCCATTGCCTGTCTGTGTCAGTTTAGTTTCAGAACAAGGGGGTTTTTACCTTTCATGTCGCGACGCTGATTGAATTGCTGCCCGCGTATTCTCAACCAGTGAGAGAAAGAGAGTGAGTGGCAAAAGCCTTTTGTGTGTCAGGGCCTACCAAATATGTATAAAAAGAAGAAGAAGGAAAAAGCGAAAGAAAGAAAACGAGAGAAAAACCAACACTTTTCAATTTTCTCGTTTTTGGGCTCCCCAAACACGAATAAATAAATACCGAAAGCCTACATTTTTTATTATGTAAATATTTAATCATATCAAAAGTGGAAGCATTTGCTTGCCATATTAAAAAACACACACACCAAAAGAGACGAAAAAATGTGAAGAAAAAGCAAAAACTGACTCCGATTAGTTACGAATTTAAGACACGCGCCTAAACATATGCTACGCTTTTGATTTCTGTGTAAAGACGTCGACGGGAACCCTTAAAGCATTAACAAATTGCTATTGAAGTCGAGGTATTTGTATTTGTGTGCGGAAGTGGAAGGATGAGCTTTAGGGGCGGGTAATTTTGCTATTTGATGTTGTCAATACGTTTACGCTTATCAAATACTTGTTATCACAAATCGATTACAACAACCACAACAACAACGACGGAAAAAGTTGTCTGCTTTGTTGTCATTTGTGGAGATTGTTGTTATCCAAAAAAAAAACATCATTGGAGGGACCGATACAGTCAACCCTATGCTAATGAACTACTAATACCTACATAGATAGATATACAAATTTATATTCTTATCGTTATTTACTTATTTACCTATATTTAGTCAAAGGGATAATAAAAGTTCAATTTGTGATAAGGAAACTTTTTCTAAATAAAAATGTAGTATGGTATGTGAAAAATTATAAGGCCTTTTCAAACAAAAATTTATTGAAATCTAAATAATCCAAGTTCAAATTTACTCAATTTCACTCGCAACTCTCCCTTTTCTTTAATATTCGACTATTTAATACCACTTAATACATTATTATGGCTTTATTTATAATTAAATAATTCATACAAACCAAAATAAAAGCTTTCAGGGTTTTAATGCAAATTAGAGAATCACAATTTTAATTTGATAGTTAGGACGTAAATAAAAATCTGTTTTGACAGACGGCCTATAATACTTAAAATTTTTATTTTAATTTTTATTTTTATTATCTTTAATAAGCAAATATAATAAAAGGTAAACAAGGCATGGTGATGGAATCAACAGTCCGTCTCTTGTCTAAACGGTTCGTCATCTGTTAAATGGGTTAGACCTTTTCAGACGTCTGCTTGCAAGTTTGTGTCTAGCAGTTTGAGGGCCATTGCATAATAATACTTACATAGTATACATTTTTATCTAACCGAATCCAAAAAGTTATATTTTAGTTTAATCGACATTTAGCACGTTTTCATTAGGCATCAAAGAAGTGGATATTTCAAAAAATTAATTTCGACGCCATGATTTTTTAGATTTACAAAGTTGGGTTTAAGATATTTAAAAAAACAACCTTTGGTGATTTTTCCTAATTTTCTCTGACTTGTATTTTCACTAATTTCTAACCAATATCAAAAAATTAAAACTTTATAAATTATAAATTAAATTTATATTTACAACGCCATTTTTTGCAAAAATTAACAAAAATTTAGATCTCGAGATTTTAATGCATAATGAAAGATATTATTCTATCTTAAAAATAAACATATGCCTTTTAAAAATGAACTAAATTGGTGCTTCAAGAAACTAAGGTTTATTTGAATATTTTGCTGTTCTTTGTTCAATTTTTGGTCTTCTTTAAAAAGATACTTTTATAAACGGAGTAACTTAGATTCAATTCAAAAATGATTTTAAAAGCATTAAAAAGAGTTATTTAGGCTAATTCTCGTTTCCGAATCGGTTTCAAACGTGAAAATGCTTGCTCTCCAATCGTTTTCAAATTGAAAAATTAAATTCAAAATTGTTTAAGGTGATGCAATGACTAAGGCGCAAAAAAATTAAATCGAATCAGGCCAAAAAAATTATTTTGGAAATGAAAATATATCACAAATTTATTCGGAAGCGAAAACGGGAACAGACCTTTTTACTTTCGAATTCGGTTACATTTTGGCAAAGTTACAGATGCGTTAAAAGTTTTTAAGAATTTTCAGAATTTCTTAAATTAAGTTTATCAGTTTACCTATTTTTCTTAGTCTGTTAAACAATGAATCAAATTTTCAGTGATAAAAAATACTCCCTTAAAGCAATTGCCAATCCTGCTTTATGTTTATGGTTAACACAAAATTTATATTTTGTATTAATATATTGTGTGATTCAAATTAATAAACTTTTTCTCAGTGTAGATGATATAAGTCTGTATAAGTTCATAATGAGTTAATGGAATTCGAATTGCATCATATTAAAGCTATTCTTGGCTTATAAAAGTCATCTGATTAATGTTTCCAAAGGATTAAGTTGTATTGTTTGAAAAAGTTGCCTGGTTACCTTTTCTACAATTAACTTCTTACGAATTTTGTTAGGTGCAAAATAAAAATAAGTATTCAATTTCTGTGTTATATACATTAAGTTTTGTTAAATTTAAGAGACGCTTTGCCTTCAGGTGTCTACTTTAAAAAGAATACTCACGCTGTTTTACTATGATGTGTTCTTTATTTTTTGCTAATTCCATGCCTTGTGCATAATTTGAAACCCCTTTCAGCGTAACTCTCATATCATATTTATACCTATTTTTTCAGAGTTTTTTATGCAAAAGCAATTTCCCTCATACCCCGACAATTTTGCCTTGTAGTGAACAGAAGATAAAATCGTCAACTCGACGCTCAGTTTATTATCTTTTTAATAACAGTCCCAGCCCGAAACCACAATGGAAAAAAAAAGTGGAATAAATTATCTTTTTAACATCGACTTAAGCGATATCCTGTATATCAGCCTTTAGCATTTATAATTTTAAAATATTACCACTCTGACGTTATATGACATTATTTAAATTTCTGTGCTGCAAAAGTCAATTTAAAAAAAGAAATTAAGCTCATTATAATTAATATTTTGCTCTTAAAAAGTCGACTAATATAAGTTTTAAGAAATATTTTATGATGATAGAATTAAGATTAAACATTTGTTAATAAATTTGGTTGATTAAATATTCAAGAGTCAGATGGAAATAAAAAGCGAAGCTTGTCTATAATGATTAATGATTTAATCGTCACTTTATAGGTACAGATCGATTTCATGAATATTAAATATATCTAAATATGCAGGTATGTAGGTATGACTCTTCTCTTGTTGTTATAAACTATTGCCCAAGTTGAATATACCGACTTTATCAATTTTAATAGGGTATACAGAACGACTCAAATAAAATTCTGTGCAGCTGACAGCTTCCTGTCATAAAGCAAACGGTAGTCACTCTTCTCCACTCTTCTGCCTCTTCTAGTTGGTCTGACTCATAAATGTGCTCTACTATTATTATTATTATTATTATTATTAAATGTACATTGCTGTTGTTGTTGTTGTATCAGCTGGGTGGGTGTGTTTTATTGTTGTTGCTTGTTTGCCCAAAATTTGACGGATTTCTGTCGCGCGTATTGAAATTCAATTAGCTAAACAACACGCAGTTAATAAATCAAATCTCAAGCAATCAATGAGGAAAATCTATATACAAATTATATAAATATATACGACTGAAAATCTAGGGAAAAAAAAATCGAAACAAAAAGCCTGACGGGTGTCGTCAGTCGATTAATTATGCATAAATTTTGATTGATGTGCGTGAGGTGAATTCTTTTCGAGAATTAAATCGAATCAAATGAAATCGTATCGAATCCGTTGTGCCAATAAAAACGATTGAATCGACGTGTTGACGTAGTCCGTACTTGTACTGCACCTCTCTATCTCGTTTTGGGGCTATTAATTAGCATTGAATGGCAAAATATTTGCATATACATACATGTATAGCACATGCTAACATATAAACAACTAACTAGACATGTATACATACACATATACATTGACTTGTTTAATAGATTTCAATGTGCGATATGGCTCAATGCAGAGTAATACCTAGGTATTAAGTATTCTCTGAACTTATTTTTCATTAAAACACATTCAACTTAATTGCACTTGCCAAGGGAATGCATTAGTAAATGAGCTAGAGGTTTCTATAGAAATTTATATAATTTTCAATTAACTAAAACATTTACAGGTACTCAATTGCAATTCGCAAATAGTAAATTAAAGCATTTACAGCATATGCTTTGCTTATGGAAAAACTAATTAAAATTTAGAATATTTACTATGAAAGAATATTATTCCTTAGTAAATATTCAAAATTTTAATCAGAGAGAGAGAAAGAAAATCAATAATGATTTTAAAGAGGATAAAAAATTCAGTAAAAAGTTGCATGTTGGAGAAGACTTTTCATTGACCCAATCTCATAACGAAGCCAAAAATTAAGAATACAAAAATTATAGGAAAAAGTAAACTGGAAAATTTTTAACCATTGCAATTTATTGATAACAATTTTTTAGCTATAGTTTAATAACATTTTTTTAAAATCACTCTTTTAAAGTGTTAAGCATAAAATTCAATTTCAATTCCAAAAATAATTACAATTTAAAATAACACAATATATTTATGTTAGCCACATTATTGAACTGTCAAAAAGATTTTTATTCAATTTTTATATTCTTGGAATTGAGGCGTCAGTTTCAGCCATTTATTTTTATAAATATAAAACAAAGTATAGTTTTCCTTTTTTTTTTTTGTTTTTGTCATTTTGTAATCTTATCTCAGCATGTTCCCATTTTTTGTATATTCAGTTTTCGTCCCAGCTTCTTGTAGTCCCGCTGTGTGCAGTCGAATTCACAGCGATTTTTGTAGGTAACACCATTGGAGCCGCATATCTCGCCCTTCTCTTTAAGGTTACAGGGACAAAAGCTGCCCTCCACTGGGCTTAACATAATCATGGCCATAATCAAAGCAATCACCGAGACTATACTGAAATACCTCATTTTGTTTCTTTCTGAGTATTTAAAGTTTACGCAAAAGTTTTAATGTAGCACGTCAACCGAACGCTCAATTCCAACTGAGCCTTTGCTGTGGTTTCTATTCAAGTCTGATTTTCGTTGAGTATACTTGTTTGTACATACATATATATATGCGTAAGTGTTTTGCTAATTAGTCAACAAGTTGCTGATTATTTCTCACAATCTCTCTTACTCGCTCTTTCGGTATCTCTATCTCTTCCCAAGTTTCAATTGTTTTTTTTAGCTATCGTCTCATTTGCATGAGTTTTGCGAGCTTCAAGTAATTTGCAGGGTTGGCAATTTAATGATTTTACCACCACAAAGGTGAATATCAATAGAAGTATTGTAAAATATAGACCTCGCATGGTCATGTCAAATATATAACTAAATTTTTCTAGTCTTCAAGATTTCCCCAGAGACAGACTTGAAAACATTTGTACTAAATTAATTGAAATTGAATGGGCTGTGTCACAAAAGAGAAAGATATATAAATGGCATGGGTGGAAGAGTGAGAAAGCGAGCTTAAATTGAGTTACAAAAAAAAAATATTTTCTCGACTAATATAGACCTCATGATACCCTCTAAGGCCTTAACAACAGCCTTTAACGTCCTCGACTTTGGAGGGAATCCTTTGTTTAACCCATTTTAGACTGACTTTTCGAACAAATGAATAAATCAATCTACGAACCAGTTTCCTCCCAAACTAAAACAGAATGTTTTATTTTTTAAAATGGGTTAAGGTCTTTAAGAATCATAGAGTAACTACATTTATTCAATATAAAATATTTAATAGATGTTTGGTATACAATTTTATTTCAGTAGATTTTAATTCTTACTTTGACCTTTAATTTTCGTTAGCTATGCAGTTTTTCCATCAAATGGGAACACAATTATTATTTATTAAATTTTTTTTTAATTTTCGCTTCTGACTTTTTGAAAATGTGTGGTATATTCATTTATTTCCCACATAAATACAGGATATCAAAATAGATAGCTTTTAACTAATTAAAGTCATAAGAACTCATAAAAGAAAATAAATTAGCTCTTTACAAGACTGTTTTATGAGAGATGGGAAATTGTGTTCAATTACCTTTGTGTCACCTGTTAAGCCAATCAAAGGCTCGACTTTTGATCAAAATAAGAGAGAGAGAGACAAAGAGAGAAAGAAAAGCTTGCTGGCAAAGAGAGCGGGAGAGGGAGACAGAGACAGGAAAAGCTTATGCCGCTTTTGTTAATGATAATGAAAACGATAAACTTTAACAAAGAGAAATAGTCTTAACCAGACCTCAGACCTCAGCCCATAAAAATAAAATGTCCCATTGTTTAGAGAGATATTTGCAATAACTAATCTATAAGTATTCTAATTAGAGTCAATATCAACAAAAGCTTTTCATTTTGTGTTTCAACCACAAATCCAACTATCTGAAAAGCTTTCAACGCCAACGCCGATAAGATAAGGAAACCCAATCTCCAAAACAATACAAATTTCGAAAATTATCGACACACAAATTTCAGTATAAAAACACATAGTAAACCAAGTGGATTAACCCTCATTGGAGAAATTCGAGAAAAATGAAATTCCTACATCTATTGATGGCCCTCTGCCTGCTAATGGCTCTGTTCTTCATGGCACCTACTCAAGCTGATAATGAAAACGACGACATTGTGGCCAAGATTCCAAAGAAAATTTGCCCCTGTCCTCGCAACTTTGATCCTGTCTGTGCCAGCAATTTGGTCACTTACTCCAATCGCTGTGAATACGATTGTGTGCGACGGGAGGTTGAACGTGCCGGACGTAGTCTGAATTTACTACGCAGTGGCTCTTGCTAGTTCTAGACTAACAAAGAAGTCAAATATCAATACTATCAACAAATAATGAAACAAACTACACGTAATAGCTTAATGCAAATAAACGGATATAATATATTTTAATAATAAATACAATGACAATCATTTTATTGGCTATCTGTGTGTCTGTGTGGTATTAATCATCAATTTGAAATATAGAAATATGTGCTTATCAGCGAAAAAATCATTTCGCGTTGCACTTGATAGCGATAGCCTTTATCGGCAACACTCCAAGAACTTCACTTTGTGATGGGTGAGACGCCAACAATCGTAAATCAAACTGAAGGGGAAACCACAGAGGGCATGAGTTGTATTACCAACAAAACGCTGATATGGCTTGGAGGGAAGTTTGCAAAGTATATAGACAAAATATTGCAAACAATTCAGAAAATTTGCCAATATTATTTTTTTTTTTATTATTTCGTTTTAAATTGATTTCTAATACCAGGATTGCAGAAAGCCGATAAGCATTAAAGCAAAGTATACTTTATTGGAAAATTTTGTTTAACTTAATAAATGTTATATCATATTTGCAATTGCCTATTGAAATTCTTGACTTTGGAAAAAATTGTTTGAATCGTTAATATATGAGTCAATGTATCAATAAATGTTTGAAATTTTTCTTTCTATATTTATATGTATATTCTTGTCCCATTCTTCAAACTCAGTTTCCATTTCACAATTGTGTGATAGATACTTTTGAAAATAATTACAAAAACTGTGACAAAAAAAAAAAAAATTTTTAACTATTTTTCAGAAAGTATTCTTTATGCTTAAATTTCTTTATTTGCTTATACTTAAAAATTTATAAAAAGTTGAAAAAATGTTTACATTAAATTGAAATCGTATAAATATATCCACTAGCCATGCTTGGTGGTTGTTCGTTATTTTTTTATGATTTGTTTGATTTTGTTTCACTCACACAATTGTTTAAACATAAACTCCAGAAACCAATTGGGTCAATAATAACAGAAGCCATAAAGCCATTTCAAATTCACAATGAAAGCATTTTTATTTATTTGATAAATGGATTGAAATATGAAATTTGATCAACAACTTCCGCTCCTGGCCAGGGATAAGCTGCGTCCTTGACGGGAGGCCCGTTTGGCCGCACAATTCAATTCACAGGCATTGCCATAGGTTCGCGAATCCGAGCCACATACTGGCTCATAATTCCTGGGGCAAGGGCAGAAGTCATCGCCGTCGGATTGGGCTCCGGTCAGAGCCAAAAAAGCAAATAGACAGAAAGCAAGCAGAGCGAGGAAACGCATAATGGTGATAAATTTGCCGGTAATGGTGTTAACGTTTCAGCTGGTTAGACAAGACTGAAGCTTTACTAAGCCAGTTGGCCTTTTATATATGTATATGATTTGTGTGATAAGCTAGAGGTTCATTGAGCACTACTTAGAACTAACCTCATACACAAACACACCTTCACAAGTATAATTTAGTATTAAACAATAATTAGCAAAGCGTAAAAATCCCAAATACGAAGAGTTGGATTTATGTCATGACACGTTTTACTTAGTAATTAATGATGATAAAATAATCAAACGTTGCAATTTTCATTTGAACTGAGAACTGGGTCTCCTACATCTGGGGTCGACGTGGCGTATGAGCTACGTATCAAGAGGAAAAGTAATAATTTGCATCATTTGCTTTTTATTTGGGCTAAATCGGTAGCAGCTGTTGGCCTTGGCAAGAATAAAAATAAAAATGAATATATTGAGAACAAGACAAACACAAAAAAATAAAAAAAGAGAACCTAACTTAGCTTGGCCTAATAAAAGGCTTTCAACGCATAAAAAGCAATTTCTATCGAAATATTCCTTCTTTCTTTTTTTTTTGCATATGTACATATTCGTTTGTTCTCAAATGCGTTGTAGAAAAAACTTGAAGGGAAGTGAATATGTAATTTTATCAATCTGTAGGCATTCTTTAAAATGGAAATTTTTCTAATATAAGAAACTTAATCGATTGATGTAAGTAACCGTATATTAAAAATGTGAGAATAAAACAGCAAAGGAAAGGTTACCCTTTATGGCATGAAAATATCAGCAGTAACTTTTTTTAGTATTGTAAAAAATAGCAACTAATTTCATGAAATATTTACTTGAAATTAAATTACTAATTTGTAGATATGAATCGTCATAAGTCACCAATAGTCTGTTTTTTTTTTACTTTCACTGTGAGCAAATCACAGAACTTAAGGTTGTTGAGATAATCACTAATATTAACTGGCTTATATTCTAGATAATAGTTGAAAAGTTTCACAAACGCCATCACAATAATTTTGAATGGATTTTAATACTAAATATAGTTTATAATTCATATAAGTAATTTAAGGAAAACAATAAGAATCTCTAACATAGAGCAGAATTACAAACATAATTAGTTGCAGTCATTTAATATTTAAGATTTTCTCGATTACGAACTGCTTAAAAAAAAACTAACAGTACTGAAGTGTAAAAATATTTAAAAACATGATTTTTAGTGTTCATCCTTATAAAGATATAAATAATCAAATCCAAAGAATACATTTTCAAAATGTCAAAACTGAAACATTAAAATACTTCATTAAAAGTTCTTTGTGAATTATTAAGTACTTATTTCTTTAACGTAACGTATTAAGCAAGCGTTTTTTTTTAAATACGTTTTCTTTTTCTTATCAGATTAAAAACAAACATGATTTATGAATTACAAATGTATATAAATATTTATTTAATGATTAAGAAATTAAACGAAGAATAGGTAAACATTATATTAAGCTGTGGCTATAGTAGTTAGCCAGTATTACTTGAAATATTTGTGTAGGAAGTACTTACAGAAAAAACAAATATTAATAAAATTAAATTAAATTTCACTAGGCAATGTAAGTTTAATTAGATACACATATTGTTATGTGTTAATCATATACACTAGTGAAATATTTAATTTATGCAAACATATATAAACGATCCAATTTAAATGTGACAAAATAGACAAATTTTATTCAGTAAAATAAGAGAAAATTTAAGATTTCACATTTTCCTTAGTTGTTAAGCACTGAAAACATAAACAAGTTTTGGTCCAAAACAAATATGCAATATGCCTTACTTATAAAGGTTTTGTTTCTTATACTTTAAGAATAAATATTGCATGTAACATAAACATTTACATATTAAAGTACGGCATATCAGAAAACGAGAAAAGTTTATCAGTTTAGGCAACAACGACAACAACTAACTATTGTAAGCTAGTCCATGATACTCTCTATCTCTCTCTCTCTCTCTGGCAACAACAAAGTTAGTATGTCCTTAGACAGAAGAGCAAACAAAGTATGGACAAAGACACACAACACTTTTGGCCTAAGCCCCCAAAACAAGAATCCTGACAAAATAGAACAGAAACAAAAAATATAAAAATAAAAGAAAATAAGGACGAAAAGGGCTTTAGTGGTGAATGTTATGCATATGTGTGTGTGGGTAGTTATATTTGCCATTGAGAGACCTGTTGGCATACACAATCTATTTTCAAATCCCCCATTTTGTTTTCCTTTTTTGGTGAAAAGCATTTTTTCATATGTATATTTTTCTGGTTTTTCCAGTTGCCAGCACACCCGAGACTCTGCCCGGCAAGCAACAGTCGCAGCAACAGCAACGTGACGAGGCCAATTCTGGTGCGGGTGGCAGCAGCGGCATTAGCAATTCATCTGGTGGTGGTGGCAGTAATATAATTGGTGGTGGCACAACGCCAGGAGCAGGTGGTGCCCCAAGTTCTTTCGCAACGTCCGGCAGCAGCGCTGAAAGTCCCACACTCTGTGACCTGGGCCCAAATGCGACAATAAATGGTCAAGTGGCAAGTAAGTAAAAGATGCAAAAATTAAAATCCCCAGCTTCGACATTTTTTTTTTTTGTGCTCCGTATAATTCATCATTAGGCTAAGGGAATAAAGGGTTCGTTCTAGTTGGATAACTAGTTAGCCGGACAACTAGTTAGCAAGGGCAACATTTTCATTTGCATTTACATTTCCTTTATTTTTTGTTTTGTTTTGTAGTTGACAGGACCACCGCAGCGATCCTGGTGCATAATCCTATGCACATTCACCAGCTGTGCCACAGATTTCTTTGGCACAAAACATTTAAACCATTTGTTGAAGTCCGTCAACTCTGTGAAATAGAAAAGAAAATGAATCATATTAAAGCAGCTTAAAATCTTACGAATCTAAAGTATTTAACAGTTGATGAATATTTCAATTCATAATTGATGCTGGAAAATGAAATAACAAAATTACTGAGAGAAGATGTTAAAAAGGAAGATTAATTTGTATTCATATTTCCATATTTTATTTTTTTTTTACTATATAAATTGATTTATTTAAAATTTATTTTTAAAGAATAAACTTTCAACCAATTACCGATGTTTACCTCATGTTTATCTTTGTTAAAAAATTTCTTCTATATTTCCAAAAAGGTAGATTAAGTTTATATTAGATTAATATAGTCCTTAGTTGTTTTACATTGAATAACACCCTTTGAAAAATAACCACTTATAAGAATAATCTGCTGAGTATAAGTTTACAACGTATTTTTCTTAAAAAATCACTGTTTGAATGTTTCAATTCAATTAAATATCCACTAGACTTTAATTTTGAACTCAATGTACATGAAAATATTTTATGCAATGCTTAAAATGGACGACATACTTTGGTTAAATAACTTCTTTATTAAAGTCACAAAAAGACAATTTTTTATGTTTTTTAAAATATCATAATTATTTATAAGTAGCTTACAAAAATCTTTAAAATTATTTGTGACAACATAAATAAAAATATTCTTGGTTTTGCAAAAATTAGTTTATCAGAATTCGATGATAAAACTGAACTAATGGAACTAAAATCTTCTCTAATGTTATTTTCTTTGAGTTCTTTTCTTATTTTACACAAACCTAAAGTTGATTTAAAATTTAAATAAACAAACGACTGACTGTATTCTCATAAAAAACTTGACTCAATTTTAAACATCTAGAAAATAGGCTCTCCTTTACTTTAAGTTCTATCACAAAGAAGAGATTTTATTCCAAATATGCATTAGTGACCAAGCTAAGTATTAACAATGAAATGATCCATCAAAACATTTATTGGCAACGACAGAGAAACTATATAGCCAAATAGCAGCAATTAGCCCAACTCTTTTGGTTTTTAAGTTCAAAGTTTATTTGTTTTAAGTTTATTACATGCCAAAGCCAAGGCGTGTCTTACAACTATAAATTTAATTTATTTCCCAAACTTTTGCCTACATGTTGGGTAGCAATTAAGTGCTTTACGTGTGTGAAAAGGTAGGAAGGAAACTGTAAGACGAGTTAAGGCCATTAGGCAGGATTTCAATGTATGTAGATTCTAGAATCAACACGGTGTCAAGAGGCAGCTCGGTCATTGTCATATATGTATGTACAGCAGTTTTAGTCACATTGTAACGACTATGATTTTTAGCGTTGAACTCATTAAACTCATGCCGACCAGTAAAATAACGCATAAAACATTTCATCTGTACCAAAAAGTTGAGACGATAAGGACCCACAATGACAGGGACCATGATGTTGGGCGTGGTTAGGAGTTAGGAGGAGGCGGCATAGTCTGTTGGCAGTTAAGTAAAGGAATCTCGGGTGTAACATAAATTTAAGTGCAGCATAAAGCGATTTTTATGTCAGTTGAGCTCCTTCACCTTTTTCGCTCCTCGAGGCACTTGCAACTGCCAAAATAAATGGAGTGCAGTTAACGTTCCGTTGTATGGCAGTGGCATTGAGTCGGGTGGGAGCTGGGTGGTTTGGTCCCTTACTCTAGATTGCCCCAGGAGTCGAAGCAGTTCAGTCTTTGTGTCTGCTTTTTCTTCATCATCCTCGTCATGATGTTGGTGTTGTTGTTGCTGTTGTTGTTGTTCTTATTCCGAAGCTGAACGCTTAACAAATACAGATAAATCTTTGCAATTTTCGACACTCTCCTCTCAAAGGCAGCTTAGACCTTGAGTTAAAGAAGGAAAGGACAGGACGAGCATGAAATCCCTCTTCGATTTTGGTAAGGGGCTGGAACTCAACTCTTCTGAGGGTTGCTCGTTAAGGAGTTACGTACACACAATCACACCAACACACACACATAGGATATACAAATACATATGGAATTTATTTTTTTTCCTACCACTTTTCTTCGGGTTAGACTAAATAAAGAATTGTATGCTACAATGGCTTTAAATGATTGGAATAAATTATTGATTCCTTTTTTTTTTTTTTTTTTTTGTTTGTTGTTTGGCAAAAGAGTTTGCTTAGGCCCTGGGGTCCTTGGGGCTAAAAGAAATTGGCACAGTGGTTACCAGAAATTGGTTAAATTCAATTTGTTTGTAGATTAGGTAAAGGACAATGCGTTGAAAATATATTTTTCCCTTAACACAAATTCACTAATTTAATTTTATACCATTCGAGATAATTATTTCTGAATGAATGGATAAAAAGGTCCCACAATTTATCTTTTATATGAATCATCCCGTTCACTTAAATTGAGTCATTTATTTAGTCGATATCAGTAATTTTATTTAATCAGTACAAACTTTACTCAGCGTAGCGAAAATCTTCCCTGAAGATTAACGAAATATATTGGGAAAATTTATTTAAAAGTAACTAAAATTTTTGAATATTTTTTAATAATTTGAAATCACTTTGAGCCCCCTGAATTGAATGTTATTCTCAAATGTGTTGACCACTGTGCGAGCAACTTTTCTTTTGAAGATTCGTTCTTTGCTAAAAGCTAAATTCAATCTTATTGTTCGCTTGATTAGATCAAAGTAGGATTTTGTAATCATAGTGTCAATAGTTGGCAAACTTAGTATAATAATATTTTTATCGTAGCAAATAAATTTTAATAAAAAAAAAAAAAAAAAATAACAATCCAACTTTTCTGTTCTTTTTACCTATTGCAGGACATGGTTCACTGACCATTATACGGCGCACAAACAGCAGAAATTTCTCACAAATCGACGCTCAACAATCTACAATCAGCACACACCACCAGCAACTTACCTCGCCATCACCAGCTTCTAGTGGACCGGCATCATCATCAGCTGGTAACATCAATTATTTCCAAACGCCATTGAGTGAGCCAATTGCCGAGCGTTTAAATTCCCGAACACATAATACAAACGGATCATCATCGAGATCTGTTGAGGGCACTGCAGCAAGCAATCAATATCAATTGCCTGGGACACATAGCGCAGCAACTTCCGCCATCTCTGCCGCTGCCACTGCCTCCTACAGCCAGAAGATGCAACCGTCATCACCAAATCCAACCAATTATTCGCCTGATAATGTGCAAGTTGCGTCGAATACGACATCGGCCATCGATATGACTGCGGGCGGTCGCGATTCGGCTGAATATCAGTCATCAATAAATACAAATAGAATTTCTTTAATGCGTAGCGAAAATCCGTCGGATTCAGTGCATTCGTTTGAAACAACCTCGAATATGTCGGCATCGCCATCGCAATGGGATACGGAAAATTTGCCGCCAGTCGATACGCCAGATGCCCTAAACAAAGCGGCTGTGAGGTGAGTTAACAATTATCTAAACTAGTCTTAATTCTTAGTATGCTCTCTAAAAGTCTGAGTGAGTAGTTATCTAACCTTCTTAGGTCTCTCCTCAACTAATTTAGCTAGCCTCTAAAAAATGATAATGTCATGCCTCTACTTTATTGCTAAAACTAGTTGCGAATTATAACTTTAAGCAGAAATAGTTATAACATATAAACATTCTTTGTTCCAATATCTGTCCTCTGAATTCCAAAAGATCTATTTAATCCGAACGAATGTCAACCAAGATT
The DNA here is from genome assembly GCA_018903935.1 of Drosophila insularis. Lineage (NCBI taxonomy): Eukaryota > Metazoa > Arthropoda > Insecta > Diptera > Drosophilidae > Drosophila > Drosophila insularis. Next base: position 7,597,159 of record JAEIFP010001084.1, on the reverse strand, counting down.
ATAAGTAGATTGTTTCTAGAATAATGGAAGCTTTTTTATACATATTATTATCTAAGAATAGTGTCCTTAGAAAGATAATTGTTCAGATGTATTTAACAGTTAAATTTAAAACCAAGAAGGACTAGGACTTTCGGCTGCTTAGAGAAAATAAATATTTTAATGTAAGGTGGAATAAAATATATACGTATGTATAACCTATCAAATCAAAGGAAAAGTTTCAATCACAATCAAGTGATTTTCTGAACGGAAATTAAGGACAAACCAAAACTTTTTAAAGGGAAAAAGATTATGGAATGAAAACTTATTTACTTAGTTGCCCTTTAAAAGAGAACCACAGATAATGGAAACTAAATAAGAAACTTCGGCTTACCGAATTGCTTTTTGTTGTCACTCCTTAGTAAACTTTTTCATTGTTTTTTCCTTCCAAATAGAATACGTGGTCTTCTCCGCCGCATGGATTACGAGACCGTGGCATATGAGGATATGCAACGCAATTTGCATTATGCTGCTCGAGTTCTCGAAGCAGTCTTCATTGACGAATCAAGGTAGGTGCTTAAATCTATAAAGATCTTACTTCTATATCTTATACTCCAAAACGACTCACCTGCTATTGGTGGGTCTTAAGTATCTATAAGTATAAATTTCTAACCAACAAATATACCCAAAAAAAAAAAAAAAAAAACTGATCACCGGATCTTCTGCTTTCGCCAACGTCTCATCCTATGATTGGTTTAGGCTTTCAGTAGGTTCTCAGACTAAAAAAAATTCTTTTCATTTGAAAAAAGAAAACAAAAAATATTGAAATCAAAAATCAAATTCGGACCTTTGCACTCGTTCAAGGCAAGCTTTCCGTACTAGATGTTCATATACCTATTCATTCATCTTTTTATATCAAATCATATATCTTTTACATCTTATTCCGAATTCAACTTCTAAATTGATTATATCATTTTTGCATTCCTATTGGTTTGAAATTTTTGTTGATATATTTATTCTCTATATGTATATCTGAATAATTTTTCTTTTTTTTTATACTTATATATACATATATCTGTATGTGTGTGTGTCTCTCTCTCTCTTGTTGTAAAAAAAATATCTAAAAACAGAAGCCCCACAACAGGTAAAACAAAATTGGGGCAGATTGCGTCCTCATCCGTTGAGAGCGAAGAGTAAGTTTTTCCTAATTAGAGAAAACAAAAACTAAAAACAAAAAATCAACTTTTTATATTTTGGTTTCAATTGTCGTTAACTCATGTTGATTTTTAACTCGTTTTTTAATTAAAAAAAAAAAGAAAAGAACTTTCTCTCTTTTTCCTACTACTCTAATATTATACTCAACAATAATTATATCGAAAAAAAACTCACTCACTTTACATTATTCTATCCTATAAACTATATATCTACTATAACTTTCGTCATTTATATTTTAATCTATTTTTCATCATTTGTAGTGCTCTCTTCTGAGAATAACTAATTTTCATTTTGCCTTGCTCTGCCTACAAAAAAAAAAAGAAAAATTCATTATCGTCTCTATCCTCTTAACTCTATATACTAAATCGATTTCGATCTATCATCATACTTACATATAACTTCCTTCATTAAATCATTAATAAAACAGAGAACGCGTATATTTTCTAGACTTAGTCCTAGCTAAAGTACTAAGAGAATTAACGTTTAAGTTTCCCTCCCCCCTCATACCTAACCTCCCATCCATCCCCTTCGGTAATTTGCAAATTGACAATTTGTTGAAACAGTAAACTAAAGCACCGTATTAATTAAAGAAATTCTCTATACCTCGAACGTAATTAATCTCAGCATTTTCGGTGTAAATCTACGTATCTCTATCTAACTTTGTTGTTACCCCTCCCCCTTATCAAACCCCCCTTCGCCCTTCGCAACTGTGCCGCCAGATGAACTTCCACTCTTTACTACAATCAAACTCTTCTGCTCTGATTTTCGCCTCTTCGCTATATAAAAAACAAGACATATATTAAATATCTTAAGAAACTTTCAACATTTTGATAAAAAACAAACAAACAAGAATTTCACTATTTTGTTTTTATTTTAAGGGGCGTTAGCTAATGCAAATTGGTTCAAATCTTAAATGGAAACCAACAAATAAGATAAATTTTTGATTGTTTATTGGGTAAGATAAGTTTCACAAGCTCAAAACACATTTTCCAAATTTCCATTTTTTCCCAGGCTGTAATTTAAACAATCTTTAACCAATTTCACAAAGTTATTTCAATTAAATCGGAATTTGGTTTTTTAAAATGACTTTAAACATTTTGACATTTGGAAAAATGGATTTTAATCTAAAACAAAATTTTTGTTTTCGAGATTTTAATGAAAGATACAATTCTTAATATGAAAATAAAGACATGCATTTCTCAAATACTCCAAAAATTCGAACACTCTTCATAAAATTAAGATTTATTGAAATATTTTGTTCTTTGAAAATTTTTTCAATCTGACTCTAAAAGCTAACTTGGTAATTAGAGTTGAATGCCAATTCAAAATTAATTTAAAAGCATTAAAAAATTTGTTTACTTTAAAAAATGGGTTTAAATTTAGCAAAGTTAAATTAAATTTAAAAGCAAGCTAACAAAGCTAACAATTTTTCAGAATTCCTAGTCCGGAAATGGTTACCTCATGTGTCCTTAAAAAATTGGAAAAAAAATGAACCTATCTAACCCCATTAGAATAAAAGATATAAATTTTTAGATATGCTTTGGTTTAATCTGATAAATTTTTGAATTTTTTAAGGCTAAGACGTTGGTTTAACAACGGGTTTGAAACCAGTTTGCATTTTCATAGGTTTTCAATTATTTACCACACACACATTTCAATTAAAATTTTTCCCATTGTCATTTGAATATGTGCAGTATATGTATGTATATGCTAGTGCCGACTGTTTGGTATATTATACATACATATAAATTATTCACATTCTACTCAAGAGACATGAAACTTCGATTTACATAATCAAGTGTGTGGAGGATATGTACATATTTTCCATTGGGTTGAGAGTTTCTTGCTTTTCATTTTTTTGTGTTTTAACAAACATGCTAAATTATTGAATAATTCAGTTTTTTTTTTATTTTGTGTGTGTGGATTGTAAACGCAGGCGAATTTGGGTTTCTTGATTTTTATTATAGGGACTAATATCTTTTTTCTTACAATTTTCAACTGATGTACTCTCTCTCTTTCTCTATTTTTATATATTTTTTCTTTCTATTGCGAACCAAATTAAAAAATTTCGAAAAAAAAAACAAAACCAAAACGAACTAAATGTGTGATAAAAATAAAAATGTTGTCTTCTGTACCGGTTTCGCTTTTACTCACTGCCAACTGCTGTGCGAAAAACACTTGACCGCCTTCGTCTCCGCCGGCACCATGATGCCCCACTCCATCAGTGAGTCAACTGTTAGCAAGGAACGTTGTAATGGTAATTGTAAGAATCTTAACTGCAGTCAGCATAGTCATAGTAATGCAGGACAACAGCCACAGCAGCAAGATAACAACAATACAAATAGTAATTGCAGTTTGCAAAAGGAGCCAAAGGAGGAGGAAAGACAGCAGGACAATCAGACAAGTATAGAGAGTCGCACGAAAGGTGTTTCGCTGGCACCACAAACGCACAGTGGACCAACTGGCCCGCCATTAGCAGCAGCCTCTGAAAAAGAACAGACGTCGGCAATACCAGGTGATGATGGTGAGGCTACAACCAAAACTGGAACAACAACGGCCATTGAGTCTGTCACGGAAGAGCACTCGGCCTCATCCAACCCGGCAACAACAACAACAACTGCTACAGAATTAAGTTCTCCTGCTACGGTTACATTTGGTGAACCAGCTCCTTCTCCTTCCTTGATCAATGCGGCTCAAAGTGTTTCCAGCAGTAGCAGTTGCAGTAATAAAGCGACCGTTACCGTTCAGCGACAAAGACGACTCCGTACACCTGTCTGGGCGAGATCAATGTCCACAAATAAAACGTACTTGAATTCAAATTACGATATTACTTATAGCAAAAACAAAAAAAAAAAAAAATTTAACTTAAAACTAAGTCAAACTTTATTATTTTGGATATGCTTTTATTTTGTGTCAACTTTGTTTCTTTGAGTTTAGAAAATTATCTTTATATTTTTGTTTTTATTACTTTTGTGCCTTAATCAACACTGCTCCTGATAAACTGAATATTTTTGCCTAGTTTATGCGTTACTTCTTAAACGTATAAAATGGGTGAATAAATCTATATATATATATTTCCTATCTCTTCTATCTACTACTCTTACTACTGACTTATTTGTCTGCGTTTTTTTACTGCTGTAAACTATTGTCCAGCCTTTTTCTGTCCCCCTATCTTATTCTTCTATTTACCTAAAATTTTTCAAAATATTTTTGCTCGCTTGAACTATGTAAATATATATTGATTCCCGTCCAAAAATTCCTTCCTATATGTGTATATACCCGTAAATCCATTGTCCTTGTTTTTCAGCCATTCCAAAAAGAAGACAGTAAAATTATAAAACTTGCAAAGAGAAATTAAAGTGAATAATGAAATTAAAAAATATTTACAGTTTTATAAATTTATCTGCCCTCGCTTGATAAAAATGGAATGAAATTGCTATGTTTATATGTCTTTAAATGTAATTGTTTTGTTGAACACTTGAATTCATGACATTGGCATGTGTATTGTCTCCCATTTAAAATTTAAATTTCTTTAAAAAAAATTCTAAAATTTAGGTAGGAAAACGCATGTAAATGTCAGTTGAGCTTAAGCCATATTAAAAAAAAAAAGTGTTTTTATTAAAATTTAAATTTCACTTAATCTCAAATAGTGGGAAAATCAAACAGCTGAGTGATCACGTTTTCAAGCTGGCACGTAGATACCTATTATCTACATGTAAAATAGCGGTTAAAGTAAGCAGCTGATCTTGCCGCCAAAAAAAAAAAAAAAAAAACAAAGCAAAACAGAAAAAAATTATCATATATCGCGATTTTCGGAATAAGAAATAACAGATAAGTTATTTGAGTATAACAAAATGATTAACAACAATGCGGACTCGGACGAATCATGTGGAGATGAATCAACTAGCTTCACCACCAACAGCACTACCTCACGCAGCAAATCCCCCACCTCCAGCACAAGAAGCAAACGGCGTGGACGCAGGAGTGCGAAATCCAAGCATAAACCAGGAGCTGCCTACAAATATGAGTAAGTGGGTGGTGTGGAAAGAGATGAAGATTGGGATTACAAGATTCCATTGCATTGAATGACTTGCAGCACCCATGTAAAGGAGAACCATGGAGCTAATATCTTTGGCGTGACATTTAACACTTTGGTGGGCAAAGATGAGCCACAGGTGTTTGCCACAGCTGGCAGCAATCGTTGCACTGTCTACGAATGTCCCAGGAACGGAGGCATTCAACTTTTACATTGTTATGCAGATCCCGATGTGAGTCATCGAAAAAGACAAAAAAAATCATCCTTTTATACTATCCCTTCCACAATAGCCGGATGAAGTTTTCTATACCTGTGCCTGGTCCTATGATCTGAAAACTTCTGCTCCTCTTTTGGCTGCAGCTGGATATCGTGGCATTATACGTGTCATTGATATTGAACAAAATGAAGCTGTGGGGAACTATATTGGACACGGACAAGCCATTAATGAGCTTAAGTTTCATCCTCACAAATTGCAATTGTTGCTCTCGGGCAGTAAGGATCATGCCATACGATTGTGGAACATACAGAGCCATGTTTGCATAGCAATTTTTGGCGGCGTCGAGGGTCATCGTGATGAAGTCTTGTCCATAGATTTTAATATGCGTGGCGATCGCATTGTCTCCAGCGGCATGGATCACTCACTTAAGCTCTGGTGCCTTAATACTCCTGAATTTCAGCATAAAATTGAATTATCCGAAACGTTTAATCAAGACAAATCGACTTTACCATTTCCAACAATCACAAAACATTTTCCAGACTTTTCCACACGGGATATACACCGAAATTATGTCGATTGTGTACAATGGTTTGGTAATTTTGTATTATCCAAATCCTGTGAAAATTCCATTGTCTGCTGGAAACCTGGCCAGTTGCATCAAACGTTTGAGCAAGTCAAACCGAGTGATTCATCTTGCACTATTATAGCAGAATTCGAATATGATGAATGTGAAATCTGGTTTGTTCGCTTTGGTTTCAATCCTTGGCAGAAAGTCATTGCCCTGGGCAATCAACAGGGTAAGGTTTATGTATGGGAAATGGATCCTAGCGATCCGGAAGGTGCCCACATGACCACTTTGTATAATTCCCGTAGTGTGGCAACTGTACGTCAGATTGCCTTCTCCAGAGATACTAGCGTCTTGGTCTATGTGTGTGATGATGCCACCGTTTGGAGATGGAATCGCCGTCAGGCGACTGCCATTTAAAATCAAATAAAGAGAATGCAAAGATCTCTTAAAACCAATTCTCAAGCACCACAACCAAATCTCAAGTGGCCAAATTTATTATAGACATTTCCATATGATTTTAGTTCTTAGAATTTTTTGATAAATTATATAAATTTTGTACCTACATATACATATACATATATGTAAGTACATAGATATAAATCAAATTCAGTCTGTCGTCAGTTTACAGCATTCTCTTAGCTTTTGGCATCTTTAAGTTCTGTTACCTCCTCCCAGTGGGTTAATTTCTAATCGCCATTCGAAAGCCACAGAGAAAACGAACCAAGGAAAATGGCAATTCTGAAAAGTTCGCCATAACAAATGAGTTTCTTGCAATTGCCCCGCCATTTATATGCATTGCTGCATTCAGAACGACATCGTTTGGAATGAGTAAAATAAATGCGACGAAATTGAAACTACCAAAGGAGCAAACGCTACCAGCAAGCATATAAACCAAGCAGCAGCCATAACAGCTCCCAGCAGACTGATTAAGCCTTAACAACGTAAAAGAGCATAACGATTTTGTATACCCTCATTTAATAGCAAAAGTATCTACACATTTATATTAATCTGCCACAAAAAAAAAAATGGAAATGGGGTTCTTTCCAGCATTAATATACTTAAATTTTTACCTTAAGTATTTTCAACTTTATTGTGTAAATTTCAATTGTTGTAAAATGAATCATATTGGTTCTGATATTAGTAACACTTGATTAGAAAATATCTAATTAATTATATGGAAATGATTTAAACAATAATGCTGTAAAGACAGTAAAAACAACCTAGCATATTTGTTAATTTTTTAAACAACCCATTAAAAAAAAACTAGTAACAAATAGAACTAGCTTTAAGTTGAGGCATAAAAATGCATGAGGCATAAATTCATATTATTTATATGATATTTTAACCATCAATTGTCTATATTAAACTCTTTATAAATTGTGCATAATTAAAATATTTACATACTTAAATCCTTTTTCTATTTTACTATTATTATAGTTTATGAACATAGTTTTGCTCAACTTAAAAAATTTGTGAAATTATTATTATACAAAATTATTAATTATTATTAAAAATTATTATTCTTACCTATCATTACTGTTAAAGTCTACAACTATATCCTATACTAAATAGTAATAACCATAAGTTTTTACAAGCACTACATCCTTGTTGTTCAGTTGGAAATACAGATTCCTTTTTATAAGTATATTGTATATTTTGTACTAAAATGTATATTTAAAGAGTTTACCGTCAAATTTTGGCCCTAAGACTAATAATATGTATTTGGTTTTATAAAAGTGAAAATCTGCTTATGGGAAAAGGTAATCCCATCTTAATGGCAGGATAAAAACCTTTTGCTCCTGGAGCAGTAATAATTTTTAAAAGGGCGTCAATTGAATTCTGCCATCTAGATCATTTTTTTTCCTTCAACTTATGGAAAGTGTATACCCTAGTTGAGCAAGTTTATTAATGTTAAGTTTTAATATATTTTCTTCATGCCTGATTGAGTTTTTGCATCTTCTTTGTTCGAGCATACAGAACGTTTCGTTCGTTGACCGCATCTCGCCTCCTTCCATTAGGGAGTCCATGGGACTCTTTCACTATTTCATACTTTATCCACTTTTACTTTATGGTAGCACTGTGAGTAATTTTGTGTGTGATACATTTGCTTTTTCGCTCTTTTTTTTTTTTGGAGGGCATTAAGCTGTCAATACGCGAAATGCAAAGAAGCTAAAGAGAACGTGTTAAAATTAAGGATATCTAGGAACCACCTTGACTTCGAAAATGTGAGGAAAAAAAAGGATGGTTAAAACACACAAACTAAATGTCAAATATTTTTAAAATATGGACAATTTTGTTGGCTCTTATTGAACATATTTAGTCTCATCATCATGTTGTTTGTTTTTGTGTACGTATTTAATTAGATGCAACTCAGCGACCACATCAACGACCTCCACCAATGCCATGACATGTAGCAGTTCCACCCACGTTCTCAGCTATACCCGTCGTCATAGTCACATCCATGAAAATGGCAACGGCGATGGCAATAAACGACGAATTATTCGCTTGCGGTTTGTCTTTGTCTTTGTGTCTCTCTCTCTCTCTCTGTCTGTGATTGTTGATTTTGTTGGTTGTTGTTGTCATTATGCCACTCATCCTCCATTCATACCATCTTCGTGTTGTATTGCACTTGGTGAAAATACGCAATTACCCGCACCACCTTTACCACCACCACCAACCACTATCAAGCAGCACCACTCGTATACCGACGAAAATGATGATTCGTTTCCACTTCCATTTGTCGGCTGAAAATTAATCAAGCCAAAATGCCACTGGCATAGGAGGACTTTATGTATACGGTTGGGGTAAGAAGAGACCTGTCACTGGGACTTAAAAGAGTCATCTCCATTCTCCTTGGTGCCTGTCACTTTAACTCAGTTTTACATGTTTGGCTAACACCAAAATTAGTTTATCATGTCAGTTGTGTGGGTCGTACTTATATATATTTTAGACATCTCAAAAGTCATCAGAGGCTAAAGGCCAGAATCATCATCTTGAACCAAAATCAACCAAGGCTGAGCAAAATCTTCTGCCTCTTTAAGCTCTTAAAAGGTGGGCGTGCCAGTTGCTCATGTCATTCGATTTATGAAGACAAATTGTCAGGAAGTAGAGCATTAAAGTTCTTACTTTTTGGCTCTTGATAAATGAAAGTTTGTAGCATTAGACAGTAAATGGCCAAAGACTTTTGTTGATGGCCCAAAATCTTGGATCAAAACAAAAAAAAATCCATTAACTGTTGAGTTTCTTCTTTTTATTTTCGTTTTTGTGCTCAATATGTGTAGTAGAAATAGAAATAAATAACTAAAAAAAGACTTGTAAATAAATATTAAATTATTGCGTGAAAGTTTAATAAAAAAATTAAAGTAAAGTTTTATTATATAAAACTGTTCAAACCGGACAGAGTTTGGATTATTTAAATATAGATTTTGAAGAGGAATTTAAATTTTTATTAACTTCTAAAAGACTTTTAAATATTTATTTAAAATGTTAAAAATTTAATATTTATATTTACATATACACATTCGTATACAAAAATGGATTTTTGATGTGCGTATGTGAATTTAAAATGACAATAATTAAAAAAAAAAAAATTAAATGCAAAATGAAATGAAAATATGGCGAATTTCGAACATATTCAAAAATAAGCCCCTGCTGAGATAAAATAACACTTTATAATGACCTCTTTTTGTTTCTGCAAGGCGAATAGAAAATTAAAGCATCTTTCAAAAAGTTTTAGATTATTTTTTTCTGGTGTTTTTTTTTAACTTTTAATAAGGTAGTTTTATTTATTTAAAAGTTTATTTTTAGTAAGTGAGTTTCTTTACGCTTTAGTCAGACTTTCTTATGTTTTTCCACTGCAAAAAAATGGGTTAAGACATCAATTAGAATACAAAAGAAAATACAAACATTTTACACTGACATTCCCAATTAGAGTGCCAACTTCATGACAATTATATCTATTGTCTTATCATCAACCTTATTGTTGACGCAATATTTGGGCTGTTTAATTATGATAAAAAGCGAAGAAAAAAGAATAATAATAATAAAAAAATGAAGTAAGTAAGTCGTCTCGCCGACTTGGATATACCATACACCAGTAAAACAAATATTTTAAATTTATAATAACCAATGCATTTTCGTATTTTTAAAAAAATCTGTTTGCATGCTTTTTAGAAGCATATCTTAGTATTTCGCTCACTCAAGCATTCGTGCACCCTAGCGCCCCCACCAGCCAACGGCCAACTCCGGCCATATGGAAAAACGTTCATATGCATAACTTGGCTATTTTTATTCCGATTTTGATCAAATTTGGTATTTTGCTTGATATTAGTATCAAATTTAAGTGTGCTAAATTTGATTGCACAAGGTTGAAAATTACCGGAGATAATCGAGTTTTTTCAAATTACGGGGGCGGAAAGAGGCGTGGCAAAATCTTTACACATCAAAAATGTGCGCAATTACTAAGCAAATATTCATACCAAATTTTGTGTCTCTAGCTAGAATAGTTTTTGAGAAAATCGGTTTTATTTAATTTGCGGGGGCGGTAGGGGGCGTGGCAAAATTTTTACAAATACAAAACGTGCGCATTTACTTAGCAAATATACATACCAAATTTTGTGTCTCTAGTTGCTATAGTGTTTGAGAAAATCGGTTTTATTTAATTTGCGGGGGCGGTAGGGGGCGTGGCAAAAATTTGAAACAAACTCGATAAGCGTACATATGACACGAGTCTACATACCAAATTTGGTGGCTCTAGCTCTTATAGTCTCCGAGATCTAGGTGTTCATACAGACGGACGGACGGACGGACGGACGGACGGACGGACAGACGGACATGGCTAGATCGTCTCGGCTGTTGATGCTGATCAAGAATATATATACTTTATGGGGTCGGAAAAGCTTCCTTCTGCCTGTTACATACATTTTAGCGACTTTAATATACCATTTTCACCCTATGGGTGTATGGTATAAAAATTCTCCAAATCATAATTTTTGTAAAATTTGTGAGGGTATATGTATGGCCACATCTATGTATGTAGATATATTTTCTATGTATAAATATTTGTGTATTTGTCTGTTAGTTTTGTTTTTATTGACGATATGTCGATATCTATTCGGTTGAGAAATTCACAAAATTAAATGCCATTTGCGGCTCCATTCATGACGATAAGAAGCATTTGGGAAATAATTTTTTAATGTGTTTACGGACTCTGAACGGCGATCAGACAAATTATTATATGTCTACCTTATTACGGAGTGAGAGAAAAAAGTGTAAAATCAAAAATATATCATAAAACAAACAACAATTTCTTTTGCTTTTGCATTGCCGTCAACCAATAATAAATCACAATTAAAATTATAATATTTTTCGCATTGTTTTACAATTATGCAGCATGGCGGAGCAAGAGGAAAAAAGTAATTGCAATTTATGTGTCATTAATTTCCATTAACTTTGATTTAACAAGTGGACGCAGAAATTGTCAGTAAATGATAAATGTGCATTATAATTAATGAGTAACAGGGCTCCTTTACCTATAAACAAATGCCAGCAGCACCTAAAGACCCACTACCAATCGGCTGAAAGAGTAAAAGCAATTAAAAATGCGAAAAAAAAAAATAAATAAAATTATTCGTATATATTTCAATGAGTCAGTAACAATTAAGTAAGTAGTTTTGTATGTGATAGGCCCTCATTGCGATGGAACTGAAATTAGGTCAAATAACACAACAATTCCCCCCTCCTCTCTCTCTCTCTTTAAATTTTACTTTTGCTGAAATCGAAGGTTCTTTTATTTTATAGACAAGAGAGAGAGAGTTTTAACCAGGCCGCGAGAAATCATCAATCATCTTTTTCGTTGTCTGACCCCAAAAAAAAAAGGAAAAAAATAGTATACAAATATAAAGAAAAAGTAAAAGTATATAAACCCCCCACCCCTCTTCGAACACAACACTCCTTGGCAGACACACAAACTATCTATCGAATTTGGTCTTCTTTTTGTCAGCTGATATTAACCCAAAAGGAAAATCAATAATAAATGATGTTAACTGCCAATTTTTGCCACATAAGCAACTCACCAAGAAAAAAAGGGAACAAGCTGAATTTGTGTCCTCAAAATATAGTAGGCACATCAATTGAAAGGACCTTGGAAACCTTGTTGTTGTTTGCTGTTATGCTATTTTGCGGTAACACAAAGGAAGAATCAACCAACATAGACTTTAATACCAAAGCCAAAGATGTGGGCGATTATTAGCGAGAGAGGGGATGGATTAAAGTTTGTGAAATTAAAATATATCGGCAAAAAGTTGACAATATTGACTTTGGAAAAAGCTAGATAAAGGGATAAAACTTAGCATTTAATTCTCAACCACAACTTTTATTACCTGGTAACATAAGTTTTATAACAAACTTCTGAACCAACTCTCGTCTAGTATAGTTCCGGATTTTCAAAGAAATCTTCTTTTGTGTTTGGCGATACTTGTTGTCCTTGCATAACAGAGAGAGTATAGGTAAATGGTCCATGTGAGTTTTCGAGATTTTAGCGAAACAACAGAAAAATCATTGACAGAAAACAAAGCTGTCAATTTGCCAGCAATTTCCCGTACTCTCCTATGCTATGGATGTTGTTATTGGTGGGTCGGACTGTCAGTCAGTCCGGTCGAAATGTGACAATGGCAACGATGGGAAACGACAAAAACGCTTGTAGCACGGTCACAGGAAATTGCACGCATAACTATTAAGTGGCATGGCCAGGACAGGACAGGACCGGCAATGCCGGTACAGAGAGTAGGCATCATCATTTTCGTCTTTCTATTAGGCCAACAGCAGCGGCAGCAGCATTAAATGAGCCTTAAAATCCATTGAGCATGGTAGAAAATAACTCAACCAAAAAGGTTTAAACAACTTTTCAAGAGCTAACGAAAAAAGTTGACAACAACTTTTATGGCTCAAAAATGTATGAAAAATATTTTCTTTGATAAATGAATAAACGAAAAATACACATCAACAAATTTCAAAAAAAAAAAAAAAAAAAAACAGAAGGAAAACATTTTTAAATTAAATTTACGCTAGAATTGCTTTAAATTAGCTTAACAAATGTTTCTCCATTTCTCGTGTTTGTTCTACTTTGGTTTAAAGGCAACCTGTTGCCTACTTTAAGGCGCTCTCCCTCTCTCTCTCTGTGTATGTTCTTTTGATTGAAGTTTGCGTGATTTCTAAATGCATATTTTATATTAATTGAAGTGTAATTGGCAAAGGAAAGCAAAATAGGTGTGTGTGTTTATATATATATATATATATATATATATATAGAAAAATAATGCAAATGTGCCAATAACTGCTGCAATTTAGTTTAACAAATGCCAATAGCACGCAAAATGAACACGAACACGAAATCGAAAATGAAAATGAAATGCAATTGTATTCAAATAAACAACCAAGAACCATTGGGAATTGTTTAAGACAAGTTTTATGGGCCCTTTCGACCACCTTGAACCCTAACCAAGGGCCACATCTTTCTCTATTTCTTGGCATGCAAAGTCATTAAAACAAAAGGCAAACGCCAAGGCTCAAAAAAAAAACCAAGAAAATTAAGAAAGAAAAACTACTATAAAGAAAAGGAAGTTGCTTCAAGCGTCGTGACGTTGTCGTGTTTATCAGAGAAAACTGAAGCTATTCTTTGTTCCTAGTAGCTTTTCATGTTGTTGTTGTTGTTGGTTGCTGATGCCTTTTAGCATTTTGTGTAATTGTTTTGTTGAAATAGTAAAAATACTATATACTACATATACATACATACACATGTATATGTTTGTATATATACTACACTAAGCAAAAATGGAACAACTATTTCCATTGAGTTAATAGCTATTTGAGTCATTTGATATCTGCCATTACTTTTGATACCATGCTATCCATTTCAAAAAGCAACTAACTCTAAGAGGATTATAAATGGGAGTAAGAACGACTATAGTAACTCCTTTAATGCAGATATTTTCGAATGGTAAATATGTTTACTTGAAAGGGGGTGAAAGGAAGCAACCAGTAAATTCTCTATGGAATTAGTTACCAAGTAAGTTGCGCCCTCCTTTCGATTTATTTTTTAAACCATTTTAAACCACGAGGAACTAAAAACACTGTGATATAAACAATAATTTACTTCAATGACTTTTTTTGAAATGGGTCAAACGTCTCCGCCTCTTGAAGATATAGTAAAACTAAAGAAAACTTTTTAAAATTTTTTAAAATTTTAACTTAGAGTTGATTTTTTTAGACGTTCATTTACATAAATACTTAACTGTAACTTACGTATCATAAATAGTATTTCACTGCTTTATAATAGTCCTTTTTCTAAGAATGATATAAAAATCTTGAAACTTTAAATCCTCATTATAAAATCCTTTAAGACTCAGCTAATTTTAATCCGTTTTTTAAATATTGTATTTAATAAAAAGCAACTAAAGTTTCTTATTGTAGGTCCACATATAGGTAGGTTACCATAGACAAAGAATTCTTGAAACTTTACCTATGTATAATAACATAACAAAATTCTCTATAAATAGCTCAAACAATATTTATCTGAAATTCAAACTAAATTATAATCTTATATATAAATAAAATAGATTCTTCTTCCTATAAAAACAAAGTCCTTCAAATACAACAATGCAAATAGAAATTAAAAGTTCTTTCAACTGTATTATCATTAAATTTGGTTTTTTAAACAGTTATATTAAGAATAATTATTTTAGGTAATATTTTTTTTTGCTTATTAGATCACGAATTTAAAATTTTTGAGTAAGTTGTAGTATAGATTCAATAAAAAAAACCAAATTCAGTTTCAGAACCAAAAAGTAGTCTGTAGTAGAATTTATTGTTATTATTGTTATAAGTAAAGGAAACTATCAACCTAACTAGATTAGACGAAAACTACATCCATATACTAGCCTGGAATTCGAAAACGAATCATGGTTGTTCAGTTTCCTAATTGACTTGGCCACTTAGACAACTTATCTACCGAGGACTGCGAGTTCTCCTTATTTAGCAAGATTAATTTTGTAAATAAAGGACAAGTTTTGCAAAGTATTACATGATTCTAGGCAAATGAAAAGAAAATTTTCTTTTTTTTTACACTTTTGGAAACTAAAATCACTCTATTGGCTGTTCAAACCTTTAAAATTTTTATCGCATTTCAAGGGTTTTGTTTATGTAATAAAAACCCTTAGAATATTCACTGGGCGTTTCTTCAAGTGTAGATTTTAAGGGGGTGAGGCATATTGTACATAATAGTTAGTTTTGTGGGCTTGCCATGACTCTGCAATGTCTTAGTGCTGACATAATTGATATGGCCGTCCTCCATACACAGTTTTCGCCTCACCAAGGGAGTTTTCCCTTCTTGTAGATATATATTTTCTTCTATTTTTTTTTTTTTTTTTGAATTTTTGCAGTTGGCGTGTGCCAAGCTATGTACACGCAATCCAGCTGCGAAACTCTCCGAGCTCTGGAACTCTTAACCAGCACGCAAAGAGCTGCAATGAAAGGCTTCTCCTATGTATATGGACGTATATTTTCCTTCTTTTTTTTCACCAACATTTCAGTATTTTGCGCGCATTTAGTTTAAATTTAACTCGCAAAGGGCCAACTACATACAATACGGGCAAAAACGTCAAAAAAAAAAGAGAAGAAAAAACGCCGTGTGAAAATCGAGAGAGTGAAAATATAAATTAAATATTATTGCAAAACAGAAAGAAGGGGGGGAAAAATAAAGTGTTGCACAAATATTTATATTTGTTGTGTCATCATTAAAAGCGCATTTTGACGAGATAGCAGATAGCAGTAGAGTCCTGCGTCCTGCTAATTACCAAATGCTGAAAGTGATGTATTAATTTCTAAACGGTCACGACATTGTCGCAAAGTCAATTTTTTCCCCCTTCCGGCAAACACACTTCTCATGAAGGACGGTCAAGCAGGAGAATTATCCACATCAGGAGTTTTACCCGTAATAGAGCTACTGCCATCAGAGTATCGTAGTAGAGTCAACCGTTTCACCGTCATTATCGTGGTCGTCGTCGCCGTGCGCGCCATGAGTCGTCTGAGGCGTGAAAGTAGCCGACAAAGCGTCATAACCGTCGAGTTAATACAGTTCATAATTCAGTATCGTGCCAAGGAGACTCAGGAAAAGAAGAAAAGGTGCGACATCTCCCAAGAGATAAATTCCAAATTTTAAAGTGTTCCCAAAATAAAAAAAAAAAATAATAAAAAAGAAAGTAAATAAATTTTTAAAATAAATCTTTCGCTATGTTGTGTGCAATTGAAGCGGAGCATGCCATGAATAAGGAATGGTATATAAAATACTCACAAAATAACTCTCTGACTTGAAATTATTAACCAACTGACAATGAAATTGTCTGAAATATTTAAAACTCTTGCCAAGGCTGCAAAGAATAAAAAAATATATATATCATTCAAATTTCTAGCACAACAACAGCAACAACCAACAACTTAGATTTTTTATTCGTAGGAAGTGCAGCACACAAAATAAAAATAAGAATAAAAAAAAACCCTCATAGAGCACAAAAAAGAAAATTATGAGCTTGGACGAACTCCCAGGCCATGCCATAGATTGTGGTTAGTGTTGTGTAAGAAGGACTCCTCCCATGCCAATAGGGAGAGGGAGCAGGAGCAGAAATTTATTGTTAAAGGAACATAAAATGAAAGCTAACTAACAAGAAATGGAAAAGGAATATTTTTGGCCAACTTGGCAGTTCCATCGCAATGGAAAAATTTAGAAATTGACCAGGTCTTTAAAGAAGGTTTCAATTTGCCAATTATTTGCTGGCTCTAAGCCTTAACTCGGCACGCGACCTACATTATCTAATGCTATGAATACACGATATCAGTAATCCATAGAATAAATAATATAGAAAGTGGGAAAACCTTTATTAAAAAGACATTAATAAATGCAAAACAAAATATATAAATGATTAAATTTGTAGATAAAAAATTGTCAAATTGTTTTTAAAGTTTATAAAATAGACAACCATATGCAAATTTTGTTTAAAAAAAATATACAAGAATGCATTTTATTTTGACTCGTAGAATTTTTTTATCGATTTCGACTCCTCTCTATTAAATTACAATGTAACTTAATTGCAATCATAAAGTTAGGATTTTTGGGACTTTTAAATAAATTTGTCAAATGAGGTTCCTTTTTGGAAAAAACATTTTTTCTGGCAAATGACAGTATCTTAAACTTTTCCCATATTTTTTTGCCTAGAAAAATGTACACAAAATATTGCAAATTTTAAAAAAATTTTCTGCCAATTTTTGATTGAGTAAACAAATTGGCTAGAAATTTATTGCAGATATCCTGCACACAGTTTTGCAAAATAAGGATGGACTCTGGTATTAAAGCTTTTCCAATATTTTTCGCTTCATTTAGTTGTAATAATGGTATGGCCCTTGCAGTTCTGGAATTCTTTAACAAAGTCTGCTGATAATAGAACTGGGTGATAGAATGATGAAAACCCAACATTTCTATGTTGTTCAACAATCAATCTAAGCCTTTATAGTCAAACCAGTACAAATTAGAAGATATTTCAATTAATTTTGAATATTTCTTTACTGAATTTGTATTTGTAAATAGTTAAAGCTGTGATGTTATGCCATTGAATACAAATTATAACACATTTCATTACCATAAATAAGTTATTGGAAATAAACCTCAACCAATATATTATTCACTAAACCTACTATATAAAAATCGAATTCGAAGAAGCTATTGAGATCTATCTTATTCTAAATAATATAATCTGACACTTTCCACTGTTGTTAACACTATGAAACTAATTATCCAGCTCACAAGTTGTTGACTGCAAATTGAAGCAAAACTTAGCCAAACTACCAAATTCCACTTAAATCATCAATTCAGCAAATTTACCACAGGACGCAGACTTTTAGCCTAATCTTTGCTCCTAATACATTCCTACATCTCGTAGCAAGTTCGAATTAAAATCTGTTCCGTTGTCTAAGCTTTGAAGTTTTCCTAATTAACCCATAATTGAATATTGCGCCAATTTGCTTAAGTCACACAAGTGGCGAGCTGCCTCAGACATGACTCGTCTTGGGTGAAACCTTCGGGAGCTAAATAAATTCGACGAAGAGCAAATTTCCTAGAAAACTTTTTCTTCTTTTCTCTACATCTGAAATGTAAATTTAAAAAAAAAATAAGGCAGTTACGTTGTCATAGAAATAGGTTCTGATTGACTACAAGATGCACATAATGGGCCAATTAAAATGGAATTTTCAATGTATCTATGTCTCCTTCATGGTGCCTGTAAGAGAAGTACCTTATCAATGCCAATTACAACAGCTTTCAGAGCATTTAACCTATCTGAACCTGAATACGAGTGTACTACAAAAGGTGGTGTCCCTTACACATTTTAGTTCAAAGTTTCAAGTCCTTTTTTTCTGTACCTTTTCGTTGTGTGAGCCCACTTGATGAAACTTTTCAGTCGTTTATTAAAATAAAGCTTTAAAGGTAGATATTAATTGCTATATGGCTTTAAATTTTTAAAGTGATATTAATACATCAAAAAATCCTAAATCAAACTAGTTTTTGTCCATAGTTATATATTTCCTATACCAAATATTTTTTCTGATTCGAATGATGCTAATATAACTCAACTACACATTTATACTCAATATTTTCATTCTTAATTTTTTCATCTCGATAAGCTAGTAAAATGTGAAAAAGGAAAGAGAAAAAAGAGAATTCATTTGTAAAATTTTTGGATATAAAGTAAAATTAAATACCTAAAATCGATTTTAAAATATACCAAATATATATTTAAACAGTCATATCGGTGGTTACACGCCCCGACCACCAATATAAGTAAGCCAAGACAATGACTTAATACTTTAGTTATTCTTGAGTTTTATCCTTCTGTAAAAATTATTATATCGATGATTTTTTGGAAAAATTTTTAAAAAATAATATATATTTTTGGCTAATGCTTAGAAGTTAGTTAGAAGCGATGTGAACCAAAAAAAAAAAAAAAGACATTTTGAACAATCTCAGAAAACGAGGCAAACGAAATATTTCGAAGCGTTGCCTTTATTAAAGAAGAATATCTTAAACTAGGGGAACCCTTTTGTCCCTACTCAATTTCCTTAATATTGAAAGATAAATACATATATCTTTTTCCTTTCAAAATGACACTTTGGCTACTCTTATAACATAATATAATAAATCAAAATATTCGGCATTTAGGAAACAAATTTCAGACATACCGTTAATTTTATTAAAAAATTTTTTAAGGTTTAATAGGTGTTCTATAGTTTGCTGATTACCAATATGTGCTTAGTTTTTTCCAGCATCTCAGGTTTTCAGGGGAAAAATGCTGAAAATTATTTGAGAAAATATTTATGGAAACATTGCGTATTAGCCAGCTTGAGCTCAATCCTTCTTGAAAGATAATTTCATACCCCTTGAGATGGCTAATACATTTTAAGGAGGTCTAATATATCTCTTTGCATCTCTTATCTTAGCTTAATATTCATCAAGGACTTTTTTCTGTGCCATAATTTATTCTATTTATTTGTCAAATGCATTTGTCTAGACAAATGTTGTAAATTTGAAAATATTGATGTGGAGTAAATCTTAATGTACATAAGTGCATAAGCAACAATTTATATTAAGCCGACAAAACAAAAAATAGAAACTGATGGGTCAAAAAGTTATCTTTTTTTCAGTAAAAGTAATTATTTAATTATATATGGAACTAATGTTAGTCAATATTTATTATACCTGGTACAAATTTGTATTAAAAAGTCTAATGAAAAGAAATTATTTTTTCATGGCAAAACAGCTCAAATTGTTTCTCTCAGTGTATGTGTGTGTCTCTATAAACAATTGTTGTTAATTTGTTGCAATTGTTATTGTTATAGTTCTTGCACTTGCAAAAAATATATCACAAAAAACTTGGCATGAAATTAATAAATTCGTTTAACTCACCACGCCCCTACAACACGCCCTACCACCCACACACTCACACCAGCAACACCCACACACCACACACACTTAAAGCATGACCATTTTGCCTGCTTTTTTTGCTGAGTAGTAAAAAGTTTTATGTAAGTCCCCAATCTAAATCACAAAAACAAAAAAAAGAATACAACTTTATAAGCTCTCAACTAACTAATCCAACTTTATATATATGTCTTTATATGTATTTACTGTTTAACTCTTGTAACTATTTAATCAAAACTTGTTATGTTTTACTTATGCACCCAATTAAAACTTCTCAACTAACTCTTTTTTACTCCAACCAACAAAAAAAAAACTAATAAAACTTCTCCTTACTTTAAAATCTCTCCTCCTATACACAAACAAAAGAAATGTATTAATATTTTATTGGTTTTCTTATTGAATTTAAAGAAAATTATTGTTTCCTTTTTTTATTGTCCTTTTGGCTTTTGCTTTTACTTTATTTCAATTTAACTGAAGCTAAACAAAATGCAATTTAAATTTAAAAAAAAAAAACAGAAAAAATAACTACCAACTAGAGCAAGAAAATTTAATTTTTTTGTTGGAATTTAAACAAATTTTTAAGTTAAATATGTTTGTAAACCCAATTAAATAGAATTTTGTAAATGCAACTGAACTAATGAGAATATTTCTTTTTCCCCCATCTCCAACCTCGTCCTGCCATGTGCCTCCTTGTCACATTTTCACCTGTAACCTACTTTAGGCGCCTGGCCGATGAGGATGACGAGTTATCGGAAGTGCAACCGGATGCGGTGCCGCCGGAAGTACGGGAATGGTTGGCCTCAACCTTCACCCGTCAAATGGCCACGAGTAAACGTAAGAGCGATGAGAAGCCAAAATTTCGATCGGTGGCCCATGCCATTAGGGCGGGCATCTTTGTGGATCGCATTTATAGGCGTGTCTCCAGTTCGGCACTAATGCAATTTCCACCCGATGTGGTTAAGTTGCTTAAGGTGAGTCAATAGAAGAAGAATAAAGCTCATTAAACTATAGATTTTGACCATGTTTAATTAAACTAATCATACTAGCAAATCGACCATAAAGTATTAGAAGCAAAAGGTTTTTAGGTATGCAACCAATAATAAGTTGGTATATAGGTATATAATGAAATTAGATTCAATTTTAAGCTCTCTGGAATGATTCATTTCCAATCTGTTTAAATTTTTTGTATTAAAGAAGGTTTAATAAATTTGGTGTCTGATTCTATGCAAAATTTGAAGGGTTTTTTGGACAAAATTGTATATATTTAAATTTACACTTTATAAGTATGAAATACTTACATTAATATAGACCACAAAATAGGAACTAAGTTAATTTAGTCGAAATTGTTAAGCACGAGAAGACGTTTTTAATGTTATTTCTCGGGACTAAACTTTTGCTTCCCGTACAATATATTAGTGCACTTTTCATTGCCTACTTTTCAGGGCATCTTGTGCTTTTTGGTATTGAGAATTTTGTTTTTATTCAGTCAGTTCATATTAAGGATAATATAGGTATAGAAGATACTAAGACTCAATAAAAAAATGGGATTAAACTAATAATAAATCATTATTTTCATATTAGTTATGTCAAAGCCAATCTTACAATGATTTTTTTATAGGCAGTTGTAAGCAATTATTTATATAAATTGCATTTTAGTCATTGATATTTGTCTTGAATAAAAGAAATATTTTTGTATTAAAGAAATGTTTTTTATTATGAAAAGGGTAACCTTTTGAGAAGACCTTATAATTAATACATGCACCTTAGATTAATTGTAGGACATAAGATAAGCTATTGAGTCAATTGAATAATCTTCAATTTTTCGTTTATCCTGCCACTTGTTTAATTTTAGAATCTTGACGATTGGACATTCGATGTTTTTGCCCTGACTGAGGCAGCCGGTGGACAGGTGGTTAAATATGTTGCCTATGATCTGCTCAATCGCTATGGCGTGATACATAAATTCAAAATTGCTCCGGTCACCTTGGAGGCATTCCTTCATCGGGTCGAGGAGGGTTATTGTCGTTACCGCAATCCATATCATAATAATCTGCATGCCGTCGATGTGATGCAGACAATGCACTATTGCCTATGCAATACTGGTCTAATGAATTGGCTAACAGATCTCGAGATATTTGCCTCGCTATTGGCTGCTCTGTTGCATGACTATGAGCATACGGGTACCACAAATAATTTTCATGTCATGTCGGGATCGGAAACAGCTTTAATGTACAATGATCGAGCTGTGCTCGAGAATCATCATGTTAGTGCCAGTTTTCGTTTACTGAAGGATGACGAATATAATATTTTGACGCATTTGTCACGCGAAGAATATCGTGAATTGAGAACTTTAATTATTGATATGGTCCTGGCCACCGATATGACTTGCCATTTCCAGCAATTGAAGACTATGAGGAATTTACTAACCCTACAGGAGGCCACCATAGACAAATCGAAGGCATTGTCTGTGGTCCTGCATTGTTGTGATATCTCCCACCCGGCCAAACAGTGGGGTGTCCATCATCGTTGGACAATGCTGCTGCTGGAGGAATTCTTTCGTCAGGGCGATTTGGAAAAGGAATTGGGCTTACCGTTTAGTCCGCTTTGTGATCGTAAAAATACATTGGTTGCCGAATCGCAGATTGGTTTCATTGATTTCATTGTGGAGCCAAGTATGTCGGTTTTATCCGATATGCTGGAATATATATTGGGACCCATTGCCCCGGTATTGAAACCAAAACCGTCACCATTGCTCGAAGAAGGTGCTGATGGAGCGCAGGATCAAAATTCAGGGGCAGCGGCCAGTGATAAGCCATTAGAGCCCAAGCGAGATACTGAAGCCAAAACCGGTGATGGCACCATTACCATGGCCAGAAAAAGTTTACCCACCAGTAGCAATACAGCCAAATTCACCATACCGAAGCCATGGCTTGGTTGCCTTGTCGAGAACAAGAAAATCTGGAAGGAACAGGCCATCAAAGGTAGGCAGAAAAGACTAAAACAGAACAAAAAGAAAATAATCTCAGCCATATACTCAAACATTGGCAAGTCTTCATTAATCTAAATATAAATTGGCTTTTGCTTTTAACTTAAAACATACCTTTAATCTAACCTTAATTAAATGCCAATGGCCATTGCTTTGATCTTTGAGTTTAGCGACCAAAATTAATTATTTTATGCAAAAATTAAAGAAGTACAATCAAAATCCAATCCACCTCCCCCCCAACCCCCATTTACGCAGAACTTTTGGAACGACGAAGAAAGAGCACTACCCCATTTCATTTATATTCATAATTACATAATAATAAAACAAAATGTTTCACTAAAGTAAGTGTTTAAGCAAAATCAGAAACAAAAAATTAAGTATACCACACAAATGAAAATCAATTTTAAAAGTGTAGCTTCTTATCACCGTGGATAATTTTTCAATTTGTTTTCAAAGAAATCTTGAAATTTTTTTAAATTTTCATATAACTTTTGAAGACATTAGCCCTTCATTATTTCTGCAACCCAAAGAATTTATACCTAGCAAATTCAGCAACAAATTTTTTTTAAACATAATTTTAATAATTGAAATCGAACTTTAAAAATATATTTTGTTTGAAAGATTTTTAAACTTGCAAATGGCCGAAAATTAATTAAATTTGACTTCAAATTTTTTATAATTATTAACATTTTTGTAACGTTCATAAAGAAAATTAACTTTACTTAAATAACTTTTTGCCAATTCGAAGATAATTAACTATCTCATAGAAATAACTTATCATATCTTAATTCTTCTTTAAGAATATAGATCGTAATTTTATCTACAATTGTTTGACTTTATTCATTTATGTTTAAAATATCCACTTGAAAAATAACTGACTTGATGAATGAGTCAAATTATAATCGCCTAGATTTCTTTTTTACTCTAAAATAGGCCCAACTTTTAACAATATGAGGCAACCTTTGCAAGGCTTGGAACTGCCGAAGCTATGTCCATATTAATTCCACCATATCTTGGAATTTCGTGAAACACCTTAGACTAATTAAAATCTTAAATTCCTTACCCACAGATGCTGAGGCACGAGCTTTGGCTGCCGCTGCAGAGGAACTTGCCGCCAATGCAATAGAAGACGAGACAGTTTCTGCGGCCATTGAGGCAAAGCCAGAGACGGCACCAAGTGAAGAACAGAATGCGGCAGGTGATGGAGAAGCTGCAGCTGCTACCAATTAAATTGGCTATCCTAGCATATATATACATATATAAGAACTTACCCATTAAACAACAGTTAAGCATATATGGCAAAATTCTATCAAACTAAACATAATGATAATTTCTCAAACAAAAAAGCAGCAAATTCTGTAAAAACACAAAAAAACTAACCAACTAAAATAAACATCTACAAAAAAAAAAAAACAAACAAAAAAATCAAACATTTCATTAAAGTAAAATATAATGCAAATAAAACGCTTCTTATAAGCTCTCTATGTTATAGAAATAAAGAAAAAAAATAATATAAAATAATTTGTTGTTGCAAATAAATTTAAAAAAAAAAAAACAGTGTATAGCGAAAGTTTAAGCAAATATTAGAATCAAGCACAATATAAACTAAATATTTATGTATCATATAATTGACAAAACTTTTGTAAATACTTAACAAGAAAGCAACATCATTTTAATTTTAATTTTTTGTAATAATTATTTTGCCTTATTTGTTAATGTTTTAATTTCTTCAAGCATTTAGTGATTAGTTTTTTAAGTAATATTTTAAGTTTTGAAAATCAATGGAATTTATTTTATTATGAATTATAATTAGAGCCCTATAAATTATATAATACTTTTAAATACAAACGAAAAACAAAAATTATTTTTCTTCATTTTCTTTAATTTCGTTTAGAAAATATTGCTCAAATAAATAGAAGGAAACAAAATGGGTGACAGTTAATTTTACGACTGTCTATATATTAAGTATGTACCTAATTACAAACCAAAAAGAAAAAGAATACCTGAATATCTAGTCTATACGAATTGTATATACTCTAACATCCCCTCTGCCTCCCTCCCTCTATCTATCTATCTCTCTCTCTCTAACAGACTTTCGAAAAATGTTTCAATGAAAACTTTAAAGAATTGCACATAGCTACCTAAAATAAATGATATAAGTATACATAATAATATATAATAAAATAGGCACAACTTTAAAAAAAAATACAGATATTTATTTTTATACGACGAAACACAGAAATAATTTTGTTTCGAAATACTACAAAATGATAAAAACAAAACCAAACGAAATCTTTTGTTCAATTTTCCAAACTGTTTTGTTAAAAATTTTTTCTTAATTTGGTTTGAACAAAACTCGAATGTTTTAAAACGTTTTTTCAAAATGTCTGATAGCGGGACCATTCTTTTAAGATTTACCATTGCCCTTTAACAAAAAAACAAAACACAAATTGAATGGACTATACCCAAGACTATCCAGTCGCAACCAAAGCCAAACAATATAGTCGAAAAGTTAGAAAATTGGCTTAAAGGGCAGTGGTAAATGCGCTTAGCAGTAAGGTACCAAATTATCAGCTGAAATTGGGATCATAGCTTTATTAAGGTAGTCGATAATATATATGAGACGAGGAAATACCAGACAAACAGGAAATACCACAAGAAAAGGTAACAAATGTATAATATGAAAATAAACAAAAATGTCACCTTACCAAAAATACTCTTAATCTAACATAAATGTAAAAAAAAAATAAAAAAAACAAAAAAAAATAATAAAATTAACTTTGGCATACCAAAGTTTATATACACTGGCAGAAAGCAACAAATCTTGGCATATACATAAATCAGTTTTATCCGACAAATAATATTTTTTTTTTCTAAACAAGAGAAAATTATGATATTTTTGATAAAAGAAAAAGTATTTCACGCTATCTACAAAAGCGATGTTCATTTTCAATATTAAATAATAATTCTCAACGAGTTCAGTCGATGAATTGTTTGAAAAAACGAAAAGTCATCTGATGTTAGAACTAATAACTCTTAAGCCGATCGAATAATCAAGTTTTTCTAATAATTCTCAAATTCCATAAATTAAAATCTTGAAAAAATTGCTACAAATCGAAATTTACTTACTAATCTGAATAAATTTAGTTCAATTAAAGTTTAAGATTATTCTTGCCAGGGTATAAATTAACATATATCGAAAACTAAACATAAAATTATATTATAATAATATCAAACTTTAACGCTCAAAGCGATTAGTACATATACATACATATTAGTATTCTTACGCTCTCTCATCAAAATGAACACAAATTAAAATACTTAATAATGGATATAGAAAATTAGATGCTGTAAAAAAGTATATGTATGCATTAGAAATTATAAGGCACACGGCTTAATACCGTCAGCATATCCCTTCAGTTGTTTCTATTTAGATAATAAAAATTGTTATTAATATCTGTTGAGAGAATACAACAAATATGATAATGCATTCAAACTATTCAAATATATATATATATATATATATATGTATATTGCATAATTGTTATATGGAACAAGCGAATAATTGAATGTTATTTGAGAACAAAAAATATATAGTTCTAGTAGCAAACATATTGAAACAGTATATATGAAAATGTAGATATATGTATGTAATTATAACATACAAAAATACTTGTCCGTGACCTATAAGAATTTCGGAAATAGATAAAAGGAATGAAACTACTAAAAAGTAATTCTTTTTCCTAATGTTTGCTCGAGCAAAAAGAATAGAAAAAACTGGAAATTTTAAATTGATTTTGCAACATAATTACTGATTATGCTCCACAAAACATCTCCACCAACAGAAGTTCAGACAATTTTGATAACTTTTTGCTAAATGAATATGAATTTCGAAGATTCAAAATCATTTCACAAAAAAATCAAACAAACTTTCATTAAATTCTTTTTTCTTTTAGCTTCCTGAAAAAAAAAATTATTCATATTAACTTTCTAAGAAATTATATAAAAAAAATAATTAAAATGCAAAAACAAAGATATATATAATAATATAAAGTTGAAAGCAATCATTATATTTAAATAAATCAATAAAACAACAAACAAATATAAATTTGTGTAAATAAAACATTAAAATATGCAACAACAAAAATACATAAAAAAAAAGCAAACTAACTTACTTAATATTAGAAAACATTATAAAGTAGAACCCACAAACTGTAAATAATTTTATTTCATAATTTTTTATTCATTTGATAAATCCTAACTTAAACTAATTATTTACTAAGCGTCAGGCATTGAGTACTTTAAAAGCAAGAGAAAAACGGAAACGGAAATCTATTTATGTAAAAGAAAAATATTATTTTTAATTTTCCTACTATGTTAACAACTCAGATAATGTTTATATCTATAATATTTGTGAGAGATTGTATGCTTATTACGAAAAATACTTTCAAGTCAAGAATTATAATAACACCATATGACTTTTAAATATACCGATTAAATAAAAATGATTATTAAAACTAAATCAAAAGCAATCCATTTAGTTGAAGCTGTTTGAATATCATGGCCAGTATTTACTTTTAGGATAAATACTCATCTAATCGAAGTATTTTAGCTTAAAATATTCGTTGGAGTATTGAGAATATTCCAAAATATTTTTTCAAAATTTGAATTACTTTATAAGATATGCGTTTTTTGGCAAAGAAAAAGCCATTAATTCTGAACGAATTTTAATGAAACAAATAGCAATCGACGCAAAATGCCTACAATTCTGTTCCCGACCTCATGCAGATCCTCTATTTAAGCAGCCCTCTTAAAAAAATGTTTTCTTTTTAACTTCAATTACTTCAAATTGCTCATAATTAAAAAGAAAAACTTAATTTTAATAACACTTACTTTTTTAAAATGATCATTTTTAAGAGTCCAAAAAAACAGGCTCCTAACACAAAAAACCCCCTTAATATTTCTCAAAAGGTTGGAGTTAGTTCGACGTTGGCAACATTTGTTCGGCTCATCGGTTGGAGTTCGTCTCACAACTTGTTCGAATTCGACTCATCATAAAAATACTAAAAATACTATAAAAAAATAATAATAATAAAAAAATACCAGCTCTCAAAAGACATTAGTGTTACCAGACTGGTGCGTGGTTTTTGGTTTAATAATTTCGCAAAACTAAACAAATATACTTATCCCCTTCGTCTGCATACATATATCAATTAATCTTTAGGCTGTTCCGATCAGATTATTATAATAACCGGATCTTTGCGTGGCATAGTTAATAGGATTCTGTGAATAGTAATAGTAAATTAAAACACCAAACCATGTCTTAGTCCACTAAAAAAAGACGGTAAAAAACATTAAATCTCTAAAAATGTGTGAAAAACATTTTATTAATTAATTAGGTAATTTGAGTGCACGATGAATAAGTCAACTTTCAATCGCATATTGATTGACAATACGAAAACTTTGCCAGCAGCCCAACTTTAATTTAAGAAATAAATTTCAACAATCAGTCGTCGTGGGTGTGAGTGTTTTCTTGTATTTGTATGAGGGTGCGCGCTCGTATGTGTGTGTGTGTGTGTGTGTGTTTGTTTCTACTGCTGCCATTTCCATTCATTCTTTCATTCATTCAATGTTGTCCACCAACCTGGAGACCATGATTAATTTCTGCACAAAACATTTGACACAATTCAAAACAGAATTTATCAATCTTTTTTGCCATGAACAACAACTAACTCACCCACTTATAGATATATGTACATACATATGTAGATATACCGCTCGTTCCGATATAAGCCCCGCCCCTTTTTGTACAACGAAACCAAATTAGGCAAACGACGACTTGCTCCTCATGTCTCGTGTCTGGGGTTAATTAATTTTTACCACAATAATCTGGTTTTTAATTCCACATTTGGGTAAATAAATGCCGCAGGCCCAGCAGCAGAAGCAGCAAAAAACAAGTGGAATCTTATCTAAACATTATCACAGATATGAAGTAGGTTTGTGGACCGAAGGGTTGGTGAAAGGGGAAAGCGCCTCTTAACCGGCAAATTTATATCAATTTTATTTGTGGATTTTATTTAAATAAATGTCAATTGCAAATAAAAAAGAGCAAAAACACTTTAGTTGTTATCTGTAAGGTAAACAGGTTATCATAACGGTAAAGAGCAGATGACTTTGGAGGTACTGCTTACATAACGGTTATTGCCCATGCCCCTTAGAAGATCTTCACAATTTCATTATTTCTCTATCAATTCATTAAATTAAATTAAACATTAAAATTTGATCTAACGAAATATTTCTTTTTAATCAGATGTTGTGAGGAGAGTTTGCCCTAATTGTGGGAACGATAAACTATGCCAATTGCCATCCTTATGGACACCAATACGTTCTTGCAACCAAACCGTCGAACAAGTGCCAAAATTCTAAACAGGGCGTGAACACCTGCAAAAAACACGATAGCCAGAACGAAAGGCAAGGACGAACGCGAGTGTGAAAAAGGAAATCAGGAAGGAAAAAGAACTTAAGAAGCTAGTCAAACAAGTCGAATTGCATTTATTGTACTGAAATTGAATTTTATATCTCACACTATCTCCCTCTCTTATCAACATGGGCAATAAGAATTCCTGTTGTGCTTACTCCAGTCCGCAATCGGATCGCAAATCAAAGGATATGCCACCGGTATTTGAGGAGCGGCATCAATTAAATCATCCGCCACATACATCACAACATCAATTGGATGGCCATCATCATGGTGGCTCAACGGCGGCTGTTCATCATCATCATCATGGCCACGGTGGTGGTCATCATCATCATCAACAGGGAGGAAGTAATGATAATTTTGAAAATCAACAGAATCTGCAACACATCTCCGAAAGGGAAGCCCTGGAGGGTGAAGAAGATCCATCAGTGGATCCAACAGCGGCCACAATGTTCTTGGAACGTTCAAAAGTTGAAAATGGTGGCATGACGCGTAAACGTTCACAACATCAAATAGCCCAGCAAGCGAGTATCATTTCCGGTGGCGGAGGAGGTGGAGGCGGCGGTGGTAGTACTCCTGGTGGCACCAGTTCTGGCGGCATGAAGAAAAGTTCCTCTTGTTCCACCATTTACTTGGACGATAGCACTGTCTCACAACCCAATCTAAAGAATACTGTCAAATGTGTCTCATTGGCCATTTATTATCATATTAAGAATCGTGATTCAGATCGTCGATTAAGTATCTTTGATGAGAAGCTGCATCCATTGACCCACGATCCGGTTCCAGATAATTATGATACACATAATCCTGAACATCGACAAATTTATAAATTTGTGCGAACCCTATTCAATGCCGCCCAACTGACGGCAGAATGTGCAATCATTACGCTAGTCTATCTAGAGCGTCTATTAACCTATGCCGAATTGGATGTGGGGCCATGCAATTGGAAACGCATGGTTTTGGGTAAGTCTACTGTATTATATATATTATGGAATACCTTGATAAAGAAAAGATTATTCATTTCTTAAAGATGATTGATTTTGTGTGCATAACACTTCAGTTGTTATCTTACTACAATATATATGTATTATAATTATAATTACAGGTGCCATATTGCTTGCGTCAAAAGTGTGGGATGATCAAGCTGTATGGAATGTTGACTACTGCCAGATACTCAAGGACATTACAGTGGAGGATATGAATGAATTGGAGCGACAGTTTCTTGAGCTTTTGCAATTCAATATAAATGTACCATCCTCTGTTTATGCCAAATACTATTTTGATTTGCGTACATTAGCCGAGGCAAATGAATTGAATTTCCCAACAGAGCCGCTCTCAAAGGAGCGTGCTCAAAAACTGGAAGCCATGTCGCGTGTGATGCAGGATAAAGTCACAGCGGAGGCACTGAAAAATGGCATCAAAAAATGGTCCTCCATGGACAACATCAGTCAGGGTGGTCCGCGTCGCAGCGTGGCCATATTATCGTGATTTATATTAGCTTACTAAAACCGAAAAACTAAAACAAAGTGAAAAAAACTGTTAAAAAAGTCGGATCGGAATTACTAAATTTTTCGTAACTAGAAATTGTCTTAAAAGAAAACTAAAAAAAAAAACAAATATTTGCAATTTTTAATTTTCAATTTTTTATACCTTCGTTGTAACTAATTTAGTTTTGATAAAAAAAAACAAACAACTTTATGAGAAAGTATCCTCTTAAGCCCATCAGCACTTAAACACCTATGAGAAAGAAATGTTTTTAACACGTCTCGAATTAAGGACCACTTTTTTATATATACAATACATACATACCTATAATTCGATTTACGGATGTAATGTACTATATATATGTATTTACATATTTCTACCGATTTGCAATGAACATGATTTGGAAGAAGATTTTAAAGCTATAACGAAAATTTAAGAAGCGCGTAACCAATTGCCAAAAAGAAACAGAAAAATAACCGATTATATAAAAAGTAGGAAATGTCTTGTAAAAAAAAAACAAAAAGAGATTGCTTAAACTATTTAGCCTTTGCCCCCTTTAAAAAACAAAACAATTCCCTGTACATGTGTTACGAATTTAATTATTCTATTTTTTACGCCTTTATTGTATGATTTTTTTGACTTGTGATTTTTGCATTATGAATTATTTCCAATTTTAGCTTTATTGATAAGAATATAAGCGATTGCTTCCTTTTAGGCACAAAAGTAAATTTTGAAAAATATTAAAAAGGGGCGCGGCCAGACGTTAAGTAAAAATCATAAAATCGATTAAAGCGCAATATCTAATCCAAAAAACAACAAAAGATTTGTGAGTAATATTAAAATAATAAATTTAGATCTATAAGCATAAAAGTTATATATGCAAAACAACAAAACAAAAATAATTTTATTTTGTAATTTATTTTACGATACAAATGCTAAATAAAATGAATCAAAGAATAGCATGTTTAAATTGTCTTTTTTCAAATTAACCATTTCCCCGATGGAACTAGTTTTTTCCCATTGCCCCCTATTACATTTGAAACCCATATTTGTGCATATTAGTGTGGTAAACAAAATAAATTCGTTAAAATAAATGTGTTAAAAATGCGTGTGAGTGCAAAGTGTATAAATAATTAATTCGAAATCATATTTATATCAAGTTGAGCTTTGGTAATGCACTTAGATTACTTTATGGTACAGGGTATTTCATTTCATTCATTGCAGTTGTCATGACTTACTGTGTTTTCGTTATTATTGCTTATTTTTATTTTTGCTTTGTTGTCTCGACTGGTGGTTGTTATTGTTGAAAGCATCGTCTCGACACTGATAACAGAGAACAACAACTGATGTTGCAATAACACTGCATCAACACCAACCAACAACAATAATAACAAGGCGAACGAGTCGCATTCGTATTCAAAACATTTTGATCATTTGATATTCAAGAAAAACAAGAGAACTCGGAAATTGATTCGCATATTTTATGACTGCAACTACCTGTTTTTTGTTACTGGATTCCAATCAAGCCATTCTCTGGCTCTTTCACTTGGTTGGTCAGTTAGTCAGTCGGTCAATCTAACAATTTTCCCGCGTCTTTTCAGCACCTTACGGACGGATTAGCCACCTACCTCTCCCTCGTACACACACAAAAACACAATGTTTTTATGATTCGCACAAAACACAACGTGCGCACAGTGACCTTACATGTTTCAAAAAAGATTTCTTAATTTCAATTCAACTTGACTCTTAAGCAGGTACATTTGTATGTATGTATGTATGTGTGTCTTTGTCATGATCCTTAACAAGATGACTATTGTTATTTGTTTCCTAAAAGTATAAAAAGGCAGGTACATCTGCATCCGCATAGTTTTTCCAGAGAATTATTTATAAAATTTTTATTGTTTTATTGTCTATTTTTTTGCTTTATTATTTTAACAAGATTTTGCCGATTTTGAAGCTCTATATTGGTCATTTTTTTATTCTTTAATAAACTTTTTTTGAATAGTTAAAAAAATTATTAATTATTTATTTCGGCCATTTCGAAGTATTATGCTTGTCAGGAAAAAAAATGATTGAAAAAAAAATAAATCAGTGTTCAGCATTTGACAACACCTTTTTAAAGCGGCTAACTGGAATACACCGAAAAAAAAAAGGTTTAGTGCCGATTGGGAAAATTTATTTATTATTATTGAAAATATGGAGGGCGATGCGCAATGCGTTATTTGTCACCAAATTTTCCCTATCATTATTATGCATTATTTAATAATATTTAATAATATTTTGGTGTATTCCAGTTCCAGTTGTCATCATTTTTTTTCCTGACATGCAATCAAAATTTTTGCCGAAGAGACATTGCCGAACAAACACGAGCGTTTACAGTATACGTGAAGCGGCAGCGCTGCGGCAGAGCTAGGCCCTAGTCCGGGGAATGGGCCGTGCCGACCACTGGTTTACAGTATACGTGAAGCGGCAGCGCTGCGGCAGAGCTAGGCCCTAGTCCGGGGAATGGGCCGTGCCGACCACTGCTGTAGATTAGGGTTGTCGGATATTTTTAAAATATCGTATCGATGATATTTTTGCTTTTGAAAAAATATCGATACGATATTATTATATATCGTTAAAAATATCGATATATCGATATTTTAGATACTTTTTTCCCCCAAAATAAATTTAAATTTACACAATAACATAACAATTTATTTTCTTAATACGGATTTTCTTTACACGCATTTTCTTAATACAGATTTTCTTTACACGCATTTTCTTAATACGGATTTTATTAATACGCAACTTGTCATTTTGCATATTCAAAGGCATGTTTAACTCCAGTATTTAGAGTTTAAAGATTTCAACAGAAGGTGTGTTAGACCTTTTTTCTCCACGCACCGGCCGCACACAGGCATGTTGTCTCTGCAAATCATAAAGACAATTGCTTCACATATTTCATTCGCCTTCTGTCCATTGTCTAAAATGAAGAACAAGTTAATAAAATTCAGAATGCACACTTTTTTTTACTTACCTTTTAAAGCTTTAGTGTTTCGAAATGATTGTTCAATTGTTTGGTTCTCACGAAACTTCATCGAAACCTAATTATTTAGTCAAACGAATAAGAATTCAGAATTAGAAAGTGCGAAATAATCTATATGAAATTCAATCGCGTGTATATTTCGAGAATTTGTGCGTGTGGCTCTAAAATTGCTTGCGTTTTCTCGAAATACACAAACCATTGCATTTCGAGAAAACGCGGGATCTAAAATCACACACACGCACAAACAGAAAAATAACGGCACTTTATAAGTACTTACCTTTTTCTGCATACACTTTACAAAAGTATCATAGTGCTTTATGTGCGACGACATATTTGTTGAATTTCCACTTGTTTTAATAATTTTTTGACATAGTTTACATTTTGCTGTTCCATTTTTAAGATCCAAGTAATTCGATTTCATCATTTTTACATCCGCGCTCGCTGCACTCATTCTTGAAGTGACCAACGCAAAAATATCACAAAAAAATATCGATATTCGATATTTGGGGGAAACAAATATCTCGATATAAATATATTTTTTTTTGAAAAAAATATCCGATATATCGATATTTAGATATATTTTTGACAACCCTACTGTAGATGCTGCTGGGATAGATGATAGAGCGTAGCTAGGCTTGTATGACCATCCAAATTATTCTGAGGCCATGTGTTCAGTCAGATAACATGGTTTATGCTGGGGTTCCGATCCACTCTGTTGTTTAATATAACGAGACAGACAGGCCCGCAAATTACGCCAACCTTGCAATTCCTTGCAATGAATGACTGAAATAAGATTAGTATACATTTTGTATATAAAGATGAAATAACATAGTTGGAGTAGTTAAAATTAAACTTACCACTTTCACGGGTTTCCTTGGAACTATAAACTGTAAATGTTTACAATAGTTAACTAGATTTTATTTATTCGTTTAATTAACTTGTCTACTACTAATATTTACGTCTTAGAACAATTTATATTATATATATTTCGGTCACTAATTGATTTACCAATTTGAAGTAATAGGAGTAGAAAAAAAAATTGTTAATACAAAATATTAATCTTTAAATAAATTTTCATGTACCTTATTGGGTGGGTCAGGAAACGTTCCCAAAACGGTGCAGTTTGCTTGTGGCACGTCAGGTTTTTTCTTTTTCGAAGGAGGGTGGTCCAAAATATTTGCAATTCCGGAAATGTCCACCACCCTTCGTGGTACCTGCCCCAGGACGGAAATAAGTTCCTCATACTCGTACATTTTTAACGCTGCGTACGCATCGCGTAATGGTGCGTACGCAGCGTAGCCTGCGCATCTGCGCCGGTGGTTTGACACATCGGTCCCACGGAGGGCCCTAAAATGCAGCAGAGAGGATAATATTATCAGAAGAACCCCTCTATGACCTCCCCTATGATTCAAAGGAAGATGTCTGTTCAGTAAGACATTAATTGGTGGATAAGACATAGGCGTGCGGAGTTCAAGCGGCATCAGATTTGAAAAGGAAAATAGGCAAAAGCCCGTCGTATGTAATGAAGAACGATATACCGCTAAAATTAAGTTTAATCAGTTGAATGACTATATCATTAAAACCGCCGAATTTGGGTTTTGCTAGTCTTTTCGGTGTTCTTCTAAACTCAAATGAAACTTGAAAGAATAACTTATTTTTTTAGGTTTAGTATATAAAATGATCATAATGAAATGAATAAGAATCAAACATATGTAAAGCAATGATTAATAAATTGAAACCTTGGTTATAGGATTAAGTGTAAGTCATACCGGGTATAAAGTAGAAGAAAAAAATTAGTCGGACTGTTTTATTTATAATATAAATAAAATAAAAACATTTTTAAACATCAAATCTCCCATTTGTAATCCAAAAAATGTATTTCTTTGTAATTTAATTATTGCTGTTTAGAGTTTAAATTTATTTTCTTGAAATATCAAAAACTTGCAAATACATATTCACTTTTCTGTTGTATGTTTTTTTTTTTTGTTTTGTTTGGTATTTTTAGTTGATTTTCGAAATTTTAAACAATACGATGCACTACATATAAATTGATGTATATTCATTCAATCGTCTCACATTGTATTGTTGTTTTCGTTTAAAAAAATATTGTTGGTAAATTGCTAGCATATTGTACTATTTAGAGCTGTATAATATGTCCGACTAATTGGCAATTTTGAAAAAAATTTTAACTATTTTATAATAGTATAAATATATGTATACAATGAAAACGTAGAACCCCAAAAACACTTTGATTGCTTTTGACGACCACGTTAAGCGTTATTCGCAAATAAAAATTAAATTAAATTAAGTAAAAAAAGAATAAACACAATTGACAACAAGGGAAATGCTTAAATATGTAGTTTCAATTACAATCAAAGTGCTGATTAGGTAAAAAAGCGAAAAGCTATTAACAAGGAAACGCAGATGTGCGGCCTAATATGGGACTCATAATGCACCGGGTTTGAGGGAGAACGATAGCTTTGGCCTGGAATTATTTGTTGATATATCACAATATTTTGTGTTGCTCTTAGGCGGAAGGTTACAGCGCTGCGTGATATGTGGGTCCCAGCAGGTGAAGAATAAGCGATTACAACACCTGCTCGTGTGTGTGGTACTTCGCCTGGTGGGCCGCTACACAGCGCAATGCGATATATGCGCGCACTTTACGAACCGGCAGCAGCAACAAGTAACCAACCACCAAAAGCAATGCCCGGGCCATGCTGCGTTTGCGCCATTGCGGGATGCGTATGAAAAACTGCAGCTAGGGGAGGACAATAAATTGCTCGATTTGCTGGGCCACATCCCGAGAAGGGGTGCCGATATGGATTTAATCGAAAGTATTCTGGATGAGCAATCCACTAAGAGAACAAAAATTGAGAAAAAAAATCGCCACTTTTAGGAAGTTTCCCAGTTTCCCCAATTCCCTAAATTTTGTAAACAGCTACTATTATTAATAATAAAGAGAAATTATAACGTTAATTGAAGATGTAATTTTAATTTTACAGAAACAAAAAACAAAACAAAACAAGCAAACTGAGCGCATATATGTATGTTATTTGTTTTGTTTTTTTTTTCTTTTCTTTTGTCATCTTGAAGCTTCCACAGATTCGGTCCATTTACCTTGCAACACTGGTGAAATTCTTGATGACAATTATTATTTAAAGCGGAGATTTTTCAAAATTACCGCCAATGTCCGCCACATTTTTTGCAACACAGATAGTGTTGACCACTTGACACTTCCCAACACTGCAGAAAGAAAACAAGAATTGCCACCACAAAGAGGAATACGAATCTAGCATAAAGAGGAATACGAATCATGCATGAATCCAGTGCTGCAAAAGTCATGGTATCGAGTCATGGTGCATGAATTCAACATGTTAAAAACGAATTTTACGGTGACTTACTGCGTAACAGAATCGGTGGTGCCGGTTATATGTGTTGCTGACCACTCCTCCACTACCATGTCATTCACTGTTTCCGTTGCGTGTGTAGGTGATGTATGTGTATTGTGTGTGGGTGATGTATGTGTATTGTGTATGGGTGTTGTTTGTGTAATTTGTGTGGGTGAATCAATTTGCAAACTATTTCTCACATATCATGGTTAAATAAACGTTTTATTTCCCGGTTAAAATATTTTTATAAAATAAAAAAAATGTTAGATTTTAATCGCTGTAAATTCTTTGAGATCCGCAGCATGCAGTTCATGGTGTGGGACCTGATTTGGGCATTTCAAACTCAATATTGGATGCAGTCCCCTCACCACGTTAAGTATGCCAGATAAAGCAGATGGTTGACTCTGTGCTCTTTCAATAAAAAAATCAATAACGTTGATGCAGATCGTCTTGTTGGATTCGTAGTTGCTTTTAAAGGAGAGCGAAACTTAAAGTTTTCGATAACATTTCATCGTTTCACGTTTTCATTGTTTTACAAATAGTAAAACTATGGACAGTAATACTGTCAACAGTTACACTCTTTAATACTAATGTGCTGATCCAAGCCGTTTTTATCATAAATAGG
The DNA here is from genome assembly GCA_018903935.1 of Drosophila insularis. Classification (NCBI taxonomy): domain Eukaryota; kingdom Metazoa; phylum Arthropoda; class Insecta; order Diptera; family Drosophilidae; genus Drosophila; species Drosophila insularis. Next base: position 7,559,133 of record JAEIFP010001084.1, on the reverse strand, counting down.
CCAACTATTTGTTTTATATTGCGCATTCCATTTGTGTAAATTTGCTGCAACTCCGCCGGCGAATTGCTTTTATTCAACGAATCACATATTTCAATATCATTAGTCAGGATTTCTTTGGTTGTTTCCTTCAACTCTTCGAGAAAAAGTTTTCCCTCACCAAACAACAAGCACCTGTTACATTTAAAGACAGGCTGAATTAAAGTCAACTGTTTAAACCCATCTCGCTTTTGGGTAAATTTTTTTTTTTTTCGGCCGTATGATCTTTAAATATTCATCACCCGCCAATCGGAGAAACAGAACAAACATTTCCAATTATTGTTGTTATATTCTTTAATATTTATATGCTGACATCAACCTTGAGTTTTTAGATCTTTCCGCTTGTAATAGGTTCAAAATTTGGCATCTAAATGCTGTTATTTTCTGAATTCTTTTTTGATCTGGGGGTGTCAATTATGTGCTCAGATTCTGTAGTGAGGTTTAGAACTTCCGTCCTGGAGTATATCACCGCTAGAATTTTGCCGGCTTGTAACGTGATTCAGTAATTGCTTCTTACAGCAAAAGGGCGCTCATAACGGTAGCTATCGAGGATTTTGTGTAGATCGAATGCTTCTGTTATATCTACAAAAACAGCTGATATAACACATTAAATTGTCAAGTATATTTATTTTTGGGAAATGCTCCAAATATAAGCTGACAATACCCAATAAATCATCATATAAACATCATCACATAACACTTTGGCAGACAATGTCTGTCTTTTTTTTGCCGTCAATTGATTGTATTACAAATAATACTTACATTTTTCTTGAATGGTTTTCCCAATTTTGTTAACTTTCTAAATATTTCATAAATTAGGTCAATACAAATTAGAGTTGGAAGAAAATAATTTTTAAATTTAGGGATGGCTTTCCAGCGTTTTCCAACCCTAATATTAAATATTGGTATTTTACCGGTTCCCCACTATTTTCGAGTTCGAGGTGGTTTGATAATCCTCTCACTGGTATGAAGCAACGTGTTCGCGTCGAATGAACTCAAACAAAAAAAGAGCCAAACTCGAACATGTCGTTTTTTGTCGTTTCTCAACACTAAAATTGAGGCTCTGCTAAATATTGTTTTTTTTGTTCAGTGTTGTTTTTGTTTTCAATTGTACACCACCTCCGCTCACCCGCGCGGCGTTTTACGAATTCTGATTTTTCCACTACTGTTGCACAAACACACGCACACTCATACAGTGGAACAAAACTAGAGAGAGAGAGAGCGCGTGTGTGTGTGCGCTCAACCACCACAATCAAGTAATTTTTCATACACTGGCGTCATAAGAACAATATTTTAGCGAAAAAAAGTCATTCACGAAAAGAAAAAACGGAAGAGTAAATCATAAAAACTGCAGCATGTAAAAACAGAAACGGAAGAATGAAATAAAAAAGAAATAATAATTGAAAGAAATCTTGCAAGTGAATAAATGTGAAATTCTAAAATGCAAAAGAGCGAGAGAGAAAGAGAAAGATGAAAAAGTAATATTAATCAAATGACTTTGCGGTCGACTTTTGATATGTGTGAGTGAGTGAGCCCGCCTATAAAATTTGTGTGCGTGAGTGTGTGTGTGTGTGAGTTCGTGTGAATACATACATAGGCAGAGTTCCCATTAACGTCATCATCGTTGTCAATTCTTATTGGCGGCGCAGGGTTGCATTTGAATTTTTATGAGAATTAAATAAAAATGAAAAAACCAACAGAATGCATTAATAGCCGCTTCGACTCTGCTCTACAATGGATACCAAAATATGGTTTTTTATATGGAAAATTTGTTAATTTTGGCTACCATATGCTAGGCCAGATATGACTACATGAAAAGCTGCCAATAAGAATTCATACAAAGCATTTTTATTTACACAATTGGATATGAATAATTTTTTTCTTTCTGATTTCCTTAGATGTATATGTATTACACATACGTGTTTATGTGTGTGCGTGTTTGAGAGAGGGGTGTAGGGGATACAATGTCTGTTTTATTTTGTTAAACAATTATGAAATGCACACTAATTGTCTGTAATGAAAATTTCTGTGTATGTGTGTGTGTGTTGTGTCTCTTGACACTCATTCTCTGCTTTTTCTCCTTGTCCGTCTGCGGTTCTCTCTTTTTGCTGCTAAAACAAAAATTAAAAATAAAGGAAAAACCAAGAGCCAAAAGCAGCGCCATAATTATAACTATAACTCGAGTTTCGAGATCTCGGGGGCACACACACCACACATAGAATTGTGAGCCAAAAAGAAATAAAAGCAAAAAAAAAAGAATTGAAAAAAACTTGTATGCGACGCGCCGCCTGTACCAGTGTTACCGTTTTAGAGTTTTTCTCACCAGATTTGGCGTTTTTTGAGTTGCGATTGCGTGAAAAATATTAAAGCATAAGGAAACAGCAAATTTAGATTTATATCAAATTCAATCAGCGTTAAATGTATATTAATAAATTTACCTATATTTAAAGCAACAGCATAATGAATTTTTACAACGCTTGCTTTGTGGTATGTGATTATTAAAGTGCGAAATAGTGGTTTGAAGTGAAGTACGCCATGCGCTTCGGAAGCTCATGCTGCGGTATAAATAAATACCCCCACGACTAATACAGAATATAGACATCAATTAAAATCATTTTTTAAAAATCTAAGTTTCATTTTTATTTATTTTTTTAAAAAGAATGTGGTGGTTTTTCTAATCTAGAGTTTTTTGCCCAACCAATTACAGCAACACTGGCGTGTACCCGCCGCTTCGTCGCTTTTTTCGTCTCTCTTGTACGGTGGCTTGCTCTCGTTGTGCCTGGCTCTTGCCTCCGCCCTTGCCCTCTCTATCTCTCACTTGACGGCTCTCTTGCTCTATTCATCCGTCTCTCAGCTTTCATTTTTTCTTACTTTACTCGTTTCGCTTTATTTTGTACTTACGCTTTGCGATTCAATTCGTTTTTATTGGTTTTCCGCTTTAGGCGGAATGAATAATGTGAGAGAATAGCAGATGAGTGCGGAGAGCGAGAGAAACAGTGCGCCATCAAGAGACGAGGCGGAGAAGAGAGCAGAGAACAACAAAATAAAGCATATAGAAAAGTGCACAAGAAGCGCAAAAGGAAGGCAAAAAAAGATACAAATTTTTGAACGAGAGAGTGAGCCAGTGTGTGAGAGAGAGCGAACGAGAGAGGCAGGCGGAGAGTAAGTAAACGAACCAGCCAGCCCCCCATTCTAGAATCTAGCAGATGCACATTAGTTTTTTACATATAGATATAGATACAATTAATTTGATCGAATTGTAACATTTCGGAATTTATTTCTCTTCTCTCTATTTATTCTTCGTTTTCTCCTTCTTCCCAATTGGCAATAGAATATGTCTAATTGTCGTTTTGCATTACAAAAAATAACAAAAAGGTAAAGGAAAACGTTTTGCTTGATTTTTTATTTTTTCCCTGCGCCTCCACTTTTTTGCTGCTGCTGGCTACCTCCTTCTGTCTTTGTCTCTTCTCGTGTTTGCGGGGGTAAAACTGTACCGCGCGCGGATTGTGTTTGATATTTCCTTTTTTTTCGCGTAAACATCAACACATCAGAAACAACAAGAAATAAAAAGAACACAAACTTGTTGCTTTTTTTTTCTGGGATTTATTATTTCATTCCTTTTTCTGTTTTCTTTTACATTGCAGAAATAAATATTTAATCAGCTCCTGGAGAGCATGGCAAGACAAACAAACAAAAATGCAAGGATTAACAAAAAGAAGTTCAGTTACATGAGGTAAGAAAAGTGTCTGTATTTAATAAATTAACTTTAATGCCAATATTGGAATAAACTAATAAATTAGATACATACATATACATATGTATGTAAATTAATTTTATTTTAATGTAAATGTACCTTTGTTTAGTTTAGATTTGTTTTTAATTTGACAAGTAATTCTGCAGTTTAAGCCCGTTGTAAATTGCAATATTTGTGTAAATAATATTGATGTGAAAAATATTGTTTATATTGTTTAATGTGATTGTTAGATTACAACTATTTAAGGATTAGGTAAAACTTAAATGATGGCAACATTGACATGAATAAATTATTTTATTTTTTTTTTTTGAAAAGTATGCACATAACATTTGAAGCTAGTGCTCCATTTAATTTGATTTCATATTTGTTAACGTGTCACCAGTAAAAATTAATTTAAAGTTTTATACCTGAAATAAACAAATGAATTAAATTTAGGATACAAGATAATTATAATATTTTAATTCATTGGATTTTTTTTTTATTATTATTAACCTTTAAAGTTATTTTTGTGTTTATTTACTCGTTAATTTTAAGGTGCATTACGCACCAGTTTTAAACCGGCCTTTCCCCTCTAAATACAAACTTGTCTTACAGTTACTTGATTTGGTCATAATACGCTTCTCTTCTTGTTCTTCTTAAGCCCACATTTCTATGGTCTATGTTTTTTAGGCTTAGCTTTTATCACAAAAATAGTTTTGCCACATTTGCGCGCTCCCGACCAAGAAGAAGAAGGAGATGAAGAGAAAACGGCTTTGCCCGGGCTAACATTACGAAGGGCGGGTGGGGGAATGTAGAGAGGGGAAAATGGAGTTGCCAACGGACATACATACAAGTATATTCCTACCTCACCATATAAAAAGTGGCGCCCTTTTTTGTGTCTCCACCGCGCGAGCTCTCCCTATGCTTGTGTGTGAGTGTGCCTCTTTTTCTCTCTCTCTTGGTATCTCTGAATTATTTGCCAGCAAAAAACAATCAAACACCAAAAAAAAAGAGAGAATCAGCAGCAGTAGTGTTGATGAGAGAGAGGAGCGAGAGTCAAGAGAAGTAAATTCATTCGATTCCCCTCTCCATCCTGCCTGGCTTAGCGTTGTGTAAAGCTGTAACTGTAAAACGCTTAGCAAGGGCCAGGACATAGTCTGCTGGTTGAGTGGTGGGATGTGAGGGGGGGGTCCTACGCAAACATTAGCAGAGACAGTGGCAGCAGCAGCCAGCCTCAGCCGCACTCCCCGCTCATGCGCGTTTACTTTTGCTAATCCTCGTCCCATAACCTGCCCTCCACCCTGCCACACACACAAACAAACACACACACGTACAATCTGCAGCATTGTCTTTAATCGATTTGTACTTCTTGATATTTACATCAGCACCATCGCAACACCCCCGCACCACCACCCACCTTCATACCCTGCTTTTCTTATTTGTTCTCTCCCTTTTTGGCTCTCTGAACATTTCTATCAAATTGCTGCTTGCATACTCTGTGATTGGATATCTAAATCCTGAATCCTGCCCGTAGTTGCCGCTCCCCTTCTCTCTTGTATTAAACAAAAAAAATGAAACTAGAAAACCAAGGCGAGGCTCCTCGGCTCGATTCTAGCTCCACTCCCTTTTCTTGTCTCTTTTTCCCTTTGCTCTTCTTCTCTCACGCTGCTGTATCTCTTTGTCTCCCGCCCTCTGTGTGCCGCCTCTCTCTCTCATTTTGCCTTTTACAATTTATATAAAGTTATTTCCATTTGTTCTGTGTCTTTGGGGTTTGAGGTATGGTCTACTCTCAATATGGGGCCCTGCTCTGCTGCTTGTGGTTTTTACTAATGGGCAATTTATAGAACTTTTAATGCAAAATCGATAAACTGGCCAACATATTTACTTTGTTTTAATGTGAATATATGTACATAAATATATGGTTATGTGTGTGTGTGTGTGTTTATGTGTGACAGTGTTTTTGGCCAACTGTACTTGCATAATTACATAAATATATTCATATATGTATATAAATCTATATACACAACGCATGTATTTTCATGTAAAGGGTTGTTACACCTCAAACCACTTCGGCTTCACATTATTTCATTTAAAAGGACTTGTCATCTCTTCTAATGTCGCCTTACTCTGCAATATTGGCGATACAAACAAAAGTTTTAGTGTTCCGATATCTTTTAATTGGTCAAATATGTAGACATTTTAAAAACATTAAACAATTTTTGAAGATACTCATAGACTGAAAGAGAGCTAAACCATTAAACTATAAATTTTTTTGTTTTTTTAATCGTTGTCAATAAATTTAAATTTTTATATTTCCAAGTTACCTGTTTTTGGCTACTAACTTGATGAGCTTACATAGTATGCTAATCGACTTATCAAATTTGGTTTATCTAGTTCTTATATGTAGTTTTTGAAATGTAGGTGTCTATATAGACGAACAGACGAACATCAATGATATAATAACTTTATCGGAAACAATTTTTTTTTTTTTTTGAAAATTAGTAAGTTTTAATCAATAATTATTTAAGTCAACAATAGCAGCCAGGTATTCCCCAAGGTATTTTAGTTTAGCATAAATAAATAACAAAATAAAAACTTTTTTTGTAGTAGTCTTTATTTATATAATGAATTCATTTTAGAACTTTAATCATTACTTTTAAAAACCTAATCCATCCACAAATATATAAAATTTTTTATATGTTTTAGGTGAACAGCTTGCGGAAAACACAACGACAACAATAACATATTCAACAGAAGCATAAACTTGAACAGCAGCTACGAAAATTCATGGTAAATGCTCTAAAAAAAAAATAACATGAGAAACATACATACATTATTTTAAATTTTTGCATCTTGAATTCAACTCCACCTCCTTTACATAATTTTGACCTTCTTCCAAAATGACAAAGTGACTTCAAACACCTTCAAACTATTATCACTTGCATTTGTTTTGTTTGTTGTAGCCACAATCAGCAAAGGCAGTCGACAGCAGCAGCAACAACAACAACAGCAGCAATATGTAGGCGCCCTACAACTACAACAGCAGCAGAATCCATCATCAACAACAACAACTACAGCAACAAAGTGCCACGCAATTTTTAGAACAAGATAAAAGACAGAGAGAGAGAGAGAGGAAAGGGCAGATTTTCTTCCCCCTGAACCGAAAACCAACCCACATATAGAAACTCCAAGAGATTGAGTTAGCCTAAGAAATGCAGCACGTAAGCGCTGCCAGTTCGGTACCATCGGTAATTGCACCGGTGGTTACCACTGGAGGCACCACCATTACCTTGGGCGGTGGACCACCACCGCCATCCTCATCATTGGCCAAATCGGAGATTAAAGAAGATGGCAAACCGCCACATGGCATGGAACTGTATAAAGTGAACATTGAGGATATTTCGCAATTGTTTACATATCATGAAGTCTTTGGCAAAATACATGGAGATGTTGTCAATCATCAATTGGTGGCAGCGGCACATGGTGGACAATTGCCACCGCCACCACCGTTGCCGCCTCAGACGCATGCCTCGAGTGCTGCGGCAGCCGCGGCGGCGGCAGCAGCCACAACAAATAATGCAGCCGTGGCTGCTGTAATGGCATCCGCGAATGCAGCAGCAGCGGCGGCAGCTGCCGCATCAGCCGCTGGTGGAGTACCCTCCACTACGAGTAGTGTGGGCGGTGGTGGAATACCGGGAGTAGTTACAACCACAACAAGCTCATCCACCGGAAGCAGTGGCGGCGCTAGTGGTGCCGCCGGCGGGGGTACCACATCGAGCACAACGGGTGAGTTGCTTATGCCTAAAATGGAGGGCGGCCTACATGGCAACGTGGACGCTGGTGGCGGCGGTCAAACCCAGGTGGCCCTAGCCCCTGATGGCACCCCAATTGCCACGGGGACGCATGTCTGCGATATATGTGGCAAGATGTTCCAGTTTCGTTATCAGCTTATTGTCCATCGTCGCTATCATAGCGAACGGAAACCGTTTATGTGTCAGGTTTGCGGTCAGGGTTTTACCACATCGCAGGATCTGACACGACATGGTAAAATCCATATTGGCGGACCGATGTTCACCTGCATCGTTTGCTTCAATGTCTTCGCTAATAACACCAGCCTGGAGCGGCATATGAAGCGTCATTCAACGGACAAACCATTCGCCTGCACCATTTGCCAAAAGACATTTGCCCGCAAAGAGCATCTGGACAATCATTTTCGTTCGCATACGGGTGAAACGCCCTTCCGTTGCCAGTACTGCGCAAAGACGTTTACGCGCAAGGAGCATATGGTTAACCATGTGCGCAAACACACGGGTGAGACGCCACATCGTTGCGATATTTGTAAGAAGTCCTTTACGCGCAAGGAACACTATGTTAACCACTACATGTGGCACACTGGTGAGTGTGATTTGGTCTGGGGGCGGACAAATGCGGCGAGCGGCGAGCGCCAAATTATTAATGAAAAAAAAAAACAAAAACACAGAATCCAAATCAATTCAATCTCAATAGAAATCAGATCATAGAAAAGCCAAAAAAAAAAAGAGAAAGAAACAACAGGCTATATATATATATATATATATATATAGAAACAAAAGCAACTACAACTACTAGTATCAAACCCCCATCACTACTACTACATCACACCAAAAACCAATCAACCTAAAAATCAATCAAGCACCGCAAACAATATTATCCAAAAAGAAAAAATAAGAATAAAAAACCAAAACTCATCGTGCGTCCACTCCACCACGTATTCTCCTATATATATATATACCCCAATCACTATCTGTTTCTGTCGCTTTCTCATTGCTTGTGCTTATGTTCCTTCTCACATCCTTAGTCTCTCCTCCAACCTTTTGTGTATTCAATTTCAAAACTAATGCTTGAAACAAACGAACGTTTTTTTTTTCAACAATTTAATCAAATGATCGTTTAAAAACAAAACAGATATCATTTTAAAATTTTTAAACTCAATATAAGACAAAAAACTTTGGTATTATTTTAAAATTTTGGAAACTTTATTTTTAAAAAAACAATTTATTTCAAAAAAATTAGAATTTCTTCAAAAGGACTCTTTAAAATTATCTTTACATTTCAAAAACTATTGATATTTCAAAATACTCCTATAAATGCTCAAAAAACCTCGAAAATTTAAAAGAAAAAACTGCAAAATATATAAATTTTGAACAATTATTGTTCCTTGAGTTATATAAACATTAAACAGCTGTTTAGATGTTGATAAATATCAAATGATCTTTAACAATATTTAATTCAAATATGTTAAAAACATTTACTTTCGAAAAATAGAAAATCTAATGGAAATTTTGAAACTAATTCTTTTAAAGTCAATATTATATCAAATGTTTGCAAAAAACAAAAAAAACGTTCGTGCTATTATATTTTGTCAAAAAAAAAAAAAACCAAACTTACCAGAAAACCAAACCAAACATAATAAAAAAACACGCTCACTCGCTCATATACCGCTCATTTTCCTCCCTCAGACATAATCATCACATCACACATCCCTTCCAGAGATCATCACCAATCATCATCATCATCATAATCATCATGCATCCATCCAATCATTTATTCATCCAATCCATCTAATCATTCACACTATTTCCTAGTGAATCCTATGAAACAAACTACGATCATTTCCATATATCACCACATATCCTTATTTGTGCAATATATATATATGTATATGTGTATACTTACTTACTTTTATATATGTATGTGTATTGTCTGTGTAAACTATTGTCTCTACGCTCTTTCTACTACCTCTCTAATTGCTGTGAATACAGGGTGCTCTTTATGTAGTATACTCTAACTTTACCTTAAACTCTTTGTCCCCAAAAAAACCAAGAGAAAAAAAAGTTTGTTGTTGCTGCTTGTCGATTTGCCAACGTCTGTGTTGTTGTTAACCCAAAATTGCGACATAATCCACAACTGGAGACACACACACACACATACACACGCACACCCACACGCACACTTGCTTCTAAAGAAGTCCAGTCTAGTATTTGTGGCGTCTGGAAAACCAGAAATAGAAGAACTTCACGTTCTACATCAAAAAAAAAAAAAAAAGAAAGAACAAGAGATACAACAAACTGCATCCTGTAGATCAGCATTATAGAGTGGAAACACAGAGTTAACAGGCACACATGCACACTTTCTCACTTACACAATCGCATACACATACACACACGCATTAAACCCACACACACACACACACACACACATCCCACATCCAACACCATCATACTATTGCTTCACCAGACCACCACGCCCACGTCCATATGCCCAAGCCAGCCTCCGTTCGCTTCGTTCGAAATTTAACGCAAGCCACGGCCCAGTTTTCACACCACCACACATAAAAAACGGGGGGTAACAAAAACAAAACAAAAAAAAAAAACTATTTTCTTTTATTTCTTTTTTTTTTATCATTTGTATTTGTATTTGTTTATTTTTTGTTTTTTTCTCTTTAGTAAATTGTAAATTTATTTTTGTTTTTATAGAAATGCTTGCGCGCCTAATAATCAAAAACTTGAATTTTTCAAATATGCTAAAACCCATTACCCTATATATGTTATTTCCTTTTTTTTCTATTCCGCTAACCCCCAAATAAATAAATAAATACAGGTCAAACACCGCATCAGTGCGACGTCTGTGGCAAGAAATACACACGCAAGGAGCATCTAGCTAATCATATGCGCTCCCATACAAACGAGACACCGTTTCGCTGTGAAATTTGCGGCAAGAGCTTTAGCCGCAAGGAACATTTTACCAATCACATACTCTGGCATACAGGTAAAGAGATAAAACTAGAATCAATCCCCAAAGAAAAAAAGAAAAAAATAAATACAAATCAAAAATTGAGATCCCTTTTGATCCTTGCAAAAATTAGCCCTAATGATCGATTAGCAACAGCCAGCAAATAACGTATTTAGGGTTTCCTTTTGTTGGGGGCAAGTGGATCTAAAAGAGGAAAAGCAATAAATATAAAGCTCAGCCAGGAGATTCAACTGAATTGAATTTTGAATAAATGAAGACAACTAAAAAAACGTTTAAGCAAATGCTTATTAAAAACTCTTTCCGTTTTCCAAATCTCTTCTCTTTGCAATGCAAGCAGGCGAGACGCCGCACCGGTGCGATTTCTGCTCCAAGACGTTTACGCGCAAGGAGCATTTATTAAATCACGTGCGCCAGCATACGGGTGAATCACCGCATCGCTGCACCTACTGCAGTAAGACGTTCACACGCAAGGAGCATCTGACCAATCACATACACCAGCACACGGGTGAGATCCCTCTTTCGTTCCGTTCACACAAAACCAAAAAAAAAAAAAAAAAAAAAAAAAGCAAAAATAACTAACTTATAGATAAAATTAAAGAAACGTTAAGAAATTATTTCATTATGTTATGGCATTGATCTAATGAGATCCTCTCCCGAATCAGTAATCACAGTAAAAATACAATTTAGTTAACTTGGAAAAAATGTTCAAAAAGCAAGTTGAATCTCGTTGAATGAGCTAAAAAAAAATTAGACAAAAATCTAAAATTTTACTTAAGGGGGGAGATACATGTAAAAGCTTAAACTTAAAGAAAATATATATTTTAAATTAGAGTTGTCAGAATCGAATTTAGATATGTTCTAAGTTTATTTCCTAATTAATTTTTTAGCCCAATTCTATTTCAAATCTTTGCGTTTTTAATCAATGCGTCGTCATATTAAACATTTTTGAATTTAATTTTTAAATTTGAAAACAATTTGGTTAACATAGATTTCATGTTTGAAACCGATACGGAAACTAGAACAGGGCGGAATAATATTTTTCTATTTTCTCATTTCCATAACACAAAATGAAGGAAATTCTAACCATTTCTCCACGTAGGCCTATATAGCACTCGATCTGGGGTCCTAAAAATTAAAATCAAAAATTTTTTTAGGGTCTATTTATGTCATAATTCTTATATAAACAACACTAAAATAAATTAAAGCAAAAATATGCATTTTTTTCAATGTTTACAAAGAAATGGAAGAAAGTTACCAAATAGAAAAAAGTCTGTTTTAAGCTTTTGAAGAAGTAATGTATTTTATAAAGACCAAAAAAATCAACATTTTACATGTATCTTTACCTTCCGTAATTCGATTTTTGTTAATAATTTATGTTTCTTTAGCGCCATAAATAAAAAAAAAACTTATCAAACGAAATAAAAATAAACCTTATCAGTGACGATGATTACTAATCTCTAAAATATTTATTATTTTGTCATTTCTCATTGCCATGCAAGCAGGCGAGACGCCGCATCGTTGCGATTTCTGCTCCAAGACGTTTACGCGCAAGGAACATCTGTTAAATCACGTGCGTCAGCACACGGGTGAATCGCCCCATCGCTGCTCCTACTGCATGAAGACCTTTACACGCAAGGAGCATCTGGTCAATCACATTCGTCAGCACACGGGTGAGACACCGTTCAAGTGCACGTACTGCACAAAAGCGTTCACGCGCAAAGATCACATGGTTAATCATGTACGGCAACATACAGGCGAATCGCCGCACAAGTGCACCTATTGCACCAAGACGTTCACACGCAAGGAGCATCTGACGAATCATGTGCGCCAGCATACTGGCGACTCACCGCATCGTTGCTCCTACTGCAAGAAGACATTCACACGCAAGGAGCATTTGACAAATCATGTCCGTTTGCATACGGGAGATTCGCCCCACAAGTGCGAATATTGCCAGAAGACATTCACACGAAAGGAGCATCTCAATAATCATATGCGTCAACATTCTAGCGATAATCCGCATTGCTGCAATGTCTGCAATAAGCCATTTACTCGCAAGGAGCATCTGATCAATCATATGTCACGTTGCCATACAGGCGATCGTCCTTTCACATGCGAAACATGCGGCAAATCGTTCCCACTCAAGGGCAATCTATTGTTCCATCAGCGTAGCCATACCAAGGGGCAGGAGATGGAGCGTCCGTTTTCATGCGAAAAGTGTCCCAAGAATTTCATATGCAAAGGTAAGTGGGTTATTAAAGGACCGACATTCAAATGCTTAGAGTAGCAAAGTGTTCCCGAACCGTGATAACACACAACACAATATCCTATTATAATCTTTGAAACGCATTAATTTATGCATATCAAGGACGGAGACTGAAGCTTTAGCCGTAGTTTCATTCCTTGATATAGTTTAGATACAGGGGCATTTTAATAGATACTTGGCTTAAAGACTCCACAAAAGTAATGAAATCAGTGGACTTTATCCGTCAATTGGGCTACTAAGAACGCAAAGACTGTATAAATAATATACCGACAACCTGGAGATGGTTGAAAAATATAAAACATAAGTCTAAAGTATTTTCTTAAAAATGGAAACACCTTTAGTAGAACGATACACAGCAGAAAGAGGGCTTTTTTGTTAGAAAATAAATATCAGATTTTCCCACATTGTCATTTTCCCTTTTGCTACGAAGTATTTATCAATTTTACTGTTTTACTTTATGATATTTAATTGTTTATTGATCTGATAGAACAAGCATTCTTGAATGATTTTAGTGGAAAAGATCTGTGTTGATTTCGTTAGTTTATAAAGATAAACACTTAAATATCAAAGAAGCTAACTTCGGCTATGCCGAAGTTTATATACCCTTGCAGTATACTTGGCAATAATATTTTTCCTTTTTGAAATTTCTTTCCCTGCAACTCAATTCATCAATACACAAACAAAATATTATTTCTCTTTTTACCACAAGTTTTTCTTCTTCCATCATTTTCTAAGCAAAGCACGGCACGCATACACATACAGTTCATGTAGCGTTGCGTCTGTGTGTGTATGCGTGTGCTCTGTTGATTTGATGATGGCAGTAGTAGGCAGCAAGCAGCGCTGCCGGCAGCGTTTGAACCGATTTATATTGACTGTAACTTGTGTTCTATTTATCGAGATTTTATATCTATTACTATCATATTGGTAAATTTCATGGGGATACTCCAATTTTTGCAAAAATGTTTCTTCTAGAGCTATATGATATAGTGGTCCGATCCCAAAGATTTTCATACTTTATCTCACCCGGGTAAAAAAAAGCTCCCAAAAAAAATTTCATCCCGATAGCTCTTAAGATGGCTGAGTAAAACGCGTACGCACCGACGGACAGACGGTCAGACGGACATGGCTATATCGACTTAGCTTCTCATGCTGATCAAGAATATATATACTTCATGGGGTCGGAAACGTCTCCTTCTGTGCGTTACAAACATCTGACCAATTTTATAATACCCTCTGCAAGGGTATAAAAATCTACGTTTGCTTAAGTATATAGCTAGCTATAGTCCATTTAGATTCCAACCAATTGTTCCTCGTAGCTGATCTTCATGTTGCTTTCATTGTCCATTTCACAGGTCACTTAGTCTCGCATATGCGATCCCATTCGGGTGAGAAACCACACGCGTGCACACTGTGCAGCAAGGCGTTCGTTGAGCGTGGCAATTTGAAGCGCCACATGAAGATGAATCATCCGGATGCCATGATGCCACCACCACCAGTGCATCCGCATCCGCAAATACCAGCCGGTGTGCTGACACAAGTCAAACAGGAAGTGAAACCGATTATAAGTGAGTCGGCATGCACTCAATTTTTGAGAGAATGCACAAAATTAGCCAACGCTCCAGAGCGTGATCTATCGTGAATCTTTTGGCAACCTCTAATGTGTCCATTCCATTTCAGTTCCCCACCATTCGGCGACAACGATGCACACCATACAACAGATAACATCGGGAGGAGCAGCCGGAGCTGGTGGAGCACAACTGACGCCGGGTCTGGTGCCGCTGGTGACATCAACTCTGATTTCTCATAATGCTGCAGCGGCGGCTCAACAGCAATCGCAATCCCAAAAGCAGCAAGCAGCCGCAGCGGCTGCCGTCCAGCAACAAGCAGCTGCTGCAGCTGCCGCCGCCGCACAGCAGCAACATCAGGCAGCGGCTGCCCATCATCAGCAACAAGTGGCAGCCCATCATCAGCAACAAGTGGCTGCCCATCAGCAGCAGCAACAGCAATTGCAGCAGCAGCAACAACTATTGCAACTATCTATTCAACAGGCAGCACAACATCATCAGCAGGAACAACATCGTCAGCAGCAACAACATCAGCAGCAGCAACAGCAGCAGCAGCAGCAGCAACAACAACAGCAGCAACAGCAGCAGCAACAACAACATCATCATCAGCAACAACAACCACATCCCCAGTCCCAGCCGCCGCCGCAACAACAACAACAACCTCCGCCAGTGCCGATTGCCTTGATCAGCGATCCCAGTGCTTTGGCACGTGCAGCGATGCAATTGCAACATTTGCCGGCCAATGTGGAACAACATCCGGTGGTTTACTAACAGTAGCCTCTATTGCAGGGCTTTGCAACCAACAACAACAACAATAACAACAACAACTCCAACACCACCACCACCACACCCACCTCCTCATCGACAGTGGCGACAGCTTGGTGAAGAGCGGACAGAGGACAACAATGGAGATCCAATGATTGTTGGTGGCGTAATGATGATGCAGCAGCAGAAGCAGCAGCTAGGCCAACTGAAGCAACGTCGTCTATCCACGCATAAGCAGCTAGTTTATAGGATAAAAAGTAGTTTTTTAACAGCGCGCTGGTTACGCTGTATCTAAGCCGTAAAGAAATAAGTATCTAACTAAATGTATCAGGGATTGGGATATAAGAAGATATATATTTTGATCTACATATGTGCGATAAACAAACACCAACAAAATCTCAAATCAATCCCAATCAATCAGAAAGTACACATTAATCTCTCTCAAACTATATTGATGAGAATTATTTGATATTCGGATATAAAATTGAGATTTGGAATCAGAAATGAATATTGCATTTCTTTCTTCCTTAAACTTTATTCTCTGCAAAGAAAAACTATTTTAAAGTGCAATACAAGATATGAAAAAACAAAAAAAAAACGAACCATCTCATTTTCCGTTTTTTTTTTTCTCCCCTGCCTTTACACTCTTCTCACTGTATCTCCTTTTATCTGTCATTCTCTTTCTTTATGTGTATCTACGCAATCTTTTAGGCGCATAGCGTCTAATTTGTTTTAAAAACGTCTTTTATACATTTCTGAAATGTATTCAAGACGGGTTTGTGGACAAACATTTAGCTGTGCTAAAATCACTCCCAGACTTCCTCCCTCTATACATATAAATAGATATATATACATATGTGTATACTTCAATGCATGTATATATATATATATATATATAGTATAAATACATATTGTATATGGCTTAACTTTGTAACCAGCAGCAGCGAAAGCTTATCATGTATTTTTATGATGTCCCATTTAAGTTTTAGCTTATAGATGCAGACCACATACTTTCATCCTTCTCATTCATATATAATATAATAGACCTATCATCGTACTTTATATATATAACAAAAAAATATATATATTATATACTTTATAGTTTGTATATAACACACGAAGAAAACAAACAAAAATTTTCAAAATCAACATCTACAAGAACATGCTAATTGTATTATTTTTATGCATTTTATAAGGCAAATCGTAAACGCATAAACACGTACATGCATAGGATCGGTAAAGCATAGCCCAGTTAAAAAAATATTGAGGGATATCCTCCCCTTTTTATAGAGAATGTAACAAATCTATTCAAACGATTCAAGGCGTATTAGATCATTAGTCTAACCCCCCATGCATACATAATTATATATATAAATATTAAAAACAAAAAAAAACCGAAACAGAAAAGTAATCTTAAGTCGAAAATAATGATTAAAATAACTAACGAACAGAATGAGAAGCAGAAGAGGAGAATTAAAAAAAAAAAGGAAAAATAATTATTATATTTAATGTTAGTTGAACTACTAAAACAAAAAAGTATAAAAAAAAAACAATGAGATGAAGACGTAGATGGATAATGATTAAAAGATCATATTTGGCTGAATGATGAGCAGCACACTATCATTATGATTACAATTACGATAATGGATATATATATGCATACATATTTAGATGTATGGACTAACTGATGAAAAGAATTATAACAACAAGTTATTACCCCACTATTAAAGTTAACAAAACAAATAAACCCATATATATTTAGATATATATATGAATAACTAGGCACAACTCTAAACAATTAAACAAAACAAAAAAAGAAAACGAAACATTTAACTGTGCTTATGTTGAAAACATGATTGATGAATGAGAATGGAGAAGTAATAACCGAGATAATGAATGAAGAAAAGGAAAAACAAAAAAGCGCCACAAGCAACAACATATCTGCTTTAAATTTTACAAAAGAAAAAAAAAAACTAAACAGCAAAATGATGATCACACGAAATTATATAATTAAACATGAGTTTTAACACCAATACATACACACCCACATATACACACACACACACACACATTATGCTTCCTTTTAAATGAAACATTTTATATATCTACATATATATATATATATATTTAATTTCACAAATTTAATTTAACAAGTAAACAAAAAAAAAACAACAATTCGTTGTACATGTACACAAATAAATTGCAAAAAAAAAAAATACAATACATTTATTATTTATCCAAGGTTATATTGAATTGGGTTTATATTCAGTTCCAAATTTGAAAATCTGCATAAATTTTTTGCAATGTGCATCAATAAATGTTTCCTTTTCATTTTCTTTAAGTTAGCGAACCATAAACGACAGTGAAAGGTTATTTCGTATTATATTAAAAATGCAGGGAACAATTGAAAATTGTAAAGAAAAACAAAAAAAAAAAAAAATTGAGGGAATACCATGAAATTGTTTAAACTAAATCCACATGAGAAACGATATGTAAATGTAAAAATAATAAACAAATCACATTTGTATATGAGGCAAATAAGTTTAATATCATTTAATAAAAAACACTACGTTTCTATTATGAGATTCTCCAGCAGAAGTGTGAGCGTGAAATATAAATTTTTGTAATTCTCGTATAAGCGTAGATAAAAACAAAAAGAAAAACCGATAGACAAGCAGACAGGACACATACATACATACCTACATATTAAAACATATATTTATGTAGTTGTTTAGCCGTGTTAGTTTTTTGGTGTTTTTTAAATTGGTGATTTTGTGTGTGTATAGGAGTCGCATATAAATATAAATATATATATACATATTGTACGATTATTAACTAATATATAAAGGATATGTATGTGTAGTAAAAAGCGAATGGCAATTTTTAACACGAAAATTCAATTGGAATTCAATTTTGTTGCAATATTTCAACAGGAAAAACAACACACACATAGAAACATGCAGAGAAGAAAACATCATAAATACTTATTAACAATAAGCTCGGAATAGCATTAATAATAATGTTTCCTAATTAAAAACACACAGCAATCTAATAGATATATATATATATATATATATATATATACAAACATACCACATATACATACATATATATATACAGCAAAAAAATTGAAACGCTTGACAGCCCAATTTAAATAGCAGCCGCAGCAGCATCAACAGAAGCAACAACAACAACAACAGCAAAAATAACAGTAACAATACTATATAGAAACAATAATGTACTATAAAATCAGATACAATATACCACTATATATACCTAATGAAAAGAAAGCAAATGGAAATATATATATATATATATATGCCTATACAAAAGTAAACATTGGATTATAAAATTGCAAAACAAAACAAAAAGTATAACATTAAACAATAATATAAAATAAAAAACCAACAACAACGTATATAGAATATATTGTAAAAGTTATGAATAAATGAAAGTGTAATTAAATTGTAGTAAGCACACTAAACAAAACGAATAAAACTGAAAAAGCAAACAAAAAAAGAAAAATAACAAAAAAAAAAAAACAGCAGCATAAGCATACAAAATTAATTTTTAAAGCTTTAACTTTTTAAAGTCAAGTGGTAAGACATGAGGATCTGAAGGAGTTTACGAAACACGGAATCCGTAAAAATTATCCTTCTTAAGGAAGATATATTTTCCAACACCGTTTGAAATCCGTTAAAATGTCGCCTTAAAATATGTAATTAGAAACATTCTGATCTAAAAATAATTGTTTTACTTTTCAGATAAGTAAGTAAGTATCATCTGGGAATTGAGAAATTTATTTTAAATTTCTTAAACAAAAAAGAAAAGTTTCATTTCCAATGTCTATAGTCTGAGGACTTATGTAATATAAAACTCAACATTTTGGGAGAGGGGGGTGTGTGGGAGGCAGCTGCTCTTCACTGAACATAGCTTACAAAATTGTAATTTTTAATTTAAAAGAAAATGCTCGGTACGAAAAATTTGTGGGAATAACAAACTTTTTCGTTTAATTTGGATTTGTGTGTTTTCAGCTTTATTCTTTGGGGACATTTGTACTAAGCAAAAATTTGAAATATAATTAGTAGACTGAGAAGGGCACTTTCTTTTCACTTTAACAGGCTCAAAGCTGAAATGTTTTTTAGAGAAATGATCAATTATAGATACCAGACTAGATTTGTCCTAGTTATAAAGAATTTCGTTGCATTAAGAGTAACAAAAAAGTAGACTTTAAAAAGATATTGTAAAGGTGTCCTCAGAAATTTTGTTGTATATGGTTTGTCATATACTATAAACTATGTGCTAGGTCTCGACAAAGATCTTGTCTCTTTACAACTATTAAAAAAATGCGGAAACAAGCTTAAAGAAAAACCCACCAACCCAATCTAGATTTGAACGAAATAAAGTAAGTCTGTTATATGATTAATACTTGCACATTTTTATATTTCTTTTAATGCACTGCATGCGAAATTTAGATCTTGATCCAAAATAATAACTTAAGAGTCGTCATCTGAAATTTCATCTTCTTTTTCTTCTGGTATGGTTGGTAATTTGCCTCCGAGTAAACCATAATTTGTATTATATCTGTTTTGGCCATGCAACTGATTCCTGCCACGTACATTGGCAGCAGCATTGGCCTGGTAACGGCACCACAGTCCATGTATAGCTATCAATGCCACATCCAGCTCCCAGAACCGATCAACCAATTTCGTTATACGAGATCTAATAGTTTCCAAACATTTTGTAGTTTCCTCAATACTCAATGGAACTGGTTCAATTAATGGTATCTGTGTCCCATCACCAGCGGACTCAGAAGTCTTTTCATCTTTTTTTTGTAGGTCCAAAGGATTCATTTTGAAAAATTTTAGTTTAGCCAAATTTTTGTTTTTTCTAAATTTAATGATTTACTTTCGACGCTCAAAATATTACTAAATGATATTTCTAGAAAATTAATGTGGAAAACAAAATAATTCAAAGTTACTAGTTTCAAAGGTTACTAGATATATTTAATTTTCTAAAAAACATTCGAGTGATGTAAATATTAATAAAGAGATAGATATCCATTACGTATATATTGTATATTGAATGATCCTATCTAATTGTAAGTATAATCAGGTTCTTCAATTTGGACCGTAATTTCATTTAACCACTTTCATAAAAACCTTGATCCCTGCGATGAAAAAAACAAATTTTTTTATCCCAAATTATACTACAAGTCGCTATAGATTCTGTCATTTGTAAGAAATTTTTATCTAAATAAATTCCTCCATCAATAAATCATTATCGTATGTCGACTATGAACTAGAATGTTGACAAAGATAATTTTTTAACGAAGATTTTTGTGGTAATTCTACCTACTTATCAGCCTGTATTTTGGCCAATTATAAGTCGATTTTAAAAAGTGATATGTGTATTATAAAATGGCATCAAACATGTTTGCTAAAATTAATTTCGACGCGATATTTTTTTAAATCATGATGTTTTATATTATTGCAAAAAGTTGGCAAAAAATTGACTTTGCCATATTTTAATGCAGACTGAAAATAATCTTAAATATATACTTAAAAATAAAGACAAATATTATTTAAAAATTACTAAATTATAGCTTTATAAAATTAAGGTTTTTTTTTGTATTTTGTATGTTATTTGGAATGTATTTCGAAAATCGATTCAAATTTGAAAAATTTTGGTGAAAAAATGAAAAACTTTTCTGCGTTCCAAAATTTTTAGCAGTTTCAAATCCTCATATATGGCTATTCCGGACCTGATAGTATTGGACTTGAATTTATAGCGCTTTGGCTTCTCGAACTCTAATTCTGATTTTTTAAAATTCTAAGTAATGAGGCCAACTGAAATTATTATTTCTTTTTGTATATCTCGACTTGTAGTGTATAAAAGAAAATAAGTGAAATTTCCCATCCTTTTAGATACATATTATTAATCACATATAAGTCATAAATTTGTGGCCACCACTGTACCATTAGATTTCGCTCTAATTTAACAAAGTCACAATTCACAACAGATCACGGTATTTTAGGATCCTGCTCATCACTAAGGAATGGAAAATGGAAGCTAGGTAGATATGTGTGTAAGTGTGTAGTAGGTAGTCATTGGAATATTGCGCCCGATGTGGCTGGAAAACCACCCCTAAAGACCTTCATAGGGCGGCGGCGGCGACTAGGTAAGTTGCGATCATCTGGCGGTTTGTAAACTGAAATTTTGGATTTAGTATTGAAAATGAACTAAAACTGTAAAGAATGACAACCGAAACAGGTAAAAAATTAAAAAAAAATATATGTATATATTCGTCAGAAAATTCATTTAAAATATTTATAATGATTTTCAGATACTAAACCCA
Organism: Drosophila insularis; assembly: GCA_018903935.1. Classification (NCBI taxonomy): domain Eukaryota; kingdom Metazoa; phylum Arthropoda; class Insecta; order Diptera; family Drosophilidae; genus Drosophila; species Drosophila insularis. Next base: position 7,537,621 of record JAEIFP010001084.1, on the reverse strand, counting down.
ACACTTCTCCAGCATCTCTAATGCAATTGAATGACGATGTTTTGGCCTTAATAGTGAGACATCTGAATGTCTATCAACAATTTCAGCTGGCCCAGTTGCACAGTCGTCTGTCGAGCATTGTCCAAATGCTCTGGAGAACTCGGATAAGGAATGTCGTTTTGGAGGATGAAATGTTTAGACGATCTGCAACATCGTCTAAAGAGTTTTTGGAATTCATTTTGGCCCTAGGACCTTATATGCAAGGATTAAGCTGTCATGGATTGGATGTAAGACGTTTACGTTATCTGAGTAATCATACTCTAAGTGGTATAACAAGTTTCGAATGGATGGCAGAGGCTCAACGACGTGGACGAGTTCGCTTTGTGGACGAAGATGTTCGACTATTGCGTCGTCTATTTCCCTCGTTGAGAAAACTGAAACTAAGAGGATGTCAGGTTACGGGCAAATATCTATGTGATTTGGAGCTACTCAATGAACTCTCATTGGATGATTGTCAATTTTTGGAATCGCAATATTTCCCAGATATATTCCGGCAATTGCAACTACGTAAATTTGATATTATGGAAGACTGTGATGAGGTCAATTGCTGTGATTTGGTCGACTTACAATTGTGTCCCACTCTGGAGCACATCAAGATTGCAGACTACCATCTATGCATGGAATCTGATATTACCCAACAGTTGCTGCAATTGCCCAGGCTCCATAAATTATCCATATACTCGAGAAACTTTGTATTCGATGTCCTTTCGCGCATAGCGCGTCCCAATAATCTGCCACCTGGTGGCGAGTTAAGGGACATCATAGGAGGTCGTCAACAACAGATTGAGGGATTCCGTTTTAGCGGTTTACTCCATGACTATGGACGTTTCTTTCGCGAGTTGAGCAATCTGCGTCAGCTTCAAAGATTAGAGCTACATGGTCTATTGGAGGAGGGTCAGGATCAATTGCAATGTCTAGAAGATCAAGCCTTGGTGCATCTATCCACTAAGCTGCCAGCCTTAACCGAACTCCATTTATGTGGCTATCAATTGGAGAGTCCAGCGGGCATACTCGAATTCATCATCCATTGTCGTCAATTGAAAATTTTGAATATTACACGTTCCAAATGCCTGGGCGATGCCTTGGTGTGGCGTTCCTTGGGCATATTAACCAAACAGAAATGGCGTCATCAGCCCGTGGAATTGTGGATCGGGGATAGTGATATTAATCCTGAAATTATTCACTCATCGCGCTATTTGGACAATGAACGTCTGCTGAGGATCGAAACGAAGCGACTAAGTCACAATGAGGACTATATGAATGGTGTTCTAAAGTTTTGCTTTGTGAGATGATCATATAGTGTGTGCGAGTGTGTGTGTGTGTGTGTGTGTGTGTGTCTATGTGCCTGAGCCATAAATCAATTTGTGGACAATACAAATACAGATAACAAATCAATAGATTAAAGACTTGAACTCTTTTCCATTGTACTTGAAATACCCTGTGTGGGTAATAGAAAGTTTTAAACTGAGATTACAACAATAAAAGAAAATGATAAGCAGCAATCAATTAGATGTGGTTTCTATTTCTTGTTAACCCTTTGTTATACAACTGAGTTTGATAAGACCTTTTTTAGACTTTGAAGTCAAAACAGAAATTTTGTAAAAAGATATTTGAAGCCGTAGTCGCCTTTTTAGCAATCATAAAACATAAAATATTTTGCAATATATTTTTTTTTTCGAAAAAGGTTATATTTTTTTATTAGAGTTAAACATTTCCCTCGAATTTAATTATATCTACAGTTAGTTCCTTATTTTAGATTTGTATTCCTTACTTTATCAACTTCTTAAAAGTTATAGCAAACGCATCACCTGAAACATTTTTAAGGAAGGAAGCTTTTGCGATAAAGTATAAAGTATATATATTCTTGTTCAGGTCCGTTTGTCGGCATAAGCACCTATGTAGATCTCGGATACTATAAGAGCTAGAATACCACCTGTACTACCTAAGGTGATACATTTTTTTTTTAATTGTTGCACTTCTGAGTTTTTTAAAAACTAGATACATGAAATTTGGTACATCTACATCTAGTGATATACTTCTTGTTCAAAAATATTGCCACGCCCAGTGCCGCCCCCACAATTTCAACAAAACTGATGAAAATCAGTTTCTGAAAAACTATAAAAAATCGATAAAAATGAGCGCAGATTGTGGTTGTGTAAATTTTTCACTAGCCCCTTAAAAAAACCAATTATCTCACGCAATTTTTTAACTACTGCAATTAACTTTTACACACCATAATTTAAAATTAGTATCCAGTAAAGTAACAAATTTGATGAAAATCGGACTAAAAATATAATCAAAGGTATCTAAAATGATTTCGAATAAAGAGTTAAAGAAAGTTTTTAATAAAAAGCTTTTGGAGAGTGCATTTCATATTCGTTCGCCTTTACTTTCTCTGGCTATCTGACCCTTTCCCTGCCAGAGTTCAACTTTTTTGTCTGTCGATTAGATTTAAACCTTTGGCCTCATTAGTGTTTATTTATTGTCATATTAGTTTAGTTTTCCAATCTCAGTCAAAGGTGGAGTCAAAATGTGTTCTAATCAATCAAATAATGAGTTAATCAATTGAATTACTTGGAATTAATTTGGTATCACATACATACATAAATAATTCAAATATATTCCAAACAAAGTCAAAGGAAAGGGTGGTCTCTTTTTAAAATAAAATCAATCAGTTTACATAATTAAATCTTGATATGAATTCTGTTCGTCTAAGCTACGCCCATGGAGGGCCATCCCATATGTAGGCCCCTGGACAACGCTAAATGCATTGCCAATGCCGATATTTTTATCTCATTCATACATCAAAATCGTTTCACATATTGGGAACAAGTGTTTTTGAGAATCGCTGGATTCATGTTTGATGGGGGGGGGGAACCTTATCAGACTACCACTGACTAACTGATTGACATAGTAAATAATATTATGTATATGTACAATATATACACACAATAATAATTTGAGAAGTTTCTGTTCATATTGGATGGCGATCGGGTTAGAGTTTAGGTGATAAGTTGCCTCATTTAAGAACCCACAAAAAAAAAGGAACAAAAAAGAAAAACAAAATATAAACATTTTTTCTGAAAGTAAGTACGATGCACTCATTTGACGATCAGAGGAGAAGTGCAGGGAAGAACACTAACTCCCGGCAGCACAAAATCGTTAAAGATAACCCTAGTCTAGAGAAAGATTATGGAGCTGTTGAACTGACAACGATGAACGGGCAACATTTAAACTATAAGTACTGCATTGGGGCCTAAGTGCAATAAACATAAATTTAATTGTACACTGAAAGAAATATGTAATTTCTTTATTTTTAAACTATTCGATATTTGTAAAACAAATTTGCTTTAATACCCATAAAAGTTTGCAATTGTTTTTTCAGTTAAATAATGATTTATTCATGCATCAAGAACCCTTTATGATCTCAGGGAATTCAAGAGAGATTTCTTCTTCAGGGTTTAAAAGTCTACTATTTACCACCCTATATCCTTCTGCCTCTAAGATTTCGTTCAGTGTAATCATTAACTTTCTTAGGTATAATTTAATTTCATTTTGTTCAGCACAAGTTTTTTTTTTCGTTGATTCTTAACATTTCTTCACTTTATTTTAATATTTGTTTTGTTCCTGCTTATTTACTTTTTGTTTTTTGTATTGAAGTATTGAAAATTGTATTTTCCAACGTCAGTCGCTATCAAGACGGCATTCGTAGCGGTTCCATTCCAATCATAGTGAACGAAGAAAGTGTTTCTTTTTTGATTAAAGTGAAAAAGGGAAAAAGGGGAAAAATTACAGACTTAATCAATGTTGAGTGATAACCTGCAGATCACCACGGAATAAACGAAGAAAATCAAGCAGGGAAATTTGTAAAATATTACATAAGTAGGTGCATATTGATTTAATTATAAATTTAAGAAATATAAATAAATATGTACTTTATTTAGTGTATTCTAATATTTTTTTTGTTGATGCTTAGTGTACAGATTTTATGTTGTATTGTAACTGAATTATTATGGCCTCTTCCGCATCTGTAATTTAAAAAAATTTGATTTTCTTTCGCAATATTAGAAGAAAGGTTACAAAATTTAGGACATTAATATTTCTGGTCAATATCAAGTAGTTCTCCAAATTTCATAAAAATCTTAATAATAATAAGCAAGTTATACAAATAACAGTTAGAAGTATTTGGTTTAGATGGCACGTGGGCTTTATTATTCATATTTTTCCTTTAAAGTATGTACAATGCCTAGAGTTAGCCAATATTATATTTAGGTCATTCAACTAATGAAAGTAATATAAATCACTTTATTAACCATCAATTTCCTTAGTAAAAAAATATATTAGATAAATGAATTATGATTAAATTCAATGGTATGCAAGGAAAAATGAGCAACAATATGGAATTTAAATTGGAAAATCTAGTTCTGTAATTAAAGCTTTTAACTAAGAAGCAATATTAATTCTTAATTTATTTAAATTAATAATAAATCAAAAAGCGTTAATCACATGCAATGTGTTTTGACGACATTTTCTTTTTTATTTCCATGATTGACCAAGCGAAAAAAAACTTCGATTATAATTAGATTGACAATTAGTTTAAGTGTTTAAGGCTGTTGCTATTACTAATGTTGTTATATACATACATACCTGTTTAGCATAATATACACAAACAAATGCTTGAATATTTCTAAGCTTTAGTTTCATTTCAGATCCTAAGGTGATAGTGAAATGATCGTTAAACAGCGTGTTATCTGGATTAGTTTAGTGGGACTTTTGCTATCAAGCATAAGTCTAATTTGTTTGATTAAATTCAATGATATTCATCAAGGAGCATTGGAATGGTTTATGATACTAAAACCAAATTCAATGATAACCAATTTGTGGGAGAATCCCAACTTGGTTATCAATGTGGATCTGTATCTCTTTAATTGGACAAACTCAAAGGATTATAAGAATCCCGAGATAAAACCATCATTTGTGGAATTGGGTCCATATCGGTTTACAGAGAAAATGCAAAAATTAAATGTAGTATGGAATGATGAGAATTCTACAGTATCATATTTTCGTCGTAGTCGTTTCGATTTCGTTCCGGAGAAAAGTGCGGGCAATCCAATGGATTTAATTGTGACACCAAATTTATTAAGTGTCGGTATACATCAGAAGGCAATGAGTTGGAATCCAGTATTGAGAACCCTTATGCTAATGGCTATAAATGCTTATGGAAATGAGCCGACTATGACACGTCATGCTAAAGATTGGATGTTTGATGGTTTCGATACACCATTGATTAAGATGAGCAAAATGGTACCAACTAGCATGGTGCCAGAATTAAAATTTCCCTATGAGAAAATTGGCTTCGGTTATCCAGTGAGTTTAGGCCTTAAGCACTTATTTGTTGGCTTCATATATAATGTGTTTTTTTTATTTTTAAGCGCAATGGCAGCACAGAGATCTATGGTCATCATAATGTCTATACGGGTCGTAAGGACTTCAGTAAATTGGGTCAAATAGCACACTGGCGGTATGATAATGTATCCTTTGCCAATCGCAAGTGTCAGCTAGGAGGTAGCACTGGAGAATTTCAACCAATACCATTGAGAAAGCACAAACCAATATCGTATTTTTTGCCCGATATTTGTCGTGAATTGGAAATCGATTATGCCGATACCATTACCTATGAGGGTCTTGAGGGTTATGTCTATAAGGGCACCACCAGAAATATGGCAAATGGTAAGACATTAGTAACTCCATGGTTATGGAATCCTTTTTTCATATAATTTTTCCTACAGCAACTGTGAATCCCAAAGAGAAATGTCACTGTATGGAGAATTGTAAGGAGGAACGATCAGGAGTATTAAATGTATCAACCTGTTGGTACGATGTTCCAGTCTTTGCATCGTATCCCCATTTCTATAAAGCCGATCCATTCTATGTAGAGCAAGTGGAGGGCATGAAACCAGATAAGAATCGTCATGAAATGACCGTAATATTAGAACCCAAGACGGGTATGATATTGGAGATTAAAGCACGCATTATGGCTAGTCTATTGGTGGAACCAAGACCCGAATCGTAAGTTAGTAAACACATTTTCGAAACTTATTACCAATTCTCAATTATGCAGAGTCTATCGGAAATCACGCCGTCACTTTTTTCCTCTTATTTGGGCTGATTATAATGTACGAATTACACCTGATTTATTGGATCTTTTGAAATTAGTACCCTTGTCAATAACATTGGGAAAATTTTTATGCTGTTTGGGTGTAATATTAGGATTAATTTTATTACTCTGGTATCCAAGACAAATCCTATGGAAGAAACGGCTAATGAAAACCATAGAGATATCTGGCATGGAGGCGCGATGTATGTCAGAGCAAATGAAAAATTGTGTTATCGAAGGATCACCATTACTTGATGGCCTACAATATGTTCCCAAAGAACCGGCGGGACGTGCCAGTTAAATTAGTTTTATCAAATAAACTCATGCTAATGTGATAAGGATAAATACATTAAGGGATTTTGTCTTAGGTTTTAGTTTTTAAGTGACTAGTTGATACTTTTATATGGGTGTGTACAAATTAAGTTAATCTATAGTTAATTAAAATAAAATTTAACTGTGTTTCGACACATTCTAAAAATACTAAAAATTCCTCTTTATCATTTGAACTTTGCTTCTTTATTTCGTTACTATTAATCACGCCATAATAAATATGTACATACATACATATGTACATACGAAGCTTTGGTAAAACTCCCAAAAAAAAAAAAAAAAAAAAATAAGTAAACAAGAATCACTCATCGCCCGCCCCCATTCCTATAACTACTGATAAAAGCAATTATGGGTTTTATGATAAGTTTCTTGACAATTTCTGTGATTTTTAGTTGGTATCCTCATGATGAGACTGCAAAAAAAGGAAGAAAAAAATATCTAGCGCCCGTTACATTTTTGAAAATTTTACCGTTTTCCAACCGTTTTCGTTGTAATACAAAAAAAATGAAGAGACGAACAGGTTTCTTGCTCAAAGAGAGTAAAAGAGATAGCCAAAGAGATAATGAGAGAGACGGTCAGAGAGAGCGCGAGAGAGAGAAAGAGAAAATAAGAGACATTGCTCATTTGTAGTTGTTGTCTGACTATACCCTATTATGTTAAGTCATATATAAATTTTGACTAAGAATGCTCTTTGTGTAATTTATGCTTATACACGATTTATAAGCCAATCTGTGTTAATGCGAATTTGAAATTACATGGTTTTTAACATTTTTTTTTTAAATCTGGCAACACTTTTGTAAGTCTTGTTAGTTACAAGTTGTAACATACATATGTAATACGTATACATGAAAAAATGATCCTGAGGTTGTTTCTCTATCTTTTTCTTTTATCAGCTGCAAATTTTAAACTATATACATAATTACTCCTTGCGACTAGTTGAACTAATTTGAACTAGTTCTAAACTAGTTGTACATACATACATACATATGTAGTTTGCAGTCATTTGATGTTCCACCCAACAAGAGTATACAGTAGTCGTTGTAATCGCATTCATATTTACGCTTAATGAAAAAGAAATAATTGCTGTTGCTTGTCGGTGGCACGACGACTTTTGAAAAATATATACGCCGCTGTTTTTTTTTTTTAGTCACAGAGCAACCGTTAAACAGACCACGACGATCGATCGCGTTTTGGGTCTGGTTCAAGATCAATAATATAACGGTGCGAAATTAGATTAAGACTTATGCGCGTGCAAGTGAGACGACGAGACAATTAAAAACAACAACAAGAAAATCAAGTCACTAAAGTGTTGTTGGGCAGAAGGCAAACGCAAGGCGGGGAGACGCTCACGCAAAAAAATTGTATTTAAACATTGGCGTCTCGTTGCGTGTTGCCACCTCGTTGAATATTTATACAGTGACAACAATTTACGATTTACAATTAAAATTAATATCTACAATTGAACTCAATGCAAGTGTCATGCAAAACAAATGCGATTGAATGGAAACAGAGAAAAAACCACAAAACCGAAGAAGCATTAGAAGTGACATGTAGTGCAAAAAAAAATAAGTTAACAACGTAGAAGAAGCAGAAGCAGTGCTAAAAAGCATAATAATAATAACAACAACAAAATGTAAGCAAATTTTCGTAGATGAAAAAGAAGAATTAACGCTACGCACAGCGGCATATGTGAGAGTGAGAGAGACACAATTTGTATGTGTGTATGTGTGTGAGTGGCAAGGGCGCGGACGCGGACGGACGAATTAAACGTGCCGCCTTTAGCTCTGTCTCGCTCTATTGTTTAAAGATCAAAAATTTTAAATATTTAACAAATATACATACATACATTTAATTATTATACATATGTATATTAGGGAGTTTACTTTTTATGATACTCGTATCAAAAGATTCCATATCTCTGACGCATCACAGAGAGTGAGTTTGCCAAATGGAAACCGATAAAGTACATATGTATGTACATTTGCATGTGTATACATACATACATACATACATATGTATACATATGTATGTGTGAATGTACATACAGAACAAATAGCGCGGGTGGGAGTTACCCCGCATCCATTTGCCCAAAAGGGTATACTAAGATTGCCTAAAATGCAACTAAAATTAAATTCATGATCGCCCTGTTTTTGCAAGGTGTTGGTTCGAAATTATTTTTTCATTTATCATCTGATTGACATCAGCTGATTACAATTTGAACCAAAAACTTTACAGTTTGTAGATGACTGCATAGGCATTTCTTAGTAAAGGATTTTGTAATGTCATTGAACAACTTTGCGTAAAGGAGTTTAAAACAAAAACATATATAGGGTATCTTGAAATCGGCTCCTTTAATTAATTAGGCGAATAATTTTTGTTTTTTGGCACATTGCACCGTCTATTAATAGGACAAAAAGTCAAAAAGCATATAAAAACAAGCAAAAACAAAAAAAAAAAAACATGTCAACAGGTTGCGGAAGTGACGGGTTGAAATTTATTCAAGGACTTGGGCATTCTGGCAAATGATGAATTTTAAACAACAAAAAATGAACGTTAAAAGTGAACTCTAATAGTCATAAAGACTACAAAAACAATGTACATACATATGTACATATGACTCTTGACCAAGTGCTAATTTACCTGATTATTATTTGCTCAAATGAATTGGCGCTATACGAAAAAAAGTATAATCATATACACAGAAATTTGTGTCTTTACTTTAGTGAAGGGGTAAAGGGAATACTCATAGCAAATGGAGGTGCGTTAGAGTGAAAGAAAGAGAGTGAGAGACAGAGAGGGAGGTAGGCAGTGGGAGTGTGAGTGTAAAGTGAGTGATATACATAGATAAAGAGCGGGGCGTAGAAAAACTGGTTTTCCAGTGTGTTTTTAACCTCGCTACGTGTGCATTAATATATAAACACAATATAAATAATTGTACGTGCTTTTTTTTTGCATTGAAATTGTTTAAATATTGCCAATATGAATACACACCTTCATATAAACAATAAATGCTAAAGGCCTAACCGACCGATTGCACCTATCAGACGATTAGATGGATGACGGATGGCCCTAGCAACATGAAACTTTGTCGGCCTGTGCAATGGTGCAATGGCCATGGTCATATGGCAGACCCTTAACGACCCTTTGCGACATATGTATGTACATACAATAACGCACAAAATGGGTTTTTAATTGTAAAAAACGTTTATAAAATTAAACCAGCTTTTTTTTGTCAATGACAATCGAAGAAATTTTCTTTATTTGTTTTTACTTTAAAAAGTTAAATGCAATTTATAAATTTAAACATTGTTAACAATTGGAAAATTTGGATTTTAACTCTTAAATCAAGAGTTAATTTTGTTAATTAGGGTGACTACCCATAGGAGACTTCCTATGCAGTTCATTCTTAATACAACATATTCTTAAGTAATTCAAAACATAGTTCGACTTTTTTGAATTTTATCATTTCTTTCTTTCCATCTCCACTAAATGGAAAAGACGATCAGGCTAAAGTTTCTACTTTAGATACACTCTTTTTTAATCAATTCTATCCTTGTCCACAAACTGTAAATTTTTTCCAAGCTTTAAAAATTGACTAAAAAACTTACGATTCCTGTTCGATATGTTGGTTGTTTTTGCGCCCGTTTTGATTGATATAAAACGTTTTGTTAGCCGGATCGAGGTCGATTAATAAAAATGAAGATGAAATTTTAAGGAGATCGAAATATATTGAATAATAATCCAAAAAGATATAAAATTTTGTATTTGTTTCATTGACCTCGAGCCGGCTACAAAAGGTTTGATATCAATAACACAAGTTATCCTTAAATGTTTTAATTGTCCCATTAGCATAGGTTTCTAGAACACTATCGAAAGCGTTAGAAAATTCTTTTTGAACCAGTTTAAAGCGTATTTGCCAGCTTACCTAAAATTCGACACGAGGCTCTATACAATACAATAAATAATATAAGAATTGAATTTGGCATTTGTTTGATAGTAAATTTAAAACTAGTTTCTTCTTTGGAATAATATAATCTAGTGTTAGTTAGTAATTCAGTCTTTTCAGTCGATCATAATGAAATTTGATATAACTACTCCTTTTTGTGTATTGCCGTTTTAATTTGTGTTTGTGATAAAATTCATTACTATAATTTACGAATTATAAAATTCCTTACTATAATTACTGTGATTACTTCTCGATTTCTTCCTTAATTATGATAACTAAATGGTAAATTTGGTACAGATAATCTAATTTTTACTGTACTTATGGTACTAAAAGATAGTGCTCTTTGTCTATCGAAGGTAATAAAAAGCTTGAATATTAAATTTCATCCTAGTAGCTCTAAATATTAGGGCATTAGATTGGTTTAAGGAGGAGTACATGCATATATCAACTTGGCTAATGATCTCCTGAGATCGGAAAATTTTTCTCTGCGTTACAAACATCTGACCAATTTTGTATAAAATGGCGGCGAATGGCCGCCGCCTGGGCAACTATATAAGAATTCCATAGTACCACTAACCATAGAATACATAGATGCGTCAAACTCAAGATTTTTTGATTACAAACGCTAGCCTGAGCCTGGAACCCCAGAGAACTTCGGCAAAAGCCGAACAGCCTAGAACCCCAGAGAGCGGCCGCAGCGAGAGCGAAAAACGTTTGCTCGCAGCACTGTCGCTACGCATCGAAAATAATTCAGTCTGCCACAGATCGCAGAACGATGAACGCATGTCTGTGTCGCTGTGTTCTCGTTTTGCATATGTGTGTGTACACTCGTCGGTACATGCTCAGGCTTCGTAGTGTGTGTGTGAGACGTGAAGTTGTACAACATCGCATTTCAATCGCTCGCTCGCAGACTTTTTGAGTTTTCGACGAGCTAGCGACAATGCGAGAATGAGATGCGTGCTTAACTACAGAACTCGACGGCACTTCTCAAAGTCTCGACGTGGCTCTGTTGTTAGTGTGCTCGCTTAGCGATCGGGCGGCCGGGGTTCGACTCCCATCTTGGTCGAAGTTTTTCATAATGCTTTATATATTTTTTTGATACATTTTTATTTACTTTTTATACCCTTGCAGAGGTAAAGTTATTTCCTTTTTATACCCTTGCAGAGGTAAAGTAAATAAAAGTAAATAAAAATGTATCAAAAAAATATATAGAGCATTATGAAAAACTTCGACCAAGATGGGAGTCGAACCCCGGCCGCCCGATCGCTAAGCGAGCACACTAACAACAGAGCCACGTCGAGACTTTGAGAAGTGCCGTCGAGTTCTGTAGTTAAGCACGCATCTCATTCTCGCATTGTCGCTAGCTCGTCGAAAACTCAAAAAGTCTGCGAGCGAGCGATTGAAATGCGATGTTGTACAACTTCACGTCTCACACACACACTACGAAGCCTGAGCATGTACCGACGAGTGTACACACACATATGCAAAACGAGAACACAGCGACACAGACATGCGTTCATCGTTCTGCGATCTGTGGCAGACTGAATTATTTTCGATGCGTAGCGACAGTGCTGCGAGCAAACGTTTTTCGCTCTCGCTGCGGCCGCTCTCTGGGGTTCTAGGCTGTTCGGCTTTTGCCGAAGTTCTCTGGGGTTCCAGGCTCAGGCTAGCGTTTGTAATCAAAAAATCTTGAGTTTGACGCATCTATGTATTCTATGGTTAGTGATAGTACTCTCTTTAAGGGTATAAAAATGATCTCAATTAGGGGAAGTTTTTCAATTGTAATTAAAAGTGTCTCTTGGAAATTTAAAATTTGTTGTAAGTTGTGAGACCTAAGAGTCAGACGATAGAAAACCGGTTTAATATTATTTGTTTAACCCCTAAAATCGCACCTTATAATATAAAGTAGTTTACATTGTTTTTTACTTATATAAAAATGTATATAATGTATGTATGTCTAAATGTGTTATTTAATTTTGCGGTTAGTAGCAAGTGAAACATTTTTTATTACAATTAGACAACAGAAATAATAATGTATATGAAAAATATGTATAATTAAGTGCGTCGCAGTTAAAAACATTGTCGACTCGACTCAAATCGGCTCGGTTAGTTTGTTGGTTGGTTGGTTTGGTTATTCTTGGGGTGTTTTTACACCGCGTGATCACATTTCTCTCTCTCCTCTCTTTCTCTACTCGCTCAATTTGTGGCGATTTCTCAGAGTTCCTCGAAATTTTATTGGCATTGAGCCTAATATGTTGCCCTGCCTTTGTGGGGAAATTAGAATTGATAAGCTATAGGCGGCTATAGATGATAAGCAGCTACCCGCATACACATACAATATTTTTTTTACTCACTCACACAACTCTCTTTCAACAGAAACAGCCAACACCAAACACAAAAAAAAATAAAAAAAAATAATAAACCACATCAATCTAAAGCCAGTGACCAGACAGAGGAGAAGTCAGACAGCAGTCAGTCAGTCAGCCGATTTTGCCCCATCGTGCACCCCCTGCCTTATATAGTTGGAGATACAGAAACGAAGTCAGAGAGATGACATCACGTGTGCGTCATTGCGCCCGTTTGGGCATCGTTGCGCTTGGGATCTTTTGCATAGTAGCCGGCATATATCTATTCCGCAATTGGATCGACATGTTCACACGCATGCGCGGCAAGGTAAGTAGTCGAGAACAAGAACAAACAAAGTGTTATCTAATCTATCTTATCTTTTCAACATGTGTGTGCATAGTGAGATTAAGAACAACAGTTTCCATATTCTTTCTCATACATAAAATGCATACAGCTGAGTTCACGAAAATGGCATCCCATTGAGTTAACATGTTTCCGGGTTACAAATGAGACAATTTTTGGATGTGATACCAATGGATTTTTGTCCATTGCTAACTTGAGATTATTATTTTGTTATTTATGTATGTAAGTGTGACAAGATTTCAATCTACTAAATCCACAAATGGGTCTTTTTTGTAAAATGGCTAATGAATTTATGGATTGAGTCTGAAAAATCTTACTACATTAAATAATATTTTTACTTTTTGTGAGTCTCTTTGATGAGACTTGAAAACGGTCGTCTTAATTTTGCACATTCAATTTACTAAGCCAAAAATCTCAATATTTTAATTGAAAATGGTATTTTTTGACCATTTATTGTGGATATTTTAGTATTAATTGTTGATTAATAAGAAAATCCAAATAGTCTATTTATCTTCTTAAGAAAAGAAGTTCATGCTCTTCAATTATTTAAACAAATTGTAGGTAATACTTAACAAAATTTGTTGATAATTCCTAAAAATGATAGTAATGAATTTAATTCACCATACCTTTGACAAATTTTTTTCGCTTTCTGCATTTTATATACATTCGAACTAAACATTAAAGTTTTTGTGAACTATCCTGTCCATATTTTTAGATTTTGAATCATTTATATAAATTAAATAAATTATTAATCGAAAGATGCTATTAATTTAGCTTATTAAAAATACTATTTTTAAATGAATACGAATTTTGTGCATCTACAGTCCTTTTAATTTAAATTTAAAGCCACTGCCAATGGTGTTGCTATTTTTGTGAACTCCGCTGTACCTAAAATAAGTGTATAGTTTGTGAAATTGAAAGGGTCAACTGAGTTGAATTTTTCTCATTTGCATGCGACTTTAACCTCAGTAATTGTCGATTGATTGAAGCTTAATTCAATTCACCAAAATGAATTTTATGTACATATACCAAAAAGGTAGAGAGAGAGAGAGAAAAAGAGAGAGAGAAAGAAACACCGAATTATATTTTGCAGGTGTTCAATAAACCAGAGATAAGATACTAAATTTTTAAATGTTAGCATTCTGTTTTTATATTCTTGTGTTTTTTTTTTTTTTGGCAAACTGACTAATAATCATAGTTACTGATTAAGTTGATTGACTGTATCATCCATCAAATGAATCACACAACAGTTGCAGGGTTGATGATCCGATATGAAATTGATCTATAACAATTATGATGATGGCCAAACGGAAATGTTTTCTTACCTTCCTTCTCACACACACACAGAGTTTGTTATCTTATCATTCAGTAAAGTGAACAAAAAACCTCAAAATTAATTTAGCGATAGGTTTAACTGACATATTTTGCTATCGATTAGGGAAGGCAGAGACGACACGACGAGCTATGTGGTTTGTGTTCCATAAAAAGCTTAAAGCAAAGCACCTTTGGTTACAGGTGTTGTGCCCTTGACCGACCATTGCACACCTGCTAATTGATTGACTTCTTTTGTAATAGGAGGTTCTACACGTGCGTTTCAACCAAAGAACTAAAAGTTTAACAATATCAATTCATTTTTCCGTTGGATTAGTCATTTCCGGCTCCCTTAAGAACATGATTAAACGCCACTAAAAAAACAAACTCTGATTAAGAACACAAAAATTTAGCCCGTTTGATTCCAGACTTTTGTTTTGAATTTATTTAATCACTTAAGGAACCCTTTATATCCGATTCATATCCAGCCATTTCAACAACATTTTTGTCGTTGGGAAAAACTTGCAATCAACAATTTTTATATTAATCATTTAAATTTTATTGACAACACATCTGGTACATAATAATCAAGGTTATTTCTAGATAAGTGTTTACATAAGTTTCTGTATCTTTTTCCAATTACATGCTTGTGGAAATATTACTTGATCTTCGCCGTACTTTTATTTGCAATGCAATTTGTTTATTAATTGCAATCAGATGACAGATTGTCATATGAAATAATTTTCTAAGGCCCTTATATAAACATAGGATACAAATATAAGTTGAATACAAAATTCTGAATCAGTCAGAGATACCACAGATAAACAAAGTGTATGAATATTTTTAGTTGTCAATGTTATTTTCTTTCCCCAAGTGGGAAAGTCTTTTGTTTAACTAATATTCTTAAAATTTGTTAGCATTAAAAGTAATTTGAAATAAAATCAATAGCAATTCAATTTTAGATGACACACAGATCTGGTTCCCTTTAAGCTAAGGAATCTGATACCTCTGATATTAATTTAATGAAAGAACTCTCTGATATTCTTAAATTTTTTCAACAAGCAATACATTTAAATTATAAAAAATTTGTTAATTTGTTTCGGATAGACCCCGTTTCGCCCTCTCTGTCTTTCATAGTCACTAAGTGCAATAATATATACATATCTAAATACATGCTTATAATACAGCTAGAAAAAAATATATATTCACTCGAAATTCGATACATATTGAGCGTTCAGGGAATGGCAGGGTGACATAATCGTTTCTGATAAGTTTTCTCTAGAGAGTTTAAATTTCTAAGCTTCTACTACTTACTTTTAAAAAATTTCTGGAAATTACAAATGCATGTACATATGTATGTATGTATACATATGTATGTATGTACATACCTACTTTTCTTATGTATTTCAGGAATTACTATCTCACATAAGAAAGTTAAGGTATTTTAGCAGACTTGTTGTTCCTTGTTTTTTAACAGTCACAAAAATGCAGCCTATATTAGTAAAAATTAAAAAATCATTCTTAGTTAACATTTATAAAACCTTGTTAACCAGATTTTATCTAAATATGTAGTTGTACCTTGAACGAATTTCAATGATTTAGAGCACCATAAACTAAATTGACTTTAATCTTTGGTTCTGAATTCTTCAAAATATATATTCTAAAAAGATATATATATATATATATATATATTCTTTAATAATATAAAATATATTCTTTAAAAGATCTATATAGGTATGTAAGGCTTTTTCTTTTGATATTCTACATATATTCTTCAATTGAATCAATAAATTTAAACTAATGAAGCTCAAACTTAATTTAAGCTAATTGATTTCAATTACCATAATAACCAATAACTAACACTTTGGATCAATTTCGCTTTCTTAATATAGGAAATGGCACTCAGTCCCACATCAAGATCATATGATGGCTGGAAAGTTTCACCTTTACCATTGAATTTCGATGTTTACATATTCAATTGGACTAATCCAGAGTATTTTTATATTGGCTCTGGGCAAAAGCCACGCTTTGAACAACTGGGACCATATCGTTTTAGAGAAAAACCCGATAAGGTCGATATCAAATGGCATAATCAAAACTATTCAGTATCATTTCGCAAGAAGTCATTTTTCTATTTCGATGAAGAGGGCAGTAATGGAAGTCTAAGTGATGTTATAACAACGGTTAATACCATTGCACATGTGAGTATTGAATTGCAAAAGAATTTTATATGATGAATTATAATCAATGTATAATTTTATGCAGGCTGGAGCTATACGTGCATCTGACTCATTTCTGGGAAACATAATGCTCAACGGTGTAAATTCGGCATATTCTCAACGAGTTAGCATTACAACAACGGCAGAGGAGTTTTTATTCAAGGGTTTCGAACATCCATTCGTTAGCATTGGGAATATATTAAGTCCCTCGGCGGTGCCATTTAAACGTGTGGGCTATCAATATCCACGCAATGGCTCAGCTGAATTTGATGGCGATATTAATATGTTTACGGGTGCTGATGATATTGGCAAAATGGGACAGATTCATACATGGAATAATATGACACATACAGGAGCATTTGAGGGTGCCTGTGGTCAGGTTATGGGCTCCATGGGTGAATTCTTTCCACCAAATTTAAAGCCAAAAGATACTGTTTACATGTACATGCCGAAAATGTGTCGGGCGGTGCCCTTGGATTACACGGAAACTGTTACTGTCCATGGTGTCACGGCGTATAAGTTTAGTGGTACGGATCATGCATTGGATAATGGCACCATCTATCCAGAGACCAAATGTTTCTGCGATGAAGGCGACTGCCAACCGATTGGTGTGATTAATATACGCAAATGTGCACAGAATTCCTCCGTGTTTATGTCATATCCGCATTTCTATAAAGCGGATCCTAGTTATCTGGAAGCTATCGAAGGCTTATCACCGGATGAGTCGAAACATGAATTCTTTATGACCTTGGAGCCCAATGCTGGAGTGCCCATGGATGTGGGTGGTGGTTTTCAGGCCAATTATCTCATGGAGCCAATACCTGGAATAAGGTAAATAATAAAAAAAAAATGAAAACATTAAATGTTTAATCAGTAAATGACTTTCTTTTACAGTTTATTCCGCAATGTTCCACGTGTCATGTTGCCATTAATGTGGTGCGAGGAGCGAGTTCGTGTCACAGAAGATATCGCCGCTGACATAGCATTAGTTCCTTTAATTGTTCTCCTGGGCCAAATAGTCACTGGTATATTGCTCGCTGGAGGTTTGATTTGCACGTGCTGGTATCCTACCAGGCAAGTGACACAACTTTGTCACGGTGATCCCAAGGCCAAGGCAATGGCCTTGCGTCCACTTGCCGCATTTGGCGGTGTTGGTACCACCGCTTCAAATTCATCGTCTGCTGCTGCTCCTGCAGCAACAGCGCCAGGAAAACTTTTGCGTTCGACTAACGAACACATTGGAGTCCGTCTGCTGGATTAC
The DNA here is from genome assembly GCA_018903935.1 of Drosophila insularis. Taxonomy (NCBI): domain Eukaryota; kingdom Metazoa; phylum Arthropoda; class Insecta; order Diptera; family Drosophilidae; genus Drosophila; species Drosophila insularis. Next base: position 7,519,649 of record JAEIFP010001084.1, on the reverse strand, counting down.
AGACGTGATTCCGGGTTACACGAGGAGCAGAATAGCATGGAGAATTCACCGAGAGAGCGTCTGATAACTGAACCCGACTCGCCAGATGTGATAGTTAGATAATAATTAATTACTATATCGATTAACATATATCTAAAGATTTTTCTTTTGTTTGAGAGAAAAAAAAAACCATTTAAGCTCAAGACTTGTTAAATTGTTATCTACCTAGCTTAGATGAGTACAAAAGTGATGAAGCCATTTTGCCTATGCCAGCCCCCAATTTATATACACATATATATCATTTACATCACATGTCCACATTATTAGGAGATATATACAATTCCCTTCCTTTCCGAACACTTGAGAGAGAGAGATTTGAATAAGATTATTTATTTTAGTGCCAAAAACTAGAGAAAGCAGCACCTTAAAAATAATAATAAAAAAAAAACCCAAAAAGTCATTAATTATTTTTTAAATCAGAAACAAAATGTATATATAAAATACAGAAACGATTCATATACCCACCATCACCTTATTTTTCCCATCATTGAAATGTTTACACTGCGCACGTCCAAAGTATTTATGTAGATTAAATATAATATATATAATAATTATTATTGTATAATTATTTGTAAAACGAGATTTTAGTAATTTTTTTTTCTTTTCATACGAACACCTTAAACGTGTCAAAGAAGTGATATCTAAACCAATTGTTCATCAACATTAATAGTATGAGAAGGTCTTCTTATAACTTATTTTTTAAGCCCAAAAAAAAAAATTGAATACCTTCCAAAAATTTGTATGCTAAAAATTCCTTTTTAAATAATAATAATAGTAAGGTATAAATAATAAAAGAGAGAAAACCATTGAACATAATGAATTAAATGAAAAAGTTGTTATTTTGTTTATTGACACAGTTTAAAAGTTTATATATGCTACAAAAATGAATCCTTTAGATGCGCTGAAGATAAGTGGACAGAGCCCAAAAGCAAAGGCTAACAAAACCAAAGCTAACTAGAGAGTTAAAAGTGTTGGCCCCACCACTACCAGTGTTGCCCAAATCCAATTGCGAGGCCAGCTCGACGGGAACATCCAAATAGACACGCTCCACACCAAAGCTAAAAATTAATTCTCTCAATAGGGGAACATTCACATAATCACCGTCGGATGACCAAATCGTTAAAGTGCTTTCATTTGTCTCATTCACAGCTGCCACCAAATTATGAAGACGCTCAGCACTATTGGCTGCTATACCGGCACGCACTGGAAACGTGATACCCATAGCCAGTTCCTTTGACAGGACATTGTTAGATTTGAGGGTATCCAACATGGCATCGCATTGCTCCTGTGTGTATTCACCTTCTCGGAAATCGGCACCCCAATTTGTGGTCCAGCCAATGGAGAGAACAGCCTGCTTATAACGCATGCAACCGGCAAAGAAACGATCCGGATCCACTGGAACTGTTTTATTCTGCTCCACTGGGCCACTGAGAATATCGGCATTTAGCCAAATCGGATAGGTCATCTATAAAAATAATAAAATTATATTGATTTCTGATCTTCTTTGGTGCATAAATTCTTTTACATTTGGTATGGTGACATCTAAAATGTCTAGGGAACCTTCGAATACTTCAATGGATTTAAAATCCAATTTCACACCCTTTTCCGCACCCTCATGGGCATCGTTAAAGTCTTTAATTTGATTTAGAAAGTCTTCTAGTGTTATATCCGAAGTCGTGGCTGGCGGATGAGCCATTACGGGTAGGTCGTCACCTTCGCCATTGATCTTGCCAAGCACAATATCCGCTTCAATAAAATCAATGTCACCTTTAACAAGAGAAACAAGGGCAAAGAATTTTAAAATTTATTCGATTCAAAGAGTTGCGATCAGGGCCGAATTCAGTTAGTTCAAGGGAGTACAAGAGTCATGGAGCGTCTACATACATACATATATGCACCAAAATGCGATCTCCCGACTCTTCTTAGCCTGGACATCTTCAAGTCCGACCCTGGTTATAATTACTTACCGCTTAGAGCCGCGTCCAGCAATTGCTGACTGTTGACGGCATGAGCCCAGCTGATATCCGTCAAATTTTTGACCTTGGCCTTTCCCCTTATTCTGACCATTGCATCAATTGCATGCTCTGTATTCTGGTCCACAAATTGTATAGGTATGGTTTCTTCAGCTTGTTCGACTTCGTAATGAAAATAACTGGTGGAATTCAAAGCGATTCCATTGATGGGGCCCACGAGTGCTTCATGTGAAAAATTGGAATTAATGTACACACATACATACAAACACAGATATGCCAATACGTACATACATATATGAAAATGTGGATGGGGAACGTGAGCAAAGTGCGAATGTGTGAAATAGATAAGTGTAGGGGGGGAAATTGGGCGATGGAGCATGGGTTTCTTACCTTTTTAAATACCTTTTCAAAAATGTACATACATATGTATGTATGTATGTATATGAGCTCTCCTCAATTGAGTCCAATAAGAATGAGTATGAAAATGAAAATAAAATCAAATGACTGCTAAAACGCTGTTGCACTGAAGCAAACTGCCAACAACAATTGAAATGTTTATATGTAAGAATGTTTGTTTTTCTTTTTTTTTTGTTGCTTTGCTTTAGCGCAGTCGCAGTTAAAAATGCGCGCAATTTAAATGTGACATAAAGATTTACCATGTAAGAATAAATATAGAGTAAGTATTGTTATTGATGTTGACCCCAGTTGGGGGCTATCACGAGAAACGGAAAACATTTTCTGCACTAGTTAACAATCAACAATGTACTGAATAATGATAAGCCTAGTACAAGCAATTAACAATAAAGTTATTGACACGTATCTTAAGCTTTCACTTGATTAAATTAATCGCTCTTAGCTGTTTGCTGCTAGAAGCAGTTATTAGATATTCTCAGTAAGTTACAAAAAGCTCAAATTTTCCTAATTAACATTGCAAATGTCCAAAAATAATAATAATATGCATCGATTATTAGAAATCTTATAAAAATTCTCCCTAATTGGCAATTAATAAGCCTTAATGATATAAAATTTTAAATTCAAGCGCCTTGCTGTAACGTTTCACTGTTAACATAACAGCGATTACTGTCAAAGACATCCCCTCCAAAAAAAGCTCATCGCTAAGTGCAACTTTTTATTTTGGTATTTCTGTACGAAACGCTTTAGTCACAATTGGAAGACAGAAATTAAAACAATTGTTTATTATTATTTTTAGAACAATTCAATTGTTATTTGCACAGCCACAAAAATGATGGTAAGTAGAAAAGAAATTGTAAAGAAATTGGAAGACGATGTAAACCAAGATCTTTAGTTGCAAAAATGCAACAAAATATAAAATACTATTTGACGCACACACACACAGTCAAACAAATTTTCTTATCAATAAAAATGGGCGTAATTATAATGCACAATAAACGTTTTTTTTTTTTATGTAGGACGGAACGGATGAGTCAAACATACTAAATAGTCCCTCGACAAACAATGGAAATGGTATTACATTGGAAATCGGTTCTCCCTCAAATCCACTGACAAATCCAGGTCCGACTTCGGTCGCTGGGGGAGCAACAAATGGAAGCGGCGGGTCAGCCACCTCGCCGGATAGCTCATCCACATCAGCACCAGTGACGACACCAGTTGGTGGTGCTTTGCCATTGGGTGAAAATGCATTGCATGTAGAGATTTCCGATGCGTTGAGTGAAAAAGAAAAGGTGAAATTTACAGTCCATACAAGGACAACGTTGCCAGGATTTGCCAAAAAGGATAATAATGTGGTGCGACAGCATGAGGAATTTGTATGGCTGCATGATCGCATCGAGGAGAATGATGACTATGCGGGCTATATTGTAGGTTTCTCTATTGAAGTTGTACGACTTAGTAATTGATCTTAATTATTATGTTTTGTGTTATTTAGATTCCTCCATGCCCGCCACGCCCAGACTTTGATGCTTCACGCGAAAAATTACAGCGTCTGGGCGAGGGTGAGGGTAATATGACCAAAGAGGAGTTCAAGAAAATGAAATCCGAACTAGAGGCGTAAGAAATTTACAATATCTTTATACTTTAAAGCACGTAAAAATCGAATGTTTCTATATTTAGAGAATACTTGGCCACTTTTAAGAAGACAGTGGCCATGCATGAGGTATTTTTACGACGTTTGGCCAGCCATCCTGTTTTTCGCGTTGATCAACATTTAAAAGTATTCCTTGAATACGATCAGGATTTGTGCGCTAAGCCACGCAAGAAAATGGCTATTTTCGGTGGCTTTGTCAAATCGTTGGGCAAAACAACGGATGAGATACTGCTAAGTGCCACAGTCCGGGATGTGAATGATTTCTTTGAAAATGAATTGCAATTTCTTACTGAATATCATGGTCATTTGCGTGAGGCAGCCGCTCGAACTGAAAAGATGACACAACGACACAAAGATGCTGGTGATTCGCATCAAAAAATATCGAGTGCATTGACCCAATTGTCCACAATCGAAAAGGGCAATGTAGAGACTTTTGTTGCCAAAGCTGCCGAGGTTTTTGAAAAGATTAAGGTGAGCAGAAAGAGTCTAGGAGGCATTTTTTTTTTTTACAAATCTGTTTTTTTTTCGTCCTAAATCTTTTGTTTTATGTATTCATTGGTCTGTAAAATAACTAGAATAATTTTGTATGCTATGAATTTTATAGAATCTTGAAACTCGTGTGGCTAGCGATCAGGACCTTAAATTGGGCGACACTCTACGCTATTATCAGCGTGATAGTGATGCTGCCAAAGCCTTGTTAATACGTCGCCTGCGTTGCCTGGCCGCTTATGAGACGGCTAATCGTAATTTGGAGAAGGCTCGTTCAAAAAACAAAGATGTACATGCGGTAAATATGATTTCAAGGAATAAAACAAAAGAAAGAAATATTCATTTCGTGCAACAACCACCCTTCCCTTGTTCTGTTTTTAACATGCAAAACAAAAATTTTTAAACAAAAAAACCTTTGTTCTTTTGTTCACATCTCGATCTTTCGCGCTTTCACTCTGTCTCTGTATGTTGTTGTTGCTGTGGATGGATTTCATCCGCTGCAGCCTCTGGATGTGCAAGAGGTATTTGGCAAATTGTTCTTCATACAAACAAACAAACAAAAAAAAAACAAAAACAAACGACACACACAAAAAGTTCTGTAGATTATCCCTTAGTAATTGTCCAAAACCCCATTCAAAGATTATATATATTGGAGTTGCCGCATGCTTACTCACATTTTATGTATATGTATATGTATATGACCAACGTAGCATGCCCATACTGTGTTTAAATATTACTTATAAAACCATTTAATTGTTAATAATGATATTTGTATTGTTTAGGCTGAAACTGCTCAGGCCGAGGCATGTGAGAAATTTGAATCAATGTCGGCCTGCGGCAAGGAAGAGTTAATTGGTTTCCGTAATCGTCGTGTAGCGGCTTTTAAAAAGAGGTAAGTTCATCTATCAATTAAACAAAATGTTCTCAAAGCACTCTGTAAATTTAATAAACATATGGTATTCCTATTTCCTAGTCTTGTGGAACTCTCCGAACTGGAAATCAAGCATGCCAAAACCCAATACGAATATCTTCGTCAATCTTTATTGGCCTTAAAGGAAATTGCCTGAGATACTAAGCAGGAATATGATGGTAAAGATGATGATAATGATAATGATAATGAGGGGAAACTGGACGCAAATGACATGTCATCCGCACATTGTTTACACATTGAATCATAGCAAAGTCCCCCCATCCCCTCTATCTTTTTAAACCCTGAAGTAAATTAATTGTTTCATTGCTAAGCAAAAAAGAAAGAAACTCCTCTGCCTATCTCTCTATCTCTCATTTTTTATTATTATTATTATTATATATAATAATTATTACAGTTATTGTACTATATATGTATTAATTTTTTGTTTTGTTTTGTAAAACAAAACGCTTTTATATTGTGTCTAACGAGCATTCCTTTATAAACAAACAAAACACATTTATATTGTAAACGCATTGAAAATCTGAATATATTAAAAAAAGAAAATTATATGAAGTGATGAAATATTATTGTATTATACGCTTTATACTCTACATATGTATATTATGGTATTAAATTTAAGTAATGTTTATGTATAGAAAAATTGCTTTTTGTAAACTTGTTTTTGATTATTTTCTGTAAGTATATACAGAAAGTCGACTGGTTGTCATAGATCAACAAATTGTTTGCTCTAGGCAACATAACAAACACCGGTTAGAATTTTCAGTATCCGACCCTCGTCCAAGAACTGCAACCGATTAACAATTCAACCCTCAAATTACCTTCACATATTTAAATATTAGTGTTTTAGAGTTCTCTTAGTTATTAACTTTTTCGTTTTCGCATTCACAATGGATGAATTTGGTTGTCTGGATTATAAGAAACCGTCAAACTCTGTGGTGCCCGATATGCGGACCTCGACCTATCGCGGACATCGCCATATTACAGATGTCCGATTAGGCAATAAATTGAATGCAAAATTTCCGAATAAAAACATCTTTGTGCGGGATCCTTTGCTGCATGAGAAACAATTTTCGGAATATTCAGCCAACTACGAATGGAAGGTAAATGGAGAGATAAACGATTAAAACAATTAACCAATTTTATACAACAATTTTCTTTTTCAGTATGGCGATCCGAATATTTTACGTAATCCCTCGCTTAATATGAATGTTCAATTCATGAAACCCTTCGAACAGGGTAAAATACGTTTTGTTAAACGAAAAATGAAACCCATGAGCAGTGTAAGCATGGACACCTATACACCAAAGGATTTGCCACTGGAAGAGGATCCTTTAGCCATAACCATGCCGACGCCGGTGCAGTCAACTAAATTGATTATCGATCGTTCCAAAACGGGTTATAGTAAATACTTAGATCCGTCGGCCACCACATATAATTTGTCCTATGTACGCTATAATCCAGTGGAATTGCAAGCTGGTGTCGCTGCTCATGATAATGTAACATTTTGGAATTGGAATGAACATTTGCCGGCAGGTAAAAAGGTTACACGTGAACCCGATGAGAATATGTGTGATACGACGGCAGCCCAGAAGTGTCCCAAGCGTATTTTGGAATACCAGAATCAAACGAAACGTGTTCCAAATACTGGCATGAAAACCGAAGTACGTGATAATTACAAGGATCCACGTTTCGATAGTATGGATTATGATTTATCGGATGTAAAGCCCATATTGGTGCATGAACCGATTACACCATTTGCTAAAAAGAGCGAATATGGTATATACGGATCGGGAGAACCAGTTCTGAAATATGTTTAAATTAAAGTCAATATATACAACAAATGTACTTTAACGTTTATTAATTTGACTCAAAGACAGTGAAACTATGTGGCATTAGATTGTAGATAGATGTGACCAAGATTTCATCGTCATCGCCAATGGCCGGAATGGTAGTTTCATCTTCCGGAGCTTTGGCTATATAGAGGGGAATATCAGCTTTGGCAAATTCAAGTATAAATTGACGGCAAACGCCACAGGGTGTGGTAAATCCCGACGGATGACATGCCACTACAGCTCCAGCTGTATATTTCAGGACACCCTCGCTAATACCCTTGGCCAGGGCTGCACGCTCAGCACAACAACCGGGAGTGAAAGCCGCATTCTCAATATTACAACCAGCATAGGCTACACCACTTTTAGACCGGAATGCTGCACCCACTTTAAATTTACTATATGGGGCATAGGCATTATGCCGGACATCCAAAGCCGCATCCAAAAGTTCACGGCCATTGTCATCTGTTATCAAGAGAAAATAATTTTTATAAAAGTAATGTACATACATACGTAAATATTGGCCAAAATGTTCTTATCTACCTAGCTCACAGTATGTGGTTATATACTCATCTAACATCTTGGGATGTGGCAGATTCGGTGATGTGCTAATAGCTTTCTCATTCAATGCTGCCTGCGCTGCTGCCGCTGCCTTCGTTTCTCGTTTGTCCACCTCAGATTGAAGTTCCTTCAAAGCATCCAAATAGCCATTTAATTTTTTATTTAGCTTACGCTTATTTACTTCCGTTTCCATTTCGTTGAGACATTTTATGTATTTCTTAAGAAGTTTACGTTTTTCCAACATTTTTTGTTTTTAAATTTAACACCAAATTTTATTAGCCAAAAAAAATTACTATTTGTTTCAAGTCTAATCTAGCTTTTTAATCCAAAAGTAAATTTTAATCAAGAATTTTTGAAAGATAAGGCATAGACTATATTATATGTACACATACAAAAACAGACATGCGATTCGGATGACATGGATAGTGGGGATTTCCCTTTTTTTTTCTTTTGCAAAAACTTTTTAATTGATAATCTATTCCTGGTATATTGACTTAGATGACAGGCATATTCATTTGAGGAATAAGTGTTTATTTTATATATATATTCTTGACAAGTTGGACGAGAAAAATTAATATAAGCCGTCTCCATCTAATTAATATTTACCATAGAAAAAAATTGATTGATAGTAGACTTTTAGACCAATAACTTTGTTATTTTTAAAGCGATTGTCAAAAAATTAATATTTTTGAATATTATACCCTTATGACCAATGAATCTGCCAGATTGCATAAAGATCGGTCGTTTATATCATAAATATCGGGGGTGTATATACAAACATAGATACTATAGAAATGACCTGTGATAACTCCACAAATTATTTCCATTTAAAGTTGTTTTTATACCATACACCCATAGGGTGAAAATGGTATATTAAAGTCGCTAAAATGTATGTAACAGGCAGAAGGAAGCTTTTCCGACCCCATAAAGTATATATATTCTTGATCAGCATCAACAGCCGAGACGATCTAGCCATGTCCGTCTGTCCGTCCGTCCGTCCGTCCGTCCGTCCGTCCGTCCGTCCGTCCGTCCGTCCGTCCGTCCGTCCGTCCGTCTGTATGAACGCCTAGATCTCGGAGACTATAAGAGCTAGAGCCACCAAATTTGGTATGTAGACTCGTGTCATATGTACGCTTATCGAGTTTGTTTCAAATGTTTGCCACGCCCCCTACCGCCCCCGCAAATGATATAAAACCGATTTTCTCAAACACCATAGCAACTAGAGACACAAAATTTGGTATGTATATTCGCTTAGTAAACGCGCACATTTTGTATTTGTAAAATTTTTGCCACGCCCCCTACCGCCCCCGCAAATTAAATAAAACCGATTTTCTCAAACACTATAGCAACTAGAGACACAAAATTTGGTATGTATATTTGCTAAGTAAATGCGCACGTTTTGTATTTGTAAAAATTTTGCCACGCCCCCTACCGCCCCCGCAAATTAAATAAAACCGATTTTCTCAAAAACTATTCTAGCTAGAGACACAAAATTTGGTATGAATATTTGCTTAGTAATTGCGCACATTTTTGATGTGTAAAGATTTTGCCACGCCTCTTTCCGCCCCCGTAATTTGAAAAAACTCGATTATCTCCCGTAATTTTCAACCTTGTGCAATCAAATTTAGCACACTTAAATTTGATACTAATATCCAGCAAAATACCAAATTTGATCAAAATCGGAATAAAAATAGCCAAGTTATGCATATGAACGTTTTTCCATATGGCCGGAGTTGGCCGTTGGCTGGTGGGGGCGCTAGGGTGCTCGAATGCTTGAGTGAGCGAAATACTAAGATATGCTTCTAAAAAGCATGCAAACAGATTTTTTTTAAAATACGATAATGCATTGGTTATTATAACTTTAAAATATTTGTTTTACTGGTGTATGGTATATCCAAGTCGGCGAGACGACTTACTTACTTCATTATTTTAGACAACGTCTGTCTTTACTCTTTAAATGCCGTTAAATTGAATAAATCAATCATAGTTCTATATATAATTGTATGTTTGTATATAAACATTCTAACTATAATATGTTTGTAATCTTTTTATGTATTTTATGGTGGTACTATTGTATTATTATTCAATTGTTTCACTGAGTACAAATAACTTTGTTATTATTTTTAGCGTTTTTAATATACAAAACTATAATCTCATAAAAATTAAAAATTTTAATTTATAGAAATGTAGATTCTGTGAATGTTCAAATTGTTAAGTAAATGCCTTAACAGCAATGTGTTAAATTGAAAAGAGCAAAACTAGAACTAGAAAGGGTACACAAGCTTCAGTACAGTCTAAGTATCCCCATTTTTAATGTTTTTTGTGAGAAATTTGATAAATGAATAACATCGAGTCGAATAGCAACAAGAATGGGGAATGTCAGTAACAAAAGCCAATAATCATGGAATTCGTAAATAAAAGTGTTTTTACTTTAATCGTTTGTAACTGGAGATCGTTCAATTTTTTCAATAATGTGGTGAATCCCCTAAAAATAGTTGAAAGACATGTGTATCCGTATTATAGAGGCAAAAGGATTTCAAATAAGCGAAACTGCTTCATTTAGATAAAAGGAACATGTACAAAATTAGTTACATTTTTCAATTAGTGCAAAGATAAATAAAAAGGGTAATAAAAAATAAGTTATATTTTTACAAATTGCCAATAAACCATTTTTATTTATGTGTTTTAAAACGATAAGAGAGAATATTGTGTATATGAGTTACAAAATTGTCAGAAGAGATAACTAGCCCAGCCCATATACACATATGTATATATATATACGTATATTTCATAAATTATAGGGGCTCGTCATTCCCTACTCTCTTATTATTGACGCAAATTTGTTTAAATACTTATGTATGTATGTATGTATATATTTGACACACATTTGAAAAAATAAAAAATAAATAATATGCTCACTTGCTAAACACAATGTTTTGTTTACTACTGTTATTTTTAATTTATTTTAAAAATGATTAGATTAGATTACAATTATGTGTAGATTGATATTGGATTGGATTTTCGTCAACCTTGAACTGCCTTCAAATTATTACTTCCGATAGGTGTGAAAGCTGCTTGGCAACAGATTAAAGATTGAAGTAGATAAAATTGGATCATCGGGCTGAAAAGGATCCTCCTTGGCCTCAACTCTATGATCAAGAGCCTGGCCTATATAAATAGGTATATCAACGGTGGCAAATTCACGTATAAATTGCCGGCACACACCGCACGGTGTAGTAAAGACATCCTCCTGATAGGCCACAACGGCGCCCACAGAGAATTCCCTGGCACCTTCACTCACAGCTTTGGTCAGGGCCGTACGCTCGGCACACGAACAGGGTGTAAATACGGCGTTCTCCACATTACATCCTGTGAAGATTTGATTCGAGGGTATGGCGCGAAATGCAGCTCCCACCTTGAAACCACTATAAGGAACATAGGCATGTTGACGGACAGCAAAAGCTGCCTTTAGTAGCTCTTGGATAGAAGCATCTACAAAAACAAAGAAAAATAACGATATTTCCGAGAAATATTAGATCAAAATATGAGGGGAAAACTTACCTAGACTACCGAAAGTAACCACCTCTTGGGCTTTGTCTGGGCGGGCGAAGTTCTTAATTAAGTTTGACATGATGTAATTAATATTTAATAAATATATGCTTTTTTTCAGGTAGTTAAAGTATATTTATAACCAAATTGTGTGTGCGTGGCTCCCGTGTTTCTCCTTCGAACGTCCGCTGGCAAATGGACGGTTTGTGATCTCTGTTGTTAGCTATGACGCCTAAAGCCGTTCGTGGTGTTTTGTGGTGGTGGCAAAAATAAACATTTGGTCAAATAAACGAGAGCCAGAGAGAGTGGAGAGCGGCACGGTGTGGGCTGCTTGATAAGACCCATTCGAGCGTGGCATAAATATTATATTAACAGATGCTTTCTTTTTACAATAGTATTGGAACGATCGGGTAACTGCCCGTATAGTATAGTATATACGATTCTCTACAACTTGTGTAAAATAATAATAATAAATTTTGATTGCAATATTTTTCATAATGAAATTGTTTCTTCCAATGGGCAACGTCCCAAAGAGTATACAATTGGCATGGAACAAGATTATTTATGTATACAAATACAAATTTCATTCAGACAATAAGACCCCATATAAAAGGTAACGTAAAGAATATGGAAATTTTTCGGATGGCCTTTATTTAAACAAGTGGCCAAAAACTATATATGTATTTGCATTTATCTGTCTATCATTTTCAAATAGAAATTGGTTTTCGCATTTGAATAATAAATAATACGGACAATCAGACATTTGGTATATAAAAATTTGAAATTATCTCAATATCTGACGATGTGAATGAGTATCTTTGGCTGACTTGGAAGATTGCTGCTGGTGCTGCTACAAATGGTTCTGTGGTGACCGTTATTAATTCCAATAAGGATTCTGATAGTCGTTATTCCAAAACCATCGACGCCCGATGTGGATTATGTAGGCGATGGTAAATTGGTGCTTGGCCATCGTATGAGCTGGACCACCTGCTCCGGTCTTGAATCATTTCGTTGGCATGAGGATTATCAAATGTAGGCGAAGCATCTGTCAAGGACATGCCCTTATTAGCTACCGCTAGCACTCCCCCCGCAAATGTTTTGCTGGTGGTTGTCAAGCCACTCCCACTACCATTCTCACTGTCCACGTCTTCCCTCTCGGTTGGCGCTGCATCATAATTGTTAGTGTATTAACTATATTAACTGACAAACCAAAACAGCTCAACAATAATTCAACACTGAACAGCTGTTTGACAGTGACATTTTACAACACTGCCACCCGCACTGTAAATACAGTAGACCTTCGGTTCACAAGCATAATTTGTTTCAGCATCTTCTTCATGAGACGCAATCTTTTTTCCCATATAAATCAAAGTAAAATCAATGCGTTTCAAAATTAATAAATGAGTTGTTTAAACGTACACTTAATTTCCAATCTGAACTGTTATTGCAAGAAAATAACAAAAGAAGCATCGAAAGAACTGAACAATTCGTAAATTTTAAGAGTTTGGAAGGGGAAATTTTTTCGATAATGGGAAAAATGATCACGGTGGTTAGCTCTATAATATATATTCAGGATTTCCCGTTTCATTGCTTAACATAGACAGAAAATGGACATGCAATTAAAGTTTCCAATTTTTATCGAAAAAAATTCGTAATGAAAAGTTCGTTATCTGAGGGTCCACTGTAAAGCCGCTTGTTTGCATTAGGAGTTAATGTATGTGTGAGTGCTCTGAATTTTCTTGTTATCATCAAAAAACAAAATTTTTTTTAGTCATTATCGGAAAAATTTCCCCATTAGTTACCATTTAGCTTTACTTAGTGAGTGATTGTTTTCGTTCTGAGATTCTGATTTCATATTTTACAATGACTACGTCGACATCCTCCTTATCCAGTACAGCGTCGAATCACCAAAGGCAGCCCTCGCAGGACGTGGAGATAAATATGGCTAGATCCGAGGGCGGTGCAAGTGTGCCAGAGCGTCTGCCTCCAGTTAACGCAGATGACCAACGCTTTCCCTATTGCATAGTTTGGACCCCGATACCAGTCTTGACCTGGATTCTACCGCTAATCGGTCACATGGGTATTTGTACATCGAGCGGAGTTATTAGAGATTTTGCCGGACCTTATTTTGTATCTGAAGATAATATGGCTTTTGGACGGCCAACACGATATCTGCGGCTGCATCCAAAGTATGTGAACGGTGGTTCCAACGCTTGGGATGAGGCTGTCTCCAAGGCATCCGTATTGTACGGGACCAGGACACATAATATATTTTGTGACAATTGTCACTCTCATGTGGCCACCGCCCTGATTAATATGCGCTACAAAGATAGCTCCAGTTGGAATATGGTAATTCTTTGCTTCTGGCTCTTCTTCTGTGGCCGCTATGTGGGAATTCTAGGATTCATCAAGACATGGCTGCCATTTGCCATACTTGTGACGATTTGCGTGCTCCTGGGTGTTTACTTTTAAGCGAATATTCAATTTAATTTCTTATCAACAATATCTTAGTTAATTTTTTATTAAAACAAAAATGTTAAATTTATATATTTAATGAGTGACTCATATTCATTTTGGCAGTTTTAATTTTTGATAGCTTCCGTTATCTCGTCGGCAAGCTCAAGGAGCTTCTTCCACTGTTGTATGGAAAGAGAAATGCCTTTCTTGCCTGGTAAAATTTCTCCATTCTTCTCGTAATGCTCACGAATATCAACCATTTTGCGACCATGAAATTCATTAATGCGTACTTGACGCAACTTTTCCAAAGTCCAGGTTTTAGGTCCATCGCCCCCTCCACTGGCGTCCTTTTTTGAGGATGAAGTAGTAACTTCCTTTGCTTTTTTGGTAGGCGGTGGATTGCGCTGTAATATTGACGTTTAAAATCTTAGTTACTTTCAGAGAAAAATAAAGTTTCTTATTTGTATCCTTCTAGAATCTATATTTTCTGATAAATTTAACATTTTAACAAATTCAAATTGCAATTAGAAACGCTTTCTTTTTTAGCCGGCATTGGATATCAAATACTACACTTACATCTTCTGGACCGCTGTCACTATCAGAAGAAGTTGATTTACGGCTCTTCTTAATCTTGGGCATTTTTTTTGACTCTATTTAATTACAAGAAATATTAAGGAGCAAAATAATTTAATACGGATGAAATAGCGGCAATTCGACCTGGCAGTTCTCAAAAGGGAATATATTATTTTAGAGTGACCTTATTTTATTTTTAGTTCGCAATATCGTGATTCGTAATTTTCGTGATATTGCGTTTCCAATCAATATTTTTTTTTTAAATTCGAACAATTTTTTGTAAAAAGTTTACCTGATTGTAAAGCTTCAATCTAGTACTTAGTAAGATCTAGTGCTTGTCTGATATATATTTCATTATTATTTATAAAATTTCTTTCTTGTGAAACTATCGCACACAAGTTTGTCCATCTCAATTTGAAGAAGATAAACAGTGTTGGTAAAGTATAGCCGGCGTCTTTCGGGAAGGCGCATTTTTTTCGCACATCTTTTTCGTTAAAAGCAGCATTCAATTCATTTGTTAAATTAATTTTGCCAGAGTTTAGTGGAAAGAGTATCCACATAAGTTAAAGTTAACGATTCAAGGTATGTACTGCAGTTTAGTCTTTACTGCAAAATAAATTGAATTTTGCGAGCCCAACAAACATATACATATATGTGTTTGTATGTATGCATGTGTTTTTCCTCGTATGTATTCATGTAGTCTTTAAATTTTGGCAGACAAGAATATTTGAAAATTTATTAAAAAAATGAGCAAAAAGAAGGATAACCCTGAGAATCCATCTTCCGATGGGGAAGAAGAAGAGGAATATGCCGTGGAAAAGATTCTGGATAGACGCGTCCGCAAGGGCAAGGTAGGTTGAAAGTGTGTCTGTGGTTATTTAATAATATTAAAGGATGTAAATATCCCATTTTAGGTTGAATATTATTTAAAATGGAAAGGCTATTCCGATTCGGAGAATACTTGGGAACCAGAAGCTAATTTAGATTGTCAAGACTTAATTCAGGCTTACGAGCTGAGCCGAAAGGACGAGGTAAGAATTAACGGATGCACAAGTACAGTTGTGTTTACATATATTATTTTCTACTTGAATGGGACAGAGTAATAATACTGCAGCTGCTGCCAAGAAAGATCGTCCAGGAAGTAGCACCAAGAGTAAAGAATCAGGACGGACTAGCACTTCTGGTAGCACTAGTGGAAACAGTAAACGTAAGTCTGAAGAGCCAGGTAAGTCATCAAATGATCAGTAAGTTTACCGTTACTTTTATTAATTTGCTTTCTTTTTTCCTTTTTAGCTGGGGGCGGAAAAACTAAACGCTCTGATGCCGAACTAGATAGTGGTGACTCCCTATCCTCTGTCGGCACTGGCTTTGATCGTGGTCTAGAGGCCGAGAAGATTTTGGGTGCCTCCGATAATAATGGAAGGCTAACATTCCTAATACAATTCAAAGGTGTCGATCAAGCCGAAATGGTCTTGTCCACAGTGGCCAATGTTAAAATACCTCAAATGGTAATAAGATTCTATGAAGAGCGTCTCTCCTGGTACTCTGATAACGAGGACTAACGTTAAAACTATGTAAGCGTATTAAGAAAAAAAAAGTGGAGCTATTTAGCGCTCATAACAAAAAGTACATATATCGATACACAAACAATTTATTGAATCACAATTTTTTTTTGTTCAGTTTAAATTTAAAATGGAAAATAATAAAAAATAAAAAAAAAACCCAAGAAATGCGAGCATGTTTCGTACATCTGGCGATCTTTTTGTCAATATAGGGACAAGCACATATATGTTGGAAATTCTAAAATGCTTCTACAGGATTTAAATAAAATTTGTAGTTGCTTCTTTCTACCTACTCTACGAATGAAAGAGCCGAAAAATCTTTTATGGCATGTGAAATTTTCGCCTAAAACGTTTTCCAAACTAAACCCGTTCAAATTTATTTTAAGTTAAATATATTTAACAATTTTGACATAATTTGTTTACACTTCCAAAAAGATTGGTTAAATATTCTTAATATTCTGCGATGGTAATAACGTGTACAAACGGTTTTGGTTGGTTTTTCACTTAATAATTTTACAACACGTATTTTTTTTTATTCAATATATTTAAAACAAAAGAGTGTATTTAATGATAAGTTTAAAATTTAAATTAACTATTATGCATTTAATAGTTTGTTAGCCACTGTGCATTCCGAGTTTTCCAACACGTTGCCACAACATGACCAATGACGACGTCCTGGATGTCCTGTATGCCCATGGCCACAACCATTATGACCTGGCATGCGACCCTCACAGGAACATTTAGCCTTACCCGAGCAAAAGGAACAACAATGATATATACCAGCATGTGGACGAACTTGCCTTGCCTGGAAAGTAAATGGACTTCCTCTAATGGGACGCTCATTAATTGTAATTGTTAAAATGAGAGAACCTTGGGCATCTGGAATAAAGGTGATGCTATAAGTGCCATCACGATGGTCGGAAACATCAATGGGTAGAAATTTGTTATTCGAGTCCTTATATTTAATCATACAATTGATTTCTAAACCACCATGGCACAGTGAAACACCATCAGCATCCCGGGAATGCAGTAGAAGATCCGCTTTCTTGTGCAATCGTAGCTGAGAGAAGCCTAGAAATATTATTTTTGAAAATAAAGGCACTCTTTTATTTATTTGATCTAAATCAAATAATACTCTCACCTTCCCATTGCAGTGTACAAAGTGAAGGTTCAACAACTTGCATGGTAATGATGCCATAAAGTGGTATATCATGTTGATCCTTAGTGCCTGGAGCTCGTATCTTTGGCAAAAAATGTAGAGAATCTGAAATCTATATATGAAACAAAAAAAACTGTAGCCAAATGTAAGACGAATTTAGAAGCACTTACCTTGGGATCTACGGGTGGTTTGAATTGCTGACAAAATTCCAAACGTTTCATTAGAATGGACACAAAACTAAGAATTTCCACATCGGCTCCAACTTCGAGAAGTTCCTGACTGAAGCGAACAGCTTCTAACGCTTGCTGAGTCCGTTTCTCTGTAAGCAAACATTTGTGAATAATCACTTTAAGGTTCGCAGGATTATGATTCTTACCCAGATCCAACTGTTGCTTTAAAATAATCTCCACTTTGGATTCTCGGGCTCGGTTTATCTGTTGGATTAGTGTACGGCGATGTGATTCGAGTGCCTCAAAATAACCCTGCATATAATGATCCACTTGGGTCTGGATATCATCGCATCTGCCATTGATACCGCGAGCAATTTCATTCAATCGCTCAATAGAATGCTCTGCATATTGGCATAATGGTCTTGTCTGTTCTGTAGCCTCACGCAATAGTTTCCCCTGATGTCCTATGGCTCTGGGTATATTCTCATGCCGATGACCCTTGTGCAACAGGACCAAACAATCTGGACAGGCCAATTGTTTGCATGGAACACAAAAGGCCTTCATCTCAAAGCTGGTATGAAGGCCACATTTTAATACCAATTTGCTGCTATCACCCAGGCCAAGTTGTTGCTGCTTTTGTTTACGTGCTCGTCTGAGTTCCAATATACTTCTCATCCGATGATTGGCTGTACTACGTTGACGTTCATGGGCCTCCTTGCAGAGAGTACAGAGATTGAGAGTGCAAGTGATGCAATGATATGTGGCCTAAAAGAGGAATTAAGTAAGTAACTCCAAAGAGTCTCGAAAGATGGCATTGGGATACCATGCACCAAAGGAAACAACTACTTTAAGTTCTATATACCTTTTAAAAGCAGGCAAAAATGGGCGGGCTTAAAATTTAAGATAAACTTGATCTGTGTACGTATTATATGAGTCTACATACCAAATTTAATAAAACTTACTTTAATAGTCTCAGAGTTCTAGGTGTTTAAACAAACGGACAGAAATAAATCCAAAGTGCTTTCTTATAAAGGCGTCAACCTACTTTTTACCCTTTGGATGCATGGTATAAGATTGTTTCCCATAAAATTAATAGATTTTAAAATAGGAACCAAGTTCTATTACACTGATTTCCTCACTGCAGAGGGAGCACCAGACTTTTGAGATAACATCATCGCCCGCCTGTAAACGTAGCGTTTCAATACGCCTTACTAGTAAATAGTTTTGGGGCAATAGACGCACTCCGCCCAAGGGTAAGTCCGTAGAAGTACTGCAGATGTGACAACGTATGCTGCGTGTTTCATTCAAAAAACTTCGCGAAGATGCTGTCGAACGTTTGCTATCGCTTTTTGACTGAAAATGGCGTAAAAAATTAGTTCACTAGACGTAATCGGAAATGCTTAAGCTCACCCTTAATACCAAACGATCCATTGATTTCTTGCGCCTCAGACTAAAACTGGAACCCCGTTGCCTAGCTGGTGAAATGGTGGCCAATTCGGCACTAGAGCCGGAAATTGAGCCTATTTCGGAACGCAAACTGTAATTGGATCGATCTTCCAGGCGTGGATTTTGCGCCCATGTAATGATCTCTTCCTTGAAATTCTCATTGGCCAGGCATTGCAGGCAAAAGGAATGCAAACAATTGAGGGTTCTAGGTTCCGTAAAGACATCCATGCAGATGGCGCATTTCAAATCATCAGGAAAAGAGGTCAGATACGACTCCGGAGGTGTACTTGGACGCAGGGTGATGCTGGGCGATGGTGACGGCAGGGGTGAAGCTTGTGGTGAGTTGATAGGCGAAGGTGAACGACTTCTAGCCGGAGAAGATGCATCCGCTTGATAGTCATACAAATCTAAAGGGGCCACGGGCGGATTAGTAGATGGATTACCAGGTGGTAAAAGTAATAGCCTTCGAGTCGCTACTTCTAGTTTCGGTTGTGAACCAGTATCCGGCGTGGGTGGCAATACCCTAACCTCTGGTGATGATTTCAAGCTTAGGAAACGCTTTGGATGCAGAGACTCTTTAAGTTGAGCCACAGTTGCATTACTCGCCTGACTGCTATTGCTGCTACTCTGCACAGACATGGAGGAGGCACCACTTAGTATATGATCGAGAAGTGATTCCGGTGATGTGGATAAACCATCACCTTCAGCGCCAGCTAGACTACTGCTACTAGCTTCGCTATTGCTGTCCATCACCTTAGTTTCGTCCAGGGCCAAAGATAAGCCCATGCTTCGGGATCGGGACTTTGTGACCGTTGTGTTGTTTCTTTGTGGCTCGAAGCCTGGCAA